>OZ026838.1:16985754-18338166 GCA_964023205.1 Lutraria lutraria
CCAGTCCATTCATCAGAGCAAAGACAGAAATATATTCGTTCCATGTCAGCATTGACGGTATCTAAGCAACGACCACCGTTTTCACAAGGGTCGAGCGCACATGGTCCAAGCGCTTCCTGATACAAAAATAGAAACACATAATAAGAATAAACTTTACATGTAGATACAGAAAAACACATCGGATGAACATTATAGTGAAATGTACACTTTGCAGAAATGTGAATATTGTTAGATATATTACTTGAAGGTGGCAAATCCACATACCCCGATAGGTGAACTCGTGTTTAATGTTTTCATACGAATGTATTTTACAGTAAGCAAACCGTCTACAACTTCACCATATACATGTAGTTTCAATTGTCAATAATCCATCAGCCTTATTTGTAAGTATTCGCACACAGATAACATTATTTATGGCAAACAAATGGTGATGGTTGTAATGTTATTATAAAATGGGCGTATAAGGATGGGAAGGATTTACAGAGCCGAATACTGGCATGTACAAATGTATCATCCGCTCTTTCCAAAAAATGGATACTTGCTTCATATTGCTAAGTAAGATACTACAACTACAACTACAAATATTTTATTGCATCAAAACAAATACATGTTTTACAGCAAATACATAAATATAAGATGACAAAAACACAGATAAACACTGTTTGCTCGAAGAGCACAATCATGACATTTGGAATTAGGTAAACTATATGTGATCTTAAATAAGGTATGTGTATATGTATACAGTACTTAAACATTGAAAAGCAATACATAACTAGTTGTTACTTATTCGTGCAAGATTAGCATAGTATATATATTTAGATAAATTTATTAGAGTATGTTTTGCGGTTGTATTCATTAGGTTATAAAATTTCTGTATTGTCGGCCAAGTGTAATAGTATTTTTTGATATATTTTTTTCTGAGCAGGGAGTATTTTGGGCAAATTAATAAAAAGTGGTATTCATTTTCTATAAGTCTAGAGTTGCAATAATTACAAGTTCTTTCATTTCTTGATATATTTAAATAACGACCTCGTTCAATAGCTAAATCGTGCGACGATACGCGCAGTCGTGTAAGAGCTATTCTATATTTCGGTTCTGTGATTAAATCAAGATAGTATTCTAATTGGAATGAATGTTTATATAGGGAGTAGTATTGAAGGCGTGTTGAGTTATTAATCGCAGAATACCAGGTTTGCTGGTAAATATCTAATAATCGATTTTCGATTGTTTTATAATTAATGAGCATATTGAATTGGTTGATCCAAAGTGTTGATAATCCTATTTGTTCTAATATTGTCTTAATGTTGTACGCCCAATTATTTCTATTATAACTTTGATTATATACAGCGTCATTATATAACATTTTATAAGTTTTAAATAATAAGCTTTGATCATTAAGTGTTAAGATTTTTACCCAGTATTTTATTGCTATAATTTGTCGATGTATTTTCATTGGGATACGTCCGAGTTCCCCATTACAATGTTTCTAAGTTAGTAGAGGGTTTTACGCATAATATTCTTCGGCAGAATTTAGAGAAGATAATTTCTATATTTGGACAGGCGTGGAATCCCCAGACTTCTGCTGAGTAATTAAGAACGGGTAAAACAATTGAATCAAAAAGAGATAATTGTTTGGATATAGGTAGCTCCAGTTGATTTAAGACTATAAATAAATTATGCATTGACGACGAAGCATGTTGGGCTATTAGTTTCTGAGTACGATTCCATTGTCCGTTTTTAAAAAAATACGTGCCTAAATATTTAAAGCTTTCGACAATTTCTAAACGCGTATTATATAAAAAGAAGTCATACGTTGTGTGTCTTCCTTTTTCGAAGATCATTACTTTAGTCTTATTCACGTTTAGTTTAAGTTTCCATGTATTACAATATTGGTGTATATCATTCAAAATAGATTGAAGAGAAATTGGATCATGTGCAAATACAGCAGCATCATCAGCAAATAAAAGTAGAAGGATTTGTAAATCGTCAATCGTGACGATGCCGTTTATGTTATTGTTTATACTGTCTAAGATATCATTTAAATAGAATAAGCATAGTATACTACTAACAGGATCTCCCTGCTTTACTCCTATGTTTGAATTTATAATTTCTGATTTCATTGAATTGTATTTTATGTAAGACCTTACGTGTGAATACATAGATTTAATGGCATTTGTGAACTTTTCGCTAAGATTTTCGTTTAGTAGTTTTTTCCATAAAAGTATTCGATTTATTCTATCAAACATTTTTTCCCAATCCAAGAATGCAACATATAACTTTTTGTTTAAAGATAAAGTTTTTGCAATTATGGCATGTAGAATAAATATACAGTCTGTTGTTGATTTGTTTCGTTGAAATCCGTATTGGTTGTCAATTATCTTATGGTGCTTATCGGCCCATTTGATCAATCGGTTAGCAATTAGCTTAGAATATATTTTTGAAAGTATATTATTAAGAGTAATTCCACGGAAGTTTTTCGCTTCGTGTGTGCCGCCTTTAAATATTGGGATGATAATACCTTCTTCCCATTCTGTCGGGAACGTGCCATCATTAAATAGTTTATTGTAAAATTTATTTAAAAATGGTGAAATTATATCAAAAGAATGTTTAAATACTTCCGCTATTAACTGATCGTTGCCGGGGCTTTTTGAGTTATTTTGCGAGAATACCGCGTCTTTAATTTCTTCGTTTGTAAATTTTATGTCTAAATCATAATCGAAGACATTGTTTTCGTGCGGACCATCATTATTAAAGTCCGGGGTATATGTAGGTACATTAACATATAAATCATTGAAGTGTGAATGTATATCGTCAATCGTTATATTATATGGATTATTTTGTTTGTTTTTATATTGTGATTTAATGTTTTTCCAGAACGATTTAGGGTTCGATTTTGCTAATTTTGTTATACGCAAGCCTTCAGATTTTATGTGTATTCTTTTTTGCTTTCTCTTAATACGCGTGTATGATCGCTTTTTATCTAAATAGTTTATTCTATTTTCATTAGTTTTATGTCTAAGGAATCTGTTTCTAGCTTGATTAAACAGCTTACGCGCATTATAACAATCCGCGTTGAACCATGGCTTCTTTATTTTGTTTTTATACGGCGAGTTTAATTTTCTACGTTTGCCAAATACTTTAAAGGCATTATCATGCATAAACCGTGTGAAGTCATTAATGGTGTTGTCTATTGTATTATTATGTAAATCGTTGGTCAGCTGATTTAGATATGTTATTTCATTGGTTAAATTTTCACGAAAGATTGGAACGAGTGTATCGTCCCAGTTTAAAAATAAGTCGGGTGTGATGAGTTGATTTTCATCATGGGTATGTCTATCGGAGTGCATTGTTTCAATACAAAAATGTATAGCGTTATGGTCCGAAAGATCTGTTGGTAACATAATTTCAAATGCAGAAATAAACTTAAAATCCTCAAAATTCAGTAAGAGATAATCTACAGCGCTCATGCCGTTTTTATTATAGAATGTAAATTCCCCTATCGATTTGTCAAGATGGAGCCTTCCATTAACTATTAATAAATTTGTGGTTTTACATAAATCAATCAAGCGCATACCATGTGCGTTTAACACGTTGTCTTTGTTTACTCTTGATGGAATGTCAACATTGGATTGTAAGTTCATAACATTGTCTGAAAATTTATCAAAACTAATACAATCGGATTCATGCGCTGTTCGACTGTTTAAATCGCCAGTAATCATGATTTTACCTATAGTTTTATATTTCTCAATGCCTAATTCTAGTTGATCAAACATATTAACATCAAAGCTTTTTAGTAATTTAGAATCGGATGGAGGAATGTATGTGCAACATAAATATATATCTTCGTTAAAATGAAAAAGAGTTTTACAAAGCTTTAACCAAATTATTCCATACTGGTGTTTGTCAACAATAGTAAGTTTATTCTTAAGATTAGATTTGTAATAAATAGAAATTCCAATACACTGTATAGCAAATGGCATTTTTCACACCTCGCACACACACCTTTTATTCTTTAGATAATAAGTCATTGTTTATAGTTTTGTTTCACATCACATGTATATTTGTTTATGTACCGGACATTTCTTTGTGTGCTATTATAGTTTGCCATGGTTCAATTGGTCCTATGGTATTGTTACGGAAGTGACTAATACCCGCCGCCGCTAAGACACTAAGAATGCGATGAAAAACAAACAACTACGTGTAGGGTATGATCATAAAAATATGATTATCTGGTTACTGGCGTATCTGCTATGTTTCAGTAGATACGATCCTGCTGTTAATAGCAATTTCTTACTTATATATCTCTTTACAAATAACGGTATTTTCATTTTACATGTATTTTGGTGTATTCTTATTCCAAACATGTAATTAAAATTGTTTGCACACATCCTGGTATGCCGTGAACACACATTAACTTTAACTGGTGCGCTTAATGAAGAACGATCCGCAAACAAAAATAAACATATACCTTTGACTTTTTAACAAAGATTGTGTCTAAATACTTATGTTAAGCCCCTATCTCACAGGGCTGCGACAGGTAGCGACAATTTAATGAATAGGAAATTGCGACAGATTAGGCGATGAATTATTGCGATATTTTTACCTGATGAAACAATGGCGCGTTTGTCATACGAATAATGTGCGAATATTAAGAAACAGATTTAAATTGGAACAGAATTCAGAAACATTTCGGAAAATTGTTCCGCTAATATCTTATCTTGTCTTTCGTGCGACATTCATACAAAGGTCGCAAGAACATAAATCGAAATTTACACAATTGCAACAGTACAAGAGTGCAATATTAAGTGAGTATAAATTCGAAAAAGGGTTGCAAAGAATGGTCGGTAATGATTTGCGACATTCACGAAGACTTTGAAACAGCCAAATGCGATAGATTTGTCGCAAGGAATTTTTCAACATGTTGAAAACTCACGCGAGAAGAACGCGGTGGTTAGGAGACATTCGGCTAAATGGACAAATATATCGCGAACTCCCGCGACAGTTTTGAAACAATTCGGTAAAAATGTCATTCGCATATTGTCGCAAACCAATCGCTGCCCAGTTAGACAGGGGCTTTATCTGCTGACCTTTTATAAATATTTATGATATGTTTGATTCTAAAATTTACCTGATCAATCGTAAACGCTGAACGATGGTGATATTCATATGACGTTCCATTTATTTCAAGTACAAGACTTGAGTTATCGTCTACGTGATCTGCGTCATTTAGCTGACACATGTGGTGCTCCCGTTCATAGTTAAAAGACCGGCATCGGGTGGACTTTAAACACTCATACGCGCAATGAATAACTTGTCGTTTGGTTGAAAATTCCTGAAATGTATGATCCATAAAACGATATCCGGGATACGACAAACTGACATTGTGAGAGAACTCGTATATTTTCACTTCATTATTTCCCCTTACAGTCACAGACAGAGACAATATTACAACAACAATCAACAACACTGTTGATGACATGTCTGTGTGTTGTTTGTATATTGTCAGCAATGTCCTCAGCCGCACAAATTTTACATAAAAAACACACACAAATTTAAATCCTTTTAAGTTATTAGAGAATATCTTTCTTTTAGAAGTAAGGACATCTGTTATCAATAAGACACAACTTCCAAATGACGGGGCTCGAATCCAAAGAAACACATTATATTAACACTGATAAATAATTCAAAGTCTAATAACTTAATTAGTTATCGGACAAATTAATTCTAGATTTATCACATGTTTTGGCGAATATTTATTGATGTTTATTTGTACTATGTAATCGTCTATGCACAAATTGATTACACTTTATTCCCGACGGCAATATTATGGACGGGTCTTTATACTTGTCTAATTAGACCATGGAAGATTTTCTATTATCGAGAAACCAAAGGAAATATTAGCAAATTACGTGTTAGAGACGTCTTTTTATTAAGATCAGCGATTATTACTTATTTATTTATATCATCGGATTTTACGCCATTTTCAACATCATTTCAGTTATATCATGGCAGGCGGTTATCCTGCCAGCTTCTGTGGACTTCATCGAAGCTTTAACTAGTTTTAACCACATTCTATCCGCAAGCTACTGCCAAGCTACCTCACATAATTCAGACGTGAGGTGAGATGACAATCAATTTAACATAAGTTTATGTATACATAACATATATAATTATACCGACAAAGAAATACAGCTTTCGACTGCTTTGTAGTTCCCAACAGCAGAATCTTCAGAGTTTTGATTGACTTAGTTTCTATTCTTATATATATTTATTGTTAATTGAGAGTATGTCTTCTGCTCGGACTGTAAATTCAAGTAAGTCCATATTATGTTTTGCATCTCGAACCCACAAAATTGCACGGATGACACAAATATAATTGTTAGTCATATTTGCAGAAAACAAACAGGTTCCTTATAAACAGGGTCACTGATATATCAATTAAAAATCCGTTGGCGGTATTGTGAACAGTCAAATTAATGTTTTTGACATTTTATGAAGTATGCAGTAATTCGGTTAAGTTTAAGCAACAGAAGTATCAAAAATACAAATACGCAACAATAGGCGTCAGAACTGAGGCAACAAATCGTAAAAGAAAAACGAATTTTGTTATATTGTACATGTATACGTTGTTAACGCAAATTGTGTAAATTTAAGTTACAAGTCTTTATGTTGTACAGCAAGAATACGGTTTTACGATGACTCCACATTCAATTTCAATATTGTACACATTAAGTTCTTAGTTGTGTATTCAATATGTACGAGGGGACACATACTAATTATTTAACTTGACTTGTGCCTATCTTCAAAATTGTCAGAATAGAAAGTTTGCTGTGGTTCTAAACCATCAGAAATGTTTTTGTGACTACTGATAATGTTACATTCAAGCAGTAAGTCAGTTACACTATTACAGCTATGATTACCATCAATTTCATCAAAGATCATTTGATTTTTTAATGAGTCACAACCTTCATAATTATATCAGTACCACTCAGATTTGCAATATATTGCTTAAAACAATATTTCCAATCACAATTTACCAGTAATAGTGTTTCAAATCTGCACATATCTTCCATTTTAACAACTACCTATTTAATTTCTATTCTGAGGTGTTAAATTAAGATGATAATACATTCAAATGCAATTCAAGTAGCATTGATCTCTCATGTTTTCGATTGACTCTTATTATGAACTATGTATACATGTATATATTTTATTTACTGTCTGTCTGGTGGTATATTTCTGCTTATCATAGCATTACTCACATGAGAATTTTGACAGTGTGATTACTTACAACAACAGAGGCTCAGGTCATCTAAAACTGAACATTAATGATTATAAAAAAAAACATCCGTTTCAGTTGTGCAATATTTATGTAAGTTCATACAAAAGCAGATTATAAACATTACTGATAGCATTTACCCCATTGAATTCATATTGTCAAGGATACAATTGCATTATTACTAGTAGTTTCAACATAGCTTATACCTGCATTATTTTCTATTCAACAATCTACACAAAAGAATACATAAGTTTTAATTCATGACATACTAAAAGTCACAATGTAGTACTTGCAGGACAGCTGGTACAAACTTTATCACAATGAGTGCATTCAGAACAAAATGTATACAAGGTAATACAGATTTAAGATTAGTTGTCTCTTAATTTCTTGTTCATATAAAAATTGATACTGCAAAACAGTAGTTGAATCCATATCATGAACTGTCTATGTCTTAATTAATTAATGTCATCATAAATGGTACACGAAGTCCTCAAAAGAATCTGTGAATACAAAGTACATCATTTCAATTCATATAATGTCTTCATATTTTATACATGTACAAATACAAGTGAAATATCTTAAATGATGTAATTTTAGGTAACTATAATTTTGTAAAGATTAATGATTAATAAGCAATGGTAAAACATACTTTCAATGAATTGTAATAAAATAATGAATTTATGCGTTATTTTATTATTTTTAAACAAATTGTTAGAAAAACAATGAATGAAAATGATTATTGACGGCGCCGAGAACGGCGGCGTCAGTATTGAATAGTGTTAAAAAATTGCACTGGTGTTGCGTAATCGATTTGGGGAGAAGCTGGTATTATTAATCATTTTTTACTTTCTTTTTTAATCTTTTTTAAACAATCTGATATGTATTGTATGCATCCATTAAATGATAAAAAATGTCAAAATATTTAAAATGAAAGTTTTTTACCGTTACTACAAAGCTTTGAAAATGTTTTCTGTATATATAATAGCTTCTCTCAAAACGGTTAGGCTACGCTCTTTTTGGCTTGGAGCTACGGCTCCAAGCCTATGTATTGTTTTCGGTTACGTTTGTTCCCTAGATGCTGGTAGATGCAATGCGAAAGCTGGGTACAAGTGCACAAAAATGTTAAGAGTCCGGCGATTGGTTGAGAGCTATATGTTAACAGTACGGTGATTGGTTTACGCTTAATGTGTGAATCGGTATCACATGACTTGAGTGTACCAACTTCACTGTGCCAGTCGGTCTATTATGAAATCAGGGTGTTTCACTAAAGATCGGTTTGTTCTATTAACATTAATTACACGTTAAGGTAGTAAGGTACACATTTTAAAACTGTCTATTTTTTCTGTTACCATGTACAATGTATTTAAATCAATTATTTTAATCATTACTGAAAGACATATTAGCGGAGGATTGTTCAAGAGAATTTAAGGAAGCCCCTTCTATAATGAAACCTGCGAAACGCTATTGCCGCCAATAATTTTGTCACGTGATCTTGATGTACACATTTGCGATTTCATTGTAAAATCGGGGTGTTTCACTATAAATCGGCATGTTCCATCAACCGTTAAGGCACGAAAAGATAAGATATATTAACGCAGTCTCAATTATTTTTACTTTACTAGCTCTTTGTTTAATTATCAACATAATTGCTGAAGGTAACAAGCGGAGGATTAATTAATTAATGAAATACACCCCTACTATAATTTAACTTGCGAAACGCTTTCTCTGATGCAATTTAAAACTTGTGTACAGTACGATGAATTATAGGAAAATCCATAAATAGAAAAATATACCGATGTTTCAGACTACCTGTTGACGTTGAAAGAGGACAATTCCATAACTAAAATGGTCAACAAGACGAAATAAAATGAACCAATTTAGTTATAGTATCAGAATTAACTTTTATCAGCAACAACCAGCCAAGCCTTTCCTTTTTAAAAGGAAACTTTATTATACGTTAGTTTCTAAACCTTACTACCCCAACTTCGCAAAAGTACCGAAAACGTTTTCGAAGCTTGTTTGAAAGTCAGTTGTTAAAAGAACAATAGGGTAAATTAAAAAATCAACGACAATTGATCTTATTTACTTCGTACAAGCCTATATAATGGAAAAACTGTAGTGACAATGACCAAACTATGCAAATAAGTCTTGCCTTATGAAAAACCATATTTTGTATTACGTTTAACGGATTGCGAATAAAAACGCAATGGAGATAAAACATACTGACGGTTTAAATCGTAATTGATATAATTCTTTGAGCAGTTATTATTGAATTTTGCTTCGTGAATTCAGTTTCTTTCTAGCTGCGTAAAACAGTAGAAATGTTCGTTGTTTTTTATCTCCATTTTCTTTTTTTTTGTTTTGTCTCCGTTTCGCGAAAAACTCGCTCCGCCAGCATTTTCCAGCCAGACACTATCAATCGACCAATGAAAATGTTACAATTAACCACATGTTAAAGCGCGTCACTTTCCGCCATATTGGTTGACTGAACACGAAAGACAACAACGATAACTGTCAACAAACATGGTAAGAAGTATTTAACAGTAGGTAGTTTCCATCAAGGTTGTCTAAATTTGCACCGTATAATCAAGGACTTATATACATACATGGATTCGCAACTGCTAAAAATAGCTCAAACGTTATCGTTCGACGATCCCACAATGCATTGCTATATACTCGGCAATGTCCGACAGCTGTAATTGGGTGTTTACTAATTTTATTATACTTAAATAACTCTGGCAATTGGGCACGGGAAATTGGTAAGGATGCAACAAAATCTTTAAAAATATTGAGATACATTTACTGCAGTATAATCCACAAAGTCTAAGTATAAGCATTGAAAACGGCATCAGTCGAACATTTTAAATTCCAAGATGGCGGACATCTATTATAATACTTTCGTCTTCGAGATTAAACATTCGGAATACCACGGATATTTTCGCTGTTATTAACATTCGGATTTTCACGGATATTTTCGTAGTTTCGCTTTTGTAAACAAAAGCATGTATTCCCGTTGATTCCCGTCTTATTATCGCGGGATTTGATTACTTTAAACTGTTAATACGGAAGTTGCGAATCCATGTATGTATATAAGTCTTTGGTATAATGGAATGCAGTGTACTGCAATATCACTATAGTCGCTCTTTCGGCATTTTTTCAATGCCAGCCTTGCAGTATTTTTAATTTCATAAGTCTTGATATGTCGCTTGTATGGAAGTATAGTTCAGTCCATCGGTGAACTTAGATACCTTGGACATAATGATTTGCCGAATGTTGCTACATTTAGGGGTCAGTTATATGATGTACAGTACACCTCAGCAGGGTTCTCAATAACTGCAGGCCAATTTAGCCGCTTAGAAACTTACCTCACGTTAGATTTTATCAGGAAAAATGAACACCCAGGTATATTGTCATGTAGGAAGTTTTAATCTAGATGTCAATAAGATGCAGTGACTTATTGCCTCATCAATAATGGATATAAGTTAGAAATGTGTTTGGGCCGGTTAGGAATCTCAAAAGTGTATAAAATATTGATAGAAAATGCCCGGACCCCTAAGCAGGTCTGTTAGTCTAGCTTTTGGGCCTGTTGGCCCCAAACGTATTGAGAACTGTGCTTCAGATATGTATTACGGCTATATAATTTCAACAGACCTGTCGAGTTACGTTAGGGCCAATTGCCATTTTTTGACGCAATTTCTCAAGCATGCCTACTCTCGCCTTACCAAATCTTGACTGTTGATGGTTTGACAATCGCTTTGTATATCGATCCTCAAACTAATCATTTCCTTTTATTTGATTCCAACGAAAGAAATAGACATGGGTTACGCAGCGATGATGGTACTGCTGTGCTGATATCTTATGACACATTAGATGAGTTATTTGATTTTCTTTTTGTTCATTATAAAGATCATTCTTATGAATTGACTCCAGGTTATTGGTCAAATATTTTGGAGCACGGTAATACTCAAAGAACTGCCTTTTCTTATTCATAGTCATTGTTTTATGATGTACATGAAGTATATAGCCAATTATTGAATGATTATGAGTATGTTGCACGTCCGCTTCAGTCAAGTGATCGATTCTCTTTTGAAATTTGAATTGTCAGTTCCTAATAACATACAGTCCTATGATCAGGTTAATATGCAAACTGCAACACCTGCATTTTTGCCCAATCTTTGTTTCCAAACACAGAAATTACTGTCTAATTTGAGCTTAACACTTGCAACAATATTAAGATGTCAGCAGTTGATCAGCGTTTCAGTAATCAGTTAATATTAAATAAGTATGTGTTAAGATGAAAAGGTAGATGAAAAAAATCATACTCATTTAAATTGAATATATATACAGTTACAACTCACCTTAAGACCTCTCAATAATGTGACTCACTCAAAATTACAGTCTGCAAAATAAGCACTTGACTAGTTGTCCCAGACAAGTAATTATTGATTTGGTCTATTAACTTTAATCAATAATTATGTTTATAGTATAAAGGAAAACTATTCACTTTTGGTGATTTGGACAAGTAATTCCAACTGTAAGTAACTTGAGAACTACTTAATTTCCTATCCTTTAAACTTCATAGACTATATCTTACAGAGCTTAAATTTATAATACGCCATTTTCACAATAAAGTCTGCACAGCACTTTGTACACTGTTATACACCTATTTTAGAATTATACTCTGTACAAATTACTTCTTTTATGTGTTCTTGTGTTGCTAGAGTGTTCTTCTATGAGAAAAATGATGTATGATATGTCTATATCGGTTTGAGTTTCTGTAACGCCAAAGAAAGTGTCATAATTTTAGCATGTATTCAGCGTTATGCTGTTGCGCTAAAAAAATCGTTAAAGTGCATTACAATTTTCTGTAAAGGAATTGAACACACCATGCTGCATTTTACATACATTTCAAGCTCGGAGACTCAGCTAACAGGTATTTTTTATTTCATTAAAATTGATAAAGAACTGACGAACTAATGAACATTTCTGTAAAACAATGCTTTGTTATGCTTATTAACATCAAAACCTTTTTACAGCCTGATATTGCATAAAAATATGTTATAAATTCTAAAATTAGTTTAATGCATCATTAAATAATAACATCATTATGTTGTTGAAAGAAAAAAATCAGCTTTTTAACAAAATGGACAGTATTTTGATAAAATTTGGTATTTTTACTTTTCAGGATCACTGGTACCACAGAAATGTAGTGTCCGCAACGCACAAGTTATTGACAAAAGTAACAGCCAGAGGGGCAAATGAATGCTAAATACATAAAACATGATTGATGCACATTATATGAGCAAAATTGTAATACTGTTGTGCCTGCAATAAATTTATTTTATCCCAGTTACAGTCTGTAGTGTCCGCAACGTTTTGTAGTGTCCGCAACATTGTTTATTCTCCAGATATTAAAGTTTAAGACTGAAAATCTGTTATTTAAACTGAATATGCTTGAAAGCAGAATGTTAAATCATGATTTAAATTCAAAATTTCAATAAAAATGAATCTGAAAGGTTCATATAACAGGTTTTCTCCTAAATCTTAAAGATCTCTAGCAATTTTCATTATCAAGGATATAGAGATTTATTATGTGAATGTCAATAGGTAGGTTTAAAGAGAATGTTATATGCAATGCTATTAAGGTGATTTTACAGAAATATACTATAAAATATGTGGATGAAGATAAAATTGAAATTTTAACAGCTTTTGTAGTGTCCGCAACACTTTGAGGTGTCCGCAACATACTTCTTATGTACCTTTTATGTTGATATTTATTATTTTCTTTCAATTTGCAATAATCATACACTATGAATCTTCAAATAAAAACCAGAAATGTCCTGAAGTATGCTTAATTTTTAAAGTCCCATCACTCATTGATGAGATGACTTTGTGTATTTAATATATCCAAGCTAAGTCAAATAAAACATTACAAATCTTATCAAAAACATATGACAGAGATAGTTAGTTAGAAATATAGCACTATATATAACTGGCCTTTAAAACTAGACTACTTTTTACTGATTTCAATTTTTGTTGTATTAAAAAACAGTGTTGCGGACACTACAGAACAGTGACTTTAAAAAAAACCATCTATAATATATATGTAGTCTATATTCTAGTTAGAATTTATGATGAAGTTAAATCCTGCACATTGTACAATATTGTGGTAGCTTTCTACAAGATCTTTAAGTTCAGTAAACATTATAATGTATGCTTGAAAATATTGTATTCAATGCAATTCTTTTAGACTATGCAGTTCTAAATATTTCGGTAACTTCTGTGAAAGGCATGCTTTGGTCTTCTATTATTGTGATTATTTGTGTAAAGTTAATTTGGGTGGCACTAAATCAGAAAAGTGTTGTTGCACAGGTAAATATAATCATTTAAAATATCATGTCAAATTCTAGGATGTTTCTAAATGGCTTAATTTTCTAGAAGCTACCACAATATTGTACATCAGGATTAATTCCTATAAGTGACCATGTTAGCAACATTACAATTGAAACACTTAATTTCTGGTCACTAACATTGATCCTTGACTAGAAGAATTAGTCTGTCAACTCTGTTTTTCATATTTCCTGGCAACTGCATGCAGCAGGCAAACATAGACATTCTGAAGAAATCTGTACAACATGTATCTTCAAAGAGCACAAACAGGAGCAACTACTTCGTTTCTAAATATCTGAGGACAAGGTTCTAATAAAAAGTGCCTGTATATGCTTGCAAAAAGTAACAGCATTAAATTTCATGAACACATCATTTTAATATAATGTTTCAGTGCTTTAAGGTTAGCAAAGTAAATATGAAATGCTATTAGGAAAATAAACCTCTATATACAAATGTATAGATAGGCTTTCAGTGAAGGAACACTTAAAGTTGTTAGTGTCTGCAACATTTTTTTAAAAGTTATTCTTCAAGTGATTAAATGTTACAGATTTAGGTATCTATAAAAGACTTTCTTGAATGAATAGGTCAGTGGTAATTCACCCTTGTATACATACATGTATATAATCATTGTTTTTTAATAATATGCAAAGTTGACATTTTACTTATTAGATTGTTTTTGTAAACATACTAGTTTACATTAAAGTTGTAAAATTTAGGGATTTCTTTTGATGAAGATGATAGATACTTTATTTACAACAGCTAACAAGTTTAAAATATTTAAACAAATAATAAAATTTACTTGAGACTGTCCTTTGAAATATAATGACAAAATATGTAGTGTCCGCAACCTTTTCAGACCTCTTTTTATTCTATGTTTAATTTAATAATACTTTGATAAAAGCTATAACAAAATACTTATTCATTGACAGAAATGTTAGACTTTGAATAGGTCAGTGGTAAAGCACCCTTTTATACATAAGTATTCAGTGATTCTTGAATAATATCCATCATATCATGCAAATTTGAAATTTGTTATATATTAGATTGTTTTTTCAGATATATCTGCTTACATGATAGTTGTAAAATCAAGGAATCTTTCATGAAGATGATAGATACTTTATTTATAACAGCTAACAAGTTTTAAATATTTAAATAAATAATAATATTTACTTGAAACTGTCTTTTGAAATATCATGACAAAATATGTAGTGTCCGCAACATTTTCAGACCTCTTTTTAATCTATGTTTGATTTAATAATTCATATGATGAAAGCTGCAACAAAAGACTTATTCATTGACAGAAATGTTAGACTTGTAAGTTAATGAGTAAAACATGCCTATAGACCTGAAATTAGATCATAGAGAGCAAACAATGTAATGGTATTATTTTCAGGATAAAATCCTACAATGATTATAGTGCAACTGGAGCAAATTTTATCAAAATTAAATTTCTTAAAGGGCAAATGTGTTTTTGTTTTCTTTCACTGAACATAAAAACAGAGTCAGAAACAATTGAATAGGCCTAACATGTCTATTTATAAAAAGATGACAAGAGCATAACAAAAATAGGTGTAGTGTCCGCAACAGGCTGTACTGGCTGATATTAAAAGTGTCACAGATCTAGATCCGCTCAAGCTTATGTTTAAAAAAATTAGGATTGTCTGCAGGAATGTTGCTGTAACAGATACACTAAGCCCCAACTTTGTCAGTGAAAGTTCATTTTTGGACCTGTAGTGCAACATGCTTGCAGACTTTATTGTGAAAATGGCGAATACTAATATTTTCAGTTCATTTCCAATGATGCTGTACCTGTGTCAATAGAAGATGAGGACGTTGACAACATTTTAAAAAAATGGTGATTTGCTGTGCAAATGAAAGACAAGGAGTTGGTGTATTCAATTGATTCACTGTATGAAGTTGCTTCATATACTGCTTGTAGTACAAAAGGTGTGGAATTTTTTGTCTATAGGCATACTACTTTTTGGATTAGACTTTATTTTCACTGTTTATTAGTTGTGGGTTTAATACAAACCCTGAAAAGTGCTTGAATTTCTATATTTCAGATTTGAATGCCAACTGGCTTACATTAAATTTATAATAGTCCAAAAAAACTGTTTAAATTTGGAAATGTTATGCTTGGTAAGTGGTCGAGTTCATGAATAGATTCAATAATTGTTAAAATGTCATGTATATGGATGTCTATGTGGGAAACATATGTTTTGGTCATAAACCACATAATAGTTCTGACTGATTTTCATATGTTGTCAAAGGGAAAGACATTGTGTATAGAATACACAGTCATGTGTTGTTTTGTGTTCCCGTTTATATATAAATAAGTGTTTTATTTATAAATTTACAGCTTGTCGCAAGAAGAAGTTAGTGGAAGGTGTATGTCCAACTTGCGAAGGAACAAAAGGATCAAGAACTTACAGATGCAAGTTGTCAGTCAATAGAGACAATTTCTCAAAGGATGTTACCTTAAGATGATTTAGTTAAATTATTTGGGAAGTTACCACAAGAAGAAGATGATGATCTATTGTTCAGCATGGTGGAGTCGTTGCCAGTAAATTTTACAGCAAAATTTTCTGGGACAAACTTCTATAATATTGTGAAAAAATAAATCAATAAATATATACTCTTCAGAACATGCAAATTTACCATGCAGACATTTTTCTAATTTAACATATTTACATTTTAGATGTTTGTTGCTTTAAAGGTATAATTACATTTTGGAAAGAAGCCTAAAACCAGAAATTAGCATTTTAGAAAATAGTATGACTAAAGAATATAATAAAAATTATAGATTTTTGTGTGTTCACAGTACAATTTTTGCCTGTTAGAAAAAATTGTTTTTGACAGTGCATGCAATTTTTAGTTATTTTTGAGTAAAAACATACCCATGATTGTTTTTTTAAATGAAAATTAATTTTACCAAGAAATCAGGTAATACAACATGATGTTTTTTTTATATATGTTTGTTATGCAAGTGATCAGTAAACTTAATAAGAAACATAGAAAATTAAGGATTATTGCTTTGATAGTCAATTTCTTCAATTCATATTTATGAAACTTCTTACCAACAAATGATTATAGGAACACTGACCATGGCTATTTATTTCTAACCAAATGCCATTGTGCTACAATATTTATTGTATGGTAAAAAACAACACTTTGGTTTATTATACTGTTGGACTTTCATTGCTCTAATTCATCTATAACAAAATGAAATATAAACTTTTCTGATACTTTTTCCTTCTGTATATTAACAGTCTTTCTGTCATTAAATTATGTTAAAGTTAGGTACTGGGCCATCTGGGGTAAAGATTCATTTGGAAAGTAATAGAAAACTTACCAGAGATCAGACTTTGAGCTTTATCTTGTCCATTGTTGTTGTTTACATATCTTAGTAAATATGTCTATGTATATATATATTGCTTGTGTTTTGTGTAGACCAGGCTACAGGACTTTCTTGGTAGAGATGTTGTTAATCATGTTTTCATTACGACTTGTATGATCTCATAAAAAATCAATTTTTCAACTTTGACATGTTTCTTTTTATTCCCATTTAAACTCATAAAAATCATTTTTAATAATCCATGTGCCATTGATTATTTCCTCAAATGTATATCTGTATAAAGCTTTAAGGAAAGTGCAAAAAAGTTCTCTTATATTTTAGTTCTCCTGTCACTATTGTTATCTTTACATTTCTTTGTAAATATGTATATTTTTGTGTGTGTACCAGACTACAGGACTGTCTTGGTATAAATGTTGCTAATTTATTTTTTGTAACTCTTATAATATCATAAGCAATTCAATCTTTCCTATTGCATTTTTCCATTTAAACTGTAAAAACTTTATTTTTGTTAAACCATTGACCATTGATTATTTTCCCAAGTAGAGCTTGCAATCTTCACCAGATATTAGTGGCTGAATTAGGTCAGTACTTAATTTGGTCACCTGATAAAACATAGAAACTTTGTATAGGCAATTGAGATTTTTCCATTTGGATTGTTAGAGTAAATACTCATGACAGTGATATAGGGCCATCTTAAATCCACCATTTTAGCTTGCTATGTACTTTGTGATAACCAATCTAAGAACATTATTATTATTATTAACACTATGTTTTCATTACACATACTTCATAATAATGTTTTGTTTTAATTGTCAAAACTAATTTTTAATATTTTACTTGTGCCAGTTGTAAGTGTCGAAGGAATGCTGAACTAATGATACAAGTTAGATATAACATAATTTTTGCAAATTCTATATGTTTCTATTTCAATGTATTAAAAAATATTCATAGCAATCAATTTTGTAAAATAAAACATTATATTAAGTATTGTGATGTATAAGTTTGTATTTTCACTATCATAAAAAGCAACATTCAGGTATGCTATTTGCTCAAGCTTAAGTGCACATTTGCTCAACTGTGTTTAATATGAATTTATAGTATTGTTGTGACTGTACTGTTTCATGTACATGTTTCCTTTTTAAATCTTATTTAATGCACATTTCGTCTTAAAACTTTCAACTTTCGTGAATGTGCTGTTATACCTCCACAAAGTGCAATTAGTAACTATTTTTGTATCAGTTTAACTAATCTCTTTAATAAACTTAACATTTGTTGTTGCATAAGAATGCATTTTTGATAATAAATTTATTTTAACTTGTTATACATACTTTTCTTTTTTTCTTATATATGCCCAGTTCGAACATTTGGGAATATATTGCTTTGTACAAGTCAGTTGTTGTTGGGAAGGTTGAACAAATGGTTTTCCTTCAGACAACAAAACAGTCTCCTTACAATAAGTAACTTGTGCACGGTGGGGCATAAGATCTTCAAACTTTACATGAAAATTGGTTATCATCTGTGTATGACCTGTATTGATTGAGACCTTTAACATGAATGACTACTTGGCTGGCATTTTAGAAACATCTCTTTCATGAGAGGTTTTGTTTTTGCTCATTTGTCACATAGTAACATGATGCATGTTTGAAACAACTTTCGTCATACTTGGGTAATCTAGTTACAAATATGACAAAATTTTGTAGAAAATTTGTCATGATGCTCATCAATAAAATCTAGGTCAGATTTTATAATGGGTCAGATAAGGCTAGAAGGCCAAATCAAAGTAAAAGCTTGTTCACACTAGACATCCACATTCTCAAAATGTATTATTTATTCTTACGTAAAATATCTTGTACTTGAAACAACATGTGCGCCGTCTTTGATGCTTTGCATCAAAATTAGTCTTGTATCTTATAAATTGCTGCATGTTGAGTCGATCAGCAATATCATGTTTGATGTCAACAACAAATGTATTGATACTGCATTTTTCTGTAAGTCATGTTGGAACCTGTTTACATAGCCCAACCCACAAATACTCTCTGGTATACCAGCAAGAGTTACGCATTTTTAACAACAGAAAACTACGGTGTTAAAAAGCTCACAGTCCATGAAATTAGCCAATAAGTATCCGTATTTTTCATAGATATAGAAAAATAATGAGTTCGACGTAGCATCCATATTCGTTTTGTTTTTATCTAAGTAAATTTCTTAAAGTTAAGACACCTCGTACCTTGACTTAACTTTTAAGATAAAAAATCGTCGATCTAAGAATTTTTCTAAGATTTTTTTCACTCTAAGACGAAAGTTAAGAAAAACCTTGCAAAGATAGCAAAACTTGGCGAAAACTAAGATAATTTAGACATTCTTAGATAATTTTTCATCTTAGTTAGTTTGTGAATACGGGCCCTGTATAAACAGTACAATCAATTTCTGCAATTTTATGGCAATTTCCATCCGTCTTAATTGAAATGATCTCCAACAAATATAACTCGACGTGCCCAATTTTTTGTAAATAATGTGAGATGCGTATAAAAGTCAATAATCAGGTAAAGTTAGCAACCATATAAAGGGATCTCAAAAATATGAATTTATTATCCGTCCTTTGTTTACACATCATTGAAAAAATAAATAAACAAAGTAGTTAATCTATATTATTTTATGATATGTTTTTATAAGTGACATGTGGACGTATGCCAAAATGATATATTAAGCATATACTTATATTATCAAAAATGTATTAATAATAAATTTCATTTAATGAAATATCATCGTCTATTTAAGGCCTATTAGAGCAATAGATGAAATGATAGTAAAATATAAGAAATATATATTACTTGATCTGTAACAATATTTACATAATACCTTCCATTAGGTATATCTCATAAAATAGTTTTCAGATGCTTTTTCTTATTTTTTTGCAACATGGTTAAAAAATACTGTGCTGTATTTCTATAATAATTATGTACTTTGTGATAAAAAAAAATTGGAACGTTTTTATTGCAAGTAAAATTCATTTTCACATTTATCTAGGTAAAATAAGACCTACTTCAATTTTAACATCCAAAAAGCTAATGGGGCTTTAACAATAATGAAAACCATGATCTTTTTTTTTTATAATATCAACAAATTGGGTTATAAATATTTATACGGAAGTAAAGTAAAATATTTCACAGATTCTAATATTTTCATCCATGTTGTAATATGTTTTAGTCTTCAACCTCAATTATCCTAAAACTTGATTCAACGCGTCTAATTTTTATAACCCTGTATAATACATCATGCTGTGGCTGTATATATATGGGTACCTAATCAGCAGATATGATCATCGCCAAATACACGTTGTTTCCGTAAACGTACGTAAATGTCCGAGATTTGCCGAACGATTGACGAATTGAACTTAAAAAAAATGTAAGGGATAGTTTTAAAAATCATCAAAAGGGTCGAAGAAGATATTATTTGATTGTTTTCATATTTTACATGGTGAATGAAATTAAATTTTCAAAACGAATGCAATGAGTACAAATTTGATCACATTTCCCCCAAAAAAGTTATGATGCTGAAAACATCAAATTTTCATTGAAAAATCTACCAATTTTACGCGTTTTACAATGAATATAGAGGGAATCGATAGGTGTCTTTTTCAAACGCAAAAGGGTCGAAGAAAGCATTAATTTAAAATAATAAAAAATACACCATTAGAAAGATAAAAGATTAATTAAACTTTTGTGATGAGTACAAATTTCGTATTTTAAATAGAATAAAAGTTATGACTATTATAGCGAAAATCCCCTTCTTTGTTTAATGTAAATTTTTATCGATTTTCTAAATCAGCATGTCCGCGAAAGTTGTGTATGACTCGATTTGCTATTTGTAGCAATTTTAGAAGCCGGCGACTACTAGATAGGAAAGTTTGATCAAATATGCCGTTAGCTAAAATATAACAAAACACGAGATGTCGTAAAATAGAATTCACTGTAGAAAGCTGTAACAACATATCTAAATGATATAGCATATGGTATTCTTTAAATTAATTGCATTTTATTCCATATATATCCACACTGACCACGATTTGTCCTTGTCTGCAAAACGCACCCACCAGAACATTCACACGTTAATATGATACAGTTTAATGCTTTGATTTCGTGTTGTTATCAATTGTTTTACCAGTCGGAAGTGAATGGAAACCATAAAACCAAAATGTATAACCTTACATTTATGTACGAGGCGTATTTTTCAGTAACAGAGATGCCCGGGTAGTAAGTTTGTAGATCACAGGGTCAATCGCCAAAATTTATATGTACAGCGTTTTCGCCTTATTTGTCAGGAGATTTTCGTATGATTAATGTTAATGTTTCTTTCTTACATGCTCTGATGTCCAAATGTTAAAACTACAGGTATTTGTAGTTTATTATTCATGATGAAATTCGATTTCAGAAATCGACGATATGTCTGTTCTTCTTCGTCGCTAACCAGTATCGTCATGGCTATATTTGTTGATTTACGAGATATTACCATTACGAATGAGTTGTGTGTTCTATTCTAATGAAATACGACGTTTTTGCCTTGCATCAAATATCGCTGTATTACGTTAATGGTCTCACATAAATCAACATCTAATTAATACAATACATTTCGACCATAGCCTATTTGAATATAATAAATGTAAAAACTACAGGTTGTGCTGGCCAGCCTCTTGAAAAGGGAGTCGAGTGCGTAAGTTTTCCGTACCAGTGCATTACCTTTTTACAAACATGCACTATGTTGTAGTTTTATGCAGTCTGAAAAATCAATTTCAGTCAAACCTGTGATAAAGGCCACTCTTGGGAGAAGCAAATAGTGGTCTTTACTGACAGGACTGGTGACCTTTATTTGGAGGTCATTTTGTTCATAACAATCAATGACAGATTTTAAAGGAATGACCTCTATTCACAGGGTGGCCTTTATTCGGAGGTGGCCTCTAACTCCTCAGGAATGACTGTAGCTTTGTTTATGTAGAAAGAAGTCTTCCGCAGATTATATGACGTACTCTATAGTTCTGTTCGTGTTGCATGAATTTTCAGACAATTAATGATGATTAGTGCCTTAAGTTTAATCCAAGTTTGTACATGTACAGTCATACCTGTGAACAAAGGCCACCCTCGAGGAAGACAAACTGTGAATTTTATTGACAGTGGCTTTCGTTCCGGGGATATTTTGTTCTATTACCATGTCAGTTTTAAAGGATTGACCTCACATGATGGTCTTGATTCGTAGGTAACCGTTTATACATGTTTGACTGTATTTCAAAGAAACAACAAAGGCATATTTTGTGATTTATTGTTTATATTTAAGAATAACCCCTTTACAAACCTTGAACACAATAACTAAACATAGGAATTTCTTTATTTAAACACAAAATCAATCGTTTGTTCCAGTACAGTAATTACCAATACAATCAAAACTTGGTACATGAATAGTATTTTTTTTATTGTATTATGTATTATAGAACGGTGAAGGTTGATGTAAACAGAAATATCTGACATTTTATTCTATAGTATGAATACTATTGACCATAAATGTTTATTTATCATAAACAGTTTTCTTTAAATTAAACTATTTACGGTAAACTCTTAATGTTTAAATAAAAATAACAGTTTCTCAGTTAATTATACAATTCACGATAAAAGCATGATAAATAAATGAACCACCATCTACTGAAAACAATGTTGTATCAATACACATTTAAACAAAAAGTGTTTGTGAAACACGGACTGAGATAATTATATATAACACAGTTATCTATGTCTCTGTCACGGATGCCCCCTAAAGTAAGACATTGATCATTGACCGACTTCCTTCAAAATCAATAGGGGTCATCTACATGTGATGACTAACCTCCCAACTATGAGGTGCTTAGACCTAATAGTTCTCTTGTTATTACCAGGACATGGACGGGCCAACCGACATGCGCAAAGCAATATACCCCCATTTTTCGAAAGGGTGTAAAAGGAATAAAATTCAACATGTTTGAAAACATAGATAATGACATAAATATGTGATACTCGCCTTTAACGAGACTGGACAGTTCCATGTTCCGTCATCTTTCTAACAAAGGGATTATCTTAAATTTGTCGATTTTGAGTCAAAACAAAAGAGAAATGCTAACTTTTTAAAGATAAATAAGCGTACACCGAAGCCAAAAAATGCACAACAGTATGTCGAAAGATGTTTTGTTTAGTAATACAATGTATACATTAAAGTTACATCTGACTGCATCGGACTCATGTTAATCTGCAACTGGTAAATACTCAATGATGTCGACGGGATCGTAATGCAGAATAACCCATTATGCTAGACATTTCTATTTTACTTTATCTAATTAATTTGAGTACAATGCCAGCGACGTTGCAGTTTTAAACGCTGACCAATTGACGTGATCAGTTTTTCTTAACTCTATTCTAATCTAAACTCACTTACCCTTCTAAAAGAAGCTGGCTACTACTGTATATAATTATTGAGGAACATCGATATAATAGTCAAAGTTTCATGAAAGGGTATGATCTGCCGCAACTGGGAGTCGAACCCGGGTCGCTGAGTTACAACACTGCACCACAGCTGCGGTCCTTAAGACAGATCTAGGATATAATTCACCGTAACCGTACCGTTCCCGTAATTGTTTTACTTTAAAAAATCTTAATCAAAAGTGAGTGAAAATGATATCCGGCTGTATGTTATGTCATGGACTGTTGGATATATATAGACTATAAGTTCAAAAGCATGTTGTTACATACAACACACTGATTCTAAACTTTTGAAAACTTGATTACAACAGTAGTATGTATGCAATGTTCACACGTCTCGTTGTTTCATTATTTACTTAGAAATGTAAATTTGTGCATTGGGAGAAATTGCATTGTCTTAATCTATGAGGAACTTGATATCAGCCCTAACAATAAATTGTCTGACTGGACTTTCACGATCTCTGTTAAAATGTTATATCACTGAAATAGGATTTCATCACCTATTATCCACTAAGAGTCAGGTTGTCGCGTTTTAACGGCTATTATTGAAGTTTCTGGGTCTTGTTTAAACATCCAAGCAGTGTTTGGTCTTGGCTTATGCATATAATAACAAACTAATTATAATCTGGTGTAGAAATACTTCGTGAATTGATGACTATTATATCTGAGTGTTGACATGTTGTGATGCGCTCTAGCAAAGACCTTTACCATACAGTACAACCTCTCTAGGGCGGCCATCTCTTTAGCCACAATAAACCTCCCTTCAACAACAGCATGATGTTCCCACTGCATGTTTTAACTACATGTATTATTTTAACCAGAGCAACAACCTCTCAACAACAACATAATTTTGCTGCCCCCAAAGGGTGTTGCTTTGGAGAGATTACACTGACATATATAGCATGGGTCTTTGGCTCTAGTAAATTTGACTAATACCTCCGTAAATGAAATCAAAGAATGCCGGGTGATAGAGTGCTCATGATAGCATGTTTATAAGTAAAACAATTAAAAAATCTAACAAGTCTTACTTAAGGTCCAATACTCTCTTGATACAAATAAATGATAAAATAATGTGTAGTATAGTGTTTATGATGCACAAACAAAGAAACACTAAGTATTACATTTTTGCACGTGTTTCGTACCACGTGATGATACATGGTGCGAACTTAATCTTTAGAATGTGTTTTCGATTGAAATTTTCAGTGGAGCATTTTGATCAATCGTGCCTAAACATTGTTTTGTTTTGCTGAAACTGGCGTTAAAGTCGATTATGCAATTGGTGATTAAATGTTTTTGGCCAAAAGGGTGTTTTTTAATTGAAATTTGAATTATATATTGAATACAAATTGCCACTGGTAATCATTTTCATGTAAATCTAGCGGCAAAAGGTGTTTCCATAACACTTAAGCAAATCCGGAGCAGAGAACAGGTCCGATAGTGCTGTAGCCATCTTCAAACCATGCACCTTAGAAGAAAATAGACGTGAATAGATGTATTGTAATCATTTACACCGCCAGATAATGACTGATGTCTAGGAAACCACATAAAACAAATAGGAACATAGATATGCGAGTGCATTATGCATTTAACCGTGAAAAGCAAATAGAACATTATAATGTACTGCTAGGTGAATCTATTACTCAGTCTTCTTAGTACAGTATGTAAACAACGCCCACTTTTTATGCACCCAACTTAAATGCAGCGAAACCACTTATGTTTTTACATAAGGGATGGAATTAGTCAATAATACATTGACATACATGTACATGTGATAAATGTTCATTAAGTAATAATGCTTGGTGGTCAACGGGAAATAGCACCATTTAAAGGACGGACCTAAACAATATTTCTCTATTTAGAAAATTTAATATAATTTGCATTTTGATTTAAATTTGGTGTATAATGTACAGATAATAGTAAAACACATACCTGTATCACCGGCATAAAACGAGTGTATAGGTAGCTCATTTTTATTTGTCACAAAGCCTTCATCTACTCTCCAAACTTCGTCATTCTTGTCACAGTTACAAGGTAAAGACGCATTAGCACATGAGTTGTCCTCTCCGCATGCGCAGTTTCCGCTTCCGGGTGTTGCCCCGCCGAAGTAATTTGTCATTTGTTCTGTTCGATTCATCCAGAAGGTTGTCAGCACATCTGGGTTATAAGGATTGTGGATGATTGCAGCGAAACATTCCCAACTTATGAATTGCGCACACTCGGCTGAAGCATCAATTATTGCGATAGCCTCACCCCACCCGGTGGTGTAATTCAGTGTCATCAGAAATTCTCCGGCGCCTTCATAGCCTTTTATTTGGGACCTATCCTCCTGAAGATGATCTGAAGATATAAGTTGAACCAATCTAAGTATTTGAAATAAAGAACTGAAAATGCCGATGGTGCTATGTAATTTTCTAACGACCATTAAGACTTAAGCACAACTGCAAGTAGTCGCACAAACCGACTGATAAACACTAATAATGTTACTGAACAATGCAGACATGTTGTGCTGTGGGAACTGATCGTGATGTTGTTTCTTGTTATCTATAAACTCTTTATACTCCTAAACCTGCGTTTACGAGAATTCATATCAGCGATAGAAAATGCAAATTCTAGTAAGCGAGTTGGTGAATGGTGCATGCAAATGTAAGTATATCAAACAAATACACACGGATAATGGTAACAGCTATTCCCGGCTGTGTATCAAAGTCACATTCAACTTCTGCAATCTCGAACATAGTATCCTCACCATCCGGGTCAACATCAGCTATTGTTGACTGGTTCAAACCTCGCTCTGCCCATTCTGAACAATGTTTAGCTGGAATCAATGAAATAAAACGAAACGTTGTTTTGGAACAGGCCCAATATAAAATTAAGACCGTCTCACCTTTCGAAAAAAAAATATGAACTTATGACTTATCTTGAACTAGTCTTGAATAGTTAATAAAGAATGTATAGCTATTTAACGGGGTGACATGACAACGACCACTTAAATCCAGGCTAGCTTTCAGTATATTTGGATTGTTTAATATTCAGAGTACATTGTACCTCATTATCATTCATGTTCATTATGCAAACTGTAGTTTAAATACTGTCCTCGTACTGGTCAATGATTGGTTATATATTCTTTATGATAAACACATAATTTATTATTCACATTTTAAAAATCCGATCTTAATATATTTCTGATGACTGTAAACCCTGTATAAGAAATTATAACATTGTGCCTGCATTATATTCATTTGAAGTATCTTGCATTCGTTTCAGACACATATTCAAATCATTACCAACATTTCTAATGAGATAACAATAGTATGTTATATTTAATTTGATTTAGACCATACAAATACACCACAAACGAACGTATAGTAATGTTTATATACCATATGGTAGACAACTAAAGGTATGGCAGTCACTCGTCTCTTCTGGGTCACCTAAACAATCAATTGTAAGATTGCCAAACGACTCCATGTTACATTCCCTTTCTCTTCGTCTGTTACCACCATCACATGTTACCGTACACTGAGTCCATGACGACCATTCGAACCACAATCCTGGAACTATTTTCAAATACATGTTAAATTAGTGTGTCTCTCGTTAAACCCCCATTAGCATTTTGGATGTTAAAATTGAAGTAGGTCTTATTCTATCTAGAAATATGTCTTATCAGTGAAACTGACTTTTATTCGTAATAAAAACATTCCGAAATTTTCTTTTTTAATCACAAAAAACATTATAGACATGTAACACAATAGTTTTTTCAATATTGCAAAAGATAAGAAAAGGTACCTGGCAGCATGTTTACGAGATGTGGCTAAAGAAAGACATTATGTAAGTATTGTTTTAGAGCAAATAAAATACATGTATATGTACATTTTTTCTATTGTTCTGTGTTAGCAAATTCAAAAAGCAAATGGACCTTTAATTCAATTGTTTCATCTTAATTCAGTTCCGTTGGAATAATGATTAATTGCAAACCACCAACACAAACAACGGATATCTTATTTTGATGCATGTGTGTATATGGTGAACAAGAGAAGCATCGAGTCTAAACAACATTAATCAATAGTATTATTCTGGCTATACGACATGCGCGAGTAACTCATGCAACTCGTTTTTGAAGAAGTCAAATGCTTTAGGGTTGCAACAATTGGGACATATGATACTGAAAAAGAAAACAAAATGGTTTGAAGATTGAATTTGAAAAAAAGTAAACCACACATATATTAATACAAATGAATGCAAATGACAATTTCCCTATTTATACAGGAACTTTTTTAACATAAATACTTAACACATTTTCAAGGCATTATGCCGCTTCTACACGAAGAAAGAACACTAATTTATGCATACAGACTATATCACAGGTATAAATTGATATGTTAATGTTACATCTATTTGATAACAAAAATATTTTACTTGGGCAAGGATTGGACCCACACTCTTCTGTGTCGTCAATCGGGCCTTCACAATCAGCTCCATCATAGAATGGTCCTTCGCATACTCGAACGCGTATCCTCTCCCCTCCCCCACAGGTCACACTGCAACTTCCCCAAGCCTCCCAGTCTAACCATAAACCGTCAACTATAATGTAGATACCTCTTGTATTGTACCTTACATGCTACGAACACCATTCACGAGAAATTCAGTTTTTGAATTCCGAAAATTATGACTGTAAAACAAAGTTACAGTGAGTTCGGATATAGCGAAGATTCGGATACAGTGAAATATTTCCCCCGAGTGTGCTCTTTTTTATTCCATATCATTTCTACCGATAAAGTTAAAATATGACTATTCGGGTTCAAAAGAATACATTATAACGACGTTCTACAGTACATCGATGTGGCTTGCGATGTATCATTTCATTTGGAAGCAAATTGTAAATGATCAAATGTTGTAGAGCAATGTCTATCTACAGAAAACAGACTGAAGAAACTGGATACAAGTACTCTGCCGGATTATGTTCTTGCTGAACATGGGCAGTACATATATGGAGACAGAATGTGCGAATGATGAATGTTTTATTATCCTGGGCTCTTGTGATAGGTAAAAGTTATTAAATACGTGTATGTTTCGATAGGCGTTTTTAAAATGTCTTGATATAAAACTACCTGGACAGTTTAGTGTATTACAGGCCTGTGAATCAGTGAAATTGCCTGCACAATCATTCCCTCCATAGAAAGGCCCTTCACATGACCTGTCCCTAAAATGTGTTCCTCCACCACATGTGACGTCACAATCACCCCACGCGCTCCAGTCATTAAATGTACCATCCACTGAAAAAATCCATATCAAATGCTAGAGTAAGAATAGCATTAAAAGAATCAACCAATAAGGTACAATACTACACTCGATAGAACATTAAGAAAAAATGAACCGAAGGGTCAATCTGGAAAACGTATATATCTGCCTTACATAGTAACTTAAATGTTGTTACCTAAATGCAATATGAATTGAATATGACATATATATATCAATACAAAATTGAAGCATAAAAAGCGTACACTAATCATTTATCGAAATAAGTATTTGATACAGTTACAGTTCGTGTTGGCATTTCCCATTTCTTAAGTAAAAAGACTAGAGGAAATACTATATTTTGAATACTATTATTAGATTCACATTAAAATTTGCAAAAGGCTCCTTTAGCTTGTGTTCATATGATGTAGACAGTTAAAAGAAATATGAGGCTTCAGGAGTCTGGGATGATAAAAATCGAAGTTAACCAGAAGAATATGGTAAAAAAATAAGGTGTTCGTTTGTGTTTTCCTTGTAATCTGGGGTAACTACTATACCTGGACAGTTAATGGAGTTACAAAACTCAGTTTCTTTATCAGGACCGACACATGGCGCCCCGCCAAAATAGGGACCAAAACATGTACGGTTTCTGAACGTAGTTCCCTGTCCACACGTATGACTACATTCGGTCCAATCTGTCCATTCAGTAAATATACCATCAACTGAAAATAAATTACCATCAGAAGAATATTACCACGCACAATATTTAGAAAGATATTAACATTCATTGAAACCTTAATACAAATGGCTTTAAGTTAATCAAATAGTGTAAAGAATTTAAAGACGTACTTGGACAGTTTTCTTCATTACAAGCTCTGAGCTCATCTGCCTCTCCCGAACAGTTTACACCTCCATGGTAAGGTCCAATACATGTACGGTTACGTGTCTGTACGCCAGAGTTACAAGTTTGTGTACATTCCGTCCAATTAGACCACAACTCCCATTCACCATCAACTAAAACAAAACAAAGTTTTGTTGATATTTGTAAAATAGAAATACTAGTAGTAATTCAACTAATGTTTTACTTACATAGCATAGTTTTGTTCTAGTATAATTTGACTGCTATGTATTGTACGATTTGGAACGCGATGAGCTCTAGTAAACGTGTTATGTTTTATCAACCAGAAATAAAACATATTTACCGTTGTTTACAAGCGAAAACTGCTCTAGTTTTAATGGTGATAATTGATAGCCTACCATGATATATTACAGAATTAAATAGATGTATCATGTATATTTTTTAAAGAATCAGAGACGAAAGATAGCAAGGTAGTTAAATATTATGAAATGAGATTCAAGTATAGCACACACACCAGGACAATTGTGCATGTTACAAACAGTTGTTTCCTCGGCAACACCTTCACAAGTATCACCACCATGGAGTGGTTGATGACATATACGTATCCTTGTAGTATTACCACCGCCACATGTGCGAGAACAAACAGACCATGTTTCCCAAGTATTCCATTCGCCATCCACTGTAAAACACAATCATTTGTTTAAATAATTCAAAGTGGCGCTTGATGATTATGATATACATGGCTTTGGTAATTCACGAGTCATCCCACATAATGAGCAATATAGTTTATTATTACAAGAATAATATGATGGTTTAATACCAGCATTTGTGTGTCTTTTAATTTAGTTTTTAATTAACGAGCGTAATGATTTATAGACCTGCAACCTGATATAAAGTAGTTATTTATTATGTAATTGTTATCTACAAAGTAGTTCGTTATTACCTGGACATTTATTTGAGTTGCAAGTTTGCCACTGTTCATCTTCTCCTTCACATGTTTTCCCGCCATGAAGTGGAGCATTACATGTACGAGTTCGCTGTTGGTTACCCCCGCCACATGTAACATTACAGGTTTGCCATTCGCTCCATTGATTCCATTCTCCATCAACTGAAAGGATCTAGTCAGCGTTCATAGCGAGGCTGTGTTCGCGCATGCGCGTGGCTGCTGTCACGTGTGTACATGACTGATTCCATTTTGATAGCAATAGGCGCAGAAATGACCCGTAAACAAAACATCGATGCAATATGCCTATACAACTTTAAATGCTGCGTGCTTAAAGCCAATATCAAGATACATTTTTCCACAATGATGAATATTCACGTAATACATTTGTTGTAAGATGTACTTTAACGTTATGCTTTCTAGCTCTATCCCTTTAATTCAGTACACATCATATATATACATATATAAAGATTATTCATGTTTAAATCACAACAGTAAAATATTTAATCACACTCTTAATGTCAAGCTGTGTTATATGGAAAATGTGCATCCGGTACATAAAACAAACATTTTACTAATTCATTTTGTATGTGGTAGAAAATTCTACAATGAAAGTAGTCAGCACCTCTGTTTTAACATATTTGCCTGCAACCATATGGGACAGGTAAATACTTTTTATATTAATTATATATTTTTGGATATTAGATCAAATGTTAAACATTCTTTGCATAAACTATGCGAAAAACACGAATTGTGTTTCATTCATTTTACCTGCACAGCTAAATGTGTTACAATCGTCCAATTCATCTATGTCACCAACACATTCATTTCCACCAAAGAAAGGGCCAATACATTCTCGTACACGTAACTTCCGTCCCCCTCCACACGTGACATTACAGTGTTGCCATGGTTGCCAGACATCCCATGTACCATCGACTGACATGTAAAATGATATAGATTAAAAAGCTGATGAAATAAAAACAGATTTTTAATCACCATCGAAAAAACGGCCAATGAGTTCAAATAATCCTGTTGATACAAAGCCAATTACCATTATACGAACAAACAAATTAATTGGCGTTAAGAAACATTTTGCCTAACTCTTGGATTAATTGTCTATGTTATGTCAATTAATATCTGCGTCCGACTGTGACTGTTTATGTGGGGAAAATGTTTATGTAAGATAGTAAACATTTTGTTTATGAAGGATGGTAGTCTCCTACGAAGATGGTACGGTAAACTGTCCGCCTCAAATGACTTTAACTGTGGAAAAGGGGCGTAAAATTCAAACAAACATAATATCTGCGTTCATGTACGTCTTAAGTAGTTTCACAATTATAATAATAAGAAACATTTCAGACAATAAAGTTGTAGAAACAAACCTGGGCAACTTTCTGTAACACAAATTTCTGCTTCGTGTGGTTCACCAGGACAAGGCTCTCCACCATGATAAGGCCCAAAACACTCTCGTGTTCGAGATCTCGTGCCGTTTGCACATGTTACAGTACATGGAGTCCAGGGTTCCCATTCTGCATACACACCATCGACTTGAATAAATAAAACATAATGTAAACTATTACGTTGAATATAAAATTGGCCAAATGAATTAGCATCCAAAGCAGTTACATTTGACATAATATGACAAACGTGTTAAGCAGTGTGGTTAACCCAATATCAGATTCTGCATGATATTTCTAAAGTCAGACATCAAAAGTGCAATGCCGCATATTGTATAATATAGTTTATACGAGTTAAGTATTAAACTGCTTAACTTTTATAATCGGTCGTATAGAATTTTAGAGATCTTACATATTGTATGACAACGTTTAAGACAATGAACTGTTTTATTCAATAACTTGTGTATAAAATGCCATTGTATTTTACCAGATGTGATATGATATGACGATACGCATTATCTGCAAAGCATGTAAAAAGAAAAGCGAATGTCTTGTTCACAAATTATTCAGAATAGACCCAATTGACCGATTATAAAATTTAGCAGTGTAAATGCGTATGGTGCTTAATGTCCCATTGCAAACAGACAGAGCATTTATTTAGGTAGAAACATACTTGGGCATGGCTCATCATTGCAATTTTCCTCTTCATCAGATGGACCTGTACAGGTTTCACCTCCATGTTCTGGTAAGTCACATTCTCGTGTTCGCATACGTATTCCTCCATCACATGAAACACTGCATTCTCCCCAGGTTGTCCACAACCTCCAAGATCCATCAACTGATTGAAACAAAGCATTGCTATTTTTGATTGAGGTCTTTTCATGTACCTCCGTATTTATCAAGACAATGTTGTATGAAAGACATAAACAGTTGTGCGTACACTTATCATTCATATTTTTGTCAATCGTAACTACTCGGGCATTTCCGTAACTGAGAAACATAAACGCCTCGTGCAGAAGTGTAGGGTAACAAATTTAGGTTTTCGGTTTCCGGTCACTACTTTTTCAACACTAGGTACTCGTTTTCTAGAATCATTCTCAGTATTACAGACATTCAAACGTGTTCGCATTTGTTATAATAGGTATCAAGTTCCCACTGAAAGAGAAACAAGTTGTTTCCAATGTTGGATTTCCAGGCTCAGTCATGATGGAAAGTAGCCTGGGAACAACAAAAACAAAATGGCGGCCTGTCTATTATGTACGAAGCATTTTCATTTAGACAAACGCCGAGGAGTTCCAATTGCTATTTTCTATCAGTGAGTACAAAAAATGTATGATTTGTTGTACGGATTTAAAGGATTGAGTACTGCACCTGGACATGAAAACGTGTTGCACGCCTCCATATCATCTGAATCACCCTGACAGTCAAGTCCTTCATGGAATGGTCCATGACATGTCCTGGATCTGTTTCTACTACCATGTCCACATGAGAGTGTACAACTTGACCAAGATTCCCATGAATTCCAAAATCCATCCTCTATGTAACATGTTAAAAAAACAAAAAATAATAATTGTAAACGTGATTGACATAAGATGATTCAGTATTGCATATAAACGTTCGATGAATAAAAGTAATATATCTAATATATGCAATGCAACCTCTCCAAATCAGCCCTCTCTTTAGCAACAGCCTCCCTTCAATAGCAGTATGATTTGTCCCACTGTACGATTTAAGTATTAAGTCGAACTCTCAAGAGCAACAAGCTCTCAACAACAAAGTACTTTTGCTTCTTCAAAAGGTAGTTGCTTGGAGAGGCTGCACTGTACGTGTTCTCTTCCTGAAAGTCTATACAATACTACATGTGGTATGTTTATTAAAATGTTAATGGTGACACTTCGGAATGCAATAGTAAATACAAAATAATTATTAACTTAAAGATTATTCTAGTGTAAGAAGCGTGAAAGACATGTTTATATTGTATTCCTAAACAAAGAATGTTTCAAATAAACTTACCTGGACACATTCTTAATGTGCATTCTTCGTTATCCATAACTGATCCCGGACATTCAGCGCCGTTGTGGAATGGTCCTATGCAAATTCTTGTCCTAAAGCGGGTACCATTCTCGCAGGTAACGTCACATTCACTCCAAGGAGACCACGTGGTCCAGATTCCGTCAACTAAAGCGTTCCAACAATGTTTCTCATGATTGCATGCTTTACTCTTTTAAATTTGAAGCGAGGTTTGATTTAAAGCCGAAATCAATAAGTTTTTTCTCATGATTGTAGGTAAAGTCTCAGCCCTGTGCATCCGTGTGTGACCAATTGTAAAGCGATGGTGTATTACTGTTGTGTTATTGTGCTAATACGAAAAATAATAAATGTGTAGTCAATGTTAAATTGGTTTAAAACATATTATAATTGTGTCACTTACCTCTAAAACTTTAGCTTATAGCTTTAGTGACGTATTGTGATCAAACTAGTGTTGGTGGAAAATTCAAGAACGCTGGCAAGCACATCTTGGACGTAGGGAATTTTTATATCTGTGTTTAACTTCGGCAGTTTTGTTGGCAATTTGAGTTAAGAGGCTCACTTTACCTCTTCTCGTACATATTCATATCCTTGGATAATAATGTTAGCCGCCTTCACTTTTTGGGAACCATTGTTGATAAATAATAGTAATACATTGACCAAGACGAACATCCTTATTTGAATATTACGAATGGACATGGGCTGGTTGTGAAGCTGACAATGTTGTAAACTGGTTCAACTAAGAACATGTAGCATGTTGAGATATTTCAGGTTAAAGTTAGTCCTCGTGTCTGATATTTGTAATTAAGTCCCCGCATCGTCTGTTTGTCTGCTGGCTTATCTGAATTGCAAAGGTCCTACAGGGTTTGGTGCAAGAAGGCAGCCATTTTGTTTCTGGTCAACATTTAGTTAACCTCTTAAGTTAACCTAACTTCAAGTTTGACCCAATGGTTAAGTTCAACCATCCATTATACAACAGGGTGCAGCTAATGGTGAACTTATCCGTCCGTAATAGTTTTGCATGCTCGGTCCAAATTAAGATGATATCAAACATTACAACTCTTTAGTTTTTAAAGATTACGCGCCGTACTTCACTATGTTTGCTAGGAGTCTAGTTGCCGTATTTTGGTATATCGACGTATTGTTTGAGTTTTATCCCAAATATTTCAGAGCATACTGTCTAACATTAGACAACTGTAAACAACATTGAATGCGCACATCGTTTGAAGCCACACAATTTATTTTCTGGTCAGCCAATTACATGTAGGTTAAATTCATCTAGATTTAAACATCGTATAATTATGTACAAGACTTAATAAATTAAGACTGTGTCATACAAACAGTTGAAGACTTTGTGCAGATATATAAAGGATTGAATGCTGCTTAGTGTAAGATATATACAAGTGTACTCTAATGGCGTCACGTGAGAAGTGTTCCAGTAATGACAAGTACCAAACAGAGAGTATACAAATTTACTTGTGATCAATTTCTATAAATTGGTTATACTACAGCACACGTTCTTGCTTCAGTTTGTGCTATATATCACTATTCTATCTACACAACTGTTGAAAGCATATTAATAACTTTGAAAGATTACAGTAAGCTTCGTCTATTCACGTCTAAACTAGTGCGTATTACTACTGTGCTAACAAAACAAGTTAGCTTACGTTGTTGTTGAGTACCGTCTGTTTATCAGAAGTAAATACATTAAAATTGAAATCGGAAACAAGTTATTTGGAGGTGTTAATTTCATATGAACACAGTGCAAAGAAATCAGTGAGTTTATACTGTGAGTCAGTGATCCGTACAAATACTATGGTGAGGTGCCGGCTACTAACCAACTGTGAAAACAAAACAAAAACGTTGGTAATACAAATATTGATCATGGTGATAATGTCATTTTAATGATAAGCAATTTACAAATTGTATGTACGAGTATACTCACATTAGTACACATGTTATTTAGATAATTATATGAAATGTCGAACATCCCGAGCTTATTCAATGTCTACTAAATGTATACAATGTATGGTCTATATAGAGCGTGCATTCCATTTCTAAAGGTTTTATTCCGTGAACTAAATGCATACTCGTACATCATTTATAATGAAAAACAACTCATCATTGAATATAATGTATTTTGCTCGATACATACAATATATCGTAACATCAACTACCTGTGTAAAGCTGAACCAAAAAGTCAGTTATGGTAAGTGAACAAGCAAGGTGCAAAGAGCATAAATGTTGGTCACGTGATAAGTGCAGTAAAACCCATATTAGGGACCACCTCAATATTAAAACTTCTTCATTGTTACGACACTTTATTTCAGACTTTTCAAATTTTCTTCAATAGTCCAAGTTGATATATTGATACTATGTCAACAATTAGACGGTTTTTGTTTCAGTTTTGGCCACAGTATTGATGTTTTAATGTACACGTACGTCGTTAGCTTGAAAGTGCAGACACACAGAGCTGATTAAATACAACATAAGCGATGCTTATTAATGTTCATAAGTTAAATAAATGTTAGATTAAAAACAATAAAGTATTTTGGAAGAAGTTGAAAACAATGTATATGAACTACTCGTATTTGAAATATGTAAACTACTTGCTTACCGGGACACATGTCCTTCGTACAAGGTTTGTCCTGGGAGGCGTCACCAGGGCAAGGTGTTCCGTCATAATTTGCTGGAGGATGATTGCACTCACGTGATCGAACACGTGTTCCATTTTCACACGTGACCGAACATTCTCCCCAATTACTCCAGAGGCTCCACCCACCTTTTACTAGAAAAGGAAGATAAAATATTTTGGACTTTTTTTCGAAAAAAATGTATTAGTAAAACATAATTATTTGTTTACAATATCGTGAATAATAAACAATTTGGTCGAGTAAATCATACCTAATCTTTATTAATTGGAAGCTAGAGATATCAAGATTCAAATGAAGGACGCTTTCCAGTAATTATACACGAGAGTAAATCATTAGTACTGTGTTTTCTTGCCATTGATATTTACAACCCGTATCTTGATATCAAATCGTTTTAAACGAATTGTTCTGCATAAATTTTATTCTATTTGTGAGTGAAACATGACAAAACCCACTTCAATCGAAACCGGAAAGTTTGAACTAAATACGTCGTTTTGATTTGAAATACTACTCTTTTGTGATAAGCCAGATATAGAAGATGAGTTTCATTTTATTTGCCCTTGTCCGAAATAAGTATCATTACGTAAAAATTATATTAAAAGATATTGCTATGTTATGCATTTCATGTACAATTTCTTTTAACTTTTAAATAATGTTGGTACTAAAACATTTTATTGAACTTAGCGAAATATGTAAAAGAAACCATGTTGTTATGATCGTCATGCATGACTCGATAACATTTTTTTATGTGTTGTTTTTATAATATATATGTCTGTACATTATTAAGCTTACTTATAGCTTTTTCGTTTCTCCTAACTTCTGTTTTCTTACTTACGCATTTATGTTTACTCCCATGTCGCATGTAAATTATGTTTTATTTCTTTATGTAAATGATGATGAGCCAATGCTCAATTTATGTTATTTTATACAGTATCTGTTCTGTTCTATATCACAAAACTATCTTAGAAATATTGAACAGATAAGGATGATTCGTATGTTCTTAATGTCACTTTACCTCATCATTGCACTATCATGCACTGTGCTGCCTTTTTGTATATTATTAGATTATATAAAAGCGGCTTGGAAGAAAAGGATATAAGTCAGTATTTAACGTGGAGTACGAATGTAAACAAATATCGCATGATACTAGATAAACACCAAAGGGCATTAGTATAGAGTCTAATCTGCCCAATAAATGTACGTTCGGTTCGCTGTGATTTAAATACGTACAGTTAATTAACCCCCGTTCATACATCAGTAACAGAGGAATTATATATTCCGTTTGATGGCGGCCATTATTGACCAACCTTTTACTTCATATAATCAATTATTTACCAGCCTAAGGGTAAGTAGATAAGTAAAAACACGAACATGCGAGAAAAGTAATCGATCTGACCGTTATATAATATGTTTGATACACATCTTTATTATCTTCAATCAGAATAGATAAAAACTGTTTCCATTTACGTTCGATTTGTGTAAATGTAAGCGAACATTCGTGACAAGTTTAATGAATATATGAAAAGCGGTCCATAAGCTTTACATATATGAACTGTACTATTATATCATTTTTTTGCTCACGGCAATCAATTATAATTGTTAGATAATCTTTTTAATGAGGAATTTTCTTTCTAAACCAGAATGATTAATGCAATAAGCGTACTATTCAGGCCATATCCCATCAATTAACTTTTTCGTCTTTACTTGGATTAATCGGTTTCGACTATGTTCAAAGATTATTTTGTCCTTACTTCGACATTGAATTCCACCCAGTGCACCACAATCTTCAACTGGTTCCCGGAGACAGTTTTGTATATTTTTCTCTGTCCCATCACATTGTAGAGTATACATGGGACTAGCTGGTACTCGGCTGTTCACATCATACACATTAAGCACTGCGTCTGAAATGTGTCATTTAAAATCATCGTTTCATATTTAACAAGTCAATATATTTAGGATTTTAAACTGACTTAACAGTCACAGAATATTTCTTATTTAATACATTGCGTCCAACAAGGCGATAATGCATCTTAAGGCTCACACTGAGGGATGATACTTACATATGATATAGGACATCAAAAATACTAGTCAGAACTTGATGCTAAGTATATATTGGCGTTTCTGAGGATTTGGTCACCATCTTAGCATCATAAGCAAATAATACCAATACAATATTAGGTTATAAAAACATTAATTTCATAGTTCTATCCACAAAATAACGGCACAAAAAAATCGCTCATTCACGCTTCGCTTAGCTTGTTAATTAAAGTATAATGTGTTGGATGTTTCCTATAATAATGTTGTATATTAATTTATTGTATTTGATGCCCAAAATTATTATCTCAAAATGGAACAGACGGATTTTGAAAACCTTCATAATGTTTACAGGTTTTCATGATAGAAAATGATTTCCCTTGAGACTTTAAAAAAAACAATGAAGTTCCCTTGAGCTATTTTCCTTCATTGAAATCAATGGGAATATACCATTTTTAAAGATTTAAGAAAAAATAACATCCATTGCAATGAAAATCCATGGTAAAACGATGCAATAATACTGTAACAGTATAAAAGTAATTCGATAAAGAAACATATATGTCACCATACAATATCTATAGAATAGTTGTTTTTCAACAAGGGAAGCAACTCTCGCATTTAAAAAAATGTGTCGTGAAATGCACTGATGTACCTAAGGTAGCACAATTTAATATATAGGGGACAGGTGCAGTACTAAGGATGAAATACTTTAATGCTATGAGAATACCTAATCTGTATAAAAAAAGGCCGATTACGTAGGGCGTAGTTATATCCTGGTGTTAGCGTGATAAAACGCAGACCATAATTATATATATCGTTCTGATGAATACACATAATACATATATACTTCAATCATACGAACCCATAGTTTCTGTTATGAAACTATATCCAATATAGATTCTCTGCTAATCAGATAAAACATTGATATGGTTATGTTTTTGATAATATACTGACAAACCATGGCGAACCGATTGCCAGTGTTCTCTTTGCAAAACAACAGATTTTCAAACTGCCACAAACGCTCTTAGCTTACTAGCTCGGAACTGACTGAAATCCACATTGCCACATATCGTCAACATAAATACGTATACATGTATGTTATTAATACCCACACCTGTTCACGACATAATAACTTGACATAACTTGATAGTTACCAGCGTGTGCTCCTTCAAAACCTATCTGTCTGCAAGCAATATCTATCTCAGTAAAGTTCCAACCCTCATCAGCGCAGATGGACATACCAACGTCCTCTAGATCGTTTAAGATTTCAATTCTACCATCTCCATGTTTATCAATATGAGAGATCATCAACAAACCTGTAATAAATACAGACATATCAGTCTATATGTTTCCCTTTTTCAATTCCGAGCAAATATCTTTGGTTACTTACTACTGAAAGAAAATTATATGTTTTATGGAAACCTCCGGATAATATGGCGTCCAATATGGATACAGGGATAAAAACACGGCCGAAAAATGGCGATAAATATAAAAATATTAACTTCAATAAATAAGTTGTAGCAATGAGAACATGGAATCACATGTAACATTACCGAAACTTGAACATGAATAAAATCCTTGGAAGTAGTGAAGTATAAATTCATGCACAGGTAAGCAGGCTAGTGTTTTCATGAAATGGTGATGACAAAAAAGCATGAAAGTCAAACAAACAAAATCATACCAGCACAATCAATACTCATACAAGGTGTCGTTTCGTTGGTAAAACCAAGACAATATCTATCTAAACCGGGTGTGCCCCCATTGGAACACGTTCTGTACCGATGCATTAAACCTCGCCCACAAGTATTCGCAGTACTACAAACGCTCCACTCCGACCACAACTCCCAACCTGTCAAATATAAAACTTGACAATGATCGTCTTCAAGCAGGGACAATCCACTAAGTAGATTAAGACTTCGCCAGCCCAAGAAAATGGTAATGCTCGCCGCCTGAGTTCCCTTTGGAAAACATTTGATATTTGTGAGCAAAAAGAGAAAAAAGTCACGACAATAAAATAAATCTAATTATTATGACGTGTGGTTTTAAGTCTAACAATACATTCATTCATTATCCATACTTAGATGTATATTTATATCGTTGAATAGCAATCTCCACAATAATAATTAGAGAAAATTGGAGTAAAAAGTTAAGTGAATATGGAATTACGGATATTTTATTTTACATTTCATGAAATCAAGTTTTAACTAAGTGAATATTACGAGGACAAGCGTCCATCCTGCATGACTTGAACTCTTCATTACGACCGTAACATTTATTTTCATGTTTAGTTTCGTCCGTCTCTAAATCCATGCATCGCCGACGACGTACGGTCCATCCAGTTTCACAGGTCACAGAACATGCCCCCCATTCTTCCCAGACGTCCCAATCAACACGGTTCACTAGAAAAGATTATTCGAGTTCATATTTGAATATAAGGCATAGAGTTTTTTAAAGGTATCTGGCTTGATTAAAATCGCTAAAATAACGTAAAATGATATTTAACGTTATTTACAAAGTTTAAATATCAAACTTTAATATCAAGCAACAAAAAATTCTAACCGACCGCTCAAAAATGGTGTTGTATTGCGATAAATACTGCACCCCTTTATCGACTTTACCTTATCAGCGTTAAACATCTCTAACGTAATGTGCATTGTTTTGGTACAATATGATACTATTAATTTATTAATGACAAAAATTTGTTATAAAATCTTTTACTAGACATCAGACCTGGACGTGGTCTTTAAACATAAGCGATTTTGATTGGCTATCAAAATTGAATGGGGTGCGTCAAATTCGTTGATTTCATGAGACGATAATGATCAGACACTTTAATTGTTAATTGATCAGCTTAAAAAAACACAACAGGTGTTATTTTCGAATTGACATTGCCGACTTATTTGATGACGGATTTCAAAGCAGTTTTCGGTATTTTGTAGCGGAAATGTTAATCTAGGGAAAATTGCCTCAGAATTTTGATACTTGTTTTCATTTTTTATCTATGGAGTATTACCTAATAAACAGCGGGGTTCTGTGTAGGGAATTTCTTTAAAGTCAAATATCAAACGAACGGAGTACTTTATCAAAAGAAGGAGGCATGGTTCCCTGCTTTATACATTTATAGTCATTTTAAGGCTACTTGTTGTAATATATTCTTATATACAGTGTAGTTATCGTTGTTCAAAAAATTGTAAATTACGTGCGATACTGGTTTTTAGGAGACCAGTCAAATGTAATATTTGTTTAAAATCACTTGCAATGCACTTTATACTTCGGGTTTATTTTAGTATATAATTATGGTTTAGTTTTTAAATCTATAGATTGGTGAAACTTGATTTGACCTCACATCCACGCCAGATACCTTAACTCTATCAATTTATCACAATGTTTTCACGGGGTTTAATTGCTTATTTTTTATATTTATGTATCTTAAAATGCAATCAAATAGTTACCGTGTGTAATCAAGAATGTTAAAGATTGAACAGAATGATGTATCTTACCTGGTACTTCACAGTTAGTTCCAGCCCATTCATCAGTGCAAAGACAGAAATATATTCGTTCCATGTCAGCATTAACGGTATCCAAGCAACGACCGCCATTTTCACAAGGATCAAGCGCACATGGTCCGAGTGCTTCCTAGACAAGAAATGAATACTAGGATAACTCATATTTCTAATGGTAACTATACGTGTTTGTTTGTTCCATGGCAGTTAGCTTGTCATGATATGCTCTTATAACGCTTTCTGAATCGACTCCAATACATAATGATTATACTGTAGCACGCAACTGTCGCTGTCTTTAGTACTTTAATTTCCGTAAACAAGATCATTTAACGAAATTGACAAACTAAGAATTTTATCTGTCAGTTCATCCTCACAAGACATGACAGAAAGCTAATTGTATGTTATGCATTTATTGTTGGTCGTTCTAAATTGGCTTTATGATTAGTGTCCACGCCTTTATGCTAGGTAGGGGATATACATACATTTAGTGCCGATTAAGATACTCTTCAGTATCGAATTTATTCAAACTATTGCGATCACCAACAAGGCACATAATGCATTTATTATATAACAAAAATGAAAATTGATTTTTAGCTGGGAAATGTTTTATTGAGTCGTATTTCGAGGAGTAACAACGCCGAATTTATATTCTATTAAAATAAGAAATCCAAACATTTGAAGGAAAAATTAGTCTCTGATTGGATAAGAAAGTATATAGGATAATACTAAGATTTTACATGATAAGCAATAAACCAGCTTTACTGAGATGAGGAGAGAAATGAAGTTAATATCATTAATTAATTAGGTGTCACTATTACAATATGGTCTGTCATTGAATCTAATCAAATGTAATAAGGTACGCTAATTGGCCTTATACGTGTTAAGTAACGTCAAATGAAGTCCTTTGTTAACTATTACTGTTATAAACTAGCATTATATATCCATATGGCTGTACAATCGACGAATTCAAATGATATAGGACAGTAATAATTAACCTAATAAAATGTACTATTATTAGGTTGTTTGTCAGGCAAGACCACACCTTATATTTGATCTGTTAATTAATGTGCTTTGATAAGTAAGTTAATAAGTGCCTTAGCTGTAGTCTCTGGTGTATTAATTAGAGATTATGATACCGTGTAAATTAATACCATGTACTGAACAAACAGACTAATATCTTTAGATAATGAAAATATTTTGCAATTTGTTAAACTATTTGTTCTTTTATGCGCTAATGATACAGTTTTCCTATCCGAATCGGCAGAACATTTGCAGAATTTTTAAAAGTGTATGAAAATTACTGTAAGGCATGGAAGCTTTCAATGAATACATCTAAAACCAAAATATTGGTATTAGGTAGAACAAGACGAAATTATACGTTGTAATTCGAAAATCAGTCTTTAGAAGTTGTGGATGGCTATAAATATCTTTGCACATTCTTCAATAAAGATGGTTCATTCGTTAAAACAAAAAAATACACATAACAAAGCAAGCTACAAAAGCAATGTATTGTCTACTTAAAATCGAAACCATATTGATTTAATCTTTACCAATAGACATACAAATAGAACTATTTGAAAAAAATGTAAAGCCCATTTTGACATAATTTTGGTTGTGAAATATGGGGATACGGAAATAACACTATAATTGAACGTGTACAATTAAAATACTTAAAAGCTGTCTTAGGCGTTAAGCCATCAACACCAAACTGTATAGTTTATGGCGAAACTGGCACCAAACCAATATCCTTAGATATCGAAACAAAAATGATTTCCCACTGGTCCAAACTCGTTTTACCCTACCAAATTAAACTTTCAAGCCAATTGTATAATATATATTGAACTGTATTCAAAGAATCAAATCCAAACAGCAAGTATTTCAAATGGGTAACTTGTATTAAAAGCATTGTATAAACTATGGAACTCTCAAAACATACATTCTAACAAGTGGCTAAATTCATTTGTCAAACAAAAACTATCGGACTTATTCTTAAATGATTGTTATTCAAACTTAGAGAATAGGACTAAATGTAAAAACTATAAATTATTCAAACATAGTTTTGGTTTTGAAAAATATTTAGTCCATAGTCCCTCAAAATTTCTTAGATATATCATTCAATTCAGAACTAGAAATAATCGACATCCGATAGAGATCAGCTCATGGAACAGGCAAAATATCGATCTAAGAAAATGCATGTAACCTATGTTACAATGGCTTAGGTGATGAATATAATTTTTATGGCAAGCGAAATGCACAATAATTCCTTAAACTATAGGTTTAACAGATAAACCCAGGGTTTAAGAGCTCTTAATTTTTTACTAGAGTGCACCTATTTTTTCAAACAGCAGAAGAGGGTTACTAAATAAAGAAATATATTCAAGACTTAATACCGTCAAATTTTATTCAATAATGAATACAAATAACATACCTAGGTATATTAAATTTTGCATCTCTGTGAAGGAAATAATTTTTAAAAAATTAACAATTTATACACATAAGTTAGTGTAAATGAAACTATCAGCACCTATACACAAGAATTACCATGGTAACAATACATTATATTTTTTTATTATAGAAAGTTGAGTTTCAACGGTGTTGTTTTCTATTGCAATAAAAACATTTTTAAAAAATCTTATATGTTACTATAGAAATACATTTCTGCTAAATATAGTTTAATATGTTTTAAAGTGCTGATGTTTTTATTTTGTATATATATGATGTGTTAAACTGTTCTATATATTATGTTGTTGTTCTTTGTTTTATTTTTATTCAGGCTGACAATTAATTGTACAAAATGTATCGTAAACGCATTCTGTAATATTCTTTGCAAATTATCTTTTTTGTTATTCTCAACCTATTCAGTAGTAGAATATTTCTATATAAAATGAACCTTACATCTTTTTAAAAAAGCAGTTATCATTTCCAGTATATGTTACATATTTGTATAAATCTTCTTGTACTTTTCACTTGAAAGTCCAACCTTTTCTTAACAACAGTTCACAAACTTATTGACTTACTTCAAATTGACAAACATGAAACAACTACTTGCTCTTTTATTATAATTCTATAACGTGTACGTTTCTCCCAACATTTTGTCAAGCCCCACACCCTCCTTTTGTATTATACGATAATGTGTGCTCATATTGTCATGTATATGTACTGACTTGGGAAATAAACATTGGCACAAAACCTAAAGAATAAACAATATTGATAGAAACTCATTTTGTAGACATGTTAGATACAATTGTGCTTAAAAGTGTGCAATTGTGTAATATGAACCTTTTTCATAAACTTACACCGCAGTTTTTTAAATCTGAAATGGCATTTTAAATGGAGACCTAAATAATTCGAAGATAAATATGTATGTATTTACCTGGTCAATCGTAAACGCTGAACGATGGTGATATTCAAACGACGCTCCATTTGTTTCAAGAACAAGACTTGAGTTATTGTCTATGTGATCTGCGTCATTTAGCTGACACATGTGGTGTTCCCGTTCATAGTTAAAAGACCGGCATCGGGTGGACTTCAGACACTCATACGCGCAATGAATAACTTGACGTTTGGTTGAAAATTCCTGAAATGTATGGTCCATAAAACGAAATCCGGGATACGACATATTAGTATTGTGAAAGAAATTGTACGTTTTCACTCCATTATTTCCCCGTACAAGCACAGACAGAGACATCATTCCAGCAACAATCAACAGTATGGTTGAAGGCATGTTCCAGCGAAGCATTGCCTTGCGTAGCCGCACTAAATCTAATACGTATTTTTTTTAACTTTAAAATATTATATTTTTGTTCAAGGTTAGGACCTCCGTCATCAACAAGATCCACTTTCTTACTGTATTTCTTTGTTTTTTTTATACAAACCAATCATGATTGCAACAATAAATATTTCAAGGAGCTAGAAATTAATTAGTGATCGCACTATGGTATGTAATCTTTATCACATGTTTTCGCGATCCTTTATTGATTTTCAATTGTTTGATGTACTTGTTTAGATTCAGTATTATTACTGTTTATCCCCAGATGTGTAATTACCGACTGATCTTAAATTTACTTTTCTAGGTCCTAGATCATTGATTAATTAATTATTTTATGTAGTGTTATTGAAGTCAATACGTGTCTAAAACATGTTTTTGTTGAAATCACTACCTAGGTTCCAATTCGTAAGATTCTTTGATAAGTATATTGTATTTAACAAATTTATATCGTGCTTCTGCATTTATGTTATTTTAAACAAATCTAAAACTCTTTATTTTTTTCAATTATTGTCTGTCTTTTAACTGTCATGACGTCACATGATCAAAACTTTATTGTATTCATGCATAATTTATGTTTGTAACGAGATACAGTATAACCCCTGAATACCGGACCCCTTCCGGACTGAGCCAAAAGTCCGGTTTTCTGAGAATTCCGGTTTTCAGAGAACTTTTGGTAATTTATCCATACTTGTGTCTTGTGGGTGATTGATTAGTATATGTACCACATTGTTGAATTATATACTTAGTTGTATTGATATGTATTACTATCAAGCAAAGAATACGCTTTTCAAATATAGTACCTTTTGTCTTCTGTGTAAGGGTTTTATAGCAATCAAGTTGTGTAAGAGAAACAGCTCGAACCCAGTACTACTCAGGGAAACTGGATAACGCATGTAGAAAAGGAAATGACATACTCATACCTTTAAAGATGGTTTAAGAATAGACTCATATCATCTGTCAATCTTAATTTTGTCTTCTAGAGACAATTCAAACCTTCTACGCCGCCTAGAAGATGGTTCAGACATTATTTTAAAGAAGAGCGAAAGCAGATATGAAATGACCAAAAAAATTATTAAAATAATATTTCAACATTACTCAATAAAAATATCATAATTTTATTGGGGTCATTTCCAGTTTACAGTTTATTTATACTCTCAGCACATGTATACATTATGTGATATGAGGTGAATAAACACAATATACAAATGATATAATGAACCAGGCTGTTTGTTAGTAGGTAAGAATAGTTAAACATTGATCATCCATAAACATTAATACAATGTAGTTACAAAAAGAATGCAAAAAAGATTCAGACCAGTTTCTGCAGAGATGATTATTATCGATAAGCATTGTAAGGTAATTAAAGATGTATTAGCCAGGTGGTTTTAAAGTTTTCAAAACAATAGAAATAAATTTACAAGTATTAACAAGTTTTGTGACATTATTCTCGTTCATGATTTTTTCGAATGTGAAACAATTTCGGTTCTTGTGATTTAATTGTGGTAAAAATATATTTCTTGAATTTGCAAAAAAGAACAGTTCATCATGTAGTGGAATTCATCCCCTATTTCATTACTTTGGCATAAACAACATTTACGTTCTCGACGTTCAATATTCAGCCAACGACCCTTTTCAATCGGTAAGTGATTGTTCGACGTACGGAAATTAATGAAGTTTTGCAGAAGATTGTCACTTAGGATTTTAAAATAATCTTTTAATTTATGTTCGGTTTTATAAATTTTATAGTTCAAACATTTAGCAGACGAATTCAAATCAGCATTCCAACTTTGTAAATACTGATCCTTAAGAGACTGTTCAACATAAAATAAAAGTGATTTTTCGATCCTTCATAATATTGATTTATCCAAATGTAGCTAAGTCCGCATTCATCTAAAATGGATTTTACGTTATCAAGCCATAAATATGGTCGGTTCATCAATAAATTGTCGAAAAAAATAACATTATATAGTGATGATGACATTTTTTTTCTATCATGCAATAGGCTGTACCAGAAACCAATAATTATTTTCTTGATAGAGATTGATAAAGGGAAACGACCCAGTTCGCCATACAAGAAACAATGAGGTGTTCCTTTTTTAACGACTAAAATATGTTTAAGGAAATCAGTGTGGACTTTCTCTATAAAGGACATATCTCCATATCCCCAAATTTCACAACTGTAAGTTAAGATTGGTAAAATGGTATTGTCAAACAATTTAAGTTGGCAATCTATAGGCAAATTCAAATTACGTATTTTTCTGTATAGACTAAAAAGTGCTTTTCTTCCTTGCTCAACAACATGTTTTTTCGCCGCGGAAAATGTTCTGTTTTTTGAAAATATAATTCCCAAGTATTTGAAAATATCAACACTCTCTAGAAAATTTCCTCCAATGCTGATATTTCTTCGTCTACCATGTTTGTCACCAAAAACAAGTACTTTAGTTTTCTCAAAATTAATGTCAAGTTTCCAGTTTATACAATAATCATAGAAAGTGGTCAATAGAGATTTAAGCTCATCTTCAGTGTTAGCAAAAATGACTGTGTCATCCGCATATAAAAGCACTACTATCTTAATAAAAATTTCCATATCATCATCGATAATTTCAATACAATTAATATTTTTATGAAGCAGATAATTCTCCAAATCGTTCAAAAATAATGAAAACAGAACAGGAGATAAATTTTCACCCTGTCGCAAGCCTCGCCAACAGTTAAAAAAATCAGAACGAGTTCCATTGACTGTTACACATGATTTGATGTCATTATACATATTCTGTATAATTTTCAGAAAATTTCCTCTAATGTTATATTTGAGTAATTTTGCCCACAGGCCCGCCCTCCAAACAGAGTCAAATGCTTTTTTGAAGTCAACAAATGCACAAAATAGTTTCTTTTTTCGATTTTTAAAATACTCTGATAAAACATGAAGTATGAAAATATTGTCGACAGTGGAATGATTTTTTCTAAAACCAGCTTGATTTTGGTTCAATAAATCATTAGCATCTAAATACTTATTAAGCCTATCGTTTAATATGGCGGTAAAAAGTTTTCCGATACAACTTAAAATAGTAATTGGTCTGTAGTTTTCCGGTTTAGTACATATCAACAACATATCATTTATTCACTCAATACATGTACAAAACATGCAAATATGAGGTTTTTACAATAAAACAAAACAAATAAACGAGGCTATAGAATTTAGACATACTGAAAAATGTACATTTGTCAAAGAATATCAACATAATATTTAACAATTTCAGCATAAAGAAGAATTACATTATCACTTTTTGGATTATACATTTTACAAATTTACATAACTTATTTAATTCTAACTTATTTTTTGTGCACATGAGATTTTCCAGTTTAAACATATTTGGTCGACGGTAATAGATGGGTTTCAAAAATCGTTTTCTTTCATCATTAAATTGAGAACATTCGAATAAATAATGGAACTCGTCGCCAATTTTATCTTGACAGGTGTTACATAATCTTTGATTTATTGGTGTTCTTAGCCAGCTACCTGTTTCTATTGGCAATCGATGGTTTCTGGTTCTAAATTTAATAAAATAGTATAGAAGTGGACTTTCTAAGTCTGTTAAGAAGGGCTCAGTACCAAATGTCTTTTTGAATACTCTGTAAAACAAACTGTTACTTGAATTATCAATTTTGGAATACCAGTCATTAAGAAATAGGTCTTTTAATTTTTGTTTTACAGCAAGTTTTAGCCATTTAAAATTTGTGAGTATATTGTTATACCACACATTTACAAAACAGCATTTTATCAAAATAGATTTAACATTAAACATCCATGGAAATTTCTTTTTAAATGTATCATCATTTAGTCCAGCTGTAGAAAGTAGTGTATGTTTATAGACAAGCGTAGATATTTTATTGGTAATTCCGTCGTTTGTGCAAAGTTTCGACCAAAACGATATAACTCTTTCTTCGATATCAAGTGACAAAGGCATACAACCAGTTTCACCATATACGAAATAATTAGGAGTTGATCTCTTTAACTTTAATACATGTTTTAAAAATTGTAATTGTACACGTTCTAATATATCTAGATTGCCAAATCCCCAAATTTCTGCTCCATAGAGTAAAATTGGTTTGATGGTTTTATTAAATAACTCGATTTGTAGATCAATTGGAAGGTTAAGTCGATTTGAATTTTTTATAAGACTATACATTGCTCTGGTACCTTGGTTTGCTATATGTTTTTTACAGTTTAAAAAGGAGCCACTTCTATTAAAATATATACCAAGGTATTTATACTCCTTTACTACCTCAATAGGTTCATTTTTAAATGTGAAATTATACACGGGTTGTCTTCCTTTTGAAAAAACTACTATTTTTGTTTTGGAGGTATTTACTTTCAGTTTCCAATTTACACAGTATTGTTCATATGTATTTAATGCTTGTTGCAGATCGTTAGCTGTTTCAGCAATAATAACTGTATCGTCTGCATAGAGCAGAATAAATATTTTTAATAGATTAAATAGTTCGTTTGTGTTCCGTTCATTTTCCATTATTATTCCTTGTACATTACTGTTATTTTGAAAGAAAGATTCCAAGTCGTTTAAAAATAAAGAAAACAACAACGGTGATAAGTTTTCCCCTTGACGTACGCCAATATTACACGAGAAGAAGTTAGAAAAGTCTGAATTTACTTTGACGCAAGATTTTATATTACTATACATATTTTTGATAACTTGTAGACATTTTCCATTTATATTCGAATTTACTAATTTCTCCCATAGACCATTTCTCCAGACAGTATCAAATGCCTGTTTTAAATCGATAAAAGAGCAAAATAACTTTTTATTGTTATTATTGAGATATTGGATAATGTGTTGTAGTACAATCACCCTTATTCTTATAAATTGGGACAATGGAACCCGCTAACCATGAATCCGGCATAATACCTGACTCGAAGACTTTGTTGAACAATTTATGGAAAAATGGCATCAAAATTTGCATGGAGTGTTTAATATACTCATTAGAAATACCATCTAAACCAGTAGCTTTGCCTGTTTTAAGATTACGAATAGCTTTATTAATTTCATCGAGAGTTATCTCGGACTTCAACTCATTATCAAACTGTACATCAGGGAACTCTGTATTTATATCGTCACTATCATTGTTTTGAGTCATATTAAGGTTTTTGAAAAAAATAAAAAAATATTTCCATATCAACATCAGCCTGACCGGACTTAGGATTTAGACTATTAACATACTTCCAATATTCTCGGGGGGACTTTGTTCTCATTTTTCTTATTTTGGTCTTAAAAGAAAATTTGTGCTTCAAGACAGATTGATGTATCGTACGCTTGTATTTCTTACTAGCTCTCATCATATTTTCACGGTTGGCTTCGTTTTTAACATGATGGTATCTTCGCCTTGATTTATGATACTCGGATCTCATTGTTTTACAATTTTGATCAAACCAGGGTTTTTTCTTGCCATTTCGATGTGCATTAAATGGATTAGAGTTACTATATACACCAAACGTTTTCTTAGCCGCTTCAAGTAAAACTTCTTCAATACCATTAACAACCCGGTTAATGGAACATTTGTCAATATCATCGTTTTCTAATTGTTCTACAAGGGTAGCAACATGAGTCGTATCAATGTTATCATTAAATGGTTGTGCTTGGTCATCAGACCATTTTTTAATTCGTTCTATCTTTGGAGATATAGATTCAACATAAGTCGGGACTTTATGTGTTTGAATGACAAAATTAACTGGACAATGCACATCTGAAAGTAATGAGCAAAAATCTAAAATTTCAAAATCATTAAATAGTCTAATTCCACTGACAGATGATATCACATAATCAACGACAGATACATCTTTACAAGTATATTTTCCGATACCTTTGTCACCAAAAGCTCTTCCGTTTAAAAAAGCTAGATCGTTGTTCCTACAGATATCGATTAAAGTTCTACCCAATCGGTTTATATACCTATCTTGTGATAAACGGCTTGATAGCATGTGATTTTGGACTAATTCATTTACAATGTTATTTTCGAAAACACCAGTGATCCTTTCATAATGATCGTAATTAAACGGGTTCGTAAATAAACAGATTATACGTGCTAATTGCACTTTCGGGTACAAGTTCCACTTATTGATATTTTATTGTTATCTAAATATGTTTGTCATCAGTTTGTTATTACTGGCTAGTTACTGTTCAGTTAGGATAATTGTAGAGTGACGCAGTGGTCGAGTCCACTTTTATTGTGTAAAACCGTTGTCAAATTATCAGTAGACATGTAGGCTAACTGTATGACTTACAAATTTCGTGCAGCACATTAACTGTCGGCGTAACGCAGTTGGTAACGATGTTGTCTGTTAATACACCTATTTGTGTGAAATTATTGGTGTGAGACCGCGATTTAGTAATTTTTCGCAAATTATTTTCTATTTCTATGTATATATTTTTTTAATTTCGTCAATTTTGTCATTTTCTTTTTTCGTTTTTGTAAGGATGATACTAGATCTAGTGCTTATATTATTATCATTTTTATCGTTCGGTATATTGTTACATGTTATAAGCATGATAAAGAATAGTCTCAGACATTTCGTCGTAATTATGGTAAGTACGATTGGTTCGCTATTAAAAGTCCATCTATTTTCAGCCATATTTAGCTACATTTTGTAGTTGGCCTTCAGATAAGTTGGCAATACAATACAATGTTTATTTCTCAAGTCAGTACATATATATGACAATATGAGCATACATAATCGTATAATACAAAGAAAAGAGTGTGAGGCTTGACAAAATATTGGGAGAAACGTACACCTCATAGAATTTTAATAAAAGAGCAAGTAGTTGTTTCATGTTTGTCAATTTGAAGTAAGTCAATAAGTTTGTAAACGAAGTACTTGTGCACGTTACTAATACCAAGGACTTATATACATACTAATACTGCAAGTACTTTTTAACTACACTCTTCGCGTTTAACAGGACAAAATGCATTCTTATTCTTCACAGTTTACCACTAAAATATTATAACAAACCTACCTATATACTACAATTAATTTGCGGCTGAGCTGAAGTTGAAAAAGAAAACGAAAAAAGAGACAACTGACGAGGTTCGAACTCGCGATAAAAGTTTAGCTCCTTGACATTCTAAAGGCTTTACCAACTGCGCCAACCGGACATCTACAATTGTATTGCTAAACTGTAATACTATATTTGTTTCTTATAAACCCACTTTACCTGTTCAGATAATGGATGTTAACTTTTGTGTATACATAAAATGAAACGTCACTATCACATTATCGTAACTGGACAGTATGTTTTGATACTTGTTTTTACAACAATAGATCAAACTACGTGGCCATCGTGTCATAACTGCATAATTACGATCTTTATTGATTCTACCTTATTGTTCAACTTCAACACACAATGTGTTTCTCACGCCTGTACTAATTACACGCACGACCGCTAATGGGTAAACAAAGGAAAATGACACTTGTCAGTCCGAATATATGTGTTATGTAGTTTACAGTTTACAGTTTATTTATTGGCAAAACGGCAAAAGAATATTGCCTTAGGCCATTTACATAATAATTACAAGGAATATGGCCAAGACGTTCATATACATAATATTTCCATGTACATAATAATAAACAAAATGTTACATACAACAAAGTTACATATTTCTAGTAAATTTAAATACAACAAATTTCATATATTTATTACACATAGACAAAGACGAAGCAACTATATGATGTTCAGAGCGGTTTTTCGTATTTTAAAAGATTCAAAAAGGTATTTTGCAGTATTATACACCAATCGTTTATTCAAACTTGACATAAGAACAGAACAGAACAGAACATAAATTTATTTTACGTGTACAAATGTACATAGTAATATGATACAGGAAAAAAATCATACACATATATACATCAAATCAAAATATATACCTACATGAATTTATATTTAGACAAATAACATGATATGTATCGTACATAATATAAAACATCAAAGGATAGTACGGTACATTTTTTCGAAATTTAGTTGTGAATATTTTTAACTATTAATGAGGATAAACTAAATACTAATTATTTATTGTTGCATGCTTTTTTAAATCTAAAGAGTTCTTAATGAATAATGATATATTTATTAACATTGAAATATTCTGGCAGTTAAGTAGTTCAATAAACTTGTACATAGATGGACGAATGTAAAAATAACGCTTGATATATTGTTTTCTTAACGTGTCATAAAAAGGACATTTACATATAACATGATATTCGTCTTCCAGGTCATGGGAATTACATAATTCACAATACCTTAAATTACATGGAGTACTGTTTGTTGAATAACGACCAGTATGAATTCTTAGTTTAAGTCCAGTTAGCCTTAAACGACAGAAATAAATTCTGTATTTCTTGGGTAAAACGTTCAAATAATTTTCATAACAAAAAATCTTTTTACTATGATACAAGTTTGTTAAAATACTGCTACGTTCTAAATCATTAAACCACTCTTGTTTAAAGGTATCAATTAATCTTTCTTTAAAAATAACCGGAAATAACTTTCCATCAATGGTATCATTTTCATTAAACACATACCCAAAACCATAGTTATTTAATAAACATCTAACATTGTAAACCCAGTTTTTAAAACCATTGTTACAATCTTTAAGACTTTGTTTGTACATAGTTCTAATAATAATATTATCTGAGTTTTTTATTTTTATCCAATACTTAATTATTCTTACAAATCTTGCTATATACAAAGGATAGCGACCTAATTCTCCATAAACAGCAACACTAGGAGTGCTTTTATTGACTTTAAGTATTTGTTTGCAAAATTTTAGATGGATTCTTTCAATTTCTTTTGATTTTGAATTACCCCAAATTTCACATCCATAACTTAAGATAGAACCAATGAATGCATCAAAGAGTTGGCACAAAATATACGGTTTAAGATCAAACATTTTGCAATAATGAGAAAATATATTTAAAGCTTTTAGTGCTTTACCACTTAAATGTTCCTGGTTCAAATTAAAACTACCAGTATAATTAAAAACAGTGCCCAGGTAATTGAAATTATCAACAACTTCTAAAGTTTCATCATTGTATGACCAATGTTCATCAGATAATAAACGACCACGTTTACGAAAAACCATTACTTTTGTTTTAGAAGTATTCACTTTTAATCCCCATGAGTTGCAATATGTATTTAAAAGATTCAAGTGATTTTGTAGTTCTAATGGAGATTTAGCTAGTAAAGCCATATCATCCGCAAATAATAAAACTATTAAAACGATATCATCAAAAGTTAAGCCTGATTCATTGCTCGATTGTAGAAATAATTCCAGGTCTTCTACAAACAATGAGAATAATATAGGAGATAAAACTTCGCCTTGTCGTAGACCAATAGCATAATGAAAATATTCAGAAAAAGAAGAACATGATTTAACACATGACTTAACGTTCGAGTACATATCTTTAATAATATTAAGCAATTTCCCTTGAATACCAAAATTGAACATTTTGAACCACAATGCATTTCTATAAATTGTATCAAAACATTTGGACAGATCTACAAAAGCAACATACAATCTCTTGTTGGTATTAAGATAATGCTGTACTAATGATAATAATACAAATATAGCATCTACAGTTGATCTTCCTTTGCGAAACCCAAATTGCGCATCTGTTATAACATTATATTTTTCACAGAAGGTTTCGATACGCTTGTGTAAAATAGAAGTAAACAGTTTAGAAAAACAACTCACTAACGTAATTCCCCTATAGTTATTGACATCGTTGGTATTCCCCTTTTTATGCAGTGGTACAATTATTCCCTCAGACCAACTTTCCGGGAAACAACCCGAAAGTAAAATAGCGTTGAATATGTCGCATATATGTGAACCTAATATATCAATACTATGTATAAAATACTCGTTAAGAATGCAATCTTTACCCATTGACTTATTACATTTTAATGATTTAACAGCATGTATGAGCTCAGATATTGATATCGGTTCATCAAGTTCCTCAAACCTAGTAGTATCGTTGTCAAAATTATGATTTTTGCAAAAATGTTCAGCTTCCTCGTGATTACATTGTAAAATATCATTACTTATGTTTGAAAAATATCGTCGAAATTCGTCAATAGAAATATTATTACGTGTTTTTGAACTTTTATTCTTAAAAAATCTCCAAAACTGACGAGGGTTACCTGATTTTAAGTTTTCAATTTCCTTCATTTTTTTAGAATAAAATTGTCGTTTCTTTTTTCGTGTTAACTTTTTATAATTCAGCTTGCTTTTACAGAACAATTCTCTGTTTACATCCGAATTATTTTCATTAAAGTTACGCAAGCATTGTGAATATACTCTACGAGCGTTTTTACATTCAAAATCGAACCATTCTCGATCGTTAATGCATGACTTATCTGTGAAGTGTGAATTATTTTTATGTTTGTTACAATAATCTTTTCCAAATAAAGGGTCGGAAACAGAACGTAAAAGGTCAGTAAAATCATTCAGAGCTTTGTTTACAGAGTTCCGATTAGTATGATCGATATTATATACTAGACTGTTTAAGTCGGGTAATTTTGCAAATATCCCAGCACGAAAATCACTCAAATGCATACTGTCCCACTTATAGGTTGTTTCAGTAGTACTATCAATAATTTTCTCAACATGACCACAACACAATGAAAAATCTAATAAACAATGATCGCTCCATACATTAGGGGCGTTTACGTTAAAATGACGAATAAATGGGAAACAACTTTCAAAAGTTAACAAATAGTCTATAACAGAAGCTCCTCTGGAGGATATGTAAGTATAATTGTTAGAATTGCCAATTCTACCATTGGCTATACGCAAACATGAGGCCCTACATAAGTCAATCAACTTTCTGCCATGAGAGTTACATGTACTATCTATTGTTTCTCTATCAAGCTTAACATCAGGAACATACCCATCATCATCAATGCTCACATTTTGACAATCATTACATATATAATCAACCTTTTTACCAACACGACTATTCCAGTCACCAATTAAATATACAACACCATTGTCAACAAAGTCACAAATATCATTCTGTACAATATCAAAAAAATTGACATTCACATTGTTATAGGCAGGAGAATTCTCACACCAAATATATACAGAACATAAATATACATCTTTTGGTAAATGAAAAAAATGCTTATCCAATTTGAGCCACACTATTGAGTCATAATGATTACGTACAATGCTAACACCGTTCATCAAGTGGTCCCTAACATAGATAGCAATACCACCACTATTTCTCATGGCACGTTTGTTTTGGAATTTCCGATATAAATTGAATGACTTGTAACCAGACAATTCTATTTTGCTGGTAGATTTTGCCCATGTTTCCAATAAAAATATAATGTCATATTTAGTAATCATTTTACAGAATTCCGGCGAGTCAATTTTGTTCGCAGAAAGTCCGTTGACGTTCCATGCGGCTATTTGGAGTTCACCCTCATCGTACCCCTAGTCAGATTCTACAATCACTTGTTTTCCTTCAATATACAGTTTGTCGTATGAGAGCCAGGCTCTTTTGTTTTGTCTTTTAGCCTCTTTAAGTTTAGGTAAAAGTTTGTGACGTTTATCCATCACTTCCTTAGGAAATTGTTCGGTAACGTAAAAGTTTGTACCAACAAGTGCTTTCCACTGTTTACGCACATGCTCCCGTTCTTTGAATAATGAAAACTTCGCCACAATTTTTCTAGACCTGCCATCCCTGGAAACGGGACCCATTCTATGGACTCTCTCCAGTTGAAAATCATTCACAAGCTGTTGGGCTAAATTCATTTTCTCTACCATAAATTGCCTTATGATTTGTTCAGTATTTTCATGAGACTCGGTACTGGACTCAGGGATGTTACCAAATATCAAATTGTTTCTCATCGATTGAGACTGCAAATAAACTACTTCATCTTTCAATGTGACTCTTTGTTTTTCTAAATCAATGATTTTATCATTCACTAACCCCAGACCAAAATCAGTAGCACTTATTTGCTCCTCTACCTTATTTACTCGGTCCCCCATTACAACCATTTTGTCATTGACAAATGTCCAGATTTTTTTCATTTCACTTTCAAATGTTATAATTTTTTCTTCTAGCGCTTCCAATTTCTGTAATCTTGTATCCATCGATGTTAATTTACCACTAATGCTATTCAGAGCATTCATGATATCACAATTTGATGGTTCAGATGTTGCCATGATTACTTGGGTATTGTCAAGAGAGACTACACTACACGACTCCTGTTCAAATAAACTATCTAAATTCAAGCAACTATCACTTTCAAATAATACCGAATTAGCTTCTCTGATAACCTCACATAAACTAGATTCACCAGAGGACACATTAACAGCTTGATCAGTGTTCGACAACTTGCTATTACTATCGTTATTTTGTGAGTTACAGAACTTGCCGGCTTTTTTAAGATTACCAGTCGTGGGACTTTCCTCACTTTTCTTCCTCTTTTGTCTTCGGCCCATTTATAAAAGATATTACAATAATGCAATACTTTGCTTATACATACAATTTGTTTTCATTAAATGTGTACTACATTAAATACAAATAACGAGCACAGTATAGTAATCTAAATACATTCATTCACATTTGTTTAAATAAAGAACATTGTACAGACTATCACAACATAGGTACGTGTGGTATAAAAGATAAATCAACAGTGTACGAAAAACGCGAAAGTTGGCTCCTTCGGGTGTGTGTGTACTGATTGTTCTACATTGAAAGACCGTAAATGGATTATATCCTAACAACCTAATGAATATAAAGCCAAAGAAAAATAAAGCTACATACGCAATAAGCGAAAAGAAAGGCTTGAAGACGAAAGGAAATTTTGGAACTCAGAGAACCGTGGCCGTGTAACATTAATCCTGAGTAACAATAAGATTTACAAATTTGTGTATGTTGGGCCAATTTGTGTATGCAGGTAAATATTTAGTACGCAAATGTATATATTTGGAACAGCACATAAGAAAATGGTACTCTGATTCCACAAAACCCTGAGAACACAATTTACAATACGATTATTTCTTTCTAAACCAATGTATCGACCACGTTCAATTTCTAAAGAATGTGAACTAAGACGGAAACGTGTGAGACATTTACGTATAGAATCATTTTTTATATAACAGAGATAATTTTCAAATATATATTCTGTTTTAAATTTTCGATAGTATTCTAGTTTAGGTGCGAGTTGTATAGATTCATGCCAATTTTGCAAATATTGATCTCGAATGCGTTGAGAAAAAATGCGCTTATAATTGTGTTCAATATCAAAATTATCCCATATATAACTATAGCCAAGTTCATCTAGATACGATCTTAGCTTACTTGACCAACTTTTATTAATATTAGAGTTTGCTAGATTCATGAAAGTACTGTTTATTAGTGAATTAGGTTTACTCATAATTTTGCACCAGAATCCAAGAGCACGTTCTTTGCATATTACGGATGGTGGAAATGTTCCGAGTTCGGCTAAGACAGCTAAAGTCGAAGTTTGTTTTGTTACACCTAAAATTAATTTACAGTACTTAAGATAGATACGATCTACTTCTTTAAAATCATACATTCCCCAGATTTCAGAACCGTATAAAATAATAGGAAGTACTAGAGAATCAAATAAAGCTAATTTAGTTTTAATATTAACATTGATTCTACTGAAAACAGAAAGAAGACTATAATACGCTTTCAGAGCTTGCTCCTCATGTTTTAATACTGCATTCTTTAAATTACCCGTGTACGTAAAGCAAAGTCCCAAATAACAAAAATTATCAACTATTTAAATATTCTCATTATTTATATGCCATACATAGTTATGCCTTTGTTTTCGTTTTTCGAAAATACAAATCTTAGTTTTGTTAACATTTATTTTTAAACCCCATTTTGTGGAGAATCGATAAACACTGTTTAAAAGCAACTGAAGACTATGGTGATCTGTTGTGAATAGAGCTATATCATCAGCAAATAGGAGTAAGTAAATTGAAAGCAAATTTATGTCGTTATCTGTTAGATTTTCAAAATCAATTATATCCTTAATATCATTAATAAAAATTATGAAAAGCAAAGGTGAAAGTGGTTCACCTTGTTTAAGGCCCAATGTAACATCGAAAAAATCTGAAATTGGTACATCTGGTGACAGTCTTACACAAGATTTAACGTCGTTATAAATTGCTTTAATAATTCTTATCATTTTACAACTTATTCCTGTATTTACCAATTTAACCCACAGTGTATCATGTAAAACTGTATCAAAAGCCTTTTCATAATCTATGAATGCACAAAATAATCTAGATTTATTAGAAAGAACTTTTTGTATAAGACAATGTAGAATAAAAGCACAATCTACTGTACTATGATTATCACGAAAGCCAAACTGACTTTCATTAAAAACGTTATTACCTTCACACCACTTGTTAACTCTATTTCTTAGACAGAGAGAGAATAATTTTGTTATGTAATAACCCCATGTTGTACCTTGTACCTGGGTGAAATAAAGATATGTTCTGTTCTGTTCTACATGAATATACAGCTTGAAAATATGCGCGTCCGGTATTCAGGGGTAAAACATAGTTTGATATCCATTAGCGGACGGTAAAAACCGTCCGGTATCCGGAATTCTGAGGTTCCGATATGTAACAATATGATATCATGTTTGTTTCCTCATTTTGTCATGAAAGTGATATGAGTGTAATAAAGGAATTTTGACTATGACTTTTTGACTTGGTATTCAGAGAACTTTTTGCGTTGGTTATAGAAGAGAAAAAATGGGACTTGAAAAATCGTCCGATATTCAGAGAATTCCGGTTTTCAGGGAGTCCGGTTTTCAGGGGTTATACTGTACTACGTTATTACAAATTCTAAATAAAATTATGTTCTGTTCTGATCATGTTCTAAAAATGCACCTTTAGCTTCAGACTTCACCTTTTCCAGGAGAGACATTTTCAGTGCAATCGGAACGCTTCGGCGTTTGTCTAAAGAAAGGTGCCTCGGACATAAAAGACAGGCCGCTCTTTTGATGGTATAGTTGTTCATGGTCTATTTTCTACCATGGCTGACCATGGGAATCCAAAGATGGAATCAACCTGTTTCTCTTTCAATATGAACTTGACACCCATTCTATCAATTGCAAACGATAAACAGGTTTGAAAGTCTGTAATTCTGAGAATGATTCTTGAAAACGAGTACCTGGTGTTGAAAAAATAGTGACCGCAAATTGCATAACCAAAATTTGTAACCCAAAACTTATGTGTGTGGCGTAGTTCGCAGTTTCGGAAATGCCCGAGTAGATACGATTGATTATCAGTGCTCGACATATTTATATATGTACAAAGAATGTACTATTGCTACCATTGAATACACAATCACAGACCATCATTTTTTTGCAACAAACAACGAATATTTTAGTAAGAACTTTAGTATGGTATAAATTATTGTTGATTTCAAAGTTTTATTACAACAAAGTAACAAAAATGTTTCAGCCTCGGTTTTTTTCTGATTTGGTCGCTTTGTTTTTTAGTGTTTATAGGCACCAAACACATGTAATGGTTGTTATACCAATAAAGTAACTTAATAATGTTTTGAAATACGTGACAATTTAATAAATTCACTAAATAGTTTAATGGGTCTCCACACGGACTGGTCGTAAATAACAACACACTACAATTTGTATTACCAAGTTACTTGCATCTATAGAAATGTTCTTTGTCATCTCAATTCTTGTTGGTTGTAGTAGATATAATCCCCGAACAATAATTCCATAACGCGGTTTCTGATTGGTGATAAACAAGAATTGAAAAAAAAGGAGATTTGTAACTTGCTATAAATTTATAGCGCGTCCGTCGTAATGCGTAGATACGGACGGCTGTTACGAGAGAAGCTGATAGGACATCATTAGAATATAATACAGAGGCTCGACAGACTTATTGAGAAGCATTTCTTTAAGATGTTGAAGCTGATAGCAGTGTTATTCTTTCTTACAACTTTTGGTTTTCAAGTAATTACAGGTTAGTGGATATTGTTACGTTTGTCATATTAAATTGTACTTCGTTCGTTTGATATATTCTAATATGATATTTCGTTGCGTTATTTATGCATTAAAATTAATTAGTATATTTGTGTAAGTATCTAAATAAAAAGAAGTGTTGACATAAAATTCACTTACATCGTGATTAGAAGTATAATTACACTTTGTTTATCAATAATTAAATTAGTTCAACGATTTGTGCCAACTATATCCACACTATTAGAAAGGCAATGATCAAATGAATTATTTAATCGATTTGGAAAAGACCAATTATCTAAATAGAAAAACAAAACTGCATCGAGTTAATGGCTATAAGATGCAGATAACGGAAAATACATTGGTACTGTCTTTATTGATATGAAAAAGGCTTTTGATCTAGTGGGTCATGAAATTCGGTTATACAAACTAAAACTGCATCATTATTCGGATAGTACTTTGTCCCTTTTTCATTCATATCTTGTAAAAGACAACAGTATGTCAAACATGAAGCTGGTATTTCAACTCCCTTGACTTTTAAAAGGGGATTAAGGCCTTTAGGCCTTTTGGGTCCACTTTTGTTTCTAATTTATATCAATGATATTTGGTTATGACTAGATCAATTAGGAATAGGACTGAACACTTTGTGCTGCAGGATCAAATCCAGTGGAAATTCAGACTAACTTGCTAAATGATATAATTATATTTTATTGAAAAAAATGGTGCACTCTCAACACCATGCTTATTAAACCGGTTAAATCAAAATGTATGCTTATAGGATCGAAACAAAAAATAAAAAATATTAATATTGACTTGAAAGTAAACAAAAAAGCTATAATTATTGAAAATGTCACAAATCGTTACATTTTAGTTCTCTTTGCAGACAAATATTTACAATGGAAAGTACGCATTGGAAAATAAGTAACAAAATATCTATGTTGCAAAAGACACCTAATTATCTCTCTCTCTCTCTCTCTCTTAAGACTGGAAGAACTTGTTTAAAACTCATATATCCTAGCATCCTTTGATTACTGCTGTACAATCTGGGAAAAAGCTACTAAAACAAATTTAACAAAAGTGAATGTCTTACAAAAACGATCTACAAAAATCATTCTACAAACATCAGTAAGGACTCCTTCCTAAGAACTATTTTTGCAACTTAATTGGCTCTCTTTTAATAATAGATGTAAGTACCACACTGCGGTTTTGATACAAAAATATGTTAACAAACAGACTCCGGAATGACATTATCACCTTTTCTAGAAACAACAAAAATAGCCTAGATCTGTCACCCGTAATGATATTGTTAGACTAAGTACCAAAGTTAATGTAAGAAAGGAGCTTTTTCATATCATAGCATGGAAGTTTGGAATAGTATACCAGTTGTAATTAGGTTTGCATGTTCTGTCTCAGCTTTTAAACGACGATATAAGATTTTTTTATTTTCTCAACAAAAATAATCCATGCCTCTGTGTCTGTCAATTCTAGTTAATATTATGTGCCTCAGTTTTTTATATATTATATATATATTATACATGTATATATATTATTGTACATTGTAAAAAAGTATTGTTTCATTTTCATTATTGTTAATGTTCCCTAGTCTTTATGTGTAACCTTCTGTAAATAAATTTATTATTATAATAATCATTGTTGGACAGGAAAATTTAGAGTTTATTTTTAAAAGAATTATTCAAACATTCAAATATTATATTCAAATATTATGTTGCCATGTTTACTGAATATGCTTGAAGCTAAAACCAATTTTTAAACCTTGCATTGGCAATCCTTTTGAAAGAGTATTGCGTTTAATAAATCTTATATATTTTGCTGTCGCGAGTATAACTACACAAATTTCAAATTATTCGGAAACTGGAACATGGCAGATGCTTTTCGAAGCTCAGGTATTAGAAACACAAAGATCGATGGGCTTCGTGATACATTTCATCAACTTAAATAAATCGCTAAGAGTAAAATCGAACAAAGAACTGTCTAAAACTTGCATAAAGCGTAGAATGTTCCAGATGCTTGCGTTTCGTCGTCTGTCAAATCATCTAAATAATGGGAGAGAGATCTTTTGGACGGGTGGTTATGGTATCTGGCTACACTTGTGACGACAAGCCGCTCATCGCTAAAAGTTCGACGCCCATATAGAACTAGGCTATTTTTGAATTGCTGTCCAGATGAATCGAAAGTTTTAGACAGATACCAACGGATTTTGTCAAACCGAGCACAAACTCGCAGTTTGTTTAATTAAGTCCATTAAACAGTATTTATGTACAAGTTTATTTTTAACAAAATTACAAAATCGTCATGTTGTTACCAAATATATTATTACTGTTCGGTTCGGTATTTATCTATAGTGACGTTTACAAGTATAACTGTAGTCTAGAGTTTTAGGTCACTTTGTGTGTGTGCGTGCGTGTGTGCGTTTGTGCTTGCGTACATGTGTAAGTATGTATGTATGTATGTATGTATGAATGCGTTGCTTTTTGATCGATTCGTTTGTTTTTTCTGCATGTTATACTGGTTTCCTACAATACGTTTATTTGTACATTACATCAGTTGTATGACCATGTATTTTATGTATACGTCAAATAAAATGTTTGTTTAAAATGCGGCCATGCTTCAGTGGTTATTGCTGGATTAGTAACCCGGCGATCCGATGCGATTACCAGTCCGACATGGCAGGCCATACCCTTCCATGAAAAAACGTCGATTTCCTATACATATGGATAAGTTCCAGTTCCATGTGGAAGAGTATCAAAGTTAGTACTAGTTCAAGGCCGTTAGAATACCGTCCATGAAAACTTGATAGGGGAATCGGCCGCCGTATGTAACTGAAAAGTTATTGATAAACGGCTTATGTGATTGTATGATTTATACAATATGTACATTGTAATTATCCCTATGATCACAAAAGTGGATTAATAAATTAATGTATTTTTGTAACCATAGGGTATATTACTCGGTTGTTATGAAATCAGGTACTGACTGACACGATGTCACAACAAGCCGGTCATAGAGGTATCAAAAGGATTAATCTGATTTTGCAATTAGCAAATATAACATATAGCTGTTCTCAAAGTCGTGTTATTGGCCTAGCAGAATCACACAAACTCGCCTGAATTTGATCTTCAAACGAAGGCTATACTTTACCACCCCAAAATCATTCGTGAAACAAATGGTTCATTGAAAATTTTACTAACTAAAACCGCTTTTTTATCCGATTTGAACTTAAAGACCCAACCTATGTATAAAAGGGAGGTAATGACTGGTGGGTGGTTTAGTTTAATTTTTTTAATATTTGATATTAAATGGTGTTTTTTATCGCTAAAAAATCTGAATGAAGCAAGTTGATTCTTTTATCAGTCCAGATAAGGGACTTGAAGATTTTAGGTTCCTCTATTTTCAAAACAGAATTTATAAAAGAAATTTGATTTAGGGGTTTATAGGCATTGGCTGCTTCAGCTATTTATAGATTCAGTACACCAAGTCTACATTCGCTGTATGTCTATCACTGATAAAACAATGTAGAGAGAGAGCGAGGGGTGTGATATACATCCGATTTCATCCAAATGGTGTATCATAATTAAATAAAAAATAATATATAATAATGAATTATTATCTTAAGACTCGTCGATTTCGAAAATATTATCATAAAAAATGTTAGAAGTCATTTCAATACTTGAAAATTTCTTATTCAAATAGCATCAACAACCGGAACTAACAGCCTGTTACTTGATGAATCTGGTATCACTACGCAAGTACCTGATGACAACACGGATGTACCTGCAACATCAACATCATCTGGTAGTGAACATGGAAGTACATCGCTCCAAGACGCGACTGGAAATACAAGTTTAAGCTATCAATCTGAAAAAGCAACGGTTGGTCCAGAAGATGACATAAATGAAATGGATTCTAGAGCTGTTAATGCCACTACAGACATTCCAATAGATAACACTGAAGGCGTCCTTGCAAACGGTACAGACGGTACAGGTAATGTGACCATTCCAGATGACGAGATATTGCTTGATGATTTTTTTAACAGTAATGCCACATTTAATTCAACTCTTGTGGCATTGAATATAACAGAAAGCTTATTCAAGAATGCTACAACTGCATCACCACTGCCACCTTTGTCACAATTGTCTTGCGACATTATAAACGAGTTTGGTGGTTGGTCTTTCTTCTTTTTATACGACAAAGCCGATATAGATGAAGTGATGTGTCGATGTAAAGGTTTTTGTGATGACGTAACCTCTTCACCGGATGTTAGTGGTGATCTAAGATTGTATTTGAAAGATCCTTTATCTGACGTCAACTTAAAAGGGTTCATATCATTAGTTTCAGTGTACATCTTCATCTTCATTTTTGGAGTTTTCGGTAAGTACCAACTTCTTCGCTTTGGTATATTTCCTGTATTGATCTTCGTTGTATTAATGAATTGCTGTAATGAAGTTTTCAGGACGGTTTGAAATACGGTCAACATTTGATAGCGATGACGATAAAAACCGGGTTGTTACCCAGTCAGTACATCCGTAGTTTAGTTTTACCGGATTATGTTATTTATCATTCATTACTAGTTTATTAGTATTATTATGATCCTTTTCACATGATTTATACCTAGATTTTTTAATCACCTTTTCATCTAAATGCGCACTACATGACCATAAGGTGTCGGTACACCATAAACAGCATTAAATAAACATTTAAGATTCTGTAAAACGTGTATGACTCAGGTACAGTTATAGAAGTCTTATTCTGACTATAAAATTATGACTCATGTATATGTTAGGATGATTATTGTATTGGTATTAGGTATTTATACGACAAAATCCAACCTGATATCATTTTACTTTTCAAACTATGCACACAAAGTCTGTCGCAGCTGTGGTCCAATGGTTAGTAAGCTGGATTTGTGACCCAGTGTTCAGGGTTCAAATCCATGCCGTGGGAGGTCATACCATGCTATGAAAATTTAACAAAAATGTCGATTTTCCTCCATATATGGAAAAGTTGCTGGTTCCTTGTGCGAGGCTAAGTTAGGAAAACTTGTTAGATGAACCGGTAGCCATTATAACTTAAAAATTGTCGACAAACAAAATTAAAACTTCGTTTACTCAAAGATTTATATAATTAATCAAGTTTGATTTCCTTTGTTTGGGGTTAATGTCGTACCATCAGATAATCGTGTTTGTCGTAGATGTGGGCAGTTCAAGATTTAGTAACAGAACTGTGTTGCATCCATAATTTGTAATTAGCATTATTTCTTTCTAAACCAGACTTCAATGATACGGGGAAAAATATTCCCTGTATGCTTTGTTTTATTTCAGACACAGTGGTTTCTGTTCTTATTCTAAACATAATATTCGAACGTAATGAACCCAGGTCTTTGAATCAAGCATCACTGCCAAGCGGGTTTACTTAAGAAACAAACACAATTTAATGATAGACTGAAAACTATGAACAAGAAAATGCTCGCCTATGTCGGACAAATTTTTTAAATGATTAGTATCTAATATTGTTATGTGACTAAGAAATAGTATACACAAAGCTATACGTCATGTCAAGAAATAATTCCCTCAAAACTTGTATTATCATTATTATATAATTATGTGATTATTATTTTGGGGCATTGAAAGATTTTTGGCTATTTTGCGCGAAATTTATGTTTGGACGAAAAAGTATGTATTCTAATGTGTAATATTTAACCTCGATTATCCGAATTGTGTAATTAGAAACCACGGAATAGAATAGAATAGAATAGATATCATAATTCGAATAAAACCGATCAATTTCCGATAATCGAGCTTCTACTATTATTTGAAATGCTTCTGGTGATTGAATATTTATGTTTCCAGGGAATGTCTTAACACTGGTGGGATTGTCTACATGGATGAAACAGAAATCTCCAACATACGGCTTCATTATGAGTTTAGCATGTTCAGACTTGCTTCTACTATGTGTATGTTTACCACTAAAGGTAAATCTTTGCTTATTTATCTACCTGCTATAATACATTTACAAGATGGACGATGACAACATAAAGTTGAATGATGTTTTGAGGACTTGAAAACATACATCGAAGCGACGTGAAACAACGGAATTTCAAGCTCATTTTTACCACAGTGAAAATATACATGATTATCCGAATGTTCAATTCCGGAGACTAAATGTCCGCCATATTGGAATTTCAAATGTTCGATTGGTGCTTTTTTCAATGACTTTCAGTGTAACTTTACGAAGCTTGTTGCATTCTAACTCATTGTTCGTGCCCAATTCCGAATACATTAAAGTTCGAAAACACCCAATTACAGCTATCGGATAAAGTCGGAAATTGTCGAGTATCGCAATTGAGTGTGGGGTCGTTTCTCTATACCGTTTTAGCTATTTTTAGTTAAGCAGTTGCGATTCCATGTATGTGTGATATTGCGTTAATCATACCCAATTGACAGTGTTTAGTATTTAAAATATTCTAAATTTATGTGAAAAATATCACTTTATTGAGTTAATCAAATATACACATGGATGAATTAAACAACTTGACGAAAGTCAACGAACATCAGTCTTACTCACTGATGACCTTGACTTATTTCAAATATATTTGTATTTTAAAGTAAGGCATTTTCAGCAATAACCACGATTCTGAAGACCGCAGTATTTCAAAACATTTTGAAAATCACTTACTGAAAATCCATAATAAAATAATTGATTTGTAAACTAAGATCACTGTGACAATTGTTTCTAAAAGGCGCGAATCAGGTATGAAATATGATCGTAGTCTTATAATAAATGTGAAAATCTCTTTGATCTCTAACATAGTGTGTCTTGTTTCAGGTGACTGAATTTTACCAGCTTGGTTCCTTCACAATCATAACATGCAAAGGGTCCTACTATCTAAGAGACATCATCATGGTTTCTTCAGTTATAACCCTTACTGTCATCAGCTTTGAAAGGTAACTGCCATAGTGGGCTAGTACATTGAAGGGGTGGTATATAATGGTGTTTAAAGACGTTTACTACAGCCCGCTACATTTTTCACATAGACATATAGGCAAAATGAAAACCGATCATTAGAAATGTTAGCAAACATTCAAATTCGAGGGCAGATAACTCAAAAACAATATCAGTGACCCCCAATTTTTTTTTCGCTTAAAATGTTTCTGTTATCATATGCTACGATCATGCAAAGTTTAAACAAATCTATTGATCAGTTTTCATTTTCCCTGTATGTCTTTAAGGCCTAAAATGACCACACGGATTTAAACACATTTGTCATATATAAACAGATACAAGGGTTGCGACTTCTGAAGTGACGGTTGAATAGAAATATTGAAAAGCGGAGCCAAGATTTGAACCCACTACCTTTCGTTAAATTGTCCAGCGCGTAACCACTAGACCACCGATCACCTCTACGATTGTAGTTATTACCATACATACATATTAATTATACTTGTTTTCTCTTTTCTTTCAGGGTTTTACTTGCGACATTTAATTGCGTTTCTAATTCAATGTTGTTAGACGTACTTTTTGCAAAAATGAGTTGAATGAAATATGTGTGCCTTTAATGTTCAAAGTTTATTCAAATGTTCATAACTTTAAATCATTATTTCACATTCTTTGGACAATAATTACTAAATGCCAAATGGTCCTATTTTAAATACCCATAGAAATGTTCAATAGGGAAAATAGCAACTTCTGTTTAACATGTGTTAAATTTCAGATTTTACGCCATTTGCAAACCATTTATTGTTCAGTACCTTTGCACATGGTCACGAGCACGTAAGATCATCGTCATCACATGGGCTATCTCGTTGGTTCTGGCTTTACCGACAATATTTCTCACGGTAAGTTTTTTTTTACAGAAAATTAGTTAAAAGGCATTGCCAGTGTGGATAACCCACATTGACTGTTGACGTCACAATAGGTATTGCGTGAAGCACCTTAAGTTTAGCACGAAGTCAGGAGAAAAGAAGCCGTAAGTAATTTATCCCAATCTCAATTTTCACGACACGTAGCGTATGCCTAGCGGACAAATGTGTTCTTTGTATTCTGTGGTTTTCTGTAGTTTTTTGGTACAGCGGGAAGCCAGTGTTTTTTTCATTTGGATCGAATGTTACTGAAAATAGTACAGAATACAAAATAAGGACGTCTATACATGGAGCATACACATTATTCCGCTTAGCGTGCCATGATAAATGACATCGGAATAAAATACAGCTTCTTTTCTCCAGGCTTTGTGAAAAAAGTGCGTCCCGCACTACCTATTTGTGACGTCAAAGGTCACGTGTGTTATCCACACTGATTGCTCAATCGGAATTCCTCGGCGTTTGTAAAGAAAGTATTTCTTAGTTACGGAAATGCCCGAGTTGATACAATTGACTGATTGCTATCCACGCAAAAAAAATATGTATCTTGTTGCAACACTACATGACTATTGCTTATGTTATCACCATTCAGCTGACGTCATGTTATCGCAAGTGCCATGCAACAATGTGTTTGCTGTGGTCATATCATTTACAACAAACGTGTGTGCGTATGCTATGGTATTCCTTTGATACATGTCAAAATGTCCTCAAAGTACAATGTATATTTGTAGCGACTGGTCTGTTGGCCGACTTTCAATTACACAATGACATACTGGGCAACCTCTCCAAAGCAACACCCTTTGTGAGTAGCAACTTCATGTTGTTGTTCAGAGGTTGTTGCTTTAGATAGGATAAATTAATCGTGCAATGTGAAAAATCATGCTGTTATCACAGGGTGGTCGTTACTCTAGAGAATGCCGCTCTAGAGATGAGATGTTGTTCTGTATCAATAATGGTATAAGCACGCTCAAGTATTCTACTAATGACAAAGGATATGAATATTTTTAATTTAGTATCGATAATTTGAAAAACAAGAAGCTGGGAGAAATAATTAATTGCCATTTTTTAATTGCATTAATTGGAGTGCTTGTTTAGACTGATTTATTTCGTGATTTAATATCACGATTGCAACTTAATATGATTTAATATGGCTCATAAATATCATGTCATTTAATGGTTGGACATATTGTTTATTTTAATTAAAACAATGATAATACATGCAAATGAATTAAGATATTAAATTTGTAATTTTTAGATCAACTAATTGATTTCAAGGCTATTGGAAAACATGTACAGTCAAACCTGTGTTAGCGACTACCTCCGAAAATAGGCCACCATATAAATAAAGGTCCATTTCCGTTACAAACATTCATTGATTATTTAGAACAATATTACCTTCGAATTAAGGCCACTTGTAAATAAAGGTCACATTTTGTCTTACCCAAGGATGGCCTTTGTTCACAGGTTTGACTGTACTCATTATACGTCAAACAATTAATAGCCATTTCTTCATCTGCAGTGTGAGCAATCAGTTTTCTTTTTATCCATTCATTAAACAAATATATATTTATTCAATTCACTTTCCAATCTATTCCACATAACTAATGGGGCAAGTTACTAGTAACCCACAATTGAATCCAGTAAATCCTTGTCAACTTTATATTTATATACGTTTTACTACTAGTAAGTATTCTATTTATACAGAAACTATATACGCCTACTGATGAACTTCCAGAATGTTTGCCGCAATCAACAAACTATGTGTATTTAATTGTGTACTTCACTTATTTCACCGGAGTCCTCTTCGCGCTGCCGTCTATCGTCATGGCATACACTTACGGTCAGAGCTGCCGTGTACTTTGGAGAAGCGCCATTACGGCCCAGAAATTGAAGGGGCAAGAAAATAAAGCGTGAGTAAATATTGGTGCCGAGGTGGAGAAGGTTTATCCTTTGTGCCGAAACGGATAAACTTTCTCCACCTCGGCACTAACCATGGTATTCGACTAATCTTGTTCCTACAAAAATATATGTTTCCACAACAAAATAGGTTTCCAAACTCCATTTAGTTGGATTTAAACACACACAACCCTGTATATAAACCGTACAGCAATATGACGCGACAGAAAAAAATAGTCCAATACAATATTCAAGATATTTTTAATAAAAACTCATTAAAAGACATTGGAAATTTTATCTTTATCTATAACATTGCCTGACTCATTTCATTGTATAGAATAGCACAATAATTTTTAACTGGCGTACTACGGTGTGTAGGAATACAAAATAGCGAAAATAAAGCAAACCCCGTGACCCACTTAAAGGATATAGCCATGTTTATCATGTCACAGCTTTACAATGTCTAAAAACAATGTAGATACAGAATAAAATGAAATAGCGTGACTCGAGTTGGGTGAAGACAATGGTTGCCTAGACATTATGATCGTGGGTTTTATCCAATCTAAATAAGAAAAGGTTTCCCATAAAAATCAACTTCCCAAATACCTGCATCCCCATAGCCTATTCAACACATAGATATATACAAAACATGAAGGACGAAACTGAAGGATAGTTAAGTTCTGTGTATTTTCACATTCCTCAGGCAATAATAGTTTGAACCTTAACGCACATGAATAGCAAATCATCAATTTTATTTAGCGCATATCAGTGTACATGTTTAGCACCATTTAATATCAGTATTTTTTTCTTTTTATATTTGTTTTTTTTTAATTAGACCAGCAAATAAACGTCTTTATCTTCAACGTCTTTACTTAAAATCAGTTAAACATTATTACGGATGGACGTATTTCTATAAAACTTGTCCAAATAGCTTTCTGATGTAAAACATGGTTTCGATTCTTAAATTTTTATACTGTATACAAATGTATATACAAATGACAATCTTAAGCAATGGCAGTAATAACGTACGCTCCGCAACGAATGAATGTCTTAAAGAATAACATTGATATATTGTCTATAAAGACGTTACGGAGAATTATATCAGCTATAGTAGTATTAATTTCATAAATAAACAATAATTTATTATGTATTTCACTTGATAGAGATTCAGAAGCCGGCAAGAAGGAGTCCAAACAAGATACGGATGATATACAATCACGTAAAAAGGTAATCTTAAATTAATTTACCTGAGAACCCAGTAAACTGGTTCCCGTTCCATACTGCAGTGCACTACAGACAGAGTCAAAGTGGACCACGTCGGTTACCTATTAGAAATCGACTGTGAAATCGACTGATTCACTCACCACTAAATAAGTCCCATACAATATCAAGACCCGCAGTGACTTATTCTGTTTTGTATCTTATTAATTATCATTCACATCTAGAAAGCTTCATGTACCCATGTACAATACATAGAGGATATTCAATGAGTGTGGATTCCGTATTGAATTTATTGAACGAGTTGAATAAATTCAAGAAAAAACACGAATTTGATATTCTTTTTATCGCATACCCTGAAAATACGACGGAAACCAACATACCTGTTTGACATTGCTACTAATAAGAAAAGAGTGAAAAGGCTTTTTAATCAGGTGCACAAAAATAGTTCCATTATGAAACAACATAAATAATAAATGTATGAACATATCTAACGATATAAACAGTGTCTTTGCTGACTCAAATTGTTAAAATTAATTCAACATTACTCAGACACCATACCAGTATTTGGGCCTCCGTCGTCGTGTAGTGATGGTCTCTGATTTGAAATCACTAACTCCTCACCGCCGTAAGTTCGAACATCACCTGTGACCAACTTTCACATGTTAGGAAGCTCTCCAACTACAAAAAAAATGTAGTTCACAGAAGAACATTGGTTCTATCCAGGTGTATACTGATGTATTTCTCCGCCGTAATGGCTGGAACAGTCGCCAAATGACCCGGTCTTTTGGTTCGACGTTAAATCTTGTACCAGTATACGATATACAGTACAACCTCTGTTGAGCAACACCCTGTGGGAGCTGCAAATATTGACCTTTGTTTAGAGGTTGTTGCTCTGGGGTTAAATTTAAAGTGAATATCAGCATAGGGAAATTTTGAAGGTGTTGTTATAGAGAGGTTGTTGCTCTACAGAGGGTCGCTCTGGAAAGATTGTACTGTATGATTTAACCGGGATTTTTTTGTTCCAGGTTGTACGTGGACTAGTCTGCATTTACATATTGTTTGTGATTTGTTGGGGTCCTTCGCTGGTCATCCAACTTCTCTCGGGAATGTCAATCCTAAAGTACAACAGCGACAAATTCCGTCTAGCATGTGATACACTCACGTATTTCAGCAGCGCCGCCAACCCGTACATGTTCATGACAATATCATCGTGAGTTCCCCGGATATATCTTCTTTATTTAAACAATTAATCCTTTCTTTTCTGATGTATTAAATTGTTTCAAAACATGATTATTTTTATTTGTGCAGACCTCGAGATAGACATTAACAAGTTTTTTATAAGTTTTCTTTAACAGTCCCAAATCAAAATCAAAGGCACAAAATGTAATAATTTTATTTAGAAATTACAGTAAAATATGAAGACCTTTATTTTACTGCCATATTTATTTTGTATCACGTGTTTCTATTTCAGACAATTTTGTGCCCCAGCTTTACGGTGTCTATTTAGGCGAACAACTGAAACAAACCAGGAACTGACGACGTCTCGTGCTACTGAACTCACCAGTAACTTCGGTGGACCAATGCCGTCTTCACCTGCTAAATATTGATATGACATCTTTCATTATATTGTCAGACTACATAACAGTTACATTTTCGAGTCTTAGAGAATTACATGAAATATTATTCTGACACTGTAAATGTCACATGACTGGGGCGAATTGTTCATGATTTTTATCAATCTCTACCCAGAGTTGTCGTTCCTGTCCAATCCACGCACACCTCTGAGAGGTGTGACTCTGTTAAACTACACTTTGATCAATAACATTGTTTCGCGTATAAATTTATAAATATTTATTATACAATTATCATAATGAAATATTTCATATGACTTTAGAAATACGCTTTAATTCGCTCCCTTATGAACTAAATGAGATTACAAAATAACTCTAAACCTAACTTAGCGGAGCCATATCGAAGTCCAAAATTGCAACACATAATATAACGAAGAAATACCAGACTTTGATGTTAGTTTCCTATCATTCAGTTTAATAAGTAATCTATGCGATTCTTTAGAGATAAACAAGCAAAACAATATATTTAGTTTCTTTTCGAGGTGTTGACGCCATTTTGAAAACACGCGTCTGTCATGTGACGCCGGACTACTTTTTGTAGCGGGAACGACAACTCTGGGTTGAGATTGGATTTAAATATCTCGATATAGTTAAGTGCATCTGTCGTAGTAAAGTGTTATATTGTTCGTGGTTTGTCGAACAAAAAAATCAAAAGGAGTTTGAGTGTAAACAACATTTTAACACTAGTGTTGTAATGTTCGTGTACCAAATAAAACAAATCATACTAGAACTATTGCCGGAAGACCATGGTGTATCTTATTTCAATTATGTACTACAGTGCAACCTCTGCCAAGCAACACTCTTTCGGAGAAGCTCAAGTATTTAGTTGCTAATAAGTTATGCTCTAGTGAGGTTAAATTAATAGTTAAGTGATACAGTTGGGGCAAATCATGCTGTTGTTGAAGGGAGGTTGTTGTTCAAGAGAGAGCCGCTCTAGAGAGGTTACACTGTATTTTACAGACTTATTAGTTTTATTTTTTTCAAAATCTGGAAACTCTTTTTATCGTTTTGTTAACGGTGCACCAGAATTATGTCACCATATAAATGTACAAGTATGCTAAGTACATACTTCAAATATGTAGAAAAATACCGCAGTGTTAGTTAGCTAATTTATTTTTTCGTAATTTTATTTTTGTTGTAAAATATTTGTTGTTGTTTAGTTGGGGTGTAGTACCACCAATCTTCTCAATCGAAACTCCTCGGCGTTTGTCTAAAGGAATGTGCCGCGGACACACTAGACAGGTCGTCATTTTATTGCTGTTGTTCACGGGCTACTTTTCATTATTGCTGACCCTGGGAATCCAACGACGGAAATAACCTGTTTCTCTTTCAGTGGGTACTTGATGCCAAATTTTATCAATCGCGAACAATAAACACGTTTGAAAGTCAGTCATTCTGAGAACGATTCTTGAAAACGAAAAACTAGTGTTGAAAAAGTAGTGTCCGGAAACAGCACACCAAAATGTGTAATCCTACACTTACGTGCGAAGCGTATTTCTCAATTACGGAAATGGCCGAGTAGATACGATTGCCAGCATCTGTAAGGTAGTTGGACATTTTCCTCACACAGGAAATGTCTCTAGTCTTGTATGGTATTCAAATTGACAGTGATACCAAGACCACACAACTACGAAGGTCCCATTCTTCATTTTCCTATGTATTCATAAAATAGTAAAGAATATCGTTCATGAACTCGAACACTTTTAAGAGGTTTTCCGTAAGTTATCTTTATCTTAAGTGATTCTTTTTTTACATATCGAGTTTTACGCCCCTTTTAACAGTCAGAATCATATGAGGCGGACAGTTTACCTCACCATCTTTCTTGGGAAGAACCAGTTCTAGTATCCAATCCTCCTTAGGCAACTGTCTACTTTCTCATATAAAGAGATATCGTCGGTAGCGGGGCTCGAACCCACGACACTCTATCAGTGAGGGGTTAAATTGATTTGAAGTCAACGACCTTAACCACTCGACCATGGAGGCGGGTGAGTAATTCTAAACTTGACTGATTAGTGTTATTAAAGATTAATTTTGACGTGAAAACAGCTTGAAGGAAAGATCAAACATAAGATACAAGTTTGGTTGTGAATATTGTATTATGTTTCATTTGGTGAATGTCAATAAAAGTGCTGTACTGTTTATATTGTTGCGTTATATTGTATCTGTATTTAAACGTGATCTAACAGCAACATATGACAGGTGACATCAATCATAATATGTTCAAACATTGTGGTCTCGTCACCTTGGTTGTCCGATTCTGACTAAGTCTGATCTAAGATTCTGATGAGAGTTGGCAGATAAATCGATTCTACAATCATTGCTTCTGAGTCTGTGTTACATGGCATACGTGCAATAGAGATTGACAATTTACTGTTACATTTGTATTTACCATAATGTACAAGTGATATCATTAAACGATAATTGATTAGGGCAATCTTCAGACTGTGATTAACTGGGATTTGTCTGACTTCTCCGCCAATCAGGTTGCAGAGCAGACAATTAGCTCCACCCTAAGCGATTTAATGGATTTGTTGAACACAGTTAATGGTATACATTTTTTTGCTTTATGCCAGTCAACATCTAAAGAATGGAATTATTAATATTTATTTTTGGTATTTGTTCAGTGAGAGAGATCTCACAAGCCAATGACTTAATTATGTTACCATACACAATCGTGACATTTTAACACTCACTTATAAATACATGCCTACATCATCTAAATGTTAAACTCTGAAATACCCGCCTGCGTTGTCGAATGATTAGGGTCATTGACTTCAAATCACTGTAACCTCTTACTGATAGAGGGTCGTAGATTCGAGCCCAGCTATCGACCATGTCTCTTTATGTGAGAAAGTAGACAGTTGCTTACGGAGGATGGGAGTCTAGTACTGGTTCTTCCCAGGAATGGTGGTTAGGTGAACTGTTCACCTCACATGACTCTGACTGTCGAAAAGGGGCGTAAAACTCAAAATAAACAAACAAACAAAACCTTAAAATAAAGGCTAAGTGCACATAAAAGTCGTATGTTTTTTCTTACTATCTCATCTTACTCTCTCATGACCATAATACACATGTACGAGTGTATGCCTATTCCCCTTTGCCAGGAATTCATGAAATCATTAATATTTCTTGAATTATTCTTGCACACTTCATGAACAGGTCATGAAATATGAATAACAAATTGACTGGCGTTTGCTCCAGTGGCCAGACCCATTCTCTATATGGAATATTTAAAGAACATAAAATGAATAAGAAAAATGTTTGTCTTTTATGAACAGTTTAATATATCCAGAATATACATAATTTTATTGCATTTCAATGAATCTGTTTAGCATTCAAAACAAGAATAATCAGATCAGTGCTGTGTAGTATGTGTGCACGAATTGGACTAATAGCATTCCCAAGACATTTTGACCAACTTGAGATTATTATCAAAACAGAACAGAACAGAACTTTATTGACTTGTACAATATGTACATTATCATTATACAACATGTAATAACAGAGCACTGAATATGTCATCGTTTGATTTAAATCCTCAGTTTTTGTTTAATTATTAAAAAGGAGGGATAACAAATACAGTATAACCTCTCCAGAGCGGTCCTCTCCTTAGGAACAATCTCCCTTGAACAACAGCAAGCCTTTTACCACTTCACAATTTAATTATTTGTTTAACCGCTCTAGAGTAATAACACTCTCTCAAAAACAACATAACTTTGCTACTCCCAAAGGGTGTTGCTTTGGAGAGGTTGCACTGTATATAGTTAAAAGAACATGAACACAATTACACTGTTTTGATAGTATTTTGAACATAAAAATATATACATGTACATGTAATTAACAATTATTATTTTCTTTTAAAAATATACAAAATATATTTTATTTTGTTTTATTATAATTACCGGAAATTTATCTCGAGTACAGTTGTAAGCGTACAAATAGCAAACAGCATGTGAGATTACAAGGGTTTTTTTCGCCAGGAAGACAAAATGTTTGTATATGTCTAATGTATGACAAGAATAACGATACAAGCGACTGTGAAGCCTGTTATAATGAGCACGTGAAGACCGAGCACTATCTTCTTAAAGGTACTTCCCCTTGGATCTTTAACTGTACCGTCTTTGTAGTAATATTTTTCTGAAATAAAAGATAGTGTTTTATTTATTTTTTTTTTTTTTTTTTTAATCAACACCATTGTCAAATTTTCATGGTAGGGCGTTTTATTCATAATGAATGAATTCATATGATTGAAATAAGATGAAAAAAAGTTTACTTACTGTTGTCTAAAAAGCAACAATCGAACACTTCCAGCAACAGTTCAATCAATATCTGGTATGCTGCCCAGGCAACAAGAATCCATACACAGTAAAATGGCACGGAAGCACGAGCAATCGTCACACCAATAATCAAAACAATGGCTGGAAAAAAGAGAGTTTAAGTTCAAACACCAAATCTTTTTCTAGTACAAACTTAAGTGACGTATGAAATCATTATATAATATCTTATCTGTATCTTTTTAAAAAATAATGGAAATAAATTCGATTACAAAAATATATTTTTTTAGAATACTTAATAATGTATCATAATGTAACGTTTATTTACCGGAAATGATCTGTGCGCATGTACCCACCAACCAATGAACCCAGTTAAAAACAAATCGATATTGGGCATCAGGGTGTGGGCGACATGCTGCCAAAAGTGGCTGAAATGGAAAAATAAGTATCAGATTAAAATTAGGTCCAAAACATAAAAACTTATTAAACAGTTACGATTTGCACAAAGATGTCATATCTCGAGGGTTCAACGCAATAGTGTCGTAACTCATAACTGAAATAAGAACGAGTTACAACAGTGTTGCGCTGAGCCCTCGATCTGATGTCACAAAATGTCATCTCTGATGATACAAGAGGTCATAACTGTCGTCACAATACCTATTGCCAGAAAGGTTGTCGGTATAATGATCGAGGAAGTTCCTATCATCTAAGTGGTCACGAAGTGGGACTTTAGTCTAACAGGTCCTAATTTCATAAAACTCAAATTCAAACTTTCAAAAGGAAGAGACTCCGAATCCAGTCAGCAATTAGTTAAACAGTTTAAAGTCAAATAATTGGAAGTATATTTAAGCAGCAGAGTAAAGCAACAGTCTGAGTAGACTTGAGCTTTCTTTAAAAGTTCAATGGATTTTAAAGATTAGTCATTTCATTTATTGAATACTCTACAATGCAATGTCGAAGTTAGGACACGACAAAATTTTGTCTTAAACTGTCGAAATTGGGATACTTTGCTTTGACTCCCAAAACAACAGTCATGTTTCTATTTCATAGTTTCTGTGTGTTCAGCTATTCATACTTACATTTAATACAGCGAGAAATGTGAGTACAACCCCGATATATGGATGAGCTTTCTGCCACCCTGTGGCTCCTGGAAGCTGAAAATGGTATGTTTGAATTTAGAGAAAATACAGGCAGAATAGATTTTAAAATATAACTCAAAGTGCTAACAATATAAACCTGATAATGTAAGGTTAGCAATAATAATACATATTCTTGAAAAATATGAATATGTAACTTAATGACTGCAGTCACAATAAACAATCCCGATATTTTCTGCATTAAAAACTCATATAACTGACAACAAATTGTATGCATTTCTACAAATGCAAACAGAAAAGAATCTGTTCAAAACTATATAAATGTATTAGTTATTTGTATATGCAAGATTTTAATTACTGTCAAACATGTGAACAAAGGCCAAACGGTGGCCTTTATTGATAGGTGGCCTTTATTCGGCTGTCATTTTGTTCTAAATGATCTATGATGGTTTTACTCATATGGTGGCCTCTATACGGAGGTGGCCACTAACACAGGTTAGACTGTAAGTCATTATACATTTGATTGGTGTATATAATCTGGCTGCGTTTTTTTTTTAAAAAGAGGCATACTTATCATACCTCGGACCATTCTTTCACATCAACGAAAATCACAATGAAGCCCCCAGCACAAGTCAAGAACGCTAACATCATAAGTGCCCGATGTGCCTGTAAAAATAACAAATACATGTCCAGTAAAGTATCGGTGTTAAAGTCCTCTTTGGGAACAAAAAGAACGTCATAATATTGAGGTGATCTAAAATATTGAACTTCGTGTCCGAAAATAGATGGACATGATAATGAGCAAACATCAATGCTAGACGTGGTCGCTGACAGGGACGTAGCTTTCCTAATGTGTAGGAATTTGTGTCTTGCACATCAACACTTCATGATGATATTATATTTCAAGTTTCATCGCAATCGCTTAAGAAATGTGGAAGTAGTCCGCACAAACTTGGGATACTGTATGCGAACGGACGGACGGACGTACTACCGATAGGATACTCATGTTAAATTTTGTTAAAATTTAGCTACATAAACCCGATTTTAGCCACATAAATCCAATTTTATCCAAATTTATTTTGGACTCAAAAGTCAGTTCGAGTTGCTTCCCTTAGATGTTAAGGTAATAGAAACAAGAACAAGGTATGTTTGTCCACGAACCCTACACACTATGTTGGGTAATTTATCCCTGATAAGTGGTTTTATTTTTTTATATAATATTATTTAAGTAAAAGTATATATAAGGTTCTTAAATGATTCATTTTAGTGAGAAACTGAGTCTAATGTACTTGAATATATCTTATTTTTATATAACAAATATAATTCTATAAACGTTAAAGGGGCGTACCCTACAACTGACAAACATTCTGTGAAAGTGTAAAAATGTGTTAGATGTATATGTAAAACAATATTTAATGGACAATTGCAAGAAGAACTTGGGTTATAAAATGACTAGTTTAGGTACTAGCCGCAAAAATCATAGCTATGAATAATAAATCACTTCCACCCAAAAATTGTACAACAAATTCCAAAGAGTTTCCGATCTTTTATGAAAACTAATATTTCTTGTGATTTTATTTTTTAATTGGATGAATTTTTGGCTGAAACTTTCTTCGTCGGCTTTTTTCTTTATGAGCTTCTAATTTATCATCATTTTGTCTTGATTCTAGATGCACCAAGTTGTAGGGTATGCCCCTTTAAGCAATGTATATAAACTTACTGAAAACCAAGGTCGTTCCCCACACAACTCGCTGTTTGGCCACATGGGCTTAAAATGACGTGCTAACACAACACCCAGACTAGCACAAAATATCCAAGCAAACATCATTAATGAACCTGTATGACAGACAGACAGACAAAGCTTAATTCATTGAAGAACATAATTGAAATGAATCAACACACTGGTACAGTCTGTGATATGCTATATAGTACTGACTGCTTATCATTGCACAATCTAATTGTTTCCGTTCGCTGATAATGTTTATAAATACGAAATTCAATGTAGCCTACAGAATGGAAATTAGAACTGGTTAAATCAACGGACCAGAGTTTCGTATTTGAAACATTGATATGGCATTTCAACCTTATTTGATATAATAATAAACAGATGTATTAATAACTTTGGCCGAAAGGGGCATTTTTTTAAATAATGCGAAAATACAAATTTATTTTATAGAATAAATACTTAAATATGATAAAGATATAATGGATTGGTTTGACTACTCACCGTGTACTTTGACCAGTATTGGTTTAGCTGTACCTGACAGGTCCTCTGTTTTCTGTAGATCTGCCTTGTCGGGAGAAACTGGTGGTAAAGTTTCAACACTGTGTTGAGATTTAAATCCTGAAATATATGGAAACAATTCAATAAAAATACAGCCTGGTGCTATATTCATTGTAAATGTGTATTTTAATCGACTACTATAGTATGTAATCTTTCAAATAAACTGGTTCCCTTTGACTTGTCTGTACAAAGCCTTTGGTTCACTGCAACATGAAACGGGAACAAGTTTAGTCTTTATTCAACTAAGGGAGGTAACCGTTTCGGTGATAATTATGTACTGACAATGGGTATAGGCTATGGGCTACTGGGCGAAACCCTCCCCCCCCCCCGGAGGCATTTTTGTAGACACCATTTTTTTGAAAGCTCAATGCCTGCTGATCATTTTTCCAGTGTCTACAATCTGGGCGTTGGGGCGTTTGTGAACTACATCATGTTAATTACCGTTACCGAAAAATACGTTTGACAATAATTTTATTTTGTTAGAAGTCTTATTCTAGATATTTTCAATAATTCATTAATTTCAACAATTCCTTTGACCATAATAAGTTAGCAACGGCTTCACTTGTCGATCAAATGCATGTTTTTCACTTTATTGCACTATATATGCTCTGTAATTTACGTTACCCTGCGTTACCCTAAAATGACAAGGAAATGACAGTTGTATATGTTAAATTAACACAAAAGCAGTCGTAAACAATGTTTCCTTTTCATATTAGGCAAATACTACCACATGTTCATGTTTTTCTTTCATTGAAAGCTCGTTTATGTCTTCATTTTACGTAAAATACGTTACATATAAAAGTATACGTGTTACATGGAAATCATTTATATTACTGTGATCACATGCTATGATCAAATAGGTATACAGTATTAGGTAATCATGATGCATTCATTAATACCCATAACTGGAAAACATTTCTAGTTACAAATGTTGTAAAGTTTGACTGGGATAATAGTAGTTTACGTTACATAACGTTACCTTTACACGCTTTACAATGCATAAAACATTGATTTGATATACAAAATGTTTATACTTGATTACTGGCAATACGTACATGTAAATTAACATTCCAACTTTTTTAATTCATCACTGATTGTGTTTTACGTTACATGGTTTTATTTGTGTTACGTTTGAAATTATTCATAAACGAGTAACAACATTTCTATGAAACTGTTATAAAATCATCATCGAATGTATTCTAAGAATAAGTATCTATGAAACAATCAAATTTACAATGACAGCGACAGTGCAATAAACATTGTGCCATTGACACACATAAACACGTGTGTGTAATTTACGTTACCGTTTGTTACATGATTATTTATATATATATATATATATACTTAAGTGCAATATTGTATGTTATGTCAGATTTCATTAGCTGTGCATATTGTCATCAAGGTATTTTTGTTGTTCTGATGGCAAACGTTCACGAATTTCACAAATCCTCATCACTTTTCTGTTTCATAGACAGCATCGAGCATACTAATGAGCTCAATGCCGTTTTTATCATCAGTGTCTTCTGCGTCGCTAGCCTTTGGCACAATATTATCCTCGTACCAGTTGTATTCCCGCTTGTTGTCAGGACTGAATTTCCAATTTCATCCACTTTTAGAAGATCAAGATTGCCCTCTTTGCATGGGTCCAAATATACACCTTATAACTATCCGTAACACACTATTGAATATACGAGACGGGATCTGCAGGGAGTGAATAAGCTCATGTCCATACCACTTAAAGCGTTCAGAACACAACCATGGCTTTGACACTTGTCATACCTCAGTTTATTGATGTCGTATTTTAATGAACAAACAACACACATACAAATGTCTCAATGGCACTGTAAAGTTCATCCGAACAAACATGCGTGGTAAATTGGCTAATATTGTCATGTAATCTTCATTTATAGGAGCAAAGCTCCTATAGCTATACATTACTTTTTTCTAATTACAATTACGTGACGCATATACATCCGCTTTGAAAAATAGTATAAGTATACATTGCAGACTTTGCAGTTTTGATAAAAGTTGGAGATATATGCAGGATTCTGTTTGTTTCCTCCGTTTCATCATTAACTGTTGAGGTAACGAAATTCACTACATATTGAAAATAGTTTTATTCAGAAAAGTAGCGCTGGAACACTATATTGTCTCTGAGATTAGTGAAATTGCGTATTGACACATGATAGCTTTTCCTTGGTAATTGTGGTTAATTGGTCAAATGATGTACATCTTTACAGACTATACATACTTGACATTCAAATTTTAATTCAAAATGATGATAACACAGGCCTTTAAATGGTTTAACGATGGTTTAGTCTAACACATTTAAACTTTGCTCCAGACTGTAATCTCAGTGCTTTGAATCTCAGTTAGTGTGACTGTGACGCCATCACTATAAGACTGCTCAAAGATTAGCTTTATTGACTGTGTCTTATTGTCGTCATTAGATATGAAGCCCATCCGATTTCATGGAGTTATTGCTTTTTTTACCTGAGAGCAAGAACGTTGGAGCTGCCAAACGTCATCGGCACTCATCTGATTTAATATACTGTTTGTTGTAAGTGTCTGATATAAAGTCTACACGAGACGTTTTAGGCAACTGATAAGAAATCGCCTCAGCCACTTGCTCGAATGTGTCCGGAACTGCTATAAGACTCTGCAGTTACCCAATTAGGCGTTACCATTAACAACATAGGATGCGCCTTCTGTAGAATGGCTAGTTGTTGGTTCTATTGGTGATTCAATATAAGGCACTCGACCTAGAAGAAATGACCAGGTAAGCTTCAGGTCTATGTCATGTTGAACTGACAGGAGCATAAGCAGGCCAAATGCGTTACGTTCAGCTCGTATCTGAGTTATTATATTATGCTGAAATACTCTGTGTGAAAGGTTGTGTTTCTTCAAATCTTGGCCGGGGTAATTGACCCTTCGATAAGGGCTTGTGCTCCTATAGAGCATGGTTTTAGTGTTTCCCAGACGTCACTTTGTCATGAGAACCACTGGCACAATTCCGGAATTTATCATAAGTTCCGCGAGACCACTGTCGTTCATTACTTTACCTAGATGTATCGAAGATGGAGCATACGTGTGTGAAACACACCCGTTCTCATTATGACATTAGTGAATTGTTCCGGAAACTGCCAAACCAATGAGTACGATTTCATGGCCACTGCTAGGTCACAGGTTACAATTGCATAATCATTGAAAACAGAAACATATCTATAAATTACTATGAAATTGATAGACTAAATTAAATATTTATTTGATTAGTGAAATTATTTATTTATTGACAATTGATTGCTTTGATTTGATTGATTGATATGAAAATTTTATAATGAAATGGGTTTTTTTTAAATTTATGCCTAAATGCCACTTTAGATTTTATAATGTCTGATGCAAAAAATATCAAGGTTTAGTTATACATGCACTTATGTTCATAGTTATATTTTGGTAACGCATGCGGTTAATAATATACACGTATTTTCTGCATTATTGTGACCTTTTTTTCACCTTGTCAACATATAATACAATAGAGTACCATTTACTCATTAGATAGTGTTCTGCTCGATCCAGAAACAGTAAGTATATGATGATAATCGAATATTTTAGAGTATATGTGACCTTATTTCAGTGATATAATATTGGTAACGTAAATTATACCACATTTGATGATGAGTTTAACATTTCTACACTCTTGTTTACATTATCTGTGCTTATAATCATAATTACAAAGTCTTTAACACAAATTATTTTGATCTCTTTGTGGTATTGTGTTAACTTTAAAATTTCAATTATGGTAACGCCCCAAAATGGCGGTAACGGAGTAAAGCCCCAACATCCAGATGGTAGACACTGGGATTTGGTAGGTCTTTCCATACACTTTCAGAAAAACATACTGTAGAAAAATGCCTTCGGGGGAGGGGGAGGGGGGGTATTGGTGCCCCATAGTCTAGTATAAGTATAAGAAGTATAAGCGTTTTGATAGATCTATACAACTTCATGATTACGTTGGAAAAACGTCATATGATATCACATTAAAAAATATTGAGAAGTACACTAGCGATTCGAATATAGTTCATATATTTAATACATCAATGATCGCTGGCAAATGATGCGTGAATGAAATATTTTCACAAATAAAGTGGAAAATGTTTTTAAAGTTTTGTAACCTTCAGTATTATATCAAATTCAGGCATAGAAAAGACGGGATCGGTGAATACCATTTATTGTCGAAGATTTGTAAATCAACATGTGGTGACTCATGCATTGAGAAATAACAAGATATACACGAGCTCTTGGATAATGATTGTAAAATGAAGAGAAATGACATAAAACCCTAATATAATGATCTCCATCGAAACATTAAAGACGTTCTTAATGCTAAAGCGGTCTCATTATTGAGTTAGATCTTGAACGAAATTTAAAAAAAGATCCGAAAAATGTGGTTGTTATAATGTGATGGTCTTAAATTGCAGTGGTCCTTAAATGAGATTTTATTCTACATTACAACCTCTCCAGAGCGACCCTCTCTTGAACAGCAACCTCCCTTAGAACTACAACAGTATGATGTTTTCCCACTGCACGATTTAAACTATTGAATTAACCTCTCTAGAGCAATAACCTCTTAACAACAACAACAACGTAATTTTGCTTCTCCGAAGGGGTGTTGCTTTGGAAAGGTTGCACTGTGATCTATTGTCTTAATTTGATCATGTAAAAAAATGGGGATGAAGATATCTAAGCAAACAATATCTTACCATTGGAGGCCTTTCCATTGGCCACGAGAAGATACCAAGATGTGTCAAGATCAAATATCTGTTGGTTAGTGTTGGTCTTTGTTTGGGTATAGGAACACTGAAGAACGCCATTGCTGGAGCTTCCTTGTATGTTTGATAATCCATCGGTCGCCTGATGTATTCAGAATATCATTAAATTACATCATTTTAAAAATGTGATATGACTTTTTCTAAATTAGATTACATTTTGTCATTGATAGTGTATAGATCTATGTATTATTATGTATTACAATATTTTTTGTAAAAAAGAAGTCCAACTTCAATAAATTGTTTAATATTTCATTTATCTAACCTATCAACGTTTCGGCCATATTGGCCTTCATTAGGATTAATAATTTGTAATATAAACTATAAACAGGAATCCATTTTTATCAAGGCGAAAGTAGAAACTTTAATAAAAGGAGAAAAAGTTTTGAGAAGTTTTTTTATAATGTACCCAACCGTAGTTATTCTAAAGTGGTTTAGTTATTATGTCACAGTCGAGTGGTACTCTACGTCGGCTTTTTTTAACGCAGTGTGTTGTCGTTTTCAAATGGCAATAAATATCCAAAAACGTACAATGGAAGTGGTGAGCTTTTTAATAAGTGGATGAACGTATGAATATTTCAACTCCTATTTGCGAATGGGCCAAAGGGTGTGGTTACATATCGTAAAGTCGTATACCAGACTACTTCATTACTGTAATACATAAAACGATAATCATTCAAGTACATTGAAGCAAATACATTTCTGATCATAACCACGCCCACATTTGCATAAAAGGTCATCATTTTGTATATGCGCATTTCATGAATGCAATATTATTGTATAGGGAAAAAGTATTAAGTTTTGAACACTAATTAGGACTAAATAATTTAGCAGTATTTTAACTCACATCAGCTAGGGGTAGATTAGAGTTGCCTTCGTTGTAAGATTTGACAACATTTACTGTGTCACTATTTAGAACACATTCCGTCACACTATCGCTACCCTATGTAAAGATAAATACATAATACATCAATATAGTACATGTATATAATATATACAATGTTAGGTGAAGCATTTCACGATTTTCCATAAATTACGATATCTACAATCTCTTGATTATACACTTACATAAGTTTCGTTTTAGAAACCAAAAGTTAATGATCAATATAAATGCAAACACAGCCCAGTGATCATCATGATTATCGCCAGGGTTTAAGCATAAGGAGAATTCATAAACCCATCTTAAAATGGAGATACAATATATATACAACTAAAACCCTCCCCTTCACAAGTCCCTGAGTTAGGAAAAACATATACAGTCAAAGATTTGTCAGCGACCACCTCCGAATAAAGACCACCCAGTTAATGAAGGCCATTATTTCACAAACCGTGGTTAATTATTCGGAATAAATAACCTTAGAATATAGGCCACCTAATAAAAGGCTACATTACATCATTCACAGAGGTGACCTTTGTTCACAGGTCTGACTGTGCATGTAGTACTAACAGTATTTGTAAATGTATATTCAGTGTTTGGACATCGGGATTCGTTTGCTTTTTTCATGGCATAGATTATGTTTTACAATTGTAATCGATTGACAAGTAAGTGTGTACCATTTTTGGGTCATCAGATAAACCAAGAGCTCCCCATTGATCTCCATCAGTACCATCTAAGGGCCAAGCCAGGGTGAAATCTACATTGTCACCGTTTTGTTTCCACGTGACAACAAACTTACACGTGTCCTCGCAGTCCGTATAACAACCCAAGCTGCTTCCACACTCGTCTGGTTTTACCTGCAACAAAAACATGGAGATACTTTCTGACTTCATTCTATCGATCCATCATCGATTTAATATAGGAACGAATGCCTAAAATGTGTTTGCTTCTGGTTGCCCGACTACCCTCATGGTTCCCCGCGACACTAAACTTTCATTTGGCCCGAGGGAAGCAAAAATTCACTTTCTTACTGGTTTTACCATTCCACACGCTTTCAAGAGCCTATAAAGCCCTTTATTATACTTAACCTATTTTTTTAATGAGCATGTAACCAGAAACAAACACAATTATTAAGGCATCGTGGTCCCAAAAAATAAAGTGGGAAAACGTCAATTTGTAAAACATATTAAGTCATTCTCATTAATCAAATACCCAATTATATTGTAGGCGACTTTCATAACACTAAATTTTTAATTATGTTGAGCTATGATTGCTTCTTCTTTCAAATTACGTTTCAAATAATTGAGTAGTATACTGAGCTGTCTGGATATCATTAACTGACAACTTTTGCACATTTAATGCAGAATAATTATATTATTTATCAGCAAGGATATCAATGCGTGATATCCCTTACATTATCCAGATTCTTTAACTTACTTACCAATTGACTCTGTAGTCCGCCTAACGAACAAAATATACTAAGAACACACAGTAACAGCATACTGCCTGAAATGGAAATAAATAATTGCTCACTATTATGCCACAAATCAATTTGACAATTTGAATCTAGATAAAAGTGTTTCCTTCAAATCACACAATTTGTTTATCACTTTACCGATAATTTAAATTTGGATCTAACAAATTATGATGTTAAAGTTGGACTCTGCTTGTCTTATGGTATCGTATCAAATGCTTGTCAATGACAATGTCGATTTAAGTATCGAAGTAAAAGGTGCCTCTGTGGCTGGGTGCTTATAGTCTCTGATTATAAGTCACTAGCTTGTCAACACTGTGAGTTTAATTCCCTCCCTGGACTTAACAAATTTCATATACATGTAAGGAAGCTGTCCAGCTAGCTGGCTTATGGAAGGTCGGTGGTTGTACCAAGTTATATGACATGTCCTCCTCTAGCTCTAGCTGGAGAAGTAGCCAAATGGCCCTATAGATATTAGTGCAGCGTTAGACCTCACAGTGATTTTTTCGCTATATTTACTGCCGAATATGGGCAGCTTCCCCTAGAAAAAAATCCTTCATTTTTAAAAAAAAATGGCCAGAATTTTCCCCTAACAAGAAGTGTTTTCCACATGATCATGTAAAAAGAAGAAGTTTTCTCACCATTGTCACCAATTACAGTGTAGTAATATTTATATTTATGATTTAAACAACTAAATAATCACAAATTCCATAGAAATAAATGTTATTATATATTCCCATTTTGAAATGTGTTGCGCTTTATTTCCCCTTTTGATGGGCATGGGTAGTGAGAAAATTTTGAAAAAAGCACTGCCACAGTGGAAAATAAACTAATAATAAATTTATCACCATACACTCAATTTAAGTTTTAAAATCTGCAAGAACTAAGAAATGTCATAAGTATATCTAGCTATTGACAGTTATTAGTTTTGTTACAATTTCATAAACCAACCGCTTTGATTATGTATTGATTATATACTGTTTGTTAATGGATATTACACCGAACAAGGTTTCACAAATTTATACATTGGTCGTGTATTCGTATTTTATGTAATACTTGGCAATGTCGTGTAAAAGTGAATTCATTTAAACTCTGAAGTGAATATTAAGTCACATTATTAGGTTTCAAAAAACAACAACTACTAGAGCGAAAAATAAAATCAACCGTGTCGGTGTACAGATTGTAAAGTCTAATGGACTGAGGTCTTACAAAATATATTTTTAAATAACGATACGGAAGCACGCATTGCGTACCATGCTATACAGATTGAGGGGTGTGAACAAGATGTACATATTCTCTTTCTTTGTCAAAAAATGTAAATAGTCTCTTATCATTTAGATCCTTTCAATGAAGTTTTATTACGGTTATGATAAAATCGATATAGAATGGAGAGAGTATTGGCAATGCTTGTGAAACTGTAGTTGTTTATGTTGATAATAATACTAATGATGATGATGATAATAATGGTGATGATGGTGATGATGTTGATGCTGACACTGAGTACACATCTGTTCCACACGAGTAAATATCATTTATTATATCAATGGGTTACAATTCTACCAGCATCAATTAGTACATTCAAATGCAAAAATACGAGATCTAGTAGGTGGATATTGATTTTTGAAACATTATAATAAGTCTAAACAACATGGCGATTTCGATTCGAATTTCAATGCTGTAGAAATGAATATTATTTATTAGGTTTACTTTTATGCTAAAATCGATAAACATTTTAAATATTTCAACGTCGTGGCTCTTTAACATGCAGTTATACTGAAATAAAAATGTTATAATGAACTTAAAATATTACCTTAATGGAGTTCGTCCCTGTTGATCTAAATCTAACTTATAATTCACTGTAGCTTCATAAACCGTCAAATCACAACTATATTTTCTCAATGCTATAATTAAACTATTTTCGTTTCAAAGGTGTCCTTTATATCACGAAATACACACCCAACATCGATTCGCTTCACTTCGCGGTCTAAAATCCGTACGTTTGATTCAAGCGTACAGTTGTTGCACAAAAGCAATAAACGTATCGCTGAGAGTAGCTCATTTATGTTTTTAGCTTAATATGTTTGTGGTTTATGGGGTAATTTTTACCGACAATAAACTGGTTTAAGATTTCATAAATTTGATAAATTAAAGTTCCTTGTATTTCTATAAATTATTTAGCTGTTTTAGTGTATGAAATTGTGAAGGGGAGAACACATAAAAAATCTGTAAAGAAATGTTTTACAGAAAAGAAAGTATTAACGTAGAGTTAATATAACATTCACAAGTAAATAGTTGGAATGATGGGTTTGCATAGATATATTGAACCTCAGAGAACGTCCGTGTTAAAGGTTGCCTGTAACCTGATTTCACAATAAATCCAATTTATGAATATGAAGACTCTGCCATCCATTCCCGGATGTACATATATAGTCGAACCCGTGTTAGCAGTCATCGCCAAATAAAAGCCACCCTATCCATAAAGGCCATTATTTTAACGGTCATTGGTTATTTAAAACGAAATGACCTCCAAATAAAAGTCACCTGTCAATTAAGGTCACAATAGGTCTTTCCCTATGATGGCCTTTGTTCACAGGTTCGACTGTATGTAGTGCTAATGTCACCCTTTCAGATGTTTCATACAATACTGTAAGTGGATGGCTTCTTAATCTACCTGACCGATTCAAGAGCCGAGAACCAATGCTTTGTTCAGAGAGAATTTCGGCATTGGATAATGCAACATCAGGTTCCGAGGTTATAAGAATAGTACTAATTTCCGAGCTCAATTCTTAATTCCGTCCTCAAAGTTTTACAGTTGAAAGGATTTAGCTAATAAATGTTTAAATATATATGTAACGAATTTGCGTTTATGATCCATGTATTCACGGTCCATTCGTTACTCCTTTCACCCCATATTTCATTCATTTACTCCTTTCATTCTTTGTCATATTCATTACTCCTACCATGTTTACTTTTTTATGTATTGCTCCATTGTAGGAAGGAGCACAGGAGCTAACGTAGTCTCCTTTTAGGAGCACTGCTTGCTATATATACTCATGTTTTGTCATCATATGGAGATACGTATATTCGGTGGAAATAAATACTCACGTTTTTAGTTATTGTGTGCTGTACCTCGTTCTGTAAAATGCTCATTGCGTTTCATTTTTATATATGCAGAACAATTGTGATGACAGACTAATGTATCAGTAAAGTTAGTATAGTCTGGTCATAGGTGACTTAGAAACATTAAAGGACAAGATATGAGATTTGAGCTCAGATATCGATCTCAAGTTTTATAATCTCGGGGCAAGTTGTGCTATATAACAATAGATTTCACTTATGTACATTTTTATTATTAATAAAGTATTGTCTGTGAAATAGATTTGTTCAAATTATCTCTGGTATATATCTTGTCATCTGATTGGTTAAGAACTTGCGACAATGCCTCTTTTACTACAATAAATCAATTTACTGTATTATAATTTATATTATTGTGCATATCACATCATTTTAAGGACAAAAACACAGGTTTTGTGTGCAATTGTGATATCTGTGATTTCAAGAACTCGTGAGCGATATTGATAATTTGATAATCATACAAAAAAGTTTAAATGTATACCCTGCATGTAAATACCTCAAATTGAACTTCCCGGATAATTTACATTTAAGTTACGCATACAAGTTTATAATAAAAAACTCGAGCGGCGCAAGCAAAAACAATGTATTCACTTCTGAATTTATCATCACTTAGATCGATTTCCCTCTGCACTTGGCACGCACGTCAGTAGTATTGTCTAAAGTTCATTTTTCCGTACAAGGTAACAAGGAATAATACGAACTTAATGATAACTTATATAACAAGTGTCATTATCTTCTAGTACGTGAACATTTCAATGAATTGCATTTCCAACTAATCCCAATTAAAGATGACGTAAGAAATTTCAAGGAATTGATTTTTCTAAAAGAATATTTGTAACTCTATAAAGGCTTGAAACATAGGTCTGTAACCATAATGTGTAATGGTCCCCAGCATAGGTTAATGAACACCTCGCACGAAATGGAATACTACATAATTTCAACGTATGTCCACTTCTTGTAAAAATCCACAATTAACTTACTGAACACAAAAAATATGTAACACCTCAAGGGAATTTCACTGTTAATTTAAACTTATTAATCACACATACGTTTTTAACTTCCCTGTCAAGGCAATCAGGGTCACTCAAATAGTGGGTATTCCAAATGATTCTATTTGAGATTTGAAAGACTCTTGAGGCAATATAATAAACAAATCATTGAACAAAGTACCCATTAAGTTCTCTCGACTTTTATTTTTACAATATCATTGAATTGTTGAGACAATAGTTCTGTTTTATTTTACAACAAGTCATAATATTATGCACACAATAGAAGTCATGTGACCAAACCAACTCAATTCCTGTTTATAGATATCTATATGCACACCATAGAAGTCAGCTAGGTAACTAAAACGCCTCAATTCGGGTTTATAGACCAATTATTTATGCGCACAATTGAAGACATAGACTTACAAACTATAATTATGTGCACAGCATAGAAGTCAGATGACTAAAACGTCTCACGTCGGGTTTATAGACCAATTATTTATGCACACCATTGAAGACCTCTATGGTGTCCATATAGATATGGAATATAACCCTGAAATTTCTACGGTGTGTATATAGACACCATACATAAATTAAACACCAGAGCAAAGCCAATTTTTACCCTAGGGCTATAATTTTCACAAACTTGGTCAAGGTCCACTTAAGACAATGGTAGAAGCCAAATATCTAAGCTTTAGGCCGAGTGATTTCGGAGAATTTTAATTTTTCCTCTTATAAAATCTAGTTACTCCTGGGGCAGAGCCAATTTTGACCACAGGGGCATAAATACTTGGTAGAGTTCCATTAGACAAATTAATGCTACACACCAAACATCTAAGCTTTTTAAAGTTTTCCTATTGGTTGCCATGGCAACCAGACTTTATTATGTAATTCAATTTTTTTAACAACATTGAGAGGGGGCCACCAAAGGATCATTCCAGCAATGTTTGGTTGCAATTGGCATAGTGATGTAAGAGGATGTTGTTTAAAAACGAACACCACTTCATGACGCATGTCAGACGCAAGGCGATCACAAAAGCTCGTCATGAGCACATTGTGTTCTGGAGAGCTAAAAATCAATGCATATTTGTACCAGTGGACTTTAAGACACTATTTATCCATGTAAACAAATACAAAAGTCTCTTATACCATTATCTGAAATAAAGGTAGACACTGTTAATTGTACAAAAAGCTCCAATGAAGTACATGTATGTAGTACCTTTAATGAATGTTTTATCTTACTTTACTGTTCATGTCTACAACACATAAACCCCCGACACGATTTTGCCAGACCTATGCAACAAAAATACATTATATAAGTTTGAAATGGAGATTTTTATTGAGATAATTCATTAACACAAAAGAGAAATGAAATCACCATGGCCGTACAAAACCATTCAACTATAAAATACACAGTTCATCAATACCCTTTATGGGAAACTTGACTATCCCTCTATCGCTGCTGCAGTAGGAATTTGATAACCGAGCCATAATGTAAAAAACATTCAACTACCATACTGCATCACATACTAAGTAAACAAACATTAATATCAAGAACACATAAACAAGCCATTCTAGAGCTTCGAGGATTCTGATCATAAAATTTAAGATATTGTTGGAATATCGCTATGAACTAAACAAACTTTCTGATCCATTTAATCCTACTGGAGAAGAAATTTCACTACTTTTTTCCCTTTTCCTCATTTTCCCATGGGTAAAGAGTTCCTGATAATCAGCGTCACTGTCAGCTATCATTCTGTCCACAGCAGAACCAACATCTCTAGGCTTCTTTCTTCGTTTTTTCCACAGTTTAGGATTGTCAAATGGATCATATTCACCATCATCTTTTAGTGTACTAACATCAAGATTAATAGCAAAGTCTGAAACTTCTTCCTTTCCTTTCTCACTGTCTTTAATATCTGTTGAATACTGACTATCATCACAACCTTTCTTATTCCTAGATTTGGTGTGCTTTTGTTCAAATAAGTCATCCAATGCTTCAAAAGTGTCACTTTTATCAGATTCAAGACAGTGTATGTTGTGTTTAGATTGTTTTACAGGACTACTGATGTGGCATTTTTTCAATGGTGCAGGTTTCCTTTTTCGAGTTCTACCATTTTCACTAAATATATCATCTAATATAGATAATGCATCAGCAGAATCATCTTCATCATAATTCTCATTGTTCTGAATCAAATAAGACTTTCCTTCTTCAATCTTACTGAATTTACCAGACTGTTTTCCAATTTCATCAAGTAAGGCATCAGCATCTTCTTGCGAACTATCAGTTCTTTCTCGTGTTTCATTTTCTTCAACAAAAGCTGGTTCTGAGACAAAACTACAAGCAGTGAATATTTTATGTTTGTTAGCCCTCCCTTTAGCACCATGGTGAGTTTTGGTGAATTTTCTAGGACTGTTTGAAGTTCTCTTTTTTTTTGGAGTTTTTCTTCCTATTTCCATGCTATCAACACTTTGTTCATCAACCGAGGCTTTGAAGCTTTGTTGACTGATTGATTCACTGTCAGGTTCAATATCATCTAGAAAACTGATAGCACCAGTGGTGTTCCGTGATTTAACAATTTGTTTGTTTTTCATTTCTTTTTTCTTATAATCTGTAATGAAATTAACATAATTTTGATTAGAGACGATCACTTAAAGTTGTAATATAAAATTTATTCATTATACATGAGCTGCATATTTCATGTAAAAGTGACTAATGAAGTCAAACATCAGTATAACTTCTTTTGTAAGAGTGTTCTAATTGAAATTACAGTCAATGGTATATTTGTCACAAAAAAATCTGTATCAATATCTAACCTTTTTTCTTTCTGAGTCTCTTAGCCTCTGTTTTGCTTGACTTCGAAGTAGAAACAAAGTGAACATTGTCCAATTCAGGAAATTTGTTATTATAGTAACTGTTCAATAAATGTATTCTTTCCTCTAAGTTTGAACCAAGTACAAACTCAGCAAACTTAAGCAAGGAACCTCCTGAATGGAAATTACTGAGTTCTTTTAGATGCTTCCTGAAACATTGATAAAATATAAGCTATAAGATGATTTCCTGTGCAGGATAACATATTGTTAATCAACAAATATTATTAAGTAATGTACAGAAGACATGTACAGAGATCTTTGTCAACAAATGAAGAACAAATCTGTTCCTCAACATGTAACAGATGACTTGCTGAGTGAATCAGTGATAGGAATCAAATAAGTTTTAATGTAATACATGTATCTACTGCCTGTTCCATGTCCTACATTGACTATCCTGTTCTCTATCTAATTAGCAGGTCTGGCAGTCCTCATCAGAACATGTTACTTTCAGAGTATTTCAGTACTGTTTTGTAAATATCAGTCACACTTTTCTCAAACTGTACATATACATTGTACATGTATTCTTTTTTGCAACTTTAATTTTTTATATCAGTCAAATAAAAAATCCTTTAGAAGTAGCTGACAGCCAAATTTGATAATCCCACAGTCATAGAAGTGATAGATTGTAAACTGATTTCACCCCAATATAAGTTTTATTTTAATCACTTACAGTCTAAATGATCGAGGAGTTTGACCAATAAGAAATTTTGTGTGTCCAGAGACTTGAGATCTGACTTTGTTGAACTCCTCTGTAACTTGTTTACGTCCCTCTTGCTTCACCTTGACATCTTCATCTTCACTTGACTACAATAAAACAAAGATTACTGTGAATATACTAATAAAACTATTCAAACCAGCATAAAAACAAGGCTAAGGAAGGGCAGCTTACCCACCCCCCAATAATTTCAACTGTAATGGTAATCAAAAGGGGCTATATCCCCCCCCCCCCCCTTAGTCAGCCAAAACTAAAATTAGCCCCCAATTATAAAATTGCTACTTAAGGGCCTGAAAAATAGTCAAGTCCATGATGTTTCTTCTTTGTTAAATTAAAAAAAACTGCAATAAGTCATTTAAGCCTACAACTTACACTTCTAAGTTGTTCTTCTTTGGCTTGAATGTATTCTAGACACAAATATGGTGTTATAATGATGATCACTTCATTCATAGAAATAGGATTTCTACATAAGTCAAGAAAAAACTGACATGTTTACATAGGACACAAAAATTAGGCTTACACCTTTTGTACTTATGTGCTATATGATTCAATCCAAAATATTTTTGAACTCGGTATTTTGCTGTTAGAAACATTATTGGCAGTGCTAAAACAGGGTCAGTCAGTCACCTTATTTACAGTGTCACAGCAAATTTGCAAAACAACAGCATTGATTTGAATAGATTGAATCTCTTTCTTAATAAAGCAGAACTCAGGGTCAAGACTCAAACAGTAAAAATAAGATAAAAGTATTTCAGGGCTACTAAGAAAAATGACAATTATATTATCACTATACCTCAGACATAGGTTCACACTGTACAGCTAAATCCTGTGAGTTCTGATGTAACTTATACACATCAGATACGGCACATTTAGACATGTGATCCTCAGCACGACTTCCACCAACAACTTTTACATTTTCATGAATATGAACAACACCACAATTATCTACAAGAAACATCATAGATACCCTGATTTGAAATATTACAAGTTGTACACAGATACCAATAAAATTCAAAACACATCCCAATAAATAACTACTCACTCTTCAGTGATACTCATTAATTTAAATTTTAATAATTTTTCATCAATGATAATAAGGCCCATAGTGTACAGTACAGAAATATCACAGTGCTGATCTCATACCAAACTTCAATTTAGAAAATTAAAGGATATGAATGGCATTGCAAATGCAGTATATGTAGTAACAAAATAATGTCTAAACTAATGTAACACGAAACACCAATAAAGATGGCAGTTTAAACAAATGTAACATGAAACACCAATAAAGAAAGCACAGGTTTAAACAAATTTACATATACACCAAAAAGGAAGACAAAGGTTTAAACAAATGTAACACAAAACAACAATAAAGAAACCAAAGGATAAAGTGGTATGGCAGAACAAAGAACATGAAGTGAACAATAAAATCTTTCATGAATCTTACCAAAAACATCAGCTACATCTGTGAATGTCCCAGCAAGTGTCTGGTCGTATATTACTTCATCTATTCTATTATTCTTCTTTACAGGACCTTTTCCTGTCTTACTATGCTCAGGTCTTACTTTCCCATTTGATGATTCTTGGAATGTCACTTTTCTCTTCTTATTTATTTTGGAGTTAGATGGTTTTGCTTCTTTTTCATTATCAGATTCTACATCACATTCATTCCTAATTGTGGTCACATTCACACCTTCTTGTCTCGCATTAACATGTATTACTTTACTATGTTCAGGGTTGGTCTTGGGGTTATCTTCAAAAATATCATCTTCATCCTTTACATTATCTGAAATTAGTCTTGTAAATTTATCACAATAGCATTTGAACAGCATTGGTCAAAGACTTGTATAATGTATAGATACTAGATAGTAATGGCTGAATGTACCTAAATATTTAATTTCATCAGATGAAATAGCAGTGACATTGGTGTATTTGATGGCTCACTGACAAATTGTATAAACAAGAGGGCCACATTGGCCCTTCATCGCTCACCTGAGAATCAAGGCCAATAATCAATGACCAGGGCCCGTATTCACAAACTAACTAAGATGAAAAATTATCTAAGAATATCTAAATTATCTTAGTTTTCGCCAAGTTTTGCTAACTTTGCAAGATTTTTCTTAACTTTCGTCTTAGAGTGAAAAAAATCTTAGAAAAATTCTTAGATTGACGATTTTTTATCTTAAAAGTTAAGTCAAGGTACGAGGTGTCTTAACTTTAAGAAATTTACTTAGATAAAAACAAAACGAATATGGATGCTACGTTGAACTCATTATTTTTCTATATCTATGAAAAATACGGATACTTATTGGCTAATTTCATGGACTGTGAGCTTTTTAACACCGTAGTTTTCTGTTGTTAAAAATGGGTAACTCTTGCTGGTATACCAGAGAGTATTTGTGGGTTGGGCTATATAAACAGGTTCTAATATGACTTACAGAAAAATGCAGTATCAATACATTTGTTGTTGACATCAAACATGATATTGCTGATCGACTCAACATGCAGCAATTTATAAGATATAATCATTTTCATTCATTGTTTTTCTAACAATTATTTTATTACAATTCATTGAAAGTATGTTTTACCATTGCTTATTTATCATTAATCTTGACAAAATTTTAGTTACCTAAAATTACATCATTTAAGATATTTCACTTGTATTTGTACATGTATAAAATATGAAGACATTATATGAATTGAAATGATGTACTTTGTATTCACAGATTATTTTGAGGACTTTGTGTACCATTAATGATGACATTAATTAAATAAGACATAGACAGTTCATGATATGGATTCAACTACTGTTTTGCAGTATCAATTTTTATATGAACAAGAAATTAAGAGACAACTGTTAATCTTAAATCTTTATTACCTTGTATACATTTTGTTCTGAATGCACTCATTGTGATAAAGTTTGTACCAGCTGTCCTGCAAATACTACATTGTGACTTTTAGTATGTCATGAATTAAAACTCATGTATTCTTTTGTGTAGATTGTTGAATAGAAAATAATGCAGGTATAAGCTATGTTGAAACTACTAGTAAACATGCAATTGTATCCTTGACAATATGAATTCAATGGGGTAAATGATATCAGTAATGTTTATAATCTGCTTTTGTATGAACTTACATAAATATTGCACAACTGAAACAGATGTTTTTTGTTATTAATCATTAATGTTCAGTTTCAGATGACCTGAGCCTCTGTTGTTGTAAGTAATCACACGCTGTCAAAATTCTCATGTGAGTAATGCTATGATAAGCAGAAATATACCATTAGACAGACAGTAAATAAAATATATACATGTATACATAGTTCATAATAAGAGTCAATCGAAAACATGAGAGATCGATGCTACTTGAATTGCATTTGAATGTATTATCATCTTAATTTAACACCTCAGAATAGAAATTAAATAGGTAGTTGTTAAAATGGAAGATATGTGCAGATTTGAAACACTATTACTGGTAAATTGTGATTGGAAATATTGTTTTAAGTAATATATTGCAAATCTGAGTGGTACTGATATAATTATGAAGGTTGTGACTCATTAAAAAATCAAATGATCTTTGATGAAATTGATGGTAATCATAGCTGTAATAGTGTAACTGACTTACTGCTTGAATGTAACATTATCAGTAGTCACAAAAACATTTCTGATGGTTTAGAACCACAGCAAACTTTCCATTCTGACGATTTTGAAGATAGGCACAAGTCAAGTTAGATAATTAGTATGTGTCCCCTCGTACATATTGAATACACAACTAAGAACTTAATGTGTACAATATTGAAATTGAATTTGGAGTCATCGTAAAACCGTATTCTTGCTGTACAACATAAAGACTTGTAAGTTAAATTTACACAATTTGCGTTTACAACGTATACATGTACAATATAACAAAATTCGTTTTTCTTTTACGATTTGTTGCCTCAGTTCTGACGCCTATTGTTGCGTATTTGTATTTTTGATACTTCTGTTGCTTAAACTTAACCGAATTACTGCATACTTCATAAAATGTCAAAAACATTAATTTGACTGTTCACAATACCGCCAACGGATTTTTAATTGATATATCAGTGACCCTGTTTATAAGGAACCTGTTTGTATTCTGCAAATATGGCTAACAATTATATTTGTGTCATCTGTGCAATTGCTGAAAAAGTACCAAACGTATCCGTATAATTGCAGACAGTGTATGATAGGTTTAACTCATCGCCAATTTAAACGCAGGTGTAAGTTATGACGTATGGGAATTCTGTGGAAACCCCCCTGACAACGGTAAATTTTCAAAACTAAGATTTTTTCAAACTAAGAATAATTTCGTCTTAGTTTACGCTTAGAATAAATCTAAGATGAAAACTAAGAAATTTCTTATGTCTTAGTCTAAATCTTAGACAAAGGAAATTCTTAACTCGGATAACTAAGAACGTTTGTGAATACGGGCCCAGGTAATATAGTTTCCATCTCGTAAAACTCATTTTTACTAAGATTTTGAGATCAAAACCAACAATGAAGGTATTATACTGTTAAACAAGCTAAAACGTAGCAAATTTTCTAATCCAAGGGTCCATAACTCTTGAAGTTGAGGTCCGATTCCACCCATAACTTAACATGTCCAAAACCATAAGGTCATACACATTCATTGTAAATATGATTAGGATCGGTGAATAAATGAAGGCGCTAGAGTGTAAACAAGCTAAAATATAGCAAATTTGCTAAGTCAAGGGCCCATAACTCTTGAAGATGTGGTCCAATTCCGCCCATAATTAAACTTTCTAGAGATCTTTTGGTTATACTCATTTACTGAAAATATTATTAGGATCGGTGTATAAAAGAAGGTGCTAGTGTGTAAACAAGCTAAAATACAGCAAATTTTCAAAATCAAGGGCCCATAACTCTTGAAGTTTGGGTCCGATTCCGTCCATAATCGAACTTGTCCAAGATCTTTTGGTTATACACATTTACTGAAAATATTATCAGGATCGGTGAATAAATGTAGGTGCTAGAGTGTAAACAAGCTTAAATATAGCAAATTTTCAAAGTCAAGGGCCCATAACTCTTGAAGTTCTGGTCCGATTCCGCCCATAATCGAACTTGTCTAAGATCTCTTGGTTATACACATTTACTGAAAATATGATTAGGATTGGTGAATAAATGAATGCGCTAGAGTGTAAACAAACTCAAATATAGCAAATTTTCTAAGTCAAGGGCCCATAACTCTTGAAGTTCTGGTCCGATATTGCCCATAATCGAACTTGTCCAAGATCTTTTGATTATACACATTTACTGAAAATATGATCAGGATTGGTGAATAAATGAAGGCGCTAGAGTGTAAACAAGCTAAATATAGCAAATTTTGTAATTCAAGGGCCAATAACTCTAGAAGTTATTATCAGAGTTTGCCCATTATCGAACTTAGCCGAGACATTGTGGCCATATACATTGTGAGCAAGTTTAATCATGATTCGTAAAGAGTTGCGGTTGCTAGAGTGTAAACAAACTAATTGTGGCCGGACGCCGGACGCCGGACATTCACCGATCCTAAAAGCTCACCTGATGAATCAGGTGAGCTAAAAAGTTTACACAAAAAATATATGTCATACATTTATAAAGAGAAAGCCATTTTGTAAATGTGTGATCAAAAGATAAAGAACTACAAGAAAGCTAAAACATCTGAACATATAATAATAATAGGTCTTAAGACTTTTAAAAAAAAATTGTAAAAAGACAATTGACCCCAACTCTCAAAATGACAGGAAAAAGCATTCATAGTGCAAGCTGAAGAAATGGTATGCACCAGAATAATAATTCAGATTGAAGATACAGAATCATCCCTCAAATTTACAATTCATGCAAATGTATTTTCTACAATTATTTCACTCAAGCAGATTTGAATGATTTATCCCTGAAATAAATAGCAGTAAAGCTGACCATCAGAAGATAACAAGTCCAGAAGTTGATCTGATTCTGAGTTACTGGATGTTGAATTCATCACCGATGCATCTTCATAATTCTCATCTTCTTCCACCCTTACTACAGGTGAAATATATCTTGCTGTGTCAAATCCTTCAACAGCAGATTCCACTCTCTCATTTCTCTGTGAATAATTATTTATAATGAATTAATCAATTTACTACACAGTTAATCACCCCTCTTGGAAAAGATTAGACCAAATCTCAATTCAAGTTTTCAAGAATGACATTAAAAGTTGAAAAGTATCAAATTCAACTTGTTAATCAGGGGTGACAACTTACAATAAAATTTATGTTGTGTCCAGCTTAAAGTTTTTCATTAACTTAAACATGGGAAAATCATGACATGATTGTAATAATACATACTATTCTGCAGTGATATTTTTCACAGCTTACCATCTTGGTGGGGTGATATAAAATAGCATCCTGCTTTGAAAACAGGGCATAATCTTACTAGTACTGGTTCTTCCCAGGAACAGTGGTTAAGTGAACTGTCCGACTCTGACTGTTGAAAAGGGGCATCAAACTCAAACTAGAGCTGTCACAAAGGTGACTAATACCCCACCTCCCCGCTTTGACACTATTACTGCAATAGTACACTATATGGCTAAGTTCAGGGGGACATATCTCTGCAATGAGTGAATCGTTGGGCTCAAAAATTGTGTCTTTCACATCTACACTACATGGTGATATTCCAAGTTTCATTGCAAAAGCTTTAAAAAATGTGGAAGTAGTTTGCTCCACAAACTTCATGCTGATAGACAGGTGGATGGACGGACGGACTGACTGACAGAGTGACTCAAATATACCCCCTCTCAAATTTCGTTTGCGGGCGTATAATTAACAAACAAACATACATTATTAATCAAATAAATTCATGTATAAAAAGTGACTAACTACCTTGATGATATCTCGTGTAATACAAGATTCTCCAGTGTGTAATGAAAACATGTTCTTTACTCCAAATAATTCCCCTTTCTGTTGTGGATTCCCTTGTACTGCGTAGAAATAACGCCTTGCGTTCTCATCCTCCACTGTCACGTTCAAAAGTTGCTAAAATATCATAAAAAATACCACATTGAATAAAATGATTTCCATTCTGGGTTTATTGTATCTTTCAATGAATGAAAAGCAATGCATAACACCTAAAATAACACACAAGAAACAATATCAATGTTTTAGCATTATATGAATTATTCTTATAATGAACATAATTCAGTTAACATTATGTATACTTTGAGCAAACAAACATAATATAATGTCGAATTGTAATAAACAAACGAAAAAACAGTAAACTTTTCTTTACAATCAAGCTGGTATCAAAAACTTAATGATCAAATAAGAATTGTTAGTTTGTTTATTTGTAACTGAGTTACGCCCCTATTCAACAGTCAGAGTCATAATTATGAGGCAGACAGTTCATCTAACCATCGTTCCTGGGAAGAACCAGTACTAGACTCCCATCCTCCGTGTGCAACTGCCTACTTTCTCACATAGACAGACATGGTCATTAGCAGGACTTGAAACCACAACTCTCTATCAGTGAGAGGTTACAGTGATTTGAAGTCAGCAACCTTAACCACTTGACCATGGAGGCGGGTCAAATAAGAATCAAGTATAATTAACATACTTAACTTCATAACATTTACTCGGCAGTTATACTATGACACTAAGAACGCTAATAAAAATTTCTGCGAATACCTGTTTGTAAATTTGTCTGAGGTACATATTTTCTTCTATGGATCCAGTTGAAACAAGGCGGTATACATGTACATTGCGTCTCTGACCTATTCGGTATGCCCTGAAATTTCAAAGACTATCTATACAGACATTTATAGCATAAAAATGAAAGAAATATTTACATCCATATGATCAAATCAGAAATCAGGTATTATATCTGACAAAAACTTAATTAAACATTGGATGAAGTTGTCTCTGTAAAACATTCAATAGATAGCATACACTTATGTAAACTCTATCATGATAACATAACGTCCAATTATCACATGACTGGACAAGTGAGTAAAAATTCAAATAACTAATTACTAATACAACAACATTAATCTAACAATATTACATACAAACAAAGTAAGTTAAAGGAAATGATATACTGTATTTCTCATTTTAACTACGGTCAAACTTGTGTCTGTGGCCACCGCTGAATGAAGTCCACCCTGTGAATAAAGGCCATTTTAAAAAAAACGTCATTGATCTTTACAACAAAATTACCCCCAGATATAAGCCACTTGTAAATAAAGGTTCCTTATTGTCTTTCCAAAGGGTGGACTTTTTACACAGGTTAACAGATAAACTGTATATTAATCAGATATGCTTGTTTTATTCATTACCTATCCTGTGCTTGTAGGTCATGCGTAGGATTCCAGTTAGGATCAAATATAACAACTTTGTTAGCACCTGTTAAATTCAAGCCAAGACCACCAGCCCTGTAGGAGAATATTGTTTTAACAGTTATAATGTTAAATGGTTTCATAACAGATAAAATTATATCAGATCTTTTCAAGCTTCACAATTTATTTATACTCCCTTGATATTAACTTTCCTGTGTTACTGATTTATATAATGAATTAAATATATATGAAAAATGTATAAAAAAAAGCAAAGCTTGTTTATGATTTCAAAAGCATGAATTCACAGCATATTAAGTGTAACAAAATTTAATATTCAATATTTTCAATTAGAACTATGCTACGTTAAAACTCTATCCCAGCTAGAAACTACAATAATTGGAAATAAATTTAAACAACATACTTGGTCGATATCAAGCAGATAAATATGTTTGGATCCTGGTTATATTCTCGTACAATATCAAGTCTCTTCTTTGATGATACAGTTCCATCTATCCTTCTATACTCATACCCAGTACTCATCATGTACTGCTCAATTATGTCCAATACCTAGAAAAATAACTATAACACTAACAGCTAGAAAATGTAATTGTGCTCTTTAAATAACACTTAAACTGAGCCTTTTTTCCACTGGGGTTTAACTAATAGCCAGAGTCATTTTCCAGCATTGACAGTAGAGGAAGACCCAGGCATACATCTGGGTAAAATTACTGACCTTCCATAACCTAGCTGGACAGCCTCCTCACATGTGAAATTTGGTCCTGAAGGGCTAGTGATTACTAGTCATAAACTATAACATACTGACCACAGAGGCCCCTACTAAATCATACTATTTATGCTGTATTACACATCATGAGTGTATCCGGTACATACTTTGTGTATGGAAAATATACACAGACTTCATGATTTATATCTGCCAATCAAAAGCAGAAAAACAAAGGATCTCTCAGTCAAAAGGAATATGCTAAACTTGTAAAGTGGTGAGGTTTATTTATGTTATTATGATATTAAATAACAGAATTTTATTTATGCTTAACTATACATTAATGCATTTATGCCTCATTAGACATTAATTAATTTGTTGTAAGAGAATATAAACAGAAAAGACATTTTAAACCAGCCAATCAGAAGCTAGAACACATGCGACCTCTCAACCCATAGGTCCATTAGGAATACAGGAAGCTTGTTATGCGGTGAGGTTTATTTTTGTAAGAGAAATTAAAATGAAGTTTGTCGATAAAATACAGGGAAGAATTACCCGTGTGGAGTATGAGAACACAAGTGCCTTAGAGTGCTCCTTATAGAAAACTTTCAGCAGACCTTGTAATATCTGAAAAACAAATACAACACATAACTGACAGTTCATGATTTCATCATCTCCATCACCAGAGACAAGATACGACTAAATCACCTTAAACAATATCATAAATTATGACATGATAAACGTCTTTACCAAACACGATCTATAGAGTAAAGGTTTGGCCAGAAGATGTCAAACAAGTACATGTACATGGAATCCTTTATTAATCAGAATAATAAAATTACAAATGCATTCTAAATTTAGTACATGTTAATTATATATATATAAATAAATGATTCTGCAAGCCAAACATTTTTCCATGATGTAACCATACCAAATAACAAACTAGTTATGGCAAAGTTATTTTAAAATCCATCAATAAACAACTATGCAACAGCCTAAACAAATGTGATGGGACAGGACACTTCATGTGACTCCAGTATAGCCCCACCACTGATAAAAGGTAAGGGGGCATCAAAATTAAAACAACAATAAATAAATGAGACTGGTACCTTCATTTTTCCGCAGTACTTTGGATCTGACAGTGTTCTGAATGCTGCATCTCGTGTCTGCTCCATAAATTCAGGATGATCTTTTAAAGCAGCCTCACATATCTTACGAGCTGTCTTCTCTTGTTTAGCTGTTGTTTTAGCATTAGGAATCAGTAATGCTACATGATTGGAGACTTTCAGTAATAAATGCATGAATGTGAACATTAGTGATCTGATAGACGGACCATCAGGAGATTTCTACAATATAAATATGATACATAGCTAATGTTTACTGTTATTATGAATACTGACTATAAATGAATTTTGTACCTGTGATTAGAAATGTTAGAATGTCAAACGTTTAAACAATTCACTAACAATAATCAGAGCCCATTTTCCAGTCATTTAACCAAACAGTAAGAAGGTAAAGGTTGATTCACAAACCAGACTTCATGTCACACAAAGCGTCCTCAGGGTGACCTTGACCTTTGACCTACTAACCTGAAAATGCACAGGTCCAGCATGTAGAGGTTGTCACGAGGAACCAACATAAGAAGCCCGGTTAGCTCAGTGGTTAGAATGTTGGTCTACTGATCAAGAGATTGTGAGTTTGAAGCCCTGGCAAGGTTCACACAGTCTGTGACAAATTTGACTAAAGATATTACATGTATATCCTATGTTAAATTGTCCTCCACCTCAGAATTATCTCGGGTAGCTTGGCAGTAGCTTGCAGATAAAATGTGGTTAGTACGGGTTAAGGCCTAAATGAAGTCAAGGGTAGATGATTAGGATAACTACTTGTCACAATATTACAGAAATACATGTTAAAAATGGCGTTTAATCCAATGAAATAAATAAGTAAAACAATGTAAAAATTTACCTTCCTGCAACATTTACTTTGAGGTACTCCACTGTCACAATGACAAGGGTCATCCATGTGTAAGATAAGTTCCATTGCAGGATGTCTTAATATTGTCTTGTACATACTTAACTGTAGTTGACTAAGTCGACAGAAGACAACATTATCATCTACAAATAAAATGTTTCATAAAAAACGAAAAAATGATATAGACAATGCATGCATTTAAAATATAATTTACATGAATCACATGCAAAATTTGATTACATTTAATATAAAATACCAATTCAAGGCATATCCACTGTTTATCAGTTGACTAACAACCTATTTGACAGTCACGGTCATTTCAGTCACCAGAAAGAGGGGAGAAAATACAGGAAAACCTGGCATTTTTATCCATAATCTTATTTCAAATATTTCATCCTAGTTCTTAGTCGTGCCTGATGTAAAGCTCTCATATACATCTCACGCTTTTCCCGTGATTTTCATTACTCAGTATTTGGATCAGTAGTTAGGATGTGGTGATACTGGCATATCCGCTAGTTACAATTCAAAATATATGACTAGAAATGAAAAGAATACTGATCACTTAATTTCTGATTAGCAGTGGCATGTGGCAGATCAAGACCCACCTCCATAGTCCGGTGGTCAAGGTCACTGGCTTCAAATCACAGTAACCTCTCACTCATAGAGGGTTGTGGTTCAAGCCCAGCTACCAACCATGTCTCTTTATGTGAAAGAGCAGGTAGTTGCTTACAGAGGCTGGGAGTCTAGTACTGGTTCTTTCCAGGAAAGACAGTTCGCCTCATATGACTAACTGTTGAAAAGGGGTGTAAAACCCAAACAAACAAAGGTGGCAGATCAACATGATCCCTGATCAAATTAATACTTAGATTTACCTTTCTTAGGTAGCTGATCAGATATCAAACTTTTCACTCTTCTTATCATCATTGACTTTCTGATTCTAGCAAGTTTTTCTTTCTCTGAAAAAAAATAACAGCAGAAATAAGTAACAATTGATACACATATAATCATGAATATTCACAGGAGAAAATAACTGTAAAAAAACTATAAAAAAAAACTACATATTAAGGTTGCTAAGTCAAATATTTTACAGGATTTTCATTTTTCAAATACAGAATAAAAATGTTCTGCCCTTCAAAATACCATTACTTTATCTATAGTGTGTCTGTTTTAAAACATCATATTCATGAGAAAGGTCTAATATCAAGGAATATTTGTACAAACAAACATTACAAGCTTATTTGTTATTGAAAGCATCTGTTTATATATATTTCAGCTCACTCTCATTTCAACAATTAAAATGTTGCTACTAGGACTTTTACACAGTTGTATGTATGTATACTTAGCATATACATAGGATATATGACAACACAAGAATCACTAGTGTTCTGGCGTAACTGTCCATTTAACCTTTAAATGACCTTATACTGAATAAATGTAGATTATACTATAGATATAAAAAATTATGTTTATAGGTCAGGACAGAACACCATAATAGGTCTTAACCTTATCATAAAATCAAGAGTTACAATTCATCAGGGGCATCTCAGGTGTAGCTAGACAAAATAACAAATTGTTTAACTTTATCAATTAATCATATACTAAAAGCTACCAAACTGGATAAAATAACATTATAGGTTAACAATTCTGTAAATATAAGAATGATCTATAGTATATTGATACTGTTGATACAGGAAGTCATATCACATAGATTCTAATTCTTAACAAATGGCATTAGAAGAAAAGTGAAGCTACACACTTGATCTTTAGATCTTATCACAATAAGAATATAAAATTGAACTTAAAGCCACACAGTCATATTCCACAAATTAAGGATTTAGTATTAGAGAGCATTCAAGGTTAGAAGTACTAAGTAACTAAAATGGCTTTTCTGTGGACTATATTTTCTGTGATTTATCTCATAGTTGCTACATCTTCAGCTGAATCCACGAAGGATGAAATTTTATCAGATTTATTGGTAGAATTTGAAAATATGAAAAGTCAGATAAATGAACAGAAGGATTTATATGCCAATAAAATTGTTGCCATGGAAACCCGGCTTAAGGAAGTTGAAGGCAAACTCAAAATAGCAGAGCAAACAATAGAATCACTGACTCTTCAAAATGGAGGTGAAGAAGACCTTACAACAGGAAATCAGAACATGACAAGTATGTAAATTTAATAATTTTAGATCATCAAACCCGACTAACATTGTTTGACACATGATTTACATCAAAGTCTTAGAAATATATTACATTGTAAATGAGATCATCTAGCTAATGTCAGACTAATGATTTGAACATCAACAATATCACATATGAACAATATGATTATCAATCAAAATTGTTCTTGACAAAAATAACATATTTGAGATAGGTACAAGATAGACATTATTCCAATCAATTATTTAGTAACAACGAATAAGAGCATATTTTGGCCGATTTGTTTATTGGAATTTCAAGTGTTAAAGAGTGATTTTGTATTTCAGGTATCAAGCAAAACACAAATTAAATCTGTCCCATGTTTAAAGATACAATAAACAGTCAAATCTGTAAACACATGCCCCCCTTGAGAAAGAGAAAATGTGGCCTTCATTGACAGATGGCATCTATTCAGAGGTCATTTTATTCTGAAATATTCAATGACTATTTCTAAAAGAATGACCTTTATTCACAGGTGACCTTTATTTGAAGGTGGCCCCTAACACAGTTTTGACTGTACTACACTGTTTAGTATATGTAAGTTAGAATATGCAAGACTTAAAACAATGATATGTGTTGATACATGCAGTCTGCTCCATTTTTCACAATCTCTATAATTATAATGCATTTTATTTCACAGGTTCTAGGCAATCATTAACAAGAAGAGTAACTTCACCAAACAATCGAATAGCCTTCACAGCCTATCTATCAGCTCACTCTGTCAACAATAAGATTATCCCCTTTGACAGTATACTACTGAACGAAGGTGGGGCTTACAGCACAGCAACCTACCAGTTTACGTGTCCGGTGTATGGAACCTATGTTTTCCAGTCCGCTGTCATGGCAACGTCAAACAGTATGACTCAAACAGAGATTGTGAAAAATGGAGCAGGTCTCGTGACTCAATATGCTGCAGGGTCTACAGACAGCCATGGATTTGATCAAGGATTTAACTCAGTGATAATACAATGTAGTAGAGGGGACAGAATATGGGTACAGAACTATCTGGACTATGGAACAACCGTCTTCAGTTCTAGATACACCACATTTTCTGGTTTTCTTTTATGGGAAATGTAACATAGAGAGTAAAATTTCTTCACAAAAAAAAAGTTAATACTTACTGAGAATTGTACACCGTGAGTTTAAGTTAATATGTGTAAACAAGGAGTTTAAATTAATATGTGTAAACTAGGGGTTTAAATCAATATGTGTAAACTAGAAGTTTAAACTAATAAGTGTGAACTAGGAGTCTAAATTTATATGTATCAACTAAGAGCCTTTTTACACCTAACAACAGTCTACAGAAAAAATTATCACAGGACTGAAGACTTACGTGTTCTAGCTGCAGCCAATTCTCGTTTGTTGGCATCGTGCCGCTGACCACCTTCAATTGGTCGTACATACTCATGTACAAAATTGGTCTGGTTTCCTAGACAACCTGGTCGAGCCCTACGATCACAATTACAAAAGTATGAAACCGTATCACATTAAAGTATTTTTGCCACTTCTCAAAGTTTCAAAATAAGTCTATCACGAATTGTTGCAGCCAAACTTTGCAAAAAGATAAACATTGCAATGTTGTCTAATAAAATCATAAGTACTGTATTGATAATCAGGAGCAAAAATGTGGTATTATCTATAGATAAATACAACATCACATTATCTAAAGTTTATATAGTTTGTCACAATTTGATACTTAAGGATTACAGACCCTAATACAAGCATTCATTTCTAACCATTAAAGTCTTGTCCATTTTCCTTGAATATGTAGAATATATAATTTATAAATCATTCATCATGAGCTTTTTCTGAATTGTGTAATTTTGGAACTTGTAAATATGAAATCAAAATGCTATATAATCATAGAAAAGGGAGATTACTAGTTAGTAATATCACCTCCCTTTGTGATATAAAGTCAAATATAACTGACCCACAGCCAACATTTCAAAATGTTGTATAATTGAAAAGTTAATATTTAATCAGTTATGTTTGAATGTCACAATTTAAACGGATCAGGTACTTCTAACTCTCATATAGTCACTAAAGGTTTGTATCAGGGTCCGTTATCCTTAATAAATGTTTTTTTTTTTTTGGTATTACATCCCTTACACCACTTAAAACTCCAATGAATGTGTATACACACTGTATCAAATATCACCTAACATCAAGGGAAGCAACTCTTTATGACTTTTTTACTTAGCAACTATGTTACAAAACTATGCTTGTAAAGCCATAAATCTATTTTAGACCCTTATTGTGGTATGCATGGTTACTGATGCTAAAAAAGATTTATATTTGCAATAATCAACCAACTTAATATTTTTCTATGAATATGACATTTAAAGTATCTTTGCTAAACCTAGACAGCACTAAACCAACATTTACAAATTTGGATAAGATTTCAATATACATACCAGTCTAATATGCACCAGAATTCCAACAAATTATTCTGTAGGGCAGTACCAGTCAAACCAAATCTTTTCATTGTATTAATGCTCCGTAAAGCTTTAGTTGTTCTAGCTTTCATATCCTGTAAACATAAAATGAGCCGAGTTTCACTTAGTTTCACATAAAATTAGCTTAAAGTTTCACTTCAAATACAACATGGACATAAAGAATTGAATGAGAGTCACAAATAACATACGCTAAACATCTAATTTAAAAAATAGTATCGAGCAAAACAAAATTATAATATCTCTTTAATATAAAGGAAGATAAATATGGATCAAAACAATGTTCGGATACAGTCACTACATGTATCTAAGAGAACCAACTAAAGGTTTCAAAATATTATCAAAAGTCTGAACTTTACCATGAGACATTTTATTAATGACAGCCTCTAAACAAATGAATCCAGCAACAGAGACTGTTATTTGAAACTATATACATAATATCCTCATTATAAAATGATAATAAAAAAGAGGTAAAAGTCAATTAATCATACAGCGGCTTTCTAGGTGACTAATTATGAAAACTCTTGTCTAATTATAAGGTTGCAAAGACATCAAAAGTTTGACCTTCTGACATCATACCTCAATGTCACCAGTCATTCAATAACCTAGTAGTTATTTTATCCTTAAATCTACTTGAATTCTTTCTAATGTATCAATTTTCAAGATACACAAGCTAGAGGGTCTTATCAAGTTAGTTATCATAAATATGTCCAACCTTTATTTTATGAACTTCATCTACAATGACAGCATCCCAGTCAATAGCATTTAATACTTCCTGAAAAAAAAGTTTAAGTAAATTTATATCTGTTTCAATCAAAATTTCATGAACCTAACACTGTTTGAATATTGAACCATTCAAGTCTGATTATTAACATTAATTCCCCAAAAACTATCAGAAAGGATCAAAAGTAATCAAGTATTAGCAGAATAGGAACACATCTAACATTTGTTTTGTTGTCTATCCCGAGAACCTTTACCCTTCAACACACATTTTGTTATACACTTCATTCATCATGTAAATGCTTAAATCCACAATCAACAAAAGTCCATAAATTTAGCCATAAATCATTTTGGTTATTCAACATACTGGAGTCTCGTTATGTGGAAATTTACTCAGAAATTATTTCATTTTTTGATATGATGTGTAACTACTTTTTTTATATTGAGTTTTACGCCCCTTTTCAACAGTCAGAGTCATATGAGGCAGACAGTTCACCTAAGCATCGTTCCTGGGAAGAACCAGTACTAGACTCCCATCCTCCGTAAGCAACTGCCTACTTTCTCACATAAAGAGACATGGTTGGTAGCTGGGCTCAAACCCATGGTCCTCTATCATTGGGAGGTTACGGTGATTTGAAGTCAGCGACCTTAACCACTCAACCATGGAGGCGTGTAAGTACTACATCTGACATGTACAAATATAAACTGGATTTGTTCATACCAAATGTTCTCTGAAAGTTTCAAATGTTGTTATGATGATTTCAATCTTGCCTTTCTTCAAGTCCTTTATACATTCAACTTTATCATTACCGTGGTATTTTCTGTGAGAAAAATATATAATTTGGTTGAATTTTGATGTGAACAACAAATGCATATATATGTCCTCAATGGCATGCTTAACGGAACAGTGAAATCTACTTTACCTCGTACTGACGGACAAGGCATCATTAGATGCCAGAGGCATTAATTAAAAGGTTCTGATAGTAAAAGTGAAAACAAGATAGTAATACATCCAAAATAATAATACCAAATAATCAATATCAAACTTAAATTGACACTTCTTATAACATTGCAATATTATATCTGGGCTCTTTAACAAGCTAATAGATTCATCTAATATAAACATGTATAGAAACAAAATCATACATTCATAATGACATTGTTAATACTTGTCAATGCTTCAAAAACAAAATGAAAAGACGATACATACAAACTTAGTCCATGGATAACTAATAAACTTGATTAATGTTCATGAATATGCACCAAGAGTCTGTGTACTGGTAATTATTCAGCAAAAATAACTTACAGAATTTGCAGTCATTGGAAATACAGACTTTAAGCAATGTACAAAAGATGCTACAATTTAAACTTCCAGCAACTGTATACAAAATAAAAATCAAAGTACTGAAAGCACTCTTGGAAACTGAACTTTACAGACTTGCACTGCAACATGAAATGGGAACAAGTTTAACAACTGCATGCTGGATGTAGAAAAATGTAGCACTTTGGTGCGCATCATATATGCCAAGAAAGGTTATGGAAAGCTAGATTTCAGGGTTCTCAATACCTTTGTGGTCAACAGGCCCAAAAGCTAGGGGGTCCAGGCATTTTCAAGAAATATTTTATAAACTTTTGAGATTCCTAATCAGCACAAATCAATAAAGATGAAAAATCACCAAACACGAAACATGAAAACGATTAATTTATTATATTTACGTTTCGCAGCATTGGCTTCTTCAGGATAATAAATAAATAAATCATAACAACGGAAAAGACATTTTTTTTAATCAGCCCAAACACATTTCTAAGCAGCTGAATTGGCCTGCAGCCTGCTGTTATTGAGAACCCTGGATTTAGTTATAATATTTACCTCACAGAGAAATATCCCCATGTTTCAAACTCATCCAGCCAATTGTATAAAACACATCCAGGACCAATGATAAGAAACGGTCCTTGGGTATGTGACTCACATTTCACACTTGCAGAGTCAGACATCTGAAATACAACCACTTACAAAATAAACATCCTGTAAAATAATTTTAAAAAATAGTTTAATTCTGATAAGTATGACCATAAAAACAAAAGAACCATAAAATGTAATATCCTAAAAAAATATAAGAATGGGAAAAAAAATTCAAACTAACACCTTTCAAAAAATCAGAATTTGGAATTTTTATCCTAACTCAAAAGACATAGACATTATATTTTTTTTAATGAAATGTCCCAGATTTATTTCCAGTATCAATCATGAAGACCACATCAGAAACATGTGACAAACCATGTATTTAGACAGTATTACATTGAATGACATTGATATCTCAATGTTTACTTAAAAACTCTATCACTTAAATTCATTAGATTTGAGAAAAGATAAGAAGTATATCACAATACATAGAAAATTAAATAGTTTTGCTATAACAATGGCTATCACATTTTGGAGAATCAAAAAAAATGTGTGCATTTTTACCTTCCTGATAAATTTAGGCCTCTGGTTCTTCACATCTATCTTATTTCCATGTTTTCCAAGCAAGGCAGACAGAAATCCTATAACCTAGAAGTATAGTATGTCAAGTTATACATTAGCTACTGCTGTGTGTCTAAAACTTCCTTTTTCAAAACAAAGACACACTGATGAAGATTAGCTCAACATAACATTTTTTTGTCAATTTGTCTTAATTTTTCATTCAAATATTTTTGTCTTAACTAACACTTACAAAACTGTATGTGTACCAATGATCATCACAAATGAGTTCTAACTGTATTTACTCGCTGGCACATAATAAAGCATTCAACTTTTGCATAAAACTTTTCTTCAGGTAAGCATTCAACTAAAATAAATAGTATATTTATTTTGCTTAATTTTGAAAAAAAAACATACTTACTTGGTAAAGATGTATCACAAGGCCTTAACATTACATGGAATGTTCACAGACAGGTCAAGTGTTGATATAAAAGTAATTAAATAATAATGTCTTATCAAGAAAAAAACAGAACTAAGAGGGTCACTCTCTTAATAAAACTTATCAGTCATCAATTAAACTAGAAATGTGTCTGGAGGACATGAATGGCCCACTGAGCGCTAAGTCAAAAAAGGGGTCATAACTCCAGTGAAAATATTTAGATTTTAATGGATATCGAACTTGACCTGTATTTTATTATGCACCTTCATATGAAATATTGATCCAATCCAAGAAATATTTCTTAAGCTAATTCTCCAAAATGTGGACGGACGGACGTACGTACTCATGAGACGTATGTTGTAGGGTGTACCCTTTGATGTTTTCGGTGTTTTTTTCCCCAGCAAGTTGTAATTATCCCCACAATTCCAGTTTGTATGTAACTGAACCTCACAAGACCTAAATGTATCAACCCTAACCCCACAACCACCCTCTCCGTACACACCCAGGTGTCATTGTGGGGTTAGGGTTAGGGTAAGTACAAGTTGTCGTTATGGGGTTCCAGTACATACAAACCGACGTTGTGGGGAAAATTTGTGCTTATGGGGTGCAAAAATGTTGCTTGTGGGGTTCATAAGATCAAAAGAAGATCAAAGGCGGCACCCCACAACGTCACTTCAGTGAGCATATGACCCATTGACGGACGGACAGAGAGAACACTTTAATCCCTTTGGCCATTTTGAATGGCATGGGCATAAAAAGCTCACTCATCTACCTCCTTTTTAACTGTTCAGTAATTCATAATGTAAACCATACTATTTGAATCCTTGTTTTTGAAAATCAATTAAATTACGTGAACAAAACAGATAATGGTGATTTAATACAATGGTTTACCTGGACAGTTTTACCCAGTCCCATATCGTCCCCCAGTATAGCCCCTGTATTCTGTGCATAATTTTCATATAAAAACTTGATTCCATCACGTTGATAGTCTCTCAAATATTGGTTCAACACACTGGGAACCTGAAGACAGTATAAACAAAGACATTAAACACATATAATCAGATGAAATACACCCTTTTCATCATAACACTTATTCCTTACCTTCAAGGGTTGTTCTATCTACTATTATCAAGAATTTCTTAATCTATGGTGCAGAATTATTGACAACTAAATAATTTTTCCAGATAAAGTGACACACACTACTAGTCATGTAAATCTGGGTAATACAACATATAACCATAAAAAATGTCTAAAATTATCTTAGATCATTTACCAAGCATAACAGTACAAATCCATGTAACATGTTAAACATGATTCAGATTATGATGCATATTATTAGAAACATTGGACTCAGATAGAAGAAAAAAACTCTTAGAACAAATAAAAACTAAATGTATTTGATTATTTATACATATTTTTACACAAACCTGTATAACTGGATATTCACCATCCTGAGACAAAATAAAGGGAACTTTGGCACTATCTGCTGAAAATGTGAATTTTGGTTTTTCCATGTCTTCATCACTAAACCCTGTATTTTGTACAAAATATGACATAATTTTTAAATATAACAAGACTGATGCGTGTTTGTATCTTTTTCCAATTAATAGTGAAGAACAAGAGTGCCAAAATGTCACAAAATATGCATGTCGAAAGGTTAAGGTTACTATCATGAGTGGCAAATTATATACTATTTGAAAAATAAGCAAACTTTTTTATAACTATGACATGTCTTGCTGTACACATTTTACATCCCAATCCAAACAGCCTTGTGGTCTGAGAAATACACTACTAGCACACCAGTCTGTACATCTGTTCGATTACAGAGAATCAGGTCTAATGTATATGAATGATAGCCGATTGTCAACGAACATAATCACCAAGTTTGCTGAAGATCAGTTGATGATTGGTTGACTTAGAGGGCAGACACTGCACTTTAGTCAATTTTCAATTTATCAAGGAGCATAACTCAGAAAAGGCTGGGGCGATTGGGCCAGTTATCGAACTTGGCCGAGATCTCATGCCCATAAACATTTTCATCAAGTTTGGTGAAGATCGGTTGATAATTGGTGGACTAAAAGGACGGACACTGCATCTTTAGCCAATTTTCAATGTATCAATGGGCTAGTTATTGATCTTGAATGAGATCTTTTCAAATGGGCGTATAAAAAGAAGAATTAAATAAATAAGCATGTACAGATATATACATGTATATCCAATGTTGTACACTATTGGTTACCATGATAATTTTAAACTTTTTTTTTAAATTACAGCAATAAGTAAGTTCACAAAAAAATATATATTTTATTATTCATATATGTTGTATTCACCTGCATGAAACTCTTCATCATCAGAGGTACACATAGTATTATCTTCTCTTTTCTGAAGAGCTTTTTTAGCAGAAACAGAATCCACCAGAGAAGAGACATCAGATATTTTTTTACTGGTATACCTTTGTGAAATAAGTAACACTAAATTATGTATACATAATTTATACATTTATGTCAGATTATCACCAATTGGTACTCATGTGCAAATTGTTAACATGAAATTTCTGAAAAAAAATCTTATAAATCCAAAAACTTCAATTGCTTTCAAGACAAGAGTCAGAAGAAAAATGTATCAGTTTTGTTATGAACTGATTATCAAAATATCAGCAAAAAAACATAAAGGACACACAATAAAACTGAATAGAACATCTGATTCAGTGGTGCTTGAGATACTGGGTAGAACAAGATATAGCTGCTCATACAAGGTTAACAATAGGAGTACTGAATGACATTTGTTTATTTACTTACACATCTTTTGTAGGGTCTTTAGCTTCACCACCTGTGATGGTAAGTGGGGTTTTACATCTCAGTGAAGAAGATGAGTTTCTTTTTTCTTCTGTAAATTTTATAAGAATAAATCAATGTTACAAATCATCACAAAAAAATGACTTCATAATACAAGATATAAAATCTAACAAGTATTAAGAAGCATCAGAGAGATCAATATTTTTGGTGGAATGCAGATTTTCCTGCAGTGCAAACAGCTTGAAGATTCAGATTTTCTATTAGTCATGAGAAATGCATTCATATAAGACAACCAAATTTTACTTATAAATTTCTCCATTCAACTGATACATCAAGTTATCATGGCATTTTATACAGATTTTTTTAGAATTTTATTTATTTATCTGTTAATGCTGTCTGTGTCTTAACCAACACAACTTTACACAATATTAAATTTGCCCATCCAGTCTTTTCTTCTATACACTCTAGCCAGTTAACAAGGCAATGAATCAATATTAATTGATATTAATTTTAACCGCAATAAAAGTTCAGCTTAGATGACAAATAATTACTTTTGATAGATTCCTTTCCTTCAGCTCCCTTCCCTTTCCCAGATGTGTTACCAAGGCAACCATATTTTGGTGATTTCTCTCCAAATAAGACAGATGTCAACCTCTCACTCTTTACAGATATTTCATCAGTCTCCTCATCACTCTGAGACTCATATTTTAGTTTCAATCTGTGTGCCTGCTCACAGCCTTCTAGAGGACTGAACATGCCTCCAGGTGATGAAGAGCAGAACTTTCTTTTTCCTTTTCACTTAAAAAAAAAAGAGTTCATCAACAACTTTATTAAAACATTTGACATTATATGTCCACATGATTTTTTTTTTAGAATTTCTTTCAAAAGAGTGTACAATACAGCGACATGATCAATTTCATTGAATTAAATAACATGAATATGTATATATTTATAATATACAGTCTGTTTAATCAGGGATGCAATAGCAATTATTTGCAGGGCACGAAAAATCCACTCGTCCGCTCATATTGACGAGTGAATTGATGGTCTGGACGAGTGGAAAATAGGTTACGGTCGTCCGATGGGACGAGTAGTTTTCGCCTTATAAAACAAATACAAAAAAATCAATGAAAAATTATCTATTGTAGCGGAAAAACGTTAGGAAATGTCTGTTCAAAAATTTGGGCAACATATTTTCCATAGACGACTAGCCATAGACTACGGGATAAACACCACTAAATTATATCCTTGATTGTATGTAGTTGTACATGTACCGGTATGCAAATTCTTTTCTTTGGTCGTCTATGGCCACAACAAATTCATCTTTAAATTGGTATATAAGTAACTTTCTAAGGTCGTTTTTGGCCACAGTAAATTAGTCTTGAAGTTGGAATATATAATAACTTTCTAGGGTCGTCTATGGCAATAGTAAATTAGTCTTGAAATCTAAGTATGAGTTACTTTCTTGTGTCGTCTATGAACATAGTAATTTGTCTTGAAATTGATATATAAGTAAGTATCTAGGGCAGTCTATGGCTACAGTAAATTCGACTTGAAGTATACAAGTAAATTTCTAAGATTGTCTAAGTTGATATTTTACTTTCTGTCTTGGGTCGTCTATGGCTGTAGTGTAATACAATTGCTACACGACGGTATTGAGAGGGTTTGATGAAGATTAAACAAAACGCCCTCATGTTGGCCTGACAAAGGGCAAAAAGGACGCACGAATCTAACATGAAGATGAACCTTCGCAAGGTCCTTCAGCAATCTATTGGCACGCTCCTAAGGCATGCTCAATAAAGTTGCTGTCAAAAGCCAGAGGAACTCAATTTTAACTCTTCCTTTATCGTATGTCCATCTGTTGTCAATTTCTGGACAGTGTGACGCCTGTATATTACGGATGGCCAGTGATTTTGTCTATAATTTGGTGACTGCTAGCATGGAGGGTCTGTAATTGTCTAAATTTACCGTGATAAATTGGACTCTACAGCACAGTCTACATGTACTACTAACAGCCCAGGGAGAGGCACACCTTGCAAAAATGAGATACATGATAATCATGTCAGACGTGTAGATATAAATTGCAATTTGAAGTATTTAATACTAAATTTGTACGCATGTACATGTGCATTCAATCTGAATAATGAAAAGATTAGAATATCAAGTTAGTTTGGTTTTATCTTAGCTAAGTACTGACTTTAACATTGACACTTTTTTGAAAGCCTTATTAATACAACTACCTGGTCACTGGTGTTCGTTATATTAGACTGTCGCAGGAAAAATGCGTTATTTCACTATAATGACAGGTATTCTTACAGAAATCAACTCAAGTCATTACAGAAGCTATGTCTCTGGTTATATATAAATGACAATAACAACAACAAATACAGTCGAAACTCGTTATATCGAAGTTCGGGGGACCTGCCAAAATAGTTCGATATAAACGAACTTCGATCAAGGATTTATATACGTATGTATATTAGTCCATTCTTCGATATAAGAATTTAGATACCCGTGTTTACATTTTAGAGCTAAAGTCAGTGTGTCGTAATAATAACGTATTCGTGTTATTTGGTGTACGGGATGGTAACGGGTAATAAGAATACGGCATTTATACCGGTACTTATACGGTAAACTGGTTCTCGTTCCATATTTTCCATATTGCAGAGTACCATAAACTGGTACCCACCATAAACTGGTACCCGTTGACTTTTGTGTACAAAGCCCATTGGTGCGGCATGGAACGGGAACCAGTTTACAGTGTACCAAAGAGCGAGTTCGATTAATAACTATAGTTACAATAGTTCAACTAAACATAGATCGAATCAAAGACCTATACATAGTTGAAAAGAATACATAGTTCCCACAACTACAATAATTACCTCCCTTGTCTTAAATCGGCGGCCATCTTGAAAGTCAAATTTCTTATGTGTTTAATAGAAAAAAACAAAAACATGGTTATAAACAACTCAATTTACAAAATATAACTTAATCATGAAGTTGGAAAAAACATAAGCATATCAGGTTTAAGAAAATGTAGTTGTCACATATGAAAATTCTATATTTAGAATTATCAGAACAAAAATATAAATATTCTCTATCAATGCTAGTCAAATTAGACTTTCAAGATGGCCGCCAAGGGAGGTAAATATTGTAGATGTAGGAACTATGTATTGGAGCACAAAAGAAAAGTTTTATGCAAAATACAAAGGCCCCTGCATGAACCTTATATCGTACATTTTGTCATTTTTCTGCTATACTGGTTGAATTTAAGTAATAATTTCCAAGAAATTTCTTAACAAATCATATTGAAAATATTTTTTTGCATTAGAAAAATTAGTACTTAATGACATAGTTGAAAATTCATTAATGAGATTTGCACAAATTTTAAATAGTTTGCAAAATTCAAAGATCTGCTGCGTGCAAAAATAGCATTTTCTACAGGCGCTTACAGAAGCTTCTTATCTATGTATATATAGGTCTTTGATCGAACCAACCCTAGTCGTGCTCTAGTCTGGTTAGTCTATATATAGCTACTCTCGTTCAACGCTAGTTTATCTCGTTCCAATATGGCGGCTATAGGAAATTTGTAAGTTATAAATGACGTATTTCATTTGAATGCATTCTAAGACTCAAGAATGAGATCCTAGTGTTTTATCCATAACACTTGTCTGGTTGTTACAAAATAAATGGGTAATAAAGTTCTGTGTATGAAAAAGTGATACTGTTGACTATATCAGGGATGCTATATTACATGTATTAAAGTATCACTGACTATATGTAATGCTGGCCTGGACTGATTTGCTAGATTTTCAGCAGTCAGTGTTGATATGATCTACTTGATTTTATAATTACATGTATGAGAAATTAGATGCATGGTATCTTGTTCAGGCAGAAATGGAATCAAGTGCCGTTGGTTCTATATTTCACTCAATAAATCAGATGAAATGCCAAGAAAAGAATCATTGTTATTTCGGGGACAGCCAGTGAAGTTTGTTATGCCATAATTTGGTATAAAATGCCTCATGTACAAACACTAGCAAAATTGTATCCGAGATGTTTGTCACTATGCCAGTCTCTGTGGTTAGAATATATAAAACTGAAGTACACATGATCACAAAGCATACTTTATTCAGTAAACCTACAAAAAACATAAAACAAATATATCAAATACTTGCACCTATAAAAAACATTGAACAACACTGTCATCCAGCTATACAAATATCACAATAAATGACATGGACGGATTTGTGAGAATTTAACACATTAGAAATGGACACATATCTTCTAGCTGATATTTATATCAGGGACTCTAGACATGTGATAAAGTGTCTGTGGTCTTACATAAAAGTGAATGATGATTAAAAAATGGAGAAAACCCAACATATAAACACAGACTACTATATACTAATACCCTGCTACTGCTAGCACCAAAACAACATAAAACAAAACAAATACAATAATGCATCGAGAGAAGACTGAACTATTGCAAAACCGCACTACAATGTATATGATTTGGGACCAACATACAACCCAGATCACATAATAAATGTATTACATGTAGTGAACTGTAAAAAATAAGCAGATCAATATGATTCATGCTAGTTGTAAAATAAAATGGTTATAGCTGTAAATCTAAAGTAATCATTTTAACAAAATGTAAATAAAATAAATGGTTTTATACACTGTGCTTAAGTTGATACATATGAACAAATGTAAAATACAGATTCTCTTCAATTCATAGGTGTTTTGATAAGTAGATGACCAATCATCTATCAAGCTGTAATTGTTATATTACAGAAGAACAAATACATGTTGAAAGAGATTGTAAAGAGATTCTATATATGATACTAAATGGTGTTTAACAGCCAGCTGTGTGATAATTTGTTTGTCTTCAAAACAGCCAAAAGACTTATTACAATATCAACAGATAAAAATCCAGAACTGTGAATACTTCTATGGTACAAATTTCTGTCACCATCTTATTTGCATCATATAACACAATAAGTTACACCATTCAGAAATCCTGTCCATTTATTCTTTATATTCAATCTAATATTCCTTGCATGGCTGAAATGATAATATACTATTTAGACAAGGAAACTACTAAACATATAAAAGTAGGTGTTTGCTAGATCAGAGTACAAATTCTTCACTCAAATATTTTCAGTATAAAATCAGGTCATAAGTTTGAACAAAATTAGAAATTTCTTCAGCAAAAATTAAATCACTTCATATAGATAATATTTGTACAAATGCAGGTAAGTATTCAATAGAATATTCATATGAATAATGAAAGCTTACGTCTTGTGGCTAGGAGTGTAGTTCCATGACTAGATGATATAGATACGACAGCAAATACCTCGTCTGATACGATGTTTACACGTTTAGGGGTCATAGTATCCTGATCAGATCTACCTAACCGTCCACGAGCACTTTTACCAAAAGAAAATACTTCCCCATCTGAAATAATCAAATTGACAAAATAGAGAAATCATTGTCATAACTGTCAATGAAATTCTAGCTTGTTGAAGATATCAGTCCATGTCAACTAAAGTTTGGGGCTATGAGGACTCAGAGTCCCTGGTGGGAGATCGAGGAGGCTGGAGAAAAAAATGGTATTTAAAGAATTTTCAGAATACCATTTTCGGCAGATTTTTAAATATAGTGTGAATCACACTGAAACATACATGCAATGCAAATGATTTGACAGAAATGCATTAAATACATACAGAAAAAAAAATGCCAAAAGTTCACAACTCGTTACTGAAATCCTGTTATTTCCGATACTACTTTATCCAATAAATAGCCTGTGAAAGACCTCTAACAATCTAACAGAGAACTGGACACTGATGTCACTTATACTAAAATTACACATTACCTTGAGAGACAGCCACAGAAAATGTATCTCCACAGGATACCATATGTATCTTGTGATCCTTCAATGTATACACTTGTCCAGCTTGCTTACTATTGAAATCTGTTTGATAACCAAGTTGACCAAACTGGTTGGCACCACAAGTGAACAATTCACCATCCACTGAAATAATAAAATCCGTTCCTGGTTGAAATAAATTACAGTGTAACCTCTCCAGAGCGGCACTCTCTTGAGCAACAACCTCCCTACAACAACAGCATGTTTTTTTTCCATGTCACAATTCAACAATAAATTTAACCTCTCTAGAGCAACAACCTCTCAACAACAACATAATATTGCTACTCCCAAAGGGTATCACTTTGGAGAGGTTACACTGTATTATGAAATATAAAATACGAAATGAAAACTATTCATTTATGAGATCATCGAGACTGAGTTACAATTCTTTACAACCACACTTAATTCAACTATTGTATATAATAAAGTATGATATATACTTTAAGTCAATTTTTAAGATTTAGAATTATGGTTTGAACAAATATTTTACTGAAGTATCAGTGTTCAAACTAATTGTTTTTAATCACTAACCCGAACTATATGTGGACTACTGAAAATAGACAATTTACCACTAGCCCGAACACACAATCTTGACAAAGTTGACTGGCCCAAATAGAAATTTACTAGCCCAGACTGTGGGCTGGTGGGTTAGCGTGAAGACTGAAGCATAAACTCACTGACAATGACTGTCAGCATAACCCCATTGCCAAGAGTAAGGGATAAGAATTACATACTTTACAAATGGGTTAAATAGCAATATTAGTTTAGATTATACTGTATCCTGTAGTATAGAAACCTTACCTATTACTTACATATGTGACATATTAATTTAACCCTTTGTTTTGGTAAAGTTATTGCGACACTTTCAGAATGTAAAAATTTCTAGCAAACTAACTTAAATAAACAGTTTGTCATTACTATTAAAACAGTTGATTACAACCACAGATAATAAGACATTACTTACCAGTGACGATTGCAGAATGGGAGGTTCCCATGGAAACAGTTTTGACAAGAGAGTTCCCAATGGGAGGGGAGGTAACTCTTGTAAACTGTCTGACTTCCTCCACAGATCTGGTAGTTACTCCCTCGAAAGTATTGTCATCAAGACAGCATTTATTATATCTGCATTTAAATAAAAAAATAAATATTTGTAATTCTTTTTTTAATTTTGCGATTTTATTAATTTACACAATTTGTGAAACTTTCTTACAAAGATGTATTAATGAATCAGTAAGAGCTTGATTCATGCGTGTAGTGGCCATGGTCCAGTGATTTATGTGGACTAAATTTGTAACAATCTTTGTTCGATCCCATTTAGCGGCAGGTCATACCCTTCCACGAAAATAGGCTGCCATGCATAAATGAAAAATTATTGAAAAACAGCGTTTAACCCAAATACATAAATTGATTCATGCACCAAATAATCTTCCATGATAAAACTTCAGCTTTTTATGGACAGAAAAAATACACCATGTACTAAAACATTATATTAAACTATTGCATAACATAAAATGTGAACAATTTTGGCTTCTGACCTGTTATTTCCACAACAGTAAAGTTTATTATCTAGTGTTATGACCATGGAACAATCAACACCACAGTTTACTAGGCACGGACTAACACCTTCAACAAATGGTACAGGTTGAGGCGTAGTGTGGGAATCTTGACTACCAAGTCCAAGACGTCCTGAAATAGGATTAGTTTTACAATTCAAACATACAACTGCATATACATAAAGTGTCGTTATTTCTATTAGCTAAACTTATTTAGAATAGAAGACAACTAGGTCTTACAGTAGAAATATATTTTAGTAATATAAACACATTTTTTTAACATGCATAAGGACCAAGTTTTTTACTTAAACATATTTAAATCCTGTTGTACTTTGATACAGTAGGTAATTATTATTGTCTCTTGTTGGTCTGCAAACTTCTGAATTGTACATCTATAACTTGGTTTATTTAGCTAATGACAGATAACTATTATATGTATATGAAGGACCACATATTATGATATAGGGAAGGCCATTTACCATTATCACCACGCCCCCATGAAAATACTTCATTTTCATTGGTCACAGCCATGACATGTGATGCACCACATGATACTTGTACAACCTCATAGCCCAATAAAGCTTCAACAATCTTTGCCTGAATAGAGATGATGACATATCATTATCATTAATAGAGAATTAGAGATGATACCATATTATTTATAGAGATATTAAAATATTATTATCATTCAAATGTGAGACAGGAAGTTAGGTTATAGAGGACCATAGTAACTGTTGAAAAATGGCATATCAGCAAGAAGTTTCAACACTAATATGATTTATTATGGCACAGGTACAAATAGTTGTAGTAAATAGTTGTAGTTAAATAATATCTTGGTTACTTGCATGCATAAGGGCAAACAACCTTTAGTGAGCTAATATTCAAGTAGTTGTAATAAAACAAGAATGCTAGGTCAAGTTGTGTACTTATTGCCTGTACATAATTTCATGTTAACAGTCCATAACAACTCTTCTTAATACCATCCTATCTTAACTCATGGACAGTCCATCTAATACTAAACCATATTAGAGAAACATATAAATCCAGTACAGACAGTTTACCTGTGTTACATCATTAAGATTCCCATGTCCAAGACAACCATTAGCGCCACTACCGTATGTCATTAGGATACCACGATCAGTTAGACATGCAGTAAATAGATCACCACAAGCAACATGTTGTATAGCTACAGCAGATTGTCCTTCAAGAAACCTAGGAATATAAGCTGGCATGGCACTATCCAATGATCCAGGTAACAGGGAGTCTGTTCCCACACCAGGTGACTAAAACAATAATTATGATTGATATACAGGTATTTTTAGACTGGAAATACAGCACAATTGCAAATTACAAATAAATATTTCTTACTACATTTGTACTTCATTCTCATAATTATTCTAGAATTTTACTCTACATATCCATATCCAACATACATTTGTATTACCTACACTATACCATTTATATAATGTTAATAAGTACCGTAAGTGTTTTCATAATGGTCTCGTTATTGGGCTGAAGACTGTCATATTAGCCTGAGGCCAAAGCCTAATATGACTGTCTGAAGCCAATAACAAGGTCATTATGAAAACACTTACTTTTGACAATTTTATTAATTAACTATAGAATATAGCAGCGGTTCCATAATGGTTTCATAATGGCCGAGCTGGACAGCCAATCAAATCTCCTAATAGCTGAAATCTTGGGTGAACTTCATATCTGCCCAGCATTTGAAATGAAAACATGCCTAATATTGAACAGGTAATTAATAATGCCAAATAACCCAAGATGCCATGGAATTCTTATCATTGACCATATTCAATAAAAGTGACATACCGGTACTATTTTATAAAGCATAATAACTAGAAAGTCAAATGAAACATTTTCTATGTCAAATTTTTCATCTTTATATCTAAGGACAGCTGGTTGATTTAGTACTAAATTTACCTCCCAGTTGAAGAGTCTGCCATTTTTAGTGACAGCCGCTTTCTGTGTCCTTCCTGCAGAAACTTCAATCACTTGTGTATCATTTGTTGGAAGTGGTAATTTAATAGCATCATTAATCCCCCCACCCCAGCAGTAAACACTACTCATAGATACTGGCTTATTGGGAATGGAGTCTGAAATGTCAACATTTCTAGAATGTAAAAAACTTCGATTAAAAACAAAATGGGCAACTTTGGTTGTAACATCAGAATAATACTTGTAACTAAATTTCAATTTATGATCAACAACAAATACAGTGTTCAACTTCTAGTTTGATGGTATGTAATTCAATCAATAAAGCCCTAATTTCTAATGGCTAATAGTAGTTCTGACTTGAGATGTATTATGCCCTATTACCGAACCCTTACACCAAGCTTGAACCACCCACCACAATGTGTTGCCTAAAAACGCTTCAGCAACGTGTATCCCTTTCACTCTGCTAGGTCAATTATCACTGCCTACCATCATGAAAGAAAAGTTTCAACGCTTTATCCTGAGAAAGAACTGATATCAGTTTATTCAGAAGAAATACTTAGTATAAAGTACAAGGCAGACAAAACATGTGCACACGTACCTCTAACACTGACAGCACTTCCTCTCAGCCTACTTCGTGCAGTGGATGGCAACGCTGGAGTAACAGGTCTATGCATTCTGTAACATTTATAAAACAACATATACTGATAGATCATTTTGGCTTCCTTTTATATAAATATATGAATGGAACAAACAGGAAAATTCCAATAAAACATCAAATAACTAATTATGATAAAACTTTAAACTGTATAACTTTACCTCATTACTAGCAACAATGAAGGAACGAGCCTTGCTAAATGTTTATTAATTGATGAAACACTAACAGTTAAACCTGTGTTAGCGGCTGCCTCCTGATAAAGGCCATTCTTTTTAAAAACCATTATTGATTATTCAGAACAAAGTTATCTCCAAATACAGGTCACCTGTCAATAAAGGCCACATAATGTTTTTCCCAAGGGTGACCTTTATTCACAAGTATGACTGTATACTAATCTCTGCAAAATTTCTTGAAAAAAAGCTAAAAATTTACAGATGCAAACAAAGTTTAAGATTTCAATCAGTCATAACTACATGAAAGTATATACATACCTAGCACATGGAATTTTACCAATGTCAGTATGAATATTGATCAGAGCATTAATGATAATAGGTTGTGCCATGATCTGGTTGATAACAGGTCTTTTACTGGGATCTAGATGTAACATACTTAATATCAGAGATCTTAGTTCTCCACTGTAATGGTCAGAAATAGGTGAAAATGTACCTCGCATAATCTTCAGGATTAAAGCTGGTAAATTCTGAAAAAAGTCACAACCAAGACTTTATATCAACTACAGTAGGATACATAAAGACAATTTGTAATGAGAGAAAGAAATATAGTTAAATCCAAGTTAATGGAGACCCACTGACCTGGGAATTGATACCAGAATTGTTAATCATAAAGATGATCAACATGATATATATATATATCTATGAAACACTAAAGTGATTAAAATACATGTACAGTGTATAAGTATAAATTACTTATTCATATAGAACAGATAACACTTGCAATGTATTAATAATTTAATAGATATACTTTTATAGTAAAAATACTCCTAAAAATTGTTTTGAATGACAGCAATTGTTACTGCTGATAACATAATTATTTTAAACACTGTACTGCAGATTCTATTCTAGCGAGCAAGTTTGGACAGACTGAACTCGTGGGTTTCTATCATAACAATTTACCATAGAAAAAATGTGTCATTTAATTGAAACTTAACATACCGCAGCTTCAAAAGCTCTTTTCAAACTGGCAAGTTCATACAATACACATCCTAGTGCCCATATATCACTCTTCTGATTATATCTGATATCTGTTAAAGATTCTAAAATGCATGATTCAGAAACACAAAATGAAAGTCGCATTATATGGTCTTCAATAAATAATATTGTTTGCCTTATCAGGTGGGTTTTTTTCCGACAAAGGAAAAGAGGGGAAAACTACATTAAAAAGGCAAAACTGGAAAATATTCTTAATGCAAATAGGGGAAACAGACTTTTTCAGGGGGGGAATACAGCTCACTTTCTGATGGGAAGATACTATCTATCAGAGTCACTTTCTTACTGACAAATGCTTATAAAACTGGATTGCATAAACACTTCAATAGAAAGAATGCCTCTATTTTACAACAAATTATTTTAGACAGTCTTCTCAAGGGATTTCTGTTTCATATAGTTGTTGCCTATAAAGAGGGCCTTCCCCTCTGAAAATTTCATTGAAATCGTGCAATTTTCCCCAAATTCATGGTTTTATGGATGATATTTTCCACAAAAGAGGCTTCGACCCACTATTTCATCCTCATATTAAAGGCTAGGGCTCCTTCCCAAAACATAAAGAAAACTCATGGTCCTGTTACATTTCTTCTTTACAATGGAATCAACTTAAATGTGATCAAAATATCACAACTTGATGGTATAGGATACGGTTTTCCTTCACATAATTCAGGTGATATATAACATGGTGTTCCAACAACCTGAAATCAGGGAGAAAACAAGATTTTGTGTGATGATTCACATGTATTAGTATTAAATAAACAATCAAATATCAATTCTGTAAATCTGTACTTAAATGTCATTTAGTAATTCATTAATATTAAAAAGATTTCATACATACTGCAGTAGAGATAGGAACAAAGAAAAACACTCAATATTTCCTTCATAAACACAGGCAAAACTAGTATGAATTGTTATACATTGTATAAATGAATTTTGAGAAACCATTGAGATATGGTAACTCAGCTGTATGTGTAATCCAATAAATAGTATGTAAATGCAACACTTCTTATCAATTTCCTAAAAAAGATTATAGAAAGTCTGAGAGCATGTTTTATATTTTGCAAAAACAATATGTAATCCCTCCAACAAAATAGTTTGTGGTGACATGACCCAAATATTTATCAACATTGAATCCTTTTATTGAAAATGAAAAGCTTGAATTTAAGTCCAAATGCTAAAGATAATTTTCAGTCTGTCATGGGATTTCTAACGCTAACCTTTCAATATAATTTTCTACTCACTGTATATGCTTTACTTTTACTACTTAAAACTTTTGAGATTCCAAAGTCTCCAATCTTGACAACTTTTTTCTTCTTATCCAACAAAATGTTTTGTGTTTTGAGATCTCTGTGAAGAATTTGTTTTGAGTGAACATGTTGAATTGAAAGTAACATCTGGGCAAAAAAATGTAAGATTTCCTGAAAAATATATATTCAAATATCATAATGTACATGTATATACCCAGTAATCATACTGATAAGACAGTGATAATATGAACTGAGGTTTAATGAATGATAGATAATCATTAATTGAAGATTAATTGAAGACCTGCATTGGTCATATCTGTTTATATAGAACAAAACAATCTCCAGATAAAGGCAACTTGTCAATAAAGGCCACATTTTAAGTTTACCAAGGGTTCAAAGGTTTTACTGTAAATATAGAACAAACGTACTGGTAAACAAGAATATAGGAAAATTAAGTTTTACCTCTTCTTCCAATAAAGTAGTTCCTTGGGACTGTAAATAATCCAATAGTGTTCCCCCTGTAAAACACATGATAAAATCCAGACAAACATTGTATGATCAAATCATAACAAACAAAGTACTGAGAGTACTGTCAGGTACAAAGTTTAAATACATGTGTTAGATAAAACCATCCTTAAAATATTAAAGGCCTGTCCCTATCAAGAATTTGATTAACAGTTCATGAAATGTTCATGAGTTAGCTTATTCATGAATAGTTCATGAATTTATTAATGACCTACAAATTGGACCTTTGGTTCATGAACTATGTCCGATGATGTTCATGGAACTAATTCAAGAACCATAGACAGTTTTTACAAAAAAATGAGTTTTTCATTAGGTTCATGAACTTTTGATGAAGAATTCATGAAACTTCATGAAATATTCATGAACATCAGTGCCATGTCTGATCATGCACTCTAATAATTAAAGTACCATAATGATCTTACATATATATAAGTAAGCTCTAAATAGAACTGCCTGATGTATAAGGTACCAAAAACAGTATTAATTTAAAAAAGAACAGTCACAACATATGTATGAAAGATTAATTTACATTATGTAATATACATTTGCAGTAAAATTGTGTGGAAGAAATCACACAACAAATTTATTGACTTATAAACTTGATCAATTTGCAGTAAGTAGCTATCAGTATGAAAAACATGCACTGTCTTAAATAATAGAAAACATCTATAGATGTAGTATTAAATCAAAGTTATTTCTAAAACAAAAAAGCACTGATTATATTTTGTTTTAATTGACTCACCTTGTGCATATTCCATAACAATCATAAGAGCTTTGTCTTCCAGAAAATTTTCATAATATTCAATAATATTGGGATGACTCAGCATTGATAAAACTTTGACTTCATTCAGAGCGGCTTGTCTTTCATCTTTGGTCATTTGCTCCACTGGAATCTGTTTTATTATCACATTTTTCTTGTCACTTAGTCGCTTACATAAATGAACCGTCCTAGAAAAAAATTCACATAATTAAGATAAAAAATTACTGAATTGAAATGTCTCAAGAAACTAGTAGATTCTACTTGAACAATAACATTTGAAAAATATGATTATGATTGTAAATAATTATATATATGTTATATCATACTCATAGCATATATATATACATATCAATACAGGGCCTTTTTTCCAGAAATTGGGAAGGGGCCTAGTAGCTGTACCCTTTCATTTTGGGAAATTCAAGCGCGATAATTAGCCAAATTTTGAGAAGGTTAGGCAACTGAGTTAGAATAGCATTGTATTTTTGGGAATTTCTTGCCTCAAAAATGGGAAAAAACAGCATTTGTAACATTGGGAAGTCACCGAATTTCGGCCTCTGTTATAGAAGGAAAAAAGGCCCGTAATATACTAGACAAATTCCAAGGTTCAAACATGCCTTGTCAGGGACTGAACCCACAATCCAGAACTCAAAATAATAAGCATAACTAATTTTTTAACTCATATATATACAAATGTATATATATCTTTATTTAGAATCATGCAATACATGTGGTGTTTGATTTCTGCCATTTCATGGCTTCGTGTAGTTTGTGTCTTCACCCCCAAAAGCCAAAGACACAAATACAAAATATACTGCCCACTTATCATGTCTTCCTTTTGCTTTTAGAGGCAAAGACATGAAGACATGACGAATATAGGTGCCCATACGAAGATTTCATACCCGCCAACACAATAATTAACTCAACAACGAAGATTTTGTAACATGTTTGCTTTTAAAATGTTGTCATTTCGCCTACAATATATCATGTCTTCATTTCTTCGCCATCAGAAGTATAAGGCAAAGACACAATAAGTGAGGAGTTTATCATGTCATCAGTTTTTTGGGGTGATGTGACACAATCAAGACTTGAAGTTGAAATGGCAGAAATCAGCTGCCATACGATACCCAGTTTAAAGATAAGATTGCATCTAAAATAATGTTCAGCTCTCGTTACTGGATTAAGAAAGAAGTTAATTATTGAGACTCGTGATTATATGATGTTCTGAAGAACTGAAAAACATATAAGAAAACCTCATCCGAAATTATGATGTCCGAATTACTAGTACAGTTGTATTTCTTAAGTTTACACACCCGTATGCTCCTCTCCCAACAACTCTGATCTTTTCGTAATTCTCCATATTTTACTTAGTTGATTACTATTGCATTCTCAGATTTTCAAATACTTCATTCGTAGGGACGTAAAAAAATTCAGACAATGTGAACATTTTTGTTTATCAACTGTCAACAATGTAAAGGGAACCAGCAACAAAATGGCTGCTAGACGGATCTCCAACAATTGGCTGAAATTTGCCAAATATAACCAGGTTTAAAGATATTTAAGTTGAACCAATGATGTTAGGCCAACCAGTTGATATATCTATTGTCTTTAACGTAAAAAATACCGGGTGACATTGAGGCACCGATGCATTTTTATTGCTTTTATAAAGGTCACACTTTTATTGTCTTTTAGTGGGTGGGGTACAGTATGGCTTTTATTTATATTTTAATAAATTTCGACTCATTTTTAAAGTCTTTGTCAAACTATCGTACGGCGATTGTATTTTCTATTTAAGAGAACATTCTTTCAATGTTCATCCATCTTGTTGATTATTACAAATGGTGGCACTCATGACCAGGCCGTGATGTGACTATATCCTCGAGTGCCCAAACTGCGCCAATCTAAGCTTTAGCGGTGAAATGCTACATTAATACACTACATATAATAGAAACTATTTACTAACCACTTAATTACAACCAATTTACTTCAATACCAAGGAAAATCCCCATCATAAATACGCTTCTACTACAAAGTAACATAAAACACATTGTGAGTCAAATATAATGCCACCATTTTTTTTGGTCCTAACTGCGCCATGCGTGAGTGACGTCTTGACATTTACAATAATTTAGGCAAGGTTATTCATGTTAATAGGTTTTTGAACGAATTTTCTTAAAACAATGCATTGTTCAACTTTTTAAAACTATTTTGTCGGTTATGAGTAGCTTTAAACATAGTTTATTCCTCCTCTTTACAGTGAGGACTGAAAAAAATGTGTCACCTCTCCATACTTTTCCAATTTGAGTACTGTAATTTAATTAACCCATATTTTTAAGTTGTATTTCTCTACTTTCATATTTTTATCTATGTCCACGCCTTCCTCCTATAACAATGCTTGAATGAGTGCGTCATTGAAATATTTTCTTGATCTTTGTATGTTCCGGGAGACAATTGAGAATAAAAATACGGATTCAAATCACTTACCAAGCTTAACATCTACAAGGGATAAAAAAGTAATAATAAGAATAGGCACAGCCTTAAAATACGACTATGGTCACGTGACTTTTATTGATGCAACAGGAAACATTGCAAACGGTGCGTTCCAGGCATTTTTACTCCAACAATTTGTGCATAAAAGGGACATTTTTCAAGGAAACCATTTTGCATTAAGAAAAAACACATAAAAACAGTTGAGTGAAATGAAATGGAATTATTTGTATATTTGAATCGTATTTTCACACAAATATTCATCCTCGTTTTATCTATTATGTCATAGAAAAAAATTCACACGGTCACTTGCGCGTGCGGTAAAATCTCACGAGACTACGTTAAAAACAAGAAAGATGGCGCAGTTAGGACATTGGCGCAGTTAGGACCTCTGACGATATTTATAATCCATTTTTTTGTTCAGGTTAAGTCATCAGCTTCATTAATTCTGAGAAGAAATCTGTCAAGGAAACCAGACAGATTTTCTGTACGATTGGTTGGAAATGCAAGGAACATACATATCAGTGGTAAGAATAATAAGTTATGTTACTTTTTTCTCTTTTTTTACACTTTATTCTTCATTATATTATTAACAAAACATTTCAACATTTCTTCTTCTCGGCGTCACACTGTCATGATAATATTCATTATCAAGACTTTTATCTCTTCACTAACAATTATGTATATAGTACAGTATTTGGAAGAAGAAGAACAACAACAATTTGAACTGTTTTGTTGGTTGGGAAATATGTTTCTAAACTCACTCAATTAAAAATGATTCCAAAATACCTTTTCTTTAAACATGCATTGCAAGTTTAGTGTTATTCCATTATTCCTCTATGACATACAAAACCAGCGTAATTAAAGACAACTGTTAGTGTTGAAGCAGATCGATATTTGCTGCCTGCTTGGTGTCTTGGTAAAAAATGCCCATCAACTTAATTTTAACCACGTTGATATGTGACCTTGCTAATTATGCAATGATGCATATTTATTTGATAAATTGTAGATGGTATATTGTCAAGAACTTACAAGTACAAATCAATTGTTATTTATTTAGCAAGAATACAGCATCTAAGGAATCTCACAATATATGTTAGTTTTTCATAGGTCTGATCTCAAGAGAGATGTTCAGATACATGTACTGCAGTACAACTTCTTCAAAGCAGCCCTTTGTAGAGCAACAACCTCTCTATAACAATGCTTAAAAAAATTCCCTAAGCTGATATTTACTATACATTTAACCTCTGTAGAGCAACAACAGAGGTTGTACAGTACATGTAAGAATACAGGAGATTAACTTCATCAGAGGGCTGTTGTTTTAAAAAATCATAAGAATCTTATGATTTTTTTTTGCCATTTTTTTAACATGTCTTTTTTTAGGAGACAACATAATCAGATACATATATTTATATTTTCAGCTTGTTTGAATGAGGTTGTACCATTCAATCTTTCTGATATTGGTGAGGGAATTCGTGAAGTACAGATCAAAGAATGGTATGTTTTCTAAATCATGCCTTTGTTTTATTAAAACTTTTTTGGTGTGCAATGTATGAGTATTAAAATTATTCAGGTTCTATATTTATTTCATCAAAATATTGAGGTTCACATTTTCATCCTTTAATGTGTGTAATGAAATGAGTTTAATATGTCACATTTTGTGAGATTTTAAATTTAATTATGCATACAATAACATCAGTAGTAGACATTCATATTAATTTCTTATTAAAAATATTCTCATAATTTAATTATATGATTTTGATTCACTGTAAACTAGTTATCATAGTAACAGAATGTGTGTAGTGTCCCATTACTGATGAATAAATTCAGTACAAGTCATGAAGTGCTAAGGCCAACTAAAAAGTGGCTGGTAAACTTTCTAACGTGTAAAAAGATTTGTTTCTGGTTATCCATTCCATCCTACTTCACACCATGACCCTAGACTGTGTATATGTCCTGAGGAAAGATATATCACCTTTCTTACCTTTGTTTAATGTTCAGCATGCTTTCAAAAGTGAAACAAAATCTCTTACCTGCCTACACCAATTTGGATGAGCATATAAACAGAAACAAACAATTTTCTTTTAGGCCTAAATGTGAATTATTGTAAAGTATAGTGCGATTTTATTAACCTGTCATAGCTGAATAATTACATGGTCGCTGAATGCGATTATTTTTAGCTTTGTACCACAGTCGATAGTTTTCGTCTATTTTACCATTAGAGATTGTCCCAATCGTCATGTTTATATAATATTATGTTGTTCATCATTAAATACACATGTACATTCTACAAACCGAAAATTATCGTATAACTTACGAAAATGATTGAACCTCATCAAGCATTGACCATGACATTATGTAGCTTTGACAGTTTAATAAAATTGTACTACAGTACAATATCTGTAGAGCAACACCCTGTGGGAGCTACAAATATTGGCCGTTGTTTAGAGGTTGTTGCTCTACAGAGGTTAAATTTACAGTAAATATCAACTTAGGAAATTTTGAAGAGGTTGTTGCTCTACAGAGGGCCGCTCTGGAGAGGTTTTACTGTATAATTATATTCAAGGTTCTAATACACAAAACATATATCCATCAATTTGTATTACGAATGTTTTCTAGGTATGTGAAGGAAGGAGATCCTATAAGTCAGTTTGACAGTGTATGTGAAGTACAGAGTGACAAAGCTTCTGTGACTATAACCAGTAGATTCGATGGTATTGTGCAAAAGTTATGTTACGAAGTTGATGATATTGCTTTAGTTGGGAAACCACTTGTAGAAATAGAGACAGGGACTGTTGCAGATTCAGGTGTGTTGAAGTATTTATCATCTTTTTTAAGAAGTTTCAGACACACTAGGATTATTTGATCATCTTATGATTTCATTTGAACTTATAAATATATTTGTCACGAAAAATGATTAAGTCTTATTTCTTATTTTGTTAAAAGGTATATATTATATGTATATTAAGCCATGTGATATCCATGAAATATGTACTTTTTCTTCATTTATGTTTCTTATAAATAATAATGATGTAAGATTAATTTCAAGGATAAGGAATGGTAAATAAATGGTATGACTTGAGAAAAGTTGTTTTATTTTAGACAAAACAGAAGATAAATATGAAGATAGTTCATCATCATCAAGTGATAGTGAGTCCTCCATGGTACAAAGGTTGAAAGGTCATAAAGTACTTGCTACACCGGCTGTCAGGAAAATCGCCATGGAGAATAAAGTATATAGTACCATTATACATGTAGCAATTTTTGTCACAAAAAAAGATCATATCAGTTAGAAGTTATAAAACCTGAATTAGGTCTCCCTGTTCCAGTCTTGTTTAAAAAATATATATGGATAAGTATGGATGTTTGCCTGCATCCAATTGTATTTAACCATTGGTTGAATATAACCTCAATTAAATCCAGAAACAACATGGCTGCTTTTGTATGGAACGCTTGATGACTTTGACAATTCAGGCAAATAGAGCATACTGACTTTTTCTTCACAATATCAATACCCATATCAGACATGTGGAAAGTTGGGTTAGTTCTTATCGAATTTGTGCCAAGACATCTGAGAAAGTGGGTTTAATTTAACCAACGATCTTTATCACCACTTTACATAATTCATTGCAATGTAATTACAAATTTTAACTTACTTAGGTTGTGCATGCTGGATTTATGGTTTCGATATAGTTAGAATTAAAGGTAATTCTATGCAATGACAAATTATGATATCATATCTTGTGAAACTAACAAAAACTATTAGCATTTGGGACTTCATGTCTGCAACAGCATTAATGCATTAAAAGTGTTTAAGAGATACCTTTGGTATGATAAAATATGGATTAATTATCTTAATTTGTCAAGCTAACTTCTTTCGTTTGTTGTACAGGTCAGGTTAAGTAGTGTTCAGGCAACAGGTAAAGATGGCAGGATCTTGAAAGAAGATATACTTAATTTTATTGGAGGAAAACAGCCAGAACCAGCTAAAGGTATGCTTAGATGAAATAGTAGTGTTGTGGCCTATTCAATATGGGTTTCTTAAAGTTTATACTTTTCTACATAACAAGTAATAAAATAACCCCTAAATAATTTATAATTACCGCCAGATTTAGAAATATTATTTATAATTACCTAAAAATTTAGAAAAAATACAGTTGAATCTCGTTATCTCAAATTTCTATGGACCGTGGAAATCAGTTTGAGATAACCGAAATTTGAGATAAACGAATACTGTATAATTATAATTATGTGATTTAAAGTATTTGTGTACACGCACATACAGTAGCCTTTATTTAAGATTACAATACATGCATGATTACATTTTGCTTGAATAAAATATGTGCATACGTAGAGAAGAAACAAAATAATTATGTATCTATTCATAATAATTAATATTAACAATTAATGTCCCAACATAAAATACTTATTTACGAAATTTGTTGTAAGAATTCGAAAAAAACGGAGCGTCTAGCTTTAAATATTTTCGGATGTATATGCATTCCGTACATAATGTAAGTTGTCGCAACGTCAATCACGCTTTCTGAATTAATATCTATTATCAAGCTAAGATCATTTTACTAAGATTGGAATCCGACACTGTCATAGGTGGCAAGAATCGTACTCAATTTTCAAGTTAAACCTACGAGTATCCTAGTATTCGGATACACACAGCAGCCGAAAATATACGTGGTGCGTACTGGTTTACCTTACCTACCATAATTTTAGTTAAGTCAAATACCAGGTATGATTATCATGCTACACTACACGTGTGCTTTCTGTTTGTCACACGATTATAAATCTCCCGGAGCCTTTAAATTGTTCAATTAGCAAAATATCATGATATGTGTGAAAGCGTCCATTGTTCGCTGATCTGCTCCAACTTTGAGATAAACAACTCAAACTACATGCTAATTAGAGTCACGGGGACAAAGATTTTGTTTGACATAAATGAAATTTTGAGATAAGTGAATTGGAGGTAAGCGGATTAATTTCATATAGAGAAAGAGCAAAAAAATCGGGACCCAACGAAACAGTTTGACATAACCGAAATTTTGATATAAGCGAGTTTGACATAACGAGATTCAACTGTATCTACATTTACCACAATTTTTTAAAACAATTATCTGTTATTACCAAAATAATTTGATTATAATTATTGTCAGAAACAAGAAAGATAGTAATATGAATGTTTGATCCCCCCCCCCCTACCAAAATAGTAGTTGCATTGTTTTTGAATTTTTCAGAAATTGTACCTCCAGGCCCTGCAGTGACTACACCACCTACACCTGTTGCAGCCCCAGCACCAACCCTAGTCATACCACCTAAAGTGGCCCCCAAACCTGTATTGGGTAAAGATTACAGTGAAGCCATTAAAGGTATACGTAAAGCCATGGTGAAGACAATGACAGCTGCACAAACTATTCCACCATTTGGTTATTACGATGAGATTGACATGACAGAATTAGTCAGATTTAGGGGAAATATAAAAGCACAGGCTTCAGAAAGAGGAGTGAAGTTTTCTTACATGCCTGTGTTTATAAAGGTGACATTTTATATTATTTAGTATTTTGTCTATTAAACGTACTCTGAAACTCTTACCATTCTTGCTGTATTGAGTCCCTAAGTTTTAATGATTTCATTTGTTGATATTGATGAGCATTGTATGTTTAAGTGTTTGTATTTCAAAAAGTACTGCAAATTTTTCTCGTTAGAAAATATGTTACATAATGGACAACTATGAACTTCAAGAATTACATTCAATGTGTGCAGTATTTTATCTTGTTCAATGGTAAAAACAATGTTACTGTATGCATGTGCTATCATTTTTGTGTTCTTAATAAGTTATTAACTGATAGAAAGTCATCTTATTATGCCCCCTTTTGAGGAAAAGAGGCTATATTGCTTTGCACATGTCGGTAGGTCCGTCCATAACTAAACCTTGCCTGGGCAATATCTAGAGAACTATTTGGCCTAAGCTTCTTAGATTTGTATGGGAGGTTGGTCATCACATGTAGATGCCCCCTAATGCTTTTGAGGTCCAATGTCATACTGTCTGTGTTTCACAAAAACTTTCATTCATTTTTAATTTGCGTTTCTTTCCCCTTACTAAGTCTATATATATAATAATTTTATTATATAGAGGATATTAAATGAGTATAGATTCTGTAATGAATTTATTGAACGAGTTGAATAAAACAGTATGAAGCGAGCCTTAGACGAGTTCAATAAATTCAAGACGGAATCTACACAAATTTAATATTCTTTTTATCACATAGGCTGAAAATACAGCGAAAACCAACATACCTGTTTGACATTGCTACTTATAACAAAAGAGTGACATGTGCATAAATAAGGCTTTTTAATCAGGAGCACAAAAAATAGTTCCATTATGAAACATCATAAATAATAAATGCGTGAACATATCTAACAATATAAACAGTGCCTTTGCTTACTCAAATTGTTAAAATCGATTCTGCATTACTCTTGTAGTTATAAATTTTGTTGACATACAGCGTAGGAATAAATTCATGTGAATCTGCTCATTTACATTTTATATGCACAGCCATGCCATATCGTTTTTACAGAACGGCCAAAACGGCACGGGTATGTGATATATTGTTATTCTTACATGATTTTTTTTTCAGGCAGTATCAATGGCTTTAACACAATTTCCAATACTGAATTCCAGTTTGGATGAAAAAGTAGAAAATATTACATATAAGGTACTTTATTTGGTTCATTAATATAATCTGATATAGTTTTATTTATATATATATCAAGTTTTTTTTATCAGTTTCATGTAAAGAAAATTGTACAAATCGATTTTAATGATTTTAAATTAGTGTAGACTTCCTTTAGTTGTATATAACCACTATTGCAATTCTTGATGTTGATTGAGTAATAGATAAAAATTGATACCATTAATTAACCTGTATATTGCTGGTACATTAATTGTGGCGATATGTTTATCTGGAAAATAGTTTGTCTGGTCTTCCTCTGTAGTGTGCTTTGTTTTATTAAAACATCTGTTGAATGGACAGGGGCCTCCTAGGTAAGGGAGTCTGGTGTCTGATTAGTAATCACTAGTTCTATATATCTGTCAGTTCGAATCCTACCCAGGACCAAATTTCACATGTTAGGAAGCTGTCCAGGTAGCTCAGAAGGTTGGTGGTTCTACCTAGGTGCTAGCCTGGGGTCTTCCTCCCTTCACTGTCTGTTCTGGAAAGTCACAAAATCACCCTGATTGTTTGTGTGACATTAAGTTTCGGTGACAAAAGGGAAGTAACTGTTGAATGGAAGGATATCTGATGATATGACTATTTTAATTGAAAGCACTATAATATATATATATATATTTTTTGTGAAGGTATCTAATCTCACTTTTGGCCTATATTTCTTAGCAAGACGTATTAATTATTCAAAAGAAATTCCTCATTCTATTGGATGATTCAGAGGAAACCCTTCCTTCAATTGGGTGAAATCTACAAGCATAGAATAATTGAGAATGCAAATTGCATCATGGGATAAGTTGTGTTCACACGGTACTATAATGGCAATTTAGGAATTTCATAAAAATTATACTTTTGGTTTCAACAGTGTAAATATCATTAAAGAAACTTTGCGAGTGTCTTTTTAAAAGTATTTCTTGTTTTACTTTCTTTATTTTCACAATTGCTATTCCAGGCATCACACAATATAGGACTAGCGATGGATACTAAAGATGGATTATTAGTTCCTAATATAAAGAATGTACAAGCATTAAGTATATTTGAGATAGCATCAGAGTTGAACAGACTTCATGCACTTGGTTTAGCTGGTAAACTTGGTACTGATGATTTGACTGGTGGAACATTCTCTCTGTCAAATATTGGATCTGTAAGTACCGGTATTATGTAAAATGGCAGGTTAATCTATTTTCTGATTAAGTTGACAAGAGTGTAACGATTGTCTTCTTTCAATCTTTTAAGTAAAAACTGCAATAAATTTATTTGCTAATGGTGGATTGATTTTGAGCGTATGTGTATAGTTACATATTTAAAATTGAAATTTGTGAATATCTGATTATATAATTTAAATTTGGTAATTTAATGATTTGACCAATATGTCTCTTTATGGGAGAAAGTAGTTATTTGCTTAGAGAGGATGGAAGTCTATTACTGGTTCTTCCCAGTAACAATGGAGAGGTGAACTGTCCACCTTGTATGACTCTGACTGTTGAAAAGGGGCATAAAATCCAAACAAAGGAACAAACTGATAATTTGAATGTTGTATAAATTTTTTTTAATCTCTTATCATTATTTGAACAGGATCTACGTTGATCATTATCTATGTTGATTATTTTCTTGTCTTGATTTAATTGTTTTGAAATGATACATTGAAACGCATGGTTGGTTCTAATTGTTGAGGTATCTGTTTATCATGTGTTGTACATGTATATGTTTACAGATTGGAGGTACTTATGCCAGGCCTGTCATACTACCCCCTGAGGTAGCTATTGGAGCCATTGGGAAAATTCAGGTAAATGTGATTTTAGACATATTGGTGTATCTACTCTGTACAATAATAGACATTTTGAACAAATGGTTTCTTGTTTGCAATGACACATGTTAATATACAGGGTAGTAAAATCAATTAGTTGTAGAGTAGTAGGTATGAAATACAGCTGACAGTCATTTCAACATTTCGCATCTTATTATAGTGTAATACAAATCTAGGAACTGAAATTACATTTCCAATTTTCACATTTTCTTGAGTTGCACATTTTGAAATTTCGCATCAAAACTTTATTGAAAACAGAATGAAATTCTCGGAAATTGATGAATAAATTCGAAATTTTGCATTTTTTTAACTCTTGAGATTCAACTGTTGTTATTGTTACTTTTATTTGAGTTGGTTTTATTTGGGTTATATTGGCAGTTTTGCTTTTCATTCCTCACTACCATAGCTCACTGGCAATATAGGACACTGTAAGCAAGTGCCACTTAAATAAATACATTTTTGTGCAGTGATTGTGAATAAATGGTTAAAAACTGAAGGTATAATAGTATAAGATGCCTTAATCGATCCAATAGTCACTTTCATTTTTGTACATTATAATTTCAGGCTTTACCTAGATTTGATGATGAGGACAATGTAGTAAAACGTTACATAATGCAAGTCAGCTGGTCTGCAGATCACCGTGTAATAGAAGGTGCAACGATGGCGAGATTCTCAAACTTGTGGAAGTCGTACCTGGAAAATCCTGCTTCAATGATATTAGACCTGAAATGACATTGTTTTAGTCAGTAACAAAATTGATGAGTTAGAAGGGTTAGTGATGATGTGTGATGACTGTAGTCAGTTGTGATAACATTTTGAATTATCATTCTCATGCCTGTGGTTGCTTATTGACTCGACTGAGATCATAGTGATGATTCCACTGTGATGTGTATATATAGGGGGTACAATGCATTGTACAATCATTGTGTATGTGTATTATAAACATCTTAATTTGAAGTATTGACAGGCAGGTGAAAGTACTGGACACTTGTTTATCATCAGTATAATTTATATTTATTTTTATTAATCTGAAAAAATTCTCCAATAAGAATTTGCATTGATTTAATTTTGTTTCTGTTTTTATTACTGATTTTGCAATGAACTCTTAGAACCCTAGGTGTCATATATAATTGAGTGTAAATCCTTCCATGAATGTGTTATAAAAATTTTACTGAGAATATTAATGGGTTAACGTAATGGGATTGGCTGAAATCGCTAAAAAATGTGAAATAATATTTTAAGTTATTTACAAAATTTAAATATCATACTTTAACTGAAGCAAAAAAAAATCTAACCTAACACACAAAGATGGTGTTTTATTGCGATAAATACTGCCCCCCTTTATCAACTTCCTTATCAGCGTTAACCGTCTCTAACGTAAAGTGCATTGTATTGGTACGATATGATACTATTCATTTGTTAATGACAATAATTTGTTATAAAATCTCTTACTAGACATCAAACCTGGGCGTGGTTTCAATTATTGAATTTTAAACTTTTGCGATTTTGATTGGTTATCAAAATTGAATGGGGTGCGTCAATTTGTTAATTTCATGAGACGATAATGATCTGATACTTTAATTGTTAATTGTTCAGCTTAAAAAAACACAGTAGGTGTCATATTCGAACTGACATTGCCGTCCTATTTGATGACAGATTTCAAAGTGGTTTTTATATCTATAAATTGGTGAAACTTGATATCACCAGACATCTACTCCTGATACCTTAAATGCTGAAGTAGATCAGGCAGCATGCATTACACTTACTGAAAACTTGAATTCACTTACTTGTACAGCATTTTAGTCTCTGTAATACTGTGGTTTCATTTATTTTCGTTGGGCTCAATTTTCGTGGTTTTTACTAAAATGACTCTTTCGTGGGGACATAAATTCGTGGATTTTGATTTTTTGAAAAAATTGCCTGGTCACCCGGGTACCAGCTAACTGATGAATTATCAGTTAAGTCTACCTCTGCTGTTATGTGTTATCCGTAAAAGTGTGATTTTGATGTGTTAACAATCAATTACTTGAATTCTTCATATAAAAATTACATGCATTCGTTCAATCTGCTGTAGTTAGGTCATGGTTGTTCTAATTGTGTACTGTAATTGTAATATATTTGTTTTTAGTTTTTACTCCCAACTTCTAGCACATTTTCTCATTATTTATACATTGTGTTTTGTTCCTTTTCTCATGACATTATATACAAATGTATAAGTATACTATCTTTAAATCTGAATTTTATATTTCAATTGAACTTAGTCTATGGATATTGAATATAGTCTCTAGACCAATAAGATGATGATGTCAAATGTATTTCTATAATTGAAATCTGTTTCACTGAAAATATGTATAGAAATTCTTTTTTATGTTCTTATTGATTAGTTTTTCTGTATGTATCATTGTTTGCTATCCCAAGCCTGTGACAAGTGATTTATGGCACATTATTTATGAAATAAGTATTACAAAATAATTTTACATTGTATTAGAATATCATCAGTTAATATCACAATTACTGTTTATCTAATACTCAGTGTTTTAAGGGTTAGGGTGTTAACCCATATACCAGGAAGTGTTGTATACAGTAAGTACTGGTCATATTTATATGACTGTTTAAACACTGTTTCTCTGTATTTTATGAATACATGTTTGTGATTATTCTAACATTGGGCATTAAATATGATTTAATAGTATTCTGAATATTTAATAAATGACAAGTGAATTCATTTATTACATGAAAAAAAAAACATACAAAATACATATGAAGTCAGTAAAGCTTTAAAGACCATATTTGACTTTTTCAGTGGTATTTTTGTCTATTATTTTAATGTGTGGAGTTTTTCTGAATAATAATGATTTTAAATATATGTTAATTTCGTCTGTAAATGTCCTCAAATGTTACTGGAATTCATGTATTGGTCGGTCAAAATAATTGTAATATCTTACTTTAATTGGATAGTTTGTATCCAATAAATTCCACACAAAGAAAACTGTGCCAAAGTCGTTTTCCTGCTATTGATTGCATCCCCAGCATTAGTGAACAGATCATGAGTGTGACACTTAGTCCTATGTTTTTGCAAATGTTTTACCCCAGTTTTTGTGATTGTTAGTCAATCAAATCAACAAGTGAATGTAAACTTTTTTTTCAACTTACATTGATTGTCAGTGCATGCTGTGATATAAAATATCTGTAGCTGTTTCACATCATCAGAATTGTATAATGATAACATGTCATCAACTTCATTTTGTTATACTTTATTGCAACATTTTTATTGCTTTGTGCCGTGGTTAGTGCACTGGATATGTAACCTGGCAACAGGTTTGATTTCCAGTCGCGGCTGATCATATTCTTCCATGAAAATTTGAAAAAAAAATTGATTTTCTTCCAGATGTCAAGAAGTTGCCTGTTCCTCTTTAAAAGGTAAGTTAGTACTGGTTAGAATACAGCCCAGGAAAACTGCCTAGGTGAATTGTCCATCGTATATAACTAAAAACAAAAATTTAAACCCAAATAAAATAAATTGTATGTGTGCTGTAAATGAATTGTATACAAAATGAATATGATGTAAAAAAATTTTTTTTTACTGTTAATAAACCCCGGCAATTAAGAATTATTTTGCCAGTCAGAATTACAGTAATGGGAATAAAAATGGTGTTATAATACCATATTTAGTGTGATGAAACTTTATAATATCTCAGTTTGTTTTGTGATTTAAGTGTATAGTTGTGAGTGTTACTATAATTACATGTATCATCTGTTGAGTTATACAGATACAACTAAATATGGAATAATGATCATGAATCTCATTAATAAACCAAGATATCTCATATTTATTTGTTATTTATCTTACTATCAAAAATGTGCCAACAATTAAAGGTATAGATAAGGTGTGACAAATAAACCTACATTGTTTTTCATTGTTTAGATTTTACCTTGTGTCAATTAAGATTTACCTGGTTTGCTTGATTGAGATATGAAGTGATGCTTCTACTTGTATGTGAATGGTTGACAGGTTATATTATACCTGAAGACCCTGTCTTACTAGGCATTTGCCAAAGTTATTCAAAACTGATGCTGTAGTTTTAACCCTACCAGAGACATAAATAACATGTTATATATGTCTCTGACCCTACACACAAGGTTGTTTTACCCTTTATTTAAAACTCAGTTTGAACAGAAACCGTAACGTAATTTCACCACTTGATATCACCAATTGATATCCACATGTCTCAATTCGTTGAAGACCTCCATGTGAATTTCGGATCCATTGCTAAGTACAGAGTTCCAGACATCCAGCCCTGGACACTTACTCCGGCAGAATTTCTATTCCACCTCAGCTGTGACAAAAAGTCAGACACAGTGTCACTTTTCAAACCAAATACCATGAACTGAAAGAAACCATACACATCAACCCATTTATACTGATAGCTCTAAAGATGATGATACTGTTGCAGGTGCAGTCCAATCGTCGAGAAGAAGTAATTACCTTCTAGATGCAGAATTGGTCATTCTCGTTTAACCTATTCTTGCCTTCTCACCGGAGATGATATGCCAGAGTGTATTCCATGTGGTGCACCACATTCTACCAGACATGTTCTTGTTGACTGCATTGACCTTCAGCATTAATGTTGAAAACATGAACACAGTTTTTGAAACTGTCAAACCTGAAACTATTATCAAATATTTAGAGAAAGTAGGACTTTAGAGTAGACTGTAATACTTTTTAAACGCTTCATTTTATCTATGTAAACTAATGTAAACTATTTACTTAACGCTTGTTATCACCATTTGATTTTGAATTTATTCATGCCAGTCACGCTTCATTCTCATTATAATACATTGTCTTATTCCATGACTTATATCTATTGATTTCCCTTTTTATTTCTTATTGCGCGCTTTATGACCATTTGTTGTTGATGTGCCATAAAACAACACTAAACAAACAAACAACAATTTGGGAATTAGGTCGATACACTTATGTGCTGGTTAGATAAACTTTCTGTGATGCGTTTAATTGATATATTATCCTGTATCATCAGTCCCCTCTCTGCCGGGCTGCTCTGAAACGACCAGAGCTGTCAAATGAGCCGATAAACTGATATTCTACTTGTCATTGAACATAATTTGAAGACAATAAAATAATATACATGTATGTCCATACCATCGCAGATTTCTGCATTCCATTTCAGGCTAGTTAACTGCAGCAGTGCAACAAATATCACAGAATGTTGAAAATGTCATTTAGGCCAAAAATAATGTCAGAATAATTGAATATTGCAATTTATAGCAAAAAATCTTAAGTGAAACTTTCAATTATGCATGCTCTGAATATTGATGTGATACATAATCTTACACCTTTAATCAAATTACACACTGAATACATAAATGTTTTACATTACGTGACATGCACAAGAATTTTATATGTAACGTATACTACACAGAATTAGATAAGCTACAATGATCATAAGTTTATTCTAAAGTATAAAATTAGAAGAGCTACACTTGTAATTTGTTAGAGTAAAAATTAGAAGAGTTACAGTTGTAATTTGTTAGAGTAAAAATTAGAAGAGTTACAGTTGTAATTTGTTAGATCAAAAATTAGAAGAGCTACACTTGTAATTTGTTAGAGTAAAAATTAGAAGAGTTACAGTTGTAATTTGTTAGAGTAAAAATTAGAAGAGTTACAGTTGTAATTTGTTAGAGTAAAAATTAGAAGAGTTACAGTTGTAATTTGTTAGATCAAAAATTAGAAGAGCTACACTTGTAATTTGTTAGAGTAAAAATTAGAAGAGTTACAGTTGTAATTTGTTAGAGTAAAAATTAGAAGAGTTACAGTTGTAATTTGTTAGAGTAAAAATTAGAAGAGTTACAGTTGTAATTTGTTAGATCAAAAATTAGAAGAGATACACATGTAATTTGTTAGAGTAAAAATTTGAAGAAGTACACTCGTTGTTTGTTGCAGTAAAAAATAGAAGAGCTACACATATTTGTTAAAAGTAAAACTTAGAAGAAATACAGTTGTAGTTTGTTAGAGTAAAAGTTAGAAGAGCTACTTTCAAAAGTTTATTTCAGGGTATAAAATTAGATGGGCTACACCCATCGAAAATAAGTGTTCGGATAAAAAAGTTAACTAAATAGCAATATACATTTTCAGAACACGAAGTCCAAGGTTCAAGATTAAAAAGTCACGTAGCATTGAATACATAATGAAATATCAAGACCAGCTGACGTGTTCCAGTTTACAATGGTTTTGACAAGGGACATTTTACTATGATTTAGACACTCTAGTTTTCAAATACAATATCTGGTTCTTGTTTAATCATTTTTTCAAAGTTGGTTTGCTTCGGTACACATGTTTGTTTTGATCCGGTTGGCATGCCATAACGTTCAATACGTACACTAGATTCTGATGGTTCCAGTCGTACAGCATTAGGTGACACCATGGCGGGATCCTCACTGAAGTAGTTAAACGGTTGAAGATAGAAACTGAGGCCCATCCCAGGTGTTGTAGTCAATGGTAAGTCTTCCTTGCGTGGAATATGATGCACACCTAAACTTACCCATAAAACCAAATCCTGCAAAAGTCAATGTATTGTCTTATTATTACTAAAAATAATGATCATTGCAATAGTTATACACTCAACAAAACAAATTGAGGGTCACTTTTGTTATAGGGTAAATATATTATGTAGTGCTACCAACATCATAATTTTATATCTCATTTGATAATTTTATTATATAAAAGTGTCCAGCATAAAAATCAACAAAAATAGCTACAGGTATTGATTTTCAATAAATCATTAACGGCTTAAGCTTAAACATTAACACCCACAGAATTGAAGAGATTTAGAGGAGGTGGGTGTGTTATGCAACTCAGAATATCTGTAGAATGAACAGGTTTTTATGCGTTTAGAATCGTGTATGTCCTCCATTAGCCTGGATAACCTCTCTAACAAGGGTTTGAAAGCTGTTTATTAGTGTTTTGGTGTCATTTTGGGGAATTTGATCCCATTCCTCTCTGAGCACATCAGCAAGCTCTTGTCTGGTGGATGGTTGATGCGGACGGACAGAAACACGTTGTTGAGTATGTCCCATTCGTGCTCATTTGAGTTCATATCTGGAGACTTTGCGGGCCAGTCCATTCTCTCGATTCCCTGGTCATCAAGGTTGGCGGTCACGATACGTGCGCTGTGTGCAGTCGCATTATCGTCCATCAGGATGAAACCTTGTCAAACTGCACCGGCATAGGCGACCACAATTGGTGCCAAGATCTCGTCTCTGAAACGTAAACCATTAACTGAGCCGTTCAAAAGCACGTAGAGATCCGTTCGACTATCGAACGAAAAGCCCACCAAACAAGAACGGAGCCACCACCAAACGTCATGTTCAGCAACACAACAATCTTTGAAACGCTTATTACGCTGGCGCCATACTCGTTTACGTACATCGTGATGGTCGAGACAAAATTTTGATTCGTTTGTAAACAATACCGTGACAGTAATGGCGTCGTTGCCATCTGATATGATCACGCGCAAATGCTAGGCGGTTTCGTCTGTGTCTAGGCGTCAACAGGGAGCGAACAGCAGGGCGTCGGGCGTGTAAACGGGCGTCACAGAGTCTATTGCGAAATGTCTGAGCAGAAATTCGAACACCGCTCACGTTTTGGAACTCTCTGTTAAGGGCTACATCCTACTGAACGCGCTGGTGCTTGGTCATCATGTCGACCATGGACGTCTACTTTGTGGCCGTCTTGCAACGGAACCAGTGTCTTGAAACTTCTGCCGCAAACGTTGAATGACACTTTGACGAACACCATGTCCTTAAGCCACTTGACGTTGACTTTGACCCGCCAAGAGCCGACCAATGGCCCTTTCTGCTTCTCCTCTAGGCATATGTCTTCTAGACATTTTAATCACACAGAAACAGTATTCCCAACAATTGTTTAAACTTTTATGATGCTAGTTTACAACACCACAACCAAAAATTGACTTGGATTTACACGTTCAAATTTTGCACACGGGCTGTTTCACCCTCATTGTTTGGGTAGCTGTGCATATGTCGTGATTCACGGGAATGTTTAGTATTACGAGTCGATAAAACAGCACTTCACACAAGTAAAGTGTATAACAAATGTATGTGACCCGTTTTATTTTACATAAAACCAACAATCATAACTAAACCTTAATGTATGTAAGTGACCCTTAATTTGATTTGTTGAGTGTAATTTAGTATTTATAATAAATTATGCATTAATTTATATTTGGGTCGTTAATATAGATATAAATGGTCTCATTTATTAAAGAAAGGAATTTATACTTATCATACCTCGTCTACTATAGATTCATTGTCGTCAATGAATCCTTGAAAGTCTACAACTTGGTTCTCAGTGTCAAACATTGAATACATTGAACTACTATGAGCTTCAGTATCTTTCTGCTTCGTGACAGCATGTTGGTATCTGGCCCAATTAATGGCTGGTTCCTTGTTATGTCCCCTCGGTATAATCTGTTTCACCATACCATTGTTGATAAGCCTGTAATATACGTTCATATTGCTCAGATACAAAGCAAACAAGATACATGTATTCACAAGCAGGGATTTTCTTTATTACATAGTTATAGCCAGAAAAGAGCCCCCCTCCCCTCTGGAAATTTCTTTGAAATCATACAATTTTCCCCAAATTCCAATTACTTAGTATGTCATTGAAATTACATTCCCCAAATCGGTTTCAGGCAAGACATCGTTCCCTAAAAGAGGCTTCAACCCATAACATTATCTTCATATTAAGGGTTAGGGCGCCTTCCCAAAACATTAAGAAAACTCTTGACGAGACAGGAAATAAACTGACATTAGTCTCGTTTAAAAAAAGTATTACGCGTCGACATTCTTGAACATTTGATGTTTCGTTTTGTCAGTTCAATTTATAAGAATTGCCATGCAAACATTTCAAACAACTATGGTAGGTATTGATGATAAAGTGAATAATATTATACATGTATTGTTTACGGTCATACCTATACGCTTGATGATTCCCATATTTGTCTCGTTTTTGATTATTGTAAAATATGTGGTATTTCGGTGAATCGAAATCGTACGTGTAAGCTGCCTCTTTCTCGTTGTTTTTTAGTTGCTTTGTAATGTATCCTTGACTATACGTTGCGTTCTTCTTCAATGAAAATTCATTTTCTTCAGTCTCGACATTAATATTGATTGTTTCATATCTATTACTTTGTCCTTTGACGTCCAAGTCTACTTTAAAATTGAACAAATGTGTATGGAAGTTGGCAACTATTCTATCCTGCAGTTTGAAGCCATATCGGGTTTCCTGTTGCGTGTAAGCATTGGATAAAACGTATCCGGTAGATATGCCCTTTACTTCAAAGACGCCATTTTGGAAAAAGCGGAAGTCAAATATATAGTCGTAATTCACAACTGTAACAACCGTTCTCAGAACTAACACCACATTCTCAAGACCTTCGTAGAATTTTCCCTCTGAATCAAAATATGAATGGTGTCGTCGAAGAGGTTCACCTGTGTTAAGTTCAAACAAACAAAATGCATTCCGAGTTTTATCGGGTACCTCCGAGGTTTCAGTCACATGCATCGCATTGTAATATGTTGCGTAATCTGGACAATCCACGCCTGGAATCAACCCTTGTGCAGACGGACCTATCAACTCCGCGGAGTCCATATAATCTGAAAAACGCTGTTGGGGACTATGACCTGAGTAAAACACTGAAATTTCTTGCAGACCAACTTCATATGCGATTCTTTCTTTGTTAAACCGTATATCATATAGTTGTGGACCATAAGATGTGGAAAGTCTAAAATCAAACGACCATTGCATATATTCTACATGTCTTCCATTTACTTTGTATCGTAGGCCGTCTGGTAATACAAATGTAGGGTTACGCCTATTTTTCCCAGTCTCAGGAATGTCTCCTCTTCGATGAGGGGCTGAGAAAAGATCATTATTCACTTCAGGAAAAGTTTGAGGGATGCATGTAACTGTGCCATTTTGAAACTGATTCGCAAGTTCATTGATAGAGCTGTATTGTTTCTCTTGGAACCAAATTGTGTCAACGTAAACACCGTCTTCTTTTATATTTACCAAAACAGAAAAGTCTACAGGATGAAGGGAGTAATATTCCACATTGTATGTTAACCAGTACCACGTTTTCCTTTCGTTTACGCCACTTGAAGCCGGTGAAAAGGAAGAAGCATACAAAAACGCTAAACATTTATCATCACAATCTTTAAGTTTGGCTCCAAAACATTGTTGAATAATATCTCCAATTCCTTCATGTATTTGGCTGGTTAATGAATCTGTTACCGAACTGTAATCTTCTTCAGTCATTGGTCGATAGAAATACGGCAACGAAGCACTGATCCCAGGGCGAGGTCGATGTGAGTTTGGATTTGGTAGTGGTCCAACTATGATCTCATTGATTTCCGTATTTGGTTGCTTTCCACGGATGATAATCACTTTAGCTTCACGAGGTGGCTGAATTGAACCCTTATCTAGGTACGCCAGAACGTCAGTCTTGTTTGGAAGATAAAGTTCCGCTACGAACACAAAGTTAGCATTCTTCTTGCTATCAGACGGATTCACTAGATCTAAATCTTCATTGTTGTACAGATACTCCTTTAGTCCTTGTATTTCTTTAACTGTTAAATCGTGAAACACACCGGGATGTTCCGGTTCGACGTCTTCCAGATATAGATTCCTTTCTGGGCATTGTGTTTCTTCTGCCTCCAAGTTTTTTCCTTCGTCTTTATTAGCTACAACCGCGAGTGCTATAACGAGTCCAACACATGTCACTGCAAGAATAGCCACTACGGCGTATAAACATCTGTTGATAGACACTACTTTGTCCTCAGCCGCCATCTTTTGGAATAAAACTACTGTAACTTCAATATCTATTTAAAACTAATTCGATTCGTCTTGCTTCGCTGAATCAAACTACACTACACCGATCAACAAAACTAATTCAATTAGCTACAATCGCTTGTGTTTTGATAAGTCCAAGACATATTAGTTTGACAGAGAGAATTACAACTACGATGTATTTATTTACAGACTTCTAAATCCAAATCACACTAGTGCACATGAATAAGCTTTAAAATATTTATAACATGAACACGTGAAATCTAATCTACTTCACAACGCTACAATTTGCTACTCTTGTTATACTACTTCCGCAACAAAGAATTTCGGCTGAGATTGCGTTCGATTGTGTTTCTCTTCTAAGCTCTTCTAGCCGGCGTATTCTCTTCTTACGAGAATCTAATCGAATCGGCCTCTAGATAGAACTACATTTTTTTTTTCAAGATTCCCGCGAAAAAAATAAAACATCGCTTTCAAAACTAGGTAAATGATTAAGGGTATCATATATGCATTATTAAGGCAAATTTATATTACAATACAAAAGAAATGAACATGACTAAAACCTCATATCGATGAAAAAGATGTTTTCTTTACCGTTCACGGGCTGTCTGGTATGTTTCGTTGTTTACATAGATCACGCCCGTTTTAACACTCATAACGAGTGTAATTTATCCTTCGACAAAAATGTTGTGAGGATCTTTCGTCCTCGTTGTGAGCACCCATATTGTTTGTCAACAAGGTAAGTTTTTCCAAAATTATGAAAGATATACAGGCCTTGGTGTAAAATATCGGAATGCAGTTAGCTAGCTATAAGGGTTTTTTCGAGTACGCACATGTAAAGATATTGACAATGATTGACGTTCTGGATGTTATACTAGTATATGGTCAGGCGAGAACTTCATTCTCGCTTTCAAGCCACCCCGGGTGACTGTGTCGTACGGTTTTACCATCAAATTGTCCACCAACATGCAATATCTTTACATGTGCTGACTCGGAAAACTCTAAACTATAGCTAACTGCATCTTGATATTTTTACAGAAAGGCCTGTATTCTTCAAAAGTCTGGAAGAAAAATTACCTTATTGATATACAATATGGGTGCTCACAACGAGGACGAAGGTTCCTCACAACATTTTTGCCGAAGGATAAATTGCATTCGTTATGAGTTAAACGGACGCTGAATTCCTATCAGAATAGGAAGTACTCGTGTCTAAAAATAGCCCGAGGATTTAATCATAATAAATTGCAATCTTTGCTATATGCATAATTTGAGAAAGGAAATTTGACAATGACATATGTAACACATTTAATTGTTTACTCTGTAAAACCAGAGAGCTGAGTTTTTTTCTGACCTAAATACCGCAATCTACAATTGTAGACTTATCTTACAAGTTCACACAGAAAGACCTCCTTGTTAATAAATCTGTTTCACAAATCATTCCATTGTCGATGGGTACTCAAAATTTACGGTCATGAAGATTGAAAGAACGAACACAGTATTACAAACATTCAATGGATATATATGACGTTATTATTTGTCGAGTGAATTTTAATACAGTAATCAAAATCAGATCAGTTATCATCTATAAAAGATACAAAACAACAGACTGGAAGTTTACGAAATGCAGAATTATTACGCCAGAAATCTTATGTCACAAAATAATAACATTGAGGAGGTTGATACGTAAACATTTTAAAGGTACATCCATAATGTATGTTGTATTTTAAGAATGTATCAATCTAGCAAAGAGGTAACCTTATGAAGCATATTAGAACGAGTGAGTATATGCTAACAGTAAGACAATCGAACAGCCTGGGCCAAATGAGCACATACTCACATTAAGGAAATCACTAGTGTTTCATGCATATTTTTAAAGGAAAAAGTAAAAATGAATATAATTTATTTCATTTATTACAACTCGGCATGGTGTATTTAGGTATTCTTAGCACTCTTTGCCACTGGTGTACAATATATTGTGTACATATAGTACAATAATAATATAACATCAGCACACAAGGAAATACAAGTGATACGTTAAAACTGGATACTATGCAATACATGTATATAAATTTACAATGTCTTAAACTACTTTTAATGTGCTATGGAGTTTACAGAATGGTATTAAGATACAATAGATACATGCTCCTCTTAGATGCTTTAAGTATATACACTAGGCCAAACTTATAACTGTGCAGTTGAAAAAATGATACCATTTCTTTATTTGTAAATGAAATTACACCAAATTTTAGAAATATGTGCTTGTACATGATGTCCATTTAATCCAATATCGATTTATAAAAAACGCGATAATTCCGTGCGCTACTGCGGCCAATAAGAAACAGACATATTCAGACATATGTTAACCTGAAAAACATAAAACTGGTAAATTAGAACTCACCGACAGAGTTATTAGCCGTCGGACTTATTCAGGCGGGTGTGTCAAAACTAGAGGTAGGTCTATATTTTTCATAATTCCTTGCAAACGGTTAATCTGAATTCATGGATTTTTGCACATTATCTGTATTAAATAATTGTTTGTTAATGTAAAATACAGAAAATTTTATTTTGGCAAACATTTTTTCCGACATATTCTCATTTATTCGTCTATCTTTCACGGAGATTTTTGACAATAAATTTTCTGCATTTTTTTAAAATGGACTTCATTGCGTTAAGAATAGATTAATTAATATTTATTCAAATCATTATTGTCTCAATATCGTGAGTATTTGTCTTGCCATACATTTGTTAATATCACTCTTGTTACCCTGTTTTTGCCTTATTTGTACGCATTCAAACTACCGCAGTGTAATAAATCCGCAATAAGTCTGTCGATAATTAATCGATATTTAACACTGTATGTTGATAGAAGAATTGACGTTCGTAGGAACAACATTCGGCAATATTTCTTCAACAATCATGTATTGTCAATGAGGACAAGACGTCAAGCTGTAATACGGGCTAATGGGTGTCATACCTGATACTAACTGTGTAGTGCACTAACAAGTATTCAGTGTGAAAACATGAAGAAAAACTGTGATTTTTGTTTTGTATTTGATGTTTTTATTTTTTATGTTATTCATGATAATGAAATTCGAGATCAATGAATTGAAATGCACATTGTTCGTATATCTTTCTTCTATCATTCCTGAAAAGTTCAAAGATCTTGCTTTAATAATTCCGGAGATATTGGAATTTATAGAACTGCACAGTTATAAGTTTGGCCTAGTGTAGATGATCAAATATATTGTGTTTGACATTCGATATTGAAAACTGTACAGTACTCACTCAATGAGAAACCTGTGGTCACATAAAACATTAATTAAATGATACATAGTATTCAGATTCCTTTTGTACACTGCCTGGAATTTAGTTGAAGCATTTAGCATTCTTAAATCAATTAAATGATTAGAACAATGAGTGTAACAAAGTAAGCACTTTGTGGTGCATCGGTATTTACATACGCTAGTTTTCAAATACAATATCAGATTCTTGTTTAATCATTCTTTCAAAGTTGGTTTGCTTGGGTACACATGTTTGTTTTGATCCGGTTGGCATGCCATAACGGTCAACACGTACACTAGATTCTGATGGTTCCAGTCGTACAGCATTAGGTGACACCATGGCGGGATCTTCACTGAAGTAGTTAAACGGTTGAAGATAGAAACTGAGGCCCATCCCAGGTGTTGTAGTCAATGGTAAGTCTTCCTTGCGTGCAATATGATGTACACCTAAAGTTACCCATAAAACCAAATCCTGCAAAAGTCAATGTATTGTCTTATTACTAAAAATAATTATCATTTGCTATTTGTAATATGCATTAAATTATATTTGGGTCGTTAGTATAGATATAAATGGTCTCATTTATTAAAGAAAGGAATTTATACTTATCATACCTCGTCTACTATAGATTCATTGTCGTCAATGAATCCTTGAAAGTCTACAACTTGGTTCTCTGTGTCAAACATTGAATACATCGAACTAATATGAGCTTCAGTATCTTTCTGCTTCGTGACAGCATGTTGGTATCTGGCCCAATTAATGGCTGGTTCCTTGTTATGTCCCCTCGGTATAATCCGTTTCACCATACCATTGTTGATAAGCCTGTAATATTATACAGTTATTGACTAGTGAGCCATTAAATATGATGTGATATTCACCGGCAGAATGTCAATATGGTATTCTGCCGGTGAATATCACTTCATATGTATTGGCTCACTAGCCAACAACTGTTTTATTTTATGAAAAGTTGATTTGAAACCATTGAGGAAAATATTCTGATTCATTTCGAAATTTAACGCATTACTTGATAAACAGAATTGTGTATCATATCAATTATAAAGTAAGATGAATATATCACAAATAACGACTTATAATTCTGGTAGATGAATATCGACATGGTCATATTTTTAGAATTGGAAATTAAGAATTTTCCCGGGGGTTTGGCCAAAAATTGCCCGAGGGTCGGGAGAAAATGCCCAGCGGTCTGGATAAAAAAAGTGTTCATAGATCATATAATAAACGTTCATATTGCTCAGATACAAAGCAAACAAGATACATGTATTCACAAGCAGGGATTTTCTTTATTACATAGTTGTAGCCAGAAAGAGCGCCTTCCTCTGGAAATTTCTTTGGAATCATGCAATTTTCCCCAAATTCCAATTACTTAGTAAGTCATTGAAATTACATTCACCAAATTGGTTTCAGGCAAGACCTCGTTCCCTAAAAGAGGCTTCAACCCATAACATTATCTTTATATTAAGGGTTAGGGCGCCTTCCCAAAACATTAAGAAAACTCTTGACAAGACAGGAAATAAACTGGCATTCGTCTCGTTTAAAAAAAGTATCACGCGTCGACATTCTTGAAAATTTGATGTTTTGTTTTGTCAGTTCAATCTATAAGAATTGCCATGCAAACATTTTAAACAACTATGGTAGGTATTGATGATAAAGTGAATAATATTATACATGTCTTGTATACGGTCATACCTATACGCTTGATGATTCCCATATTTGTCTCGTTTTTGATTATTGTAAAATATGTGGTATTTTGGAGTATCGAAATTATACATGTAAGCTGCCTCCTTCTCGTTTTGTTTAAGTTGCTTGGAAATGTATCCTTGACAATACGTTGTGTTCTCCTTCAATGAAAACTCATTTTCTTCAGTCTCGACGTTAATATTGATTGTATCATATCTATTACTTTGTCCTTTGACGTCAAAATCTACTTTAAAATTGAACAAATGTGTATGGAAGTTGGCGACTATTCTATCCTGCAGTTTGAAGCCATATCGGGTTTCCTGTTGCGTGTAATGCTGGCGTCACACTGTCCCGAAGTTGACTGGAGATGTCCACACGAATGTGGAATTTTGAACTTCGCGCGAAATTGTCCCCGATCCTAGTCAACAGCCAAATCAACAGCCGAATCAAGTGCGATGCCTTCCGAAGATCACACGATGGCAACCGAACCACACACGAAGGCAGCACGAAGATATGAATTTTTATTTAGATGTTTACCCGCAGGACACACGAAGGTTCCACGATTGATAGACGACGTCGTATTGAGAGTACGATGCCAGCTCACGAAGGCGTCATGTGACCTCCCGATGATAAAAACATTCGACTGACGGTGGGAAATTTAATTGGTGAATAGTCAATTTAATTAGCATGCCACTCAAGTCATAGAGAAATAGGAGAAAGAGGCTGCTCGGTAAATGATTTAAGAAGAGGAAAGCATAGTCCACTGAGTAGACTTCACTGAGCCTTCAACCACAGTGCGGGGCATAAAATCAATGCAAAGATACTTGTATTCTGCGTCGACCAGGGTCATGGGGACAATGAGAAGAAGACCTTGTAGTTACTGTAGACAGACCCACTGTTCCAAGGACAGGTGACCATGACGTGCTTGCCATTCAAAGCACCACGTCAGTGTGGAAATTGTCATTTCTTCTAGAACTACTCAGCACTGGCGGTTAACTTTTCAGTTGTAGTAGGACACTGGATCACTTCAGCAACAAACTTCACATACTTCATTTATAATAAGGGATATGGTGTTTGTACAAGTTGGAGGATAAGCTGGGATAGTTGTAACCGCCGGCTAGATGTCGTAGGGTGATAGGTTGAGACCGGGATGGAGAGGCTTTCTGTACCATGTGTCCTTCTCGACAGTGCGACCTTCTATCCTCCGCCAAACTAAATCGTAAAGGCCCACGGAGAAGCTTATGTAGAAGAAATTCCTACCTTCTGTCCTCAGCTCCATTAGAAGAGTGCTATAATGGTCATAGCTTTCACTTCTTTTATCAGACAGTCATTTCCTGACACATATAGACCTATGTTTCCTCATTCGCCTCGGGTTTTCCTTGCCGTGGAAATAAAAAGCAAAACAAAATAAGTGCATAATCTAATGCTAGTGTGACCCTCTAAATAGTTACGAAGAACCCAATGATGTATTACGTGGGTTTAATCCAGGGATTCTGAATCATCTGTACGATACGTAAGTAAAATGGCAAGTGCGTGGCCACAAGTTCAAAATATGAAAAAATTATGTCAAACAAGAACAGTCAATAATAAATGGTATGTAGATCATAATGCAAAAGTTACCTTGATTTTCACTATGTAGATACAGTATACTACCCTGTGTGTATGTACATGTACGCTGTGAAAGCAAAATGGCGAGTGCATGCTGTAACAGTGAACTATGGGTTGGGTCATATATAATACATTATTAAGATAAATATGACCGTGCCATACCGGACTGAAAGAATGTTAGTATTGATGATGATAATGATGAGATAATATACTTGTGACCATGATAAGAATACTAATAAATAAGTAATAAATAATAACAAAATAACCCTGTCACATAAAAAAGGCAAATAGCAAGAAACGGCGAAATAAGACAATTTTACCTTTAAGAGGATGTACGTGGGCCTGTTAGAGTTGTTTATCATGTTTTCTAAGGTATATCAAAAGGTTGTCTCATCATTCTGCAGGAACTGAATGGAGGATAAATATGATTGAAGCGTTGAGAGTAACACAAGCCGAGTTGCTCAGGACTGACTGAGAAATGTGCCATATGAATGGCCTTTAATATATTCATAACACTTGTGAAACGCTTGAGCTACTCAAAATCGGCTGTTTTCGTCGTCACCGTGGTTCCATCTCGATGTCATCGTACTATAATACGATGGCTACACGACGGCATTGCGAGGGCTTCACGTAGTCGTGTTGCCTTCTTAAGACAATCGGGCGGCTTCTTGTTTCGTTCGTATTGTCTTCGTATGGCAAAAATGTCCATTGGCACCGATGATTACGATGATGTCACAATTAAACAAGATGCCCTCACGATGGCAGTACGAAGGGCAAAATGAACACACGATTTCAACACGAACATGATCCTTCGCGTGGACCTTCGGGAATTTTTTGGCATGCCAAAGATTTTGTCACCGCTCACGAAGTTAGTGCCGATGCCTGAGAAACTCCAATGGCGGTCATACGATGGCCTAATATGCCCTCACGAATGACCCGATGTTTTCACGATCACACCCGAATTTGAACATTTCCTTAATCGTGTGTCCATCTGGTGTCTACTTCGGGACAGTGTGACGCCTGCATAAGCATTCCCCAAAATATGTCCGGTAGATATACCCTTTACTTCAAAGACGCCATTTTGGAAAAAACGGAAGTCAAATATATAGTCGTAATTCACAACTGTTACAATGGTTCTCAGAACTTACACCACATTCTCAAGACCTTCGTAGAATTTCCCCTCTGAATCAAAATATGAATGGTGTCGTCGAAGAGGTTCACCTGTGTTAAGTTCAAACAAACAAAATGCATTCCGAGTTTTATCGGGTACCTCCGAGGTTTCGGTCACATGCATCGCATTGTAATATGTTGCGTAACCTGGACAATCCACGCCTGGAATCAACCCTTGTGCAGACGGACCTATCAACTCCGCGGAGTCCATATAATCTGAAAAACGCTGCTGGGGACTATGACCGGAATAAAACACTGAAATTTCTTGAAGACCAACTTCGTATGCGATTCTTTCTTTGTTAAGCCGTATATCATATAGTTGTGGACCATACGATGTGGAAAGTCTGAAATCAAACGACCATTGCATATATTCTACATGTCTTCCATTTACATTGTATCGTAGGCCGTCTGGTAATACAAATGTAGGGTTACGCCTATTTTTCCCAGTCTCAGGAATGTCTCCTCTTCGATGAGGGGCTGAGAAAAGATCATTATTCACTTCAGGAAAAGTTTGAGGGATGCATGTAACTGTGCTATTTTGAAACTGATTCGCAAGTTCATTGATAGAGCTGTATTGTTTCTCTTGGAACCAAATTGTGTCAACGTAAACACCGTCTTCTTTTATATTTACCAAAACAGAAAAGTCTACAGGATGAAGGGAGTAATATTCCACATTGTATGTTAACCAGTACCACGTTTTCCTTTCGTTTACGCCACTTGAAGCCGGTGAAAAGGAAGAAGCATACAAAAAACGCTAAACATTTATCATCACAATCTTTAAGTTTGGCTCCAAAACATTGTTGAATAATATCTCCAATTCCTTCATGTATTTGGCTGGTTAATGAATCTGTTACCGAACTGTAATCTTCTTCAGTCATTGGTCGATAGAAATACGGCAACGAAACACTGATCCCAGGGCGAGGTCGATGTGAGTTCGGATTTGGTAGTGGTCCAACTATGATCTCATTGATTTCCGTATTTGGTTGCTTTCCACGGATGATAATCACTTTAGCTTCACGAGGTGGCTGAATTGAACCCTTATCTAGGTACGCCAGAACGTCAGTCTTGTTTGGAAGATAAAGTTCCGCTACGAACACAAAGTTAGCATTCTTCTTGCTATCAGACGGATTCACTAGATCTAAATCTTCATTGTTGTACAGATACTCCTTTAGTCCTTGTATTTCTTTAACTGTTAAATCGTGAAACACGCCGGGATGTTCCGGTTCGACTTCTTCCAGATATAGATTCCTTTCCGGGCATTGTTTTTCTTCAGCCTCCAATGTTTTTCCTTCGTCTTTATTAGCTACAATCGCGAGTGCTATAACGAGTCCAACACATGTCACTACAAGAATAGCCACTACGGCGTATAAACATCTGTTGACTGTCACTACTTTGTCCTCAGCCGCCATCTTTTTTAATAAAACTACTGTAACTTCAATATCTATCTAAAACTAATTCGATTCGTCTTGCTTCGCTGAATCAAACTACACTTCACCGATCTACAAAACTAATTCAATTCGCTACAATCGCTTGTGTTTTGATAAGTCCAAGACATATTAGTTTGACAGAGAGAATTACAACTACGATGTATTTATTTACAGACTTCTAAATCCAAATCACACTAGTGTACATGAAGTCGTACAAGCTTTAAAAACATTAATAACATGAACACGTGAAATCTAATCTACTTCACAACGCTACAATTTGCAACTCTTGTTATACTACTTCAGCAACAAATAACTTAGTGGAATTAAGGTGAATATATAGGGCACAAATTTTGGTGACAAAATGGCCGCCTGACACTTCTACAAATGGCATTGTTCAATAATTACTGAAAATACATAATTGATATGTACTAACCTTTAAGTCTGAATGTCCCCTCAGCACTTCCGTATGAGTAGAAAAGTGGTAGTATACGCTATTTCGAATTCGAAGTTTACGGAACCAAAAAATACCTATTTCAAAACACTTTTTCGTTATTGAATAGGTATTTTATATCTAGTGTTCACACCTTATTCGATTGGTAAAATGAAATAGCTACCGGAAGAGGCAGAGCTCTTCCTAACTGTTCGATTAATCTCGTCTAAGTTTAGAAGCTCCTCTATTTATTCCGCCAAGAGGTGGAAGAGATATTAATCACGTGACCAAACAGCATGACCAAAAAAAATAATACCGTTTGAAATTGCATTTTTGAAACTATTGTTTCAACTCACAACAAAAGATAATTCAGCAAACAAATTGTTTACAATGTTAGAGTGCGCAGTGTTTATTCATATGGTTCAAAGAATATTGGTTTGACGGTTAGTTCTAGTTATACCTAATATTCGGATGCAGACATTTCGGTTGAGATTGCGTTCGATTGTGTTTCTCTTCTAAGCTCTTCTAGGCAGCGTGTTCTCTTCTTACGAGAGTCTAATCGAATCGGCCACTAGATAGAACTACATAATTTTTGTATTTCAAGATTCCCGCGAAAAAAATAAACATCGCTTTCAAAACTAGGTAAATGATTAAGGGTATCATATATGCATAATTAAGGCAAATTTATATTACAATACAAAAAAATGTACATGACTAAAACCTCATATCAATGATCTTTACCGTGCACGGGCTGTCTGGTATGTTTCGTTGTTTACATAGATCACGCCCGTTTTAACACTCATAATGAGTGTAATTTATCCTTCGGCAAAATTGTTGTGAGGAACTTTCGTCCTCGTTGTGAGCACCCATATTGTTTGTCAACAAGGTAAGTTTTTCCAAAATTATGAAAGATATACAGGCCTTGATGTAAAATATCGGAATGCAGTTAGCTAGCTAAGGGTTTTTCGAGTCGCAAATTGATTTCTCCGTGGCGTACAGTACAATGTTTACACTTAGCATCGTATCGTTGCGTACAGTGTGTAAAATTTTAAAGCTTTAAAACATCTACTACAAGGGATTTTGATGAGGAAATAATGGATAAACGTGAGGAGCTTTACATTCTCCATACACGTGGATAAGTATTTTTGTCGATTCATTCCTCGCTTCGTTTTCAAAAAACTCAACATGTGATGTTCAGACACTGATTTTGTGAAAACGGTGTGGTTTGATAAAAACGATTATTAGCCGCCGATTGCCGTTTTAAAGTTCTTTCATTTGATGTATACTATTGTGTAGAGGACGTCGTATTTAAAAAGTTTGAACCAAAAAACAAACGACACCTACCTCACAGCATTTATCCGTCCGCCATCTTGTAAACACCGTTGATTTTTTGCGTACAGTGCTACCACACAGTGATGTAAAGATATTGACAATGATTGACGTTCTGGATGTTATACTAGTATAATATGGTCATGCGAGAAGTTCATTCTCGCTTTCAAGCCACCCCGAGTGACTGTGTCGTACGGTTTTACCATCAAATTGTCCACCAACATGCAATATCTTTACATGTGCTGAATCGGAAAACTTTAAACTATAGCTAACTGCATCTTGATATTTTTTACACAAAGGCCTGTATTCTTCAAAAGTTTGGGAAAAAATTACCTTATTGACATACAATATGGGTGCTCACAACGAGGACGAAGGTTCCTCACAACATTTTTGCCGAAGGATAAATTGCATTCGTTATGAGTTAAACGGGTGTATATAGATGGCGCTGCGCAAATCAGAATAGGAAGTACATGTACTCGTGTCTAAAAATAGCCCGATGATTTAATCATAATAAATTGCAATCTTTGCCATATGCATAATTTGAAAAAGGAAAGCAAATGACCTCCTTCAACGACAATGGCATATGTAATACATTTAATTGTTTATAAAACCAGAGCGCTGAATTTTTTTCTGACCTAAATACCGCAATCTACAATTGTAGACTTATCTTACAAGTTCACACAGCAAGACGTCCTTGTTAATAAATCTGTTTCACAAATCATTCCATTGTCGATGGGTACTCGTGAAGATTGAAAGAACGAACACAGTATTACAAACATTCAAGGGATAATGTATGACGTTATTATTTGTCGAGTGCATTTAATGCAGTAATCAAACTCAGATCAGTTATCATCTATAAAGGATACAAAACAACACACTGGAAGTTTACGAAATGCAGAATTATTACGCCAGAAATCTCATGTCACAAAATAATAACATAGACGAGGTTGATACGTAAACCTTTTAAAGGTACACCCATTTTTTGACGGAGGTATAATGTATGTTGTATTTTAAGAATGTATCAATCTAGCAAAGAGGTAACCTTATGAAGCATATAAGAACGAGTGAGTATATGCTAACAGTAAGACAATCGAACAGCCTGGCCCAAATGACGTAATGAGCACATACTCACATAAAGGCAATCACTAGTGTTTCGTGCATATTTTTAAATGAAAAAGTAAAAATGGAAATATTTTATTTCATTTATTACAACTCGGCATGGTGTATTTAGGTATTCATGTAACACTTTGCCACTGGTGTACAATATATTGTGTACATAGTACAATAATAATATATCAGCACGCAAAGAAATACAAGTGATACGTTAAAACTGGATACTATGCAATACATGTATATAAATTTACAATGTATTAAACTACTTTTAATGTGCTATGGAGTTTACAGAATGGTATTAAGATACAATAGATACATGCTCCTCTCAGATGCTTTAAGTATATAGATTATTACATATACGAACACATTGATATGTTGTGTTTGACATTCGATATTGAAAACTGTACAATACTCACTCAATGAGAAACCTGTGGTCACATAAAACATTAATTAAATGATACCTAGTATTCAGATTCCTTTTGTACACTGCCTGGAATTTAGTTCAAGCATTTAGCATTCTTAAATCAATTAAATGATAAGAACAATGAGTGTAACATAGTAAGCACTTTGTGGTGCATCGGTATTTACATATAATTACGCTAGTTTTCAAATACAATATCAGATTCTTGTTTAATCATCTTTTCAAAGTTGGTTTGCTTCGGTACACATGTTTGTTTTGATCCGATTGGCATGCCATAACGTTCAACACGTACACTAGATTCTGATGGTTCCAGTCGTACAGCATTAGGTGACACCATGGCGGGATCTTCACTGAAGTAGTTAAACGGTTGAAGATAGAAACTGAGGCCCATCCCAGGTGTTGTAGTCAATGGTAAGTCTTCCTTGCGTGGAATATGATGTACACCTAAAGTTACCCATAAAACCAAATCCTGCAAAAGTCAATGTATCGTCTTATTACTAAAAATAATTATCATTGCAATAGTTATAATTTGGTATTTATAATATGCATTAAATTATATTTGGGTCGTTAGTATAGATATAAATGGACTCATTTATTAAAGAAAGGAATTTATACTTATCATACCTCGTCTACTATAGATTCATTGTCGTCAATGAATCCTTGAAAGTCTACAACTTGTTTCTCAGTGTCAAACATTGAATACATCGAACTACTATGAGCTTCAGTATCTTTCTGCTTCGTGACAGCATGTTGGTATCTGGCCCAATTAATGGCTGGTTCCTTGTTATGTCCCCTCGGTATAATCTGTTTCACCATACCATTGTTGATAAGCCTGTAATATTATACAGTTATTGACCAGTGAGCCATTAAATATGATGTGATATTCACCGGCAGAATGTCATATGGTATTCTGCCGGTGAATATCACATCATATTTATTGTCTCACTAGTCAACAACTGTTTTATTATATGAAAAGTTGATTTGAAACCATTGAGGAAAATATTCTGATTCATTTCGAAATTTAACGCATTACTTGATAAACAGAAATGTGTATCATATCAATTATAAAGTAAGTTGAATATATCACAAATAACGACTTATAATTCTGGTTGATGAATATCGACATGGTCATATTTTTAGAATTGGAAATTAAGAATTTTCCCGGGGGTTGGGCCAAGAATTGCCCGAGGGTCGGGGGAAAATGCCCAGGGGTCTGGGTAAAACAATTGTTCAAAGGATCGGGACAAAAATTGCCCGGGGGTCGGCTGAATTGCCCGGGGGTCGGGGAAAATGCCAGGGGGTCTGGATAATATTTGCCCGGGGAATGAGGGAAATGCTCGGGGATTTGGAAAATGTCCGGGGCTCAGGAAAATGGGGTGGGGACAAAAACTGCCCGGGTTGTTTCCATCCCCCGACACGGAGGGACGATAGGACAAAATACGCAATGCGTCTATCTTTTGTGTGATGAATATTGACCTGGTTCTATTTTTAGAATTGGAAATTCCGAAATATCCATTAAATATCAAGTTTCACCGTTGAATATAACATTTATGTTAGATTATGGATCATGCTTTAAGCCAATCAAAACGCGTTTATTTATAGATCATATAATAAACGTTCATATTGCTCAGTTACAAAGCAAACAAGATATATGTATTCACAAGCAGGGATTTTCTTTATTACACAGTTGTAGCCAGAAAGAGCGCCTTCCCCTCTGGAAATTTCTTTGGAATCATGCAATTTTCCCCAAATTCCAATTTCTTCGTAAGTCATTAAAATTACATTCCCCAAATTGGTTTCAGGCTAGAATATTTTCCCCAAAAGAGGCTTCAACCCGCCTTCCCAAAACATTAAGAAAACTCTTGACAAGACAGGAAATAAACTGGCATTCGTCTCGTTTAAAAAAAGTATCACGCGTCGACATTCTTGAACATTTGATGTTTCGTTTTGTCCGTTCAATTTATAAGAATTGCCATGCAAACATTTCAAACAACTATGGTAGGTATTGATGATAAAGTGAATAATATTATACATGTACTGTTTACGGTCATACCTATACGCTTGATGATTCCCATATTTGTCTCGTTTTTGATTATTGTAAAATATGTGGTATTTTGGAGTATCGAAATTATACATGTAAGCTGCCTCTTTCTCGTTTTGTTTAAGTTGCTTGGAAATGTATCCTTGACTATACGTTGTGTTCTCCTTCAATGAAAACTCATTTTCTTCAGTCTCGACATTAATATTGATTGTTTCATATCTATTACTTTGTCCTTTGACGTCCAAATCTACTTTAAAATTGAACAAATGTGTATGGAAGTTGGCGACTATTCTATCCTGTAGTTTAAAACCATATCGGGTTTCCTGCTGTGTGTAAGCATTCCCCAAAATATATCCAGTAGATATACCCTTTACTTCAAAGACGCCATTTTGGAAAAAACGGAAGTCAAATATATAGTCGTAATTCACAACTGTTACAATCGTTCTCAAAACTAACACCACATTCTCAAGACCTTCGTAGAATTTCCCCTCTGAATCAAAATATGAATGGTGTCGTCGTAGAGGTTCACCTGTGTTAAGTTCAAACAAACAAAATGCATTCCGAGTTTTATCGGGTACCTCCGAGGTTTCAGTCACATGCATCGCATTGTAATATGTTGCGTAATCTGGACAATCCACGCCTGGAATCAACCCTTGTGCAGACGGACCAATCAACTCCGCGGAGTCCATATAATCTGAAAAACGCTGCTGGGGACTATGACCGGAATAAAACACTGAAATTTCTTGAAGACCAACTTCATATGCGATTCTTTCTTTGTTAAACCGTATATCATATAGTTGTGGACCATAAGATGTGGAAAGTCTAAAATCAAACGACCATTGCATATATTCTACCTGTCTTCCATTTACTTTGTATCGTAGGCCGTCTGGTAATACAAATGTAGGGTTACGCTTATTTTTCCCAGTCTCAGGAATGTCTCCTCTTCGATGAGGGGCTGAGAATAGATCATTATTCACTTCAGGAAAAGTTTGAGGGATGCATGTAACTGTGCCATTTTGAAACTGATTCGCAAGTTCATTGATAGAGTTGTACTTAGTCTCTTGGAACCAAATCGTGTCAATGTAAACACCGTCTTCTTTTATATTTACCAAAACGGAAAAGTCTACTGGATGAAGTGTGTAATATTCCACATTGTATGTTAACCAGTACCATGTTTTCCTTTCGTTTACGCCACTTGAAGCCGGTGAAAAGGAAGAAGCATACAAAAACGCTAAACATTTATCATCACAATCTTTAAGTTTGGCTCCAAAACATTGTTGAAAAATATCTCCAAGCCCTTCATGTATTTGGCTGGTTAATGAATCTGTTACCGAACTGTAATCTTCTTCAGTCATTGGTCGATAGAAATACGGCAATGAAACACTGATCCCAGGGCGAGGTCGATGTGAGTTTGGATTGGGTAGTGGTCCAACTATGATCTCATTGATTTCCGTATTTGGCTTCTTTCCACGGATGATAATCACTTTAGCTTCACGAGGTGGCTGACTTGAACCCTTATCTAGGTACGCCAGAACGTCAGTCTTGTTTGGAAGATAAAGTTCCGCTACGAACACAAAGTTAGCATTCTTCTTGCTATCAGACGGATTCACTAGATCTAAATCTTCATTGTTGTACAGATACTCCTTTAGTCCTTGTATTTCTTTAACTGTTAAATCGTGAAACACACCGGGATGTTCCGGTTCGACGTCTTCCAGATATAGATTCCTTTCTGGGCATTGTGTTTCTTCTGCCTCCAAGTTTTTTCCTTCGTCTTTATTAGCTACAACCGCGAGTGCTATAACGAGTCCAACACATGTCACTGCAAGAATAGCCACTACGGCGTATAAACATCTGTTGACTGACACTACTTTGTCCTCAGCCGCCATCTTTTAGAATGAAAATACTTTAACATCAATATCTAAATAACACTTATTACATTCGTTTTGCTTCGCTGAATCAAACTACACTACACCGATCAACAAAACTAATTCAATTCAGTAACTTGATACGACTAATTAATATTAACGAATTAAGAAAGTTCATTTTTCTCATATGTAGTACACTTGTTTATATTAAATGCTCTATATTATGAGTACATCTATAATTGACTGAAACATAATTCAGTACACAGGTCTATAAAGATGACAATACTTTTTGGTTTAGTGTTTATTCAACAAAGGTATATTGCAATGTGTTTGCATTCATTTGGAAAGTGCACGTATAATCCACAGTCTTGCATATCATATTATAATACATAATAGGTTCAGATTACAAATTTATTCAGTTTGAACAAATTCAGATATCTAATAGCAATAAACTGCTTTACATTATACTAGAAAGTGATTACATTAGCTATGATATGCAATTTTATGCTTCGTAACGAAGGTTTCGAGTTGCTTTTTTATCATTATGTCGATAATAATTCTGCATTCAAGCGAAATATGACAAATGTATATATACTGTCAAAGAGACTGAAACATATTGACGATTGAGTTTGTTTTTAAATACAATTGCATAAAGCGAAGAAGGTATCTTTTGTATCTCTCTTAACTAAGTCCACTGTACATATCAGCCTTTTCAACTCATAATTTGAATCTGGCAAAAGACGACATGCTGGCGGATAAAAGTCAATGAAGTTAGTGTAAATAGTGTTAAGTTTCAGCGGACCATACATACCATTTATGATAAGTTACAATCAAGTTCAATAACATTTTGTATCTTTTAGTAAAATGAATTACTATGATTACAGTATCCAAGTGATTTCATTAATTCATCTCCTACATGAGATACTTTTTAATACATGTACATGTAGTTTCATGGTAAAACCGCTGAATGGTGAATGATTGTATTTAAACGTAGTGCAGTGTATTCTATAATTAAAGTTGATAAATATTTGGTTATGTGTTCAAACATGCATTTAACTGCGGTAAGGTTAACGAATTGTCATTTGCGACACGCATTTTATATTTGCGTTTTCTTAAAAGTCACAGAAAAAATGGCCATGACCTACTTGATCGGTACTGTTGTCATAGATGAAACTCCTACTTTAATAAATACGGCTGGACCCATAACCGAACACGTGATTTTTTTAAGATGTAAAAATATATAAATGCAACTTTGTTGGTTTATTCTGAAAGTGTACAACTAAGTAATAACTGACATCCTATTATTGGCAGAATGGTTGTTTCCATGTGATAAGAATCATACACAAGTACTTATATTCACGTAATGAATATTGAAAGCAACAATCATGTAATTTTGATAAAGAACCGTAAATATAAATGAAAAGGAGATAACGCGGAAATAAATCAAACCAATTTTAATAACCCATACTTTTCCTTTTTAAGGTAAAATCTAGTATTGTTCATATTTTTGTATGAAAGCGAACAGGGCATGTTTTAAAATAAGGAAACGCTACTAGAATCTTTAAACAGTGGAATAAAATGTTCCTGTAACAATCATGCTGTGAAAATACGGAGATTTTTTGGTAAAAAACATCACTATGATGTTATGATTTTACACATTTTGAAATTAATGCATTTGTTATCAGAAATATCTTTATACACTTTAACTGATCATTGGTATGTTAAAAGTTAACAAAACGCAACGTAATATTTCGTCGGTAATAAAATAGAACATTTGACACGGTGCCCTATTTTGTTCGCTGAAACTAAGTAGTATCAATAACAAGGTATATATATATGGGACTTAAAGGGGCATGGCCTATAACTGATGTGTCTTGGTTTTTATTCACCAAAATTGTAATTATTCGTATATATGAACAATAAATTATATGTTCACAATGCAGACTAGAAACCATATTAATATACAATTAAGATATCTGAATAAATGTTAATTAAACAATGCATATATATTACACAAATTCACATTAACAATCACATGTGATTAAAAAACGAAATGAATCTTGACGTTGATAATACAATATATCAACATGTATATTAAAATATGCAAAAGTGATCTTAAATTACAACAAATTATATATTCAGTGTTATACACCATTACACTTTCAGGGACGGATGGGTTGCGCTTCATTCAGTCAATGTTTATTGCCATGGCAACGATAGGAAATTGCTTTCTTGAGTATTTTATCTAGATGTACGTGTTCTGCTCCGGTTGATCTTATGAAAAAATATAAGTACGTCACACAGTACAAGTGATAACCTAGTTGTATCACAGTATGGTTTAAAATCACAAGTGTACTCATCGGGGTGGTGGGGGGACATCGTGTCCAAGTGGTTATAGTCTATGGCGTTGAGATCAAATCCCACCCATGACCATTTTTGAGGAATCTGTCCAAAACTCTTTCATGATTATTTTTAAACTATGCATGATAACAGGAACATTCTAAGCGAAAGAAATATAATCACTGAACCACGTGTTATGTTTCTTATAAATAAGTCGTCTTTCTACTGTGATTTCATACGTTATATATCATTATTCCTATGTATGTAAATGAGTAAATAGTATACTTAGATTTTGTTTGACTAGCAAGAACGCCGTACGTGATTGACAACGGCTTATTGCTGCGCCCATGAAAAATCAAGGCTTAGGTTCTCAAGTGGTCGTTAACATTGATTTTATGTAATAATAGATTATAAGTGGTCCATTGAATCCATTAACGTATTGATGTAAATAGTTAAACCATTTAATCCGAAAATATTTACATAATTTTTTTAAGATCATTAAAGTAAGCTTGATTGCGTGCAAACAGTAACTTGAACTCCAGTCATTTGCTCAGATTAATTTTCTTCGAGTTATTTTATTTATTCATCAAATCATGGATTTAACATGAAAGCTGTCTGACAAATAATGCAATTAGCTTTCAAAATACTATGACCATCCATATTGAACAAACTGAAATTTAAAAGACAAAGTACTAAACCTAAAGAAGAGAAACATAAAAGATGTAACTACATGCACTGTATAAAAGAAATTGGGAAATAAATACGACCGAATATTTTCTGGTACGACGCCACAAAACAAATGGACCAGATAGTTCATAATATCGTTATGAATACCCAGATTACGATACTTGACAATTTTTTCAAATCGATACGTCCGGAATTATTTTTAATATTTAGTTTGGGAGAGCTTCAGGAAAGGTTACCAGCCGAGTAGATTTTTCCCCCATAAAGTTGTTTCGTGGACAAAAAAAACAACTTAAAGCCATTGTAAACAGATTACTGATTACAACAGAGCTTCACAGGACCAGAACACCTTGTTGTCCATTGCAAATGAGAAATTAAAAATACATATAAGATAGAAAAGGGTCAAGAAAAAAGATCAGGTTTAGTCCAATAAGATCTACTTAAACTAGTTAAACGTGATTCAAAAGACGATATGCATCATTTTACTGAAGACACAAAGCAGGAAAAGTATCGTAGCAATTCAAAATTACCAAATTGGTAAAAGTACCAGGTATTCATTTATCTACTAATATCTAGTTGGGTTTAACGCCATTTTTCAACAAATGTTCAGTTATATACGGCGGCTGATTCACCTAACCAGTTTTCCTGGACTGTTTTCTAACCAGTACTAACTTAGCCTTCCACAAGGAATTAGCAACTTCTCCACATGTGTAAGAAAATCGACATTTTTGTCAAATTGTTAAAGAAGAGAATTACATGCCGCGATCGAATTTCGAACCCGAATCGCCGGGTTATAAATACAGCGTATTAACCACTGGACCACGGTCACCTGTTACTTATACTGACAGTTCCAATACTGTGAACTCGCAATATCAGTATAAATAAAAGGCGATGAACTGAACTCATATGCTCAGATTATGTTCAACAACCAGTGAAATAATATTATTGAGATTAACTTAAGAGACAGGCATGCACTTACCAGAAAAATCGACAGAAACAGTCAAAATAAATAATATAAACAGTGTAAAGACGGGAATTTAAGCAATAATCAAAATAGTAAAACTCTTGAAAACCATGCCCCTTCCAGACTTGGATGTCCGGTTTCCTGATAATTCTATTTTCCGAGAACTTTTGATAAATTCAAAAAGGTGGTTCGTGAAAAATCGTCCGGATTTCAGAGAATAAACAAATAGTTGAATCTTGCAGTGGAAAAAATCATGTTATTACCCAACGCATTATATAAATGTTAATTCGTTATTTTTGCTGTTTTACAAATAAGGTTGGATAATTGCCATAATTTGTAATTTGAGTCAGACTGCGAACTGTTGACCGGTGAACAGTTTTGACCGTTGACTGCCTCGATATCGGTTGTTTCCGTAATGAACGTTCGGTAACAATCAGTACGTTCCGTCAAGGCTGAACTTACCGATTGCAGTTGTCCGTTAGCACTGCAAGCGTTTATACTATTCTGATTGCAAGCGCATACGATGAATACATTTTCTTAAGATCTACGGCCTCGGGGCAACAGTTCAAAAGCCACCCCTTCACCCCGGGACCACAGTTTTGACTGTTCCACAAATGCCCATGAAATAATTGTATAATCTTGTTGAATAGAGGTTGGTGCTCAAGAGTGGGTGCTCTGGTGACGTTGTACTGTACTTTAAAGTACATTGTGATAATGATATAATTATCATCTTAAATGTATTATTAAGATTCGAATTATTTTATCATTTATGAGCTGGACAACTTCGGTCCGGCAGATTCTAATCTTCATGATGTTCTAGAGCGTTTAAAAGACTGAGTACACACGGTCTTATTTAGTAAGTCGCATATTTAAAATGCCTTCAGCACAACGCTGATCGTGTAAATCTGTTCGTCAATGTGAGTGCCATGTGTTTGTTCGGCTTAATACTTATATAGCCACGCCTCTTTGTTAGATCTAGACGCGATAGATACAATACCGCAATCACTTACAGGTTTAAAGTATTACAAAACACTAAGTTTCAAGATTAATTACAGTCACAAATTATGAGGTTGTTTTTCAAAAATTATGAAACCAAAATGAGTTTTAACATGAAAATGATTTCTCTATTCAAGTGAGGATAAAAATATTTTAAGCGATATGAATTCTAAAAGTCAAGATTTGAACGGCAATCCGTTCACAGATCTTAAGAAAATGTATTCATCGCATGTGCTTGAAAACATGGGTTTATACAGACAGAAATCGGGACTAGACAACGCTAAAGCAAAGAAAATACGGGAATTAAGTCATAATGAAAACGTATTTTTGCGTAAATATTCGAAGTATACTGTGCCAGGTTTCCATCAGCGACGCAGTTCGATTGATGCTGGACTTATTCGTAATATTGAGATGAACAATTCTCGTCCGCAAAGTCGTGCGATAGCTAACATAAAAGATAAAGGCTTCGGTAGAGAGTCAGTGAACAGTGAGTGTCCGTATTCATTCGAAACATGGAACAGTCTTGTTGAAAGCGGATCAAGCATTATAGAGAAGCGCAAGAATGATATACTGTATGGAAATGAAGAGCCGGACAAAGACAAGTCAATCACGGATGATTTTCAAGCAAGGAAAACACCACTACAAAGGAGACATTCACTTAAGCCAGTCGTAAAATCAAACGAAGACGACTCTACTAGTACCGAAATTACCGAATTGTGTAACTTAAAAAAAGCACAAAGTCGAGGCAGACGACATTCAGTTGCTTTAGGGGCAATATCAACTACGTGTCCTCCTGTGAATTACGATGTGAAACTTCCTAGGATAGAAGATAAAAAATCTTCACTCAAGTCTTCTTCAACCCCAGATCTGGTTGAAAGTAATGGTAGGATTAAAACAGAGAAAAGTGTTTCATTTGAAAAAACAATCTTAAAGACAAGGTGTTACAAAGGTAGGCGTTATTCTACTGCAGATATTCGACATGATATGAAAAGTCGAATTCCTTCGATCACTTTTACAGATCACGATAATGAGTGTACACGCGGTGACTTTGGTCTTGAGAAAGATGTTAGACCAGTTCCAAATGCATTTGTTGTTGTTCGAAAAGATCACGAAGAAGCAACAAACTCCGAACAAACACAAATTGAAGAAGACACGATTCCATCAGAGTTGTCTCGTGAAATCAATGTTCTACCTTCTATTCCACAATCGCCTATACAGTCATCCGATGAAGACGGAGTAAAAACACCCGAAGATAGTAATGATAAACGTGCAGATTCTGTCATTTCCGTAATCAGCGCTTCTTCATCCAAATCACCATACAAAAAACGCCGAGGTAGCATCAGTTTGGCGGAGTTGAAATTACTGGTAGACTCTCACCATGGTAGCGCGAAGCTTCGTTATATTTCCAAATTGGCAACTGAAATGGAGAAAGAAGAGCGAGCTAAGCAAGGCTTACATAAAAATGAAGACATATACAAGAAATTAGAAAGCTGTAGGTACTTGCGAGTATCAAATTCACAAGTGGATAATAGTGAAAATAACGTAATGTAATAAATAAGTGCAGCGTCGTACGTGAGGCGTAATGTCATGTCTTCGGATCTTAAGACCCGAGAAGCGGAGCATGTTTTCAGTGATGATTTAGTAGAAGACATTACGTCTAAGGAAACGTGTATGAGTCTGTAGTTGTAAGCGTTCAACAATCTTAGTGCTGATACATAATTCAAGAAAACTTTTGTGACAATTTTAATAAAACCGTAGAGCGAATTCTATCTTTTGATTTTATTTCCATTCTCGACTTTAATATATTTTTTTTATTTCTATTATTCTGCATACATAGTTTTATTTCATCAATTCCATCAATTAGGTTTTCAACTTACATGAACAATTACACGTGGTACATGTTTTAAGGTTGAAGATAATTTCTGTTACTTTGTATTCAATATTATACATCTATTTAAATCTACTTAATTTGTTCCTTGATCTTTATAAAAACATGTTATAGATGCTTGGTGAATATACAAATTGTAACATAATTATGGATATTCTTGTTGTTCATTATAGAATAATGATAAGATTATTATCCTATTAGCACCCGGATCCTTCTCGTTTTCAAAATTAGAACGACGGGACCGTGTTTGAAGAGATTAAGTTGGCCGACAGTAATGTTATGTTTTTTTTCTCGTCTATTGTGTTGTTTGATATGTATGTATGCGTGATTAAATAAAAAAAACAACGAACTAAATACCTTCGATAATATCAGATATCGGAAACCCTTATCCTATTTTCTGAAAGCTATGAACGAATGTCAAACACTTAATTTATCACTAACTCGCATTTTATTTATAACTAATTTTAATGCTCCATTAGCCTTTTTGATGCTAAATTGAAAGTAGGTCTTATTTTACCTAGAAAGGTGTCTTATCAGGGAAACTGACATTTATTTGCAATAATTTCCTTTTTAATCACGAAGTACATACAGAAATTTAGCACAATATTTTTTCAATGTTTTTGCAAAAAAAATAAGAAAAGGCATCTGACAACATTTTTACGAGATGTGGATAAAGAAAGGCATGATGTACATTTTGTTTAGGAGAAATAAAAAGAGGATTCGAACAAATAAAATTATTGCTTTCATGAATAGAACACCTGTATCGTACAATTAGTACTACATTTGAAATACGAGGGTCATTCAATATACAATGCGAACTAGAAATTATCTCAGAAAGTAGTAATGAATACTCAACGAAACTTTGTCAATATATCCACCAAATCAATTTCGTTCTTCCCACGAAATTTTCGGACGTTAACGTCGATGACGTTGTCAGCGCGCATATGAATGACCCTCCTAAGATAAAGTGGTAACTTTTATCGGTACATGTAAAAGGTATTACAATTTAATGAAACAAATGATCACTTGATGAATGGCTAGAATTATCATGATTATCATGAATAATAATGTGTTTATTATCTGCCACAATTACATTGATTTAGCATATTTGCATATATAAAACTTATATCGAAGAAATACGTAAATTCTAGAAAAGGACTGGGACCAAAATATACATGTATATTGGTCAAAGGTAACGATAACTGTAAATCATTATCTATATATACGTTCGGGTTTAATGCATATAGTTTTCATTGTTATTGATGTCTTAATAGTTCTATGGTTTATTGATAATTGTATATATTTTGAATCAAATTTTAAAATTGGTTTGTAATGTTTTTTGTCACATTTTTTAATAGTTCAAATATGAATGATTATGAACATTTTACAATGGTGTCTAAAATGTATATTTGTAAATACGAAACAAATTTATCATTATACATAAACAATGCATAAATACACACAATAGAATGTATATTGAGTATTTATATGTATATGCATGTGTTTATACCCATTTTATTATGTAATTATGTATTTATAAATTCGTTAACGTCACGTGTTGTCTTTATGTCCAAATAAAATGGTACGAAATATTCTCGGTTTATTTTAATTGCTTAATGAATGTATATGACTAATGTGGTCCTTTATACAACAATTAAGTTACACAACCATGACACGGCGAGTGTTCTCTGTAATCATGCACTGAACTTAACCAGTTAACGTGTCGAGATTTAGCATGTCCAACGGGCTCATTCTATTCTCGAACCATGTCTGTGTTATGTGAAAGCAACAGAAACGAGAAATGCATCAACAAACAATATTAAAATTTATAAAATAAAATGTTTTACATATTTTCAACAAAATTCTCAAATAAACAATCCCAAAATAAATTGTATTCCAATGTCACTGATAATGGTATGAATCCACAGAAAAGTCCAAATATCTACTTTTATAATTACATGTATATGCACTTCTAATTCCAAACAGAAAAGTGAAATAGTAATATACAAATAGTCAGTTAAAATACAAAAGCCTCATGGTCCAATAATGGTAACACTTCTTTCCACAACCCCAGATTGACACTAATTCTCACTTATATAGTTATGACAATTTTCTACAATGTTTTCAATAAGAATGTTCATTATGTAGGGGTCTATCTATAAGATGGAAGCTTCTTAATCCCAAATTTTCCAATACAGAAACGGTAAACAAAAATAAATCAATAATATTCAGAGTCAAAAGCAATGACTCAGCATCATAACAAAAGCAAAGACATATACACTATACATGTATGGCAGGTTTTTCAGTCAGATAGTTTAAAAAATATATGTTACTGTGTTTTAAACATGATGTTACGGATTTCTACAATAAAAGCCATCTCGTTTTCTGTTATGTTTTTTAAAGCTAATAGTTTCTGCAATCTCCATCACCACGATACACGTTAATGTATAGTATAGGTCTTTGACAAAAGTAAACATCTATTCTATCCGTGTATACGAGCCAGGTGGAATTAATACAGATTTTGTTTGGAATTTGGATATGTTTTCGGGTGTAATGCAAGATCTGTTTTGATGCATCCCATAGCCGGCTGCAATCGTAAATACTCGGTATTTCCGTGACTGAGAAATACGCCTCGTACATAGGTGCATGTAGGGTTATGTGGTTTCCAGTCGGTACATTTTCAACACTAGGTACTCGTTATCAAGAATCATTCTCAGAATTATTGAATGTCGAACCTGTTTATAAATTATAGTTCGCGATTGATAAAAAGGGCGTCAAGTTCCCATTGAAAGAGAAAGAGGTTGTTTCCATCGTTCAATTACCAGGTTCAGCTACGATGGATAGTATCCCGTGAATAACAACAAAATGACGACCTGCCTATTATGTCCAAGGCACTCTTCTTTAGACGGAGGCAGAGGAGTTCCGATTCGATACTGGGTAGCTTATAATGACGCCTCTGTGACTACACCCGTCACACTTACCTTGTGTATGGGGGAATCGAAGCACAAATGAGTCCGCATCAGATATTTAAAAGCCCGATAGCTTTTTGAATTTAGTAATACAGACAGATAGATAAAATGATTAGAAATATATTCTATTTGCACTAAAGCAATACTTACGTACTAGTAATGCCTTTCTTTAGCCATATCTCGTAAACATGTCGTCAGAATCGTTTTCTTATTTTTTTGCAGTATCATTAAAAATACTGTGCTACATTTCTATAAGTATGTACTTCGTGACTTTACTATTATTTTAACATCCAAAAAGCTAATCTGATGTCTGAATGTAGCTATAAGACATTTAATAGGAACTGGACCAGGTGTCTAGGCTCACTTTTGACCTATATTTCTTGGCATGACGTATTCATGGTATTGATTATTCAGAACAAATACCCCACCCTACTGGATGATTCAGAGGAAACACATTGTCCCATTGGGTGAAATCTACAAGCGTAGCAAAATTAAGACCACGCCAACTTATAGCTTCTTCTTGTGGTTGTAAAAAATCTAACGTAAAAATGTACGAAAATGTTTTCTTATGCGGTCGAAATAAAGCGCAACTGTCTTTTTAAAGACATTTCTTGTTTGACTAGGTGTCATGTCTACATACACTAAGATGACCTTGACCAGACAGGATAAGACTAATAAGGGGCGATAAAACAAGAGATTATACGTGACTTTATTGGGGGGGAGACCACTTATATAAGAACTGTTCAATATGTCTTTAAATCGTTATCAGTAGTTCAAAGAATGTGAACTCCTGTCGGCTAGCACTTAAGTGTAATAACCATTTCTATGATAATAAGTATATTTGTTTTCTATTTAAGTGCTAATTATTCAATAAAAATCATGTTGCGCAATGTTCATGAAACCGTGCGCATGTTTAGACTAGTGCAATTTTTATCAAAAAAACAGCATTACCATGAAGTTATTTGGAAAGTCGGCATTTTATAGATTATAAGTGTGGAAATATTTTGGAATTTTATATCTTTGTTCTACTCAGAACATTATACATGTATAATTGTGAACTGTCTTCATGTACTTCCAACTAAACTATATCTATATAAATTCATTCATCAGGGCGGGTTCGATGACCGCGGTTATTTACCTATAATTCACCTTATTAGAAAGCACATGCTATTTTGGTGATATGTAGACCGATTTTACATGGCTTAAATTGTTTACAACTTAACAGCGCCATAGACTTTCCGGAGACAGCCAGTCGGGTTACTGAATTAAAATAAAATTATTTGGCAATTTGTGTTTATGCCATTACAATCATGCAATGATTAACGAGGAATTACGTTCGCTTATTAAACGATTAACTGTTTATGGTTTATCATCTGTGAAATCGAAACACAGACGAAACCCCGCTGGCGCCGTGTCTGACACCCAAATAAAAACATGAAACTTTACAAACATCGCCAAATGTATTTGAATTATAAGTATATATTGTTTTGACGAGTTCCCTATGCAGACACGTGTTTGTTTTTGCGTGATGTTATTTAACTACGTACTTTAAATCGCTCACGAGAATGATTTGCATTTTCCAAAGACCTGTAGACTTACTGTTTTACAAGACAATAAGCTGTATTAATTTTATTCAACTCTAGTCTTTCACTGTATTTGAAACAAAAAACTGGACAACATGCATTAGTGCTAGCTGAAACTGAATCATACATAGCTGCCAAGGGTCTGGAAAGGGCAGGAGTGTGATCAGGGGTCGTGGGGTCGGTTGTACCTCGTTGGGGTATGGGGGCGAAGCCGGAGAAACCACCACAGAGAAAATTGAGTTATTCCATCCAAAATAGACCTACCTACCCATAATAATACTGATTCATAATATATACCTAGGACGGACAAGCCAACTGACTCCTATATAAAATATTGTAGGACAAAGGGCTCCTATTATATGTACAAATGTACATGTATAATGAAAAATAATTAACATTCCATAGGTATTACATATTATTTTATTGATATATTGTACCTTGGAATGTTAATTCTTTTTCATTATTAATTTATTTGACTCGGATATTTTTTAACATTTTATATACAAATGTATATTATATTTAGCCTTTTGTATCATGTTCATTGCCGATCTATCAATGATATTCTACGATTTTTGTATTGTTTCTTTTTTTTCGCGAATGTGTGTAATCTCACTTTTGATTCATGAATGTGTCTAATATCACTTTTGATTCACGAATGTGTCTAAGCTCACTTTTGACCTATATTTCTTGACTTATATACCCAATACCAACAGTTTAATGCGTGGCCTAATAGACATTTGCGATTTAAGACGGTTACGGTGGTGGACATCGGTTTTCGGATTAAATTCGGGGGTCATCTCAAAATTATTGATACATACTCTTGTATAGGGCAAGTGTTACTAATTATTGTGTTTGCAAGTCAACTCAAAAACGCGTTTATTTTACAATTTTATTCATTGCCATAAGAACTAGAACTAAACCAAGCATACGCATCAATTTCGGTACTTTTTTGTAATGAATCTGTTATACGACTCTTGGTTGTCACGAATTAATTCTGCCAGAGGGCGTTTCTGCTGTCGCCTGCGTCTACCAGGTACCTGGCGTTTACGTGGCTCTTTCCTGTCACTGGCATCGGGCGACTGCATTTTCAATTAACTCCTGAATTGGCATATACTCAAAAGCTCCAAGCTGATTCTGTGTGAATCGTTAACAGAAATACACATTCATGAACAAAACTACTTACGTCTGTATTTGTCATATTGTTAAAATAAAAAATTGTTAATAAACAAAATACAAGTAAATCAATAATTCAAATGATCACGAATCTAGACTATTTAGAGTTGTAGTGTAATTTACCCTGATAATGATAGCGACGTACCTAAATATACGCATCATATAATTATATTATAGGACATCTGAATGATGCTCAGCGGTTTGGTTTAATGCGCCACAATGGAACTGAAATAACTTTTCCTACTTGGACACAAACATTTAATAGAGCAACTTCATATCCCTGACTTAACTTCGTCTTGAAAATTGAGGGCTACAAACCGAGATTTGTGTATTCGCGAGTACCTACAGCTACAGCTGAGCGATGGTTTATTGATATGCTACACCAGAAACACTATGACAACAAGTAGATTGTCAAGCTAAGGACTTTTAAATCTTTACACTGAAAACAGCTGGATTCTGAACATGTTCTAGATGTAATCAGCCGAAAACGGAATCGTAAAATTACACTGATATTTGATTAGAACTAAATAAGTTCGTTATGCGTCTTTGCTCCTACTGAAACAATCACATAAAATATTGATTACTTTTGGAAAATACGAGTCGTATTTATTGAAATAAATCGTAATTATTGAAGGTTCATGTAGATCTATGTGGATATAATAGACATGTGACTTCGTATGCAGTTAGATTTGCAGTTAGATTTATTGATCTAATGAATTGTATGTACATGCGAATTATTTGTCAGTGTTAAAAAACTAACCTCAGTCGGAAGGTATTGCAGTGTGTGGATGCAAAATGTCGTGGATATTTGTTTACGAACTTGAAAGAGGCATAGATTTTCAAGCGAAATATGTAAAACGCACTTAGGCCGAGGTACATATTAACCTCCACGAGCATTCAGAAAGTTTGCGTACGCACCATTATTGGTCAAGCTACGCCCCTGGAAAGTGTCGAAAATTAAACAGATATATTCGACAGTATCGTGTTTGTGTTGAGCTCAAGTGTTATAAATCAGTAGGAACAATATGGAGACATCGACGGGAAGTTAAATATTTGCCGGGTCTTTTGTGCCGAAAAAAAAACAACAAATTGGTTTAATTCTGTAAATATGACTTGATATCAAAATAACATGCATATACACCAATGTAATTCATTTTCATTATAAATGTGAGACGACCCCTTTAATTTAATCCGAAGTTCGTCTCCGTCACCGTCACCGTCTTAAATCGCAAATGTCTAATTGGACTGCTAGGTGATAACTGCCATGGTGTTCACACGGTACTACAACGTCAATTTAGGAATTAACTTCGTGTGACACACTCCCAATGTCATGACATGTGTGATCATAAATGATAATAGAATGTACTAACACGATTAGACAGAAAATAAATAAAAATAAAAGTACTGAAAGTACTCGTGGAAACTGAACTTACAAAGACCGAACATGAACTAGTTTATCAATTGCATAGAGGATGTAGAAAAGCGTAGTAATTTGGTCCGCTTTAGCATTTCAGTTTCGGCTATGAAAGTTAAATGTTCGGTGCACATGAATTTTGTCTGACATACATAACCAAAGCACTGCATGAGAATACTGTCAGGAGCGAAATTAGATAAAACCACCCTTAAAACATTAAAGGCCTGTGTTATCTTCATAATGAACTATAATGTGAAGAACAAGTATGTATAGTCTTGGTACAATGTACATCTTTAGCCCAATTTATCACAATTACCAAGGAAAATCTACACCTTTTAACTCATTGCCAGCTTTCAAGGCCTAATTTACAAAGTAGCCTCCCTTGATTTTCGGTCGAAGGGAAGCTTGTGATCAAATTTTGATTATGTCCCTTAGATAAGGACCCTAGATAAACCTAGATAGCACTGAAGTCAGTAGAATCACGGTTCATTAAGCAAGACGCGCATTGCGCCCGCAGGCATGATCTTATCAGTGGTTCATCAAATACAGTAAAACAATGACAGAAAGTGATATCATGAAGAACTTGACTTATACTTGTATTATTTAACGTTATTTGTTAGTTGTTGGGTAACTACAGCCAAGCTTAACATGTTTTATAATAAAATAACCATTGATGTACGCTTTATTATATTTATTCTGCTAATAACAAGTTTTCTTTGACAAGGTGAGAATTTAGTTAATTCTAATTTTGTTAATATGTAGATAAATAGATTGTAAAATCCATTCTGTTTCATTTATTCTGATTTTTATCGACAAATGTTACTTTAAACAGCGGCAGATCAGGATTTCAGGGGCATAATATTTTGGAAAGTATGCTATTTCATTGAATGATTTTTCATTTCTTTAGGAGGTGGGGGGGCTGAATTCGCTTGTGTTAAATAACTAGTTTATGTTTTATCGAGTATAAATTCAGATATATCAAGGACTTATATACATACATGTATGTATATAAGTCCTTGGATATATATAGCATCCCCTTTAGATAAATAAACTGTAAAAAAGTCTCTGATCAAACCACTAAGTCTAACAATCATTTTTTGGCTTAAAATAAGTTCGATGTTAATTGTCATAGTAAAATATGACATGTCTACATATAATACATGTGCCTGGCATAATTCGCATAATTTTTTACCAATTTAAATAGCATGTAGTAATAAAATCCAATACAGGTCATGGTTCAGTGAGCTAATTATATATATTGCACTTACGGTCAGTATTAACTGGGACCATTATACACATGTATATTGATAATCACGTTAATTGGCGATGTAATCTGCATTCATCTATAAATATTGATCCGTCTTACTATATGGAAACAAATTTAATTATTTTATATTTTTATGACAGGGTTGTGCTCAACAGCTAATTTAAAGCCATTCATTATGTTACTATACTTTAATTCTGATGCTTATCTTTTCGAACTTTGTTTTGTTAAAATTATCTATATGTGTATATTGGTCCCAGGAATTATGTTTTTAAAGATCACAAAATGAACAAAATACATCTTAATCAAGATTAATGATCTTTAGTTATAAATTGAAAAAATGATAAATTATGCTTGAATTAGTAGTTTCATTATATTAAACAGTAAAAATGTTGATTCACAATCTGACACTAACATCTAAGCTATACTTACACTGTATATATTCGCATACTGGTTTTATCTCTAAAGCCATGCTACCTGGTTACGGGAATATACAAATAACTATATAATTATCATGTATGTACCTTATTATGAGAAACAACACGTTTCCAAAACTGGTCAATTCAGATCGCACATGGAAGCAAGAAAATGTTACAAATTTCTTTGTATGTTAATTCACAATGTATTTATAATCTGACCGGCAAGGATAACTTAAATTTGTAACGATCAAGGAAGCAATAAGATAGAATACAACATAATTGAAATTTATATCATTATAAAGAAGAAAGATGCAAAATTGTGCACATATATAACTGGGAACTTAAATGTATATTGCAAAATGACTTTCTCGGTGCTTGAATTCCGCCATCTTGCCCAGTTTTAGGAATTTCCTTGTATGTTTTTAAAAATCTAGACCGACAAGGATAATTTTGTAACGATCAGGGAATCAAGAAGATAAAATACAACATAATTGAAATTTATATCATTATAAAGAAGAAATTTAGATGCAAAATTGTGCACATAGCTGGGAAAATATTGTACTTATATTGCAAAATGACTTTCTCGGTGCTTGAATTCCCCCATCTTGCATAGTTTTAGGAATTTTCTTGTATGTTAATACACAATGTTTTTATAAATTTTGACCGACAGGGATAATTTTGTAACGATCAGGGAAGCAAGAAGATAAAATACAACATAATTGAAATTTATATCATTATAAAGAAGAAAGATGTACAATTGTGCACATAACAGGGAAAATGTTGTGCTTATACTACAAAATGTCTTTCTAGGTGTTTGAAATTCCCAGTTTTGCTTAATTTTAGAAATTTCCTTCTTTGTTCATATAAAAAATCTAGACCGACAGGGACAATTTTGTAACGATCAGGGAAGCAAGAAGATAATATATAACATAATTAAAATTTATATCATTATAAAGATGAAAGATGCAAAATTGTGCACATAACAGGGAAAATGTTGTGCCTTTATTATTAATAAAGTTATTACAAGTTAAATAAATACTTCCTCTATAACTCTATATAGAGCACCTGTCACCGCCATGTCATCGATATCGCAAAAAAGTCGATTTTCAAGGGGGACAACTTTCCCGATAAGCCAACTGATAAGCTCTGAAAGCTGGCAATGGTTTGCCTGGAAGAAATACTTCTATGTCATGACATGCATGAAACCGAAACAAGTTCTGTGCCTTCAGCGCTTTGAACCAGAATTCAATTCTGACCCTACCAAAAATTCGGTTAAACGAGCGAAATCAGAACTGAATCGAAAGTTTGTTGATGGCTTCCAAATATTCATTTTCGACTAAATTCTTGATAGCTACTTTGATGATATCTGCGTAGACAGTTCTTTTGCAGCAGTAATTTCGTCCGCTGTGATTGCCGCTGTCCAAGTTAAAGATAAATGACATTTGAACTGCAATTATGTATATGTGAAAGTCCGTTCACTGTTTAGTAGATTTTCCACGGAATAAAAATATAAAATCAAGGACTTATATACGTACATATAAGTCCTTGATAAAGGCCACATAATGTCTTTCCTAAGGGTGACCTTTATTCACAAGTTTGACTGTATACCAATCAAATTTCTGCAAAATTTCTTGAAAGAAACTAAAAATTTACAAATGCAAACATAGTTTAAGATTTCAATCAGTCATAACTACATGAAAGTATATACATACCTAGCACATGGAATTTTACCATAAGTCCTTGATAAAATAAATAATACAGGGCATTAAAAAAGAGGGACAGAATTGCAGCAAACTTACCTTAAGAGAGAAAAACAATATTAATAGTAACACAAGACAGCAGGGTTTTTTCTAAATTTTATTCCTAACATAGGCCTTCAAACGAATAAAGCTGCAAGTCACATGATAAATAAAATGAATATAAAAAGAACTTGGTAACTTGTCATTGGAATTGTGTAAATAAGAATTATCTAGGGGACGATTTTTTTCTTTCGGTGAGAGATCGAGACATATTTCACTGAGTGAGCATCAAAAATGATATTTTCACGAGTGGTGCATGTTTCTTCCAACTTTCCCACCATTTTGGTGCAGTCTGATACTGACCGATCCCGCTCGATCACACCACCTGTTGCACTGGAACAGGCAGAACTCGATTGTATTCGATTGTGGAACGTTCTCCCAGTTCTTATATAGAATTCCTAATCGACAATAAAAATGTCATCCTTCTTAACTTTATTAGATACATGGAGGCCAGCCAGTTGTAAAAAGCGCGGATCTGCGGATTCGGCCATCTTGAAATGCTAATTTGACAAGCATTGACTAGAAGATATTTATATTTTTGTTTTGATAATTCTAAATATAGGATATTCATATGTGACAACTACATTTTCTTAAACCCGATATGCTTATGCTTTTTCCAAAGTCATGATTAAGTTATATTTTGTAAAATGTGTTGTTTAATAACTAGGCCTACTTTTTTTCTAAGTTAATCAAACGCATAAGAAAATTGACTTTCAAGATGACCGCCAATTTAAAACAAGGGAGGTAAATATTGCAGATGTGGGAACTATGCATTAATAAAGAATGGATCCGTAACACCCCTTCATTTCCCCTATACATAATATTTTGGATCTGGATCTGTGGATCCGCGTTTTACGCATCGCTCACTGTTTTCTTCACACACTAACTCTCTTTGTGTTTGCAAACATTTGCAAACGGTTTCCGCAAACAGACCGTTCAGTTAAAAACGTAAGCGACTGTTTGCAATCGTTTCGTTACGTTTTCGTTAAATGAACGCTCTGCAGGTCATGATGCAGTCGCTATTAATGACTTTTGGTGCGCTGCAACATGGAACGGGAACCGGTTTATATGCGCAAATCAGTTTTGTAGACCGAATAGTTTGGTTTTAACATTAACTTGCTGGTTCCTATTCAGGATTTGGGAACCAACATTGATCAAGATGGAGGGCAATAGAGAGAAGGAACACTTGTTGGCTCTGAAAGGTAGGCATTTCAGTATTTACTTAGCGCTTTTTTGTATTTATGATTGTTTAAAGAGCTTCTTAGTTTGGTTCGTAGATGATTTGTTGTGCTTCAATGACTGTCTTCCTCTCGTTACATGAAAAAAGCCAATGTTTATATAAAGTTCATCTCGGTCACTAGACGCTTATTGTCAAAATCGATACTCCTCCCAAAGAAACCCAACAATTCCAGTATATCACAAACCTGTAATTTCATTTAACATTGAGTTTGATTTTTTCCTTTAAAACTGAAACCAATTTGTCCTTTTAATCAATGTCTTCCTATCATGTGTTGATTTTTTCCTTTAAAACTGAAACCAATTTGTCCTTAATCAATGTCTTCCTATCATGTGTATTTGTTCAACTTCAAGCCTTGTATTAATTTCTTGTTGTATCAAATGTGGGCGTATTTTAATAAAGTTCTAGCATGGTTTCGTTGTCCATCATCAGAAACCTATGCCCATTTACTGATAGGAGACAATGCTTTAAAGTCACAATATGCCTTGAAATTGGTATTATTTTCAATGTACAAAAGACCTCGCAAGATTGTGATATCAAAATGTTCCCAAAATGGACGGAAAGGACCCATTTGACCGTTCCTTCCTTGAGAAATAACGAGTACAAAATATGATGTTTGTTTACATTTAACATTTGCTGAGCATTTCCGAAAGCTTCGTAAATGATCAGAACTGTGCACATATCAGTAACGTCACACAAGTCGAAAGTAAACTTCCATGTTATGTGGATTTAGTCATATACTGTCTCATGTATGTTTGCTATCCACCCATTGAATATCAGGAAACTCATGGAAAATTTACAGCAGTCTCAGTATCATTGACGAAGCATCATTTAGAAAACAATGTACTCTGTAGCTTGAAATGTAAAATTTTCATTAAAAATTATATGGTATCACTAGAAGTATACTTGTGTCTTTATATGTCATTTTGTTTTATATGGACCATTTTATCATTCTGTACCATAGATTTGCGATTATCAAAGGATGACTATACACCTGAAGCTTTTTATGGCTTTGAAAAGTTGTACAGTCGGTAAATGGGTGCATCAATTCATTTTGATGAAGGTAGGGAGTTATTTGAAAATGACCACATTGGTGATAGGCCTGTTTCCATTATCATTGAAACATCAAAACATTAATTGATGTAAATGTAAGAGTTAGCAGACATAACATTAGTCAACTAATCTATTTTTAGGTCTGCACCAGCCGGGTTCCCTATTTACTATATAAGTGGACATTACCCCTTGTTCAAATGTTTGTGAATCTGTAACTCTGTGCATTTTGCATTCAAAATATGTTTGTGAAAATCTTTTCTGACAGACATAATATTCATTTATGATAAAGACAAAGCACTACATTTTTGAAATTTTTGTTAGAAGATATATTTGAGAAAATTGACAATTTACATGAATGTGAACATTTCCAGCAAGTGTTTTTAAATTATGTAAAGATTAGTATACAATGTCATGTGCATTCAGGAAGTGGAAAGATCAATTTAACATGTGTGTAGAGGCAAGACAGAGCTTATTTTCAAATAGTATTGGACAAATGGTCTATACTCTATGAACATAAAAATGGCCCTCTTAAAGTAATATAACTTAATAGCTATGGTTTTGAGGAATAATTTATCAATTCCATGCTTGAGGCTAAAAAAAATATTTGTTTGTAGTGCTCCGACCAACCCATCAAAATGGCCCCTACTTTTTTTAAGGTTTTCAAGTTAATCTTTTTTTTTGCTATCTGTTCGCACCTGTTCAGTTAAAAAGTACTTTCTGTTTTTAACCCATACTAGAATACTTGGCTTTTAGTTTATCCAATACATATTGGTTGTTCATCATATTTTGTTCTGTCTAATTACATGTTTCATGCAGAGCAGACTACATGAAAATATTGTGTATTTCAAAATTGCCAATTATTTTATCAATGCAATTTCAGAAAAAAATATTTAAAAAAAACAACCTACCTACATGTACCTACCCACCTTTGGAAATTAAGGTCGGAGCACTACAAACAAACACTTTTCTAATGATGGCCTGATCTCAAAATGATTTTGTCTTCTAATTAACATATGTTTGAAACCAGGGAAAAATAAAATTTATTTGATGAAAATATCTCAAGAAATGGCAAAGTTACGGTCAATTTAGTCTGCTTTGAAGGATTTTATTTAATATAAACTGAGTTGAATATGGAAACAATGTGGTTGAAGGCCTCCTGTTTGGCAAAAATGGTTGACTGTGTATGATTTTCAGGATTTTTAGTTTGGATCTATTGACACCTCTGTGCCTAACAGTAATAGAAAACAAAAATTATTGCAGGTAAAAAATAATCGCATTCAGCGGCCATGTTATTATTTAGCTTCAACAGGTTAATAAAATCACTCTATACCAATAAAGACAAATCTCTTTGGTATTGTTTTATTCTAGCACCAGTTACTTCCCTTGAAAAGATCCCCCCCCCCCAAATATTACATTTCCACATTTTTCATGTTTTTATTTTCTCAATAGACATTAATGGAATTGAAATACTTAAAATTAAATAAGGGGTATAAAACATTATGTTTCAAAAATATTAATATTCTTACAACTATGACCGAAGCAGAATGTTAGATGCAAAAACTTTCCCTATGTGGTACTTTACAAATTATCATATTTGTGTTGGAAAATAAAAAGATTTGTACTTCCTTTTCTGGGTCAGTTTTTTACTAATTATCAGACATAAATTTTGTAAAAAGGGGAATTGATTTTATTTAATTTTTGTCTAAGGAATTCAAGATTTGGTTTATATAGAAAATGCTAATTTTTAATTTTTCTTTTTATTGTTCAGAGCTTTAAATAGTTATATAAGTAGGTCAAAAATTTGTGCCACTTTTGTGCCAAATATATTCTTTGTTACAGTTTATTACTAAGGCTCTTGAAACTGGCTGTCAAAAATTGAAAGATTCTCTTATTTTATATGTAATGGTTGAGCTTACCCTGTACATATGACATGTGGATTTGGTCCCATACTGTTATTATCAGAATGGTTAGTGTATGAATTTGTTCAAATATGGATTTGGATATCCGCCTCCTTTAATTTGGAAGCAAATTCTCAAAAAAATTAAGCTACTAAGACAAAGTATCTAATTCAAACTTGTGACACTAATTTAAATAAGGTAATCATAGGCATTGCTAGGCTAGCGCTAGCCAAAAATTCTTAGTAGCCAGACATTTAATCGTCTGGCTATGAACCCGGATTTCTTAATAGCCAGATCAGCATTTAATTAACCAAAAGCGAAATGTTGGGCATGTCAACCAAGACTTATTGCTATATACAGCTAATTAAAGTTTTCTCTGCATTTATCAAATCAGGTCACATTGGCTAATTATTAGACCAGTTCAATTACCACGAAATATGGCTTTATGTGCCTGTTACTGCACTGACACTTTCCATGGTATTTTCTGGACTTTATGGGCAATGTAGTCACTTGGTTTATTTATGTTTTGACATGCTGCAACTATTTAGATGTTGCTTTTATATGTACTCTATCAGACATGAGTCTTTGACACACTTGAACAACAGCAAAGTAATTTATATTATCTATATGCATTGGCTATCTATGCATGAGTTCAAATCACATTTTATTGCTCAGATTTTGTCTTGAAATAAATCTATACACCCAAAAGCATATCAACATGACTATCAATTACTTGTGAGTTGTGTTGTTTGGTACGAAAAGGAGATGAAGCTCTTTCACAAAATTGCAGATGGTAACTTTAATTGTTTGGTTCTTACACCTTTTACATTGTTGAGCTGCAATATCATTAAATTGCAAATGGTGATGTCATTATGAACTTATAATAATCAATCCAACATTAAAACTGCATTATGATTTTCATAAGACTAACAGTAACACTGCTGCCCTGGCAAATGATGAATTCATCATAAATGTGTGCCATATTATCATATATCAAGGATAATATACCACATTAACATTAACAAATAGAAGTTGAACAGGTTTACACAAATTACTCAATAAATGCCGTTATCCGAAATGTGTTGTCCGAAATTCGTATACTTCACGGAAGTATAAGTTTAACAACCATGCTTGAAACTTAACGAGTTTTTTATATTTTGTTGGTCATACTGCTAAATTCATCCTGACATTGTACTTTTGTAGTAAATTGTCAATAAAAACTTACAAAACCCGAGATTGTTCAGTAAAGTGCAAAGCAATTTTCGGAAAATACAACCCGGACTGTACCGGTATGGTACAGACTTTATTCACTACCACGATGCACTCGCGATTGTTTTGATAGAAGAGTCATCTGCGCCTGGGGCAATTAAAATTGGTGTTGACAGATGTAAACAATCGTCATGCATCGTTTGTCACACATATTACTGCTGTCTGCTGTGTAAAGTGCGTATTTGAGATTAAAGTATTGGATTATCAAGGCCTGTTAGAATCGCCAAATAGCAAATTGTCTGGCGATTTTTGTTGCCCATTTGAGAATTTTAACTCGCCAGATTCGTCTTTGACTCGCCAATAGCGATTTGGCGATCGGCTAGCGCTAGCCTAGCATTGAACTCAAATAATTCTCTGAATTGATGATAATTAGATAACTTAGCTTACTGCTAGATAATTTGGATAAACTTGTATTAATCTTGTTTTGTTTCTTAAAAACAGATATACCGGTACACCAGTATATGATCAATAAACTTAGTGACTGGAAACGCAAGCTGATGGCCTTGCATAAAATAAGCATATCTTCTAATATTAGGCTTAATATACCAGATTGGACATCCGCTCATAATTACGAGTAGAAATTGACTGGGAATTAGTTAAAATTGCTGTTGAACTAGTTATTATTCTAAGCAGAACATCCATTTATATATTATCTGATTTGTTGTTTAACAGTCCATTCATCAGCAATGGTCATTGCAGAGCTGCCCACAGAGAGACGGGAGATAAACCACCAATACACACACTGCCCTTTCCTTGTGATTTTCTAGACATAATACTTTGCTTGTTAGTTGGGATGGGGACACTGAAAAAGCTTCCCTGAGAAATTTGAAAGGCAGAGCCGAGAATTGGCCTGCAACTTTTTGTACTGTGGTCTAGCGTGAGGATGGCTGTCCTGAAAAAATATTGTTGAGCCCTGTTATTTCATATGTACTAAGTTCTTGTCAACTGACAGTATATTTTGCACTGAGCTAGCTGATGTGACCTACATGTACTGGTGCTCCACTGGATATTTTCCTGTGTGGTATTTCTGGTCTTCTACCATATGGAAATTTTTTTCATGGTTCTTTTGTTATCATTTTCAAAAATATGGAGGAGTAAAAATGTCACAGTCTTATGATGTATTTATGTTCATTGTAATTACTTTCTGACATAATGATTGTTGTAATTTGGCATTTGTTGCTGGCATTAATCATTTATCACCTTCCCACTATCATATATTAATGGATGCCTGAACATCATTCCTAATTTGATAGATTATGTACAACTAAATGATGTGTGAAGTCCCTGATCCATATACACATGTTCTATCAGTATATGTGTGATATTTTTCACAGGGCTTTCATTTTACCTTTAAAATGGTATTTTGACCCTTTAAATTAGAAAATAAGGATTCTGACTCTTGTTAATTTCTACCAATGGGTCAAATTTGCTGTAACAATAGTAAGAAGTTTTTCTGATCCTTTAAATCATAATCAGCCAAGGAGCATATTTGACCCTCAATAACAGCAGGTGGCAGGCCAATTTAGCCATTAAGAAATGTGTTTGGGCCTGTTAGGAATCTCAAAATTTAAAAAAAATATTGCTAGAAAATGCCCAGACCCCCTCTAGCAGGCCTGTTAGTCTAGCTTTTGGGCCTGTTGGCCACAAACTTATTGAGAACACAGACCCTGTGTCACCACACCTGCTAGTGTACTGATATTATGAGTCTGCAATAGAATGAAATATAATGATCTAAGATAATAGACTCTGTATTGGTCATGTTGGCTTGGGCTTGTATAATATTCTAGTTTAAAGTTGATCAAAACTTATTTGGATGCAACAAATCTTTCTGGTTTAAACTGCAAAATGTGTAATCAACTCTTGCTTTACAAATGAATATCAATAGAGAATGTATGTAAATAGGCATAAACATACTTAATATCCCTGATAGAATTATAAAGATCAGGAAGCAGAAGTGGATATGGTTTCAATCAATGCTTTATACTGAACACATTTTTTGCTGATGATTGTAAATTGAATTGAATGGAAATAAATTTGTAACACCAGTGCATTGGTGTTATCTTATTAAACATTTGTGCAACGGAATGAATATTTGATTAAATGCGTGTTTCTTAAATGAAAAAAAACTACTGTCTTATACTAATGGTGAATAAAAAAGGCTTTTCTGTATTTTAGAATTTTTAAAAGCCTTCAACTCTAAACTCGATATTATTATGCAAAAAATAAATCAAATGTTCTCTTTATTTTTCTAACTTATATTAACATGCCTCCTGGTTAAATGTGCTGTGGATTTCCTGTGGTATATTAGCCATTGTGTTGTTTCCAGTAATATGTAGTGGTTTGTGGGGAATTGAGGGAGATATTTCACCTAGTTCCCATGTGACGCTTGTGTCATTAGCTTCCTTCCTGTAGGAACATTTGGAGACATATTCTTCGTGTTACACTAATATCTTTTGTCTTACAAACACTGTGATTTCGTGCTAAATTGCCATTGTATGAAGATTTTTCTTACTCATGAGAGTCATTCCTTGGGTTCTTCTGTGCTTAATGGTGATTTTGTCTGCACTTGCTTTTCATGTGAAACCAACATAATGCGGTCATGTATATACCAGGGAAAGTTTTTCTATTCAGACATGTTAAGAGAAAAACAGACAGGAAAAGTAGCTCTTTATTCAAGACTCATCTTGTTTGATTTGAATGTATGTGTGTAAAAAAAAGATTATACCAAAATTGTTATAATGCAAATATGCTACATTTAAAAATGTTTATTTGGTTTCATATATTAAACTGTGATAAGCTTGTAGCGGTTAATTAGAAATCAGTTGAGTCCAGTATGGTAGTACACATAATATTCAAACAATAAGATATTTAGCAAATTAATTTGGTTTGGAATGAATCCTTGCTTATTTGTAAAATGCCTTAGTTATGGTCTTTCATTCAAGATGAATGATAACAGCATTATTTATAGTTGTATTTTTAATTCTAGGACATCATATGCATAGTGCAACCTCTCCAGAGTGGCCCTGTCTTGAGCAACGACCTCCATTTAACAACAATATGATTTTTTTCCCACTGCACAATCTAACTACTAATTTAACTTCTCTAGAGCAACAATTATAACTTCTCAACAAAAACATAATTTTGTTTCTCCCAAATGGTGCTTCTTTGGAGAGGTTGCGTCGTATACTTAAAATTGTGTGTAAAAGTACAGTAAAAACCATCTGTATTAAGAGTTAGACTACCATGTACTTGTAATATCATCTATGGTCTTAATGCTGTCTTTTACACTTAACTTTAGAAGAATTGTCACCTCTGAATTGTCCTATTTCTTTAATAATTCATGGGAAATAACTTCAGGAGAACTTGGAAATTGTATGTAAACGCATGTTAATGCCTGCTTGTAGTCAGGTCTTAATATCATCTGATATAGAGGCAAGCTGTGCATGTATTTTTTATAATGTATTTGTTGAGATTTATTCCTACAAAATAATCTCAACACGTAACAGCTGCTTTGACCTTTAATTATCACATAAATTATATATTTCATATTAGTGTTCAATTTTTTTTTTTGCAGTTACTGATTACTGCTTTTGAAAGTATTACTTTAACATATTCAAGTGATTGAAATTTAGTTAATAGCCACCTGTGAATAGATACTGTCCATTAATATAGACCATCTGTGAATAGAAAATAACTGTGAATAGAGACTGGCTGTGGGTTAAGAGACAACCAGTCCTGTGGATAGAGACTACCTGTGAATAGCAGGTGTATGTTTCTTCCTCCTTTCAGCTGATTTCCCCTTTTCTGTCTTAAAATCTTTGAAACAAAAGGGTCCAGATTCGGTCTGACCTACTCAAATATGATGTTTTTGCAAGAGTAAGGGGGGTGGGGGTAGGGTATTTCAGTCTTTCTGCTCTTGGAGCAATCACAGGCCTGGAATAGAGACTACTTGTGAATAGAGTCAACCTGTGGGTAAAGACCAGCTGTGAATAGAGATCACATATCCTTGTTGGGGGAAGAAAACATAGGCGTTGAGGTTCTATCAAATTAACTGTAATTATAATCAAATTTTTCTAAACCTATTTATTATATAAGTAAGATACCCTCATCAGTGTGGAATTTACCAGAAATGTACATTCCATGAATAAGGTGAATTGCACAAATGTTTTTTTTATTTTTTATGTCATACAACTTAGTTCTCAAATGAGATGTGCGCTGTGCGTGACTGTGATAGTCAGTGCACTTCTAGATCTTGACCGATCGGACGTTAGTTAGACAGGTTATTAACCATGTGACCGTGATACACAGACACGTTTTAAAATTGGATTTTCGATCTCGCCATCTAGCGTTTTCAGTCTCCAGGTTGATAATCCCCATTTGATGTATCGAATCAATTTTTGTGGTAGTCTTCTATTTTATTTCTTGCTGTTTTTCTATCTAGATGGAATGTGACATGATGTGACTGTGAGCTTGCTGTTAAATTGAAATGATTTTTTCTCTCAGACTGGTTACAAAGATCAAAAATGCATTAAAATAATTGTGCAGAGTTTAATCATTGAGTCATGCGATGTTTTCCAACATTTATATGTCCTCTAGGATTTTCTAACATAAAAAAATAGAAAGCTTTCATATTATTGGCATGTTTTCTGACTGATTGAAAATGTTAACTCTGTTTTAGAATCTGCATATAATTTGTCTGCCAAATTTTATGGAAAACAAATCATCATTTGCAGTTTGATAGTCTGCTATGGTGCTGACCTAACTTTTGATTATATGTGTACTGTGATTGTGAGATCAAATTAATGAGATTTATTGTTGGATCCTTGCAACACTAATAAGATTAATTAGTCAAATGTTTTGGTCAATTTGTGTTTGTCCATCCATCTGTGTCTATGATGTAATTGTGCCTGTATCATTGCGAACTATGGTAATTGGGATTAGTTAGTCTAATGTTTCAGTCCATCCATCTGTGTCTATGACAAAAATATGTGTGCCAGTATCATGGATTCACTCTCAGATTGCTTTATTGAATACTAGATTCAAGGTCAATGTTAAAGAGTGATTTAAAATGTTATTTCCATCTTACCTGTTTGCAACAGAGGAATTTCAAAGAAATTTGCTCATAAAGAATGAAATGCTATAAAATTACTATCATCATGATTTTTTTTTTGGGGGGGGGAGTAGGTTATGTCAGGGTTATTAAGCAATCTTTCAAGCCATAATGGAGGACCCTTAGGGGGGGGTCACTTGTTTAGAACTGCAGACTTTTAGTCAGGTTTAAGTCATGAAGTGTGGATGTGCCAGACTCAATTTTCATGCCCAGCGATTCACTCATTGTAGAGTTATGTCCCCTTGAACGTATAGTGTACTATTGCATTCTTAGTGTCAAAGTGACAGCGGAGGTATTTAAGTCACCTCTGTGACAGCTCTAGTTTTATATAAAATACTGTATTCCTTCCTATCATGGATTTGAATATATACAAGTATCATTTTTGCATTGGCTGAGACAAATTTGTTAAAACAAATATATTTGTTACCTGATCATCTTTGGTTTTTATGCCTTAAAGTTATTGTGTAGAACAACATTTTATTCTTTTACATATTAAACCTTCAGTGGTACTAAGAAGTTCAGTAAATTATAATGTCCCGCTTTTTTGCATGGAATAGTATTTTCCTGACAAACATGTTTTATATATTACTTTTGTGCAGACTAACAATTTCCTGCAGCCTTTATGACTGCACTGTTCCATTATTGCACATTTTTGGTGTTTAAAATAGACAATACTAACATATCAGAGATGAAACAGTTTCCTTGCTTATTTCTCCCCAAATTGCTTTTCTGTGCAATTAATGTCATAATAATGTGTGTAGGATTATCACTGCTTTGTACTGTGCAAGTCTGACATTGATTTTAGTTTGTTGTCTGATGTTGCCATATTGTTGTATGCCCTCGCTGGTTTGGTTAGGTAGAGCTAAGTAAAATTAGCTTATGAGAAACCTGTCTTTTGTTCGCACAGTACTTCCCGAATCCCTTCTCTTTTTGCCAGGTGCCTGACTGGGATGAGCGTACGGTAACCGTTATTTAACTAGCTTACTGCTCACCTGTGGACCGACCACATCAGTTCTAACCCAGTCTCCACTGTTGATCTCCCCCTCCGAAGGTGGACACCCTAACCATTTGGCTATGGTTTAGTTTATAAATACCTGCAAATAATGAGTGTTAGTACTGCTGTGTATCTTACGGAGTCATGAGTAAAATACAGTGTGAAATTTAATGGTTTGAAACTAGTTGTCTGAAGTAAAAAGTTTTGCAATTTACCATGTAGTTAATACATAAAATTAATGTCAATTTAGTGCTTAGGTGAGGTCATAATTGCATAATTGGTCAATTTTTATTATTGATCATTGAAAATAATTGGGCAAGGATTTTCTATCAAGTTTTCGATCAAGTTAGTGAGTATACACTATCCTGTTCTTCTGGCCTCAGTGGCTTGTACAACTTAGTAAAAATAAAACACTGGAAAAACTCTTTACAATACACTGGTATTAATTACAGTGTTAATATTAAAACATCCTGAGATCTCAATGGAAGTGGGTGTGGCAATAATCAATTTTTAGAAACCATGATCGATTGTCGCCAAATTCAGACCAATTTGATTAATTATCGATTATAATCAATCATCAGGGAATCCCTACCCAGAATTCCTGCAGTGTGCTCTATTTAAGTCTCTGGCTGAAGCCAATGTCAAGCTAATTATCAATGTCAAAAGGTACCTAATGACATTTTAAGGTGATGGACATTATAAGAGCAGTGAAATTAATGGTTCTTGAGTCAATTATGGTTGTAAATTGTACCAAAGGCTTCCACCTACAATCATCAAACTTCATATGTTGATTCCTGACGACCTCTATAGGACCTGTGTGTTTTAAGATCATCCAGATGGGGGCATTGTGTTTCAAAAACACATCTTGTTTATATTGTGTTCATAAAGATTGCTGGGAAGTCATTCTAATAAATAGAAAAGTTAAAATTATTTCTCATGGATGAGTCTGTTGGTAAAAAGTTCCATCTTTCAATGTGCACCCCATTGCCACAAAATATATACAGACAAGACATAGATGTTGCTTTGGTTTATTATTTTTTACTGATTGTTCTATATTCATATACAGTACAACCTCTGTAGAGCAACACCCTGTGGGAGCTGCAAATATTGGCCATTGTTTAGAGGTTTTTGGTCTACAGAGGTGAAATTTATAGTAAATATCAGCTGAGGGAAACTTTGAAGGTGTTGTTATAGAGAGGTTGTTGCTCTACAGAGGGTTGCTCTGCAGAGGTTATACTGTACATGATATTGTCATAGGCTTGCCATTAAACTTGTCACCGGGAACTTATATTGGACTAGAGTTTTGCGTCAGACCTTTAGATTATACTCACAGTCCATTGTTTGTGTGATGTATCTTAGTTATTTCTTCATTTATACAATTGGAAATCCTCATGCTGCTTAAACCTAGTAGAAGACAAAAATGCGTGGGTTGGAGAATACAGCTGAAATTTAATTACAGCTTTTTTAAGGAATTTTATTTCGCTGTGTGTTCTTCTCCTAGTAATTAGGTTACTTGGTGTGGTGTGGTGAAGTTTGCTCAGCTTAAAGTTACAGACTAATTTTGTCAATTATTAAATTACTGTTTTGTCTTGCTTAACGATCATGCTTTATTATGCATGGTAGCAATTTAGTTTGTTAAGTCCTTGAATTATCTTGAACACTTTTGACACATGTTAGGTGGCTGTAAATATCCTAATGCAGTTTGGTCAGCTCTTCATTTATCAATTTTTGATAAGACTGTCTGTGTTAACTTTCGCATTGATCAAAGATATCTTTTACAAACTGAGATCAACTGATAGCCTTTCTTTATTGCTGAAATGATCCGGCATAGAAATCCATGAATATTGATGTGGATTATTCATGCAATTTCTGCACAGAGTGAATTTGAATGTAGTTTATTACATGAAATTTATGAGTGAACTTGTTATAAAATTGTTTGGCAAACTGAATGTGTTTTATCATGACATTACTTAACTTCGGTATTCAAAATTTCTTTTCTGTTACAAGTCCTTGTATATAGTCTGTATACCAGTAAATTTTATTTTATTTGTCAATAAGCTTAACCTTCAGGCTGCTTTGCTTATGTTTATTGATAACATTTACCATAAAATCTATAAAAAATCTTGATGAATACCACGATTACTCAAGAAAATTTTTCTTTTCACTTGGGTTAAACATTGCTTCATCAGCGACAGCCATGATCATTAAGCAACCTTCACCTTTAATGATGGAGGAAGGTCCTTGGCATACACCTGGGTAGAACCAGAGACTCTGTTAATTTCAGGTAAAGTATCATTCAACATTTGGATCTTATTTAAGAGGTGCTTTTTGTGAACAACAATCAATTTCAAGACTTGACAGGACTGTCAGTATCATGAATCTCACTGTCTGATTGTCTGGGAAGCATTCTGACAACTTGGATTCTATTTGTTTCTCTGAAACATCCATTACTGTTTCAATACCATGCTGACTAAATCCATCAGAATTATCTGTTTCTGCACCCTGATCTTCATTAGATAGAAAATAAATGGTCTTCAGACCAATTCAAGGCAGTAGATAATTTGTGCGTCAAAACCAGACACAAGCTCACTTGATCGGCCCAAAGTTTGCATGCAGATTTCTTTTCTAACACTCTAAACTTACACATCTTCTGTCATCATTAAACATGTTTCCAGCTTTATGTGTTTACTGTGCTTTTCAGAAAAGCTCAGCTGTAAATCAGATTGAGACATCTCCAAAATGCTTGAGTTTTCTTATTTCCCTCCATTGTAACAAGTAAGCTGTCATTGCTATTTCAGTGACAAGTGGTGAGAATCTGTAATATTTGTGTAAAATTTGTTGATACAACATGAGAAACTTCATTTAAGATCAAGGCACAAGATCTGACTGCATGTTTTCTGATAAACTGGGTGTTACTATGATCATTTTATTACAGAAGCCAAACCCTGGTGATATTCAATTCTTGAACCTGGACATTTAACATAGTTGTAACTGGCAAGTGCGCTATATGACCATTTGTAGTCGATGTGCCATAAAACAACACTGTAACTGGCAGGATGCTTGCATGCTTACAGTATTTTTCACTAAGGGTTTTTCTCCTATACACATGTTTGAGGGTTTTCTGGAATGTGCTGCTGGACATGTATCCATATTTTTTGCAGGTTGGGCGGTAATGGTTTTTATTGTTACCATTGCACCATAGTTAAGATATCAGGTTTTTCAAAATTAAACTTTCAGCTATGAATGCAGTTGCACTATATATGTATATTGCACTATTGATACTTGGGTAATTATCTTACAGAAGTATTTTGGGGCTCAAGAACACTGATTTAATGCATTTAACGCATGTGTTATACTCAGAACATGAAGGCTGCTTGATGGAGACATGTGTCTCTTTATGCCTCAGTCACAGAAGCTGCTTATAGACTTGATTGAACATTAATCACTGTATCTGTTGTATGTTTGATTCCTTAATGTACGACATAAGTTGTATTTATCTGATTGTTCCCTGAACTCTGAAAGATGTTTGTTTTGTCATACATGTACAACTTGAGCTTAGTAGAAGACCTTGTACTATGAATTTCTTGGTAATTCTATGGACCATATTTTTTTTAATACTCTACTGCAGTTGAGGTCCTGTAAAAGTAGGTATAACTATAATAAGGATATTTTGAAAAAATCAGATTATGTGGCTATTTTTCCTTGAACATACCTTTTTGTTTTTCGAAACAAACTATAAAGTTTAGACTTTAGAGGTATTTTCAACAGTCGGTTAGGAAATTGAGTATTCAAAACACTTTTTCAAAAAGGGTTAAATACCAGTGGAAGTTCAGTCAAAATAGTAGTGTTCACATCTTTGAGGCTTCTGATGACTTAGTAGTTCTGAACATCATGTGTGCCTTAATTCAGAGCTTAGATTTATACTTTAATCCAATGAATATAATGAAATATGGTTATAATGAGATCATTATTGATGTTCAAGGAATTCGATGTAACTGTGCTCTGTACCATTTTGTATTGCTACAATGTAAAAGGTAAAGAAAATCATAAACATGGTCTCCATAGAAGCCTCTGAGTTCATTGAACTTGTACAAGTTTTTTAGGGGTAAAAAATTTGTCGATGTTGATGCAAGTTACTGTAAATTTTCTTTACTGTTTATGAAAACAATCTAGAAACAAAATAACCTACAACTAATTTGATCTAGTGGATCACTGTAATCTAGTACATATTTGCCAAAAGACTTTATTACATACATAAACACTGGATATATTATCTTACTAGTGTCTGCTTTACCTGTTCACAATGTCAAAATTACAACACAATACAATGTTGGATCAGTTTTTGCTAGTTATACAACAAACTAGAACAATAAAATGGTACAAAAATGTAAATTTTTTTTTCAATTTGTTTTTAAATATCACATGAAGTCTAAGGTTCCAAACATTAACACATTCACCAGAAACACTCAGTAGGATACAGACGACTAATTGTCACACAGGTTTCTAGGAAATAATGCATACATCAGCAGTGTTTGGATGGTAAAAAATCCTTGGAAAATAGCTGCTCTTTTATAGTTGGTATATAGTGCACTTATATTCACGATTTACACACATATTTCACAGTCATAATTATATACACTCGACATCACTTATTCCAATTCTAGGTAAATATTATCTTCACAAATATTTGCTATAACACAGTAACTTTTTCACTTATACCTGACTGCTGATCATCATCAGTGATTGTTTCAGTCACGAATAAAGGTGCCGATAATGCGGCCATGTTTGCTTGGTTTACGATACCAGAAGCAATGCTATAGTGTCGACTCTGCGTTTTCCGTCTGCTTTCTAGAAATGCATCCACTTTTCCTTTAAGAGTTCCTAGTATGGCCAGAATCACATACAATGCTGGAATTGTGAACATAACCCATATAGGAATAACTGATGCTAGATTGGCATCTGGTTGGTTGAGCGAAAACCGCAATGCGGCCAGTACAATTAAACAGTTTAAACTTGATGTTTCCAATGCAATAGTCTTGCAGAAATTTGATTTTTGTCGAAATATTATGGAAAGAATGGCTCCAACCACCACACCGCACAGTGGTAGAAGTAACGCAGCTAAAAGTGTCATTTTTTCTACCACTTCAAAAACATACATATTTATATATACACCTACAGTAATGTATAAAATTGATGCTAACAGTAAAAATGGCTTTATGAACCATGTAAGTAATCCTTCAGCTACTGCCGGTTTGAATCGGTTAATGACAAGTCCAGCTGTGTAGGAAAAAAATGTTGAGGCGAGCCAGATTTCAAAGTTGTATATCGGAATGATCTTGGAACCCTCAGATTGTTGGAAATACTGACCGAGAGCAAATATCCAGAGAGGGGCTGTACCTGAAATATTTGAAGAATAGTTACAGAAATATAATAGTAACATTTAATTTATTGCACACAGGCGTAAGGTGACTATAATATAACACATCTCAGAGGTTTTCTTAATTTTTTGGGGGGAAGGCAACCTTAAGCCCTTAATATGGAGATGAAATAATTATATAGTGGATTTGAAGTCTCTGACAGGGAAAAAATCTTGCCTGAAACAAATTTGTGGAATTAAATTTTTCAGATGTCAATAGGCAATTTGGGGAACATTGCATGATTTCAAAGAAATTTTCAGAAGTGAAGGCAGCCTTTTCAGGCTACAACTATATTATAAAGAAATATCCTGCATCTAAAAGAGTTTGTTTATCCTGTTAATACTTAACAGTCTGTTTTCTTATAGATTGGAAAAATTAAGTAAGTAAAATCTTCAATAGTCATTAAAATGTTCTTTCATTTAGGTATCTCATAACCCGGGCCTTTAGATTGGAATTTATGAAAACACAGGGTTCTCAATAAGTTTGTGGCCAACAGGCCCAAAAGCTAGACTAACAGGCCTGCTAGGGGGGTCTGGGCATTTTCTAGCAATATTTTATCAACTTTTGAGTTTCCTAACCAGCCCAAACTCATTTCTAAGCAGCCTGCAGCCTGCTGTTATTGAGAACCCTGTAAAACATGAATTTGTCTTGAACTATTCTTGCATACTTCATACATAGTTCATATTTGCAGTGTACTCATAGCATATCATATTACTTGCCATAAATGATAAAATGATAAAAATAACAATTTCTACCACAATCTCAAGAAAATGTGAAACAAGATTTCTATTGATTTAATCAAAATGGTATAGCTGTAGTCAGGGATTTCTGTATACACTAAGGACCAATATTCAGCTATTGTAGAAGTTATTGGATGAAAACATCTTCAACAGAAAACTATAATTACCGGAATCCGTGATATATCAGATTCCTTTAATTTAAGGACAATTAGATAAGAGGCTGAAATACTTCTTCGGAGAGTAGACATTTGAGGGAAATGTAAGATGGAAACAAAATTAATATGGTTGTCGTCATTTAAGTATAAATAGATATATTGTCTATATTTGTTGCTTGTGGTCTGTGTTTCACGTTAAAGGCAATGTTGCATTATTGAAAACCAAGGTTTTTGGTAGCCTTGGTAATGTGTAGCAGTAATCAAAGAGTTATCATTGAATTTGAATATCCGGTTCCTACTTCCATGTTACTGGCACATAACATTTTTTTGCAGTTACTCATATTAAACATTGTTTTTTTCCATCTTTTAAGGCCAGGGTTCTCAATAACAGCAGACTGCAGGCCAATTTAGCCGCTTAGAAATGTGTTTGGGCCGGTTAGAAAATGCCCGGACCCCCCCCCCCCCCCCCCCCCTAGCAGCCTGTTGGCCATGAACTTATTGAGAACCCTGTAAATTATGGGAAAGGTGGCAGGCCCTAATAAAGGTGAAAAATAGCATATTGAGGAGGAAATTTTTAGTAGAACAATAACATGACAAAGCATAGTCTTCAAGATGCATTCAGAAAAACACTTACCTAACATGGTTACTGTACTAATGAGGTTCATGGTTAGACTAAGAGGTAGGTCTGCTTTACTGATGATGACAGCAACATGACCCAGGCCCCCACCTGGCACACAGGCAACACAAAGGAGACCGAACCGAACATTTTTTTCAAGTGGTAGGATCATGGCTAGACCAAAGGCAAGCTGAAATTGTACAATTAATCCAATATTACATAACAATTATATGCCTTAAGGTCAGTGAAAAGTGCTGACCCTAAACGCCTCTTACAGCAAAATGAGTATGAACAATTTGGGTTTGAATCATTCCATCAAAGTATGAAAGTTATTTTTCTAAAAAAATTGATAAGTATGTATACCAACCCTAATTTTTTGTCAAGTAACAATAATCATGGCTGTTTTTGTCTAGCCCTGTTATCCTAACTTGATGGCTTTCATTGAGTTCTACAGAAACATTGATGATAGTTCAACGAGTTCATCACCTTGACCCGCATTTGTGAATTTTTATCCTAGGGAAACACAACTAATTTCATTTATTAGGCAGTTCTTCATTACTTGTATTGTTGACATTTTATGATTATATTTCTAAAAATTTGTCCCAATTTTAATTACAGACAAACCTGTGTTCAGTGGCCTTTTCCGAATAAAGGCCACCCCTACGAAGACCATTCTTGCAATAAACCTTCATTGGCAATTTGGAACAATATGACCTCTGAATAAAGGTTACCTGTCAATAAAAGCCACTTTAAGTCTTTCTCAAGGGTTCACAGGCTTGACTGTACTTGATGTTCTATTTTGATAATTGGTGTGTATTTGTGTCTTTGATAAGCCTATGTGCTTGCTTATTGACAATATTATATTTATTGCTCATTTCTTCCACGTTGACTATCGATCTTGTCTTAATCTTCTAAATTTGTCATTGGGCGACTTCCATTGAAGTCTGTCTCACACTTTATAGCTCACAGTGAATAGTAATATTGGTGGTGAAGATAGTTTGAGAGAAACAGACAGGCATCTTTCTAGGCACCAAACACAATATTTTTGATGATCATGTTGTGTTAATATATTCTCTGCAGACAGCTTGAGTATTTGATATTCATAGAAACTGCATCATTACCATTTGAGAGGAAAGGTTCCGGCCTGGCAATGAAGGAGAAAGAGATTCTTAGCCTCACACAATACTACTGTTTCCGCTGTTTTTTTTCTACTTGTATTTTAGGGAGAAAACTGTTTCATATGCTGAACATTTAGAAAACTGAAGTGGGAAGATGATTAGTAAGCAGGATCAGTTTATAACAAAATGAATTGTGAATTGTTGAACTTGATGTATTCAGAGACTTTAATGATACCCAATGTTACTTACCCTAAAGAACTTGAGAGCATTAAACTAAATTAGTAGGAAGAATGATGACTCCACTTAACCTCAATGATCTTAAAACCAATCATGTTTTGAAACATTTAGTTTCTTATGCAATTTATTTCTATTACATTGAATGGGTCTATTAGTATGTAAACTGAGTGATAATAGCCCATGTTCAGTCCTGAAATAGACTGGAAATGTAAATATATGAAATTAGATACATGCTCTTTCATCCAGAATCTTTTGATGGAAATTCATGAGCTTCTTACAAAATATTCCAAATAATGTATCCTTCATTGAAGCTACTTGCAGTGTCAATACATTATTGTATACATTACAATTAATGGGACCCATATTGCTCTGAAAATGATTATAGTATACATTTGTGCACCCTGACTATGGGTCTCCAAAAAAGTGTAAGCATTACTGTAAGTGATGTGTCTATAAGGCTTACACAAGTTTCACCAGACATTGCATTGATTTATATTATATGATTCTCTGGGATTATACTATACTTTGGTAGTATTTATTTGTTCAGATTTTATTATATCATATTATATATACATATATATATATCTGATGGTTATGAACAGAGAATGGGGAGAAATCAATAGAAATAGCAAAGAGCGAGAGAATGTTTTTTTCAAGAAATCCATAACTTAGATTTATCTCTTGCTGTGTTGTTATTTTACAGGATTATGATTGTAAGACAAGCAACCTCATAATTCTTGTTACAGAGTTACTGTATACTCTCTTATTGAAACCTTTGGCATTACACTATGATTACTCTCTGTCATGTTGGATAGGGAATTTCGTTAAGACATTTGATAAAATTATTGAGGTATTTCATCTGATTTGGTGTCAGAAGCATTGGTGCAATTTCTATTTCTTGTTATTAAGTGTCAAGTAAAAATATCATTGAACTGATTAAATTTGTCACTCATCTTTACAATTGTTACTATAATCACTCACAGCTAAGCATCCACATTTTTACACACGTTTGGATGAACATACCATAGTAAACAAGTAACAAATCTAATACTGCAGAAGGTTAGTGTCCCTAATGCTGAAGAGTTTATGGATGGATTTATTTGGCTTCATTATCGCCTGGAGATTTGGAGATGCTGTTTTTTCTCCTAATTCAGTTCATTATGGTGACAGATTTCTGGCAATACAAATGTTTCATAAGCTGCTCTGTGTACTCCATTGCTATTAATATACTTTCATTTCTTTCTCACACCGATTGTCTTTGACTATAAAATATGACCTGGTTATCTTGAAATGGACATAAATCATTTGTATGCTGAATGGAATTCAAGATGGAAGCACTTTTGTGAGAGAGAAATTGCAATGTTAAGACATCTCTTCTCGGGGAAGATGAAAATGGAAAATTGTATTTTTTGTATTCTAGGCATTTTAGGTGCTAGTACTCACTTGTAATGCATTGGCTCTAATTCAAGGAATATATGGGCTTTTAGACACAAGTTAAGAGTTTACATGTTTTGTCTTGGCCTACTTCGAGGATATAAATTGTATTGTTCTCATGTGTTTTTACCACAATGTAGGCAAGAAACATGGAGCCATGCAATGCTGAGATTTTTTCCTGAAATGCTTGAGATTTACAGAAGTGATTCAGTTTTTTATCAATGTTGAGCAATAAAGTTAATAAGGTTGCTTTATCTTATGTGCCATGAAGGGTTGATTACATACTAAGAAGTTATGATGCACCTAAGTAGAAACTGCTTTTGTTTACATACCCTCTGTTAGAATTGCTCTCATTGATACACATGTAATTGTATTGAATCTAGGCCAGTAAAAGCCTCCTAGTCTATCCATCATCTATGGCACCCTAAGAAAGTCTTAATTCATTGCATGTCTATAGGACAGTATTTTCAATGCAAACTTATACATCCATTCTCAATTACTAATGAATTGAACATTGCACAGTAACCTAGCTTAGTAATTGATACTGTCTATAAAAGGCATACAATAGGGCTTTAGTATTCTGTAAAGGATAATTTGCTTCATTGTATTGAACTCATTGAAACTAGCATTAATAATAGCAATACCATGTTAAGCTATCATAGTTACCATATAAAGCTTATTGATTGTATCAATGTTTGAATATAATACATTACAACACTATCAGACACGCAAATTGAACTGATTGGGCTTTTAACTGAATCAGAATACAGTAATTTTGGTCATTCATACCACATTTGCATTTTACATTGAATAAAATGTCAATAAGCACCACAGTTGATGGTCTGGAGCAGCTGCTGTCTTATATAAATATTTGCATGATGTCTGGTTCAAGTTTGACTGTATAATTATTTTGGTGTGTGTGAGCAAAAAGATGTTAGTCTGTTCATAATTTTACAAACATGGCACAAATGATGAATTGAGATAACATTAAAAATATATTTCTGTTTATGACTGCTGTAACAATGGTACAGATAAGTAATTCAGTATCCCTCAGATTCAGTTCACTTAAATGCATACAATGAGTGTTCTATAGCTATATAAAAGATTTTCATATTACTTGTTAAAGGCATTGCACTGGGTACATTAATTAGCCATTACAATATTTGCAATTAAAGCAAAGAGGAAGAGCATATTTTTTTCTGAAATTGGCAATGACATAATGTCTTTACTAATGCTATTCTGCTTGTATTTCATGTATATGTCTTAAAGGTGCTCTTATATATCCAAAGGTCTCAGTACATATGTTCTCCTTGATCCACCTTGATGGAATGTCTGTACTGTGCATCAAAAATATCACATGTGGCTGTGTTATAAAGGCAACTTTTAAGTCATGTATACATTTCTATTTATTTCTGTATCCAATAGAGTTTTTGCATGTAACTTGCTAACTATGGTATGAAGGTTTGGTAATAGCTCTTCCTGGGAATTGTCTATGAATATATCTAGGATTCTATTCTAAAAACCTCGTTACTTCGATGAGCTTGATGGGTTGAGAGTGATTGAATTGATTTTGATTGATCAGCTTGGTGTGAATTTAAGACCAACAATATGCAAATAACATCCTTTGAACCTCCAGAGATTGCCAGAATCAGCTTATTTCCGAAGCATCCCCAATATGGAATTCTATTTTATCACATGCTCAAGAGAGCATGCAGCAGCTAGTTGCTTAAATATTTCGTTATTTCTGAATTGATATTTATTCTTGAAATGTCAAAAACTCTTTGCACCATTACTACATTTTACACTTTTTTTATATTCAGATATGCCCATTAATTACTTGTGGAATTTATTCAATTGAAAATATCATGCCATTGAATATGATACTAAGGATTATATTTACAGTCATAAGGTTAAATAAATTCAAGTTTTTTACCTCATTTTCTAGGCATTTGTAGTATAATTGGAGTGTTTTATATGAAATAAGTCTTTGATATTGTCTTTGGCAATTTGTCATTCAAACTTCAACCGACAAGCCCAGATTTTGTTGCTTTCTTGATAAGTAAAACTGGTCCTGTTCTTTTGAAACAAGGGATATCAATTATACAGAGAGATGCTTGCAAATTGATCTATGATGAGAATTAATACAATACATATATATGGATCTTTTATTATGTAAATCTTCATTTATAATTTTAGGACTTCAATTTGCTTTCTGTATACAAGTGGTTGTTACTACTTCTAAAGCTGACTATACACTGTGAATGGTGTTGTAAATCTATGGTGGAATTCTATTCTTTCTAAATTTGGCTTTTATTGTTCATATACAGATATTTCTGGGAAACAAAAAACATTTATGAATTGTTTAATTGAATTTATTGGCTTAAAATTTTATAGCTTTTTACAAAAATTCTATGCACAATTATATTAATGATAGAAAGCTAGGGAATCTGGGAAAACAGATAATGACTGTGACATTTAGCAGAATAGCAGAAATTGTGCTTGATGGAGATACTTTAAGAAATCAATGATGATTTTCGGGAAACCTTGTTCAGTTTTGAAATGAATAATGGTTACTGAAGGTGTTTTTAATAATGACTATAGGCAAGATGTCTGCAGTTTCATGTTAGACCATCATTTGATGGTAATTATGTGTGAGATGTATTTGTTGACATGAAGTTTTGGCAAACAACGAGTCTGTACTAGAATTGGTTGAAACTTGCATGCAAGCACACCATTCTTTGATTTGTATACACGCACAGATTAATTGATAGGTTTTATTGTTGATATTTGTTGATTTTAGTTTGTGAGTTTGCTGAAGTTGTATCAATTTTGGCTTCGAATAATCATTAATGAAAGTTATCATTCAAGGCATTTATTATAATATTCATTTTCTACCATTTCTGAATCCCGACCTTTTTACTCATGGTCTTTGATGCTTTTGACAAAGGTCAATCATTATGTTCCTATTTTATCTGTTTCTCCACATTGTTAGTATAATGCAACACACCCTTGCTATGATTATGGTTCAGTCTCTGTCAAATTCTTGAATGTTTTCAATGGAAAAATGTGATATCTAGCATTCACTACTGATTGTTCATTAGCACCTATGCCAAGACCTGTCAAGTCATTAACATTTGCTATGTTTCCCAGTATGAATGTATAAAAAATATGTATGATGTGTTTTGTATGACATTGATGGAACCTTATACATTGTATCACAAATAACTATTTAATGGATTATCCCTTGGTGCATACTACTATATAGTTTACATAATGAGGAACGTTTTAACTCAGCGAATATTTTTGTTTGTTTGTTTATATTGAGTTTTTATATGCCCCTTTTCAACGGTCAGAGTCATATAAGGCGGACAGTTCACCTAAGCATCATTCCTGGGAAGAACCAGTCCTCCAAAGCAACTGCCTACTTTCTCACATAAAGAGACATGGTCAGTAGTGGGGCTCGAACCCAAGACCCTCTACCAGTGAGAGGTTACAGTGATTTGAAGGCAGCGACTTAAACCACTCGACCACAGAGGTGGGTCACCAAACCTAAACAGTATTCAAGTCTTCAAGTGTTATATAATCTTCACTTTGTCTCTGCATGTTAATGAGTCTTGTATGTTAGTCTTGTCATAATCTTTCATCAACATTTACTGTTGTTTTTTTTGAAAATGTTACATCTTGTTCAACATAAATATTAAATAAGTATGGAAACCGTTATGTAATATTTTGATGCTTAACATGATTGCTTTCCAAAAACATGTTGTAATTAGTCCCATCAAATAATTGAATTATAATGATTTCAAATTAGCAGTTGTTTCAATTTCTGAGTATTTCTAGGTTATTTAGGTAATTAATAAATACAGGTAACAGTCATTAAGATATTATGTAATTTTTTTTAATTATCTGAACAGTTGGAGGGTTATACCTTTAATGTATAATGGACTGCTCCTAAATGATGAATGTTGTAATATCAAATTGACATGAAACAATATTTGGTTTGATCTCACACAAAATTGCTACATAAATAATCATCAGATGTTTATTTAAAAGTAACCAGCAGTTATGTTTTATTTGATCTCGGTACTAATTGTGATAAACTCCTATGTTTCTTTTAATTATGAATGTGACTAAGTGAAGTATGTCCAGTGAATTCAAGTTGTTGTTATATCTCTCACAGCAGCTAATACCTGGTTTTAATGGAAATTATATTGCTCAGGGCTGAATGTATTTGTAGATCAATTGATTAATTGGTCAGAATTGTTGTGGATTGGGCAGCTGGTGTTTCTACTTGCCGATCAATTACCGGTAAATGTGAACAACTCTGATCTTGATTGTTTCAATTCAAGATTGTTAAACAATGTAAACATTCATATTGGACTCTTCGATTCATTCCAATCATTATTGGTATTCATCTCTCCCAAGAGAAAGTTTAAATTTATAGCCATACTTTATTTCCAGTGGCAGCCATTGTATTTGCGACCTAAATGTATGAGATACTTGTGAAGCCATGATTGATGTAACAAAGTCATTTATTCTCTCTTGATTTTTTGGCTTTGATTAGCTCACTACCATCTTATTCTTGTTTCTTTTGGCAGCTGAAGGGTAGTTCAGTTTTCTATAGCTGTCAATCATTCAGGGCACATGTATTTTAATGCAGACCAAACTATATCCGCCATGTAATTGTCTGTGTAAGTTCAGTTTAAGAACTTTGATTTACAGTTATGTTATGGTATAACACAATTTTGAACAATATGAATCTGTGATCTGTTGACTGTTTAATCAGTTTAATCTATGTCTCTGTGGTTGTGACTGAAATTAAAGTAACAGTCAAATATCTGCTCTCTTTTAACACCGCCCACACAGATTATTGAACCTGTATTGTAAATGAATCTGAGTTATAATATCAGAAAATTTGAAGCGCATTAATGGAAGTATCAGTCTATGAGTCAATATTAGCTGAGGTTTTTATTTGTTAATAAGGATTGCTGAGAAATGGATGGCCAAACAAGAGGAATGGATAGTCAAGTGTCACTGTGTTAGATTAGATAATGTTGGCACTAAAATAATGGATCAACAAAGACTAAAGTTCTGTCATTGTAGAAATGTGAAATGTTTGAATCTTAATTTGCCAGACACAATACTAGCCACAGGCATACCTATTGTGTCTTAAGTATGAAATAAAAGTAACTGTCCTGGTGGTTCAATAAGCCTCCCTGGTATATCCCATTTGTATATCCTTTCTCATATATGCTAATAGTCGTCAAATTTAATGTCTTTAAGATAAACATGAATTTGTTTGTAGAAATTGGAGTAATTGCCATAATTGTTCAGAGTATTTTGGTTCTATGAAAGTGTTTGTTACTTTGTCATCCTTAGGTATGTTAGAAGGCTGGTTGATTTTATCCTCAGAGGTTTTAGAAGGCAGGTTGATCTAACCTGTGTTCTGGGAACAAACCAGGACATGTGTCCGCATGATCTAAACTGCTGACAAATTATCCCGTGTACACTGATTTAGTGATTGGAGACTTTTAATAGTCTTTTGTCAAATCAATGCTGAGGAAATTATGCCTCATCTTGATGTCTTAGAAAAGGCTGATGGAGCTATATATAACTGGTTGGTCTCCTTTTAGTATATTGTTCGATGTATATATGGGTACACTTAAATTCAGTGCAATCAGTCATGGTATGTATACAACATCTATTGTCTGAGTTTTAGAATATTTCTGTCTAAGGTTTGTTGCATAATGTATATGAACTTGCTGAGATTTACTGCTTGTATGTAATATGTCAGAACATTATTCTGATAATCAAATTTCTTAATGTAACCAGCTGCTACTGAAGATTTCTTCAATAATACAAATCTCCTTTCTTATTATCAGATCCATTCCCCTGTAATGCTCTTATAAATTCAGTTTGTGTTGGGTTTCCTTTGTTTTATTTGATTGTAGATATTGATCTGATGTTTAATCTCCGTGCTGGTGCAAAAATAAATTGAGCTCAAAGTGTTGGTTGCCTTTTTATAGCTTATTACCTCAAGTGCATTCATGTTGTGTTTTGTTTGTATAAAATATTGATCAGTGGGATTAGATAGTAATGATGTGCGTACTGGCGTGCAAGTGAATTTAAAGAATTTGGTAATGTTGTGAAATAAATTTAATCTGCTGATGCTTCCTAAGGCATGAGTTTGCTTATAAAGCAGGTCAAATATTTTCTTTATGGATAATTGTTGGATTAATTACTAGAAAAAAAGATTATCTTACAGCTTTTTTAACTATGAGTAATACAAATAATAATATGTTCTATTACATAAAAACAACTTCAACGTGATCCCTGTCTTTTTGACATTTAATGCATGATCAAAATTTCCCTGAGTAAATCTATGTTGAACACACAGCATTAACTTTCATATGTACTAACACAAATTATCATCAGTAAAAGCTAGCTGTACTTTGTACTTACCACTGGCATAAGGAGGAATTGACAACAAAATCCAAGAACTAACGATACTGGATATTTTAGTTGACGTTTAAGATTTTCGGTGTCAGTCACACATCCTATTCCAAAACTAATCAGAATGGCGACCGCAGCAGCTGAACAATCAAACACAAAATCGGCAGTTTTCTGTCGTGGTACCACTGTCACCTTATATTCCCCTTGTCCCAATGCAGGGGACACTTGTGAGGAACGAGCCATAACAAATGAACTTGTTCCAAATATAGTAACAAACACTGTCACATAGCCGATGTGCATGGCTTGAATGGTGAAGTTGTTGACACCATGTATTTGAATAGGAAACTCTAAAACACTCGCTAATTTCTGAATTTCCTCCCTTTTAGGATTATGAACTAGCATATCAGCTGGTATCACAAACTGCAAAAGAGCAGCATTCCCCGAGACCACCCGCGCATAGTATTTTGTTGTTTTATTTGCGATAATAATCTCTGCCTCACTGTTGTCACCAACATCTTCGAAGGTACCATTAAAATAGACTGTAGTGTTGCAGCCACGTATTAGTTCATTGATTGATTCTGGATAGAAGTTCAGCTGGACTGATCCATTCAATAAGCGGGGAGGTGGAATTCTAGCAGACGACATGTTGACATTGATAGGCACAGCAGAGCAATTGATTTCTGGGAAAATTAGAGACATAATTAGGGTGACAAGAAAATAGCTGTTCCAGAAATATGTAGACATTTCACTCGGCTCCTGTTACTAACTCTTGTATCTATCTTTTATGTTGATGTGTCAGACCTTGAATCTAATTTTTATTCCCCAGTACAGTCTTTTGTTTATCCGTTTAATGGACGTTCCGGAATGAAATGTCATGAAGGTTGCTTTAATGTAACATTTTATCTACTTGTTACGTTCATTGATTCCTAGAAATCTAGTGTGAATTGATTTCACTCTCTCATGTTCTAATTATTAATGATTATAAGCTATGAAGCGTAGGAATCTCTGAATACATAATGATAATGCTGATTTCAATAGATGTTCATATTGCATAAACAATTCTGCCTTTTACGGGTTAGATTTATTTGTTTTCATTTTCTGTATGCATGTGTGAGAGTTTAATTCTCGTACTGACAATTAATGTCAACATTGCATTTCCAGCTCACATATTATTGCATTGATCATTCTTAAGAAAATGGATACATATCACATATCATAATAAATTAATCTTTAGAGAGATATTGACCTAGACATATAAGCTGCTTAATGACGGGTCTGGAAGGTTTCATTTGGTATCCTCAATCACATCATTTAACAGAGTGACCCTTTTATTCTCTAGAGCCCTATTCTTTCAATCTGGCTGACCCTGCTGGTTTCGGAGACTGTTCCATACTTTGAATGACTCAAGATATCACCTTTTGACAGAACTATTTCATAATCCATTGTTCTCTTTGTATGTTGTATGTCTCTATTGGTATCAATGGTTTAATCTGAAAGAAGATATATAAGCCAAGTTAAGTTATTGTATTAAACTGTTCCTTGGGAAGGATCAGTTGCCAAAATATCATCTTAGCCGGGGTCGTTTAAATGCACCAAATATGATTAATTCTGATCCAAAGTAAGTTTCCTTTGATATTATTAGTCTGTAGAGGTTAATTTGGTGATTTGATCAGTAAAAGATCAATTGATTACTTCCATAATGCATTTGTCTCTGTGTATGCATCATTTCTAAGAATATTTCAGTTAAAAATGTTGATGAAAGTGATTGGAATTGAATGATCATGGATAATGGATGGTTCAAGCCTCAGATTTGCTTTTTTAGAAACTGCAAATTTGCATGCAACACAATTGTTGGAAAACTGTTTGATCTATTGCATAATTTATTGTGAAGTAACACATCTCTGTTTGTCTAGGATGGTATGATTTGTTAGTTGTACTTTATCTAAGTATGTCCCATTACTTCAGTAAAAGTGTCTTTAATAATGGGGGTGTCCTTGAAATAGTGGAGTTTCAAGCCACAGACAAGTGGAATGTGGACATGTACAGTTTGTATGCGCTATTTTATGCTTCTTGCGTAATTGTTAGATTTCTTAGATACAGTGGACACAGCTGATAGAATTGAAGTGAAAAATCAATTTTAGTTTGATACAAGCAATTATTGCTTGAAGTGGATTAACACAATGATTGGACATTTTAAACAGCCAAAATCAATTTGTAATACTGAAGGCCCTTTCCAACATGGATTAACCAAAGTCATTAACACATTATAAATCCCAAACTAACAAGTTCAAATTGACATCTCAGCACATATGGTTCATTCACACCTACTGGAGCTAATAAAGTTACTTTGTATGACTTATCTATTAAACAATCTGGTCATGCGTCCGTAATGGTGGGTCAATTACTGTGTAAACATGCTCTGAGGTCTGTAGTGCTGGAACTGTGTGGTTTCTGACCTGGGTGTCACTGAATCAAATACAAGTTGACGAATGATTGCAATAACGCCCATTCTTTCAAAAAATGTCCCTTATACTGGGGTGTCTGTAATTGTGGGGTCGGGTTAACTTAATATTCAGATGTAGCAATTTTCTTCATTGTATTATCTGTTTTTAACAGTGCTAATATATTTCAATTGTCTAATGCTTGTTGATCTAAGCCAAATAAATGCTTCTGAGTAATAAACAGTTATATACTGGCAACTTTTAATTTCCATTTTAAGAATAAAAGACACTTGTTTGCTTATAATTACATGTAGGGCTGTGGCGAGTATCCGAGTACTCGAGTAATCATGAATCAAATAGAAAAATCAAGTTTGAATAATCGTCATTACTGAGATTCATGGTTCGCGATCTTGTTTTCTAACATAAAATGTATTCCCCTTTCTCTGAATAATATATTGTCTCATCATAGACTACCTTGTTTGCCAAGAGGTCCAATCGGATCTTCAAATATTGGGTCACAGGCTCAAACCAGAAATTGATGCTGGTAAATTCATTAATCGGGAGTACGTATAAATTTAAGCCATAGAACAATTTATGTTGATTTACTCCATTATTCCTAAAAGAAAATTAAATTTAACTGTCTTCATGACTCAGCAACGTTGAAGTTTTTGATGGGTTACTTGATATAAAGATTCATGATTCGATTTGTGGATCGCTAGTGTTGAATTGTGGATTGGATCGGATCGCCACTTACCCGACGATCCACAGCCCTAATAACATGTAATTAACATAGATTATAACCTGTCTCTGACAGCCACTTAGATTTAAATCAATGTTATTCTATGAATATCTCTTATAGCTTCTACTAAAATTAATTTTAAGTATGAACGTCTTGAAGAGTTTTGGTTACATTGAACCTTTCGGTAACCTTATAACAGCTTCAGGAATAGTTCTGTTTTGGGAGAGATATGTTGATTGTCAACATCCTTGTAAAAACATGTGTCAGTAATATTCTGATGTAAATGTCATCTGGGATCTGAATTAGTGTTTTAAGATGGCAGATAAATTCTCAGAAAAAGTCACCCAAACAAAGCCGGTATTGATTCGTCAGTCAATTCTAGATCCTGAGATGGTTAATATTATTATGTTCCTTAATGTTATTGCAAGTGATTTTTTTTGACTACTGAAAAAAAACAGTGCTTGCAAAACAAACACTTTGTTACTGTATTACTGATGGTTATGTAAATTGGTGTTTGGTAATTGCAGTAATGTAATTTACTTAACACCTGGCTATCTTCATTCAATCAAATAGTTTGCTAGCTCATATAAATTGTGACAGTGAATGGTCCATTCCTAAAGGAATCTAGTTTTTTTTCTGTGCTATGATTTAGGTAACCAAAACATATAAAAAATAAAACTCTTTCACTCAAGGTATATTCACTTCTTTGTTGTGTTATGATATTAAATCAAATAATGATATAGAGTCTGTCAAACATTGAACCAGTGTATCGAACAATTAAGAAAATGTCCTTTAAAATTACTGAGCACAAAGTGACTGTGCTATGGTGATTGGTAATTACTCTGTGCTCTATCTTGAAAATTGTCATTTCCATTCTGCAGGATTTAACCCAATCTAAACCAAACTTGTCCAGATATTTATCTTAATAATATTCTTGGCACCTTATAAATAGGCTGATTTATCTTAGGCAAAAAAACTAGGTCACTAATGAATAACAATGTTGTCTTATGTATTTGTACATTTTCTATGAAAGATTGATTTAGATTTCTCCTAGATTCACTTGCTGTAGATGCAGACAAACCATTATAATGGAGGTAAATGGAACTGAAAAAGATAAGTTATTGTTCTATTATTCATTGGGTAAATATAATAGTGAAAATAGGTTTCAATAAACTGAAGTATTATACAGCATTATTCTTACATTTTGTCTCTTACTCAGTATATTAAAGAATAATATACGTTAAGAATAGATTATTATCATATCTCTTATATCATATCTATTATATAATAGTAGATTTGTTTCACAGTCAAAGCAGGAATATTATTCTTCGTAAAACATCATTGATTATTGATAACAAATTGCTGAAAACTGAAGATCAATAGGAAGTAATGAAAAATTGCTTTTACTCTGATATAACTGGTATCAATGATTTTGCTGTGACTGACAGGATATGGCATATTGTTGAAGCGTAATTAATTGTTTCTTTTAAATCTAAGCACTGAAGTAATAAAAAGTCAATGGCTTCTAATTAATTCATATTATATTGCCAACTTGGGATCCATAATGCTAATAAGCATAATCACTTTCCATTTATTCATTTACTTGAGCAGGACGTTTTTTTCTTCTATAACAGAGGCCGAAATTCGGTGACTTCCCAATTGTAAAAAGGCTGTTTTTTCTCCAATTTGGGGAAAGAAATTCCCAAAAATACAATGCTGAAAATCCCAATTTGAAGTAATATGATTCTCCCCAAATCTATTTCTCATATGTTCTGTGAATAAAACTTACATTTGTAACTTACATTTTTACAAAATGTAGCATAATTATTGGAATGTTACATAATTATTTCTTATAACAGCTAGAACATATTCTAACTCAGTTGTCTAACCTTCTCGCAATTTGGCTCAATTTTTTTTTTAAATTTCATGTATTTTATACCTGTAGCTACAAAGTACAATCTGAATTACATGAGTTACAAGTACAGTACACTAAACATTGGACCAGGGCTGTAGTAAAAGTCAATCCATGTTGTTGTTTTATTAAAGGGATGTTTCAGATTGATAATTGAAAAAGTGTCAGTATACTTCCTATTGTTTCTTATTTATTTATTTGGGTTTAATGCCATTTTTCAACAATTCTTCAGTTACAATGTACATACAGCAGCCAGTTCACTTAACCAGTTTTCCTGCTCTATATTCTAACCAGTACTAACTGTCACATCCTCTAGGAAATAGTAACTTTTCCACATGTGGAGGAAAATCAACATTTATGGTTGGGTATAACCCAGGGGTCTCCTGTGACCCAAAGGATCAAATTTACTATTACATTAGTAACCTGTAACCTGTTGTGACCGGTAATCAAATCCTGATCGCTGAGTTACAAAAACAGCGCATTTACCACTGGACCGCAGCCTTAGCGTCTATTGTTTCTGCTTGAGATGATTTCGGATTGAATTTCAATTATCTGTTGTTGTTGTTTTTTTTTAAATATATTTTCAGAAATTTGTCTTGAACAGATTTCATCGATGCATGTTTATTTTAAAGTCTTGAAAATAATAAATAATACTTAAAATAAATCTCCTAGAATCTTAAGCATTGCAGCTTTTGTTTGATGTATATGTCAATAGTACAGTTAATTGAGCATGGTAGCTAATGATTTTATCATTCTGATAAAACTGATTTCTTACATGGTTATGTACAGTCAGCAAATAAAAGCCTTATCTATATTAAGGATTATTGGACCATATGGAATTGGACAGCTTAATTGTCTGTATTATAATGTGATAACCAATAAGGGATATGGCTTATTTTACAGTTTGTGATGGCCAGACATGTTAGGTGCATTAAATGAACCATTCAAAGTCTTTTAGGAATGGAAAACTAATGAAGTCTGATAAACTGATGTGGAAGATTTTATGGGCCATAATGATTGGTATAGAAAAATAATTGTCATGAATAGTCCGTTTATGGGAAAATCCAATGTAAAACTACCATATAAATCAAAACATCTGAAAGCAATATCTTTGTTGGATTTATTTTTTTTTTTTCTTTGTTCATTTGTTTGTTTGTGATTAGAAGAGCTACCTTCCTAGTAACTTTAAGGTACCAAATATGTTTGTACTAAAGGATTTGCTGTTTGAAACTTAATTTTGGGTTTGGCAACAAACAAATAAGGTCTGCCAGGTGACCTGTTAACTTGACTTTCTGGTAACCTGATATCTTTTCTTTTGAGGACATCATGAAATGTAAGCTGTAGATCTTCTTACATAAATCAAAGTACTGAAAGTACTTATGGAAACTGAACTTACATAGACATGCACTGCAACATGGAACAGGAACTAGTTTAACAATTGCATGACAGATGTAGTATTTAGGTCTGTATCGAAATTCATGTACATTGAGTGGCTAAACTGTAGCTTTTGGTGTCATGTTTTACTATGTATATTAGTTAGTACCAGACCATTGATTATAACCTTGATCTTCAATTTTACAATTACATCTAAATCATGTTGAGTGAAACACTTGTTTTATGTTGAAGGGTCATGCAAGGTTGAAAGATTACATACTGTTTTGGATGATATTCACTCCTTGGGTCGGTAATGAATGTCTCTGTCATAGTCATTTTGGATTATTGTATAAATAATGTCTAATCATTATGGAACTACATGATATTTTGTAAATACCATGAAAACCACAGGTTTTATCCATATTTCTAATATCTTATCTGAGCTGTTGCCATAAAGTCTTCAAATTTAATTGAACTGGATATTCAGGTAGGTTTGTTACATTTTGTATATACTTTACAGATAAATGTTGATAACAAATCATATTGTTTACTTTATGTCTACCAATGGGTTAGCTTCTTAGTTTGTAAATAGTGTGATAGCTGACAAGAGATGGGCCACATGTGCTGTCAAAACAGTCAAACATATGCACCAAGGGTGTCTAAGAGAGAGAAGAAATATGACCAGTAAGCACTTTTAGTCAGTAGCATAACCAGACCTGTGCTATTTAAAAGTATGGGCATTGTCACATGGATGCTCAGTTAACCCTGGTGGTCTTAATACAAAATTTAATGTGGCGTTAAGCACATGGTGGCCTGATCTCCATGGTGGTCTTTAAATTCTCATCAGGCCTAAGTTCTGATGTGCCCCAAATTCAGAGATGACCTTAATTTGCATGATTGTTTCCTTAATTCATTGGTGGCCAACATGACCCCTTAATTGTGTGGCCTAAATTTTTATATGCCCTTAATTCATTTGTGGGTGAGGGATTACTGAGGTTAAGACTTAGATTATACAAAGCTGCAGTCCGATACAAAGGTTCATATTGTACACTAAGCATACTTACATTGCACATACTAGCTATCTTAATAAGTGTAATATTGTTATATGCTAGTAATACTATTGATGACAACAGTTATATTATGACAATAATAATTAGATTTGATATTTGTCATGCTTGTAATTGATTATTATATGATATTATGACTGATCCAGTATTGATGACATACAGAAAAAATGACAAGATTATATTGTGAGTCTTTGTCCTGCTGACTCTGAGAACTTAATATTATTGAATATTAATAGCATTGTCCTTTCATAAAGTGCAACATAAATTATTTGTCAGTAACAGTATCTATTTTACTTGATTTTTTCCTTAGGTTTGAACACAGTCTAAAGAATATTATTATCATTATAATATTTTTATTATTTGGGTAGGTTTAATAGTGCTCAAAGTCTAAGAAGTCGTCTGATGAGGTGTGACACATAGATTGATTTTGATCAGAGATTGTGTTTCATTCCCTTAATGTGACAGACTGATTCCATAAGTCATGATAAATTACTTTCCAAATAAGACACAAAGGAATGTAAATCCTTGTACCAGTCAAAAGTCTTAAGTAAATCATATTTTATCCTGTATTTCTAAAGGAGTAGTAAAAAAATAGACCGAATTTGCTAACTTGGAAGTTAAATACTGAGTCTAAATCACATAATGTAATGCATTACTGATAGAAACAGGAGTTTAAATCAGTAGCACATAGGTATTCTCTGTTGAAAGTCTCAAATTCAATGAAAGCAAATATTGATTTATGAGAATTTAATATTTATTTTGTGTCTGTGTTAACACCAATACTGCATTAAATAAATTTAAATGATGTTCAGATTTTTTGCCAGTGTTACTTCTTTTAACCTTTCGTTTTAAAAATCTCAAATTTTCACTAAAGTTACATATTTTGATTCTTCAACATGTTCGATATATTCTGATTGTTAAAAAATTAAAGTATAAAGTGATCTTTCAGATCATTCATTGATTTAAACAAATGGAACTCACTGGAGCTTTGTTGACATTTTCATCCACTTGAGTCATTATACTGTAACTAACGGGTTGTCATGTCTGACTGAGATTTTTGGTCAACAGAAATTTCATATTTTGATTGCATATTAATTTATAGGTGGAAGAAGGAAAGCTAAGCAGGAGAATAGTCCTATAGCATATTTATATTTTTTTTGTTTGATAAGTAAGGCAATTAGATACTTATAATTCTATGCTACATAAAATGTGTAACAGCAGAATAATTGAATAAATGCCAGGCGTGGTACGTATTCCCACCCACTCATTATAGTCTTTGCATTCGTCTGTTTATCTTACAAGAAATAATCTGCAAGTACCCGATAATAACAAAGAGCTGTTCATATGAGTTTGCTTATATATTTTGTTATTCATATTCTGTTTCTGTAGCATGCTTAGAGAAAGATTAAGGTCAATTTCAGAATTCAGAGTTCAACATTCTCTTCAGTAAATGACATAAAGTTCTTTAAAACTGGAAAAGGTTATGGCTGTATCATGTCAGATCTGGAAACTGAGTTATCTGAAAAGGCACTCACTAATGTGATTCCTATGGACATCAATAGAACAGATATTTCGATCTAATTAGACACATGACATGGAGACAGAAGCAGGCAAACCTTTATTGCAATGGACAGGGAGAGCTTGAACAGAAATTAGTGGTTGTTAGCATTGAAAGTTTGATGTACATTGACACTTGTGAAAAAGGCTGTCAAGTTTTCATGCTTAGATGTCTCTGAAAGTATTTAGGAGGCCACTGATAGTATAGATGTTCCATTATGTAGGTGCATGTATGTAATAATTTGTTTCTTGGTATACAACAAATTTTGTGAAATAAGTAGATTTTTATCAGAATTAAAATACAATCTAATTGTATAATTGCTTATTTTTTATGATTCTCAAAACCTTTAAGATGCCTGTATGTCTGATTTTGTTGTTTCTAACACTTTCATGCAACAAACTATTTAAACCCTAAATTTATCCATTCTGACAACTCCTTGTCTGTATCCTACTGTTATCACAAGATGCTCTCTGTATGTAATAAATTTTCTCAGTTAACATACCTGACTTGAATGTTGTATGAAAACAAAGTATTATAGTGGCTTCCACTCTGAAGAAGCATGTTAGCTTATTGCAGGCCCTAAGGAAGCAATTATAGATGTGGGAGGGAGGTCTTATTTTAGATTTTGTCTGACAATGGGATGAATCTCCTTTTGATTATCATCACAGCCAAAATCTTTCACTTAATGATTCTTGTATGATATCCATTTTTATATTTTTTATTTCTATAAATGACATATTTTGTATTCATTTGCATTGTATAGGTTGTATAATCTGTTGTTTTGTATAATATGTTGATCTGCTAGCCCTTCAGCAATGTAAGTAGCTAAACTTAAAACTGGATGATTATTTGATTCATCTAATCAATATTAAAGTGATTGCCGAATAAAACACCTTGTTGGCTAAATGATATGCCTACACAATGCCAGGCCCTTTTTTATGCCATTTTTGGTTGCGGTAAGTGACCCTATAATCCCCTATTTAAGCAGTATATGTCCCCCCCCACTGAGATGATTAAAAAAATATTTTTGAACCTACTTAAACTTAAAGAATGTAGGTTTGTCTTTAAAAATTCCCAAATTTGGTGTTTCATTATGCAAATTCTCCTATCAACAGGACCTGATACATGTTCTCCAAAACAATAAAAAAGGGCTGAATGCCTTAAATTTGTACTGTGACTGGCTAACATATTAAAATTTTCTGCTTGGTGCACAAAGGTATTTAGTTGATAAATGGTATGCAAATTTAATACAATAGTGTATCTGAAACTTGATAACATGGCCATTATGACATAAACTTAGTGAATGGTAATTTAATGTTTGCAGAACTTCTTCTGGTTAATAGACCATTGTTGAAGAGATTATTAGAAGTTCAGGATGTCAGTAGATCATGTGCTACAAGTCTGTTAATTATTTTGGAAATGGAGGTATCTGATTAAAAGAGGGTTAATTCCGTGCATGCATGTGCTTTCACTTAGACAGATTATGTTAAAAATGAGTGCAAGAAGAAGCAGTGAACATTAAGATGAGTGTGTTTCAAATGTTGATAAGCAGACGGGGCCAGTGCTTGCCCAAGTGGTTATGGTCTTTAACTAGTAATCACAAAACCCTGACTGCTGCGAGTGAGAGCCCCAATTAGGATCATATTTCACTTGAGAGGAAACTGTTCAGCTGGCTTATGTAGGGTCAGACTGGTTCTACCCTGGGCATGGAGTCATCTTCCACTGTTGAAGCTGGAAAGTTGTCAAATTACCAGTATCATGGTGATTGATGCATTGTTTAACTCCATTAAATAATATACTAGTAATAAGCAGAACATTTGAGTAAGGCTTAAAGAATGTTTAGTAAAATCGTGAAACAGTGAATGTATCAGTTCTTGGCCCTAATGTCTAGTATGGCAAGAAAAAATAGGGTAGGTTGAGCATCCAGAAAGAAACATTTTTTTATGCCTGAGATTATTTCTTTTTGTATTTCATATTTGTTACATCTAGTGCATTGTTGCACCATCCCTGTTAATTGGTTTTAGAGGGTTCCCTTTGGTTGCAGAAGGTTGCTGGATGACATTCCTTGTCATTACATTATCCAAGTTGATCATATTATGGTGCAATAATAAATTAAAGAAGCCCTCGCCTTGAAATACTGTTTGTAAGAAGCACCTCTGCATAGGTCAAGGTCACCTGGAGGAGGCATTGTATTTTAAAAACAAATCTTGGTTCTGATTTACTATTACCAGGTGTTGTTTTAGTAATATAATGTTGCTATTCCAATAATTTTGTTGTACTGATATTGAATTGAGAGTCAACATTTTCAGTATATAGACAGTAATAATTATTGTACCTTAACAATATAATTATACTGCTTCATCTATTTGATGATATTAAAGTCTAGTATTTTTGATAACTGAGAAAATTTTCTATACGATCAGAATTTCTATTTCCTATTAATGGCTTATCTTGAATAATTACCTAATTAAATAAGTCATACACTGTATCCTCACCAGAGATTATTTTCAAGCCAAGATCTGATAGAATCAATGTCCTTTACACTACAATAAGTCTTCTGATGTTGTGCTCAGTCAATGGTAGATATAATGTAATTACCTCCAGTAAAACATGAATGTAACATAATTTATACTCCTGAAAACATAATACACGCATACTGAGTATATAATACACAATACACTTGACAGCTACAGGAAGTATAATGATAATTCCATACTTCGAAGACATTTTCTGTAGATGCATGGCTTTCAGGATTGTAGCATGAAGTATCTGACTAATTAGAATCTCCCTAGTACGAATGATTAGTACAGTGACACCATAATTGAATCTCCATTGAAAAAAAAACATACTATTAATTCTAAGGTGCATTATGCTTTAGTATCACCATATTTCCTATGCAACTATTGATAGATAGCAAACCATACCCATGTATATGAATATTGTTTTAATTTTTGCAGTAGTTAAAGTATAATGACAGACAATTAAATGAACCAGTGCTCCATGGTTTATAAACCCTGCTCTCTGAAACCTCTTCACATTAATCATTTAAACAGTAATGAAGAACAAAATACTTATGTCAGAATTCCTTAATCACTTTAAAGAATGTGTGATGCTACCAGAGTACAAACTGACAAACCCAAGGTCCAATAGACATAATATATTCTCCCTAATGAATTAAGCAGACAGGCTAACCAAGCATTGGGTAAGCATACCTTACAGTCAGAGTATAGCTGGTTAAATTGTTGATGAATTTGCAAACCATTAAACCTATTCCATGATATCACCAATCTGTAAGGAAATGACCTTTCCGTGGATTTGCTTGCTTTCACTGCCTTTTATTGATTTTGTAAAACTTCTCTAAACAAAACTGTGCAAAAACCATTCTACCAAACTCTGTTATAGAGTCAAGTGTCTTTGATATTTTATGAGAGTTTTGGTGGACACTTCAGATGCTTTCAGTGATAATTTTTGTAGCTCCACAGGTACAAGGTTACTGGTTACTGGCATTGGACCTTTTAAAGAGATTGAAGACAAATTAATAACTAGTAGCAATATTTACAATGCATGCTAATCAAGAATACAGCTTTAATGGTTGAAGTAAATTATGTCAGGACATACATGATGTTACTGAAGTGCTCAATGACATGATAATAATACAATGTCATGTAGATGAAGACTATATAATGCCTCATATTGTGAATCATTTTGTCAAAGAAATCAAAATTTAATGTTTTACAGATTGTTTGGTATTGTAAGTTTATCCTCTCAGTGTTCCACTCAATAAATACTGAGAGTTCACAGCGGCGGATGGGTGGCGTCCACAGCAGTGTCTGCTCTCTAATTCCAACAGTTTTATTCAGATCCTCAAACTTGAGGGAAATGTTTATAGCCATAAGATCTCGGTCAAGTTTGATAACCAGCCCAATTGGTGTTGGCACTTCTGAGTTATGCCCCTTGACGCTTTGAAAATTGAATTTTGACAGCCTATTTTGTGACCTGGAACTCTTGTTTTGAGATAAGATTCATTACAACCATTGGACAAAAAGCATTTCCAACCTATTAAATTTAATGTAGAACTCAATAATTAGATTATATGTTCAACTGCACTCAACAATTTAAGCTTAAATAATCAGCTGCATAAATTCTGATTCAGATACTGGTTATAGCAAAAAAGCCTAGTACTGGTAGCTCTTAAACTTGAAGATCATTATAAAGATGAAAAAGATGTATAAAATTAAGAGACTTTAAGCTTCAAGCTCTATAATTATTCATACTTTTCTTGAAAGTCTTATATCATCTTAATTATGACCTATTAAGTATAATCAAATTATGTCAACAAATTGTGGTGAACCAAATGCGTAATGTCATTACCCTCCTTTAAACCCTTTCATCTGAATCAACTGACTTACAAACATGTGTTTATGGCAAAATAAGTTTTTGCTAAAAAAGTAATTTGTCAGGCACTTTTTCACCATTTTTTCTAATTGAATTTCAATATTAGCTATTTCAAATGCAATTAGAAATAAATTACTTACGTTACATTCAAATTTCACAATTCTATTTCAGAAATCCTATGATTTCCCTAGGGGATTATGTGAAGCTAAAAATCTTGTAGACATAGCTTTGGTGGTTAAATGTAATGATAACTTTTAAATGTGATTTGAGTTTGAGAATAAAATTTTGAAATATCCTCACAGATAAACAGTGAGCTGCAATATGATTCACAAGTGAAGATATGCAGGACTCCGGAGAACTGGTAGAAAATGCACTCAAGCTTGTGTTTATTAAAGACATTTTGCAAAGACATGCATGTATATCAATCTTTTGAAACCAAGTCCAAAATTAACAATTATATTTGAATTTCATTAAATGACAAACCAAAATTGATATAATTTATACTCATTAAATGCAGATGAACTTAAGTTTGTTGACATAAAAAAAGGAAACTTTATGAAAGTGTTTGTGAACAAACTAAGGGGCAGCTGATGACCAGAGTCTTTTTAATTCTTCTTCTGTTAATTATAATGCAGGGCTCTCACTTGAGCATCGTTGCATATAAATCTTGTACATGATTGTTGTAATGAGTGCAATTAAGGTACAGATAAAATCAATAAAAGATGATAAAGAACCCTGTATGCTCTATTTTTGGAAGGGCAACAAGCCCAGCCTCGAAGATATCCAAGGACTGGGTTGTGGCGATGTGCTCCAACAGCTGGTTCAACAGATGAATACTAGCTTGGAAGGAGTTTTGATATCCTACTGTCAGGCAAAATGGCAGCAATGATTTCATGGGGTGGCAGCGGGACTGGTAATAATGCCAATGGTTTAGGAACTGCTCGTACGGAATGTCAATGAAGACATGTATGATTCTGTACATGATCGTGACACCAGTCTGTTATCAGTCATAGTTTCTTTTAGAATGTTATTTATGACCACAAAAAAAATTTTTTTTTCACCTACAGTAACTGTCTGTGTTGAATTTATTGATTACAATATCCCCATTTACACTGGGATGGGGATATGGTTACTTTCCCACTTGATGGTAGGGGCCCCAGGTATGAAAATTGTATACAAATATTAATTTTGATATTCCTGCTGACTCTTGTTCTAACTGGTTTATATTGGCTACATTCATAATACTTTGTTGTCAATCGCTGTGTCAACATTGCCTGATTGATTGCTTTTAACTCTTTTTTATAATCACTGTCAGTTATACTGATCCTTGATGAGTTGTACAAAAATGTACTTATCTCATCAATTAGAGTTATTTGATGAGTGGAAACTATCCATATCCCATTGATTTTTCTCCAATGGTTCATCATTTCCATGCTGCTTTTGCTTTTGAACTGGTTTGTCCACATTCAATATAATACACTGGACTATCATATGCACTTCCTGTGGGTATTAATAAGAATTAGGAATGTAATGATTATAATTCATGAAAATCGATATTGCTCGTATTGGTAAAAAGATCTTAAATTCTTTGCTCTCAGGGACAGCTAGGGCCTCTGAAATCAATTAATGGAGTGACTTTTAAAATGCTTGAAGAATAGAAATACTACATACTTACACGTTTAAATTTAATCAGATAACTAGTATCTTAATTTACACCTTTGAAATAATGTTGATGGTAACATTTTACTTTCCTTGCCCTGAGACCAAAATTTCAATATTATTTAAGAAAATTTCAAATTGAATTGAAAAACTCTCCCTACTCAATGGATGGTATAGCAACATAAGGCCTCTCCCCAGTGCAAGTTTAGGAATGATTCACTTTACCCCTCTTGGAAACTTAAACAACTTAAAGGTCAATATAAATTCATCAATCCCGGAGAGCTTGGAATTAATAAAATGTACACAAATTTATGTACATTTACAAAATTTCACTTTTCAAAAATGAAAATGGCATGGCCGCATGAACTGTATAGCCAGTAGCTTTTAAATCCGTCTTTTTTGTTTGTTTTGCTTATGCTCTGTCTTTTAGATATCAACTGAATAAGTTATCATAACAGTGCTATCAACAAGTCTAAGTTATGGTCACTTTGAAAACAATGATTGATTGATGAATACAATATCAGAACACGTTTCTTCCATTTTGGTATGATACTGTCATTGTTTCTAATGGATATTTTATGTAGACTTATTTTATAGGCTTATGTGAGTATAGATTATATATTTAGATAATAAGTTTGTGTGTTCTTCCAGCTGCTATCAAGATGGTCTGCAACTGAGATGATTGTTTCACAGTTGTTGCAATAAATCAAAATTCACTGAAATATTTGTTTAAAATACATATATATAGTAACAGACCTGTGTTAACAGACACCTCCAAGTAAAGGCCATCCTTTGAAAACTTTCATTGATTATTTAGAACAAAATGACCTCCTTTAGAATAAGGACAACCTATCAATAAAGGCCACACTTTGTCTTTCCATAGGGTGGCCTTTGTTCACAGGTGTGAGTGTATATTATTTAATTCACATTGAAGGATATCTTAAGATACCAGCACTTGTAAATGTTACCGGAAGCTACGGTCATTAAGAAACAAAACAAATTATGCAACACAAGTAGGCATTCTATAAAAAATAAGTGATTACCCATTATTCACTTCAATAAAGTTTAATCTAGCTATATTCTTTGGATTTATAGCAATTGAGAGCCTATTCAAAATTTGAAATAGCCATGTTTATCGCTAAATCTATTTTGATAATGTTATTTCAAAGTTTGATAACAATTTGATTTTGAATACACTCGTCCATTAAGTAGAGTTTAATGGAATTTTGATCGAATCTTAATAAGTTAAGATAACTCTTTAAGCTGTATGGTGCATATTTTAAGATTTGAATAAATAAAACCAAACCTTGTGTATGAATAAATGCATTACTTGGTATAATGACTGCATGATAACTGTCTGTAGCTTAAGACACTAATTAAAGAAATTCTCATAGATTAGCTTGAAGTAAAGTTTTAAAACTTCAAATTGAAACATTTTTAAAAACAACATAACAGAGGCACTTCAAGATGATAATTACCTTCACTCAGCTAACACTTTAAACTATCCAATAATCACATGTTATAATGAATTTACCACAGCATGATCAATAAAAGATTAAAAACATATCACTAATGATTAGAAATTCAGTATATTTACTTGAAGTTCAACCATAATAGAATCAGTATCCTAGTATAATACTTCCATACACTTTAGTTTCACTTCTGTTACTCTGTTAGATGTATGTACCATGAGAAGTGCTGCTTAATCGTTTTTCTACCTGTATTGATTTAGTATATAATAGAAGAGCCTGATTCTACACTTTGACAACAATGACCATGTGGGACTTTGTTGTAAGTAGTTTTCATTGCTAAACTGACATTAATTTTTTTTCTCATTCAATTTTATTAGTAAGCATCGTAATGATTTATTGGTGTTTAGTGACTGGTTCCGTCAGGTGTAAATGTAGCATATAAATTTACTCCTTCTGTGTTCCATACAGCTGTTCACATCATCGTTCCTGTTCATTTTTCTTTCAAGAAATACTGACAAGTTACAGGAACCAGTATAGTTGGCATGGTTTAACCTATTATTTAGAAAACGATTATGACAATTAAATGCAGCTTTTCTGTAATCGCTTACATTTACCAAATTCAAATTTTAATTACCTTGGTGGTTTAAAAAGCTGTAATTGTTATGGAAAAGTTGGGTACATGATTTATTTATTTGGGTTTAATGCTGTTTTTCATAAGATTTAATTATATATGACTGCTGATTCACCTAGCAAGTTTTCCTGTACAATATTTTAGCTGTAGAGTACTAACTTACCATCCCACAAGGAACCAGCAACTTCTCCGCATGTTAAGGAAAATCATCAATGGTTTCAACTTGGAATCAAACCCACAGATCTCTGGGTTAGAAATCCAGCATATCCCTGTACTAAACCACTCCAGGACCATGGCCATGGCCCCTAACATTCACTCAATTCAATTCAAATTTAAAACTCTTGATAAGTTTAAAAAGCTGTAATTCTTATGGAACAGTATGAGGATTCTTGGGAAGGCCAACATTCAAAAGACCTGAAGTGTTCATCTTGATATCTTTTCTAATCCAGTGAATGATCAACAAAAATGATAGCATTTGAGGAATGGATGTCGGTCAAAAAATAAGGCAGAATAATTATGTGGAACCTTTTAATGTAAGAAGTCTGAAACACAATACATTTGAATGTGGAATCAGGATGCAAAAAAAGCTGTGAACATGGAACTACTCATACAGGAATCATTACAAGATTTGATGAGATGTGTTGTGCAATTTAAACTCGGAAACCATGGGAGAACCATGCGCATGCAAAATTTGTCTGCTGATATTTACACAAGACAACACTTCTAAAGCAGCTAGTACATTGTATCTTAATTAAGAACACTATTTAATCTTAGGTCCATATTTAAAATGAATTGGTTGGAATATATTGTAAAATGATGTATTGATATGACTGTCTATATAACTTGGGTGGTAAGTATTAGTATGGTCATTATAGCCATCACTAGTCCCGCATGTACTAGCTGCTGTGTGTACAAATTCCACCCAAGACCAGAAAAATTCACATACTTGGAAACTAACTGGCTTACGGCAACCCTCTGCTGTCTTTCTCTACTGTTTAAGCTGAAAAAGTCACCGAATATAACTGAAACTGTTTGTGCAAAGTTTAACCTCCCAGTTAAAAACAAATATGAAACAAAAATCACTTACAATACCACAAGACATCGAGTTAGGTTTGGCAGACATAAAGATAAGAAGCAATTTTAAAATGTTCCATGTTGAAGATCTTTTTTAGATCTAATGGCTTACACAGGTCTCTATTAAAGTTTACAAAGTCTGTAACAAGCTAAATGGTCTGTGTTGGTAAATTGGTAGGTAATTGTAATTCCTGTACTTATAATTAATCCTGTTCAGTTTTCTCTTTAAATATTTATGTGGGCAATTTTCCCTGCATTCTCAGTAGATCTGTTTGGCTGCTTTGTCCATGAATATGTAACCTAACCAGACAGAGTTATTTGTGTATTTGTGTTCAAATTGTGATATTTCTCACTTTGAGTCGACAGAGTTATGTATTGAATGCTTAAGAATGACTGGAAAATTAGTTGTAGGAAAACTTTACAATCTGGATCTCTCATCATTATCTATTGATGCTCAGTCAATAAAGAGTGTACAATTTGACTCATTCTTTTTGTGTTATTTGGTATAAAAAAGACATTTATTTGCTGTTGATAAAAATGTTATATAATTATTTGTTTGCAAGTATTGCTAGTATTATGTATTGAACGTTGTTTGATAATGTCAGTTTACTTGTAGTTTTGATGAGTTGTGTGTGATTCCTGAGTTACTGTCTCCAAAGACAGAAACACAGAATGCAAATGATGCTTTCATTCAATCTCCTTGCACAAATACCATGGCAATGTATTTAATTGATTGATAACAGAAATGTTGCATTGACAAAAATGGTGCACTGTTGATTAAATATGAGCAATTCAACTGCAGATCTTGGATTTTGAGGTCATGCATGGTTAAATATAGGAATTATCTTACCCTCACCATTGGTTATCCATGATGATAAATTCTGTATAATTAGAATTTATGCTTTTCACTTAACCCACGTAATAGAAAAACACAAATCAGCACACAAAGGAACCCCTTTTGTAGTTGAGAGGTTTAAAGGTTGCTGACTTCAAATCACTGTAACCTCTCACTGATAGAGAGTTGTGGGTTCGAACCCATCTACTGACCATGTCTCTTTGTGTAAGAAAGTAGGCAGTTGCTTACGGAGAATTGAAGTCTAGTACTGGTTCTTCCTAGGAACAACGGTTAAGTGAACTGCTTGCCTTATATATGACTCCCAACTGTTGAAAAGGGACGTAAAATTTAAAAAAAAGCACACAGGTTTGTTCAGCTTGATCAGTATATTTTATGTTTTAAAAGTTAGTTAAGATGAATTTGATTCTAATATTTACTAATTCAATTTCTATAGTAATCTCAGGAATGCTTGTATATCGAGGGCTCAGCGCAACACTGACGTAACTTGTTCTTATTTCAATATGAGTTACGACACTGTTGCATTGAGCCCTCGATATAAATATAATAATTGCAATCCATATACCTTTAACCCACTAAATTTTTTAGCACATGTATTTCTAAGATTGGACTGTACCATATTGTGTGTATGTAGACATTACAAACAAACATTGTAATTACAATGTGCATGAATTTTGTATTGTTCATTGTATGGTAACTGTTAAACAACCAATTTAATTCCCATACAGATGTATGCATCATATGAATATGTTAAGACTATTCATTTGGTAGAGGTGTTTAATTATACTCTAGGTGAGTACTGGTGAATTCTTGTAGTTTTTGTCCTGTCATGTGACAGAACAGAATGCTTTGTTATGTGAAGCTGGGTATTTATTGGTCTGCATTATTTCCTCTTTTAATGTTTGCCTTTCATTACAAATGATTAACTATGTGTATGTTTGTTGCTATAACTAATAGGTAGAAAACCATCATAACCACATTGTTTCTTTTCACTCGTAATTACTTCATGTTTTATTGTCTCTTGGTGATTGTCCCTATGTATGTCCTATTCAGATTGTTGTGTCAGATGTAATGCTATAAAATCTTGCTCTCTTTGTCATATGTTCAGTACAGATAATAACATCAAAAGGTTATGTTAGAAGGTACCTCCACTTGGAAGAGTCCATCACAAGATTATGTTATAAGGTTACCTCCACTTGGAAGAGTCCATCACAAGATTATGTTATAAGGTTACCTCCACTTTGAAGAGTCCATCACAAGATTATGTTATATGGTTACCTCCACTTTGAACAGTCCATCACAAGATTATGTTATAAGGCTACCTCCACTTTGAAGAGTCCATCACATGATTATGTTATAAGGTTACCTCCACTTGGAAGAGTCCATCACAAGATTATGTTATAAGGTTACCTCCACTTTGAAGAGTCCATCACATGATTATGTTATAAGGCTACCTCCACTTTGAAGAGTCCATCACAAGATTATGTTATATGGTTACCTCCACTTTGAACAGTCCATCACATGATTATGTTATAAGGTTACCTCCACTTTGAACAGTCCATCACAAGATTATGGTATAAGGTTACCTCCACTTTGAACAGTCCATCACAAGATTATGTTGTATGAGTCAGTCAAGAACATATCTGTTTGAGTAAACATTTTCACTTTCCCTATGACAAACAGTTCATTTATTATTTTGATAACTTGTATTATGAATCTTACATATTTTTCTTTTCACCTGTTACATGAAATTCTGTGGTACATTTGTTTATCTCTTTTCATCTTGTTGATATATTGTTTAGGTAATGCTGGTTAAATTTAAGTCAGGCTTATGTTTTATCATAAACCATAATACTCTGAAGTTGTATGATAGGTGCAGAATGTTTATTTATCTTAAGAAAGAATCTGAAAGAATAATCTTAAGTCTGTTTTCTCTAGACAATGAAACATATCTGTTTGAGCTTGCATTTTCTCAATATTAGGAGAACATTTTCATAGTTTCTGTATTCATATATATAATCAGTGCATGTGTAGGTGATGTGATACCAGTATGACTGAAAAACTATCTAAAGTATGAGAATTGATAGAACCTAAAATTCTTAACTCTTTGCACTTTCATAATTGTGTTTTTAATTGGATTTAAATTGCTTCAAATAATTGATACTGTTGGATAGAAGTAAAATCTGTCTAAAGGCTTTCTGATCATTTATGTGTCGTAGATTGTTTATTGGAAACTGACAGAACATAAAGCAAAATATTCACATTTTGTAAACAGTTGCTTCTGTTTAATGCCAGGTTCCCACTGTCATGCTATCTGCTATGAACCCCATGATCGGTCTTTGTAAGTATGATCGTGGAATGTTTTTGAAATTAGAGGTTTGGATACGAGGTAATACAGGTTGATACATTCAGATGCGATTTGTTGTGCTGCAATGCGATCTGGTCTGATGGAATACAATCTGTCGTGTTTCATGACAATCCAATACGATCTGATACGATGATGCCGATTCAGTTGATAGTGTTAATCGTAGACATTTTTTAACCGTTCTAAACAATTTTACGATTGCCACGACTGACCTCAAGACCTGATCAGCTCTGATAGGACCAACACAATTGTACATGTACATCAATCAAGACCACAATTTCAATTGTGATGTGAATCCTGATAGTGGGAACATAGCATTAGGGACATCTACATGATATGTGTACTTATCTTAATGGTTCATGAACTATTCATGAATATCCTTTTAAGAACAGATCATGTACAAAAGTACATGAACTCAAATCAAGTACTGGTTATGACCAGTTCATGAACTTGAACAGTTTGAAATGTTCATTATTTCATGAACTTCATTTTGCAGGGGTAGTATCCTAATATTTGTATCTATAGCTTGAGAAATTATCTTGCTACAACCTCTCGATTATATTGTGTAAGTACATGAAATCACTCTTAATATCTATTCACAATCTGATATAATAATACATTTGTACATGCAGTCAGTGTTAATTCTGCAATTTTCCAGTGAGTGATCATTCTCATTATAAGATTGGCTGCAGATAAATTCTGTAATATAAATTGTCTGGCTCACACAGGACTCATATAATTACATCACTTTTCTGCAGTATTCTATTATATCAGTGAATCGCCTTTCTTGGTGTTTCATCAAAAAAGCTATAAAAAATCAATACATCAGAGTTTATTGCTCAACTGTTTGGGAGATGTTACTATGCTCATGGTAACATGCTAAATAAATTCAACTGCAAGACACTGACTCAGTATTTTTACTCATTTGTTTCTCATTTAAATCGTTTTATGCAGTTCACTCATCCCGATATTTGATTGTATTATTGTTAAAGAAGCTTAAATTTCTTGATAAAAAGTTTAAAATGAATTTAATATTGTTAGCTTAGATGGACCTACTTAGGTTAGAACATTTTTACTGCCAATATTTTCAGTAATTTCAAAGTTTGGAAGCAGCTTGACACTGATTTGTTGCAGCTACAACTGTGTTGGTCTTAGTTGTCAATACCGAGTATAAATTGAAAGAATATTTATTTTTCCCAGGAAATGCAAGTTGAAATGTGAAGATCTTTCTGTACTCACAGACACTAAACAGAAAAAACACAAACACACATGCAAAAAAAAACAATGCACCAATACAGCTCAGATTACAACAAATATCACTAACCAAAACAATACTTTCAATAAGATTGTTCAGCATGTTGTCCTAATTATTGACAGCAATGGTCTAGAGGTATTTCATATTGGCTCTTCCTAGATTATTCATCTACATAATTATAAATTAAGTTATTTGAGATGTCTTTGTTTGGTAGCCTTATGTTCTCACTTGATTATTCATCTACACAGTCAGGTTATTTGAGATGTCTTTATTTGACAGTCTTGTGTTCTTCCCTGATTATTTATCCACACAGCCAGGTTGTTTGGGAGTGTCTTTGTTTGGTAGTCTTGTTATATCATTACATGCATTTCTCTGTTTACTTCACCTGTATTTGTTATCAAGCTTCAATATTTATCCCTTTAAATTACTAAGGCTTAACTGATTTCTTTAGATAATAAATGATAGTAAGCAAATTAAACTTTTAGTAGACACTTTAGAGTAATTTGTAAATGAATTTTTAATAAGCAAAGTTGTAGACAATTAATACACTCCCCCTGAAGAATTCTTTAACTGATCTTGTGCATTATTGATGACTTTATTATAAGCTTCTCAGATGTTGTGTGCTGTCTGTCAATGTTTTATGATCTATTGAAACTAATGTCAAATTTATAAGAATGCAATTTCACTTGTAGCTTTTTTGCATATATCTGTTTACAGCCAATTGAGGCTTCCAGGGTTGTGAAACAAAACAATGGCATTTCCAATTAATTCTTGTTGTTGTTTCTGTTCTCCTTTGGCCAAAAGTAGCATACTGTACATTAAATTTACAAAGCTTTTTAACACTGCATCTAAAAGTGTTACCTTTGTTGTAATATCCTTCAGATTCCAATCTCTGTGTTGTGTTTTTCCCTATCTTCAAGATGCTTGCCATGATAATTTCTATTAGGGTGATGATCTGTAAAGATTTTACACCAAGTAAACAAATAAATGAAACGAAAATAAATGTGTCTGCTATTAAATATTTCTGATAAGCACACCTTCACTAAATAATGCTTAAATGATGAGGAAGCAGAAATCCTGATTTTCCATAGCAATACTCCTTAATGTCAATCAAACATTGATGCAGCAAGTTGAACAAATGTGTGAAATGTAGCATCTGTGGGAGCATTTATTAATTTACAAAATGTTTAGCATATATTTTTAACTTAAAGTTCACATAGTTACTAAGGCCTTTGATAACTGTTGCTTTACTCAATCATTATCCATATTCATTGTGATTCTACCAATGTCAGTGATGGTTGCATCACTGTAATAAACTTCAGTGTTCTGAGACTGTTTGTGTCAATTTATAATTTCTACTTGGTCAGAAGCCTGGATTTTTCTTGTAATATAAGTCACAAGTGTATTATATCTCAGACAAATAAACTACACATAGTTGCAAAAAGTCAAACCTGTATGAAGGATTCATGGTACAGTGCCAGATAATTGTCTCAACAATTAACTTGTCAGTATTTGTGAGAATATTTTAGTGTAAAACCAGTCTGTGTCAATGTTTGGTACCTGTTGTTGGTCTTTTTAAGGTGTAATGAAGCTAGCTGGCTTTAATCAATCATGTATAGCTGTATATGTACCTGATTCAGTCAAAGAAGTTAATTTAATCATAGATGAAACATAATGTATCTTTTATTTATGGGTTATATTTTGTAAAAAATTCCAAACATTAATTTTTTATGCTTTAATTAATTGTCACAAACATGCTCCTTTGGATTCAGTACGATATAGAGTGTGATGGTAACTTCAACATATATATTTACTTCCTACATGCTGTCTTCCATATTCTTAATGTGCTTCCAGTTTGCATGAGTATTTTTTTTCCTATTTATGTATTCTTTAATATAAATGCAATTTATTAATTCTTTTAGCTGAAAAATGAAAATGTACAATGAGGTTGGAGTGGCCCTCTTAACACTTCTCCATCAGGTGCATACTTCTTATATTTAATTAACTTTAGGACAGCTCTCAGCATGCCTGTACTTGGTGTTCAACATCGCACAGTAAGGACATTATATAATTTTTCTATCTTAAATCTTGAGGAATACTTCCAAGCCTGGGATAAAAACAACTGACTGTGCATATAAGCTAGCTGGATAACTTCCTTGCTTGTGCAATTTTGTCCCAATTGATGCTTGAACTTACAGCAGTGAATTTTAGGCTGATAAATATTAGTTTAAAGACCATTATCATTTGCCACAAAGGCCCGAGGCAATGTTCCTTGTTCAGACAATGAAACATCAATGTGGTTCCATTTAGAGCTATTGTTAAAGTGTATCACTTCATTGTTGAAATATTAGCTTCAGTATTGACTGGTGAAAGTATGCTTTAATTATCTTTCCGATGTTTAAGTCTTCTCTATTTGCTTAAGTGCATGTCTAAATGTAATTGCTTCCTTTTGTGCATTTTTTATACATACAATACTTTTTATGACTGAAGTTAAGATTATTTCAAATGTTAGAAGCAAACTGTACTTTGTTATTTGACTTCTTTCTGTGTTGAAGAAAGAAAATTGATTTCAAGATTTGAAGCTTTGTCATTTGATGGGAACAGAATTGGATGGTTTAATTACAGTTAATGTTGGTATGTGACTATCTCAGAACTTCTGTAGACTCTCAGGAAATAAGTAATGTAGGTAACATTTGTACACACTGAGAACATTTTCCTCTTTCTTCCAAATGTCAGCAAATATTGATCTCTTGTACTGAGATTGACTTGGACGTCACCAATGTCTAAAATTGGCTTCCTGAGTTTATGTATTGTAGGAATCAAAATATAGACAGTATGGTTATTTTACAATTTTGCCAGAAATGAGCTTTCTGTTCTGTAAACAAATATTTAATCAAGGTCCTTTCAAGGGACAGACACAGCTTTGCTATTAGGTTTTTCATGTTTAATGAAAATGAAGAGTCAATATTGTGGGAAATGAGTTTAAGTACTTGTTTTATTTTTTATTTATTTCTCTGCACTACAACTTGAAGCAGTCAATATTGATGGAAATCAATGCTAACTGTGCCATTCCTGTCTTGTTTCATTGACAGTCGATACATAAATACGTTCTAGTACCTTCCTGTGTAATTCCATCAGGAAGATGTGGCCATGATTAAATTAACATGGTTGATGTGGTTGTATATTGACAGTGCAAAATTACCATTATAAATCAGGAATGGTCACAAGGTACATATTTCATTATATGTGTAGATAAATCAGGAATTAGTGTCTGTTTATTCAATCTACAAATTAATCAAAGTATAAAAACAAGTAGGTATTCAATAAATGAATATCCACACAATTTAAACTAAAGCCACCCTTTGGAAAGAATGTGGCCTTTATTGACAGGTGGCCTCTATTCAGAGATAAATTTGTTTCAAAATATTCAAAGATGTTTTTTTAAAAGAATGGCTTTTTTGACCAGGATGGCTTTTATTCGAAGGTGACTGTTTACACAGGTTTGACTGTATATATAGAGAAACTCGGGTCACTGTCCGGTGAGAACAATGTTATCAGGCGAGGTGATATCGTCCAGGGTGGCGAGCTTTAGCGAGTCACCCTGGACGATATCGCCGAGTCTGATAACATTGTTCTCACCCGACAGTGACCCGAGTTTCTATTTATCATGTAACTCAGTGGAGCATAATTTAGTGTCATTTCACCTAAAATTTAGCGTTTAATTCGCTAGTGTGATGATAACGGTCACCCGGCAAATCACACTTTAAACAGTCAATTAACATCCGCAGATAAATAGTTCACTACAATTGGGCGAAATAATAAAAAAAAACTCCCATGGGTCACAAAATTTAATTTCACATTAAAGAAATCATTTGTTAACAATTACAAATTTGGTGAAAAATATTCAAAACAACAATTGAATACACAAAAACATACGCGCATTAATTTAAATAGTCGAGTGGGCGGAGCCAAAAAGTGTTCTCATGCTACTAGCATCCTATTGACCTGAGAACACATAATGTTATCAGGTCATGTGTTATCAGGCAGTTACCATGGCAGTTGCATGATAAAACTTTGTCATGGTATTTGTCTCAGACTCATATTGATTTGGTCAAGTGTATCATGGGGAATAAAATGACCCTGAAATTGCTTGAATCCTCATATAACTAACCTAAATTACATATCAATAAAAAGGTTATCGGTAGGCAGTCAAACCCTCTCATCTAGTAGTTGATTTATACACTGTTGTACCTAGATATAGCCTCCCCAGTTAGCTCAGTGGTAAGAGCGTTGGTCTACTGATCAAGAGGTTCCGAGTTTAAACCCCGGGTGAGGCTTAATTACACTGACAAACAAATTAGACTGAAAATATTTCATCCTATATTAAATTGTCCCCCACCTCTGAATTGGTGTAACATGGTAGTAATTTGTGAACAGAGTGTGGTTAAGTACTGCATGGCTATATAAGACCTAAATGAAATCCAGAGAAGCTGGCAGAATTACAACCCTGTGACCACGATTATGACTGAAGTAATGTTTTAAATGGCGTTAAATCCAAATAAATAAATAAATGTACCAAGATAATAAAATCATTTAATGCTTTGTAAACTGCATCAAAGATTTATGTATCCTGAATTTGTTATATTGATACAACATTCACAGTAATATCCATCAGGCTTTTACCTAGCTCACATTTTGATTCACTTACACTTAAAGCAGAAAGCACATTATACATGTATTTAATAAAAAAAATCTGGTCCTCATTGACCCGCCTGATTACTACAAGTTTATTGATTGATTAGGTATAAAATAATATACTGGCTAATTCCTGTATGAAATATGATGTCTATACTTTTCTGTCTACTGGAGACTTGATATGAACAATGATGCATAAATCCCATAAGAATTTATAGATTGAATCTAGCAGGTCATTATAAGTCTAATGGCTTGGTACATTATTTATTTACATTATGAAAGTTAACATGAACCTTTATCATGAACAAGAAATCTCAGATGTATTTAAATTTTGCTGTATTAAAATTGAGTGTCATAATTATATAGTTTTAATTTATGAAGATTGAATGGCTGTGTATGTTTGTTTGTATCTTGGTTGTTTTTGTCTATGATCCGAGGTTGGACAATCACTTGTAGTGGTCAGCTAAGTGCCAATATGCTCCTTCTCAGACCCGTGAAAACTTTGATCCCCAGTGTCACGACAGTCATTTTGATTGCATGGGATTAACGCAGTTTTTCAACAGTGTATCATAAATAATTTAAGAATTTAGACCTGTGACTTGAAAATAAACATCCATTAAATGTGCATGGATAATAAATGTTTCATGAAGGAATAAGCCAGATATAGTGGTTTGATTGACAAATGCTTATTAATTAACATGTCCAAGATTATTAAGAGGCTGGAAATAAAAATAAGTTTGTTTGGAGTGCTCCTACCTACTCACAAAAATCCTAGCAAATAAATAAAATCAAATGCTTTTTGGGGGGCATTTTTTTACTATTGTTATATTGTAAAAAAAATCCTTAGTCAGAGCACTCCAAACCAACTTGTTTTTATTTTCAGCCTGAAAGAAGCCTGGGTATTTATTTATTAGTATAAGCATGTGACGAACTTACTCTTTGAACTAAATGTATGTACAGAAGATATTAGTTGACTAAACTAGTGCTCTTTGGTGACAGGTTCCTGTACTATCATGTTCCAAATGTGAAAAAAATGAAAGTATTTCCAAAAACTCTGGAAGTCAGTGGTATGAGATAAATGACTTAAATTGGATATGGTATCTTCAATCATTTGTTATGGAGAATCAAATGCATCAATGGGTTATAAACATGTGACTTCTAGCACAATTGTCCTTCACTCACTGAATGGGCTTTGTTATGAGTTGGAGAACATACCATGTAATTCCAATCATTGCAATGCCTGTGTTTCGAAACCATGAACTAATTAGCTCAACCATGTTTTTTTTAGCCATGGCGGAAGAATGCACTAAATCAACTGAGTATATATTGTACATCAGAGCATGATAGATTTATCTTACCAATATGTTTCAGTCAGATTTGTTCCTAATATCCATTCCCCTAATGACTTAGTGGATTAATCTGAATAATTTCGTCATGGCTCAAAAAACATGGTCAAGCTATACCGACTTGTAGTCTTGCTCTCTGATGAACTGATCAAGCATTGGGATTAATGATAAATTTGATATCCTACAATCAGCGAGTCCACATAATCAATGAAAAGTGATCCATACAATTCTTCTTGTCATAAATTGTGAGAATCAGATTGAAAGAGATAGAAAATATATATACTAAGCTTATATTTGTAAAGGACATTGAGTGGTTTGTGAAAGTTTGCATGTCTCATTAGAGCTTTATATTATATTAAATACCATGGTCTCATGCAATATGTAGGAATATATTTTTGTTGGTCTGTCTGCCCATCTATAACCAAACCTTGTCTGACTAATTACTAGAGAAGGATCCAGATTCCGTTGGGAGGTTGGTCATCCTTAGAGTATGTAGATGACCCCTATTGTTTTTTAGGCCAATACGTCAGAGGTCAAGGTCACAGTCACTGTGACCTTCATCATAAAAACCTTATCTGACAAATAACTTGAGAAAGATTTGGCCTTAATCTGTGTTTCACAAACACTTCTTGTTTACCATTTATTTTCAAAGCTGTTTTAATCTTCCCATAGATATTTTAGAATTTATTATAGAAAAAGACCACCTATATGTTATGGATCTTTTCCCCCAAAGGTGGTCTCTATATTAAGGTTTAATTGTACTTTTAAAATTCAGTTGAAGAATTACCCTTAAGCAGTTATAGAATATTTAGTATAAAATCATGTATTATATGTATGAACAAAGGAAGATGTTGTCAGTATTTACCCCCAAGCATTCAATATATCATATCAGATTTATATAAAACTCAAGAGACCTTAATTTTCAAGTGGTCTTTATAAATGTTTTTTAATTTTTGAAAGATATTTATTACTCATGCAGTTATGATTTGTGATTTAAATTTCCATGAGATTCATGTTACACTTTGAGTGTATTGGTTACTTATGTTAATGTATTGTACACTTCTGAAAGAATGAATAGTGTTACTTTGAGTGCATGCACATGATTGTAATTTGTATTTCTTGATACAATCAGTAGACAGTGGAATGTATTGTACAGTTTATCTATTGCACTTGAGGGATTTGAGTTTCTACAATGTATTGAGGAGGTATTTATAATGATAGTACAAATATCTATGACTTAGCTATGGAGCTGCCGACAACAACTCATGCAATTATACTGAGAATTGTATGGAAAGTTGGTGAATTGTATTGTAAGGCTTTTATTAGCTCACCTGAGCATCCAGCAACCGTCCACAATAGTTTATTTACACTCTAGCATCCACAGCTCTTAACCAATCATGATCAAACTTGGTCACAATGTATATGGCCACAATGTCTTGGACAGTAAATGTGTATAACCAAATGATCTTAGACGAGATCGATTATGGGTGGAATCTGAACAGAACTTTAAGAGTTATGGGCTTTTTACTTTGAAAATTTGCTATATTTGAATTTGTTTACACTCTAGCGCCTTCATTTATTCACCAATCCTAATCATATTTACAATGAATGTGTATGACCTTAAAACCCCTGTCACACTGGGCTGCGACTGTAAGTGACACACTTGCGAACGGCATTCGTGTGATAGTTTCAATTTCTTCGCACGAGTTGCAGGCCCTTGTCTCTTGAATTTTCAACATGTTGAAAAAATTTGCGCGACAAAATTTCTCTCAATATATACCCAAAATAGTCGCGGAGATCTTGAACCCATTTCAAACCGTTCACAATATAGTTTCAGCGAATTTAGACATGCGAGAAATTTGAGAACCTTTGTGAGTTGAATGCGACCTAATAAACTAAAATGCGACTGATTTCAGACAAGAAAGAAATTCCGACGATCCGGGCACCGGACAGTCCTATGACCTTGTGAAGAGCGAAATAATTGCGATATATTTGACAATAAATTAAATATAAACTGCAATGCATCTGCGACATTCCGCGCCTAGATTGCGAAAAAATAATTTGTAGGATTGTGTTTGTTGAGTTATGCACGAATGACTCAATTTATTCGCAATATCGCATTTATGTCGCAATTTGTTTTCAGTTACATCATTTTGACCATGTGTCACATTGCGCTCATTGTAAAAACTGATATCCGTTCGAGGGACAGCAATTTTCAATATGCCACGCCGATGTAAAAAAGGCAAATCTCAAAGAAGCATTTGTAGTTTTACATAATACACACTGCCTAATTTCGGCAGTCCTACCATCGATGTTGCCACAGCTGTGATGGAAGTTCGAAGTGGTGCTGCTCAGAAAAATCCAGTAACACCCCCTCCCACCCCTCTTCTGTTGTTAGAAATTTGAAGGAAGACTGTTTCGTGATAGTGATCGTATTTGGCCTGGCATACCTCTCGCACAACTATGGTGACGGTGTTATGGGCCAACCGGAACCCATAGAACGGCGACATGTACGAATCCCCGATGGCAAGGTACTGAGCGTGATGGTAAGCTTCAATCCAGTTGATAGAGGTTTTCTGAAGGTTTCTCTTGAAGCCAATTGCACAAATCTTCCACCATTTTTTAAGAACTCTGGGTCAATCCTAACAAAGTTCTTGAAGGAAAGACTTTTCATCGCTTTCTCTGAGGTGTTTCATAAGCTTCTCATACATCTCATTAAAAGTCATTCTCTCACCCATACACTCCTCCGTTTTCTTGACCTTCTTTTTTCTCCGTTCTCTGGCTTTGATCATAGCTTTTTGGACAGAAGACATGCTGTAGACTTCAGCATAGCATTGTCATTTTCAACCAAGAGTTGATCCATCTCAAATGATGTCTGTCGTTAAACGGCTTAATAAATTCAAGTATGTGCATTTTTATTTTTTATTCCTTAATTGCTTTTCATAATTGTCGTGCGATTTTCGAATGAATGTCGCGTGAATTTTGCAAACACAAAAACGTCGCAATTATGTCACACAGATGATGAAAAGGTATCGTGCGATATTCTTGTGACATGTATGAGAACTTCAGCAGATATTCGCGGGAAGTGTGTGCGACATTCGCGTAACATTCGGGCGAAATACTCATTTGTGTCGTTGGTATAAAGACATGAAACCCAAGCGACTTTTGTCGCTAAAATTCGCAGAATTTGCCGCAAATTTGTGTCTCAAACAGTTCTCCAGGTGTCGCAGTTCAGTGTTACACTACCTTAAGGTCTTGGATTATGTTATGGGTGAAATCGGACCACAACTTCAAGTGTTATGGGCCCTTAGATTAGAAAATATGCTTCAGTTTTGCTTGTTTATCAGTATTATACCTTCATTGTTGGTTTTTGATCTCAAAATCTATGTAAAAATGGGTTATACGAGATGAAAACCATATTACCTGGTCATTAATTATAGTGTCTTTGGTCTCAGGTGAGCGATCTAGGGCCATCTTGGCCCTCTTGCATTTATGTAAGATAATTGCCTATACTTCTTTGTCTGTGTTGAAGTGATGTTTTCATGTTGAAAGATTCTGCATTAATATCTGATGTGAAGAGCTTGCAGTCATTAGATTCATTTTGTAATGCTTTAAGCACATGTTATATGTTTGCATGGCACGCAAGAAGATATATACTCGGGTAGTAGGTATTGCTTGCAGTGCTGTTTACTAATTTTGTTACTAGTATTGACAATATAATTATCATCTCAGTTCAGAATCTGATGTCTTTTTAACCTCTGAGTCTTACTTTGACCTATTTGTCATGGTGGATGAGTGTTTGTTTGAGTACATCTGAAATTTCTGAAGCCCTAAAAATACTGTAGCAGTATAACCAGACTGTATATACTAGAAGCCTCAGGTGTCAATGAAAGTGCACCTTGTAGAGTTCTTTGTCAGATTTTAAGAGGATGCTATGGTTATTATACACTTGTCTTGTACATGAAAAACATTCTAAAGACATTTAATTTCATGTTTGACTCTATCACACTTGTAATATATAGGTATTTGTTGATAGGTTATCATAAGCTTAATGATATTGTTATGGAGAAGGAAGAGCCAGCTAGGTCATGTATATATATATTTATAATGTTAAAAAATATATCAGTCAAGCAAATTAATTATGAAAAATAACTAACATTCCATAGGTATTGATTATTTGATTGATTATTTGATTGAATTATATAATAATACCTTTGGAATGTTAGTTATTTTTCATTATATATATATATATATATATATATAGGCCAATGCCTGAAAAGGATTTGTCACTTATATGGCAAGAAAACATATATCTATGCCAATCAATCAATCAATCAATCAATCAATCAATCAATCAATTTATCAATCAAATAATCAATCAACCAGTCAGTCAGTCGTTTGTAGGAGCATTATTAGAGCAGAATTGTTGATCACACCCCTAGGCTAAACATGTTTGTAAGCTTACAATTTGCAAACCTCTCGAATCTGAGTAAAGAATAAATACCTCAAAGTGTAATATAGCGATACATTGTTAGAAGCTGGAAATTGTTTTTCTCTAATAGATATAATGATGGCTTGTTCTATTGATGTCATTTGTTGATTTAAATAGTACAAATCAGAACCATTTTACTTTCATATTTTGTTATCTCTTACTCAGTTCATTGTCATTAATAATAAATCAAATGATCTGTGGCAATCAGAAAATCTTGTTGGTTAAAAGATCTATTTCAACGTCATTGACACCATCTACCAAGTCCATTCCTGTCAGGGTCAATGACATGGGTGTGATTTATATGCATGCTAATTGGAAATAAATCTTAAGCATGTGATGTGGCTTTACATGTATATGCCATTTTTGTGGTTAATCTTTTTTAGATATTGCAGGATAAAAATGAGTTTTGTATTTCTGACATCTTGTGTAAAATGTTCCAACTTTATAAAGCTCCCATAGTTACTACTGCTTACAGACTGGGAGACTGAATTTAAGCACTATCAGGTAACCATGGAGTATCATTGTGTCAATTTGATACCATTTTATTAGTGAAATATTTGTGATGTTACATGTAAACAAGCAATAGCAGAATGTAGCAGTATGAACTATAAGTTTATGTCAGTATCTAAATTGACACATGTAAATACCTCATCATCTTAGAATTAAAAGAGCCTATCTAACAAGTATTAAAGAGGCAGATAGGCCCTTTAAGTTCTAAGGTGACACCCTATTGTGACTCTTTTATATTTGAGTACCTAAATACCAACTGTGTTAACTTTCCTTGATATATCAGTATCCTTGACTCATATGTATGTAATATAAACATCTACTGTGACTCAGTCCCAATCCCCTTTTGTCTGATCATGCTCTAGGATAGATGTTAGGAGCCTGCTTATAAGAGAGAATAATTATTAGCAATTATACTGCAGTGTGTCTGCTGTGTTTTAAGTTAATTTCTCCTCCATGGATTAATGGCTTGTTTTCCAAATTATTGCGAAAATTTGTCTCCTGTGAGATCCACTGTACTGATAACTAAGTCAATCTGCACCCACTTTCTTCTTTGTCATTCTCCCAGGTGTATGCATTTAAGCACAAAAATAAGTAGTGCTGTTATATTTATATAATTTGTTGTTGACATATTATTTGTGGGAAGCATTGCTTTGTATAATTTTTGTGCACTCTATTTTGTGACTTTTCTGTGGCAATTGGAACAGCATATCAGTGTGAATGTCACGTTGTAGTTGTCTAAGACCTGGCTGTAATTATATTACCAATCTAGATACAAGACAAGCTGAAACATGCGGGTATTTGTGTCGCTGTCTTGTCAATGCTGAATGTGGGCGTAAAATTCATAACACATATTGGGTTGTAAATCTTTTGGAATAGTGCATAAATGCTCATGTTTACTGGGAATTCTGCTTGCAAAACTCAGACTCTACAGTCTCATAAAACTATAGACTAAAAATGACTTCCAGAAACAGTGGCTTCAAATACCACACTGTGCACCCTCCTAAAAACACCAGCTGATCTATTGCCACCTAACTCTCAGAAACAAACAAAAATTATAAGGGGACAAAAAATACCCCCCCCCCCCCCTTTAGGGTATAGGGCATAGCTACTGGAACCCTTGCAATTATTAATCATGTGAACACATAAATATATATAATTTCTGTGTATACATACAATGATAGATCCATGCTGAAACACAATCCCATCAGTATGGTTTGTACCCACTCCACAATCCCATCTGTATGGTTTGTATTATGTAACCCACTCCACAATCCCATCAGTATGGTTTGTACCCACTCCTCAGTCCCATCAGTATAGTTTGTACCCACTCCTCAGTCCCATCAGTATAGTTTGTACCCACTCCTCAGTCCCATCAGTATGGTTTGTACCCACTCCACGATCCCATCAGTATGGTTTGTACCCACTCCACAATCCCATCAGTATGGTTTGTACCCACTCCTCAATCCCATCAGTATGGTTTGTATCCACTCCACAGTCCCATCAGTATGGTTTGTACCCACTCCACAATCCCATCAGTATGGTTTGTATCCACTCCACAGTCCCATCAGTATGGTTTGTACCCACTCCTCAATCCCATCAGTATGGTTTGTATCCACTCCACAGTCCCATCAGTATGGTTTGTATCCACTCCACAGTCCCATCAGTATGGTTTGTACCCACTCCTCAATCCCATCAGTATGGTTTGTATCCACTCCACAGTCCCATCAGTATGGTTTGTACCCACTCCACAGTCCCATCAGTATGGTTTGTACCCACTCCACAGTCCCATCAGTATGGTTTGTATCCACTCCACAGTCCCATCAGTATGGTTTGTACCCACTCCACAGTCCCATCAGTATGGTTTGTACCCACTCCACAGTCCCATCAGTATGGTTTGTATCCACTCCACAGTCCCATCAGTATGGTTTGTACTCACTCCACAGTCCCATCAGTATGATTTGTACTCACTCCACAGTCCCATCAGTATGATTTGTACCCACTCCACAGTCCCATCAGTATGGTTTGTATCCACTCCACAGTCCCATCAGTATGGTTTGTACCCACTCCACAGTCCCATCAGTATGATTTGTACTCACTCCACAGTCCCATCAGTATGATTTGTACCCACTCCACAGTCCCATCAGTATGGTTTGTACCCACTCCACAGGTTTGTACTCACTCCACAATCCCATCAGTATGATTTGTACCCACTCCACAGTCCCATCAGTATGGTTTATACCCACCCCTCCAAAATCCAGTACTGAGTTTGAACCTAAGTGATTGCATGCAAATATTCTATAAATGGAAACAGAAAAAAATCATAAAATGGAACATTCTGGCACATTTATGGGGTGGATTTGGTAAATAGTGATCAAACATCTGAAAATACAAAATATGCTTACTTCAATTTGGAATGACTTGATGCTTAGTTAAGTGGTCTCTCTAGATATTAATTTAAATATACATAGAAACAATGCTATCACTGTGGTCTAGGGCACCTTGAGAGTTTTATCATACTAAAGTATGTACAATAAACAATATGATCTGTTTATTTAAAAACCTTATCTGGCTCTCTTATAATGTTATAACTTTATATACAAATACTTAATTGGAGCATATAATTGAGTTAATTGGTCTGTTTTAGCTGGTTATGACTTCTATAAACACTTATAAACCAGATGATGTTCATTGTTGGAAGATTTATTCTGTCCAATAAAGTGCTGGTATTTATGTCTTGCTCTTGGTTGATAGAGTAAGATACTATTTTAGTGACTTTAACGACTGCATGTTTTGCAGTGTTAGATGCATTTGTAGGATCTTCATTCAAGGCAGAGATTTCTGAGATTGTATGGATGTATAAAAAGTTTTACTGGTGTAGTTAAGTTCATCAAGGGAATTGTGTTTGCACTGATGTTTCTTCCTATTTTCTTGTAGTTATCTTTTCTGCTAGAGATATGATCCTGTCTATTCATTATATATGTGCTCCTAAGTTGCTAAAGAATACAAAATTGTTTCATTTTTTGTCTTATCTGCAATGCCACTGGGTTTATTTAATTGAACCCTGATTGAATTGATTGACCCTTTACTGATGTACCATGACATGTGGCTTTTCTGACCCATATAAAATGACCATAACTCTATTAGAATTATAACATCTAGGTTAAAGTTGAAAGCAAAAAAATATTTATTTACTAACCATCTACTGATATTTTCTTGCGTTTTTGCTAATTAATGATATGTAAATATCCGTTCCTGCTGTTTAGACAGCACCTTTTTGTTATGGATTATCTTCAAGTCATTAAAACTTTGCATATTTGAATATTGTCATAATCCAGAAAGATTTTGTCTACTCCTAAATCAAAGACTGAGTGTACCAGGTACAAGATGGTTCACATTATAAAACACACAGATTTTGCTGTTGTGGAACATCATAATGACAAACCAATAGCTGAGAAATTATAAGATTGTGTTTCCATGTTGCCATTATATCTAATTGATATTGGATTCCTACAAATGACTGAGAATATTCCAGTTCATCTCAGACAAGATGAGTAAACTTCTAATATTTAAATTAATGTTTTAAATAACTTTAATTGAGATGGGAGCATTTTACATCCTGACATGTTTACATCAGTTTCAGTAATAAGTGTTGTATAACAGTTGGTGTACCTACTAGAAATAAGTTTTTTATATCTTTTGAATACAAACTTTACCTTTTGAATACAGACTTTACCTTCTGAATACATACTTTACCCTTTGAATAAAAACTTTGAATGCAGATTGTACCCTTTGAAAACATAGTTTACCTTTTGAAAACAAAACAGAGTTTACCTTAGATTTTGAGTACAGAGTTTAGCTTTTTAAGTCAGACTTTACCTTTTGAATACAGTCTTTATGCACTTTATGCATGTGTAGTTTCAGGAATGCATTTTGATCAATCGTTTTATTTGATGATGTGTCACTGTCAATATATACATTAAAATTACGACACTAAAAATGCGTCATATAATTATGCAATGATGAAATTCAGCTTAACAATTAGAAACATGATAGTAACTACAACTTAATTTACTTGGCAATTTTAGATAATCATGTTGACCACATATCTTTGGTACGTTTTATTGGCCAAGGCCATGGAATTAGTGGGGAAAATTTTCACAGTATTAAAGTAGCAGTAATCAGTTTCTCTTAGCAAGTTGCTGATTGGCTCAAATACTGTGTCACAATTTCTATTAATGGCATTATCTGGTGAACTTCATCAGTGAATATGGATAAGGTTTAGTAGGTCATATATAACATTGTCAACACATGTACATAACCTTGATTCCTGAAGTGAGTAATCATTGAGATACTCTAATCCATAGATTTGTTCTGATAAAAATTGTGAAAAAAAATAAATATGATTGTATCAGGTTTTATGAGTATTTGCAATGCAAATACTTGTATTTTCATTCTATTACTTTTATGCAGCTCTCATAAAATTGGGTCGCAAAAATCATTATCTTTTGTTGTTATAAGATGTATTTGTTAAAGTTGAAATCCTAGTTTTTATTTCCATTTAATAATATCATGTTTGGAATATTTATGACATTAGTTGCTTTGCTTCTCAATAATTTGTTGATGTTTTTTTACTTTTTTATCAAAATAAAGATGGCCGGAGTGCAAGCTATTATGATAAATTGTACATACCATATTTCTCCCAATGATCACACTAGGGCACATTTCATCTCAAGTGTAGAAAGGACTACTTTTCAAGAACCTTGGCAATAATTCATGTATTTGAAAGGGAAACAAAATAACTGAAAACAATACTTTCTTTTCCAAAACTTGGTTACTGATAAATTACCTCTCTAAAAAATACCTTTCTGGAATTAAATGTTTTTCAAGATGTCTTTGTTACTTTAAATTATTTGGTGATTTTTAATATTTCAGTAATCAACTGTTTACCAGTAGTTGTGATATATGCATTTACCCAATTTGTTAATTTTCGATGGTCCTTTTCTGTAATTACCAGGCCAGTACTAAGGAAGCACTTTCAGATTGGGTGGGCTGATTATATGTGGTGTCCTTCATCACAGTGGTAGAGCAATAATAATATAATAGTCCTTTGTTTTAACTCCCAGTTGATCTTTATACTGGAAATTTGAAGATTAAGTTGTTGTTGATGGTTAATGGTATTAGACATGTTAATATATATATTGTGTATAAAGTTCCCATGATTAAATATTTATATTGATGGACATGTGGGTTAAAGATTATGTAAACTGTTCATTCTTTTGGTTATTAATGTAAACAAATATACATTTTTTCTTAGCTGCTTGTTGATAGAGCATATTTATTGTTTATCAAAAATATGTGTCTGTCAGTTAAGATTTTATCCCTATGCACAAAGTATTAGCTTTTAATCTAGTAACAATACCCATTGCCATTACACCTATATCATCCAACCTACTTACCGTATTCCCCCGTTTAAACGCTCCCCCCCCTAATAAACGCCCCCACCCTTTTTTGCCAAAAAAAGTCGTAAGGACTTACCAGCTTTAAGAGTCTGACGTAAAATCTGTTTTTATTAAAGATAAAACACAATTAAATCCACTTTGAATAATTGTATTAATCCAAATTAACACGTGAACAATAACTAAAACCTAGCGAAACCGCGTGGTTCTATCACTTTCGTACAGTAATACAGTAGATCTATGGACCATTCGTGATGTTTATTAATGAGTTTTATTCGGCGATGTTATCCTTACGATACCTAAAGCGAAAGTAGATTTTCTGAAAATGATTACTTAGGTCATCTGGTCGATCTAAAACTACAATGCGCATTTTCATTAATCCGTTATTTACGTGCTTATTTGTACAGATCAACATAAACAAGCACTAACTGTGAAAAATAAGGGTAAGACCAAGTGCAATATATGCCTCACGGCAATCTCATTTGTTAGAGGTGCGAAGTTGGCGATTCGAATCGCAATCAGGATTAACAATCATATCTGACACGCGACTTCCACAGTTGATTTTTGAATGACTTAACGCCATCGACAAAATGTCCGAGGACATATATAAACCAGTCTATTCAACTATTCCGGAGGTTAAAATTGCAATTTATACACTTTCGCCACTCGTATAAAAATCCATCTGTAAAAAAGTTAATGTCCATCACTTTCACAGTGTTTGCCTATTTCTTCCGCAAATTTAACGACTTTAACGTGTAAGATTGTTTACCCCTCGACTCCATGAAAGCTAATTTACTTAATTGACATGTACATAAAAACTTACACATTGGCGAGATTACGTCAGAGGAGATTACGTCAAGACGCGCGGTAAAGATAAAACGGTTACTCTGCAGCGACAGCGTGTTATTGATTTTTGACATGTAGTTTAACTAGTGCAACTGACTACATTATTTATCGTAGTAAAGCGCGCCGGGAATGACCGTTGATTAATATTGCATTAACACTGCGATATTTTTCGATGGCAAGTGTTTCAATTTCATTCATTTGACCTCCGGAAAATCTTTGGATACGGTATTTCAGATTTTTTTTTTTGTAAAATAGGATCACAATAAACGCCCCCCTTTTGGAAAATGCATCGCCCCCGGGGGCGTCTATTCGGGGGAATACGGTATTTGAACTTAAAAATGCTCACAATGGGCTATTTCTTGATTCAGTAGATTAGACTTTCATTTAGCTCTTTATACACTGCTTATGAGAACGCTTTGTTATTTATACACCTGTTGCCTTAATGGACCATACTGAATCCACCCATATCACCCAATCACGATTGAGCTTGCCCAGGTTATAGGACTTATGATGGTTTGAATGTACTCTTTCTTGGTTATCTAGATTTCAACCTTTGGTCTAGCACCAACACTGCTTACTAAAATACTTTGATACTTATTCAGTTGTTGCCTCAGAACATTTCCAATCCACCCATAATCACTCAACCTCGAATAAGTCTTGACTTTATCTTAGTTGGATGTTCAGATTTTAAATTAGTTATTTCTTTATTAACTGGATAACACTTTTTAATTCCTCTAGCATCATCAATGTCAGCTATTTCTTAGTGAACTGCATTTTACTGTTTGTCCAAAAACCAACACCTCTTAACTGAACTGATTTTGTTTGTTATTACAGTCATATTTTTGGTGCATGCAGTTATGGGACTTGGCTATCTGTTCTATTTGGAATATATAGGCCAAATATAGTTATTCAATATTTGTAAGCAACACCAGGGGGTATTTATACCTGTATATATATATATATCTTTTTATAAACATTCCAAACACTAAGAAATCATGCTTATCTTAATTTATCTCATAAAATAGTTAGAAAATTGTATTTGTTCCTGTTGTCATTTCAAACTTTTGCGATTCAACTATGTATGCGTATAATTATTTGAAACTTTGCTTCTACGTTTACACATTGACCTCAAAAAAGTCTATTGTCAAGCATGCCACTTTGGCATATGTGTTTATTGAACGCAGCTTCTTGTTTGGTTGAATATGCACATGGCTTTGCTTATGTCAGACAAGAATTGTCATTTCAAGTTATCAAAAAATAAATTAGTGCCTATAATCATACCTATTGGATATATTGCTCCAGCTGATATAACTAGCACTTGAGTGATTGATTTTTCTTCCCCTTTGACAGATAAATCTGTAGTATATTAGTTTATGAAGTTGGGAAAATCTCTGGTAATAATGTTGGGGTCGTCACAATTTGACATTAAATCTATACTCCTTGTATATTTTTCTGTGAAAAACTGACAGTTTTCACAAAATTACACGTTCAAGTCCAGTAGCTGAATTTTATCAATAGACAAATTTTATGAATAATCAATAAGGTCAGAAAAAATGGTATTGTGTGATTTTTATGCCCAGCCATTCAAATGACAGAACTGGGCATAAAGTGTATACCCCTGTCCTAATAATAATGTCTGTCCAAATTTTGGTTTCCTAGTGATAACTCAAGTAATTTTTCATGGATTGTTTTTAGCTCACATGTCACAAAGTGACAAAGTGAGCTATTAGGATCACTCTCCGTCCGGCGTCGTGCGGTGTGCGTCGTGCGTCGTCAAACTTTATGTTGTGACCACACTAGGGGCCACATTTTTGGCTCAATTTTAGCAAAACTGGGTCAGAACGTTAATATCAACAAAATCTCGGACGAGTTCGATATTGGGCCATTTGGGGTAAAAAACTAGGTCACCAGGGCCAAATAAGGGAAAACCTTGTGAACACTTTAGAAATCACTGTTTTGACTGGATCTTCATGAAACTTTGTCAGAATGTTTATTTTAATAATATGTAGGTCAAGTTTGATAATGGGTAATTTCTGTAGTAAAATTAGGTCACTAGGGCAAATTGCTGGAAAACCTTGTGAACACTCTAGAAGTCACTGTTTTGATTGGATGATCATGAAACCTTGTCAGAATGTTTGTCTTCATAATATCTTGGACGAGTTCGAACATGGGTCATCTTGGGTAAAAAACTAGGTCGCTAGGTCAAATCTTATGAAAAACCATGTTAACACTGTAGATTTCACAGTTATTATTGGATCTTCACCAAACTTTGTCAAATCGTTTGTTTTAATGATATAACGGTCAAGTATAAATATGGGGCATCTGGGGTCAATAACTAGGTCACCAGGTCAAATCTTAGGAAAACTTTGTTAACACTGTAGATGTCACAGTTTTAATTGGATCTTCACCAAACCTTGTCAAAATGTTTGCCTCAATGATATGTGGGTCAAGGATGAACATGGGTCAGCTGGGTTCAAAAACTGGGTCTCAAGGTCAAATCTTAGGTAAAAATCTTGTAAAAGCTCTAAATGTCATGGATTTGATTGGATCTTGGCCAAACCTTGTTCGATTGTTTGTCTTAATGATATTAAGGACAAGTTCAAATATGGGTCACCTAGGGTCAAAAACCAGGTCACAAGGTCAAATCTTAGGAAAACCTTATTAACACTGTAGATGTCAAATTTTGATCGTATCTTCACCAAACCTAGTCAGACTGTTTGTCTTAATGATATGTAAGACAAATTCGAACATAAGTCGTCTGGGGTCAAAAACTAGGTCACCGGTTCAAATCAATGCTTTAATGAGTGAACAGTGATTGTCATGTGAGCGATATAGGGCCATCTTGGCCCTCTTGTTATATTTTACATGAAGGTGTTTAATAATGAAATACAGGTCAAGTTCAGTTTCGGTCAAAATCCAAACATTTTAATTCACAAAAGTTATGGCCCTTTTTTGACTTAATGCTCAGCTGTCATCTAGTATTTGACTGTCAAAGCTGCATAATTTCACATTCAATGCATGCAATATTTTTTGCTTTGGTTAGTTATACGATATTTTTTTGTTATACCAGTGGTTGCATGTACAATCATGTATTTTGCGATGCTCTAAATAATATTATTTTAACTTTCGGAATTGGACAATTAATGTTCCCTAACGGTAAAATAAATAATTATTATCAACTGTGGTACGAAGCTAAAAAAAATAATTGCATTCAGCGACCGTGTAATTATTCAGCTTTGACAGTTTAATAAAATAACACTATAACATTCAGGCACTTGTCTCCTGTTATGATAAACTATGATGATTTGATATGAAACATTATTAATCTAGTTCCAGTGGACACCCGGCCAAGCAATATCCTGTTCTTAAAATGATTAAAACTGTCAGCTGGATCAGAAAGTCAGGACCGAAGGACTCGTTGGTTAGATTATGTGTTGGTCGGATAAAGAATCTTATCTCATCTGTTTGGCTGTCTGGCAACTTTAATTTACCTGATGTATAATGCATTTATACTTGTTTATTACTTTCGGTCTGACAGATTGCCTTTCGGTCAGATAGAATTTTCAAGTTTGTCAGACTGAATGTCTGGCAGATTTTTTTGCCTTTCGCTAAGTCTGTAATTAAGGGTGTAGCGAGTACTAGAGACCCAAAACTGAGACTCGTGGAACTCCAATTTTCCAGTTTTGAATATTTGTGGTGTTTTTTACAATGAACTTCCAAAAAAGGCTTCAACATTTTTTTTGTAAATGGCAATTGAAGAGAAAATTTCATCTTATTTGTTGAGTTATTTAATTTTGGCAATGTTAATGTTCAATTTAATGTTTAAACTGTCTGGAAAGTTAAATAATCATTTTGTGTTTAATAGAAAAGGAATTCATGTAAAATTTTGTTAAGATATATATTTGCCTGCACGAACTGGTAAGAGATTTCCTAGACAGAAAAAAACCTATATGTGCACAATGTGGAGTGTCAACCATTTAGAAAGCAAAATAGAAAGCAAATCTCATAATGACTGGAAAGTTTCCAAATATATACTATAGAAAACGATTTCTTGAAAAAAGTTACATTAGCAAAAAATCCAAACTTCCCCATATTATATAACCTTATATATAAAAAAAAGATCTACATGCACTTCTTATATACAACATATATATGTTTAACTATAATTGACTATAAAATGGCTTAGATTGAGGCTTATTAATCTATAGTGTTACATTCTCTTCCGATGGAGAAGAAATGTTTTTTTCTCTGAGATGTAACATAGCACCAACATCTAGGGTCACTTGTTGACCTTTTCTTACTTTGTTGTGAATAGGAAGACCACTGAACTTCCATAAGCTAACCGGACAGCTTCCTCACATATGAATTTTACGGGCCCTGTGTGGGATTCAAACTTACAGTGGTATTAGGGGCTTGACAGAGACTATAACCACTGAACCACTTAACACAATATTTCACTCTTAAGACATCAATTCTTCTCATAGGTTGCATGATTATACAGTACAACCTTTGTAGAGCAACACCCTGTGGGAGCTTCATATATTAGCCGTTGTTTAGAGGTTATTGCTCTACAGAGGTTAGATTTAGAGTAAATTTCAAATTAGGGAAATTTTGAACTTAGGGAAATTTTGAAGGCGTTACATAGAGAGGTTGTTGCTCTACAGAGGTTAAATTTAGAGTAAATATCAACTTAGAGAAATTTTGAAGGTGTTATATAGAGAGGTTGTTGCTCTACAGAGGTTAAATTTAAAGTAAATATCAACTTAGTGAAATTTTGAAGGTGTTATATAGAGAGGTTGTTGCTCTACAGAGGTTAAATTTAAAGTAAATATCAACTTAGTGAAATTTTGAAGGTGTTATATAGAGAGGTTGTTGCTCTACAGAGGTTAAATTTAAAGTAAATATCAACTTAGGGAAATTTTGAAGGTGTTATATAGAGAGATTATTGCTCTACAGAGGTTAAATTTAGAGTAAATATCAACTTAGTGAAATTTTGAAGGTGTTATATAGAGAGATTATTGCTCTACAGAGGTTAAATTTAGAGTAAATATCAACTTAGGGAAATTTTGAAGGTGTTATATAGAGAGGTTGTTGCTCTACAGAGGTTAAATTTAAAGTAAATATCAACTTAGTGAAATTTTGAAGGTGTTATATAGAGAGATTATTGCTCTACAGAGGTTAAATTTAGAGTAAATATCAACTTAGAGAAATTTTGAAGGTGTTATATAGAGAGGTTGTTGCTCTACAGAGGTTAAATTTAAAGTAATTATCAACTTAGAGAAATTTTGAAGGTGTTATATAGAGAGGTTGTTGCTCTACAGAGGTTAAATTTAAAGTAAATATCAACTTAGGGAAATTTTGAATGCCTTACATAAAGAGGTTGTTGCTCTACAGAGGTTAAATTTAAAGTAATTATCAACTTAGGGAAATTTTGAATGCCTTACATAAAGAGGTTGTTGCTCTACAGAGGTTAAATTTAAAGTAATTATCAACTTAGGGAAATTTTGAATGCCTTACATAAAGAGGTTGTTGCTCTACAGAGGTTACATTTAAAGTAAATATCAACTTAGGGAAATTTTGAATGCCTTACATAAAGAGGTTGTTGCTCTACAGAGGTTAAATTTAAAGTAAATATCAACTTAGGGAAATTTTGAATGCCTTACATAAAGAGGTTGTTGCTCTACAGAGGTTAAATTTAGAGTAATTATCAACTTAGTGAAATTTTGAATGCCTTACATAAAGAGGTTGTTGCTCTACAGAGGTTAAATTTAAAGTAAATATCAACATAGGGAAATTTTGAAGGTGTTATATAGAGAGGTTGTTGCTCTACAGAGGTTAAATTTAGAGTAAATATCAACATAGGGAAATTTTGAAGGTGTTATATAGAGAGGTTGTTGCTCTACAGAGGTTAAATTTAGAGTAAATATCAACATAGGGAAATTTTGAAGGTGTTATATAGAGAGGTTGTTGCTCTACAGAGGTTAAATTTAAAGTAAATATCAACATAGGGAAATTTTGAAGGTGTTATATAGAGAGGTTGTTGCTCTACAGAGGTTAAATTTAGAGTAAATATCAACATAGGGAAATTTTGAAGGTGTTATATAGAGAGGTTGTTGCTCTACAGAGGTTAAATTTAGAGTAAATATCAACATAGGGAAATTTTGAAGGTGTTATATAGAGAGGTTGTTGCTCTACAGAGGTTAAATTTAGAGTAATTATCAACTTAGGGAAATTTTGAATGCCTTACATAAAGAGGTTGTTGCTCTACAGAGGTTACATTTAAAGTAAATATCAACTTAGGGAAATTTTGAAGGTGTTATATAGAGAGGTTGTTGCTCTACAGAGGTTAAATTTAAAGTAATTATCAACTTAGGGAAATTTTGAATGCCTTACATAAAGAGGTTGTTGCTCTACAGAGGTTACATTTAAAGTAAATATCAACTTAGGGAAATTTTGAAGGTGTTATATAGAGAGGTTGTTGCTCTACAGAGGTTAAATTTAGAGTAATTATCAACTTAGTGAAATTTTGAATGCCTTACATAAAGAGGTTGTTGCTCTACAGAGGTTAAATTTAAAGTAAATATCAACTTAGGGAAATTTTGAAGGTGTTATATAGAGAGATTATTGCTCTACAGAGGTTAAATTTAAAGTAAATATCAACTTAGGGAAATTTTGAGTGTTATATAGAGAGGTTGTTGCTCTACAGAGGTTAAATTTAAAGTAAATATCAACTTAGGGAAATTTTGAGTGTTGTTATAGAGAGGTTGTTGCTCTACAGAGGTTAAATTTAGAGTAATTATCAACTTAGTGAAATTTTGAAGGTGTTATATAGAGAGGTTGTTGCTCTACAGAGGTTAAATTTAGAGTAAATATCAACATAGGGAAATTTTGAAGGTGTTATATAGAGAGGTTGTTGCTCTACAGAGGTTAAATTTAGAGTAAATATCAACATAGGGAAATTTTGAAGGTGTTATATAGAGAGGTTGTTGCTCTACAGAGGTTAAATTTAGAGTAAATATCAACATAGGGAAATTTTGAAGGTGTTATATAGAGAGGTTGTTGCTCTACAGAGGTTAAATTTAGAGTAAATATCAACATAGGGAAATTTTGAAGGTGTTATATAGAGAGGTTGTTGCTCTACAGAGGTTAAATTTAGAGTAAATATCAACATAGGGAAATTTTGAAGGTGTTATATAGAGAGGTTGTTGCTCTACAGAGGTTAAATTTAGAGTAATTATCAACTTAGGGAAATTTTGAATGCCTTACATAAAGAGGTTGTTGCTCTACAGAGGTTACATTTAAAGTAAATATCAACTTAGGGAAATTTTGAAGGTGTTATATAGAGAGGTTGTTGCTCTACAGAGGTTAAATTTAAAGTAATTATCAACTTAGGGAAATTTTGAATGCCTTACATAAAGAGGTTGTTGCTCTACAGAGGTTACATTTAAAGTAAATATCAACTTAGGGAAATTTTGAAGGTGTTATATAGAGAGGTTGTTGCTCTACAGAGGTTAAATTTAGAGTAATTATCAACTTAGGGAAATTTTGAGTGTTATGTAGAGAGGTTGTTGCTCTACAGAGGTTACATTTAAAGTAAATATCAACTTAGGGAAATTTTGAAGGTGTTATATAGAGAGGTTGTTGCTCTACAGAGGTTAAATTTAAAGTAATTATCAACTTAGGGAAATTTTGAATGCCTTACATAAAGAGGTTGTTGCTCTACAGAGGTTACATTTAAAGTAAATATCAACTTAGGGAAATTTTGAAGGTGTTATATAGAGAGATTATTGCTCTATAGAGGCCCCTCTGGAGAGGTAAATTACCGTACTTTGAATGTATGTATCTCTGAGTTTTAAACAACCTATGTCTTGCGGTATGGTTAATGCTATATGGGTTTAAGACTATTGATTGATATGATGCTCTATGCTCCTCAATCAGGAAAGTCATTTAAGTCCATTACGATGTTACCATTCATTTTAAGTTTATTTTATACTTCCTCATTTCAGAAGAATTTAGGAAGCATTGTTCCTCTCATATTATGACTTCTTTATTCATCAGTGGGGAGGGTCTAGTGGTAACAATTAAATGTACATGCTAGCTTCTGAACGATGGCTTCTGGACGAAAGGTCATCATTTCGAATCTCAGTCTTTTTTTATCAGGGATGCTTTTTTAGTGTCGCCATTCCATCTACCAAGCCATGTACTGTGTTAAGAAAATCTCAAGAAACAGGTGAGGCTGATGATGTATTCAGGTGCTTTACTCCGGTCTTGACAAAGAACCAGGAAAAACTATTTGAAACAGAGAGAGATATAAATGCCCATTTCTCCTGTATCTTATTCAGCCTGTCTCATAGGGCAGCTCTGAATTTACTTAGAAATATTTGCATTTTATAAATATAATGAATTTTATTGTATTTTCAGTTATGAGACTGACGAAGCCTACACTTATGCCGTTTCATCCCATTATCTGTGACAGCCGAGATGTTCCATTCACTTTAACCCAAGAACAGACTGAAAGTGATATTGCTAAACCTAAAGATCAAGATTACTTTGGTGTCAGTGATTTACTCACTCTGCCACAAAACTTTGGGTATAAATCTAGTCTTTATATTATTGCAACATTACAGATGAAATTTTACTTTCTGTATACTGTAGAATCATTACTTTTTGTCTTGGATTTAATATTGTGGATTTCGTTGGTCGGCTCATCCACGAAATAAAAATTCCATAAATATAGAAATGCTTAAATACCTGTCATCAATCTGAGAATTGACAATATCCAAATTCTAGATGACATAGAATTGTACAAATATCACTGACATTTTTTTATTTGATTCTGACATTCTGATTTGTTTTTTTTATTTCATACTCCAGTGCCATAAATTTTAGTTGAGTTTTGTGGCTCTTCATTTGTCAAAAATGTCAAAACATTCCTGATTTCACTCTATAACTTGAAAGTTCTTTCATTGATTGAAGTCATGCATGAAATAATATGTGAGAGACATAATATTATCTCATGAAAATAACATTAAAACTACTTTATCTTGATAGCTCTCTAATTTGAAAAAAACAACAACATGCTACTACTGAATAATTCAAAATCCATCTACTTCTTTCACACTGAATCCATGTAATGATTGTACTAAATATTTGTAGTTATTCTGATGCATTGCGTTTGTTTTACTGTTTTCTTTTTCAATGGTATTCCAGTTGTATACAGCCCCCTGTTCACCCAACCAGTTTTCCCCGACTGTATTTTCTAATCAGTACTAGCTTACCCTTTCTCGATGAGCGGGCAACTTCTCCACATAAATAGAGGAAAATTGACATTTTTATAAAATGTTCATAGGAGGGCTTGACATGCTGTGGCTGGGATTCAAACTTGGATCTCATGGTTACAAGTTCATCACACCTAAACCTCTAGCCTTTTGTTAAACTGGTGGAAAATTGATAAACATACTTGAAGAGAGCAATATTCTCAATGGCTGTTCTGTTTATTGTTGGATGTAAACATTACTCACCTTTTGTAAACTGCATTTTATGTATATATTATAATCATAATGTTAGGAACATTATCTAATGATTTGAAATTAAAACATAGGTGAAAATATTTTCAAAATCTGATAAAGAAAATTTATGTACAAAAACTGATCACCTCCGTATATTTGTTGAAAGTTTTGTGTGTCTAATCTCAATTAGAGTAAGGAAGCATTTATAAAAAACTTCATATTCTCTATAAATTATGATAAAATTACATTCTGTTCTTTAAATTGATTTATAGTTGGTGAGTTTAATCGAATTATGCTGATAAGTCAAAGGACTTTAGTATGAATGAAAAACCTGAAATTCAATTTGATAAAATTCTTGATGAATTGTGAACTTTTCTACACTGAAACACAATTCTCATAAATATCAATTTGCTTATTATAAACTTACCATAATAGAATGGCTTCATTGTTGATAATGCCTGATGAATCTTTTTCTTTGTGTTTTTTTTTTCAGGAATATATTTCTTGGAGAAACATTTTCAAGTTATATCAGTGTTCATAATGATAGCAACCAAATCTGTTCTGATATACTACTGAAGGTAGGTTTACTGTATGGGAATTATATACTTGCAAAGTGAGCTAAACTAAAGGAAAACCCTCTGGGTTGTTGATGAGAGCTAGAAGTCCTAGGTTTAAGATGCTGTTCGACAAATGTGATGTCTGTTGTGATAAGCCATGTCAGTGGTGCATACGACACTCAAATTTTCATGTTCTTTTTCATAGTATGAGAGTTTTGATCAGAAATATCTGAAAATCAAATCCCAGCCTCGATTAATTTTATCTGTTCACACTTCAAACATGCTGACAATGTTGTAATTGTATTCATCTGGAAGATGGTATGAAGATATGATTGAAATTGTTCAATAACCCTTTTAAGTGATATTAAAATGTGTTGATGCAAAGAAAATATTGCTGTGTTGATGAGGCTCAGTTCTAGATTGTATCATCAGAGTGTCTATGCAGACTGCATGATACAATATCTTGATTACTATTAAACAAGACTGAAATTTCTGAGTGCTTTAATATAATGATGATTACAATAAATGTCATTGTGAGAAATGCAATTGTGTTTATACTTTTTGCAGAACCAGTCAATTCATTTTTGTATTTGATTATCCCCTAATTGCTAATTAATTGCTATGTGGTGGTCATTCATCATCATCAGAGATAACTGTGCTTTGAATCCTTGTTTGTTTTATTTTATTCAGTAGACTATGGGGAATTCAGGTCTATTCAAAGTGAACCTCCATATATCATCTTAAAATTGATGCATGATTGTGTCATTTTGAGATGCTGATTTTATTCATTTGTTGGGATTTGAAATTCTATTAGACCATGAAATCTGACAGAATGATACATTGTTGTTGCATTGTAATCAATGAAGATCAGTTTTATTCTCTGTGAGGGTTTTTTGCTCCATTATATTTTTTTCAAGTTTGTGAGCTATAGTCTTGCCGTATACATTTAAGTGTCATTCAAGGTGGTGTTTGTATGTACCAGTAGTGTTTGTATTTACTGGTAGTGTCTGTATATACTTGTAGTGTTTGTATATACTGGTAGTGTTTGTATATACAGATAGTGTTTGTATTTACTGGTAGTGATTGTATATACTGGTACTTGTAGTGTTTGTATTTGCCAGTAGTGTTATTAGTTACTGGTAGTGTTTGTATATACTGGTAGTGTTTGTATATACTTGTAGTGTTTGTATTTACTGGTAGTGTTTGTATTTACTGGTAGTGTTTGTATATACTGGTAGTGTCTGTATATACTGGTAGTGTTTGTATTTACTGGTAGTGTTTGTATATACTGGTAGTGTTTGTAGTTACTGGTAGTGTTTCTATTTACTAGAAGTGTTTGTATATACTAATAGTGTTTGTATTTACTGGTAGTGTTTCTATTTACAGGTAGTGTTTGTATTTACAGATAGTGTTTGTATTTACTGGTAGTGTTTCTATTTACTAGAAATGTTTGTATTTACTGGTAGTGTTTGTATTTACAGGTAGTGTTTGTATTTACAGGTAGTGTTTGTATATACTTGTAGTGTTTGTATTTACTGGTACTGTAGTTGCTGGTAGTGTTTCTATTTACTAGAAGTGTTTGTATATACTAATAGTGTTTGTATTTACTGGTAGTGTTTGTATATACTTGTATTGTTTGTATTTACGGGTAGTGTTTCTACTGAGGCAATGATAGCAACCCTTACCTTCTTTGGTGAGCTCTGGCTGCTGAGTGGATCATTCTGAGTCACTATGACACTCTGATGTATGAGTTGATGCAAGAATCATAGGGACTAACCCAAAAAGTGTATAATCTCTGTGAATTGATAGTCTGTAGGACACGCCTTCGTGATCGAGTGGTTAAGATCGCTGACTTCAAATCACTGTAGCCTCTCACTGAAAGAAGGTTGTAGGTTTGAGCCCCACTACCAACCTAATATGCATCTTTATGTGAGAAAGTAGGTAGTTGCTTGCGGAGTATGGGAGTCTAGTACTGGTTCTTCCCATGAACGATGATTAGGTGAACTATCTGCCTCATATGACCCTGACTGTTGAAAAGGGGCATAAAACTTGATATAAACAAAAAAGCATCGGCTGTACAATTTTCTCTGAGACTTCCTGTGCAAAAATGCCATGATGCTCGTGTGTGAACACAATTATGCTGAAACCTGTACTCACCTATGATACCCCATAAATCACAATGTAAATAGTAGACTAAGATATGGCATGGAGCTCAGGTCAAATGTGAATTAAACATTACTGTAATTTTTCTTGCAAACGTTGGATACTTTGTCTGCAACTGCTGCAACAATATATCTCTGTCATCTAACATTAAAGTATGAATTGATACTGAATTTTCAGACAAATTCAAACTGAGAATACAGATACCTTATCCAGTCTTCATACACTCACAGTCTGTCTGCACCATCTTCTATGACTGATTCGAAAAAAGTCAAGCTAATGTGATCATTAGGTTGTTATCAGCATCTGCAACTTGTGCAAAAACTTTAATGTGGCTCATAACTCATAAACTACAAGAGGTAGCAACATGAAACCTCATAGGTAGATAGATCTCACTGAGGAGATGAACAGACAAGTGTAGGCATGGCTTGCAGTTCTCTTTAAAATTGTTAATTCTCATGTGTTCCAGTTTTGACCACTGAAAGTAGAAAGAGACCAACTAACTAATAAACAAAATGACCAACCAACAAATAAATCAACTAACAAACAAATCAACTAACAAACAAATAAATGAAAAAATCAACAATAAACCTACGAAATAACCAACAAATCATCGAATAAATAAAACCAGTAACAAAACAACAAACAAATAAAACAACAAACAAACAAAAGAAAAAAAATCTTATTTTTATCTCTTCATTTCGTAACATAGATTTTGAATTAAGCAAAATGTTTCCACATACAATGACTATATAATTGTTACTGTTCTACAGATCAGATATAACATATATAGTGCATTGATATATTATAAACAACAATATGATTCATTATATAATCAATATTCTGACACAACTTGTATGTTGCTTAATACTTCATTGAATGCTGCCCTAAAAGATAGTTGCTCTGTAAAGCATCCTACCACCAAATCCCACTACATGTACTTTAAATTGCCTATTATGTTATTACATACGGTAATTTTAATTTATTTCTCATAGTTTTCTAACTTGTATTTGAGGCATTAGTCCTTTATGTTGTACTAAACTATGTGCAATCATATACAGTTATATAATCACAGAGAATTGCCATTATGGTTGGTTTAAAGTTCTATTAATTCTCTGATATATGGTGGTTAGTTCATATGATATGAAACCTTGCACATGTTCACTCGACTGATAGCATGTTTTGACAAAGTTTCTTACTCTTTATATGATACAAAATCATGTGTACTACATTTATTAGCACTGTTATATTTCCTCATAGTATGATGACTATGAAGTAAACAAATTCTTGCTAAAATGCTTTCAGTTTGCAGAGCCTTTCATTACAATGGTATCATTCACGCCTTCTGTGTCTCCACATTGACTTGACTGACCTAATTACTGTCCCATCTGATTTTCTTAGCATGTCCTCTTCTTTGATGGAATTGACCCATGGTCAAGATAATTATTTGGTCGATGAATGTATAGAAAAGTTTCATCTAATGTCAGGATTGTCCATAAAGCATTTCTTCCTATCAAGTAGAAGAAGATATACTCTGGTAATATGAATGTTGCTTGATTTTGGTTATAAATTCTTGTTGTTTATAGTGACACTCTGAACAGTTAATTATGAATTAGAAATACATTTATTAAATAATTCACCTGTATAATGTAACATACAGATATATGACTTAATTAACATACTTAGATGAATGTGCCATGGTTTACATTGATGTGGGATTCTGGGTTTTGATACTCTGGAATCATTAATTTGCATCGGGGATTTAATTTTGTGGATTTCGTGTGTTGGCTCATCCACGAAATCGAATCCCCATGAAGTTAAATATGTAGAGATAATTTTTTCAAAAATCAAAATCCACAAATTTATGTCCCCCCAAAATAGCCATTTTAGTAAAAACCACAAAACTTGAACCCAACGAAAATAAATGAAAATACAGTAAGTTGACTTTGTTGTCATGCCTATCCAAAAACTCAGGTTTAGGCATGTTTTTCTTTAATAACATGGTGTGTCTAAAAAAAATAGCTTTATCATATGTTTGACTGAATTCTGACTCTGTTGGCTGAAAATTATTTTTTTTAACACAATCATTATTATAGACTTGGATGTGGTTTCTTCGAACATACAATATGCTATACATATTTACAATCTTCTGTTTGGTGCAAACAAGTTATATCAATAAGAAGGTTACAATGTTGAGCACACCACATGTTGGAAGCCCATACAATTTAAGGAATATTGCATATTTGACAACTAACTGGCATGGATTCAACTTTATTTGTTGTCTATCTATGCATGGAGATGTTCTATTCTCCCATACTTACAAAGGTCAGACACCTCATATTGAGAGTGTGTCTGAAATAAGTAAGTAAAATTCAGATGTCAATGTATGATAAGATGCTTAAAGAAAACTGACTTTATCAATCAAAATGTTTATTAAAATGTTGTAGAATACCTAAAGCCACAGACTGGTTTATGGTTTATTCTTATTGGATACGTACTGTTAGACTGTGTCATATATTAGATATTGTCGTGACATATTGAGAATTATTAGAAAATTCTTTATATGTCTTGTGACATTTAAGTCATCTATTGATGTAAACTGAGTAATGAATATAACAGGATATTCAACTCCTGACATTTGACTTAGGATGTATCATCATGAAGTGTATTAATTACTGGAGACAGTAAATTGTCTTTCTAAGAACATTTTGTTAAACCAATTTGTTTGTTTCTAACTCAGCTTACAGTGAAAAACAAATAGTAAAATTTGATTAGTTCCTTTTGTTCGGTATCCTTGTTTTAATGCTACTTTTGTTACCTAAGCACAAAGGACCATGGTGAGCTAATGCCCAGTCCATTATCTTGTGTCAGGTGATGAATGTCGTGTGTCATTGAAAATTGTTTCATATGTAAATCTCCTCAGAAATTACTCAGTCATTTTTAATCAAACCTTACAGTTCTATGATGCTTGAATGGCCTTCTATCAAGATTTTACAAATGATACCCTTTGGATCAAGATAGCCCGCGATCTGAAATCGCTTTCTATGGGTATGTGAAGCTGTTACTGTTAGGATCTTGTCCATAATGAGTTATTAAAAGCTGTATATTTATGTAAATTAAGAACAATATATTTCCTTTTGATTTACATGACTGTAATCTCATTTTGTAATGTTGTAATATTTTTCACATTTCAGGCTGACCTGCAGACAAGTTCCCAGCGATTACTTCTAACTGGTGTGAATTCCCAACCCAAGTCTTCTCTGAAACCTAACCAAAGCATTGATGATGTCATTCAGCACGAGGTTAAAGAGTTGGGAACTCATATGTACGTCTTCTTCTTAATTGATCTTTTATAACATTTGTGACATTTAGAAGATCCTCTCTCTGCTAAATTGTCTATAATGGACAAAAATTACACTTAAAATTGGATCGGCCTCCTTTTTTAAATAATAAATTTTCTTCTTTTTTCTATTGTTTTATCGAGAAGTTGGTCACAAATAATTGAAAAATTGAAGCTCTGCATGCTTCTGGGTAAATTTCAGAAATAATATTGCGTGATAAAGAACTCATTTTCCACAATATTTGTATTTGAAGAAAGCATGCCTTTATGGTTCCTAGTCTATGTTTGATAATAGCTTTGCAGTAGATGATAGAGCCACAGCCGGGGTCCAGTATGCTGGACTTGTAACCAAATGAACTTGGTATGAATCCTGCTCACAGTTGTCAGTTTTCCTTTCAGATTGGTATGTGCTGTCAGTTACAGTACTGAGGCAGGGGAGAAGATGGCTTTCAGAAAGTTCTTCAAATTCCAGGTACGTCATTTATGAGTTTGTACTTTTAAATAAAGTATTGCTCTCAGCATTATATCCTGCTTGCCTAGGATTGTTTAAGAGTTTCACAATAATAAGTCTTTTAATTTTAAGTAAGTAAAAATCTTCTAAAATTAAACTCAAATTCTGAAATTATGTGTCTGAGCCTTAAATAAATTTGGCTTCATGATTTAACTCTTTGTGAAATACCTCTGTAGAAACTGTGTGATTTACAGATAGTTAAATTATCACTGGTAGATATTACATATGGTTCTGTCTATATGCTTCCTTAGTGTCTATTTCAATTTGTATCATAACGAAGCAGTACCATAAAGTGAAAATTTCTTCAATTATGCACATTTGGAAAATTGAAGGAAGCATATTTTGACACATCTATTACACCTCCTGTGTTCTGTTGGTTAGGGTGTAATTCCACAGACTGTGTTATGTTTAATTAGCCTCTGACTGATTTTTTGGTATTTTCTGGCGATAATTTGTCTGGGTGACTAAGCGTAAATTCTAATTTGTATTCAGCGTTATTGAGTTATTATCTACACTATGTAATGTACTTGACATTTTTAGTTGCATCTGTGGTTTCTGAATTGTTTCTCAGACTTCTGTGTGAAGCCTGGTTCAGTCAATTATGTTAATATAGAGGAGAAACACTTGCTTGGTTCTTTATGAAGTACTGTAACATGTTCTATTGCACATTATCCCTATATGGAGTCACTTCTAATCACCAAACCCACAAAACTGTAAAGTTTAATGTGTGCAAAATCTCTAAAAATCTCTTTAAGTTCAAACACAATGATGATCCATATTCAGTTTTAGTATATACATTTTAATTCCATTTCATCTAAAGTCATTCTAAAGAGGAAACTTTATTATTGCTTTGAAGAACAAAATCAAAAGTTCGACTTTTAATTATTAATTTTATCTGAGTGTTAATTAATTTTGTCATTTTGGACCAGCAACAATGTTAAACCTATTTAAGACTTGAGCACTGCACAATCTTGTATTGGCTACAAAAAAACACATTCATTTCCAGAGAATGACAAAAAATAAAAATTTGGGCTCTGGTTCAAATAAATGCTTTTCAATGTACAATTTATACATTTTTTAAGCTTTCTCGTTCAGCAATATTATAAGCTTACAAAATTCTTAAGTTGATAAAATTTGAAAGATAAATGACATTTATTTTTGGTGCTGACAAAATTGAAAAGAATAATGGAATTATTTTCATCTCCTTAGTATTTCTGTTTTAGATTATTTTCTAAGTTTATGTCCCATTGAAGTTGGGTTAATATCTTGCTAGACTTGACTTAATCAAATTTCATTTTTGTATAGTATTTTATATCATTGGACGTGAATCATTTAATATGAAGAGACTCACGCTATATTAAGAGATTTTTATGTACTAAAGTTTTGGGTCAATATAATATAGACTATAAGAGACATCATTATACTGACATAAAGGGAGACATTATTATAGATATTATTATATACAGACATGTAAGGAGACATTATTATATACAGATAGATAGGGAGAAATTATTATACACAGACATATAGGGAGAAATTATTATAGATATTATTATATACAGACATGTAAAGAGACATTATTATATACAGACAGATAGGGAGAAATTATTATTTACAGACAGATAGGGAGACATTATTATATACATAAAGATAGGGAGACATTATTATATACATAAAGATAGGGAGACATTATTAGGTACAGATAGATAGGGAGACATTATTATATACAGAAAGATAGGGAGACATTATTATATACAGACAGATAGGGAGACATTATTATATACAGACAGATAGGGAGACATTATTATATACATATAGATAGGGAGATTTTATTATATACAGACAGATAGGGAGACGCTGTTGTATACAGATAGATAGGGAGACATTATTATATACAGATAGATAGGGAGACATTATTATCTACAGATAGATAGGGAGACATTATTATATACAGATAGATAGGGAGACATTATTATATATACAGATAGATAGACATTATTATATACAGATAGATAGGGAGACATTATTATATACAGACATATAGATAGGGAGACATTATTATATACAGATAGATAGGGAGACATTATTATGTACAGATAGATAGGGAGACATTATTATATACAGACAGATAGGGAGACATTATTATATACAGATAGATAGGGAGACATTATTATGTACAGATAGATAGTGAGACATTATTATATACAGATAGATAGGGAGACATTATTATATACAGACAGATAGGGAGACATTATTATATACAGACAGATAGGGAGACATTATTATATACAGACAGGTAGGGAGACATTATTATATACAGATAGATAGGTAGACATTATTATATACAGATAGATAGGGAGACATTATTATATACAGACAGATAGGGAGACGCTGTTGTATACAAATAGATAGGGAGACATTTTTATATTCAGATAGATAGGGAGACATTATTATCTACAGATAGATAGGGAGACATTATTATATACAGATAGATAGGGAGACATTATTATATACAGATAGATAGACATTATTATATACAGATAGATAGGGAGACATTATTATATACAGACATATAGATAGGGAGACATTATTATATACAGATAGATAGGGAGACATTATTATGTACAGATAGATTGGGAAACATTATTATATACAGACAGATAGGGAGACATTATTATATAAAGATAGATAGGGAGACATTATTATCTACAGATAGATAGTGAGACAGTATTATATACAGATAGATAGGGAGACATTATTATGTACAGATAGATAGGGAGACATTATTATATACAGACAGATAGGGAGACATTATTATATACAGACAGATAGGGAGACATTATTATATACAGACAGATAGGGAGACATTATTATATACAGATAGATAGGTAGACAATATTATATACAGATAGATAGGTAGACATTGTTATGTACAGTTAGATAGGTAGACATTATTATATACAGATAGATAGGGAGACATTATTATATACAGACAGATAGGGAGACATTATTATATACAGACAGGTAGGGAGACATTATTATATACAGATAGATAGGTAGACATTATTATATACAGATAGATAGGGAGACATTATTATATACAGATAGATAGGGAGACATTGTTATATACAGATAGATAGGAAGACATTATTATATACAGATATATAGGGAGACATTATTATGTACAGATGGATAGGGAGACATTACTATATACAGATAGATAGGGAGACATTATCATGTACAGATAGATAGGGAGACATTATTATATACAGACAGATAGGGAGACATTATTATATACAGATAGATAGGGAGACATTATTATATACAGATAGATAGGTAGACATTATTATATACAGATAGATAGGTAGACATTGTTATGTACAGTTAGATAGGTAGACATTATTATATACAGATAGATAGGGAGACATTATTATATACAGACATGTAAGGAAACATTATTATATACAGACAGATAGGGAGACATTATTATATACAGATAGATAGGGAGACATTATTATGTACAGATAGATAGGGAGACATTATTATATACAGACAGATAGGGAGACATTATTATACTCAGATAGATAGGGAGACATTATTATATACAAACTGAGAGACATTATATAAAGACTAGAGATTTTCACTGAATGCTGTCTTTCCCCCATTGACTTACAATGCCTGAATAAGGCACAATAACTGCATGTGATCGGTAACCAAAAAGGGCAGTCATCATGTGTGACTTAAAAAGGTTTTACTAATTTATTTTGTTTGAAATAAATTAGATAAACTAACATGCAGAAACAAATGGTTTGCCTTTTCAAGTAACAGTATATTATCTGTATAATTATGCAGTTACACAATCGGGAGTTAATTACTATCATTCTATGTATTAATTGTGCTGCCTATATTTAGCAATCAGCTCTAATATTGTGTTATACCCTAAGGCAAAATGTTTATGTCTTCCAATTGTAAGAATTTCCATTTATTAATTTATGAAACGAATACAAATCCGTTTAAACTAATGAAATGTTCATTTTTAGACGTACCAGTATTCATTCTGAGCTATCCTTCCAAACCTAAGTTAATTACCATTTTAGAAACTTACTGGAATAAATCTGCTCAGTTATATCTTAGACAAGATTACAGCATGACTATTCCTTCACTTGCTTAGTTTGCAAATTAAATCCTGACATTAATTTTATCTAGTAATGATTATGCTGAAGTAACTGAGAGATATTCTTGAGATTGTTACCTTAATTCTGTAGTCTCTGATGCTGTATATACCCAGGAGAAATAAATAACGTCTCGGAAATTATAGCCTCCCTTGAAAATTTCTGATGGTTTCCAAAAATGTTCCTTGAGGAGTTTTAGGATTGTAAAACCACTGAAATGTTATTATGGAATACTGGTGTATTTCTATCCATGTACAAAAACTGCTGATACTGTCACAGTTTTTGTTTGTGGTGTATGGTTATTAAACCATCTCATCTTGCTAGAAATGACAACTTGTAACCATAGATATGATCTATTACATAAATAAGATGTTTCTATGGCAGTTTATTTCATAATGTAGACATGCTTAAACTTTCCTGTCTGAGAGGACATTCACTTGTGTCAGATTCTCAACTTTGTACCATGCTCAAGTATTATACAGTGCTACCTCTCCAAAGCAACTGTTGTTGAAGGGAGGTTGTTGCTCAAGAGAGGGCCGCTTTGGAGAGGTTTACTATACAAAACATGTAAGAGAAAATAAGAACCTCCCTCAGTTTAAGTCCACCGTCAAAGCCCATCTGCTTGCTAGTGTTTAAAGTTGCTTTTATACACATTTTTAATATCAATAATTCTTAGATAATGATCTAATATCTGTGATAGTAATTTTATTCTGTGATGATAATTATCTCTAAGATAAATTTGTATTCCATTTTCTTTCTTTTTTTCATAATAATGTTGTTGTTTCCTTGGTTATTTATATTAATTTTATAAAGGAAATAAGGATTTACTTCCGTCTTTGTGTTTTCCTTGTATTTTATCATTTATGACATGGTTTCAATTTTTTTTACTGATATTATTTACTTTTAATCATTTTACAGTCTCAATTTGCATATTCAGTAACATATTTTTGTTTGAACACTAACTTTATATGCCCATTTTGTGTAATATATTACCTATCTACCATGTTTTAGATATAGTTAAAATATTAATAATAATAAATAAATAACAAACATTGGGAGTAGCAAAATCATGTTGTTGTTGAGAGGTTGTTGCTCTAGAGAGGTTAGATTAATAGTTAAATCATGCAGTCGGAAAAAACATACTGTTGTTGAAGGGAGGTTGTTGCTCAATAGAGAGCCACTTTGGAGAGGTTTACTATATACAATACATTTGTTGTTGTTTTATGTCACAGGTCTTGAAGCCATTAGATGTGAAGACAAAGTTTTACAATGCTGAGGTATGTTGAAGATTTGTAATGCCCCTGGCATTTAACAACACAGGGGCATAATATAGTGATTGCCTTGTTTGTCTGTCCATTATTCATTTGTACATGTTTACGTTTAGATTTTACCATTTTGTCAAGCATGCCAAGACAGAGGACATATGCTGTTATGAAACATTGTGTCTTGTATAATATTATTAATATGTTTTTATCATATCTTCAACAAAATCTACAGTTTTATCCTCACCGTCATATCTACATTTAGTTGAAACCATGACAAATCATGCTGACTTCATTTGTTCTGTAGATATTTATGGACAATAAGAAAAAATAGGTAATAGCTCTGAAAAAAAATTGACGTGTTTTATTTTATTTCGTGATTGACTATAATTACGCATTCCAAAATTGCTGGGCCAGTTAAGGATGAGGACTATTTTTAGAATAAGCTCTTTTTGCTAGATTTTTTTGCATAATTAGACAACCAATTAAATACACTGATGGTTCACAGCTGTATTGAACCAAAGAACAAAAACTACATTACCCACAAAGTCTGTGTTGTATTTAATGAAATGTTTTGCGTAATAATTAAAAAAATATTCTGGAAGAATATAATGCAGCTGTTGGGGAAAGATACTAATTATACTGGCTTATTTTGGAACCAATTTCTTAGTTTCGTCAGCAATTGTTCAGTATTAATGCAATTAAGATAGCTAAGTTGGATTCTGTTGGAGCTCTGATGTCTTTTGGTATTGTTAATTTGTGTCTGGCTGTCATAATTACTTAAATGGTAATTAGGATTTAATGTTTTTTTAAATTGTTTGCCAATGGCACAATGTAACAGACAATAAAATCTCAATATATGCAAATAAATTCTTTTTTTTTCAGTGGTTGTATTAATGTCAGCCAATTTATATCAATGTGATGGAAATTTTGACTTTTGAATGATGCAAAACATTTTATAATTATTCAATTCCTTGAAATTCTTTTTTTTTTACTAAATTGAGATACAAGATTTAATTTTGTGGATTTTCTTTATACATGTAAGGGATGTCATTAAGTGAAACATGAAATTAACCAAAATATTAAGTTGTATTAATGATAAATGGAAAAAATCAGCACCTTTGTCTTTGTTTGTCTTTTGTTTATCAATTTCTATCTGTCATGCTTCAGTAGATGAATAGTATATTATTTGGCTGTGATATTAATATATGTCATAATCATGATAGAAAGTTTATCATAATCAACCAATTACTGACACAAGTCATTACAACAAAGGTGTCTTGTTTTTTCCAATGCTTGCAACCTTAAACACAGTATTTGCTGAAGCAAATCATGCTGTAGCAGATTTAAGTAAGAGCTCTTATTGTTATGAAGGGTTCTTAAGTGGCTCAATTACTGTTACAGTCAAACTTGTGTTAGCGGCCACCCCTGACTAAAGGCCACCCTGTGAATAAAGTCCATTCTTTTTTTAAAAATTATTGATTATTTTAAAGAGAATGACCTCTGAATAAAAGCTACCAGCTGTCAACTTGAATAAAGACATTATGTATTTCCCAAGGGTAGCCATCATTCACAGGTTTGACTATAATTATAATATTTATGTCATCTTGTTCCTCATCTTTTCTGTACAACTTATAATTGAGGTGTAAATTTATAAAGAGAGATAACTTTATACTTATGTATATTTTTCTAGGCATGTAAATGTAGCTAATCTGAATATTGTCCTTTATTGTCTGAATGCTCAGTTTATGTTTGTATAATTTTGGATTGCATTTAAGTTAGTTAAGTTTATTACACAAGATGACTTTGAAAGTAAACCATGTCTGCATACTAAGATTGTAGTAAGATATTGAGTATGATTCAAATATTTTTATCATGATTTTTATATAGTTGTGTATACAGTACCTACCATTGCTTATCAGAAACAAAAGTCAGTACCAAAATTAAGAGTTTGGAGGCAAATTTAAGAATTGAATCCTCTGATTGGCTGACTCTGAGCTTTGTCTTAAATTGACCAATGAGATTGATTTCCTTTGAAATTGAGTCTCCAAACTCATTTTAATTATCTAAGACCCTTATAAAAGTATTATAAATAAAGAGAAATTAGATTCAAACACAAATTATAGACTTGTTAGTTTATTCATAGAATATTTATTTTTTAGTGATAAGACATTTCTCATCTGTTGTGTATTATTTAATTTCATAAGGATTCCATTGTAAGTGTTGCTTTGTTTTGGTTTGTTATGTTATTGGTTGTTAGGAATATTTAACATGGTATCAGGGTTCCCATTGTAACAAAATTGCATTCTTGTTTCACACAGCCCCCTATCAAATAACTTGATTCAGGGGTCATTTACTGTGACTATTTCTGTCCATCCCACAAACTAATTTGCTGTATCTCAAATCGAAGTGATTTGATTTAACTTCACATAATTATATGTCATTTTATTAAGCTTTAAAGCTGTTAGCTTTGTGATTTGAATTTAAATTTTCAGCAAAACTTATGTATCTGTTCTTAACAAAAATGGTCAAACCTGTGGACAAAGGTCACCATCAGGAGGTACATTTGTAAGAAATGTGGCCTTAATGCACAATTGACCTTTATTTAGAAGTTCATTTAGCATATTATATCATCAAGCTGCAATCTCTAAACCAATTATCTCTCACCTACTTTATTATCTCTGTCAACATCTGAAAAGTAGTTAAAAACATGTGACTGGATCTCTTTTAGTTTTTGTCTGATACACAACTGCATGCTTTTGTATTTTCTCTAAATGAACATCAATTTTGTTGTCAATTGTTTTCACAATTACGTTCAACTTCTGCCTTTTGTATATCCATTAAAGCAACTGAACTCTGTAACCATAGCTAATTACTGAAAACACTTTCCGTCAAGAAATAGTGAACTTGATGAATAAAATATTTTCTGTGATTTTCTTGTTAATTATAATACCTTTTGTCTGTAATGTAATGTAAGAAAGAAATTGTTTCCCTTATAGTCTTAAAACTTATACTATTTGTGGCTCTATTCCTTGTTTTACAAGAATCTTGCAATAGTTGAGATGTTGAGATGTTGATAGAGACGTATCAGAGAGATTATAAAGGATAACTCTGAATAGAGATTGCAAGCTTTGATAGATAATGGCCATTGTTCACAGGGGATAGTAGACATATTTAAAGATATTACTGTGTGTAGTATGTCTAAGTTATATGGTAAGCAACTCATTAAATTTGGCTTTAACCCTGATAGAGATGTATCAGGTATTATATAAGTGCAATTTTATCAAACTGCCAAAAATGAGTAATTACACAGTCACTAAATGCCATATCTTTTAGCTTTGTACCACAATCAATAGTTTTCGTGTCCCATTCCTCATGTTTATATGTTATTATGTTGTACATAGGTAAATACATGATTGTACATTTGATGAACTTTGTAAAGGAAATTATCATATAACTTACGAAAGTAATTGAATCTCACAGAAGCTACAAAATAAATGCAAGCATTGACCATGAAATTATGCAGTTTTGACAGTCTAATAAAATTGCACTATAGAGTAAGTCAATATGGATCACACTTAGTTAGATAAATATCTCAGGTTGTAAAGCTGAAATGTATGATTGATTATAAAAGGAGCACCCAAGTATGAACATATTTCTTGTTGGTGTCCGTAAATGATTGCCTTATATGAAACCAATCAATATCATTTGGATGAGAACCGATTTTAAATGTCTTTCAGTGGGATTGGCAGAAAAAATCACTTCTTTGGTGTTTGAATCTCTCAATGTTAATGTATGGTAAATCATTCTTTAGTTCAGAGTGGTTTCTGATCACCCTGATCTACAATATCCTCTATTGGGAACCTTGATACAATAAAATGCCCCAATATCCCTTGTTCCTAAGGCTTTGTATCTTCCTATACTATCTTTGTCTCTATAGATTTAACCAATCTATTCTGTTCTACATTTATCTGTGTAATATCAAATTGTTATAATGTCTTTATTTCTACTTAGAATAGATTTTTAGAATTGCCCCCTTTGTCTGATTGTGGTACAATTTATTCAAAATGTATATGTTTTGATAAGGAAAATATTTATAGCACATTTGAAAAGTAATACTTTCATTTCTTTTGTTATCAATGTGGATACATGTATAAGTAATGGTATAGTGCGATTTTATTAACCTGTCAAAGCTGACTAATTACACGGTTGCTGGATGCGATTATTTTTAGCTTCATACCACAGTCGATAGTTTTTGTTTATTTTACCGTTATGGAATGTTCCAATCAATGTGTTTATATAACGGTAAAATGAAAATTATCATATAACTGATGAAAGTAATCAAATCTCCCCGAAGCTAAACATAAATGCAATCATTGACCGTATAATTATGCAGCTTTGACAGTTTAATAAAATCACACTATAGATACATGTAGGTTTGATGTACATTTCAGCATGCTGTGGATTTGTCCATTTTATGAATATTTCTAAGCTATTCATGCTTATATCAGTTCAAAAGATGAATAATGCTCAATGTAACAATATTATGCTTGTGTACAATAATATAGATTACATAGCATTTTAATGTATGTGTCATGTTTTAATCAAAACTTATTGAAGTCAGTTATGCTGCATTCAATGGATTTAGCTTATAATGCAATATTGTTTAACACATTGATTATAATTCTTACTTCAATTTTACCTTTAGTCATTGCCAATATTTCTCTTATTTAAACTCCACTTGTACTTTTGTAAAGTTGAAATTCATGCATCAGTATGAAACAAAGTTTGAGAGTAGATACATAAATTGGAGTCACTCAGTTGGTCGGTTGGTCATTTATCTGTCCATCTGCATACAATATCACAAGTTGTTCAGCAAACTACTTCCACTTTCCTTAATGTAACGGGATTGGCTAAAATCGATAAAATAACATAAAATAATCAGATTAAATATCATACTTTAATATCAAGCAACAAAAAATTCTAACCTTTAAAATAGTGTTTTATTCTGATAAATACTTTAAATCTATAAATTGGTGAAACTTAATTTGACCTGACATCCATGTGACCTTAAGTGATTGCAGTGAAACTTGAAATATGTCATCACTATGAAGTTTTGATGTGCAAGACACTATTTCCATGCCCCGAGTTATTTGCCGTTGATTTTAGCCAAATAGTGTACTATCGCATTCTTAGTGTCAAAGCAGTGACGGGGGTATTTATAATAGACACTTCTTTGACAAAGCTCTAGTTTATTTTGTAATATATTGAAATCCTGTTAATCTATAGGTTATTCTATGTGGTTATTTGGTGTGTCTCTTTATAAGGATTGCTATTTATGCTTACTTGATTTAGCTATATTTACCTGGTTGATATCAGCATGTTGCTACAGGTATAATATCTGATTGATATCAACATCATGCTATTATAAGCTATTATTACCTGGCTCAGATATCAGCATGATGCTATTATAAGCTATTTCTTACCTGACTGACGTCAGCATGTTATTGTTATGCCCCCCCCCCCCCCCTTCAAAGAGGTGGGGTATATTGCTTTGGTCTTTGGTGCTTAGATGTTGGCCGGTTGGTTTCAGATCAATAACTCATACTTTACAGGAACATTGGCATTGGTCAGCAGATGATCCCTATTGATTTTTGAGTCACTGGGTCAAAGGTCAATGTCACTGTGACCTTGAGTGTGAACAATAGTTCATCTTTCCATAGCCATCACTCACTCAGTGTGCATAAATTTTAATGCAGACCAAAGTACTGTGTATTTCTACATCTGCCAATGCAATGGTTATATACATTGTACTCTTGTTCCTGTTCTATGTTGCAGCACAAGTCTATATAAGTTCAGTTTCCATGAGTACTTTCAGTACTTTGATTTTCTGTAATTTAATAGATTGAGATAATATGTCTTGAATAGATTGTCTTACAGACGAAACTTTGTCTGATGGCATTGCTTTCTTAATAGGTTTCTTGAAATATTTTTATACAATAAGATTTTTGCATCAGTGCCTGCAATGGACTCCGGATCAATTGAATGGACACTTTCTGAGATGAGATTTTGTTTATGTCTATAAATATTGCCAAATAAATCTGAATGTCTGACCTTATCCTTCATCAAACAGTCAAATAGTTGCCTCATTGTCTAGTTTTAAATCTTGTAGAAATATATATATGGTAATTACATCCTGGCTGATTTTGTAAATTGTGCATTATTTTTGATCTGGTCCATTTTTCCTGACATTTATGAAGTTTGAAGCAGGGACATACAGCAGTTATCTAATGGTAATATGGTCATGCTGTCTACCTATTGCTAAACGTCTGTAGAGCGTGGTTCCATACTTAAAACTAGATCCATTGACTATAGGTCTGTGAATGCAAAACTACAGAGAGGAGGAAAATATATTTACCCATTAGATAGAATCATATTTAGTAGATCTCATTGTTTTTGTTAATTGAGTCTGAAAACTGGAAATCTCCTGAAAGGAGGAAAAATCACACTCTTGTCTGAAACTTCATAATTCATGATCAACGTGAATTTTTATGTGTTATCATCATTTTTGCATTTAAGGTAACGACTAGTAGGTTAAAGGTTAATGGACTAAAGACAAAACGTATGCATCATTTTTAGCTCAGCTGTTTTCGAAGAAAAAGTCCCAGATTGTGATCACTGCATCGTTTGCGTCTGTGCAAAATCTTTAATATAGCTCATAACTCAGAAACTATAAGAGGAAGCAACATGAAACCTCATAGGTGGATAGATCTCACTGAGGGGATGAACAGACCACCTTTGGCAACACTTGTGGTGCTCTTGCAATGTTGTTGATACATTGTTTGTTTATGGTGTTAAACTTCTGAAATACTGATAACAAGATTTGTCTAAACTGCACAAAGTTAACTCCCTTTATCACCCTCAATCAAAAATATACTTTATTGAATAGCATTATATGATTAATTAGCAGTCGGCTGAGTTCCAGTCAGATTATGTTCATTGTTTAGGGCATGTAAGTGTCATTAATATGTATGATACATTTATGTTCAGTTTGTTTTGATCCACAGGAACTGGTTTATCTGAAATATCAAAATTGTGATATACTTCTGGCTGGTTTGTTTATCACATTTATTGATGGCCCCTGTGTGTGTAAAATCTTAGTACAAAATAGAATTAAAGCATTTCAATTATTTTCTTTCCTTATAAACCAAAGTAAAAAAATGCTTTTGTTTGAATTCATTAATGAGTTTAAATCACAATGTATGAAAAAATCAGTGTGTGAAATACAGCACAAATTTAAAGCTTTGTTTGAAGCGGAGATTATGTTTGCAAAATGAATTTATTTTGTTTGTGCAGCTTTAGTATGTGTGATGTAATTATTACTATTCAAACAATTCCTAGAATTAGAACTGGTTTTCAAAATTTATTGTTAATTGTGCACCCACTTCAAAGATGCAAGGATATTGCTTTGCACATGTCAGATGGAAGGCCTGTGCATCTGTAAACAAACCTTGCCCAAACAATAACTAGAGAACAATTTGGCCCATCGGCCCTTTCTTAATTTTGAGGTCAGTCGATCAAAGGTCAAGTTCACATTGACCTTCAACATAAACCTAATGTCTGATCAATAACTAGAGAACAAAGGTCCGTAGACTATTTATGGTCAGAATGTCAACTGCTAAATCCTTGCTCAAACAGTAAATGGAAATTACTACCCAGTTGGCATTTAATGGGCTTCTGTGTTTTACAAACACCTCTTATTACATTGTACTTTTATCAGTAAGTGTTTTATGATGCAGTATAAAACTGAGATGAATTTTATGTTTGCTATTTGTATATATTGTAATCTCAAAATAACATACAGTGTTGCAAAATTATAAAAGAGCAGTGATAAAATGTCAGTCATAATTACCAGTGCGTAATTTAATTATGTGATGTAAAAAATTGTTGGAAAATTGTCAGTGAATAGCAGAGTATGTATAAGTGGGTTAATAATTAAGATATAAAAACCTTTTTCAAACATACCTGAATTATATCTGGTAGTTTGTTGACTTAACCATGCCATTCTCCTGGTTAAATCATGAACTGGAACTTAGTCCACTAAAGTTTGTATGTATTAAATTCATACAAAATAATGTTTGGGAGATCTCTCAAGTTAGAGCCTAGCATTGGTCACTATCAGAACTTCCTGTAAGACTGGATTAGCCCCATCAGACGTAAGGCTAATGATCAATGTTTTCATTCCTTAATTCAGTTAGATAAGTGCACATACGTAACAACGTGTATACAAAAGAAAAATTGAAAACATGCAGGAAATGTACATGTAGAAAGCATGAACAAATATTTTTTTATCAAATTCTGATGTTATCAGATGAGAGCACATCAGTAGGGTTATTGAGTTTATTTTCCGGGGTAGTACATGTTATTTTTCTAAAATATATAAATAATGAAATGTAGAACAAATCAATGACATTGTTACTTTGAATTCCTTACGCCAGCAAAGAGCTAGTTGATGTTATCTTGTATCTGAGTAGCTTAAGGAAATATTTTGGACATTCTCTTCATACTTTACGGCATTACTGAAAATTAATCCGTCTTCTATCGATTTTCCAATGTACATTGATATTCATGAAAAGATCTTCTAGACTTTCAGATGAAATTGTTGGCTTGTAATAATGATTTGTGACTTGAAACTGATACTTAAAATAATGTATCTTATTTTTGTACTATGTAATTACGTGTGTTACTATTACTGCTGTGTCAAATTTTGGAAATATGTAATATGGTTTTGGTTTAATCTTTCATCTTTGTACAACCAGAAACATATTACATATTTCTAAAATTTTACACAGCAGTATAATAGTAACACACGTAACTACAATTATATAGCTGTATATGGTCTGTGTATGTTGTATTGTATAATCTACTAGAAGACTTATAAATCAACTTGATATTTTGGGTATTCAACAGGTCAATGTGTTAGCTTTCACTTGTTTCAGTTCAGTGAAGTTTTTTTTACTAGCTGGTACAGAAAATGAACCTGTTCAGTGCTAACATGTATGTTCCTATTATACTCACAGGTGGCTGTATCAGTGTTTGGTTCACCAAAAAGAAAACCCGTCACTGAGCTTATACATGTACATACTATCAAGGTAAAAAGCCTACTATATGTCTATATGCCAAACAGTGTGGAACATCGCATCTCGTTGTTTCAGCATTAAAGATGTGCGCTGAAGGAAAATTGCTGCACATGTCATTCAAATAAACTATAAGATATTCATTCCTATCGAAAATCTCATTCAATTACATCTAATAACTGTGAAACGGTAAAATTGTGTTCCTTTCGTTATTTAACTTCACTGCAAGCCATTTTGAGTCAAGCGCGTGTGATGTATCAAGCGATCTGATTGGTCGGCATGAAATGAACAGTCTATTGTACACACATATCCGACCAATCAGATCGCTTGATACATGTGTAGCTATTTTCCTTCAGCGCACGTATTTCATGCTGAAATGTTCCACATTGTTTGGCGTATAGACATATAGTAGGCTTTTTACCTTGATAGTAATATAAGCTCAGTGACGGGATTTTTTTGTGTGTGGCCCGAACACTGATACAGCCACCTGTGATTATACTTGCCATCATGAAAGTTATGTAAAGCAGAGGTAAAGTGATGAGTTTAAAGAGTCAACCTTTTTATTTACATCTTAGTAATTATACCCCCACTAATGAAGTTTGAGGGGGGGTATAATTTGAGTCAATCTGTCGGTCGATCCGTCCGTCGTTGGTCGGTCAGTCAGCTTAAAATATCACAAGTTTGTGGAGCGAACTACTTCCATACTTGAAATATGATATCACCATGAAGTGTAGATGAAGTCCAGAGTTATGTGCCCTTGAACTTAGCCATATAGTGTACAATGGTAGTCTTAGTTTGTGGAGCAAACTTCTTCCACATTTTTCAAGGGATTCAATTGAAATTGGAAACTATATTATCGATATGAAATGTAGATGTGCAAAACACTATGTTCATGCCCAGTGATCCGCTCATTGCAGAGTTATGTCCCCTTGAACTTAACCGTATAGTGTACTATCACATTCTTAGTGTCAAAGCGGCGACGGGGCTATTAGTCACCTCTGTGACAGCTCTATTTAAGGAATAAGATAGATCCATGTTTAATGTCTCACACTGAAATATACTTACACCAATTACATACATTATGATAATGATTGCAAAAGTACAATTCATCATTGATTTGAATTATAAATATTAAGTTTTTCAGGAATATTTTCTTCGGTAAATCAATGCACTTAAAATCATAATTCCATATACATGTATGTATAATCATCAAATAAATATTTTCTCAGGTCTGTATTTGACCTGCATACAGTTTACATAAAATATTCTCCTTGACTGGTACCCATATACCATTATGTAAAATTAATTTACATTATTCTCCTTGACTGGTACCCTTATAGACCATTATGTACAATTTACATTATTCACCTTGACTGGTACCCATAGACCATTATGTACAATTAACATCATTCACATTGACTGGTACCCTTATAGACCATTATGTACAATTTACATTATTCTCCTTGACTGGAACCCATATACCATTATGTACAATTTACATTATTCTCCTTGACTGGTACCCATACACTATTATGTACAATTTACATTATACTCTTGACTGATACCCATAGACTGTTATGTACAATTTACATTATTCACCTTGACTGGTACCCATAGACCATTATGTACAATTTATATTATTCTCTTGACTGGTACGCATAGACTGTTATATACAATTTACATTATTCTCCTTGACTTGTACCCATAGACTGTAATGTACAATTTACATTATTCTATTTGACTGGTACCATGATACACCAGTATGTACAGTTTACATGTACATCATTTTACATTTTGTATTTGAAATAGCATATTCACTATACTCACTTAGTAGGATTGTGAGGAATGGAAAGTCATAGTTAAAGTTATACTCACTTTTAATATTCAGCCAGTTTTATGGGCATTTCGAGCTCTTGCTTTGATGTCAAAGGGTGCATGAACAGAATTTTGTGGTTGTCTTGAATGCATAGAATTGTAGCTTCATTCATTATTCTTGTTGCATTACTGCCATAAAATGTATTGGTTGTCACAGAAATCAACAATTCAGATTATTGCGTTTATTCAAAATTGGATATTAAGCATTGCACTGAATTACTATTTATACGATGAAGGGGTTTACCATGACACTTTGGTCAGGATGCTATTAACTATTGGGTTAACTTGATATGTATTTAGATAAATAGATTCATATTAGCATCACAGTGCATACAATTGTAACAAACATGTAGCAACATTATTAATTATTAAATAAAATACAAATATGAGAATGTAACCATGGCATGTAACTCAGTACCATGGATAACACAGAGTAAACTATAGATTTAATGTACTATTGTGTTTTGGTCTAATTTTGTTTGTTGTTTAAGTTTGTTCTTTGCACTTTACAATGTTCTTGCTTTGAACACTAAAAACTCATCTGCTAAAATTTGGATTACTTCTATGTTTATGGAAATGAGTTCTTACATACATTAAGCTTGTTAACATCTTTTAACTAATCACCATTACAGTGAAGTTAATTTTGTACATGTAAAAACTGGGTCTTCATGACAATGTGCAGAATGTGTTGCTTGCTTGCTTGCTTAGCAAATTTTAAAGACTTAATTAACAGCAGCTGGTTACTCCCAGTCTTTTACATGCAAATATCCAAATGTATACAAGCATGATTTAAGATATGAACATAGATTAAAAATGAATGAGCAAGCACAATACATTTATAATAGTTTTATGTACATGTACTACATGTACAATTTATTAAAGAGAACATAATTCTTCCCACCAGAGTTCCACCATTTTAAAGAAGTTGTCTTAAAGATACATGTCTGCATTTTTAGTTCACCTGAGAAACAAGTGCTCAGACAGCTACTAGTATCAATCAATGTCCGTCGTCCATTGCCTGGCACCAATAATTGGGTTGTTAGCACGCTAGAGGTCACAGTTTTGATTGGATCTTCATCAAACCTTGTTCGAATGTTTGTCTTAATGATATGTTGGAATAAATCGAACATGGGTCATCTGGGGTCAAAAATTAGGTCACCAGTTTAAATCCCTTGATAACCTTGTTAACACTCTAGAGGTCATAGTTTTGAGTGGATCTTCACCAAACTTTGTCAGAATGTTTGCCCTTATAATATATCGGACAAGTTTAAACATGGGTCACTTAGGGTCAAAACTTGGGTCACTGGGTTAAATCTTGGGAAGACATTGTTATCACTCGTTTTGATTGGATCTTCATCAAATCTTGTCAGAATGTTTGTCTTTATGATTTCTTTGACAAAAATAACAGGTCAAATCATTGGTAAACCTTAATAACACTGTAGAGACAAGGTTGTTATCAAATCTTGATGAAAGTTGCTCAAAATATCTGTTGATGATTTCTTGGTCATTGTTAGGCTCTGACCTAGTTAAATGTTGAGAAAGAAGTTGTAATGATATGAAAAAAGTTGCAGTCTTTACTCAGGTGAGCGAAAAAGGGCCATCATGGCCCTCTTGTCTATTTTTTAACAATGACGGGAATTTGACGCCATAATTTAGGGCCTAGATTATTTAGTACTTGGTATTAATGATTCCCTACAACATTCAGTTACTAGTTTTGGATCTAAAGCTGTTCATAAGTTGGTAATTTAAGATTTTGATTTGTATAGTTTCAGTAAATAAATTCTACTTAAACTCAGGAAAACCTTCATGGAGGGATATAATTGAGAATTTACCTTTTCTGAACAGCACTCATTTCATATAATTATATATTCATCCAATATATATTTGCATACATATACTGAAGGACAAAAGTCTTGTGTGCTTGAGGTTTCTATGATTATTTTAAAACCAGTAAAACTATGTCTCTGTAATTTAGCTTAATTTATATTGTCTTTCATTAAAGTCAGTTTGACAAGTTAATGTACCAGTACCAATAAATGACTTAATTAGTAATGTTTTCTTTCTAAATTATTTTTAAATTATAAATGTTTGATTAATAAGAGAAAAAAAATATATTGCATTTTTAGTAAACTGGACATGACTTGTGTGTGACTTTAATATAGTTTATAAAAAGTTCTTCAGTTGATGGGTACTAATTTTGTTTGTAATTCACTGAAAACAAGAGTGCAGTTTGGTCAATAAATTGACTTCACTATACATAACTGGAACATGGTTGATATACAAGCGGGAAAGCTGTCATAAAAAATGGTGCATTTTATTATCTGATGTGGATGATTAACACTGACAGTAATTGGAACATACTTCTTATGTTAGCATTAATTATACCCCCAGATATGAAATATATGGGGGCTATATTGGATTCACGCTTGACGGTCGGTCGGTCGGCCGGTCGGTCGGTCGGTCGGTCCGTGCGTCTGTAGACACAATTTGTCCGGAGAATTTCTCAGCAACTACTTACAGGATTTCAATGAAACTTCTCTGAAGTGATCAGTAGTAAGCCTAGTTGTGCTAGCTTAAAGCATTTTTCGTTCGGATTAATTTTCACTGAGTTATGCCCCTTTGTTGTTTTTATTCAGTATATACAATAGGCAAATTTTGTCCGGACAATTTCTCAGCAATTACTCACAGGATCTCAATGAAACTTCACAGAAGTGATTAGTAGTAAGCCTTGTTGTGCATGCTTAAAGCAATTTTCGTTTGGATTAATTATCACTGAGTTATACCCCTTTGTTGTTTTTATACAGTATATACAATAGGCAAATTTTGTCCGGACAATTTCTCAGCAACTACCCACAGGATCTCAATGAAACTTCACAGAAGTGATCAGTAGTAAGCCTAGCTGTGCATGCTTAAAGCATTTTTTGTTCGGATTAATGTTCACTGAGTTATAGCCCTTTGTTGTTTTCATACAGTATATACAATAGGCAAATTTTGTCCGGACAATTTCTCAGCAACTACTCACAGGATTTCAATGAAACTTCACAGAAGTAATAAGTAGTTAGCCTTGTTGTGCATGCTTAAATCATTTTTCATTTGGATTGATTTTCACTGAGTTATAGCCCTTTGTTTTTTTCTACAGTATATACAATAGGCAAATTTTGTCCTGACTATTTCTCATTGACTACTGCCAGGAATTCTATAAAACTTCTCAGAAGTGATAAGTAGTTAGCCTAGTTGTGCATGCATTAAGCTTGTCTTGGTTGGTTAAATTTTCACTGAGTTATGGCCCTTTGTTGTTTTTTTATACAGTGTATATACAATATCTCAGTAACTACTCATAGGAATTCAATGAAACTTCACAGAAGTTATAAACAGTTAGCCAAGTTGTGCATGCAATAACAAGGTTTTGTTTGGATTAATTTTCACTGAGTTATGGCCCTTTGTTTTATACAATTAGGTAAATTTTGCCCGTACCATTTCTCAGCAACTACATACAGGAATTCAGTGAAACTTCTTAGAAGTGATAAGTAGTTTGCCAAGTTGTGCATGTCCACAATAGGTTTTGTCCAAGTAAATTTTAATGAGTTATGGCCCTTTGTTATTTTTTATATAATGTATATTTAGAAACTGGTCAGGATATATCTAAGCAACAATTTGCAGGTATTAAAAAATGAAAATGCATTATATTTCCCTCTGTAAAATGTAACAACTGTGTCAAGGCCGCATCTGGGGGTATTCATCACCTTTAGTGATAGTTCTAGTTTAGTGATGTCTATTTGGAAGCTGAAAGATAGCTTGGCATGCATGAATTTTGATGCGGACCAAAATGCTAAGTTTTCTACATCTGTCATGCAAATGTCTAACTGGTTCCCATTCCATGTTGCAGTGAAAGTGTATATAAGTTCAGCGTCCATGAGTACTTTCAGTACTTTGACTTTTGATTTATAAATAAGAGGATTAATTGTGTACTGTATTATCTGCTTATGAGTATTCTTGTCAGGAAATCAATGTTATATATATAAGCAGTTTAAAGGGGCATACCCTACAACTTGGTGCATCTAGAATCAAGGCAAAATGATGATAAATTAGAAGCTTATAAAGAAAAAAGCCGACGAAGAAAGTTTCAGCCAAAAATTCATCCAATTAAAAAATAAAATCACAAAAAATATTAGTTTCCATAAAAGATCGGAAACTCTTTGGAATTTGTAGTACAATTTTTGGGTGGAAGTGATTTATTATTCATAGCTATGATTTTTGCGGCTAGTACCTAAACTAGTCATTTTATGACCCAAGTTCTTCTTGCAATTATCCATTAAATATTGTTTTACATATACATCTAACACATTTTTACACTTTCACAGAATGTTTGTCAGTTGTAGGGTATGCCCCTTTAACTTTGTATTGGTTGTCTTGATACCAGAATATGGTTTATTAGCTCACATGTCACAAAGTGACAAAGTGAGCTATTAGGATCACTATCCGTCTGGCGTCCGGCGTCGTGCGTCGTCAAACTTTTTGTTGTGAACACACTAGGGGCCACATTTTTGGCTCAATTTTAGCAAAACTGGGTCAGAACGTTAATCTCAACAAAATCTCGGACGAGTTCGATATTGGGCCATTTGGGGTCAAAAACTAGGTCACCAGGGCCAAATAAGGGAAAACCTTGTGAACACTTTAGAAATCACTGTTTTGAATTTATCTTCATGAAACTTTGTCAGAATGTTTATTTTAAAAATATGTAGGTCAAGTTTGAAAATGGGTAATTTCTGTAGTAAAATTAGGTCACTAGGGCAAATTGCTGGAAAACCTTGTGAACACTCTAGAAGTCACTGTTTTGATTGGATGATCATGAAACCTTGTCAGAATGTTTGTCTTCATAATATCTTGGACGAGTTCGAACATGGGTCATCTTGGGTCAAAAACTAGGTCGCTAGGTCAAATCTTATGAAAAACCATGTTAACACTGTAGATTTCACAGTTATTATTGGATCTTCACCAAACTTCGTCAAATCGTTTGTTTTAATGATATAACAGTCAAGTATAAATATGGGTCATCTGGGGTCAATAACTAGGTCACCAGGTCAAATCTTAGGAAAACTTTGTTAACACTGTAGATGTCACAGTTTTAATTGGATCTTCACCAAACCTTGTCAAAATGTTTGCCTCAATGATATGTGGGTCAAGGATGAACATGGGTCAGCCGGGTTCAAAAACTGGGTCTCAAGGTCAAATCTTAGGTAGAAATCTTGTAAAAGCTCTAAATGTCATGGTTTTGATTGGATCTTGGCCAAACTTTGTCAGATTGTTTGTCCTAATGATATTAAGGACAAGTTCAAATATGGGTCACCTAGGGTCAAAAACCAGGTCACAAGGTCAAATCTTAGGAAAACCTTATTAACACTGTAGATGTCAAATTTTGATCGTATCTTCACCAAACCTAGTCAGACTGTTTGTCTTAATGACATGTAAGACAAATTAGAACATAGGTGGTCTGGGGTCAAAAACTAGGTCACGGGTTCAAAACAATGTTTTAATGAGTAAACAGTGATTGTCATGTGAGCGATATAGGGCCATCTTGGCCCTCTTGTCTCTCTTCTTGACAAGTTTTATTTATAAATTTTCTGTATTTTATTTATACCTGGATACAGTCAGAATTTACTCAATGTTTGACTGTGTCTCAGATTTTACTGTAAGTCCTTTATTTTACAGTCTGATGATGTTTATCTTGAAGTACAGATACAGAATATTACACCTGGACCAGTCTATATGGAGCATGTCAGACTGGACCCTTCAAACACATATAAATCTGAAGAATTGAACTCTTTAGAAAAGAAGGAAGGGTAAGTTTAATCACTGGGGCTGGTAAAGAATTTTAGATGAAAGTGAGGTGCTTTTAATCCAAGAACGCCTCTTGATAAGTTTTTACTTTTCCCCACAGGCTATTTAATTTTTACGCCCCTGCAGTTCAAAATTTTCACAGGAGTTATGGCCCCTTTGTGACTTTGCTCTCAGCGCGACATTCATGTCCTTACACTTTACGAAACAATATTGTTTGTTAAATTTTTCAGCGAATATGTGTTATCTCTATAGTACAGTTTTATGCAGTTTTTACAACCATGAAATATGCATGGCTGATTATATGTGTATGTCATATACACTATTTTTATTGTTCTTATTATATTAATTATGAGAAGATATGTGTTATTTGTCGCTTGCCAAAATCTTTCTGTCAGATGCCAGGATTAATGTCATTTAATGCCAAAGCTATCAAGGCACATGCTGTACTTATATTCCATGAGCTGTCACTTTAACTCACCCTGCATATCAAAAATATCGAAAATGGGGCAATTATTCTGGCTACAAAGAATTGTTATTGTTGTTTTTGAAATCATGATTAACAATACTTGTTTCTTCGTTGCCCATATACACAGATGCTGTGTCCACTTCTCATACTAGTAAATTAATGGTAAATGATTGGTATGCTGAGTGTACTGAATTACAGTAAATTTTGATAAATTTGTATGGGGATGGGTGGGGGGCGTAATATCTAGGAAGATAGGCAGTCAGGGGCAATTTTAATTTGAAGAAGTGAAATGGTGCATTCTGGTGAGTGTTTGGGTTTTTACCTCATTTAAATGATTACGGTTGTGTTAATTAGTACACCTGACAAAAAGGGAAAGATCAGAGCGCTTCATTATTAAATAATTGAATGCTATTTCATTGTATGATAATTCAATTCTATCCATGGTTGGGGACTTTAAGGGAGGCTTCGACGGGTGCATCCCCACCCCTACCTGAATCTGCTTCTTAAATTGGAGCACTTTTTGACTGTCCCTTTATTTTGATGTGTGAATTTCGCAAGACCAATAAGGAATACATCAATTATTAATATCAATTAATTATTTAGTTCTATTTTTATTCTAATTTGATATGTATTTGTTTCAGTCATGTTTTGAAAATGATGTATGATTAGACAGACTATACCAAATGCTGCCCATAAAATGTTGAACACATATCTTTTTATATAAATACACTGGTTTTATCATTACAAATCAATTAACTAATTAATCACTTATTTCTGGTGCAAACAAAAATATTTTTGGTTTATTTGATAAATTGCTGTTAATAAAGCTGCCAGTCTGTGCACTGTATGTTTATATGTTCAAATATTTAGGAAGCATTGTCAGTTAAAAATCAGATATATGTCTTGTCCAATTGTAAGATTCTGCACTTACTGTTCATTATAGACTCAAAAGCAAGCAGTTAAAAATATATATTTGCATGTATACCTAGGGACATAACAGGAGAAAAGCAACCTCTCTGTGTTTTGTTGTGTGTTCATGGTTGAATTCCTTGTTTCTGCAATGAAAATGCTTTATTTTACTGATTGTGCACTACCATCTTTGTTTTTGTTATAACCTTTGTGTATTGTGCAAAATCTATCATGTATTGTACGTATTATTACAGATCAGGAAATGTATTTGGGAAAGTGGATTACCTGAATCCCGCTGATACTAGACAATATCTGTATTGTCTCACTCCAAAAGCTGAATTGTATCTGGACAACAAAGTTCTCAAAGGTGTCACAAATATCGGAAAACTGGACATTGTATGGAAAACCAATCTTGGAGAGAAAGGGAGACTACAAACGAGTCAGTTATTAAGAGTGGTAAGTTGTCTGCCCTTGTTTCAGATATTACCAAAATTTCATTCAAAACTTGAGCAATATTCGTATTACGCATTTAGCTAAATCATCGTTTAATGTGTTTCGGATCAGTTTTAAGCCAATTTATTCTAATAAAATCCCTTTAAAGAGGCAATTTACTTTTAAATTAGGCAATGCACTTTTGTTGGAAGAAATAAATCGATCATAGCCAATATCTTCAAGAGATTAACTGCGAAATTCTTCAACTCAATGTCTAATATTTGAAATCTGCTCTTTAAGAATCATTAACTGGCATTTTTCAAATTCTTTAAATTCTTAAAATATTTAACAGTTGATCCAAATGATGTAATGTTTCATTTTCATGCATATGCCATGGTTGAAAAGTTTGTTCTTATGTTAAATATTAGCATTTGTGAAAACAGAAACAATGTACTTTATAGAATACCTTGCAGTCTTCGAATTTAGCGCTGGACCTTGGACCGAGTCCACCAAAATTGCCATCGGTCCTGTATATTTGACTAGGTTACTGGTCCGATGGTCCAGCAAAATTTTCATTGATAAATTCACCATGTTTCAGAACAAATAATGAGTATTTTAATTACTCTTGGAAAATATGTTTTTTAGCCAAATTAAATGAATTTTTTGTATGTACATTGTACATGTACTCTTTTCGGTCCTCTAAAGCATCGTTCAGTACAGCAAAGTTTGGATTTTCACTGGACCGAATATCCAGTGCTTTAAAAAGTTTTTCGTGAAGACTGCCATGTGATAAAGAATATTACCATTGTATCAATCACATGTAAGGGAGGTAACTAGTATGATAATATTTGAATTATGATATAAATGTGTTGTGCCATCTTTCTGTGTTAAAGTTAAGGAAACATAACTTATTGTGTGTTTCAGGCCCCAGGATATGGAGATCTAAGGGCAACAGTTGAACATATACCTGATAATGTACCTTTAGAGAAAACATTCAATGTTACACTTAGAATAACAAATTGTTGGTGAGTACTGAAATTACATATATACATGTTAACAAAGGCCGTCCATGGGAAACACAAAATGTGGCCTTTATTTAGAGGTCATTTTGTTTTAAATAATCGAAGTTTGTAAAATAATGGCCTTTAATTGGAGGTGGCTAACACAGGTTTGATTGGACTACAATCCTTAATGTCCTTAGTAATGTAAAACAACCCTCAGTACAAGGCAAATTATCATCGACTTAGATAAAAAAGTCTCTTGAAATCTTCACACTGATCTCTTTGGCATTGATTTCTCATATTAATGATATACATTGTATTGGTAAATCATAATGAATTACATCTTTATCCAAACCCTGTATGAGGGCAACATAATAATTGCAATTTTAATAAGTTACTGTATTTGTCTAGATCTCGACTTTCCAGGTTTGGCATTTGATCTATGAGGATAATTCATTTTTAATGAAATAAAAAAATCATAGCATTAAACATATGTAAATAATAGCAACTCTATGACATATTTGCTATTTTGTGTTACAGTGCATTCATTTATAATGAAATACAAATTTATCATAGCATTAAACATATGTAAATAATAGCAACTCTATGACATCTTTGCTATTTTGTGTTATAGTGAGAGAGAGATGGATCTAACATTAGTTCTACAGAATGATTTAAATTCTGGTTTATTATGGAGTGGTCTGTCTGGAAGAAAACTTGGTTTGTTACCACCAAATGAATGTATGGATTTATGTCTCACCTTGATAACAACAGTTCCTGGACTACAGGTAATGAATGATATTTTAGTTTGTAGTTTTGAACAAACTTCAAAAATTGTTATGGCCCACCTCCGTTTACAAATGGTTAAGATCGCTGACTTCAAATCACTGCAACCTTTCACTGATAGAGGGTCGTTGGTTCGAGCCTGGCTACCGACCATGTCTATTAATGCAGTTGCCTAAGGAGGATGGGTGTCTAGTACTGGTTCTTCCCAGGAATGATGGCTAGGTGTCACATGTCTGCCTCATATGACTCTGATTGTTGAAAAGGAGCGTAAAACTCAAACAAACAAACAAAAACTTGTTTGTTCTTATTTTGTGCTCAAGGATTTAACTAGATGGTAGATTAAGTATTCGGCTAGCTTTGGGTGAAGTGATTGTATAACATTTTGGTTTAGATAAGTTCTGAGTGTCTGGTGCTGAGGTCATCCAGGTCCTCTGTTTGTCTGCTTACTCATCTAAATTGCTGAGGTCCACTAGTGTTTGATATGAGAAAGGCAGCCAATTAGTTCCTTGCTAATACTAAGTCTTGGTTAACATCTTAGCCTTACATCAAATTTAACACAGGTTGCTCACTACACTTCAAAAATTATGGGTCGAAAATGACTGATAATTATTTGAAATGTCACCAAAATTCCTACTACTTGTAATTGGATAGTGAATTTGACCCTTGGGCACATATTCTCAAAAGTCAAAAGTTTTATTATACCCCTGCAAATGGAGTTTGAGAGGTCACTCTGTCGGTTGGTCGGGCTGTCCGTGTGTCCGTCCGTCTGTCTGCATACTATTTCACAGGTTTGTGAAGCAAACTACTTCCACTTTTGTAAGCATTTGCAATGAAGTATGTCATCACCATGAAGTGTAGGTGTGCAAGACACAATTTTCATGCCCAGTGATCCACACATTCCAGAGTTATGTGCCCTTGAACTTAGCCATTAGTGTACTATGGCAATTTTAAATGTCAAATGAGAGCGCTGAATTTAACAAATATTTAAACAAAACTGTACAATTGAACAGATGTTTACTGCTAAAGTAGTTGCTAGATTTTGGTCAGTGGTTCTACTGTTATGTATTACATGTGCATTATTATTGTTGATATTTCAGACGATATCAGGGCTGAGATTGACTGATAACATTTTGAAGAGAACATATGAGCATGATGAGATAGCACAAGTTTTTGTCTACAATGATACAGAAACTTCCACATGAGATTAATATGACACCTGCAGTCCTGTATTTGTCAGGATCATGTTAATTATCTTGCAGAATTGCTTTAAATGCACATTGTATGACGTACCATTATGATGTGAATGAATTTATTGTCTTCCTTGTACAGGAATATATTGGTGTTGTTCATTATTGTGCTTCATGTGGACACTGACTTACAGGTAGTTGTTTGGCTTAAGTCTATAAGGCTCTAATGAGTCCAACTGTTTCATAAAGCATGTGTGAATATAGTCTTTTTAGCTTTGATTACAGATATGTGTTGTCTTATTAATTATTCTGATTATTAGATTAATAGATTTTTATAATATATATGACTGTCCAGATGTATGTTTGCATGTGGTTTGTGTTTCTGTTCAGTGTACTCAAATACTTGTACTATACAATATCTATCTGGGTCACTCAAAAGACTGTGGGAATTTTAAAGATTTTGTGTCTACATGTATATGTCACTGAATTATCGGAGTTAGTATAATTATAAACATTCCTGTGTGTTCTTGTAATTTCTCTGTACCAAGTTGTTTAATGTATGGAGAATTCAAGATAAATGCATTACATTTGTATTTTCAAATTCTGTTTTTCAAATCACTCATCTTACCTTGAACAGAATACTTGCTGTTGATTGGTTGAACTGGCAGGGTCACATGATGACCCAATATTTTCCTGGATCAGTAACAATTCAGTACAGTATTCATAATATCAAAATAAGCATAAAAAATCAGAGAAGTTTGGTAAAGTAATGTTTGAATTGCACGCAGAAGGATGAATTCATTGCACAGCTTCTTACTGACTCAATACATTATGTGTGATACAGGGGGTCAGTAAAGAGCTGTTAATATCTGATCCTTAATCACAATGGATATACATGTACATACAATTATTGTAAAATCACCATTTTCTGATTTGCTTCTATGTTAAGTTGGTGTATTTGAAGTCTGAATGTATATTAGTTATTTGATTATATAAATTAATATGATGTTGATGTAAGTTTTTATATGCATGTATTCACATGACGGATTGTATTGATTAATCTGAGGATAGGTATATTATCATCGTTATAAAAGTTGCATTACTACATGTAGTATTTCTATATTTTGGACACTCAAATATTAAACAGACTCACACCAACTTGTAATAGTTTATGTTAAACTTTAATGACTCATGGTCATTCACATGCAGAAATTTGATTAGATCAATGCTTTGCTTGTCAGCCATTATTACAAACTAAATAAATACATTTTTGAAGACTTTTAGTTATACTACAGGCATTTTATGAATTGTAAAAATAAATGCTCTTTGTATACAAAAGTAAATCATGGACACTTACATGTAATATAGTGTCTCTGTGCTAATGTTTGAATTTTGGAAAGTGCAATAACCATTCTTTTAAATGTAAAATTGTATGTTTTATCACAATGTCATTTGTTGAATAAATGTAATAAAATTTATTGGTTTTGTTATTACATTGTATAAGTGAGTTTATTACATGGTAGTAAAGACCAGGGACACTATTTGCTGGGACCAATTAATATACTCTGTTTGTAATAAATGTCCCTTCAAGTGGTTAAGGTCGCTGACTTTAAATCACTATAACCTTTCACTGATAGAGGGTCATGGGTTTGAGCCCGCTACCAACCATGACGCTTTATGTGAGAATTAAAGTACCGGTAGGCAGTTGCTTACAGAAGATGGGAGTCTAGTACTGGTTCTTCCCAAGGAAGATGATTAGGTGAAATGTCCGCCTCATATAACTCTGTGGACCTCTACCAAGATTGTTCAAATTGTGGCTCTGGGGTAAAAACTGGCTCCACCCCAGGGGTAACTTGAATTTACATAGGAAATTATAAGTTATATAGGAAAATTTTAAAATTCTTCTTGTTAGAAACTACAATGCATAGAGCTTATTTATTCTGTGTGTAGCATTGTCTAGTCGACCTTGACCAAGTTTGTTCAAATTATTTCCCTGGGGTCAAATTTGGCCAGCCCCAGGGTTTGCTCTATATAGGAATATATAGGAATTATTTTTAAAAACATTATTGTCCGAAACTACATTGCCTAGACTTCAGATATTTGGTGTATAGCATCATCTAATGGACCTCTTCCAAGATTGTTCAAGTTGCATCTTTACACCGCAGATTGCCGGAGACGCATTCTATAGCATAATTTTGTGTGCTGTAATTATAGCCTAACATATTTTGATATGAAGATCTTGCAGTTTTTCCCTAATAGATTTATTCATTTTGAGTTTTCAATTATCAAATGATTTTCCACGAAAGTTGCAAATGTTTAGTAAGATCTGCATTCAAAGGTCATTCTACATGTAGTTCCTATTCCCTTATTACCTTAATGTCTAAGGGAAACAACTCAAACTGACTTTTGAATCAAAAATAAATTTTCCAACTGACTGAGTAACTCCAATTTACCCCATCTCAAACTTCGTTTGCCGGGATATAACAGCATGTATAAATAGAAAATGAAAAAGAATATTTATGAAAAGAACAACTTTCACTGAAATGCTTATAATATAGTTCAAATCTAAATGCTGAAATTCGATATTTTTTTCTGTTTGTATAGCCTATTTAAAGATAGCTCTTTATAAATATGCATTTAATATCATCCTAAGAGAAAGATTCTAAGAAATATTGAAAAAATATTTTCAGAATGCAGAGAATTTTGCACCAAATTACCATACCACTACATTTAAATTATCTCCCTTATTAAAAACCACAAAATGTGATTCTGACTTTATTTTCCCGTTTTTTTTTCTGCCTTAAATCATTAATCTATTATCCTTACTAATATCCCTATCTAAAAGTCAAACATTTATTTAGCTGATTATAACCACCAAGGACTTATATCAAGGACTTATGAATGTATATAAGTACTTGATTATTCTAAATAAAACTCTGGCAATTGTGCACGGAAATTGGTAAAGGATGCAACGAATTCCGATTAAATATTTGGATCATTTTCGCTTTTGTAAACAAGAGCATGAAATCAAGGACTTATATACTGTATTTATAAATTGGCTGGGATACACACCAGTCAGATTAGCTAAGTTGGTAGAGCATCTGACTTGCAAACAAGAGGTCACAGGTTCGAGGCCAGTATCTGGTACACAATTTTCCTCTTATATTTGGTGCCGTGAGTGTGACACTAGCCTTGGAATCCTAGAGCTAGGATGAAGCAAAGGCTGGGTTAGTCTAAAGAACCTGTGGTTGTCGCGAATAATTACTTTAAATAAAAAGGAAGGAGGAATGTAGCAATGTGGTATATTGTACTGATAAATTGGCTGTGATATACTCCAGCCCGATTAGCTCAGTTGATAGAGCCAAGGATGTAATCAGGGCTATATGCTAGATTGTTAAGCAGGAGGTCACGGGTTTGAGCCCCGCATTGAGTACATTATTTTCCAACTACAGTTATTAAAATATTTTAGACAGATATGGTGATAATTATTGACTGACATTGAAAGCAGACCGATCAACGATAACTGTTAAATCTTTTCGTTTATTAATTTTGTTTGGGTTTATTAGTGATTATTATCACAGTTACTTCCCTTGTCAATGTTACTCTCCTCAAAGGAGAACTTCAACAACTCGCAACTCGGGTATACAGAAATTATTGATTCTAGCAAATAAATCGATTCTTTACCTGAAACAAGTGAAACAATGTATTGGAAATAGATTAGCGCCGGGAAGGCATACATTGCACACGTCACCGTTCCTATAACCGTCGTAAAAATGAAGATTTCTGGAAACTGGACCATAGAATGCAACTTGTTCAGCTGAATATTGTGGTCGATTTATTCATTTGAAGATTAGAATTATTTACTTATTGGTTGGTATATTTTAATCTTAGAATCATTATTCATTGTTTGACTTACTGGTGATAGTAGATTTACGTTCACGAGGCAATAAATAAAAGAGAAGATATTTTTCTGCCTTTTGTCAATTGGTTATCTGAAATTATTCTTTCAGTTTTCACATTACATTTACAAATAGGATGGAGTTCTCTTATACTGCAGTACTAACAAATGAAAGAATGCCTTATCTGTTAACTTTCTGCCTTTGACAGGGCATTTGCATTTTATTTACAATTCTACATAAATAAGATCATTTTTGTCTGCATCTGTTTGTTTATTGAATTTGAAAATGTTGTAGGCGACCAATCACCATGTTTAACATACTTTCAAACTTTCCATTTCCGGTAATACTGTGGTATATACATGGGTGCTAAAAGGGGTTAGTCAATAAAGTTTATTGCCATCAGTGTGAACAAAACGTTTCGTACATGTTGTATAATTACTGCATACATGATATATTAGCTCTGGAGTATTGCTTGGACACTAGGAAAATTAAGACACAGTAAATAAAGAATACAATAAATCTATAGATAAAACCATGCTTTATGTTTTATATGAAATATACAATAAAAACACAACAGTAGTACTACGCCTGTCCTACAAACTTTCGCAAGGGAAAAGATACTAGGTGGAGTCATTAAGTCTCATTTGCAAGATTAGGAAATAGTAAAATACAGCAATAATACCAGAACCAACTAATATACATATGTCACATATCAGAATAATATAAATAATGTAAATAATTATATACAAAATTTTTAGAAAATGACACGGGATACAAAAAGTGCAGCAACTATCCGAAGGAGAAGAGTGCGAAACAAAGGGGAATTTGAAAAGTTAAAAAACAGTCGACCATCATCTCCTACTCCTCTGGAAGAAATCAATGAATTTAATGAAGAAGATGAAGGCTATTTGTTTGACGATGAAGTTCTTGGACCTTCTGTGGTGAAGAAAATAATGTCATCAGAGAAAACTTTACTTCTGTCTCTGATATCACTGCGCTTAGTTAATTCTCTTCTGATTCAGACAAGTTTCGTTCCTGATGAATACTGGCAATCTATTGAAATTTCTCATAATATGGTATTTGGGTAAGTATGTTATATTATTCTTTTTGCTTCCTATTATGTCCAAAATTATGGACCAATATGGTTGGTTAAGTTTCATGTACACTGTTAAGTGAGATAAGCATATTACCTCACTCTTGTTTCCCATGTAAACAGTAAAGTCGCCCTGAGTGGGCATTAATTTTTATTAACACACTGCAATCACATGCGCAGAAATGATGCGCATACAGTTCAAGCAATCTTTCGGTTATTAAATCTTTTTCCATTTACATGTGTATTTGACAAGTTGTTCACAATAAAATCTGTTGATTGTACATTCTACTTGAAAATTCTTTCAATTAGACCAAAATTTTGTTTACTGAATTTGAAGCTCTAGTAAAAGCTTATCAAAATGTTGTGACATCATATTTTTCTTTATATTTATATGAAATCCTCGGTTTAATAAAATAAATATTACATATCTAAGAGGGCGTTATTAAAAATCACCAGCCCTCAAAAAAGTAATGTTTATTTTTTTTTTTTTCTCGTGCTGACAATTTTAAAATCAGAAATGTGATATTTATATACATTTGTATTATATTCAATACATTTGTATTATATTAAGTTTTGATGTATCATTCTGTTTATCATCATTTTATAGATAATGTTCATAAATGATCAATCATTTCTTGTCATACTGTATATCACTTTGTCTTAGAAATGTGTTAATATTATTTAACAAGCTTGATTGAATACATTTTAGTAAGTTTTTTTACCTTCTTCAAAATGATCTGTCCAAAGATTCAGCTAAGTATTATCTTAGTATGATTTAGCTTGTAGAACAGCACAGTTGTTATAGTATATATTTATTAACTAATTACTTGTAGAAAATACATTTGATTGACCTTTTTCTTTAAGTTTAACTGCTTGAAAACTATGAATTCTATTTGTTGTATTGTAATTTATACCAACATACGTTTGTAATGTTTCTCTATCAATACTTGTACCGGTAGGTATGGACATTTGACGTGGGAATGGAAAAATGGTCTTAGAGGATATTTATATCCTTCTATATTTGCTGTATTTTACAAGTTCCTAGCAATTTGTGGTCTTGATAATAGACTTCTTATGGTAAGTATGTCATGACTTAGTTAATAGTATACATAATATTATTGCAAATAGTTTAATCATTTAATCATTTGTATCAACTATAAGATTATGAATAATAACATTTATAATTTACCAAATTAAAAATAGTGTAATGTGTGAAATTGGTATCTTATTCTGATCAATCATTCGGTCAAAAAAGAGCATCACTATCCAGGGCCCTCATTTGACTTTTTTTGGGGCCGAAATTCGGCCCCATTCCCCTCCTAAAATCATATACTTTTTTCCCCTATTTTTTTTTTTTTGCTTAAATGATTCATATTAAGTTATTAACCTTTGATTAATAGTATATTAATGTATGTTGTATATTTAAATACAGCCATTTCAAGCTTAAAAGGCTTATTGCAGGGTTACACGGCAGTTGAAAAAGATCCCCTGAAATTCCCCTTTTTCCTCAAAATGACGCAAAATTCCCCTACCTGAGGGCCCCGGGCCCCTTCCCCTAAAGTGCAGCTAGGGCCCTGCTATCATGTATGCGAGTGTGATATAATGTTATCAAGTTCCTTAATAAGAACTTGAGAAAGTCAAGAAAGCAGTATGAGTGCAAGTATTGACATTCAAATCAAGTTTAATTCTACTGGCACTTATATATATATATATATATATATATAATGTAATACCATGTTCTAAATGTTTAAATTTGATACTCTAATTATCGTTCAATCTAAACTTTAGATCAGAGCCTGAGTTATCCCTTTGTGGGTTGAAATTTTCAAGTACGTTCTTCATATATTTACAGATCAAGTTGCCTAGGTTGATTCAAGCTGTAATCGCTAGTTTTGGTGATTTATATCTGTATAAATTTTCCTGTTTACTGACTGATAGAGCCACTGCCCAGTGGACTCTGTTCTGTCAAACTAGCAGTTGGTTTATGCTATATTGCTCAACTCGTACATTGACCAACAGTACAGAGACTGTACTGATTACTGTAGCTATGTATTACTTCCCTTGGCCAGGGAAACTAACTTCTAGGTAAGTTTATGCACAAAAATGTACATAAGGTTATGCCGAGTGCTTTGTTCAATTTACATTGACTATTTATGTAATTTTAGTGTAAAATGTAAGTGAATTACTTAATTACATATAAATTATATAGATTGAAATATTTGTTGGAATGTAAGTTTTTATAGAATTCTTTGCTTTGTTAAGACTGATTAATTGTCTTAAATGATCATTGATTGTCCTATTTAAAGCCCAAGTCAGTTATTTTCAGCAATATCATTCTGTTAAGGTAATAATATATAGACTAACAGCTCAAACTTATCGCTTATCTTGTTCAATTAGTTCTAGATGACAATGACGTATATAAATATTGTATATGCTTTATTTTTCAGTCATTCATCTCGTAAATTCCTGAGTCTTGCTGCTCTGTCTGTTATTGTCCGTCCTACAGCCGCTGTAATATGGATATTGTTATGTTCCTGGCATTTACAAAATAATAAACATCGTCTATTTAAAACCATCAAATCCTATATAATCATTGGGTAAGTAGTTATGATTCCATTAAAAAAAATCACATGAATTTTAATATGGTATAATTGCCTCATGCTTTGAACTTTGAGTTAAAAAAATATACTGTGCAACCTCTCCAAAGCAACACACTTTGGGAGTAGCCAAATTTTGTTGTTGTTGCTCTAGAGATAATTCTTGCAGTGGGAAAAATCATGCTGTTGTTGCAGGGAGTTTGTTGCTCAAGAGAGGGCTGCTCTGGAGAAGTTGTACTGTAGTCTGAAATTCTATGTTGTTTTTTTTCAAGTAGACTGAAAATGTGGAAAGACCATACCGATAGGGTTTTTCATGTCCTTCTCTTCAAAACATCGGGTTTCTTTGGAATGGACTGACTAATACATAAATGTCAATAGTTTTTAAATACTGGATGATAATTCAAATATTTTTCATTTTATACCATCTGATCAACTTATTTTTTATTCTGAATTTCTCATGCTTGTAGGGTTCTTGCTCTTGGACTGTCAGCTGTGGTAGACAGAGTATTTTATGGTGAATGGACATTTGTGCAATATAATTTCCTTGTGTTCAATGTACTTAGTGGTGGAGGAGACTTCTATGGAACACATCCGTGGCATTGGTATTTTACTCAGGGATATCCGGTGGTCATGGCAATGCATATTGTTCCTTTTGTAGTTGGTGCTTGGCGAGCAAAGAATAAAGTTCCCTTATTTGTGATAGTTTGGACAGTGTTCATATACAGGTATAACCTAATTTTTATTGTTTCTTCAACATAAAAGGAGTTTAATAATAAGTTTCTAATTTTGCTTCAGTTATTAAATGTTTTAGTCCTGCTAATATTTTACCTCTTGTTTAACGGCCCAATTGACACCTATGGTAATTTCAGAGTCACCCCAGAGAGAGGGGAGATAAGATACAGGAGAACCTGGCATTAATATCCCTACTCTTCAAATAGTTTTTCCTGGTTCTTTATGTTGTAAAGCACCGATAATCATCTTGCCCTTTCTCCTGTGATTTTCTAGACTCATTAATTGGGATGGGAACACTGGAAAAGCGTCCCTGAGAAATTCAAAGACGGAGCCAAGAATTGAAACCACAACTTTTTGTTTAGTAGTCTAGCATGTTACCACTTGATCACAGATCACCCTCAGTCCAGTTAATTATCGAGATAACTGTTACTTATTGTGGTATTAGTTTCATACTGATGTCTTTTTCTCAGTGCTTGTTACAGTCATACATCAATCTCATTTCAGTTTCTTGTCTCATAAAGAATTCAGATTCTTGATGCCTGTGTTACCATTATCATTCCATTATTGTGGAGTTTATTTCCAATCTCTGTGCAAGAAACCTAAACTGACAAAGCGACAGAAGATGCGAGCACAGGCTGCTATAAAAACTGACAATTTACACGGTTCACAGGAGAGTTTGTTCAGTAGTCACGATGGCAGTGAAAGTACTAACACAGAAATATCTTCAGAACTGAGTGTGTTGTCTACTGAAACTAGTGGTATTAGCAGTGAAGGTGATAATAGTAAAGAGACTGATGATACCAGTGAAGAGAAGATTATAGATAAAGTTGATGATGAAGTCGGGGTGGAAGCCAAAAAGAGAGATTTATCAACTAATGAAATATTAGCTGAGATGGAAAAGAAACAGAAAGAATCTCATAAAAAGAATCTCTCCAAAGCTAAGATATTTGTTCTGATATTGCTGTTGACGAACATTCCTATGGCTATGTATTTTAGCTTGATTCATCAAAGGGGGACCATTCTTGTGATGAAATATCTGTATGATAGGAGTTTTGAACACAAGATGAATATCATGTTCCTAATGCCATGTCATTCCACACCCTACTACAGGTAAATATGATCAAGATTTTAATACAATGTTGTATTATTTCATTTTGTATATTATACATATGCACCAGTTGGATGTACAGAGATATGCATCATAAAATGATATTGTTCTCTTTAATCTGCTTTATGCATTTAAACGTTAATTTGATCATCTGAGAGCTGATTGTATGAAATAAGATTTGTTTCTGTTCTCATGGAAATTTAAAAAAATAACTAGGATGTTTGTTGTACAGATTAGGTCTATTAGTGTATTGTTGTCATTCTATCTAAGTTTGTGAATTTCATGCTGGAACCCTTAAACCAGATGCACTTTTCAAGGTTATGGTACATGAACAAATTTTATTTCGAATTTGTATGCACAACAGAAAAATTAAAACTTGTTTAAGCCACCTGTAGTTTTGCTACCCCATTGGAGACTGTTGTTTGTCCTTCACCTTTTGTATGGTCCTGTGTGTTGGGTGGATTTTGGGTAAGGGTATAAGGGGGAGGGTAGTATTTTAGGAAGATGGCACTGTTCTCCAGAAGCCCCGGCGTCTGGCAATAATCACCTTCTTCTCAAAAACCTCATGCCGGCTACTTTAATGTTAATCCAAAGAAATTACACGCACACAAAATCTGTGAATAAAACCCACTACTATTTGAATTCTTGTCTGAATCTTCTGAAACAGTCAGATAGGATGCTAATGTTTTTTCCTAGGTACCTTTTTCTTATCTATATTCACTATATTGTTTTTCAGTTACTTACATCAGAACATAAGTATGAGGTTTCTTACGTGTGAACCAAACCTGAATCATGTAGAGAACTATACGGATGAAGCGGATGTTTTCTTTAATGATCCCATCGATTGGTTGAAGAAAGAGTATGCTGTCTCGTCTCAACCCTGGCCATCACATCTTGTATACTTCAGTCCATTACACAATAAGATAGGACTTTATTTAGAACAGAGTGGCTATAAAGAATGTGCCAGTTTCTTTCATACACATTTGCCCGAGGGTCGGGTAGGAAGGCGTGTCATGGTTAGATGTAGATAGCAATTACTGTTAAAGTTAGATAATGTTTATGCAATGTAATTTGTGATTTTAGTTCAGTTTATTAGAACATTAATTTTATTTTAATATTTGATTTTTATTGCTCATGATTGAAGGTTATTGTTGAACAGTTATTGTTTAAGGATATTCAAAAGAATTTCCATATTGTGTAATTTTTATTATCTTCTATATCAAAATGAATTGAAGCTCACTTGGTAGTCTCGGTAGTGGATGTGGACAGGGCTAATACTTCTCATTGAGAATTTTACAATATTCATTAAGGCCAGCCTCCTTTGATTCACTTTTATGTGAGGAGGTGTATGGGGGCACAGGTCACAGGTTAGTACTGGGATGCAGCCTAGGAAAACTGGAGAATTCAACTGCTAAGCATACAAAACTGAAATACTGTTGACAAACTTTGCAAAACTGAGTAAATAATGAATCACTTTTCATTATGTCCCCTTTCAAAAATAAGGGGGTACATGTATAGTGCTTTGAACATATTGGTTGGTCGGTCCATCCGTCAGTCAGTCCGTAAGCAAATTTTGTCTGGCCATTAACTAGAGAAGGTTTGGCCTAAGCTGCTCAGATTTGGTTGGGACATTGGTCATCACAGGTAGACGACCCCTTTAGTTTTTGAAGTCAGTATGTCAAAGGTCAATGTCACAGTGACCTTCAGCATAAAAACCTTGCCAGACAAATAACCAGAGAACGATTTGCCCTTAGGTCATCATACTTGGTTTGGAAGGTGACATGTAGATGACCTCTAATCTATTGATTCAATAGGTCAAGGTCTTACTATCCATTTGGCCTTTAGGGGGCATCTGTGTTTCACCAACAATTATTGTTTTTATGGCAAAGAACTGCATTCATGATTTTCAGCAATACATAGCATTTATTTTATAAAATATTACTTTGACTGTTGGTATTTAAGTTTTAATTGTGATTTTTATTTATGTGTTCACCATTGATACAACGAGTGTTCTTCATAGATCTGTTTGGTGGTCAAACACTGAATAATATACTTAGTCTGCTGTTTGGTTGATGTAATCAAATTGTAAGATCATAAATAACTACCATTTGATGTGGTATCTTAATCTATGGTAATTTGACTTTTTATGCACTAGAAAGAATTATATATTTTATGGTCAATATAAAATTGTGTGTTTTGTCCACCACAGATCTAGAGATAGAATGGAATATAAATATTTTCTTTGTATGTGTACATGTAGTTTATTTATTTATATTTAATAATAATGATTAAGACTATATTTATAGAGGAAACACAGTTGTGAGCCTCTTGATTCAAATGTTGAAGTTTATGTGGGTACATCTGTTAAGATTAAGACAGCAAGTTATTGACTTATGTCATCTTTATTTACATCTTGAGTGTCCCTACAGATTAACGTCTTGTTTTCATAGCCTGGGTTTTGGTGATATGCATAAAATACATAAGTAAAGAATCAATTAAAATTTGTATAATGAGTATTGTGGCAGTAGAATAGAGAATGTGAGGAGAAGCAGATAAAAAGCACAGGGGTGACAATATTCTGGATATATCCGGAATTCCGGATTTAGCTGTTCTGAATGAGCTTTGCTTTCTGAGCAAAATAAAAGTTATTTGATGAAAATATCTCAAAGAAATGGCAAAGTTATGGTGAATTCAATCTGCCCCGAAGGATTTTCTTTAATAAAAAACTGAGTTAAATACGAAAACAATGTGGTTGAAGGCCTCTTGTTTTGCAAAAATGGAGCCGCATATGATTTTCAGGATTTTTAACTCGGCACTATTGACACCCTTGAAATCAAGAGGGAGAAATGGCAAGCTTACGATAAGAAGGATGGGAGAGGGTAAAAGTTCATAATTTTTATTATGTATGTATTAGACTTGAATATAATAAGATATGTATGAATGGTTTGTTCACTAAATGTTGTAATTTGATATCAGGAATGATATACTAAATCACTAGTCCTAATCATGCTTTAATGTTTTTGTAATATTGAACGATATGATGATCAGCTGCTATTTTTGATATTTTTACTTTCATTTTGATGTTCAAAGCATGATTGGTGAAAATGACTGAGTTTTGGTGTCATTTCATAGACACTATGTACTCTGTGTTGTAACATGTATGTCATCAAATTTTCTGTTCAAATGAGTCTTTAAACCAGACAACTCGGCAAAATACCAAATTTAATGAATTCTAATGAACATTACTGTGTTATTTAAGATTGCTTAGAATAGTATTTTTTAATACTGCAAAACAATGTTTCATATGTTTTGAAAGACATTATTTATCAACAGAAAAAACATTACAAACACATCATTTGCACTACTTTTGAAAGTGTCTTACAGAGTTAAGAGTTATATATAGTTCTAGTTTTGCCAGTATATTTTACTGTTATTATAAGAGTTGATCTTGTTGTTTTTTATCACTAGTTTATGTATGTTTTTATGCAACTTGTTTGGGCTGAGGGAATTGAGAACTGTTGTTAATATAAACCGTCCAACTAGACTGTTCTGTGATAATATTAAGTTAATTATAATGACTTGCTTAAGATATGTTAATAATGCGTAACACACGTTTGTTTTGAAACTTCAATTTTGGTTCTATTGTAGGTTGAATGTGAGGATACATGGTCATATTGATTGTTTATTTGTGAACTTTTCATCTGGTTGTCCAACACAGCTGATATATAGATGATAATTAGCGCTCGCCCCTCTTTCTTATAAATAAATCCAATCAGTGACTGTATTTTTTTTCATTTCTGGCTTTCCTATCTTATAATAGAATATAAAACCAGGATCCAAACTTCTTAGTTTCAAAGAATGACTTAGTACACACTGCACATGCGGAGCACGGTTAGAATGCATATTTGGGTGTTCCTCATTGGGTGAATAATTGAATATACATTCTAACAAACAACTGTATTAGGATGAATTGTACATATACTGTGTAGTAAGGCATGATTGTTTACCTTATTAAGGATTTAATCTGCTTACATTTATATCTTAGGATAAACATTAGACTGATACATTCTTGTGTGTTGACAAAGCTTTATGAACTGTATCAGATTCTGCAGTTTTTAAGCCACTTCATTAAACATAAAATACCTCCATAAACCACTGCATTCACCATTCGGCATTATTATGATACTATTTTATGCTTTATAAATATATGATATATACCTAACAGCTTTAACAAAGTTAGTTTTTGAATATGATGCATTTTTTGTGTCTGACTTAAAAACACCTACCGGTATTTTATATTCTAGACCCTCATGTATAAAATCATATAAAATGAGAAGTTTTAGATTAATGTTATTGATTTGTCAATGAATTCATTGTAATATGTTAATATTAGTGTTCTGTAATGTAACAAATTTAACCAAGTGGAATTCGCATATGATATCAAACTTGTGTTTTTAAAGCCATTAAAGTCTATGTGTACCTCATTAACTTCAATGCTAAAACCTACATGTCACACCTCTAATTTGTAATGTCTTAGTAACAGCTCTTGTGATTGTTATTTTTCTGATATTCATTACTTGACATTGTGCACTTACAGAAATAAATTCAAATTATTTTGTAAGCAAATTTGTTTATTCATTTATTTGAAAAATAACTGCACATATATATGAATAGATACACTCTATAAAAAATTCAACACAAGTTACACTCTACACATGCTATCAAATATTTACATGATAAGTCATACAAAATATACAAGTATTTCAAATATACATTATTATTCTACTTTATTCATACACTAAATGTAATAACCAACATTATACGGTAACAAGTCCAGCTTGCTCTGTGTGTACATCATCACACAGCCATGTAACAACTTCAGCTATTTATGTTCCTAAAAGGTAGGCACTTGTCAATATCGCAATATTTCCACTCCATTTTATATTCAGTTTATTTCAGTTTATAGAGATAAACATTGACATGCCATTGTTTTCTTAGAATTATACTTGTATGAAAGTGTTTCACACAAGATTAACAACATGTATTACACTTCACAACTAAAATTTGGCTTATATTTGCCCAGCTAGATGATTTCTCAGCTATAAGGTGCTCGGACATAACTTTCACACTTATACATGTAGCTTGGGCTCCATCTTTCTAACTCATTGCCATTTGATTTCTTTAACAGACAATTTTACTTCCACTGTCTGATTTTAACTTTTATATCATATTTTCATTACCATATCATCTCACTTCTCTGTTCTATTCTTGTGGTAAATCTTTGATTCTTATCACAGATATTGTCAATGAGTTCCTATACATGTATATATTCACTGATGGTAGAATTAACGACAACTATACACCGGTTCTGACTCGATATGAGATATGGATAATGACTAAAAAAGGTTGCCTAGCAACCTCGTGAGACAGCCTTCAACATGAGCTGGAGGCCTGAATCACACTTCATCTTATAATCTGATGACGATTACTTATCCTATACATCACAAATGTTTTTATCATTTCTACAGGCATCCGATCAGGGTTCACCTTCCATATTTGTATATGACATTTCTTCATCTATGTTGATATATATCTGGAATGAATAAGTGATAATAATAATGAACAGCAACAGAAGCAAACATAGGTAAACACTTTAAAGAAAATATTTTTTATGCTGTAATTAAGTGCAAAATTACATTTAGCTTCATTTGGATCAACAGGAAGCAGTGTAGGCTAAGATTAAGAATGCAGTTACCCCATTGTAAGACCTTAGTTTTTTAGCATTGACTGTAAACTTACATATTTGAATATAATTTAAATGTGATAATACGTACATATTGCATGAGTTATCTTCATACACATGCAGCCAGAAAAAAATACACCAAGACTAATAAGTAAAAAAAAGTTAACAACAATAGTTCTAAGGGAAAATAAGTATGATAAGCATTGAATGCTTCCGACATACAGATATCTATCATTAAACTTACCTGCGTGTCATCCACCATACATTGTAATCTAGACTGTAAATCACTGAACTCAGGTCTACCTTCTGGCTGTTCTTGCCAACATTGTAACATCATTGTATATCTAAAAGATATGAAAGATATTTCATTAAAATCATTTTATTAAATCAAGCCAATATGTAGTGCTGTACTGCTTGTACATATGATTGTGAGTTTGTGTCTCTCACATTTCAAAACCACACCATCCTGTAAGGAGGATATCCTTGTTGTTCCTGGATGTTGACCCAAATGTAAGCAATGTTTACCATGAACAGTCTCGGGTTGAAGAACAAATGTAGTAAGAAAAACAAACGAAACCAACAATTCCCGATTATCCTGTTAGCACAGATCTAAGACAGCCAAGTCTTTTAATGTTATTCTACGTTCATAATTTCTTACACGAAAAAGAAGCTATGACATTAATCTTGCTAATTGGAACCAGAAGTTTCTTTCAGAACTTTAGCTCCACCAGACTGGAATTTCAGAAAAACAGGATGTGTTTAGAAACGTTTCCCAGACTGACATACAACAGGCACTTTTACAAAATGAATAAATTTCACAGTTTTTACCAGTTTTGTTGTTTGTTTGCTTATTTGATTTTACGACCCTTTTCAACAGTCAGAGTCATAGGAGGCAGACAGTTGACCTAACCAACGTTTCTGGGAAGAACCAGTATTGTATACTCTCATACTCTGCCTACATTCTCATATAAAGAGACATGGTCGGTAGCTGGGCTTGAACCCATGACTCTATCAGTAAGAGGTTACAGTGATTTGAAGTCAGCAACTTTAGCCACTCGACCACGAAGGTGGGCAGGTTTTTACCAATAGAAATAAAACACTGCTACACGTATTTTGAATTGATGAAGTGGATACTCACAAAGACATATCTGAATGTCGTGGTCTACATAGTCTATATCCTTGTTTCAACAAGGCACAGAATTGTTGCGTGTCCATACCATGATACGGTGTCCCTCCAAATGTTGTTATTTCCCACAGCAACACACCAAATGACCAACTGGAAAGGATATTAATCATTGTAAGAGACATACTAAAGACATAGTCACTTGGTATTAATTAAATGTCATTACGTACCCTCTATAATGTTTCTCTAGATATACCATCGATATTTCACTGAAACATACTAGTCAAGTTTTAGCAACAACATTTTTGTTAAACCTCTAATGTAAACAAAAGCGATGCCAACGCTCGTCTGTTCACCACCTTGACCTATGAAGTTTCATGTTCCTACCTCTTATAGTTTCTGAGTTATAAGCAACATTAAAGTTTTTGCACAGACGCAGACGACGCAGTGATCACAATAGTTTCCACAAACAGGAAGGGTTTTCTTATTTAACATTGTCAATAGAGAAACAATGAACATTAGGCATGTTCCTGTGGAGACCTGTCAGGGCTTTCTTTTATAATATTAAATAATTACATTATGCAACTACTTTAAGTCAGAATAAATCAACTCACACATCGCTTTGAATGGTGTACGTATTGTTGTATATGGATTCCAGAGCTAACCATCTTACAGGTACCTTGGACTGTAAAAAATAAACATACATCGTAATAAAATCACTAAGAATAAAGACATCAATAATTATTTAAATATCTTTGTCAGCATAATTATCTTAACGAAACTGTGAAGATAGAATTGGTTGCATATACAGTACAACCTCTACAAAGCAACACCCTTTGGGAGTAGCAAACTTATGTTGTTGTTGAGAGGTTGTTGCTCTAAAGAGGTTACATTAATAGTGATGTCGTGTAGTAGGACAGAACCATGCTATTGTTGAAGAGAGGGCTACTATGGACAGGTTGTGCTGTATGTTTCAGGGGTTGTAATATTCCGGATTATTCCGGAAATCCGGATTTGAAGCCGCCAGGGGCACTTTTGAGATCGATGTGAATCCGAGGAGTTTTTTTGGGGGGGGTACGGATTGGGGTGGCTTTTAGCACATCCCAGCATCTGGATCACTTGGGCGTTTTTCCTATTCACTAACGCTTGGTTAACAAGCGTCTATATACACAAGAGTATTTGCAATTGCAGAACGAAAATTCGAGTAATATTTAGCTTAAAACTCGAAGTTAATCGAAGCTTATGAACTTTTAAATCGTTGACAATTCTTTGGTTAAATGGGTCCTATCAAAATACTTATCAGCAACTTTTTAAACATAGATAGCATTACATTTCGACACTGATTCGACCCGAACTATTTCAACCCCATTAATCGAGGTAAGAAATATTGTGAAGGAATTCGATCCCTATGACCTGGTCATTGAAAAATTGTGTGCACATTATTTGATTATAAACATGAATTGGCTGATATATGTCATTACTTTGAATTAAGTTGCAAAAGTTAGTGGGTGGGGTAGCAAAATTGAAGAATCTCTCAAGCAAGTTCCAAGGATTAAGTCTCCCATCTTGTGTCAGGTTTTTTCCCAGTATTTTGGGAACATGACCCATACCCCTGGGATTGGTAATTTCTTCAGTGTTTTGTTAGAAATTGGGAAAATATGTTTTATTCCAATTTTGAAACTTTAAATACACATACACACACAAATTGACACAAGTAGTTATCACTGACCATAATGGGAACTTTCATTTATTACATGTCTTTTACAGTGAAAGATCTCTCATTTTAAGAGATTTTAGTTATTTTTGGAAGTTTCAATTGGGAATTTTTGTCTGTGAATTGGGAAAGAAGGATACTATTTTTAATTGGGAATATGACCCATTATCGGCTAAAAAAATAGCTAAAAAATCCCTGTGTATAACTATTTTTTAGAAATATTGAGAGAAAAACAGTGAGTTTTTTTTTTTAAATCATGAATTTGTATTGCTGAAATGCATTACAGAAGCACCTGAAAAAGCTCAAAATCGTTTTGTTTCGGGGGGCATTGCCCCCCTGAACCCCCCACAAGGGCTCTGCCCTCGACCCTGCTGGGGACCTGCGCTCCCCAGACCCCCGGCTAATTTTCAGGATTGAGAATCTTGTCCTGTTACAACCCCTGATGTTTACACGCTTGGAACATTATTTTCTTACTATGATAAGAAAGGCTAAGATGAGACATAAATATTCTTTGTCTCAATAAAAATATGATTTATAGACAGAGAAATAATCTGCTATGCACACACCTTCAACAAACTTTGAACAAAGGCAATTGTTAGTGTAAAAATGATTAACTGTAATCGTACTCGTTTATACATGAATCACTAAGCTAGCTGCTTAAAATAAATCACGTTAAATGACTTATACATGTATACGTATATAAGTCCTTGTTATGTCATAGAGAAAGAAGACTGCAGGTTGTTGATAATCTTTGAAAATTTGATCATTATCATTTATTACTCGAGGGTACTATATTTTGTGTGGACAGTGGTTGGCCATGGCAGCCTTGCCTTGTGTTGCCGATAAATATCACATACATTCTTCAGAATGCTAGATTCTTCATCTAGATGACCAAGTCTTTGATTCCAGCACTTTTTACGAGTATGAATGTGCTTATAAAGTATGGCTAATGAGAAGAATTTACAAGCTAAAACATCTCGTGGCAGGGTAAATTTCAAACTTGCAATACAAAGTCACATACCCTTGATGTTTTAACGTACGTATCATCATTCTTAGACAGTCCGAAATCCGCCACTTTAGCCACATAATTATCATCCAGCAAGACGTTTCTAGCAGCCATATCTCGATGTATAATCTAATAAAATATAAACAGTTCTAAAATAGCAATCAAGTTGCACAACTGTAAACAAAATATAACCGACTTCGTACGTGTTTCAAGTCACGATCCTTTAAACACGTTGATTTATAGATTTCGCAATGCAAGAAAATGAACCTTGAACAAAACTCATTTTCATGAGTAATACGTTTATAAGACATTAAGACTATTGTTTCAGAACGTAATTTTGTATAATGTTTTGCGCATTGAAATATGATATTGCATATTAGTCCAAAAATATACAGGTTTTCAAGAGATGATAAACATCAGAACTGTTCCTCGTGGTGAGGCAATATTATCTTACAATAACATTCAATGCAACAAAACAGAACAGCAACAAACGAAGGAATCGTAACTACTCGGCCATTTCCGTAACCACAAATAAATAGTCTTTCTTCCGGTAACGGAAAAGGACGAGTGTGGTCCGATTGTAAACGCTGAAAGCCATAAAATTAAATGCAAAGCTAAGAAATTACTAGTTAGAAATCAACGAAGGTATCAGCAGCAACTAAAGCTTGATAAGTATAAACAGAATTAAGTACCTTTCTAATTGGCCACACCAAATAATTTTTCTTGTTTTTTAGTGATTTGAAGTTTTATTAAATACATGTTCATCATTGTATTGTTACACTCATAGGAACTCGGTTTCCGTGATTTTTATTAGCGTACATATTTTTTAAATTTAGACTCATCAAACAACGCAAATCAATGTGATTTTTATACACACAATAGCCGCAAAATTTGAAGATTTTTTTGACAGATGATGAGCTTAGATTGAATAAAAATGGATAAAAATCACGGAAATCGATTGCCTAATAGTATGGTTATACTTAGATAGTTTTGAGCAGTCGTTTATTTGAACAAAAAACGCTTTCTTAGATATGGAAATGAACAAGATATAAGAGGAATTGGCTTGATTTTAACATCGTCATTCATCTAGAGAAAGTATAGACAGTCTAATTCTTAAAAAATGTTATCATTTGAAATACAAACCTGTCTGTCTGCCAAATGTGCCATACCACTAGCTACATCTAGAGCAAATTTCAACATGGCGGAGTAGGAGAGAGGAGGAGCGTTCTGAACATTGGTGTACAACTTCTGTTTCCTCTTCCTGTGGTTACGTAGGTGAGTCCGTAGATCACCATGGACACAATATTCCATAGCAACATACAATGTACCTATTAATTTTTAAAAAATTTATTGTCTGGGTCATGTATTTGTAATTTAAATGTTTGCAGCATGATAGTAAGTTTTATTTCGTTTCAGTAAGTTTAACTGCATTTTTCAGACTTCAGTCTTATACGGCGGTCGGTTCACCAAACCTGGACTGTATTCTAACCAGTTCTAACTAGCCCTTCCAAGAGGAATAAGCAATGCCCCGCCTATGGAGGAAGATCGACATGTTTGTGTCAAATATTCACAGAAGGATCACCGGGTTACATGACCAGCACACTAACCACTGGACCACTACGGTGGGCTCAGGCAAAAACGTAGGCACTTGCTACTCGTGTTACCTTGTTGTATGTATTCACTCACAGTGATAATATTTACTTTTAATCTGTTTTAAGTTGAGCACATAAAGAACTTCTAACTCACCTCCAATATTGCAAGATCCAACTAAACAGACAACATTGGCATGATGGCCTACTTTCTTCAAAATCATTAATTCGTTCATAAAGTCTATTTTGTCCTTCTCAGAAGAATTTACTAAAATATTAAACAATAGAATTATCACATTGCTAACATCATTAATAATTAATACAGAATGTCATATATTATTACCATTATAGTTATAGAGGTTTTATGTACTGATCAGTGAACTTTGGTTCACATCTTCGTCATGACAGGTCTACGTTCTTTGTTTTGTGCAACTCAAAAACATGGAAATTACAAAACGTGGGTAATGACTTAATTAATCCAAAAATGTTCTACTTAAAATTCCAGGTGCCATTAATTACCTTTTAATGATTTAACTGCTACTGGTACATTGTGGCTGCGAACATTCTTTATAAATCCTTTACGAACTTGTCCAAATTGACCTTGACCTAATTTATCAGACGTCAGCACAAGGTTTGCTTTTGTAATTTCCCAGGGACCAGATGACACTTGTTCGTACAGATGTGGCTCAGCGTCCTCGGTACTACGTACCTGAAGCAAAACAAGCAGACGACATATAAACCATAATGTTCTCTTCTCAACAGCTGAATCGTTCATCCCGGAGGTGCAAATATCCTACATAAGAACTTGTTAGCATGATTATGAATCAAGAAATTGTTTCTGTGTAGTTATCTATAATCTTTATCAGACGACAAACACAGAGTATTTGTTTCAATTCATGTTTTACATCAGAATCCGTTTAAAGTGTAAGATTCTTGTCTGCTAGCTCATACTGTTTAACTAAAAAAGTATTGTCTGTCTTTTTACCGTCGGTGGTAAATATATTGTAATTATGATGGATTTCTAGGATACTAGTACTATAAACTTACTCATGAGTGAAACGTTAGAAAGTATTAAGCCGACCACAATGATACCTGTCATTGTGCAAGATCGTGGAAAGATGGACCTAAACTTTCGAACTGCACCTAATGAACTGTTTGCAAACGGTAAACAGCTCGAAACCTTTTTGCAATTGCATTCAACAAAAACAGTATATGGGGTGTTTATAATATATTCAATAAAAGCAACAGGTTCTTCAGAAAAGCCGCGAGCTTATTTTGATATTGTAGGTATCAAGTACATGGTCGGGTTTCCTTTTCAGCCGGGTTTTCGCTGTGATAGCTAGTGATAACTTGTCAACGAGTACAACCAATCGGCCAAGGAGGTCCCTTTCTTTCCCAGTGAATGGTCACTAAGACCGATAGTTTAAGATTAATTTATATGCAATTAGTGTTCAATGTTACTCAAGTGTAAGCAGTCAGTTCAATTCTTATTGATTAAAAACGAGAAAACGAATGCTTTACTTTCATCAAAATGACAAAATCACCGAAGGTGTGATAAAATGCCAAGAGGGCGAATATCATTTTTAATTTCCAGTTATTATAATTTCCAGGAAGTGATTACGAGGAGTTCAGACACTAAGGTCAACCAGGGATTCTAGATAAATGTAGTTCACTTTTCTCTGCTAAATCCAGGCTTCGTTTTATATGTTCCTGCAAGATGCTTTAATCATTTAAGGTATTTCATTCAAATTTATCGTTGGTCCCGCCCGTGAAGCAATTTAAAACATTCATTAAAATAAATGACATTTTCAAGTTATAATGGAATATTATACGCAATAAATTGCTGGAATTATCAATAAAACTCAAGTGGATATCAAGCAGGGAAACATAGTTTGCCTCAACAAGCTCAACTATAAATAATTAATCTGTTCAGTGCATGGACTGACACAAGAAACTGATTATAGTATATAGGTTGAAGCTGGATATAAGTGGTCGAGCCACATAAAAGAAAAAAACTGGCGTAGATGCTTGAACGCCCCGTTGGTGATTTGTTTTTGTCTGCAGCTGCAGTTTGATAGAAATCTTTGTTGGTACCATTGTAAAAGATTGTTCCCCGAGATACTTAAACAAGATACTGTATTTATTTCTGATTCAGTTTAGTTTTAGTATTTCTTTGAAAGTCAGTGAAGAAAGTAACATCGATGGTATTAAATGTGTTTTAAATCTTTGTTTATATCGAAAATATCGAATACGGTAAAGACAGCCGAAGAAAAATGTTTTCGTTTACACAAGAACATCTCAAAGATGATTCCTACTATTTCGACAAATGTTACAATGACTTAAGTTTGGTGCAATGTACACCCACTCTGACGAAACCACTGAAAAGAAAGGTTCGATACATGAAACATTTTGTAACTTTGAAGGACACGTTGCGTTACTAACCTTTCCGATGAGCAAAAAAAAACGAAGTAGGTGCAAATAAAATAGTTTTATCAGAACTCACACGCACACTAATAAAACTGAAATATGGCATAGCAATTCAACAAACTTCATATTTTTACATGAATTTATGTTTATTCTGGCCTGTTTGTTCGCAGGGATCTGCCCACTTATGCGTTTTTGCACTATTCTAAAGCAATGCTTCTATGTGCAGCTACACAATATTTTCTTACATTTATATTTCCGTACACTCGTGACTTGAAGTATTTGATGTTAATATTTATAGATCAATGGCTGTGCTATTTTCCTGAGTGCATTTTCTAGTCTTCATGATTCTATTTTTGGTTGTTTGGTGTAAGCTTGGGCGTGTTAGTTAATATCAATGTAATACTAGATACAGTTAGGCTGTCCATTAGACAATGGTGGTTTGCGGGTACGCAGACTTAACTTTTTTCAGAGGAATTGTTGTCTTGGCAGGCATAATTTTTTCTTAACAGTACATGTTTTCGGAAAACTATCAGCTCGAATAAAAACACGAAACAAAATTATCTAAATCGCTTAAAGGATTTTGGGTCTGAGACTTTTCAATGATTAAAAAAATACTTTTCAAGGATGGCCTTATGTTTGAATGAATTTGTATTAAATAATAAATGGCTTTATACATTTTTTCTACTAGTAAGTAGAAGTAACATTATTTCCAAAGGCAAAAGTGCTATTGACCATGTTTTATATTAAATTGAATTGATAAAAAAGGATTACTGAATGATAGCTGTTACCATAATGCTCCTGTCAATATTTTGCCCGCCCGGGGGAGGGGGGGGGGGGGGGGGGCGGTCGGCGGACTTTAGACAAAAGACCATTTCCGAGAGGCGGGAATTTGATAAACTTAATGACTCCGGGTTCCGGGAAATCATAGACTCTGACCGAGTTTTACATCCATGTCGCATTTGAGACCAAGTAGACTATAGGGTGGGGATTTAGACATCAAACATTTAGAAATGTCAAATACCCTTGGGTCGGCCCGCCGTCACCCCCCCCCCCCCCTCGGGCGGGCAAAATAATTGACAAGTGCATAAGTTCGGTAAAATTACAAATTCAAATTATTGTCCAGAAAATGAAATATATCAACAACAGTTGAATTAATATGTTCTTTCTCAGGAAAATTTTATCTAGGCATCAAATCTGAAAATAGAAAGCAATGAAAAAGAACCCTCCGTACCACACCTGAAGTTTCGAATACAGCGTAAAATACCGATACTTACCGAGGATAGCCGAGTGAGTTGTGAAGCAATATCTGCATGTCTCGGACGGATGCACAGGAAATAGACGACAGTAGATGATAAAGCTATAAATAGCAACACTATGATGACGACAAGCAAGGATATTGTAGAGGGTTTCCCCATATCCAATGCACCACCATCCGAAGTACTAGGCGGAATGACATGATCTGAAATTAAATAAAAACTCGAATTCATTTCACAACAAAATTCTAGTAAAAATATTTTAAATGTTTACATGGATTCTGATTGTAATCCGTCTGTTCCCAAAGAAATTAAATGAAGATTGACAGGTCTTTATTATCACATACTGAGTATTACAACCATACCATTCCGACAACATGTGTTAAATAAATCCATTATTATTTTACTGTAAAATCCTACCATATTTCGCGCTTATATTTTCACGAATAATTTCATCTAACATAGTACACTGACGCAAATATTTGTTTTATTTACAAGCGTAAATTTAAACACCAAAAAGACAAAAAGATTTATCTTTTCATAAACTCATTGTTAACAGTAAGTTCAAATTAATTGGTTTATTAGCCTATATCAGTACATAATTATAAGACTTATCATATATATATATCAGGATGGGGAGATTAAAGCATCTACATCATGATTATCATTGACGTAAAATTAATATATTGTGTCTATACATCATGAATATCATGAAAACAGACCAAGTCATACAAATGCAGCTTTGGTTCGCAGCCGTTGTCGAGTGAATAGTGCGCTGAACTATTAAACCAGGTGGCGGCAGTCCATACCTTTCTATTAAAATCTGAAAGTACTGGACGGAGTACAGTCCAGGAAAACTGGCCATCTTGTGAATTCATGAATTTAAGTTATAGTCAAATAAGATTTGAATACAAAATTAATGACTGGTGGAAAATATCAAAATGAAATTTTAAACTGAGTTTATAATCTGATATTAGAAAGAGTATATTAAATTACTGGATTGATAATACAATTCAATAGATCTAGGCGAAAGTAGTTTGACTTTTTCTGACACAACCGCTTTAGTCTGGACTAGAAACACACTAACACAGTGTCGATATGAATACATATATAATTTAGGAACGGTTAACTGAAACCTGCACCCGTTCTTAAAATACTGTGAATGAATAGTTTTTATCTACATCACATAGTCGTCAATGAGTAATGTATAAGTCACCCCCTACCATACCTAGTCAGCTAGGATACACTTTCACGTAGGCACATACTTACACATAGCCTCATATTTAGTCATTCGTCAGTTAGGTAATACACTTAATAATAAAGTCACTGATAACAAGTTTATAGATATTACAATGATTTAAAATTAGTGTTGCCATGGCGCCAATAATAGACAAACTATTGAGGTAAAAGAACCACATCTGACGATTAAGAAATTACGCCATTCAGTTCGGAGCATTTGGGCGGGGGTATTTTTTGAATATTTTAAAAATGATTGATATACATGTATCTATGTGAATTGCCTATCAACTTATAATCGTAAAATAATACAGGGTGGAACACGTGCGCTAATTCTACTCACCGACGGGTGCTTTTTGTGTGCAGTATTGCCCATCCCAGCCAGGTTTACACCCACTCTCACATACACCAGTGGTTCCATTACAAGGTAAGCCACTCTTACATTGTCCACATGTTTTACTGCAGCTTTGACCGTAAGTTCCATCACCACATGCTGTACAATGAGACGATAAAATAGTCTATTTGTAAAACAACATACAAAATGTATTTCTATTACGCGAGTACGCACAAATGTGCATCGTGTTATAGTAGCCCAGAAACGGCCAAATATACAAATTAATGCAGACCATAAAGAGACTATAGGCTACAGCAATGTCAAAACCAACGTTATTGGACAATGCAGAAATCCGAAAAAGGGTCGAAATCTAGAAAATGTAGTTTTTTCGCTTAGATTGAATATAGTCGTTATGTAGTCTGGCAAAAATTCATATTATCTATGATGAAGACAGGGGGGAGTGGGGCTTTAATACTCGTGGATTTTGTGTGTATAAACACTTACCTTTATGGCACGTGATGTCTTTCCAGCCAGGTGTACAACCCTTAGTACAAAAGCCAGTAGTTCGGTCACACATTTTATCAACACAGTTGCCACACTTAGCTACGCAGTCTTCACCATACATCCCTGGTACACACGCTGAAAAACAAAACATGCAATAAAAATTAATGATTCCACGAACCAAACTATGTTCAGGTCTTGAAATTTAGGGGATAAAGCATTAAAACTCCAATAAATCTACTGCATGCATTACGTTTGAATATTTTTATGCCGTTACCGACTTCGCCAATTGATGTGATTGCTTTGTTTTGTTATGAAGTTCAACTTACTTAACGTAATTATACTGAACATAATTTCTGGGAACTAAACACGTGTTTGCATAAAAACTTTCAAACTATCTAAATTATTTCAAAAATACGTTTATTTCCACGCCCCATTCGTAGCTTTATTACATCTTTTTAACGCATTCAATTTACATATATTTAATTCAGAATTTCTCCTCGGCTCCTTTCCCTAAACTGGGCGGTACTGGGCCGACGTGATATACAATAAAGTTTGTATCATTCTTGTGAGCGGTAATTAATAGGATATGACTTAACACGTGTATTTGAAATAAAACCGACTTTATACAATAAAAAACTTAAGACGGTATAATCGGTTAGAGATTTAAACATTAATGCAAAAAGCAACAAAAAAAAGAAAGAAAAATGCAGTCGCGCGTACTTGCGAGCAGACATTGTTCAATATATTAATCTCCTCATTTATAGAATCGAGATTCTCAAAATCATAATGTCTTATAAAACATAATGAGAATGACGTGCTTTAGCACGCTTGGAGAAAATTCCCTTTCAGAATGATGGTAAAATGTAAAAAAAGACACAATGAACTAAGATAGATCCACTTAAAAACAACTAGGCATGATGGAGTAAGATGTTTTCCGCTAGAATTGTATACAAATGTACTCACGTGATGTACAAAATTGTCCCATCCATCCAGGATCACATCCGGACCGACAGGCTCCTGTCACCTGATCACACGTTCCAGATTTACAATGTCCGCAGTGGAAATCGCATTCTTCCCCGTACCAGCCCTGACTACATGCTAAAAATACAATGTTAAAAACTATTAGTAGTTATTTAATAATTTACTTTTGCATAGTAATTTATTGGACAAAATCAGAAACAGTGGTTACCTTCCCCTCTGACAAAACAACAAGTTGGGGACTGATGAAATGCAGCTGTTTATAACAGCTTATAAAAGAGGTTTTCTCACATACACCATGCAGTTTACTATGATAATGACATTTACTTACGTATGTTACATTTCTCGCCGGTCCATCCTGATGCGCATCCGTTGACGCATTCCCCTGACACGTGGTCGCAAGATGCATTGCCCATACAATGCCCGCACTTGCTCGTACAGTCAAGTCCATATGTTTTATTTCCACAAACTAAATAAAAAAAATGAGTAACTTTTATCATACAGATTGTTGTTAATTTATCCTCGAGATGAACAATAAAATTCATCATAGTTTCTCGAAGAAATGATTATTATACTTTTTATCTTTCTAAAGGGTGACCTTTGTTCACAGGTATGACCGTATTTACTATTCAGCTATCAATAAATAGCTTTCATTGATAGATTAAAGGCTTACAGACAAGCATAAGTGCACACAAACAACTAAAATCATTCAGCGTATTCGTATAATAGTTTTACATAACTGTAACATATAGGTCTTACCAATATTACATTTTTCTCCTTTCCAACCTAAAGCGCAACCATTGCTACACACACCAGTAACAATATGGCAAGCTTTATTGTTACGGCAGTGGTGACAGCGACTTTCACATTCATTGCCGTAGAAAAAAGGATCGCAAGCTGAAACAGAACAATTAATACACTTATTATTAATCTTATACACTATGATAATCACCTGATAAAGAAAGAATTCCGTCTTCATTTACTGTATGTAAAAACTTGATGGGTTCCAGTATGATATTTATAGAAAACTTCAACATATCAGTTTTCAAAATAATACTAGTATTACATTACAAAGTAATATTCCGAAAATTCTCACAATAAAGCGGAAGTTGTGGTTAAAAGTGATACTGTGATAGTGTTTAACAATATACAGTACAACTTCTCCAGAGCGGCCCTCTGAGAGCAACAACCTCTCTATAACAACACCTTCAAAATTTCCCTAAACTGATATTTACTATAAATTTAACCTCTGGATAGCAACAACCTCTATACAGCGGCCAATGTTTGCAGCTCCAAGAGGATGTTGCTCTACAGAGGTTGCACTGTAATAACGTCTCAGATATTCTACACAGGGCAATATTTATCCAGCCTACCTTGGTCACACATTAGTCCCATAAATCCTGGGACACAACTTCCGAGACATTTCCCAGTAACCGGATCACATGTGGCGTCGTTCTTACAATGGCCGCATGCTTTCTGACAATTCACTCCATATTGGAATTTCGGACACGCTGAAAGCATATAAGGTTTCATACTTACTTATATACAGAAATTAAAATTTGATTATGAGTTTATACTACTCAAGTTGTATTAAAATTCCAAACTTTGAAACCGGAAATTTGTTTAATAAACTTGTTTGCATTAAGTACCATTTACTTAATTAAATAATATGCACTAAACCCTATTTCATCCTAGCCTGAGGCCTCAATGACTTAAATAAATAAACATGCGTTTAATTGTTTTATTTGTTTGTAATTGTTACGTAAATATGCATCGTTCTTCGACAGCGTTTCAACAATCGACGTGGGTCTTACAAGTGTCCCAGTATTAAAAACCAGTATTACGCATGAATATTGTTCTATAATAATAAACATGACGCCTTTAGGGCGGATGAGCTTAATAATATCACTTTTTGTGAAAGTAAATGGAGAATCGCGGTATCGCAAACAAAGTAATCATTTTGTGCACCATCGATATACAGTTTATTGAATATGTAAATTGTTCTTATGGGAACGGAGATCTCTCGTGACGTTGTATACTATTTATTTTCAACGACGTTTTACCGACGATTTATCAATCAAGACTCTTAATTGTACATTTTTCTTTCATATTTGTCTTTTAATGATGACCTACTTTCATCACAATGAGTGCCAGTCCATCCAGCCACACAACCACCAAAACAAACACCATCTTCATCACATCCTGCACGACAATTTATGTTACATCCCACTAAACAATCTTCTATACCATCAGGACATTCAGCTAGAAATAAATGGAAAATATAAATATTAAAAATAGTTGATTGACCGACTGATTGATTGATTGACTGATTGGTTTAATTGTTTGACTGATTGTTTGACTGATTATTTTGTTGGTTATTGATTGATTGTTTGACCGATTGGTCGGTTAATTGATTAATTTATTGTTTGATTGACTGATTGATTGATTGACTGATTGGTTTGTTGGTTAATTTATTGATTGAGTGACTGATTGATTGACCGATTGATTTGTTGGTTGATTGATTGACTAATTGATTGAGTGACTGGCGTATTGTTAGACTAATCGATTGGTTAATTGATTAAGACCGACCAACTGATTGATTGACAACATGAAACTGTAATGCAAGATTGGGAATGAAAATTAATGATGTATGTTTCTATCACCCTTTTTTAACAGAACCATAATTAAGCCATTCCGTGTCCATCAGTTTCTCCGTATTATTACTACAATCAATTAAGATGTACCCAGGACTTCACTGTGTTTTCTTTCAACAACCAGTCACGAGGATAGAGCTATAAACTGCCAAATCTGTTTTTATTGTATGTTTTATTTCAGACGTCAAATGTCAGTAGAACAATACATTCAACTAATGAAGTAGAAATGTTAACTAATTGATCCATGAATTGTTTGGATAATGTTTTTAATCTTGTTGTTTTCTTATCAAAGGTACGTTAATTACATTTTGTATACGTTGTGATGTCATGTCAGTCACCGTACGCATCACGTTGATTGACTATTCGTATTCTTTCAAAGCAAATTTCTAGTCGATAAATACCAGATTAGATTCTACTTTGGTCCTCCGGCAAACGGAACGGTTTGTCTAGGTCATTTAACTTTACTTCATTTTATGATATTTATTGCCGATGCATATTTGTTACATTTTGACAATTTTTTTCAGACACATTGAACACCCTATTCTAACACTTTAAATAACTTTTTAAAATTCAGAGTTTAATAAAGGATTTTAGTACGATCAAAAATTAAAATCGTATGTATGAACAAGTCATACAAGCAGTGTCCATCGTACTTCAATATATGCGTGGCCGAGATACTTTGAAAATATATACATACTTTTCGGTATGATCACAATACATGAATTATAAAAAGAATAGGAACGCCGTACCATTGATACACGACAAGAAAGCTTACAAAGTTGATCAAATAAAGCACTTCCGCTGCATTCTCAAGAATGTGTAATTTGCGTAATTATTTCCCGAGGCGTGGGAACGAACTCACGACCTTCAGCCCGATAGTCCGCTTTTTCAATCAGTCAAAACCATTCTATCACTGTGAACAAGATTCATTTACAATGTAATTAGAAAAAACAACATATGCAGTTTGTGTCAGGATCCGCCTTAAGCACTGTATGTGTTTAATAAGTAACTGGGACCCTCTTCTATTTTTATCCACTTTTCGAAAAAAGAAAAATCTAAACTATCAAATCTTGATGGTTATCAGTAAACAAGAAGTGATGGATGGCTGCTAGAATTACTGAACGACCGATCTTGCAGTAATTCAGCGAATTGTATGTTCACAGCAACGGGTTTGTTCATTTATTTGCACAAAACATGGAAGTTGATTTGTTGCATATAAAATTTATTGGCGACAAAATGTTCTGACGAGAACTTGTGTAATATTTCAGCAAACTTTTAGAACAAAAAAAAACAAATTGGCTACACATAATGATATATGGGTGGTAAATTATCAGAGAGAGAAATATTTTCAGACAGATAGTTAAAGCTCTAGTAAGATGATAACCACGGCTGCCGTAATTTTGCTGAACAGTGATTTTATCAAAGACAGTCCCTTGTTCACTGCGAAATCTAGATTTCAGAGTGTTAGTGTGCAAAACAAAAAACAAAAAAGACCTAGTTTTCCCGCATTAAATCGCTCACTGAAAGACGAAATAATATCAATCTATTGGAATGTACAGTTCAATTTCTTGTTTGATCAACTTTTGTAAAAATAATGAGCAAACTAGATCTTCTGAACATATATTATTCTAATATTTATGTTCTTCATAATTATTTACACTATCCTTATGTAGATTTTTCCAATAACTTTTATACGTTTAATATTACCTTCACCGCGATAGGCGTTGTCCGATGTTATATCAGAGATCAACTATTATGTCTAGATCAGCCTCAAATTGTTTACAAAGTTCATTAGTTGTGTTTGTATTAAACTATTCGGAACGCCTATGGCCAAGTTGTATACTAGGAAATAACTTCCTTAGTCAGTGCTTTAAAGTCATCGTGTAAACAATTATGAAGATACTATCACCATGTGTTTTAATAACAAAATACAAAAAAACTCCTCCTGATGACAGGTGTCGTTATGGTAACCGGGAGCCGACAGGTGATTCTGTTAGTATCAACGCCCAACGCTTGCTAGACAAGTAAATTGGATTTTTTCTCTGTTTTAGTGAATGTGATAGCAAGTTGATAACGAACTGTTTCTAGACACATAATTAGCTTATCTGAAGCTTTCACATAACACAGTTATAACAATAACATCTATAATTGTAGTGATACAGTGTATAAGTCCTGATCACAGAGATATACGAAATATACCTGGTAATTACTAACGCCATTGTTTCACAAGAGCATAGTATAAACCTTTCTGCATTGACAACGTACAAAGTGTTATATTTGTCATTTCCGATGTTCTCACAGGCGGACTATAAAACAAATTTCAAAGAAAAGGGTATTGAATTCTTTAAGATACACAAATATTTACTGCAATTTCAAACATTCTTTCTCAATTACATATCACAGAATGATAAAATGCACAAATTGCATCAAATGTTGTAAAGAAAGCAAAGCATTCTGAATATGGGAAGATACACCTCATTATCAACTTGAAATTAGTATTGTTAAATGTGGATCGAAAGTAGCATGCTATTACTCGCAGTCATGGTATTTAAATGACTTGTTTAAGAATTCTGAATTTTAGGCTGGTCATCAAGTCGATTATGAAATGAGTAAATACGCAAATAACTTTCGTAAAGTTATGCAAGAATACTAAGTACTACTACAAATTTTATGTAAAGGAATAGTTTTTAATCATGCGTTTTGTGCTAATCACATTTTCAAAACAAGATATTGTTGGACGCACGACCTCATGTTCCGTGTTCTGTCATAACATGGGTAATTAACATGGTGTGCTTAACTGATAGTAAATCATTCATTAAACACAACCCTGATAGCCATCAGTTACCATTGACATTTCCCTTATTCCCTAACGAATAACATCATGCCCGTACCACACTTTCAAAGTTCGCCTTGTCCGTGAGTATATTTCGGCTGATTAATATTTATCGTGAAGAAATTTCTCAGCTCGTTATAGATGTCGACAGAGCTGTCTACAGTATGATAATCAGAGTTGATTCTTTTCTTACAGGAGAAAATAAATAATGTAATGTCTATCCAAACACAGCAATGTAGGCGATGTTTAGAATAAAACGGAGGAGTAATTACCTCTGTTGGTGAATGCACAATATTTCACTTCAAACCCGTCTCGATATCAGATGGTTTAAACTATTTTTAAAGTAAATTAATTAGTCTCGTACGATGCAGAAAATGATATGAATTGCATGTTCGTAATTACTACCAGTGTTTAAAAGTTGATAGAGTGATATATGAACACACTGAAGCCGTAAATTTTATTTAAAATCAGGAAAATGTCGTGGATTCTAAAGACACGCACACAAATCGTATGGTGCTGACATAAGAACACAGAAAAGTTATAATTCAGAGAGAGGCGATAAAAGTCCGAGTTTGATTAAACATGACTAACAAGTTGTGTTTATGACATAGTTTGCATAAGTTGTGACTTTAAGTTTAAGAACAATATTTTACATTTTTTGTGCGGCGAACTATCCTTTTGTGATGTTATTTTCTACGTTCATTAATTTTGTTCAGTACATTCTACTTAACGCAATCCATGAGCTCAATACAATGCTATTTAGGACACAAGAACAGACATTGTCAAAAGGTCAATGGTGTTAAGTATACAGTATCAAATATCTGTCCTGAATGGTCTCTGACTGGTCCTTCCAACAGCGACAAGGGTCTAAGACAAGTGTCTACTTCCTACATGCCTCATTAAACCTGGCACAACAACCTAAGTTTAACACATTGTTGCAGAACACAACCCCATTGAAAATGCTCAACGAAAATCTAGCTACACAAAAGTGGCCACTTCAAATAGTTTTGACGTACTTTTATTGAATGAAAATTGCACGTCTGCAAGTTTTTGTTCACTTTAGCACGTGCAAAAAATATGATGGACTTGACTTTAATTGTTCTAGTTGACTGTATGCTAATTGGTGGTCATAGTAAGGAAGCTCGTCCTCAATGTACGGATGCGTACAGATGTTGGGATGCAAGAATGTACTTTGCGCGCGTAACTCGTGAGCAACTGTTTATACTTGCAGCAACCTTGATATTTGTTGCAATCCCAGACGATTTGGTAGATTTTTAAAAAATAATTTTTATTCTAGTCCTTCAACACTTTCAGTATTTTATCAGTTTAAGTGAGTCAAATTTATGTTTCTTTATAATAGATTACAATAAGTATTATCAGTTTTAATGTGACAGATTTGTAATCTTAGGTTGGTAGATTTATTAAGCTTTTGTTGAACGGTCTATTCGACAGCTATGTCCATTTCAGGACCGCCCCAGAGGGAAAGGGGAGAGAAGATACAAGAGTATCGTGGATTTGTATCATTGTTCTACTCCTGGATCCTCATCGGGCCTGATGTAAAGGACGATAAACACCTCGCGTCATTTTCGGTAATTTTCTAGATACAGTACTTGGCTACCGGTTGGAAGATATATATATACCTTTAGTGCTCTTCTACTTTCAGTCTTATTATTTATCTTATTCTATCTAAACATGAATTCAGATTATTTACACATACATGTAGATATAATCATAGATTTTAATTGACAAATAAAAACATTATTTGTTTTAAACAAGTACATGTAGTATGCAACATGGACGCAACGGTCATGCTTGTCGCTGGCTGTAAAAACAAGCTGGACCATGTACCAACTAACCTTAGTTATTATCATTTTATAACATTCTTTTAGTTAGCCATGTGTTTTTATTCATTATATCCACCAAAGCACGTAAACAAGTCTATTTCAGTGTACATACATTTTTAAGTTACTATGGTGATTTTTCAACGATATTTTTTGAAAATCGTGTCGTATCTTCTTTTATTTGGTACCAGTTTTAAACTCTAATCGTTAATGATAATTTTAAAGCTATTTTAACAAGTTATCGCAACATTTTTGTTGCGATAACAGGTAATTATCGTAACTGCTTCAAACAAGCTTTTTTAAACCAGCCACTTATCTACCGAATCATAATTTTACGTTACTTAACTTTGAGACCATAAAACAAACCGTTTAGATTGTAAATCTCATAAACATTTAAACAATTAATACCACTGTTTAAAACGTCATCAGCTACCTCGACTGCTTGTAAATTTTACTCATAAATAACCGCCGAATTTCACAACATAAACATGCGAAGAAATACCGCCGAAATGTTTTTCTCATTGCAATGCATGATTTAATACAAACAAAAACATTCAATTGTATGTAATTCAAAATATGACAAATTTTAACGGATATGAATGTTTGGCATTATTCCATACCGTGAATCTATTTTTTTTTCCAAAAGAAATCATGGTTTTGTTAAGAATTTGAGGCGTATATAAAATATACAATAACAATAGAGCGATTGAAACTATGAGAAAATCTGTCTTGGAATATGTTCGCATTCATCGATGCACACAATGCTTTCTAAGACTGCTCTGTAAGCTATCTCATTATGAGAAACAGACTTTCCTAAGAAAACACAATACGCTTTATCTATTATTTATGTTCCCTGCATGGCTCAGATTCGCTACCTTTGGTCTGAGGAAAAGAATAAGTAATGGCTTTAGTGATTAGTTCACGAATTATTGTCAGCAAATTGGTGATAATTTATCAAGATGTTTACGAATCCATTTTATTATCATTGTCCGATTCTGTATTTACGTTATACGTATAACATTAGGAGGAAAACTTCGTGTAATTTGAACTTATCTTACGGCAAGGTATTGTTGTTACTCGGGCAGTGCCTGGAAAAATAAATCATGTTGTTTTATGACCAGGTATCACTTGTTTTGAGGATCAGCAGGGGGCATTGTTTTAATTTATTCTAACATCACATGGAGAGAACATGATTCAATTATGCTTCAAGCAATGTATTGTCCGCGCACGACTGGTTCCAGGTATTTAAATATATCAGTGAATGTCAAGTATGAAATCAAATAGAATCGATTCATGAGTACCAATTTTCTGCTCGAGAGTCAATGCTATCGTACAAAATACATTGCGGGCCGTTCATTAAACTATTATGCTGTTACCACAAATATTGTTGCATTGCGCTTTGATCAAAATCTTGTATTGTTTAATTGTTTGAAATATTAATATTAATTACCATTTATCATACACTTGGTTTCAGGTTGTCAGCCTAACTGACAATGCAGACCTAGATTTCCGATTTTCATACTTTCTGATCAGATTAATTTGAGTGATATGAAATATACGTGCAATTGGAGACTTCAAGCCCAGATTGTGTCCCCTTATAGTTTTACTTATCTGATTTTCCAACATATAACATGATTTATTATTTTACTACCACAGGGTGGGCATGAACTATTAAAAAGAAGTTTACAATATGTTAATACCCGCTGTCAGGTTATTAAACTGCACATTAAGTCAAATGTCACGTGATAAGCACGTGCAAAACAATGTGATGGTAGAGACTGATACTGGGTTTAATATACAAATGTACAAAAAATGATGAAATTTAATGGAACCGAATTAATAGATTACAACAACTTAAGAGTGATACGGGTAGCACGTGACCATTTTCAAGATTCAAGACTTTATTCCACTTGTAGAACATTCTAGAATGGCTGAGTGAAAAAAAATAACGATCTGTCTGATCTACAAATGTTTAGGAAATGCTTTTGTAACAGTATTTTGTAAGATAATACTATGTTTGTTTGTATATTTATGTTTTACGCCCCTTATTAACAATCAGAGTAATATGAGGTGGACAGTTAACCTAACCTTAGTTCCTGGGAAGAACCAGTACTAGACTCCCACCCTAAGTAAGCAACTGTCTACTTTCTCACGTAAAGAGGCATGGTCGGTAGTTGGGCCCAAACTACCAGTGAGAGGTTACAGTGATCTGAAGTCAGCGATGGAGGCGGGTCTAGGATAATAACTACAGAACAACTGTTTGTATTTAATTAACGTATTGTGTTAAAATCCGTGGTCGATTCGGTGTATTAAAACTAGCATAATAACTGTCCTCACTATTTGTGCTACAAAAAGGATTTGTTTCAATAAGGTCACCCCTATTGAACGGGGCCTGCCTAGTTGATTTATGAGACACCCTATCTTTGGTGCGCACAGTACCTCCTGAATCATTTTCTCTCTTTGCCGGGTGCCTGGCTGAGATGATCCTATGCTAACCATTATTTAACTAGCCGGCGGCTCACCAACCGACCGCATCAATTCTTACCTAGTCTTCACTGGGGTTCGAACCTTCGATCTCCCACTCCGAAGGCGGGCACCCAGTAGCCTCGGTCAATATGACATTCTGCCGGTGAATATCACTTCTTATTTAATGGCTCACTAGTCAACAACTGTTTTATTATACGAAAAGTTGATTTAAAACCATTGAGGATAATATTCTGATTCATGTCGAAATTTAATGCATTATTTGATAAACAGACACGTGTATCATATCAATCATAAAGAAAGAAGAATTACATATCACAAATAACGACTTATAATTCCGGTTGATGAACATTGACATGGTACTATTTTTAGAATTGGAAATTCAGAAATTTCCCGGGGATTGGGAAAAGAATTGCCCTTGGGTCGGGGGAAAATGCCCGGGGTCTGGATAATATTTGTCCTAAGGATCGGGACAAAAATTGCCCGTGGGGAAATGCCCGGGGGTCAGTACAAAATTTGGGACAAAAAAGCCCGAGGGTCAGGAAAATGGGGTGGGGACAAAAACTTCCCGGGTTGTTTCCATCCACCCGACACGGCGGGACGAAAAAAGAAAATACGCAATACGTCTTTTTTGTGTGATGAATATTGACCTGGTTCTATTTTTAGAATTGGAAATTCCGAAATATCCATTAAATATCAAGTTTCACCGTTGAATATGACATTTATGTTATATGATGGATCAGGCTTTAAGTCAATCGAAATGTGTTTATTTATAGTTCATATAATAATAATTAACAGTGTTAAAATACGTGGTCGAATCATTGATACTAGTATGATAAGAGTTCCCACTATTTGTACTGCAATTCATTTTCGAAATGCCTTTTCTTTATTAACCAGAACTTAGTTACCTTAGTTTTGTGTACCATTTCATTATCTACTATTTATTTGATCATCACTGTATCGTGAAAAGATGTATTCAATGTATACACAATTTCGAGCTAAACAGTTGGTTGGCTAAATTTGTTTCAATCAATTAATAATGATATAATTTATACATCGAAACAGGAAGTCTTCTTGTTTTATCCCACTACAAGTATTTCATATAAGATTATCATTGGTTGTTGTTATATATAAACATTATTGTTGTATATAGTTTTTACTTAAATATATTAAACAAAAGGACTTGACTGTATAATCGAGTGCCCTCTTTGACATGCAGACATTAAGGCGTTTCCCACAATATTCAATGATACTTAAAACTATAATAGAATCAATGCACGAATCAAGGTTTATACAATACAATAAACTGACTGTCATAAAACCTGCCATTTTGGCCAAGAGCAATAGTTGGAGTTGCACAACCAGCTTTGGTTAAACAACGTTGGATTAGCCATCTCCGCCAGCCCTGATCCTCAACTTTAGAACCCACTGAAGTGCCCCCCCCCCCCCCCAAATAAAAACATGAAGCAAACCCAAACTTACTTCTGTTTCGTATTTTCATAACAGCATACTAACAACATATAAATAAGAGTATGATAAAAGACATATAATGTAACAGAACACCCCCAAACACTATCCCTGGTAGGGAAACAATTTTTATAATGAGACCAGGCTGACTTCAAGAGGAATGTACAAATTTTGTTCCCGTGGAAAAAATTGGAAACGGGTACCAAACATCAACAATGCAATGTTTATTTATTTGTTTGATTAAAATTGTTTCTCTTGATACGAATGCTTTATTCTTAGAACGCCAATGGAAGGTCAAATTCGAACGAAAGGTACTACACGCACTTTATTAAATGCTTCCCAACCTGATTTCAAAGAAACGATGATTCGATGGCTGGTGGCCAGGATGCTGTAGTGGTTTTGCTAGATCATGGCCAAGGCATATGAGGCGTATCAAGGCACGGACTTGGTCTGGTCCCCAGCCGTATATAACTACAATACAAGAGGGCCATGATGGCCCTATAAATGCTCACCAGGAGAAAAGGTCATTTGGAGATTAACATTGTTGAAGTTTTCTATACGAGTCTAAGTAAGATCAAGTGACCGATCTGGGCCGTTTTTTATCCCATGGCCATTATATGAACAGATTTAAAAGAGGTCCATTAGACAAACCTAGATACCAAATATCTTAGCTCTAGGCCTTGTGGTTTCGGAGAAGAAGATGTTTTTAATTTTCCTATATAAAATAGAATAAACCCCAGGGCAGGGCCAATTTTGACCCTAGGGCAATAATTTGAACAAACTTGGTAGAGGTCCACTAGATAATGCTACATACCAAATATCTTAGCTCTAGGCCTGGTGGTTTCGGAGAAGAAGATTTTTTAAATTTTCCTATATAAGTCTATATAAATCAAGTGACCCCCGGGACGGGGCCAATTTTGACCCTAGGGCAATAATTTGAACAAACTTGGTAGAGGTCCACTGGACAATACTATATTCCAAATATCTTAGCACTAGGCCTTGTGGTTTCGGAGAAGATTTTTTAAATTTTCCTATAAACCCCAGGGCAGGGCCAATTTTGACCCTAGGGCCATAATTTGAACAAACTTGGTAGAGGTCCACTAGACAATGCCACATACAAAATATCTAAGCTCTAGGCCTTGCGGTTTCGGAGAAGAAGATTTTTTAAATTTTCCTATATAAGTCTATATAAATCAAGTGACCCCCGGCGCGGGGCCAATTTTGACCCTAGGGCAATAATTTGAACAAACTTGGTAGAGGTCCACTAGACTATGCTACACACCAAATATCAAAGCTCTAGGCATTGTAGTTTTTGACAAGAAGATTTTTTAAATTTCCTATATAAGTCTATGTAAAATCAAGTTACCCCCGGGGTGGAGCCAATTTTGACCCCAGGGGAATAATTTGAACAAACTTTGTAGAGTTCCATTAGACAATGCTACATACCATATATCTCAGCTCTAGGCCCTGTGGTTTCAGACAAGAAGATTTTTAAAGTTTTTTCTATTTGTTGCCATAGCAACCAGAATTTTTAATGAAATTTATTTTTTTGAACAACTTTGAAAGGGGACCACCCAAGGATCATTCCAGCAAAGTTTGGTTACAATCGGCATAGCGGTGTAGGAGGAGATGTTGTTTTAAGTAAACATGGACGCCACGTAACGACGCACGACGCACGATGGACGCAGGGTGATCACAAAAGCTCACCCTGAGCACATTCGTGCTCTGGTGAGCTAATAAAACCAATGACGTTTTGTTCGGGACAGATAACTCCAGACCAGGCACAGACTATGGTACTTTCATTCGAGAACGTTCGATCTTCTACAGTCGTCAGATTTAGAAATCATCGCTCGTTCGTTTGTAAAAAAGATATTGTGTTGCGCGCAATTTAAGTCTGTACCTTCATCAAAATCATGATAATCAACAAGCTAGGGCTCTACACTGTGGCCAACTTTTCTCACATTCTAGGTTGCCTATCTTTTCTTCTATTAAGATAAAACCAAAATTCCACATACATCTCCGAAAATAGTTTATAATTACAAGTGACAGGACTATACCAAACACTGTATAAAAAGTTAACGTGTTAGAAACGTAATCAAGACAATAGACCGATCCTTATCGCGTAAATAAAATACTTAACATACCACGATAAGGTTTCTTATATACGTCATTGTCCAGAAGTTTTTATGAGTAAATATAGGGCTTATATATTTTATGAGTACCAAATTATGGTTTACTTCAAGCGCTACTTGATCTGACATTTTATAACCGGATGTACATGTAATACATATTGGTAATTAGTTACTGGCAAGTATGATGCAGGACTCTTAAACCGGGTTTTAAATCCAATATAGTTGTACGAATATAGAGTTTTATATGTACATTGTATATGTGATTTCAAAACTGTTGACAATATATCCTTCAGTCAGTACCATGGTTATTTCGAATAAAATATGCAATATGTTATTCAAGGTAGGTTGGGTTCATTTCTCGTACCAAATTCGTACCTAATTGAAATTACTCCAAGGAAAGGGTCACTCTAAAAAGCAGGGCCTTCAAATACAATCATTTTGGGTATTTAAATACATATATAGAACAAGTTGGTGGCATACAATTAGAAAATAAAACGAAGAAGGGACATGTTAAGATTGCGTGTTAGTTACGATTAAAACATTGTAGGATGCCTTTTAGACAGGACACATTTGGTCATGTCGATTAGAAGTTCAACTTCGTAGACTATTAGACCGATAGTGGCGGCGAGTTTTTTTTTATTTAGCCCCGTCCGAATTCATTTATGAAATCGGTCGATTGAAAAACCGAATTAGTAAGGCTTACCAACTTAAATTGCGCCAAAAGTCATGGAAACACATTCAAAACAATAGCAAATAATAAGGCATGGATTAAATTCCAATATTTCATAACATTTTTGGCAAACATCATATAACAGAAAGCTAAAAGGCAAATTATGACTGCAGATTCAAGGCTCCGGTGTACGCCATGACTTAATTACCAGAAACATGATCACATAAGTAATACTGATAATGTATAATCTCACAGTACAAAAAGTATGAAATTAGAAAAGACAAAGTCAAAAACAGATGCATGAAATTGGACAAAGATGAATTTGTCAAAATGATTTGCATCAAATAAAAGTACCTTCGCACTAATAGCACTGGTATGTGATGCGACGTTGATTATTGTAAAATGTTGAAAAAATCCTAGTTCTCACCTTTCATCTATATATATACACTTAATTAAATGTCCACAGTTCTTTTCTTAGTTATTCTTTTAAATTGGGCTAAATTGTAGAGCATTACTTCACTTTGATTAACTTTTGATGGTTCAATGTTTGTATGAAGCGTCATCTTTGTCAAAACGAATCATTATAGAAATAATTATTCTTAAGAGAAAGCTAAGAAATAAGTCAATGAAAATCAAATTTGAAAAAAGCAAATCTTTGTACATAATGGCGGTCACTAAAACTATAAATGAATAGCATTTCCGAACATGTCCTAATGAAACGGCATGAAATATTAGTTTTTAAAGTTTTCTCTTTTTCATTTAGTTTTTAAATACAATTCAAACACTTTACAAAAAAATAAGGCATAGACTGTACATAGAAAACGTATCTACATTGCATACATCAATGTATAAACAGTTTATTATATTAATATTGATGTAATAAACAAATATTATCATTTCATGCAATGATAATGAAATCAAAGTGATTAACAGTGGCATGCAAGTAATTATTTATTTCCAACAATAATTGATACAACAATACTTACATGAAAAACGAATACTGCTCGAATAAATCACATTCAAATCCAAAACAAATACAAGTATCACAATTAAAAATGAATTAAAATTTCCAGTTACTGCCATCTTGTTTATGTCACAAAAATAGTTAATATCGATAAAAATAATCTACGGTCATGATAATTCCAAAATATGTTCAAAATGACATCTGGACCTCGGAATATTAATTCTTAAATCAAGTACTACAAGCCAATTAGAATTTCCTCTCGGTACTTATTCCAAATCGGTTCTAACCACACTTGAGAAATAGCACGCACTGTTAACGAAAGCCTTATCAAACACCGAGGGAAAACAGGGGAAGAAATAGTTATTGTTGTTGCTAAGCGATGAGTGGGTCACTACGTAAATTCACTCATCAACAGTGAGTTTGATTTATTCAGCTAGTTGTAAAAAAACGGAAGGGTTTAAAAATGATTCCTTGTTACAAGTCTCTAATAGCGCGGGTCTTGGATGAGGTTTTTTTTCTGTCTCGAACGCCGACGAAGGGTAAACATATTTAATGACTTGACACCCACGGACTGTCATACAATTCTGGGGATTTTTGTTGAAGTACACTTACACCTGTTCCAAATTCTCGCAATAATTATATGCGGTTTGAAATTCGGGGTAGAAAAGAACTTCAGCAAAGGAAAAACTAAGAACTATAATTATGTAGGTACAAAGAGTTTAACAAATTGGTGATGAAATAGAAATTTAATCGTTTTTGAAATTTTCAGTCATGCGAGTAGGCTGAGCGTAGTCTGACACATCAACCATAAAACCACATATTAATGTATTCTTAAACGAATATTGACTTTAGAGCATTTCTTGTAATTATTTTTGCCAGTAATAATTTAACTAGTCTGATATTTTGGTTTCAAATAAGGTAATCTTTTTCACATTTTTCCTCGTTGTGACTTTTATGAGGATCTACATTAAATCAACTCTTTTAATAAAAGTATTTTGTCACAACATTGAACCTATTCTTCATGTACATTATGAACACCGTCAACACAATCATTCACATTATCAACATGATTATTTTCATCATTATCTTTACCATTACCAGTATTGTCATCATTTTATCTCGTATCGCAATATTATCCAAACAGGTGACAACTGTCCTAAGTATTATCTTTATAGCAACACACCAGACATCACGATCATCATCGTCATCAGCAGCAACTTCTTCTTGATCATCATATTTGTCATTGACGTCATTTACACCATCAGCACCAACATAACAAACTTCATGAATATCACCTTTATCATCTTCACACTCAGTTATAAGCATACAAACATGTAACGATCTGTCATCATCTTCTGCATTATGAACTAATTGTTTCAATAAAAGAAACGTATTTATTAATATGATAGATTCAGGATACTACAAGGTTTATTTAAAAAAAAACAAGGTAACTCAGTTTACAAAAATAGTTGAAAACTAGGCCAAATACTTCAAGAGAAATAAAACCAGGGCAATAAATAAAATGTGTTCGTGACAGATTGTCTTGATTTACAGTTTTGATTTCTTTTAATAAATGATTGAAAGCATTTGTGAAAGTAAAAGAGAAAATTTTGATCGTTCACCACACAGACAAATTGGAACAATTTACTAATCTGATTAGACGGCCAGACTTCCAAGTCTAGCAAACTGATGGAAATATACCGGTAGTATATAACACTGCTTGAACACCGCTTTAATCATCATTATTATTAACTTCGTCAGCAGCAACATCGTCATTATCAAAATCATCATCATCAGTATTAGGAGCAGGAGCAACAGCACCCCCACAATAATTGAAAAAACCAACGCTAACAGCATTAACAATTATCCAATCAACTTCACAACCACCGGCACTGTGATCATCAGCGTTAACATCATTACAGTCAGCATCGACCTCTATATTGATTTCTTATACTACTTCTTTGTTGTACACATGCATAAACAAGTTATCAATAATCGATATGGCGAAATAAATTTATAATACTACCTGATTCACATGTATTTGAATTTTATTGCATGTATTTATAGATTATATACGTGTACATTGTTTTCATGTTTTTTTCCATGTATTGTAAATGTCGACATGTCAATTATCGTTTGTATGCGACTTCATGGGTCTATGGCCTCCCGGTTTTGATACAAAATAAACTGTAAACTATGAAAAAAACTGTATTTGCACTTAATAGAAAATGTTTTTCTTTCACTGTCCAATTCAATTTATCACACAATAGACACTGAGTAAGACTTACAAGTAACATCAGACACTCACACAGCTCGTTAACTTAGTAAAATCTTTCTTTATAGATACCCTATCGTTTTACTGTATCATCATAAATCATGAAAATAACCTGACCAATAAACAAGAGGAAACTATTAAATAGAAGATATACCAGCTTGTATATTGTTGTTTCATTATCTCTCCTATATTCAAATCAGATGTCATGGCGTGAAGAAATTTTCAAATTATTTATTTCGCTAAAATGGCGACTTTTTTTTCTAACTTCAGGCATTGAGCGTATACAAAAACGTTGTTTTACTAGTACTACCACTATCAAGTTTCCTAAAATCTGTAAGTCCTGGGATATTATTGTTGTAGTTGACGCACTGACCCACCTAAATGATGTCTCTCGGTGGTTACAGAAGTGAAATACGATATAGATAAATAGATAAATACTTGTTTTGAAAACTCCATCATTGTCAATGTCTTTTTCGAGTTAATATGTAACATGTCAGACTGACAGTTTGGGTTAAGTACAGTCTATTCTTTACCTCAGATAAAAAAGAATGTTATGGGTAATTGATGTCAAATGTGATTTTGCGGCATATGTATAACATGTTTAGAATTTTATTATTAGATAAATACTAATTTAGAAGACTAGTTACGAATTAGCGATTGGATTTCTTTCTTGTACATCTAATTACTAATTAATAAAATGGTTTCAATTTTAAGTTTTACCGATATAGGAATATTTGTTTCCGAATTTGAATTATAACGAACTAGTGAATAGTTTTCCCAATTAAAATTCATGAACTAGAAAATGGATTCCAGGATTAATTATCACGAGGTGCTCGAATGATTAAATCGAAAACAAATTACGAAATTTGAATCCAAATAATACTAAGATATTTTACAATAAATTCATAAATATGCTGTTTTCATATTTTTCTTCTTTAAGGTAAAGCTATGAATAACATAACATAAATTTCTTCTCGATCTTCTTTCGCCCTTCGTCATTTATATCATGTTACGGCATGCATTTATGATGTCCACGTGTCATTACAAAATATGTATAATGTAATCTTTTACTGTAACTAAAAGATCTGTTGAGATAAATATTCAACTGAAATTATTTCAGACATAGTGTGAACCCTAAGACTGTCTCACGGATTCTCTGCCTTATATATCTACAACAAAACGTAGTGTAAGGGGCAGACTAACCAATTAGGTGACCACAACGCTGAATACTGAAAAAAAATCATAATTACGTGACTACATTGCGATGTAGATAAAAAATGAATCAAAATACCAATTACATATCTGTGGTAAAAATATATACGACTCATTTTCACATAACCTCTGTTCTTCTGATAAGCACATGTTTTCTGCAATCAACCTGATGAATGTGTCGTTTCATCAGTCTGCAACGTTTAATTAATGTTAGATTTATTGTGCATTTTCTCTGATGGAGGAATCTGGTCACGTGCTTTGTACCACGTGCCTGATACGAATCTTTATATTTATGGGGGCCGTACCCACGCGTAACAGGTGACTGATTAATATAGATAGGGGCTGGAACGTCTTACACTGCCCCTTACTATACCACGGTAAAGTAGTTATTACAACTTGTACGCCTGTTTATTTTATATCATTATAATATGTAGATGAATGTAATATGTTATCATAGGGGAATGAATAGTAAAATGCTTTCATGTGTGTAGTAAATAAATCTTTGGATGCTGTACAATATGGAGATAGTCGGAATAAAAAATTGTTTATAGTTGTAACTTTTTATAACCGATATATATGTGTTGATTTTATGTAGAGAACGGAGAGAATGTTTGTAAAATGGACACGATTCCACGGAAAAGATTCATAACTATTTCAATAATTTCTTCAAAATCCTATATGTAAAAGATATCGAGGGCCTATGTATATTTGACGTTTCGAACAAACTATGTGATGTAAATGTGCAAGGGAGGTGCAGCTTAATGAGTTGAATTAATATCGTCAAATAACGAAACCGGAACCCATTTCCCTCTTTATTCAATTTATTGATTTATCTGTTGTTTAACGGCTCATTCGACAGCTATGGTCATTTCAGAGCCGCGCCAAAAGAGAAGGGCGAGAAGATACAGGAGAACCGAGCATCTATATTCCTACTCTTCTCGAAATTTTGTTATGTTTCTTTTTCGTGCTCGGTGTTAAACACAGATACACGCCTCATCCGTATCCTGTGATTTTTTAACACAGTACTTGGCTCGGTAGTTCAAATGGAGTCTCTGAGATATTGAAAGATGAAGCCGAGATTCGCACTAACGACCTTTCGTTTAGTAGTCCAGCGCGTTACCACTGGACCACCGATCACTCATTATTGCTGAACAAAGTAGAGTGTTTTCGGAATAGATCCAATCTAGATATATACATTGTATATTCCTGGTTCCCTCTGTTTCTCACGCAAATTGAATCTGTAATTGAGTCGGGGTTAAGTTACTAAGTACATATTTGTGACTTATTCATACTTAATTATTTGTGACATATACACAGTAAACAAGTATAGCGTTAGTGTACAATTCTCTCAATGGTTTGTTTGTAGATGTTTGTGGGTGTTTGTGTGTACTTGGTTCCTTTTTGAAGTGAAGTATGTACTTTTTAGAGAACGGATTGGGCTGACCAACAGTCTTAGGACTATTTTTATAGTTGCGCGTTAAAGAATTCACAGGATTGGTGGATCTAAGTAATACTTCTATTTGGGTGTGATTCCTACATTGTCAATGATCTTGAAAATCTCTGACTTAATGTGTATTTGCACTTTGATAAAAAATAAACAAAAACAGGAGCAATTTATTTATTAACATAATATTATGTTTATTGCGATACTACACGATACGGCTCCATATGGCACGACACACAGTACGGCACGGTTGGGGACAGATATGGCACAATATGACACAACATGGCGTATCATGGTACGGCACAATATGCCACGGTACGATACGGTACGGTACAGCATAACATGGCACAATATTACACGGTACGGTACTGTACAGCAAAACATGGCACAATATGGCTCGACATGGTGTATTATGGTACGACACAGTAGGGCACGGTACGGTACAGCAAAACATGGCTCAATACGGCACGACATGGTGTATAATGATACGACACAATATGGCACAGTACGGCACGGTACAGCATAACATGGCACAATACGGCACGGTACAGCAAAACATGGCACAGTACAACTCGACATGGTGTATCATGACACGGGACAATACGGCACAGCATGGTCCGGTACGGTACATCACAACATGACACAATACGGCACGATATGGTTATCATGGTACAGCACAATACGGCACGACATGGTGTATCATGGCACGGCACAATACGGCAAGGCACGGTACGGTACAGGATAACATGGCACGATATGGTATATAATGGCACGGCACATTACGGCACGGTGTGGTAGGGTACAGCATGACATTGCACAATACGGCACGACATGGTATATAATGGCACGGCACGATATGGCATGGCACGGCACCGTACAAACGACAAGCCGCACAACAAAACGCCACGTAACATTACGCCATGCAATAACCCAAAAAAATAATATGACATAACATAATCAAGCAATAATGATGTAAATAATGTTTTATAGCTCGGAGTTGCCATAAATATTGCACTAAAGTATGCAATAACCTTGTTTTAAAAATTTCTTTGAAGTGAATAATAACTCCTATAATTGAGTATCATTTAGTGCAAAATAAAATTGAATTCTATAAAATTTATAAACCGTTAACTACAATTATTCCTTAAGCATTTAGTTGAACCATTACATTTTTCTGACGATTAAAAGTTTAGAACTAAACGTTTTTGAAGTGTCGAAATGTCTTTAATAGAATAAACAGTAAGGTTTATGGGACCATTACAAAATCGGTTCCATCTTCAAACAATTTGTTTTCCTAATTGTTTTATATTTTAAACTTCACTTAAAGTTTCAACATTTACACATTTCATGAGAAATCTTGATAGGAAGTTCTCGGACCGACATATTGTGGCTAAAGCGATAGTAGCGTGTATGACAGTGCGGTTAGTTAGAGCTATGAGAATATTATCTTGCTATGAGAGTGTAATACAGAAATGATGGAAAACATCGGTGATAATAGTGTAATCTTAACAGTGTCAGTAACACGCGCTAATTTATTTTAACAGATATAAGCGCGTTGTTTTTCATTATTTACATAAAAAGATGTTGCCAGGTTATGAGAGGTTCTAAAGAATGAGCTAACTTACACGTATCCTTTTTTATGAATCATAGAACTCGTGTGAAAATACCGTAAAATTATTTGCCGGCAAAGAATTATGACATAAGAAATACATATCCCTTACTCCATCGACATTTGATCTCATAATTTTTTAATGTATCTAGTTTTCTTAAAACGTGAGAAGTCGCGTATGATCGACAGACGCTAGCAACCATCAACAGCATCACCATGATGGTAAAAGAGAATGATGAATAGTCAGTGACAGCAACAACAAACAACAACAACAAACAACAACAGCAACAACATCATTATCAACAACTACACCGACAACATAAGTTACAACATTAAAAGCAGCAACAGCGGCAGTAACAACCAGTAATACCAAAAACTTCATAAATAGCATCCACAAGATGTACTGAGCAACAATGATAGCTGTAATGCTTACTACATATAAAAAACTACATAACACGAAGACATCAGTTCAAATGTCCTGCTTCCGATAATTCTGGAACGCCTTTCAATGTCCCCATCCGATTGCGATTATCAATTTCAATCATTTGTAAAAAATATTTATAAATCATTTAGAAACATTTAGCTATAGGAATGACCGAATAAATAAGGATATGACTTGTTTAATTCAAAACACGCTCACTACGGCAGGTAGGAACTTATAAATACGTTATTTTCTTGTTATTGTCAGAAATGTGGGCATGCTTTATCTAAGGCAATTTTGTTAACTCTTAGTTCATTCATATTTTAAAAGTAATAATCTACAACCACGGGAAATATTCACAGTAAGGTGTATTTTTTTACTCACTTAATTCATGACAAGAAAAAAATCTTAATTGGTATGCAAGTCATGTTCTCGGATGTTTTATGAATACCTTATGTTTGAAAACTTCTTTCTGAATAAAATCATTAAGCAACGGGAAAGGAGTAACGAACCATTTTGTTAAGAATTTTCCACCGATTTATGCGAATAATTAGACGTGGCAAGCCACTTATGTAGACAACTCAGTGTCTGCAGTTACAAGGCAGTACTAGCATTTTTATTGCATCGATGTCAGTCAATGAAACAAAACAATGAAAATTAATCAGTAAAACTCAGTATGTTTCTAGACTTGAAACTTTTTCTTATAACCGCATCAGATCGTTAAATCTCAAACAACACGCTGATCGCTATAATTAGACGCTGAGTCCTACAACCTATTGAGCACTGATAAGCCATATTTACATAATGTTTAAGTACGTTTACTCTCTTCTTAATTTCCTATTTTTCATTTTTATCTAAACGGCTGATATAAGGCGTATTCTAAACAGTATCAAAATACGACACACCGCCACAGGTCGGTTTGTCCCGACCGATGTAAGAAAAATACTTGAACAATGTTGTTTGAAGTTCCGAGATCTAAAAGATTAAGTAGCTAAATGAGGACCTCTGGTGAGCGAGAAGGGTTTCAGAATTCCAGCGCAGGGTCCAGATTTTTTATGTGTCTATGTTCAGACGTTGATCACTTATTGTAGGTTCTGCGCCAGCCTATGTGGAGAAGTTGCTGGTTCCTTGTCGAAGTTAGTACTGGTTAGAATACAGTTCAGGAAAACTGGTTAGTTGAACCGGCCGACGTTTATAACTGAAATATTGTCGTAAAACGGCGTTAATCCCAAATAAACAAACCAATCTTCATCAGTCACAAGACACAGGTAGGTTTACAAGTGACAAAACTAGTCAACTAATCATAATACATGTTCTATACAAAATAATATTTATTATAGTTTATATCGTATATCATAGGGACTGGTGATTAATAGTAAATAGGATTAGCGGAAGATTAATTATGTCTACGTTCATATTATTATAGTTTACAATAGGTCACTTCATAATGACATGACCGAATTAAAACATGGCTAGAAAGTACTTCATCATCATGCATTATTTCCTTTGCTTGTTTGAGTTTTACGCCCCTTTTCAACAGCCATTGTCATAATTATGAGGCAGACAGTTCACCAAACCATCGTTCCTGTGAAGAATTAGTGCTAGACTCCCATACTCCGAATGAAAACGTCTAATTTCTCACAAGAAGAGACATGGTCGATAGCTGGGCTTGAAACAACGACCCTCTATCAATGAGGTTACTGTGATTTGGAGTCAGCTATCTTAACCATTCAAACACGGAGGCGGGTCTTATTGTGACCTTAATTGTTCTGTAATTCTTGTTTGAAACAATACGAATATATCCTTATTTCTTATCCAGTCGATCAATTCCAAAAACATTTAATTGTTTTCATTAAACATTATGATACATGCAATATGATAAAGACTACGATAATTGTGATTAGAAATAATACCCGATTTAGGGTGTTCTACGGTCAAATTGAATGTATGTACATGTAATGCCGAAGTCAATTAATTTTGTATCTACCATTAACAGAAATAGCCCATTTTTTTGTCTCTACACTTCACATAAAAATGTTATGATACAACTATGTACAGCTGTCACACTGCCTCACCCCTTACTTTTCAGAGTTTTTTTGTGCGTGTACCTTTTTTTGCTATAAATTATCTTTTATTTCTGTGAGCATGTGTACGCGCGTGCGTGCATTCGTGCGTACGTTCCAGCTAATTTTGATCAAAGCATTCTACGGTCAGAATAACGTTTTAAAACTATGTATCCTCAATGCATTATTTCAGCGAAACTGTCTCACTTGTAAAAACGCAATTATTTTGTACGTAGCCAGAGATATGGTTTGTATTTGAAATCATCGCAGCCGCTTCAAATACAACTGCGTTTTTACAGTTGATATCTTCATTATCATTAGAAAATTATACCGTATCACAGAGATAAATATTTTGTCTGTTTTTACTACGGAGAATATTGCTATTCATTAATAAAGTTGTCACAGGAAGTGTAATTCTCATTAATAAGTAGATAAAACGGACCGTAAAAATAATGTGGGTATCATATTAATGTGGGTGGGATACAAGAAATAACATTCCATGATCATTTCAGTCTGATTGTTTGCACGTATGCTCGGATTTTATGAGCCCAGATTTCTTACCATGGGTTATCTCCTGATGCCCTTTCTAAATATACTCTAGCTTACATATGGAGAATTTCATGAACAAATTGGTTATAAAATGAGGACTCTCCGATAAACCAACAGGAAATGTGTGCTTTGAGTACAATTACACTCCCAGAGACATTCTTACACTGGTTCCCGTTGCAGTGCACCTATTGTATCCGTACAGCCAGAGTTAATGGGAACCAGTTTAAAACATGTAGCCAGAGCGATCTCGCGAGAGTAGGGGTGGTAACAATTGAATATGATACTCAAACACGTCGTCGATTGTTTGGCACACATTTGGATGAAGATTAAACATGGATACACACCTCGCATTTTCCCTGTGATTTTCTAGATAGAGAATTTGGCTCTGTAGTTTGGATAATGACACTGAAAAAGCGTCACTGAGAAATTCAGATAACGGGACCTAGATTCGAACCCACGACCTTTCGTTCATTAGCCCAGCATGTTACCACGCACTAGACCACCGGTCATCCCTTACAGTCATACATAGACTGTTCAGTTATGAAAGCGTACGTCGTTTCGGAATAATCGGAATTGCGAACCATTTCTCTAGAACTATGGTGGCTGACTTACGCCATGTCGTATTTTCACTTTTACGCCACGACAATCCGGAAACACGCAAGGGCGATAAAATTTATTTTGTCGTGTTTTCGCATTGTCGTGGCGAAAAAGCGATAATACGACATGGCGTAAATCAGCCACCATAAGAACAAATATTTGGGATGCTGCAAATTGTACCGTATATAAAAAGTGTAAATCTTATAACGAGATATAATTAGAGTTAACTTTATGTTATAATCGTGACCATCATTATTATGATATTATTGGAAACAGTTCAACCATTCAATGAAGCATAATGCTGTTCAAGGATAGAACATTTTCGGCCATTTTTTTTTCTGATATAACGTCAAATTGGTATTTAACTATTCTAAACTGCACTGAAACCGGAAAACAAGTAAATATCGATAAATCGTAAATTTTATTATCAGTCTTCGCAATAGCCTTAGATATTATCATATTCTGCTTTTTATCCCGTTATTACTGCACTAAGATGTTTTAGTATCAATTTACCGTTATATAAACGTGCAAGAATGCGGTATAGTCATAAAATGGAAAATTTAAATTCAACAAACAAGATGAACGTGCACTGGATGTTATCATCCAGGCGTTTTAAGTACTTTCGCCTTTGATTGCCTTTTAATTTTAATTTTTAAAATATGTTTTTCTTACAATTAATTTGTTATAATAATGTTATCATAGTGTGAGGCCCGACTAAAAAGTCGTCTAGAAACTTTGATAACGTTCTCGTTTTCATGTTGATCTATTGTCAATCTGTATTTTAACGAGTTGTCCCCCTTTGTAGGAATGTAAAACAATTTGTGAAGTACTAAAAATCGACAAGGTGAAAGATCGACCGATTTGCATTAAGTTCATTATGTGTAAAAATGTTTATTTATTCATTATGCGTGTTTAACGGCTCATTAGTCTTTTAATAAGAGACACACCCAAGAGAGAGAGAGAGAGAGAGAGAGAGGGAGAAAGAGAGAGAGAGAGAGAGAGAACCGGGCATTTATATCTCAACTCTTTTCGAATGATAATAGTTTTTGTATGATTCTTGATCGTCCCCGGTGTAAAGCACCGATATACGACTCGCCCTTTCCCTAGTATGTTTTTCTAGTCACAATACTTGACTCGGTAGTTGGTTGGTACAGGCCATAGGGACACTGAACAAGCGTGCCCGAGTCCAGCGCATTACCAATAGGCCATCGAGCATCCCATGGAATAAGAAAGATAAATGTCGTGTTGTGTCCAATTAACATACGCGAGGACTAATAAAAGGGGAAAAAGAAACTATTTTGGTCTTACGGAAATATAGGTGTATTTTTGTTGTTTTTATCATTATTATCTTATTTGATAATCTCAAGAAGTAGAGAAATAATTTTAAAGATAAATCTAAAATGTTTAAGTGGAATGCCTCTAAATAGAACAGGTATTCCATAGTGACTTTGCGAACGCCGATTTTTTTGTCTTATCGATCTTTCGTACCGCCCTAACTAATTATTTCACGCAGTCAAGAAATCCTACGCATTATTTGTGCATACGCATTGAGTATACTTAATCTTATTCCAATGACATCACAATAGAATTGATTATATTTAGAACTTAAAGTTAAAACATATATTTACTTTCATTTGCAAATAAGATTGTATTAGACGATAATTAATTTACTATATGAACTACATGTAGATATAAATGCTAATAAATTAAAGATAATTGGATTTAAGCTTATTAATAAAATACACCGCGCCTGTTAAAGCGACACATTTCAACATACACAATTCATGTAGTTCATATTTTTATCCAATTACAGTAAAGCCTGTGTTAGCAGCCATCTCCGAACACAGGCTATCCTGTGAATAAAGGTCATTCTTTGAAATAACGTCATTGGTTATTTAGAACAATGTGAGATCCTAATAAAGACCACATGTCAATAAAAAAGGCCACATTATGTCTTTCTTAAGTTTGGCCTTTGTTCACAGGTTTGACTGTATATAAAAACACAGTATACCTTCTCCGCCGCTGATGTTCATCTTAACCATTATATTGATAAGACCGCCGCAAAACTAGACTTTTCTTATAAACTTCATTTATATTTCATCTATTGTTGTTAACTTTTATAAAAAAATAATAAGGAAAGCTCAGCTTATAAACGCATGTATTTTTATAAGACAGTTTTGTTGCCACTCTGTTTAAATCGTATGTTTACCATTGCCATTGTCACGTCTCTTTTATTTATATTCATTTTATACATGTACATGTAATTGTATGTTGACATGGGCCTCAGCGCCTACTGATAGTCAAGTAATCTTACTACATTGTATCATGTTAAAATAAAAGTATATTACAGATAGTTAGTAACATACACATTTCGAATAAATGTCAACATAATAATACATTCATAATAAGAAGTAATCTATCATCAAACATTGTCTAATTATGTTGTTTTGTGTAATCAATACATGTCAAAGCGTAGAGATCAATTTCATTAATTTTAACAACTGTGACAAACTACGATAAATATAACCCGGCCCGAAGTTACCCGACCGTTGACCGAAAATATCCGATGTTTGCTTATAAAGCGTCTATGGAGATATTTAAATGGCGCCCTAACAACCGGGTAATATTTACTTGGATACAACAACGGTAAAATCCGAGGAATACGGATAGATGTAAATAGTTTAGATTGCTTATAACGGGCTACCTCTCATGAATGAACTCATACTAAAGAATGAATACATGACCATTATTTAAAAGGACTGATTTATATTCAGACAGGAATACAGTGTTTATGTGATATTAAAAAACTAAGGCTATTACTGATTGGACTTTTAAATAACATAAAAAATCAGTTAAGAAAACTTCATATACATTAATTGATATAATATATAACCAAACATGGGGTGCAAACAATCGAAAGCGGTTAAGGTTCAGCCAGTAGGGGCTGCAGAAATGAAGATGGGGTTAAAAAAGGGACAAAGTGAAACTGATGCGGATATTGTTTGTGACACTGACAATAAAACTCGAAGGAATGGAAAACGTAGTAAATCCTCAAGGAGAAGGAAATCGCTGGGTTCAAATGGTTCCTTAGATGATGATATGTCTCAGGATTCGGACCGTGGTGGATCCGCGGGCTCTAAGAAGAGCCACGACTCAGGGCTTGGTGATCTAGGGGAATACAACAACGGGTTCATCACAGAAAACTCAGATCCTGACAAAGTTAAAGAAATTGAATCCAATTTCAGAGAAAGAGAAGATTTAGGTTTGTATTTTGAAATATTTCACTTTATGTATTCTTTTAGTAATCAATTCACCTTGAAAGCTAATTAAACTTAATAATTGCAACATTTCATCGAATTCCACTTCTTTGTCATCACCATGCTTATTATTTTACGCTATATTTGTACTTAACTATATATGTTTTAAAATAATTTCTTTTTGCAGTTACCAATGCTGTTCAAATTAAAATCATTAAGAAAATGTATACTGACTGAACATGATTATACTACAAAATTATTCAATATACATATCTGCGAGTACATTTTTATTCGATTTGCACACTGAAATACAACAACTTTATAGTTTAAACTGGTTCCTGTTGATTCTGTCTGTACAAAGCCTTTGGTGCACTGCAACATGTTACGGGAACCAGAGTAATTATAGTTAACTGTTTTAATGTAGAGAAAAGTAAACTATAAAAGAATATGGAATGTTATTGTTACCAAAACGAGCGGTGTGATAGTATACAGTGTATGTCACATTGAATGGTGAACAATATATTTATCTTACATCTTTCTTTGTGATCGACGTAAATTAATCACAGCACAGCCGCACACGACCAATTAATGGACATACAACATGTAATGTTAAACTTTATATTCAATAAATCATAATTCGTATTTAATATCGTATAGACATATGTATGTATAACGTTACAGTCTGGGTTTTGAATAATGATGAAACGTTTTCACATTCAAACATTGTATGAAAATCGTTAATAAGTTATCAATGAAACGCACAGATGTGATCAGAATCAATTCTAAAAGCAATAATTCAGTGACAATGCCTTTTACAATCGCTCATATGCTTTCTCATTTATGTTCATATACCTTTTTATAATGAATATTTATATAATTAATTAATTAATTACTTATTTTCATGAATCAAGTACAATGGCATACTGAAACTTCCATCAGACACTATATGATAGCACATTTAGTTCTCAGTAATCATTATTGAATATTTCATACTGTACGAGTATATTTTTGAAATATCACTTTTACTTATTTCTTCAAAATATAAGTATATGTATAGATAATACGAAGATTAAAGTTCAATAACGACCTGGTACCCGGTATCAGACAATGCAACTTATACAATGACTAGCGTATTCCACCGGGGTTATAGTATTCTGTTCTGTATCACAACACAAATCGTCTCGAACAACAACAACTTGTAGACCGTCGATTACATGGATAATTACAAAGTAAAGACCCCTTCCGGACTGTACTAAAAGTCCGGTTTACTGAGAATTCCAGTTTTCAGAGAATATTTGCTAAACCTTGAAAATAATGGAATTTGAAAAATCGTCCGATATTTAGAGAATTCCGGTTTTCTGGTAGTCCAGTTTTCAGAGAATTCCGGTTTTCTGGTAGTCCAGTTTTCAGGGGGTTTAATGTACAACTTCAGATAGTTTTGTTTTGTGCGTCAAATAGACAAAAAGTATGCATTAACGAGGTTATCCGACTCTAGTCGTGCTCTTTGAACATTATGAATTGTCCCACACGAAGAACAGTACATCTTATTGAGTACAACTCAAGCTCAAACTAGGGTCTCATTAAAACAAGATTTATAAAGTACAAGTACCATGTCCAGGTTATTCAGTTCAATATACTCATCTGTAAAAGGTACTGTGGTCATAAAAATGATTCTACCACATAGAGAAGACAATTTAAAATCTGTGAGTCCAACATTCCATAGACAATAAATAAAGTCCGTTTCTTATCGCATACTCAAACTTCTACATACCAATATACTAACTCGTTCAGGGTACTCGAGGGCTCTAAAAGATGTGATAAGACCTCATATAATGTTTGTCGTGTAGGGTCAAGTGTGACAATATACTTTAAGTATGAAGTTTGTGTCATTATTGTAATAATATATGGAATGATTTCGTATGAAGTCGTATGTCATAACTTGTTAGCGGTATACGAATACGTATGCGTTTGATAACTTGACTTCTAATTTGTTAATGCGTCAAGTCCAAATTCTGGATCCAGCCACCATTCAAGGCTCCTCAGAAAAGTATTTTGTGATTGCATTAAATGTGTTTATGCAGTTAACATGATGATTATCAGCATTCATATCAATTACGAAATGCTCGTAAAATGAATCGTTCTAAATACAATGTATGGGTCCTTAAGTAAAAGGGGAAAAACGTGAAGTCGTGAAAAATTCTGATAAGTTATATATAAAATAATATACGTTAATAATTCTGTCTAAAGGCTGCACCTCCGCCACTATTGGTGTGTACCCAATTTTGATATTCGGGAAAGATTGCTATGAGAAATACGAACAATCATTCACTTGACCTTATCATTGATGAAAGTCAAGAAAACCGTTCAGTCAAGCCACATTCAGACAATGTACATATTGAAAGTAACTCATGTCTATATACTTAACCCTAAATACAAATACAACAAAGTCTGAATGCTTCCATATTTAGATATATAACCACTGGTCGATATTAGTATTTGTCAAACATACCGTTTAAACCATGATCCATTAACAATATTTATTTAAAACAATTTTTTAAAAATCATTAAAAGGTTATAATCGATTTTGAATGGTCAAATTGTGAAATAACATGTACCTTACATTTGATTTTTCTTCTTACTATGGTCGAAAAAAATACAAACCATAAAGTAAGCTATTGACACTTGACCCCGAAAAAATATTGACATCTTACATGAACATAATAACGAATGCCTTGGCGATAAAATTGAATTTGATAACATGGGACACAGTGCCCCCTTTTTCCTAACACCTTGAGAGAATATCAGTGGATAAAAACTTCAGATTAAACTGTACATGTATGACTAACTAGACATTTGTTGTAACCACAAGTTTGTTAACTCGCTTATCAGTTAAATATTGAGCCAAGTACTTATAAAGAACAAGATAAAACAGGCGGGATTTTGATTAGATTTGATCAGACGTGGACGTTTACCTCAGTTCAATGTAATCGTCTTAACAATATACACGTGCATTAATGTTACATATAAATCCCGTGCAGACAAAATGGTACAAACTCGTTCGTTGTTCATATATGTACAGTGAAACCTTTCCAAAGCAACACCTCTCTGGAGCAGCAAATTTATGTTGTTGTCGAGAGCTTATTGTTGTAGAGGAGTTAAATCGTACAATGGAAAAAATCTGCTGTTGTTGAAGGGAGGTTGTTGCTCAAGAGAGGGCCACTCTGGAAAAGATTTACTGTACATCATTTATAGCACGAAGTGAACTTCAACATTTAAATGTTAAACTTTTGGTTAATAATCTCCATCAAAATTGTACAAGTATAATACGGTCATTATGGTTCGTTCAGTTTCCACCAATTATCGTTCTAAGGATGTGTATTAGAAATCTATTATTTGTGATATTCGATTTTGCGTAGTACGAGGGTTGTTCATTCAATTCGTAGATTTTCTTTATAGTTTGCTGCAGCGGGCACAACGTTGGCGAATGTACTTTTTTAAAAACAAAGTTTTATGTACAGTGCACGGAATCTCGTGTTTGAATCTAAATGTATCACGTGTTTCAAAATACTTGTACCGACGTATATGTTGAAATAATCTATAAAATATACATAAAAATAATATTTAACGCTTAAACATTCGCAAGTATCAGTAAAGGCAAGTACTTATTTAGGACAAAGTCAACACTTGAAAAATGTATGAATTGTCAAAATAGACGTTTTTGCCAGATTTGTGCCAAACGCTTCTTGTGTGACCCAGATATATCAAGAGTACATCTAGTAGGCTATACCCACTGCGCGCCAATTTTGTGCGACAAATTAAATCTTGTTAAATTCGTGTTATAGTTTTTATTTCACAGATTAAGTAGGAATATAGTAAATAATCGATATATCGATAATCTTGTACATATATCCCAGGATTAGACGTCCATCTTAAATCCTAAGATATAAAGATCTCGTATTTAGATACACACTGTTGTGGGCGACAAAATAGCATTTATGTTTAACTTGAAATATTTAAAATGAAATTAATCCTTTTAGTTTGAATATGAAAGGGGTTTATTCATTTTATACGTAATTATTTCGGTGTAATACACAGGAATAAAAAGAGATTATGTCCTTTGTAATTATACAGAGCATAATGTTTCAATATATCGGATTTATAATTTCATTGTATGACTAACATTATACCATAGAATAATAAAATAGAAACTAGATCATAAAATACTTTGAAGTTATATAGACATAATTAATACGAATGAAATAGTTTGCATACTTATGTATTATTCTTAAAGGTTTTTAATTAAAGACTGAGACAAAGCACATTAAGCATGCTGTAACTTTATGTAATTTGTTTTCATTATAAATTTGTAGAAACTGACATCTCATTACTAAAAAACAGCACACTTAATTCATGGTAAAACATGAACATAAGAATTTTATCCAGTTGATACTTTTAAACACTTCGACCTCACGCACATGTCGCTGACTGAGGCGTACAACGAATAGAAGACCACGTTCCCTGGACACTTATACAGTCCTTCATTTCCTTTATTTTAATAATTGTACCAAGGACTTGTATTAGAAGTCCTTGAACTATACATAATTCTACCCAGTCTACACAGCACACGTCTTACTGTGTCTTGGTAATCAATGTAAAACACATTATGTATGCCTTGGTCCACACTAATTCAAAAGACAAAAATCACAATAGTACTATCATAACCAATAATTTAAATCATACTCTTAAATGTGATTATTACAGATTTGGGCATTACCGGTACGGCACTTCCAACCAGAAACAGCGCTAAAGATAAAGCTCGATTAGAGGAGTCGATGATTCTTCAAAAACTCCGAGAAGAAGGTTTGATCACTAAACCTGTCACAGAGAAAGCCAGTGGTGTGTCATTTGAGATTGCTGAAATGAACAATGGTGGAGGCGGACATAAACTACCATCACTACCTCCACTGAAGTTGGCGAAACTTGAGAAGAGAAGGAAGAAGAAGAGGTCACTGACAGAGGAAGAAATTAAACAGAAATTGGAGAGAGCCGAAGAGAGAAGAAAGGTAAAACTAAGATCTATACAATGTTGATAGCCATTCGACAAGTTAAGAGTTACTAAAACGTTCACCCATCAAATATACCAGCATGTTCAACACACGCGCTTATCCAATTAAATTCTGTTATTCGTATAAGTCAGAGTCTGGACTCCGGATGCCTGAAAAGAATCACTTTATTTTGTTTCAAACTAAAGTAGTTGTTATCAGATTGTGTTAAACGACTTCAGAACTATGATTTCTGATTATATATTTATCTTTACCTGTATATGAACCATGCTTATGATACGACAAATGGCTAGTTTGTTTTCCATTGTAATGTCCAAATGTCTGAATAATTCATTTGACATTTTGAGACTGGGATCTTTGTCCTTTTGTACGTCACTGAATTAGTTGCACATGAAATATTTTTGAATTCAAACCGTTATAAAGAATAAAGCAAAACGACTGAGCAATTTGATAGCCGCAGTGTTCAAGAATTTTCGATCAGTCATGATTGTCATTATTTTAAGTTTAAATATGATGGTACTGTCGTTAATAATGAACAACATCTCCCAAATGCCTTTATATACTTTTTCATTGTTGTAAAATATAAACTTTATAGTGTATTACTGTTCAGCACTTTTGAACGAATTCCAAATAAATACGAAAAGAGTACTATAGAAATCATGGTAAATAATGATAAATGATTATTAATTAATATGATACTGGTAATTGTAAGAGGGTTTGTGAAACTGACTATCATTAATAGAACAGAGAACAGAATTGTTTTCTAAATGTGTTGTATTTCATGGTACATGCATATTCATGCGGCGGTCAAATTTCAGTACATACCATGCACAGCACATATAAACTTGCTTTACTGAATTACTTATAGACGTATTTTATGACTTACATTCCGGGCGGTATATTCCTTTAGAGTGGGTGTATTTCTTTGTCACAACGAATAATAGGTTTTAAAATAAAAGTAGATTTGTTTAGTCTAATCTCCAAAGCGACCATGTGTGTATTTACAATGACTGTCATACTAAATTTTGAAAAAATCCAATAACATAAGTGTATATTAGCAAATTTATTGCTAAATAAACATATTTAAATAGAGGTTACATTTTCAACATATATTTTGCATTTTCGAATGTTATAATGAACAAGAATCAATATAACATGCTCGATTTAAATTAAGTCTCTGTTTGCCGACTTATCGACTCGAGACTAGTTTAGTGTTAAATTTTCAAAAGAATATTCAATTCAGATACTTTACAAATACAGAATATTCTTGTAGTATACTTCATATAGATTTTGTAAATAAAGTGACGTCAAAGTTAAAATGAATCCATTAAAATGTAAGCAGACGAACGCCCAGTCAGTATAATCCAAATAGCATACACCATGGAGAATATATTTAGATTAAACAATTGCAATACTCATATCTGATTCATAATTATATCGTCCTAAAATTGATTGTATTTATGTCATTCTGTGACAATTGCATGAAATACTATTTATCAGTCGAGTTGGAAATTAAACAACTGTATGTTAGTAAGATTCACATTCTGTCTGCTACTGTCCCTAATGTACCGTGTAAAGAAAATCAAGGGAGACGGGCGCGACAAAGAACCAAACTATTCGGAATAAGAGTGGGGATAACAATACCCAATTCTCCTTATTCCACCACTCTCCCTCTCTCCCCCCTCTCTCCCTCCCTCTCTCTCCCTCTCTCTCCCCCTCTACCCCCTCTCCCTCCCTCTCTCTCTCTCTCTCTGAGGTGGCGCTAATATGAATATAGCAGTCGAATGGTCCGTTAAACAACAGATAAATAAATAAACTGTCAGCTACATTCAGTTAACGATAATTCGTGTTTGTAGTGGACAGTATGTAAAGATATATTATTATTATATTAGTATTCGAATGTTAAATTAATTCATTTATCTTTACAGAGGAAAGAGCAAGCTCGTTTAGAGAAGATTAAAGAATTAGATAAAGCCGACCAAACAGCCGCTCTAGAATCATTCCAGGACTATCGAAAAATGAAAGAAGAACAGGTGACACAAAAGATGGACAGTGTATCCGAAAAACGTGAACGTCGTCTGCAAGAAGTTAAAGAAAAACAATTAGAACGTGCACGCAGACGAGAGGAAGTGCTCAAGCGTAAGAAAGAACGTTTGCTACAAGGTGGTGAAGAGAATGAAACTGGTGAAATCGTTAAAGACCTTTCAGAACTAGTGGTACGACAAGTTACACCCATGGTTCCTGAATGATACATTTAGAAATTAATAATTTTAAAGACAATAATGTCGGATTTGAATTTGCCTGTTTCATTAACATGACTTTCGTTTTCGATTTAATCCTACTGTATGAGCTACTTCTTAATGACGTTAGAGAACTGGCTATTGATTCAAGCGGTTGATTCTCACGTCCAGTAGTTTGTTAGTGAAACAAGTAACTTGGTTGATTGACAGGTTCTCGTGCAATGGTGTCAATTTTGTGTGACCCGGATGTTTCTGTGGCGACATAAGACACAGACTCTGTAAATTCGTACAACTCAGAACCTGGAGACTTTTTCTACAGTCATAACATACTTGTGACTAAACCAACAGTATTAGTGTAATAATAATCCACAGCAGAACTCAAGATAATGCGGGCTTGTATTCTTAGAGGGTTATGTATTTTATGTTATTGAAGCCACACGAATAGTGATGAATGGTCATAGAAATCACAGCGAATGTGAAACCAGGGTCTTCCTAATTGAGTGACCCTGCCGTGAAACTAAGGTTTCATTACAGAATAAATATGACCACCTCTCACTGAGCAATGCTTTAGGGTCATAAAGCTGTGATACAGTATTTAATATAGAAATATATTTCTAAAATATTTATTTTCAATGTCCAACATGTTACACTTATAGAGCTTATATTTATACTTTCATCTTTTCCAATTCATTATCATAAAGTTGTGTTTGTAGTTTTAAAACATTAGATTGTAGTGTGTAGTGACTAAAATTATCACGAATACTTATAAAGTCGTAAAATAAAGTGTTCAACCACGAATAAGTCTCTAAGATTTGGAGCATTAAGTTGCATTTAACGATAATACGTAACGTTGTATGCATTGTAAATAACCATCAAATAGCTTAGTATAATTAGTCTTTTTTCAAATTGGCATAATATTGATAAAGTAGCTACATGTAAATACATGTAGGCCTAATTAATCCATTTTGTTTAACAATAACTGTTCAGTGTTTACATAACTTTGCTGAGGTGAAAGTTACGTATTTGACAAGTACAGCTAACTATAGAAAACACAATATTGATATCGATAAGCACAGGTTGTAGCGATTACAAATGTACACAATAGTCGAATAAACTTTGTTTGTCAAGCAATGGACATGTATAAACCATATTTTCTCATTCTACGGATCAATGGGGATACAATGAATCGCTAGCTGGTAATTTAATGAATTTATAATGATCGGTCGCTTTGTGCTATATTATATTGCATTGTTATAATTTTGACCACTTGCCAATTGTTTAACAAACTTATCCATTTAAGCGCGGTCAATCGTTTAACGAATAGTCGAACTTATTTCCCAGTGGTTGGATGTTTTATTAAATATTCAGTAGAGGAGTAATTGGTTAGATTTATCTACTATGTATAGTTGAGTCTCAAGGGTCAGATCACGTGATGAATACCCGCTAAGTGTCCATCTACAAGTCAAAATGGCCTCAAATGCATAATTTGGTTTACATTATATTGGTTTAAAAGTTTGGGTTAATATGCTCTCCGGTTTTGGAGAAAAAAATATGAATAAAATACATTGGATCTATTCAGATTTTAGTTTCTTTTGCGCGAAGATTTTTCACATTTGAGTTTCGAAACATTTTTTACTGGTCGATGGTAATTATCATTCCATTACCAATTATCATGTCATTTCATTCAAACTCACTTTTTGCATCATAATGTGTGTATGATAAGATATAGCAGTATGTTTTGTTAAAAATGTTTACTTTATTTGACGCATATCAGTGTCCAACAAGAGAATACCAGTAGCTCTTACAATCATGTCAAATATTATTTATTAATTTCATTACCAAACACTTTGTCATTGATAATGGACATTAACATTTCATAGAGATATTGGTCTGACTTGTTGGATTTCATTAATAAATGTAGTTTTATGCATGTATGCTTGTTTATGAATGAAAACTTGGGTATTATTATTATCATTGGATAAATTTATTTATATTTGTTAAATAGCCTTTTGTCTTTTATTCCACTCAATATCAAATTTTGAAATGGTTCTTTCATATTTACACCAATCAAAGTATTACATACAAAGAGAAGATCAATGGCCTTGAGGTGATGTGCTGGAGTACTGGGTTCGATTCTCGGCTCCGTATCTCAAATTTCTCAGGGACACCTTTTCAGAATCCCCATCATGACAACTACCGAGCCATATACTGTGTCTAGAAAAATACAGGAAAAGGGTTAGGCGTGTTATATATCGGTGCTTTATACTTAGTCTAAAAAAATAAAGAACCAGGGCAAACTGTCTGAAAAGAGTAGGGCTATAAATGCCTGGTACTCCTGTATTTTACATTCCCACACTCAGGGGTGGCTACGAAATGACAATAGTTGTCGAATGGGCCGTTAAACAACAGATAAATAAATATGGTAAGTATGTGAGAAGTAAGCAATCAAGAAAGATAACTCCAAAACAGAGTCGCTTTCCACAAACCACACTGACAACATTAGCCTCCCTTGGAAACGGTCGCACACATAATAACTCCGTCGTTCACATATGTATATACCACAAATCAGCCATTCACAAGACCTGACACATGATGATGTACAGTTAAACCTGTGTTAGAATGGCCAACTCTTAATAAAGGCCATTCTAAAAAAACTTGTCAGTGATTATTTAGAACAAACTTACCTGCAAGTTAAGGCCACCAGTCAATGAAGGCCACATTTTGTCTTTATTAAGGTCCAAGGGTTGCCTTTGTTCACAGGTTTGACTGTACATGATATTAAGATAACAGAAAAAGGGAAATTTATATCAAGCAAATATGAAATAAAACATATTTCTGTTCATTTTTATATCTTTTATTACATTTCTATTTCATTTACAAATATGTGTGTGTTTAATAAATACCATTATGTCACACTTTTAATATAACAGAATAGCAGAAAGAAATACTCAAATATCTTTAACAACAACAAAAAACACCAATGTATTTTAATTCCAATCCATAGCTAAGTTAGACTTATTCATACCTGCAAAACATGATATCAAAGAATATATTATAAGTCACTCAATCCAACAAATAGTGAAACAGAAAAACCACACCAGCAAACATTTTTTTAAGAAATGCAATAAAGTTGTGCTAATCATAGGAATTATTTAAAATTACTAAATAAACTTCATGATTTCACATTTTATTTAGGCTGATATTAAAACTATGCTACATAATTTAACACAATTAAGCAAGGAAAATGTAAGTCGTAGTCAGTACAAGTGGGAAAATGTTAAAATTACCAGTACAAAAGAAGGTGCGAGAAAAACGCATTTTATCAGAAAACTTAACTAGACTTAAGCGTTAAATTCCCTTTCCAAATTTTATAATAGTATCATAATCTAGTTATAAAAGTTACATTTATTAATAAATTCAGTTTACACATAATAACAAAAGCAGTGTGAAGGTACTATGTTTTTAGTTTTATTGATAAATCAGCAAGCTATGAAAATATCACAAAACGCTTCATTCCCATTATGTCCAAAATCAATCTCTCAAAATGGAATTTTGGGAAAGTTTACAAATTTTATAGCTTTCTATGATAAATAATTAACAATGATAAATAATGACAATCCTTTGTGTTATTGCTCCATTGAATTTGCATTGGAGTCTATGGGAGTCTCTAATTTTTCATAGATATTTGAAAAAGATGATACATTTCAATGAAAAACACAGTAAGAAGATGCATAACACGGTATCCATTTTATGTAATGAAGAAAAATAAAGGTCACCAAGCAATATCTGCAGAAATTTACCTTTCATCAACTAAATATCAAAATCCTGAACAAGTATGGTTATTAAGCATAAGAAAACAGTTAAATTTTATTTGTAATTTCGTGATTATCTAAATAGCATACAGTAAAACTTTGATTAACCAAACTCGGATTTACAACATCAGCTACCTTTCCTTGTACCTTAATAAATATTATAACACTATGACAAACTTCTTTCTGATAAGTATGCTTAAATTTTACCAAAAAAGAATATATTGTTAAATATCAGTCAGTTAATTGGTTCATGATAGTTATACTCAACAACAATCCTTGAGGTCAAATTCAGTTGTTGAAACAAGTCCATTAGCATATGTTACTGAATGAATTTTTCTCTTTATATTGTGGTTAAAATAAACAGTCATTAATATGACAAACTTTAGCTAATATAATAAATTATAGCAGAATAGTAAAGAGTATTTGTATAAATACATTGGCTGTGATATTAACCAGCCCAATTAGCTCACTTGGTAAAGCATCTGACTTGTAAGCAGGAGGTTGCAGGTATGAGCCCCATATCGGGCACTTTGTTTTCCTCCTCCTATTAATATGTTATACTTATTTCTTATTGTGACATCTTTAATGGTAAATGAACAGACATGGCAAACATCTTAACAAATACATTGCACTTTAACATAGAGTAACATATAATGCAAAATATAGAGAAATCTATAACAAAGATTATAATGTGAGGTTTCACAATAAAAATAAGATATATACAATAACTAAACAGTCAAACATACATACTTATAAATTGAACATTTAAGATATGAAACATACAAAACAACTGTGAACATAATCTTTCACATAATTTTACATCTATTCATTGTTTACACAGAGGATTAAGACAGCTGGTTTTGTTACATAAAATGAATGTATCAGTCTTATAAATGACTACACTATAGTTTGAATATGGTTACATTATTTTCAGTCCAGGCTTTGCCTTGGTAACACTACAATCTTATCATAGGCCACACTCATTGTCAACTTACAAAATTTTGATTTAGACTTTTTACCTTTCTAAACACAATGCCACATGATAATCATAAAATACCAAACTTTTAGGATGAAAAACACACTGAGAGAATATTAAGAAATAAGTCACTTTAGTTGTAAGTGGATATTATCATAAATCTGTAACTCAATGAATTTCGTCTCCATAAATGTATTAAAGCAAAGAACAGTTTCTATCAGAAATTATATTTACACACATGTGATGAAAATCTCTCATAAAGTAACAAATATCATTGATGATTTAGAATAAAACAGTTTTTGATGTCAAAAATTTTTGCAGACTGAAATGTTCACGAAAATTGACCATTCACAAAAAGTGTGTATTAATCCTCTATGCGAGTTTAACCACTTATATATAGTATATTACTCATGCAAAATCAAACTATGTTTGTTTTGCATGAGTAATATACTATATATAAGTGGTTAAACTCGCATAGATTCATCCAATAGAAATGGTAAATTCGTAACAGACAAAAACCTGTTGAGACTGAAGTCTGTATTTTCTAGTCAGCTTTAAATCCCTAGTTAGTATTTTGGCTACAATGACAAATAATCCATTCACTCAGTTCTTTCAGTCTGACTGAGTTACAATGTTAAAGTATCAATAATATAAGCCTAGTTCAATAACTTGACTATAGCTGAACACAAACTTATTATACATCAACAAGTACATCATCAAAGAAAGGTTAACAAATAATTATGGTAGAAAAATGTACACAACCATATATCAAATGACACATGAAGACCACATAGCCTGATGTACATAACAATCATTACGCAGATTTTTGTCCGAAAATGTTCCAAGCTATATTAATTATTCGCAAACAAATCTGATAGAGAAACGAAGAAGTGAATTCATTTGGTAGCTCAGCTAGACTATAAAGAGACAGAGGACCTTGTTCTACAATCATCTTCTTGGCTTTAACTTCAGTAAGGTTTCAAAATGCCTCAATGGTTTATATAAAACATTTACTGAAGTTTCAACAGAAATATGTTTGTCAAAAATAATCTGGATCTATATTTCAAAATAAACTTAAACAATTCACTTAAATATGTCATTTATCTGGATATAAGATATGTGAAACTAGACCCTATGGCAGTAAGAATTTTCCACATAATGAAATATGCAAACAATTTATCAGATATATGGAATGTTTAAATGGTGTATGCCATAAATAGAATGACATGATCCCTACAGCATGATGTCTACATGACCTTGTAAAGATGTCAGCTTAAACATATAAGTTTGGCTAATGGTTAACACTTGTTGAAAACTTACAAAGTTAACATAAGTTAACTTACTAAGTATACATATGTAAAGTATGACCAATGAAATATGTTAACAGCTTCATCAGCAATACAAGGACTACATGTACACATACCTGTATAATCTATAAGTAATGATAATTTAGTCATGTATGTTTAGATTTCTGTTTAATATCAACATCTATTTCAGAAAGTATAAGTTTATTTTAAATCATTAAATCATTCTTGAAATATATTGTTAATAAGCATAAAAATTACCCATTTACATATACATAGAAAAATTAAAAACAGTTTCTCAGTATCACATTGAAAGCATTTATATCAGCAAGGATCAAAGTAAAAAAACCCAAACCAATAGTAATTAATAATTCATTTTTTAAATTGATATGAACAGTTAAACAAACAACAGTGCCGTAAGCAGTGCCGATGCTTGTCTGTTCACTGCCTCAGTAAGATCTATCCACCTATGAAGTTTCATGTTGCTACCTCTTATAGTGTCTGAGTTATGAGTTACATTAAAGTTTTTGCATGATGCAGACATTGAAGCAGTGATCACAATAGCTGAACATTTTCTTTGAAAACAGACAAGCTAAAAATCAAAACATACTGAGGAAAACAATTCCTTTGGTAAAAAAAATGTCAAAAACTTATACTTCCAACTAACACCAAGCAAAGTGTACTGCAAAAAATATCAAATCTTTTAGCAACTGTGGAGTTCTGCGCTTTTGAAATGTGCTTCATGTCATTTTTAAAATGACAGAACTACAAAATGTTCTCAAGTTGTTCCAGTCTGCAGGTATCACCAGCTGATCTGATGCTTAGTTCTTTAGAGCCAGCCAGATGATGAGAGCGACGATGATGATGATAACAGACAAAAATATCACAAGTATACAGCGCTTCTTACGAGAACGAGACTGTAATAGAAACATACATGTTAAGTTGCTATAATTCTTCATAGATATCCACTCTACGATAAAATATCTTAAATGCTCTTATTCTATTTTACACAGGAGTTATTTAAATATTCATTAACAGTAGTTGTAAGACAATTATCAAGATGATAAAATGATTAGATGTTTTTCATCATTAATTGAGAGCAACAGTGAATCTGAAACAAATAATTTCAAAACTGACCAATATCTACTAGGTATCTATGAAGTTCATATGAAATAAAATATTTTAACATTATTCATACGTCAATTACAACATGAGAATCAGAAACATTTTATTTGTAAATAAAGCCTCCGGACCAACATACAGGACAATAACACATACATAAACATGTATGTTTGTACATGCACTAAATCAAGGCCAATAATGAACTTTTTTCATTGACGAGATATTCGTGCCTATTACATTACTGAGTAAGTCCTAGTTTTAACAAAAACAACCACAAGAAATCTACACCAAAACTAATCAGACTTTAATATAACCATAACTAAAGGCATGTCTAGAGATACCAGGTACCAGTATAAGTTGCTACATTAAAATTCAATAAACAGGAATGCCGCAAGCGGTGCAAACGCTCTTCTGTTCACTGCCTCAGTGAGATCTATCCACCTAGCGTCGGTAGTATGATGTTTCATGTTGCTACCTCTTGTAGTTTCTGATTTATGAGCTACATTAAAGATTTTACACGACGCAGATGGTGATGCAGACATCACAATAGCTCCACTTTCCTCATAAACAGTCAAGCTAAAGATGTTTTACTTTCAACAAAATAGAATGAATAGCACAATAATGACAATTGCTTTGAAATAAAAGAAGTACCTTGTAACCATGTGAAGGTAAAATACAACATCAATTTCTGAAACAAACCAGGCAGATAAACAAATAATATTAAGACCATGAAATATAAGAGTATGAAGCACACTATTTTTGTGTAAATGAAATGATATACCTGTAAGAAACCCTAGTTGCTCTGTGATACAGTCACTGCAATAATTATACCAACAACTAATAAAATCACTAACAACACAACTATCAAACAACATTTTTTTCGTCTAGCTTTGGACTGAAAATAAAAGCAAAAAGGAATCAAATAAACCAACTTAAAATGTGAATACAAAAATCATACACAAAAGAAAGGCTACAACATTATATATAACATATAAGTGAAATGAGTGTGGAGGTGTGTATAGCTGAATCACAAAGTGTAAACTACCGGTACCCAGCCCATTTCATCCTGGCTAGACAACCTTCATAGTACACTACATGTGTTTGGATCCAGTATAATAGTATGCATTTTAAATGTTCAATTTATCACTTCAAAATGAGACTGTACAGTAAAACATGGTTTCAGTGAAATCAGGTATAAAATATAATGAAAAATTGGATAAAGTGAAGAGTTGGACATACAGTACAACTACTCTGGAGTACCCCTTTCTTGACAAATAACCTCCCTTCAACTACAGCATGATTTTTCCCACTGCATGAACCAGGAATGCGAGGCATGTGACTTATGGACCAGCAGTCCTCTGTATTCCACAGAGGGGGTAATAAAACAGACAGGGTCATTGATAGACTAGCTTCTGTTTACATAACCAGTTACTATATGCTTATAAACACAACAGAAAATTAGTCATAAACTAGTTATTACTAACAATCAATACAATCATGTGTGACCCTATTTTTGTCTACAGACACCAAACTGACAGGATTAGACTGAAAAGGGGCAAGAAAACAATTAAGAAACCTCCTGTGGCTTCTGTGGGGGGGGGGGGCGGTCACTTATATAGGAGAATTTCAATGTCTTTAACTACTATTTTAACCTCTCTAGAGCAACAGCCTCTCAATAACAATATAGGTTTACTACTCTCAAAGGGTGTTGATTTGGGGAGGTTGCACTGTAGTTTATCCACCACATACCCTGTTCTTTATTTCATTGTTATTGATATATTGAAATATGAATATAATCAAGTGATTTTTAAATTATTGAGATACTTATGAAATCCTTATTACCAAGTGCTAGAGTTATAATAATCTTGATGAAGAATGCCCAACTCCTAAATATCGCTTACAAAACAAGGCCTTGAGACAAAAAATATAATGTGCAGTCAACTCTCAATATTAGATAGACACAATACAAAATTTTACAAACAGAGGGTCATAAAAAAGCAATCTCTTCAAATGGAATAACAAGTGTAAAAATGTTAATTTATTTATTTAAACAGTTAAATCGTATCGATATTACTAAATCTATAGTCATCCATTATCAGCAAAATCCATATATTTATAGATAGCAGATAAAATTTAAAATACACACAGAATTTGAAAATCAGGACTGTATTATTAGTTTAACTAAATGAAGATTTTGTGTTCATGTGTTCCTAGTAATGAAAGTTGACTGTAAAATAAGCTGTGAAAAGACAAATTTTCACAAATGAAGCAATTCTTGTCTCAACCATGGGATCAAGCCTTATAAAATGGTACTATAGACCCATAAACCAGAATACTTACTAGTTAAAAATGTAAAAAGTTTTCATCAAAGAAAGCAGGACATTTAAAAAACACAAAGAACTATGAAAACTTCCTAGTGCATGAATATTATATACACAGATAGTATTGTATACAAGTAAAAAACAACATAGACTGCATTCACAACACTGATTTAATGTTCAGGTGAGCTAAACAAATTACAGACATTTTGAAAACAAGGATGGTTGTCACGAAATATGGAATCTAGTAACTACAAAAGAAACACACAGATACTGTGTAAAAAGAGTACATGTGATATACATTCACATATTCATGACAAAATGTGAAGATAAATAATCCATGTTTGGTAGAGACATACCTGATAATCTCTGGCAGAACGTAGTTCACCTGTACCTCTCTCCACATGGACTTGTGCATGTTCAACATTAGATTCTATACTGTCTGTGAACAAAAAAGATTACTTAAAAGACATACATTAATGAGGAGACAAAAAGAAGGAAAAATTAACAGAAATGGTAAGATATAGTACCATTATATTGCACCAAGGACTTATAGACAAGTACATTGGCATATCCTAAGATCTTGGTACAATATAATGGTACTATATTGTACCAAGGCCTATAAGCATGTGGTATATTGTTTTGGCGGCACCCTGGAGTTCTAAAGTAAATCATATTTTTCATCTTTTTTCGTTGAAAGTTCAAATGTTTTGATTTTATCATGTAGCCCAGCTAAATGCGCGATTGATTTTATTTTATTTCTGTTTGTTATTTATTTTAAACAGTGTGCTTATTCTATATCACGTGTATATTTCATCTCATGATTTCATTTTATCAATGGATTAATGTGCTTCATAACATGACATGTGCTACTGTGTTTGTATTCTGACATTAATATTGTATTTCTAGTCCTAATGACTTGAATATATCTATTAATAATGGTACGATCAACATTTGTATTTACGTTAAACATACACATTTAAAATGTATTTTTTTGTAAATAAAACATAATTATAACAATTACATTTGTTGTTATTATATCTAATAGATACATGTAATGATGTATATGCCATAATATATTTGGGAGTTTTCTCCCTTTATTTCTATACAACTGTCAAAATTTCCTTTACTCTGGATTATCTGAAATCATGGATTATCCAAAGTAATTTTCGGTCCCAACGACTTGGGATAATCCATGATTTTACTGTAGTAACAAAAATCACTTAATACATTGAGTAGTACCATCAACCTTCCTGGACATTTTTCACACTTTTTGTCTGGTTTCAAATGGGAGTTAAATTCACAGCAGTGAGGTGCTAGTGATTACTAGTCAGTGACCATTAGCACTTGAACACAGAGGCCTCCTATTTTTCTTTTACCGGAAGAGTAAACTATATTGATTAAAAACAGAATATTTACCTAAGACTTCTCCTTGTTCATGAACCAGCATGCCCAAGTCTTTAAAAATCTGATTTACATCCACAATGTCTCTCTGAATAAAATATAGGGTAGTAAAAGTTGAACATTTATAGAAAACATGCTCTTTAAAAAATTTCCCCTTGTGTTTAATATCACGTCAACAGCGGCACAGCCTATGTCATTTTGACCACTTTTCCCTCTTAAATGACAGATTTATTAGTGAAACACAAGAAAGACAAGGATGCAACATGAATCACAAGATGGAATGAAAATATTAAGGAAAAAACATATGCCACCTATTGACAATAATTGCAAACAATGGACAACGACTTTGTCACTGTTATGTATGAATTTTAGGCAGCTTTTCAACAGTCAACGGAAAGTAAAACATTTAAATGTTCTTTTCACAAATTAATTAAAAAATTAATCCATTTTTGTTTTGTTTGACAAGAAATGGAGACATACAGTCAAAACTGTGAACAAACACTGCCCATGGGAAGACGAAATGTGGCTATTATTGACAGGTGGCTGTTATTTGAAATTGTTTATGTTTTAAATAATCAATGCATTTTTTTAGAATAAATGACTTTACTGACAAATAGACCTGTATAAGAAGGTGACCACTAACACAGGTTTGACTGTGTAATTAAGAATGTTTACCTCAAGTTGCTTAATGGCTGATTCTCTTTCTTGGATCATTCCAAAATCAACATCATTCTCCATCTGCAACACCTGGGCTGTCTGAGAGAATCTGAAACAGTTAAATACATAATTATAAACTTTATATGGTATTCAAAAAAGCTTTTTAAAAACCACCCAGAACTAAATATAATTAATGGTCAAAATATCCAAAATAAATATTTTTCAATATAGAATAAAAATATCAATATTAGAATTATGAACAAAAAAACTCGAAATTAGAATATCAAAATTAGAATTATGAATGAAGATATTCAAAATTGAAATTATAAACCAAAACAATAAAATTGTTTTTGCTGAAAAGACACTGGAGTTATGAATTCAGTTTAAATAGGATTGGTAGGGATATCATCATTTCATGAATTATTTACTGTTTCTATAATAGTCTATGATAGAAGAAACTTACCCTGGAGATGAAAATTCTCCATCAGTGCCTTCATCACTAAAACCAGGCTGTAATGTACAAACAAACACATTATTTGTATTCATTAAAGTATAAGCGTATTACCGGTACATCACTAGAATACTGAAATGTATTCAGTTATACCATCATTTTGCTTCCAATATTACATCACCAGAATCTTTCTTGTTAGTAAAATGCATAATATCTTCCACTGAATAATTCATGCATGTCTATAGAGCTCTGTGTACACAAATTAGTGTCATGTTTCACAATGATAATTAAGACAATAAGGATCATAATTCAAACAAACAGATACTTGTTTATCATGAGGGTACAAAATTCAAGATATCTATTCCTGAGTGAGTGTTTCAAAGTTCAGAATTCAGGAGGTGAAAACAACTTCAAAGTAACAACAGAACTGACACAACAATAAACCAACAATATAAAACAAAGTTACACAACATAAACTATAGATTGTAAATTTACAAGGGTGTGATTAGTGGGATTGCAAACAGGAGAAAAATCGAATTCCTTCAGCTGAGGCCCAAGGATAATCAAGACCACGGAAATCTGCTGGCCCCAAAAATCACACCCAAGAATTCCCAACACTGACACAAATAATTGTACCCAGTATCAATCATAAATTGACATATACAGGTATATAAAATACATAAAAGTACATCATAAGATGCCATTAAAGTTAGTCTCAGATAAGATGAAGCAGTTCATTAATGATACAGATCAAGATTTCTTTCCTATATATTTCCTACAAGAAGTCTAAACGCTATGTGTTGACATGACAATAAGATTATAAATTAATGTCAACAAAATACTTGGATATAGTACATTTGCATTCATATAACTTGCAAACTGTCTACACAAAGACTTTTTCAATACCTAAAAATACATCTACATAGCATGTATACTGTGTCAGTATTTTATTAACATGCAACAGTCAACTCACATTAGGTCAGAAATGTCCAGAGGACAAAAATGCCCCCGCTGAGCGCTAACTCAAAAAGGGACCATAACTCATGAGAAAATATTTGGATTTTAACGGAAATTTGAACAAGATCTATCTTTTATTGTTTTTTTTATTATGCCTTCATGCAAATATGAAACCAATCCATGAAATATTTCTTGAGTAATCGCTCAGAAACCAAGATTTGGACGGACAGGGTAATACTTCATGGCAGGGGCATAAAAAGTTTGTTTTTCAACGTAAACGTTAAGTTTCTCACAACAAAACCCAAAATGTTTCAACTATTTGTGATATTACATAAACATTTGTAGACAAATTGTGACTCAAAACTATGAAGATGTTTAGAAATAAAATAGTTAAGAAGTTATTTGGTCTTATGATCAATTCATGACATGGGAGAAAATTCTTCATCATGGTATTTCAGAAAAATTAACAAATATAAAAAATCTCTGTTTTATCCATTAGGGTCAATGTAAAAAGAGCAAAACTGAGCCTAGATATTCTTAGAAAAAACGTAATTGCTAATATGTTACATGTAGCCTTCTGTACCTTGAAAAAATTTAAAGTCATTGATTTTAAACATCTAACAAAACAAAAATGTACAGATATAAAATTAACTTAGATATGATCTTACTTACTGTCTTATGAGTAAGTTCATCAAAACATGAGTTGACTGTATTCAAAACTATCTTGAGAAAGACAATATACTTAATATCCATGTTTTTGGAAATATGATCCTACATAAGTACATGTGATTAAGATGTGAAGCTATAAAAGATATTTAAATTGACTCAACAGTAAATGTGTAAAAAAGTATACAAAACAAACATAGTCTTAGCATCAGAAAGGAAAACGAAATCAAGTAAAGATTAAAGAAGAAAAAATACGAAGCAAACAATAAAATAATGAATGTTATAAACCCATAACTTGACAACAACATATAACCAATCATCCTTTCAGTGCAACAAGCATGTATCTTTCTATACAATAAGCATCAAATCTGTAGCACTGAACAAACTCATGATTACATCATACATGACTGTCAAAGCAGCATCAGGAGGTTAGAAGGGGATAAAAGTGAACATTGCTGGGTTACTTACCTCTATGTCAACCAACAGACTTTGATTTTGTTTCTACACACATATATATAAAATCAAGAATATGTAATAATTATACAGTCAGTTGACTAAACTTAGGCTATATTTAATAAATTGAATACAATGCCTTTAAAAGTATATTTTATTGGGTCAAATGGACTAAACCTAATTTTCATTCACTAGGCGTTTCTTAAACACAGATGCCCTTAAACGCCAACTGGATGCTAAGACCTACAGAGGACCATAGCCAAATGGTTCTCTAATCAGTGGTCATGTCAAGTTTTTTAGGTTGAAGGTCACTGTGACCATGATCTACCAACCTCAAAACCAATAGGGATCATCTACATGTAAAGACTTACATCTCAACTAAGTCTGTGGACCATAAGCCGTATCGTTTGTTAGTTTTTTGTTGGACAAGGTTAGGTTACAGACAGATGGACCAATATGTGCAAAGAAATATACCCCTGCTTCTTCAAAGAGAGGCATAATCATAACAAAACAGACAGTATGATTCATGCAGTTTATACCAGTTATAAATTTATCCAATACTTTGGTCCAAAATAGGGAAATTAGTACGAATGATGGCAAAAGTTCTAATAAACTAAGGCAGAAAAATAAAATGCAGATTCTATAAACACCACAAAACACATTTTGACTACAATTTTATGGAAGATGCAAATTTGGTCCAAAGAAATCTTACATAATTTGATCCAGATGCAGCTCTAGCTCTTGATATACTGGCTCGCTCTTTCTCTGCAGCAGTTCTCTGAACAGTCTGAAAGTTCTTTAGTGCATCACTAAACTGCTCTGTTAGTCTTTCCTTCTGCATCTTTATTTGACGCTATTCACAAAATAGAAAATTCAGTTGATTAAACAGTCAATTGTTCCTATAGACAAAGCGAAGCCATCACATATATGTTACACAACAATCAAACATTAAGATATAAAATCATGTAATTGGACGATGAATGAGAAATGTACAAAACCATATTAGTACATTAAAATGATAAATAGTTCTTTAATGCTCAACCTAAGGATCACCAATACGAGGATATATGAGCCTTTAACAAAAAGACGCCATCAACTTGTTGTAATAACACAAAGTAAGAAACTGTACCATCAAATTTAATATGCAGAATAGAGTAATTCAAAAATTATTTAAACATGCATTAATATTAGTAGTTTTTATTACAATAAAAAATCATCAAACAATACCAACCGCTTGTTGAGAGTTGCTAGAAGCAGGCAGTCGTGCTAATGCCTGCATATCTTTGTTGGTATCCTTAGCTAGCTGGTTGGTGGAATGTGTGATCTCATGCCTGAAGCAGTTAATACATATATTATCACGAGGTTAAGATTAGTATTAAATCAGTATGATACTAAATACTATGCCAATCACAGAAATGATTTTTTTTTGCCTTTAAGGTTGAAATTAATCATTGTTATTATACTGCAATTACTAGTCGAGTTATCAGTAACTTTTTTAAAAAACACTGAATTCAAATTTTTTATTGTTACTAGCCGCAGCAAAACATACACACACAGAAGCATGCTGGTAAAGTTACCATTATGCTTCTGATCATTTCAAGAGTTACATTGTATGACCAATATATTAACATTTAATCCAATAATATTAATAGAATTTAAGTGACAGTTCCTTACACTCTGCCTCTAGTTTCTTCAGAATCTTGTGTAGTACCAATCTGCTTAACAAGTCTCTCCAATTGAGCCACTGTAATCAAGTAAATGTACATATGGAAGCATATGTCTATAATAGATTCTTACAGAATTTTCTTGGGAGTAAAATCCTAATCTTTCAAAACCTTGATAAATGTTAAAGTTAGAACATACAGTTGAATCTCTTTATGTCAAACTTGCTTATATCAAAATTTCGGTGTAATAACAATCATAATCATTGTCATCAATAATAACAAAACTAACAAGGTCATATTTAGGAATGACCTCAAAGTTTTTAATGCTATGAAAACATAAAATTACCAATCATTATTAACTTGAAGAAATTAACTACTAAGGAAAAGGTTCATGATAAAAAGGTAAATTCATAAAATTACAATTACTGTATGAATTCTTTACAATTAGTGAATTACAATAAATGGATAACAAACCATTTTGGGTAATTTTCTGGATATTGTTCCCAACAGACTGTGCAAGTCTTGTGCTATCATCACCACCTGTGAATAAAATATAAAAAAGATAAATAATTATTATTATTCATAGTTATAGCAAACAAAAACAAAGAAGTTTTTATTTAAATAATTTTGACTTTATATAATGAGTATGCATTTCAGTCAAACATATCATATTTTGAAAATTACAAAATGTCCAGACACTAGTATAAATTTTGTAACTTGATAATAATAAGAAAATATAGTAAATGAATACCTGCATTTCCACCACTTTGATAGGACGAATGTTGATCAAACGAGCCTCTCCCGAAACTTGCCATTATTTACCTTCTTTTATACAAATTTTCTAAAATCAAAACTGAAAGAAAGAAACTAGAGTAGATATTCAGCAGGTGATATTCAAGTTTACAAATAGCATACTACTGCTATCACATGTATCAAAGTATTCAATAACATATCAGATTTATCTTGTTCTATCGATATTGAATTGATGTCAATTATTATTTACAGGCCTCATACTGGCTAAAAATGATTGCTGGGCCAATGCATACGCCAATACTTGACACAAAATGTTCACAGTAATGAGTCGCAAAGATCACGAAAATGAAGACTATATAGTATTCAAATCAGTTTAAGTACACCACTGTTTTTTAACCATTCTAAGTACTAACAATGACATTAAACATTTTCTGCTTAAGCAGACGTACTTCATATGAAAAAATTTGAAGCAATTATCGCACATAAAAAAGTTTGACAGCAGATTATCATATATAAAATCAACTGTAATTATTATTAAATCATTCCTGTGACGTCATCCTTTTGTTCTCACTGTCCAATATTTTTACGGATGGACAACTCTCAATGGGCATCCGTCCGTTATTTTTGTAATATTGGAGTGTAGTAGACATATTGGACTGCTACTCAAATTTGGACACTGAAAACACAGGAACCTGAAATGTTATCCAGGTAACAACAATAGGCCCAAAAAAACGTAATCCGAGCCTCGTTCATAGACCGCTGTATATATATATATACATTATATATTAATATTATATACATGTATATATACAGCGGTCTATGAACGAGGCTCGGGTAATAATTTTTGGGGCCTACTGTTACTTTATGAATAAGATTCAAGGTCCCTGTGCTGAAAACGACGCATGCGTAAGATTTTCGAATGCTTTAATGATTCGAAAATAAATTTATCTCCTTATCCAAGTCTTGTTTTAATTAAGATTTTAACGAAAATGAAGCAGTACTGTATTACTCGTATTTACTAACTGGCTGTAATATCAACAGCCCGATTAGCTCAGTTGGTAGAGATTCTCACATGCTAGAAGGAGGTCGCGGGTTCGAGCACCGCATCATGTACATTATTTTCCTCCAATTACAAATATTAAATATATTAAGAAACATAACATCAATTGAGTAAATTTCATAACATTCAATTTACACACATTTTTCAATACAATCCCTACCTTGAAAATTACGCATTTGATATTACAAATCAAATCAAACAAAAGTATTACACGGAAATTCCACATTATTCACACAGTCTTCGACATTGCACTGTTTTACAAACCATTTAGAATTTTAAATGAAAGGCCATCCCAATGGTCTGAATCGGTGCAAACAGGTTTTGAATAAAATGTACATTCCTCGTGCTTCCCGAGCAGTGTGATTGAAAGGGTGTTGATTTAAAAGTATTCGTCGAGTAGGCTTTTAAACAGTTAGATTCACACGCAATTTTATCTACTTATAGTGCAAAAAAATGAATCCCAACTACTTGTTCAAAGCCAATAACCTTCTTTTAGTGACTTTTAGTGAGCAGTTTCGTTTTAGTGTAGCATAAAAAATAGGAAGCAATATTAATATGAATGACTTGATTTTGATTAGGAAATAGAATGAGTAATTCGACGAGATATCTTTAAAAATTATAAATTGTCACGGTCAATGAATTGTGTAAATCCTTTCGAAATGATTTAAGTTACATATAAACCTCAAACTGTCCATTATGTAAAATATTGGAGTGTGTTCGGCGCTACGCGACTCAAACACTCCAATATTTTACATAATGGACAGTTTTCGGCTTATATCTATCACATACCTACATGCATTTAAATAATATGCATGAATCATGATAATGTAACTTAAGTTATCAGGAGCACTGGTGTTCAACAATAATATCACAAAGTTTGTGATTATATATTTCAGGTGAGATTTTGTTTTGGTTTTGATGACATCAGACAATGCACCTGTCAATATTTTGCCCCCCCCCCCCTTGAGAGGTAGGCATACACAGACATACTTTAGACAGGAGACCATTTCCGACAGACAGGAATTTGATAAACTTAATGACTCTGGCCTAGTCTGGGTCCCGGGAAATAGACTTTGGCCAGGTTTTACATCCATGTCGCATTTGATACACCAAGTAGGCTATAGGGTGGGGATTAAAATGACTACGGTTGTCTCTAGGGTGGGGATCTAGATATCAAAATTATAGAAATGTCAAATTCCCCAGGGTCGGCCCGCCACTCCCTCCGTGCGGGCAAAATATTGACAGGAGCACAAGTACATCCTAACTGTTCATTTGCTACAAACTTGATTTCATTCACAAATGACGCACCTAACTTGGTTCAGTTAAGGTAACCTTTAACGAAATCAAGAGGTAAAAAGTAGTAAATCAGAGACTATTTTACAACAAGACGATAATTTGATTGATTTGTCATGCAGTAGTGTCACTGTGACTGTCAGTTGCATCAATTTCTCTGTTTTCGTAAGCTCCAACAGATTAATACACCACTTTGTGACCGAATGATGCGTACAGATATATAATGATCAATATACTTAAATACTTACATTGAATAATGATGAAAACACCGTGAATAAATAGCAAATACAAGATAATTTATCGAACAGTTAATCACTTCACATCCTCCTACAACCGAAGTCGTCCATGTTATGACGTCATACGGTTGAGTGTAAACATTTACGATATATAGCTGAAATATGTCATCGTCATCTACATACACCCTTGAGTAATCATGAGCCGATCGCGGTCGTATAATTCTATTTTTGTAAATGATTTTTCAGGGTATGGTTTATGCTTTACCAGTTTGATATCCGATGTATTACATACGAAAAAAATGTTTAAACAATAGTTTATGTTATTCGTTAGTCTATTAATAGTTTTTGATTATAAACTCGCTAATCCCATCAACTGTCTACTGTAACACTTCAGGGAATTGTTGTAACATCTTAGATACCAATGTGTATCAAATTTCCTGAAATTGCTGGTAGTTGTGAATATTAAGTTAACCATTATATCAATAATTACGGTTTATGAATAACATCAAATTTATGCTTGGCAATATATATAGATTTGTATCAATATTGGTTTTATATACAGTATGTATATTATGTGCATGTATGTAAGTAAATGATATACGTAATCTGGTCATTAAAATCAGTTAATATAATTTCTACATCATCGCTCATTACCACTAACTAGGATAGCAAATCACATCCTAACTTTAATTAAGGTATTACACCCATATAAGCCTGTACATAGTTTATTCTGACGTTTCGATTTCTGCTCATTATGTATGCTACATAAAAATGTTAATATTACAAATACATGCAGTACACGTATTGCCCAGTTATCATTATTCCTTTGATAGTTACCTCGGATACTTCAATTTATTTTACGACAAATAAATTATTTTTGTAAGAGTTGTTGCCCTTGTCGAAAAAATAGAAAACTTCATTTCTGTATAGACGGTGACCAATCATGATTGTTCTTCATCACATACTGTCTTACTGCATACTTTTACCATGATTTTTCATTGAAATGGGTGCTCTTTGTCTTTAATCTTCGAAACATGGGTTACTATACCATATATAGACATCAGTGCCGCAAATTTAAAGGGAACATATATAACTCAAAGGAATGTTAATTCTTGATTCTTAGAAAGCTCATGGCAAATCATTTTCTGTCACGGAAACCTATAAAACTATAAACATTTCCAAATTTAATCTGATCCATTTTGAGAAGAAGAAGAAACAATTGTGAGTTAGGATCATTAAGTATTAGATGTTTAGATGTTTATTTATTTTCGTGATTATGACGCATATAATTTGTATCAGTATATCGAAGACACACCTTTAACTGGTTATCTTGTACGTTGTCATTTAGCATAACAAAGTATGTACGTATACATAGTTCCCACATCTACATTATTTACCTCACTTTTTCTTAACTTGAAAGGCAAATTTCTTGTGTGTTTAATAGAAAAAAAGAAGAAAAGTAACAAATCAATTTATAACAGATAACTTAATCATGAAGTTATAAAAAACATAAGCGCATCAGGTTTAAGAAAATGTAGTTGTCACATATGAATATACTATAAATTGAGAATTATCAAAACAAAAATATAAATATCTTTTACCTATATGCTTCTTAAATTTGCCTTTCAATATGCCCCCAATTCAAAACATGGGAGGTAAATATTGTAGATGTGGTAACTATATGTATACAGTTGAAATGTAATTATGTATACATGTTGTATAAGGCTTTATTATGACTCACTGTCCAGACACAATTTGTTATCTTAATTACCTGTGTTTACTTATCTGTGGCCGTGTACACGTTTCATTAAGTTTTGTAATTAGAACCTTGGACCCATATGACTGTGTATATTAACTGGTCTCAGTGAGAACTAATCAAGTTATCATTTACTTTATCAGTCTTTTTGTTTTGTTAGAGTAATACAATTTCACGTCATAGGGTGGACATATAAATAATTATGATGACCAGTAGATAATTATAGACAATCCAGGAAACGTGCAGATACATCACATAAATAAATAATTACAGAAAGAACACATTACCATGCACTTACTTACTTATTACATGTATTTGCACGAACGAGCGTGAATCTCATGTCATAATCATATATTGTTACATGTATTAAGCTCTTGTCAGTAGACTCACGTACTGAATATCCTCATGTATGTCACACTGCAAAAATTAACCGACCATAATTATATGTATTATGCATAGAATTTGAATTACTGGTAATCTGTAAAGCCGGGTTATTTCGTTGTTCAGTTCTATACATTGATAATGCAGTGCATGTATATGTATGAACCAAAGACATTACATATATCATTTTATTTCATTTTATAGTCCAGTCGGGAGTCTTAAAGTCTAAAAAGTGAGCATATTTAAATTTCGTGTTTGTGTTTTGTATAGATTTTAAGACCTAGCTCTTGTACATATTTGGTTCGTCTATGAAAATTTCAAGTTCGATCTTGGTATTTTAGTTCCTCTAGCACCGATGTTTTGTCATTTTTTCTAAAATAATGATAGACCCAGACCTAGCGCCAGATTAGAGATTTAACTTTTTAAACGGATTAACTTTTTAACTGGCAACTCTTCGAACACACCTGGTAGTCCGCATATCCTCTATGGAATATAAATGATATGTTAAGTTCTGGGCGGACCACATTGGTCATATTCTGCAGCATGTTCGCGTTGTGGTGACGTCGTTAATCCTGACCCGTTGATCGTTTTTATCTCCATAAGAGCACAGATCAAATCCATCTGATACGTTCATCCAAACTAAGGTACCCATGTGGGAAATTGATAAGCTGCATACATGTGTTTGTTTCATTGGATTTTACGCCCCTTTATAACAGTCAGAGTCATACGAGGCGGACAGTTCACCTAATCATTGTTCCTGGAAAGAACCAGCACTAGCTAGACTCCCATCCTCCGTAAGTAACTGCTTACTTTCTCATATAAAGAGACATGGTTGGTAGCTGGGCTTGAACCCACGTCCCTCTATCAGTGAGAGGTTACAGTGATTTGAAGTCAGCGACTATAACAACCCGACCATGGAGGCTGGTCTTACGCTGCACAGTCCTGAGCTATTACCATAGATCACTGAAGTTAGTGTGCAGGCACCGCTTTCTTTTCTTTGTGTGTGTGTGTGTGGGGGGGGGGGGGGGGTATCTGGTTACACTTAGGCACATATATACACGCACATATATGATATATAATATTGTTAAATATTTACTGATCTACAATACTCCAACTTAGATCTGAGGTATTTTGATTATATACAATGATAAGTTTGACCTGCTATAAAAGATGTAAAACACGGATTTAAATTCACGTTAATCCAATGCACGATCATCTTGCATGTTATACCATGAATTTACTTTCATACAAACCTACTGTACGAGGTTATTTTCTATATTCGTGAACATTTATCTCACTACACTCCAAATTTAGAACATCGTAGTGTGATGCTCTCACAACCAAAAAAGGGAAGCAACTTCTTCGAGTTAGAACTTCATAGTGACCAATCTCTACACAGAGGTGTCGTTCTTTATCTCTCCCATGCGAGACGCAACGAACGACAACTCTAGGTAGAGATTTCATGGTGACGTAAACACCGTAACGTCATGACGTCATAATTGAGCCGATGTCATAACGACAACGGCGTTATACTTAATTTCGCGATATCAAGAGCTCGACAAAATGTTTTTTATTCCGGTATGTATAATTGCATTTCCTTTCTTTAAACCTATCAAAATCGTGTAATTTATTACTTTGTGTTTAACGTGAATATCTGAGTGTTTTGATATGACTTTGACAAAAAGTATCTTGTAAATTCTAGCTTGTCGTCTACTTCATTCCAAAACTCGAGGAATTTATTATTACTGTTTTATGATTCTCCGGAAAAGATTGCACGTAAATAAGAATGACCTCTACTTATTGTAGAAATAGCTAACGAATTGTAATACTTTGGTCAACGAAAGTGTATTAATTTTGTAATATGGTACGCACCCTTTAACAAACTGTACGTCCTTTCTTCAGACCAGAAATTTAAGAAACGTTCCTATCGGTTACCAGTGGTGTAAAAGCATAGCTTGTCTAACATCTAAACATCTGATTATAGATCGTGCTGGTGACGTAGATTTAGTGAAGGAACCAATGACAGAACACAAAGCCGTCGAAGAGGAAAAATTCAGAACGGTATGAATCACTGAAATTTTACTGCGGCATATAATGAACCTATGTAATAACAGCAACATATATGTATTCTACCAATAATTACAGTATATTTGTATATTATAAAGTATTGTTTATGTTAGATCTTTGTAGTTTTTTAATCAGATTTATTCGTTTCATGATTTTGAGATAACAAGCTACATAAGCATACGATAATGGATTCTATAAATGCTTAATATGTGGAACGTTTTTTTTTACAAGTAGTAATCATAAGTATTATTTAATCAATCAATCGTTTTATAATCTATCAATAAAGTTAACTGTAATGTAAAAGAAACATGTGTTTTATTACATTTGAATGATTTTATCATTTGACTTAATTATGCAAAAGGTATGTCTATTGTACACGCGTTACCTTTCCAGTTCGTCAAATTGCTAAAACGAATAGCTGGACTTGACTATGGCGATTATTCTGTCCACTCAGAAAGGGCCACAATGGGGAAACAGGAAGAACAAAGAAGTACTTACAAAGATGGGTACGTACCAGCAATGCGTACATCCACACCGTCCACGGACAGAGAGTATACACGACAGATACTCCAGTGTTCTGAATCACAGTTAGATCAATTCATGAACAATAAAGAGTTGAAACGAATACTCCTAAAATGGGGGAAGAAAATAAACAATGGACACAAAAGCACACGACCTGATACTCCACGATGTCCAATATTCTCAAAATACAATGACATAGTGATTGAAACCCCGAGAATACGACTTGCATCAGCCTACATAGGAAAGAGGGCAGATATTAAAACATCATGGTATAAAGTAAGTCCTGCTCGAAAATATCTATCACTCATAAATAGCGATTCTGTGGGTGATACATACGACACAGCTATGGGAATAAGAGAATCAGAAAGTTACAAATACAGCCAACTCCACCTTGGTAACGAACGATTGACTGATGAAGAACCAGACTTTGAGAAAACTATAGAATTGGAAATAGAAAACCAGCTTTCAGACCGGGCATTAAGCGTATCGAGTATCACAAAGGTAGAAACTGCAGACGCCGACAATATATGTACACAGACTGACATTCAGAGTATTGAGACTGAATTTGAGGTTAAACGACATGTTCCCAAACAATCAACATTTGGTAAATTACGGCGAGTTTCCTTCAGTAACGATATTATGATCGATCATGAAAAGTTACCAGATGTGTCAGCCATGGACGACAACTTAGAGGAATGCAATGATGTTAACATCAAAGCTCAACTTTCGCATGCACATACTAGTAGTCAAGATGACGTGAAATCTAAGGGACATAGCGGTGACAATGCTAATGTAAATGAAATGAACCACCGCGGACAGAGGGAAAACAGACTTACAGGAACTGATCTACGTAAGAATTTGAGAAGTTACCAACTACAAGAAGCACAGCCCCGGATGTACACAACCACTTCCCAGACCTCTCTTGCAAGAAGGAATACTCTTGAAACATCTTACCAAACCAAATTGAGGTCTGATAAAAATCATTTTCTCTCCAACAGAGTTATATCAGCACAGTCAAGATACGGATGCCTCAAAGCTCGTGACGTCATCAGGAATGAAAACATAAAAATACAAAATCGACTTGAAAAGGCTTTACCTGTAATTGATACATGGAACCGCATAAGACCTAAACCAGCCAATCAAATGGGAGATGTCCAGTCATGTGTTCTTGATCAATGCAAATATGGGTCTTTGGTGCATTTTCAGCAGGTAAGACAGGCGAACGCTAAGACTCAATTACGACTAAACAATGCCAGATCAAAAGTTTGTTCATGGCAATCAGGACAAATCATGTCATTACTGACCGCAGGACAGGCGAGGAAAATAAAAGCGAAAAGGAAGTTGTACTGAAATCAAAATGCATCACTTAAAAACGAACACATCATTAAAATCATCTACTACTTCAATGTCGTATTTCGTTGTTTTTATTGTCTCTTTACACGTACCCGCTCGTATATATCACGTCTACTACAAAATACTCAGAATATTACCAGAATATATTGGGTCTTTAATGGAGATATTTGTTTTAGATATTGGGTCTGTAATGGAGAGTTTTATTGTAAATGGTGAGGAGGAAGGTAGTCTGCGTGATATAAGCGTTATAGGGTGAGTAACTGACCCGATATGGGATATACGGTTCTGTGGAAAACCATATCGGGTCAGTTACTAAACCTGTAACTATTAGTATCTTGTTACTTCCATAGTGATAATTTCTACAGGGATGTGAAACACTAATATCGAGATAGTGAGCTACACAACACCATTTGTCTGCTTTACGATTTTATTTTTCTAAACAACTCATCAGTATTTAACAATTAGCAAAAGCGGAATGATCCAAAATCAATCGAATACATGTACAATGTAATTATAATTTGCATAATACACAATTCAAAAATGTCAACAGTATTAAAATCAAAATTTGTTTTCTATACAAAAACAAACCAACATAATTGATATTAATTAATTACGAAGTTTTAAAGTAGCAAAGACCATAAAATCTGCAAGCACAAAAAATACATGTTCAATGTGTTTGGAAGTATTCGGAATACGTCGGACTCCATTTAGAACGAACGTTATGCGACTTTCTAGAAATGAACTCAAAGATGTGACGTAGAAAATACGCCAAAACAGGTCGAACTTTGCCAGGCTTGGAGTAAACACCATCCGGTAATTCACGATACAAAAATGGTTAGTCCGAAAGAGCGTTCATACACACGAAAAAATTGTCAACAAAGAGGGGTGAAAAACCTTCCTTGTATGCAAGTGTGGTGGTTTGACAACAAAGCCTCAAGCCATGATGGTCTTATGGATGTTATTGCCAACAACACGTGATTAAAATGTGAATTGAATTCAGAAAGATGCAACAACTAATAAATCATGGTTACTGTAAATCACTTTAGTAAATTCTGAATAACAATAGAAAATTGATACATGTAGTTTGCATAATGACAAAAAAACACAATTAGTTTTAACTTTTAACAACATTGCTAATTTACATTGGAATAAGATACTTTGACACCGGTGATAAATATGATAATGAATGCACGAATACAGTATCCAAACTGTATAACAAATGCAAAATTTTATGATACAACACATTTGAATTAATACAACAAACAATTTGATCTATAAACATGCTAATTGATCAACCAAACTGTGAATAACTTTTAACCTCTACTTTTACATAGTACCAAAAGAAATATCCTCAGCCCTAACAGTATAGGTTACACACTCATAACACATCGTTTCTGAATGGACAGAATTTATCGGTTGAGACAGAAATATATTTTAGGATCTCTTTCTATATCTTTGATAGTACCCGATCATTTTTATGAGACAAATACAGTTGTATGTTTGACAATATGCAAGATTGCAAAGGCTAAGCAATTTTTGTCACACAATGTCACGGGTAACTTAGCTCGATTTATCAAATTGAAAATACACAAAACGAGCATAGAACGTGCACGACATAGAAAAACTCGATAAATGTGGGAAAACACACGCAGTATGACATGACAATATCGTAACTTTGTTATTTTATCAGCTTGAGATCTAACAACGATTAGAGCTGTATCTGGAGGACTGGGTTACAGGGAATAATCAGTCTTCTTAATCTTTGACCGATCTTAAATTATCCCAGCCTCGGAAATAGACAATCTATCGTATAATGCAATGCATGAATAATAAATTGTACACTATGTTGAGCTAACACTTTCGATCCAGATAGTTATTTCTCCTTTCGTTAAACGACTCACACTAGAGATAGCTTGGTATGTGTGTTAAACGCATAATGTCCATGTTTTAGTGATGATACTAGTGTTTGCAGCATTTAACATGCCAGGTCATTCATATCAATGAAATATACTTGAGCAATACAAAACTTCAACAATAAATGTTGACAATTTACAGTAAAGAACTATATACTACCTACATGTAACTAGCACGAACTGAGAAATACTCAGACTAAGTTAAGGACGTGTTTTGTAAGGCTAGAAAAATAGTCATGCTTAGAGTTACTTGATAACAAAATTAGAGTTACTTGATAACAAAATTAGGGTCACTTGATAACAAAATTAGAGTTACTTGATAACAAAATTAGGATATGGGTGTCGCAAAACTGTGTTTTTTTCTGAAAACCTTAAGCAAAAAATACAAGCAACGATTCGTCCCCAAAGGTTTTGTACTTTGTTTTTTTGGCCGTTTGAAAATTTAAGGTCGGGGATAAAAATAGCCTAAGTCGGGTAACATTAAACACGACTATTTTGTCTGGCCTAAACACAGTATGTTCATTGAAAATTGAGCAATTTATACAAAATGTCTTGTGTCACACATATGGTGATCACTAACAGGTTCATTTCATTACAATTGAACCAAACAACACTGATCCTAGAATCGGTTACGTTAGGCCAAGAAGTGTTTGTTTCCGGTTACATAATCATTTAAAATAGAGTAGGTAGATCGGGGCTTATTTCTGTTATTTCTTTTATATCGTTCTTGTAGTTTCGACATTGAAAGCTAAAAGGTAAAAAGCGAGAGAGTTGATTTTCCGTTGCTCGGGTTAATAAAAAGTCTAATGTAGCGCGAGGAAATAAGGTTAGTATGGGTTACAACCAGAAACAAACATTTCTTGACACCTTAGCAGCGAACATCAGATCGAGATTTAAAGGGACATAACTCCAGAAGGTAAGATTTATATTTTGAAAAGAAATCTAAAGTTTATCAAAGATTTTGGTGCTGTTTTTCTTGTATTCGTAACATATTTATGTATATGTACACAGTGCGAAGTATCTATTGATAAAAACGTGAAAAAAATTGTGACTTAAGCAATTTCATTTTGTCATAAATAGTTTAATGTTAAGAAAGTTAATGATAACGAATGATGCTTAGCCATTAGAGACACTTATATCATGTTTTATTGCGTTGTTTACACAAACTGGAGTTAGGTTCTTCGTAAAAACATTTGTACAGAACTATAATATACTCGAATATACAGATCACGTAAAACACGAGTCGTTAGAATCAGAAGATAACCATCAAATTAAATGGAAGCATTTACATAAAAATGAATCCAAGCTCCATAGAGACTTTTACTGAATATCAGGTATTCAAAACTATCAATTTTAAACAACGCAGTTTTGTGTCCTGTTCTTACAATTAGAAATTTCTACAGCTATCAACATACCGTATATATACAGTGCAAAAATAGTGACTACACAACTGTAATACATGTATAATTCACTTTCACTTTAAAGTGAGCACTTTTCATTTTCGTTAACGGGGTTTTGTAAAAGTGTAATAATAGACTTCTTGACCTTTACTAGTTTCTAGTAAGTCAGAGCAATAGACTCACTGGACAATAATAGACAGTGCTGACCAAATATCTCTGAACCAAAGATAAACAAATAAAAACCATCACGTCAATGGTTGTCCGACCGTCTGTAGTCTCATCACGTGATTGTATATCTTCAATGCCGGTCCAAGTTTCAATGACAACCCTTGTAACACATCGGAACGTTTCAGAAGTAGCAAAGACTGGCCGTCAATCTCCTGAAAAGGGTAAACAGTGTTTAAGCTCTGGGGTACAGTGAGTATAACAAGCTAACATCCTCGAATCATTGAGATACAACAGAGGTTTAGTGAATCAAACGTGACTTGTGATGCTACATCGAGAATCGTTAATTGTATTATCACAAATTTTGCGCCATGACTTACAGTCATTAATAACCTATTCCCCCAGCAGGAGCTAACAACAGTTCCTGAGAATCTGAGATGGTAGACCGATGACATCGTTTGTAACAGCGTCATATGTGTACTTATAAATACTAGTAGTATTATATACTAGTATACACAACAAATAAAAACATACAGTGTCACAAATTTTAATGAAATACATGCACTTGTATATGTTATAGAAAACATAAAACACCATTTACCTATCGGAACCCATAAACCATAAAAGAGAGACATACTAATACACTGCACACAATGATAAGAATCAGACTTTTGTAATCCGGGTTATACTCAAGTTTAGGGGTCACTTAATGTACCTGTTGTTTGAAGGCTTCGGCTTGTTCTGTGAAACCTTTCTCGTGGAAATATTTGACTACTTCACTGATGGACCAGTTGGTAGCATTAGGGTATACTTCACGAGGTACGCTGTCTTTCTCTCTGAAACAGAAAACGTACCATATCAGAAATGTACATACATGATCATAGAACATAACGTAATCACTGGCATCATCAGACGTTGTTCGCAACATCAACAGAGGTATCATACATACAGTGTATCAATGTTAATACAGAGTTTATACAGGACAAAATGTGCACACATATTTACCTTCAATGGGAAAATAGAGCAAAGATGTTTATCAATTTTCCAATGCGAAATAGCAAGCGAGCAATTCTCTCTAAGGCGTTGAATAAAATATGAGCAATATTTATTGCTTAAGTTTTGGTCACAGGACACGTATATTTAAATTGGATGAAGCTTTTTAACTGACGAAAAAAGTTTTTCAAGTCCATCCATGAATCCGCTTTTTTTATTAATAGGAATGCATGGATAATGTATTTTCATAACCTAAGTGTAATGTGCATGATTATGACAGGATATCTCTTGCTTCGATAAAACGGACCTCGGTCTATCACATCAAAGGTTCAATATTAAATATAATTTTATACATGTATGCGTATGAAGGTACATCACTCGTGGTAACTTGACATACAAAATTAACAATTTGTTACTAATTTACACAGAATACACGCCAGCTACGTTATTTATAAACATTCGTAAATTTATCAACACATGTTCGGTAACACAACGTACACGAAAAAATACAATAAAATATACATGTAATTACTTTTAATCGAACAAACATGCACGTGCCTAATATTTTTAGTAAAGGAAAAAGCAATAACTAAGAAATCAGACAAAAGACGCAACATTACGTAAATATCGTTTCGAACAAACATGGAAGTATCTTTTCATTGAATACATAATTTATCTGTTAAGTCTGTACTTAATGAATCGACACAATGGACAAATGCGGGACCTGTATCATTAATTAATCACTAGTTTACCATTGAACAAATAGCTTTCGCCAACAAGGTATGTCAGTTGGTAAACACAGTGAATTCCATTAAGGTTTCTATATTGGTCTATAATATTCAGTCTGCGCTACAGCATTCTGAGTGTACTAAAATTTGTTACTATGTAACTACCACTAAATCAACACGGTCAGGAATAAAAAGCAAAATAAAATACAAAAATGTACCGCTATACTAACATTATCACAGATACCATCCTCTAAATAGTACATATACTAATTTTGGACAAAATCACTCATTCCGTCATTTTAAAAAAAGAAAGTACCCTCAGCGTGTCTGTATATATAGGCAGACAAAATGACCCCAATACGAAATGCATTAAAACACACACCCTAAGTATATCGCTAGTTGAGCTCATACAGTTAACTACAAAAATAAAAGAAAATTTAAATTATAATAAATAAAATATAATAAAATCATACCTCATCTTGTCTCGTGAACTGGCGAGCGACTCTGAAACACAATAAAAACATAATCTGAAATCACGTGATCAAAAAGTAAAGACACGTGATCATTCTTCCAAATTATACATTATCAACAATACGTATATGCTCGACTGACTTGCTTAACTCGTTTTATACAGACCCGAGGTTAAAATACTGAATATTCGTATTTTAAATACAGTCGTACAATGGTCTGAATCATATTTTCGGTGATTTGCTTAAATACAAATGTATGTCCAAGGTTGGCATTTATCTTTAAAAAGTGGCCAATTTCAAGTTCGACCTATTTTACCTTACGCGTCATTATGGAATACGAAACGCTTCTTTCATCAGATTAAACAGGGCTATGTGCATATTGTACGAATATTATTGCTTCTGATCTTGAGTTTCAATCATTTTTATTACTATGTGAACGATTCGTGTTCAATGATTCACTTATTATTATGCATTACAAAAGACTGTCAAGTTTACGTTATAAAATATTCTTTCTGTATAAACAGAACTTGCTATTTTTTTCATTTGTTTGTTCGTTCATTCATTCTTTCGGCCCGTCGGTCAATCGTCCGTTCGTTTATTAACGTCTTTTCAGTGAAAATTCAGTTATATGGCGGTCAGTTCACCTAACCAGTATACTACGGACTAATTTCTGACCAGTAATTATTTCTCGATAAGTAGCCAGCAACTTCTCAACAAATGGAGGGAAGTCGAATTGTCAAATGATCGGGATTTGAAAGTCGGGTTACAAACCACTGGACTACATACGCAGTCCTATTGCTTGTTTGTATTTAACTCTTAACAGTGCACGAATCATACGATCAGTTCAATCAAAAACAATAATATGGATTTTAGTGAAAACTCCAAAATGCATTAACACAAGTGTGTGTTTGGAAAGGTAAGATAAGACAGATGTCAATAACTAGTACATGATGTTCAGTGATAGATGTAGCCAGGAAACACAGAAGTAATGAGATTAACCATGGCATACATGATAAAATGTCGACATTGGTTGCTAAAATTCATGGAAATTTTAATAAAACTTATCATATTACATGTACACGTACAGGGAAGACTTTCAATATCACAAAACATAAACAAACAAAATACGAATGACAACGGTTCGTTCGTTCAGTTCGGTGTGTTTCTGTACAGAGGTATTAAGACCATACAGAGGACACTACTGATAAAGTCAGCAATACAGTTACACCGACAACCTCACGCTCCGTACGTTAATGTCAGAAATTAACATGCACTTGGTATTAACAGAGGTGTGATACTAATGTCCATTAATCCACTGTCAGAAGACAGATTGTTTAGAAGGAAAGATTCGTCCAAGCTTTCAGCGCAAACTATCACGTCGAAAGGTCATGATATTTACAGACCAAGTCTTTCAGTGGGCGGACAAGAGGGCGAGCAAGTGAGCGGGTGGTCTGCCAACAGCTATTTTGATTACATGGTTATAACCATCATATTTCTAAAGCCACCCGTGTCAGTACTTACCAGTGTCCGTGGATTTCACAGTACTGTCAGCAATGTGTATGTAACTGTCATCACTTATGTCATCAATATCAACTCCATCCTGTACACATTCATTACAAACCCACTTCCCTGTAATACCCAAAACATCCATCAGATTGTAGTCCCAATAGTGAAATCAGTATTTGTTTGTTTGAGTTTTACGCCCTTTTTCAATAGTCAGTGTCAGAGACGGACAGTTCACCTAACCATTGTTCCTGTGAAGAATCAGTACTAGACTCCCATCCTCCACAAGCAACTGCCGACTTTCTCACATAAAGAGACGTGGCGGGTATCGGGACTCGAACCCATGACCCTCTATCATTGAGAGGTTACAGTGGTTTGAAGTCAACTACCTTAACCACTCGACCACGGAGTCAGATCAGTGAAATCAGCGTATGCAAGCCAGTACACAATGCTCGAACATTGTTCCACGTCGCATCTTAATCAGTAAACTTAGAATATACACTTTGTGTAGACTACATGACAGTCCTTCCTAATAAATTCATACATCCATTTCTCCAATCAGTGAACAACGCGAGTGTTAAATTTCCAGAACTTACACCAATATTTAGATGTTATATGAACAAGTTCAGAGCTGTCCCCGCTTGTATCAAATATCATAGATATACGACGGTCCTGCAAAAAGTTCTGTCATCGAGTTCAGATTTCTTAAACGCAAGGGTTTATAAAATCTATTTTTACAGCAAACCTTCAAACCATTCCACCTTTACCGAAACACATAATTGTAAGTTTGTAACCTTTTTACACAATCTCTAAAAACAGATAAATTGTCTTCTTTCAGTACAATTATGTTGAGGGAACTGGTAAATTGCGCTGCCAAGAGAATTCTTGGACCTATATTTCTTTCCAGAAAACATTTCCTTAAGCCTTAGAAATATAAAGAACTCACAGAGACACAGGTCAAGTGATTAAGGCGGATGGTTTACAAGAAAAAAAAACATTTTCAGGGGCCAGAAAATACTTAACGATGTCAAACTAGTGAGATGATGCATTGTTGTGTATAAGATGGACCCTGGCCATCCCTAACATGGACGTTTCTAATAATAAAACTCTTCTACTTTTTTCGACTAAGTATAGAGTTAATGCAGACTCATCCAGTGATTGTGTGCATGACAAGACGGACACGTTACTTAAATAACTGCCCCATTAGACTTGCAGAAAATTGCGTACAACATCTATTTAGAACTTGAGATTCTCTTGGCAATACAGGAGCGTTTTTTATATGTTTTTGCTTCCATTGTATATAACCATGTTTGCCTTGGTAGCAGACGTCTTAGACCTACCAGAACGGGTACCATCTTCAATAGACATGTGCCATGCTTTAAAAGCACTAACCCACCTAAAAACTGTGCACATTAAAATGCCCTGGTGTCATTCATATCAAACAGTTCATCTAATATATGCTTTGAATTTTTTATCTAGCAAAATGCGGCACTTATAAGTAGTCTTTTCGTCCACTATACCATATAACTAGTACACTGGTCAGTTTATACGACTACACGTATTTCAATGTGAAATATCTTGGTCATTTGAAAAGCAATTTGCGCAGAATAAATGGATATCGTTAGATTTTGTACACTAAATTCAAGTGCAGTGAAGCGTTTAAAAAATCCACGGATATATCTATGATAGCCCATAAGTGACAGAACTTTTTGCCGGACCCTCGCACAAGCGAGGACCGACGAGAAGATTGGTGAAATAAACTATCCCCATACCTTGTGGCTTATCAGCAACTTCCGGCACATGGCATGTCATGTGATAGCCTTTATCACAAGCATCACAGAATAGCATGGCATCCTGTAAACGACTAAATTTTTTAGTATTTGACTGAAAGTTAAAAATCATCTTGTGAGGGATTTATACGTATAAAGTGCACAAAAAGGTAATTTCATAATAACATTGATGTTAAACACAAATCGATGGTCATTTGTATTTACAACCCATACGCTGACATTCGCATACAATAAAACAAAGTCGTAACAAGTAAATTCTAATATTATATATGACCCATATATTTACATTAGACTCTTACTATAATATATTGTGATAAATTGTGTAAAATTAACAACTATGTTGCTTTTTCATTTGAAAAATAAGCGTTTATGTATAATTAAACACAAGAGGAATTGGAGCTTAACGTGTTTATAATTTTCGATGTACCGCGTCATTGTATTATTTAAGCATCAATCAGCATAAATTAAATAGAACCATACTCGTACTTTTTCTTAACATTTTATTAGGTCATTTTTTTCATTTTACATTGCGTGACAGATAAACGGGTTCTTGGGTAAAAAACGTATACTTTAGTTTAACGACTTTCGTAATGTAGACTTAAATTGATGTCTTCTTTTATCAATGAGGTCATAATTAAAAACTGTTCGTTTGCAGTGACTCTACCCCGATAATTTTCAGTGGGTAGGTAGGTAGGACATACTTTTTACAGTTTATTCTAAATTGAACCATCGAAGGCCAAAAAATAGGGTTCGTACCTTTCTTGGTGAGAATAGGTAGCGTTAATTTACTGCAAACAAACTGTTTATGAGAATGGCAACAGTAAGAATTTTTAAGAAGCGAAAGCGAAGCGAGAGCTTTCATAGTGATAAACCCAGTTTTGTATTAACTAAATCGTTACGCCTCTTATCCATACATTCGCGTTGAAAATAGTACCACTGGTTTTATAACCGATTGCAGTTATGATACACGTTGGATATATTTTTTATAAAAGTAGAGAAATGACTTACAGCATCTCCAGGATCGGAGCATATACAGCATGTTTTACAATCTATACATTGCCAAGCCGTGTTCCGAGCTCTGCAGGCCAGTTCTGGGGAGTAATTCATACAAGAAGGATGCGCTGAAAAAGTAAGTCATTCATTAGGCCAGAAAAATAGCCATGTTTATGGTTGGGTACCCCACAGACCTCATTCAAGTTTGGCACCGATCCTTATGTATCTAACAGCGGAATTCCAAAATATGGAACTATTTGGTGACTATTCGTTCCCCATAAGTACGGAATGCATGTTTATGAAAAATAGAAAGAAATGGCTAAAGATGCAACCTACCTACCAAGTTTTGTTGTCTAACCGTAGAAAATGTAAAACATTTATTTATTTTTCTTCGTCGCTTCGTAATAATTGTATTGAATGATACGTAAGAAGTTATATACGTGTATTCGACACATTCAGAAAATCGTTGTTGTAAAATAATACGTAACAGAAACACCACAAGAGACGCGTCTGCATTTGCAGCACAATATTGTTGTAGACATTATGGTGTGATATGTGATACATATGTAGGTTACTTTGATATGTGTTGTATTTCTTACAATCTGAGGCCGAACCAGATATTGTAACAACATAAGCACATCGAGACAGTAACTTCCAGTTTAATCAAGAATAAACGATGAATATAGTAGCGTCATTTCCGGTTCCGATCTATGTTCAGAAATTGTATTTCCGTGTCGTTGTGTCTTCGATTTTTTGGGGGCGAAGACACGAACACACATTCCCATCCAGAGAGTCACAGAAACTTAAATATTTAACTTGACGACAGACACGCTGAAATTACAACTTAAATACAAACTCAACTTGCCTTTCGCATTGCAGTCTTTACAGAACAAAAGTTCCTCCGGTGAATTGAACTTATTTTTCTCACTGCTTTGTTGACAGAAATCACAGAGATGTGGCGGCATCACGGGTACAGGGGCAGATTCGGGGACCACTTCTACATCACGTGCTTTCGTGCATGCGTAGGGCATACTTAAACTACGTGACACTTTTTGAAATCGAGAAAGCTGAAATGTGATAAAAATCTATTACAGGAACTGTAAATGTCGTTAACACTCTAAAACTATTGGCAATGTAATGCAGAAGCTGTGAAAGCGAGATGTTGGTACAATAAATGCTTTGGCGATGGCACGCAATGTGACTGAAATCAGTAATCACGAGGAAACTGAACAAGTGGATTGAAATATCGTAATTCTGTAGGACAATTTAGTATTTGGACTCGTAAATATGTGAGTTCATAGATGTGTCCTTATTAGAGCTATCATTATACATCAAAGTTCATATCAGGCACAGTGAGAAGATCGTTAGCTAATTGGTTGGCTGATTCAAGTTCACAAAGTTTTTTTCAGACCTGTTTCTGATATTCTTAATGTGGTGTTCGGCACTGACTATTTTCCCATTTATTTGTTGATCGATTAACTAACTGATTTATCGATTTGTTTGTTGACTGATTGATTGATTTGTTGATTATTTGATTAAAGTGACATCAAAGTACATAGAACATTATCGAATTCTTTGTTGAGAGGCACTAAAAGAAAGAAAGAAATTCGTAGCAGAGACAGCAAGCTTCAACATCCAAGAGAATTAAACATTAATGATAATCCGGGACTTTACTGAGAGCCAAACGATTTTTAACAATTGTTCGTTCGGAATTCATTTAAACATGAACTATAAAAAAGGTTGAGTCAGTGACAAATTGGACTGATGATATTACATGCGATGTTAAATTGTCTTCTACGACTGCATTATGTGGGTTAGCTTGGCAGTATGAGCTTGCGGATAGAATGTGGTTACTTGTTAGTACTGGTTAAGGTCTAAATGAAGTCCATGGAAGCTGGTTAGGATAACTGCCTGACACGATACAACTGAAATAATGTTGGAAATGGCGTTAAATCCAATGAAAGAAATAAACACATACACCAAAAAATAAATGAATAAACAAATGAATAAGCAAACCAATAAATGAAAGAAGGCTGGAACTAAGCACAACGGTTCTCGACGTTTATACATGTTTGACATAAAACTCGTTTCCTTTGTTTTGATAATACTTTCTCTCTGTAGACATAAATATCACATCGCAAAATAGCATTGTATAATCAACCGTAATAAATAACAAGGGGTATAAGTGTTAACTAATTTATATTTTATAACGTTTTCCGATCTCGCAATAGGACTGAATTTCTCGATCTATTTTAATCAATTAGTCGTGAAGTAAAGAAGTTGGGCACGGTCGTATTTAATTTCCGTCTATTTAAACGGCTTAAGTTAATGATATCAAGATCAAGTAAGGTAATGTGGTTTAAAATAGCTACACGTAAGACATCATTACGTGACAAAGCAAAATTTTAACACGACATAATAAGCCTGTATTTACACAGAATAATAGTTCATGTTCAAGAAAGTTTAATAGTATAAACATGAATACATGCTATGTTTTATCTATTAACAGCAAGCAAGACGTCTTAAATATTTGGTTATCACGTAAAATCGTTTATTCTGCAAACACATATCATAATTGTCACACATATCATAGTGTGTGGGTCGAATCGAACGAATAAGCACAAATATCTATAAAGGACATATTCTAGTTTCATATTATGCATCAGTTTGCTGAGAGTTATATGTACCGAAACATAGTTATGATCTATTTACTCCGCCTACCCTATAGTAGAATAAACAGTTGTGTATTTCATGGAACATTTACGTTGTATTTCAAAGGACGTACACATCATTTCAAATTGTTAACTATTGCGTCTGTTCAACAACAAAAAAGCTTTGAATGCCACACGACTAACTGTGTCTCTACTTGTGTCCATTCAACCCATAAAATGGACGTACTCGAATGATCATTTTCGAGGACATTCGAATGAGTATTGTTTGATTAGACCTTCTCAAAATAAAGTAATTCAGTACTCAATCATGTAACAAATTCAAATGTTTTATAGGGCATACAAGTATTGTGTAAGGTTTAATGAAAGCTAGTATCCTCAATATATAAGCTCTCCATACACGAGTAGGATTGACTGAAACATTAGGAAATAGACAATCCATCAAATCGGTATAGGGTAAAAATATATCAAATGGCTGCCGGGCTTGTAATGGTCAACTAAGTTATCTCGTCACGGATTGCTTCATGATTTGCAAGCAAAATATAATATCCTTTGAGACAGGCTGAAATTATCGTACAGCACAAATGAATGCTTTGTTAGAAAGTAAGAGCCTGAATAAGCCCCTAAGGGCAGGCAATAATATACGTATTGTGTGTAACGCTCTAATCGGTCAGAAACATCGTTTTATGATAATAGAGCTATAGTTAGTGTTTTAAGTCAAATATTCCGAAACTGGAGTGAATATCAAAAACATGTATATGGGAAGCGCAATATTTTCACAGTAATCCACATTCAAACGGACACATGATTTCAATAAAGACTTTTAAGTAAACTGTATATAAGCCCCATATTGGTTCGTTTTCACGATGGCGTACATATCAAATGCATAACGAGAGCCAATCGATTACCTCGCAATGTACCGGTACATGGGCAAAGGCATGCTATATTTCATAGAACCTAGATACGATGCAAAACTAATGTAAGCCAGTTTTTTTTTAAAGAGACAGATACGCTTATTCCGCGACAACCCTTTACATAAGCTGCGAATTATTATAATAAATAAATTATGATGTAAATCTAATAAATAATTATTATGTTTTATTGCACATACAAAAAGACCTAACTGTTAAATCGTATTGCCGCATTACAAATGCCAAATGGCTTATTGTGCTTCAACTATGTAGCTTTGAAATCATAGACACGTATCAATTATGGAAACAAACATTCGTTCATGCTCTGGAGCCGTTGCAAGGCTAGCCTCACGTCCAGCGTTCCGTCTTTTTTTTGACGCGTATTGAACTGTTATTCAAATACTTCAAACACAAAGATTTCAACCTCTTTGATATAAAAACTCGGTCAGATAACATATAAATGGAACGATCGTTTTTTGGTGCCAAATGCTGCAAGGGAGAAATTAAAAAGACGTGACAATTAGTGAATTAATCTCCATCAAGCGCATGCTATCCCTATACATTTCACTGATTAATTGAAATGGAAAGAGAAATAATTCCTGATACGGAGTTACAAGAGTAGGACAGCGGCCAAAAAAACAACTGATAACCTTAATGTAAGTTAGTCTTTTAGATTGTCAAAGAATGGCCCACTTCGAAAATTTTCACCAATAAGGCCTACATAGCTTGTAAAAAACGTTTGTATTTTTGTATAGTACAATGTATCATTAAAATGTTTCAATGATGGTCCTATGTATGATGTGTAAAATATAACTATGTAGAACGTTTTAGGCAATTTTTTTCTTGAATCAACTATCATAATCATATTGTATAATGATATTCTCGCTACTAGTTGTGCACTAAATAGGTATGGCTTAAAAAATAGAACGTTTTTTTTTCACGGACTGTAAACATCGCGGAACTTGAGTGCGATACCTCATAATGGAGTTATCGATTTACGATAATCGATCATCAATGACGCTTCAGTCTAATCAGTTTCCATGCCCTCTTTTAATCTTATCCGATAAGAGAAATTTACGCACTAAAAAGCCATATAATTATAATAAGCTTAAATCAATGAAAAATTTCAGTGGGTAGGTAGATAGGATTTTTTTTCACAATTTATTTATTATATTTAATCCCAAATTACATGTCATCATAATGCTATTTTTAATGACAAAAAAATATATAACAAAATCCTGAGAGGCCAAAAATAAGTTAAGTAGGGGCTTTTCTGGCGAGTAGGTAGCTATACGGCAAACAATGTTTTTTTAAGAATGGCCTCAATATAACGGATAAGCGGATAAATGTAGGGTTTCTGTCACAAAGCATCATTATTAATCCATATTTCATTTATATTTTATCATTATTGAGAAGACCTTGAACTAATCAGGCTGGTGGAGTATATTTTGACCTACATAATACAGGTAATAATTACGTACTACCCACCTGCATGTCAATGGGTATAGTACAAGATAAGGCGTGAATTACATTTCGAGATTTAAGCGCACTTATTATTACTGATATCTTTATTCTTAATAGGTATATAAATACATTTTTATTGAAATATCTTTGTGTCTTTGCAGTTACAATGTAGAGTGTCGGCAATGTGTAACAACTTCGACGCATTATCTTGAGTGTGGATAGTATCAGGTAGGTATATTAACATACTAGCGTTAATATACGTACCTGATAATATGATAGAAATTAATGTACGTTCACAACGAATGTCGAGACGAGAATATAGAAAATAAAATCATAATATTAGTAAGATTAATTCTACTTCCAAACATTTTTTCTCGCGAAATCAACAATAAATTGCACGTTCAAACAATTTTCTTCAAAGGAAAAATGGTGTTAATTTATACACTTACATGAGTCACGCATATAGCGCCCAGAGGGCGAGTATTGCGCTCGTGTACATGCTCGAATTGTATTAGCATAAAGTACTTCAGAAAAACGAAAAAAGATTGCAGTTTTATATGCGTTATAAATCAATATTGAGTTTTAATTTTGGAGACAACTAAGTACAGGGATTCGACGCAGCGTCTAAAAAAAGAAATTTACGTCATAATGGTACATTTGCATTTCGAAACTTCAACGAAGACGGACAATGTTACGAAGGTATACGAGTATAATTTATATACGTACGTTCCCGGAAAATGAGTTTTATCATTGACCGTTATCAAATATGTTAACAATATAATTAGTACTGAGTGAGTGATTTATACAGTATACATAACATCATGTTAATATGAACATGGATGAATTATCAACAAAGCAATGTCTAGCTGTGTGATAGTCAATTGTACATTTATACTGATTCATTGACAGCCATTATAATTATGCCGATAAATCCAGTAAACTGGTAAACATTAAAATGGCCGAAATACTGAGCGATTATTTAACTACACGCTGCATAATCGGGTGTTTATCGTCCGCTACTTTCGGTTTGCCAACTGACCACGACCATTGATTAATCATTAGTTATATCATAACTGTGTCCAAATTTTACATAATTAAGTGTTATCACATATTACACGACAGTCAAACAGTTTCTTCCAATGGAAATAAATACTTAACACCAACAACGAATGTCGATGTTTCTGAATACGAGCAAAATCGAACTTGTATTGAAATATTGTTAAACGACTGGCGAGTGGTACTACGAGTATATGCTACTATAGCGTCACGCACAGTGACCCGCCCCATGTTTACGCTTATCAGCTAATAAAATATGTATAGATCAAAATAGGCTAGGCCTTTTCAATGAGCGAAAATACTTCGCAAACTTACACATTTTCGCCCCGTGTAACATTGACGCCTGGTTTCGATTTCACGGGTGTTATAGTACTTAATTAGTGGGTTTATACGGATCTGTGCGTACGATACAAGTAACACGTTATATGTTGTACCTACTTTTAATTTTGGAGGTCGACCACGTTTAGCGAATACGCTCATAGATTTTTGTAAAATGGGCCTCTGTGAAACTTCGGTAACGCTAGGAGGAGATTGTTCTTCTTCTTCATCTCTGTATGGAGCAAAGGTGCCATTTGGAAGCAAAGAAAGGCGACCAGCCTCGACCTCTCTCTGGACAGCCCAATGTACAGGGTATGGACCTATATCTTCACCGTTTGTTTTCAACCACGCTTCAATTTCCCTTGAACTGACCCCTTCTCCTTCATCATAATCATCATCAGTGTCCATCAACTCCATTCCATCATTTTCAATTACTACACTGGCTGCATGGCGGTCTTTTAATATCTGATTCACCGCTTCATTGATTTTCATACTCGCTAAGTTGGAGTTAAGGACGTTTGACACGTATGTACGTTTTCTCGTTTTGGTGGCATTTCTGTAACTAGTCCCACGTTTATACACAACTTTTATCACAATACCTTTGTCGACAAGTTTTTCTAAATGCGCCTCCGTCTCTTTGCGCCTCATGCCATGTTTTCGCTCAACGAAATGACATATACGCTCCAGGTCAGGGCGAGCTTTTCTCTTTCTCAATTGATCGATTATGCTTAAAATCCAGTCTTTATGAGTGTCCGTCGTTTCTGAAGCCATTTTGTAGTTATTCCAGGTATTTTATCCAAAAACTATCGCGATTATTAGACAAAAATCGTTAAAAACAGATGACCACATACACTTCCCGTTTATAAACATCGACACGATTTATAAAACCACGCATGCGGAGACGCACCGCGTTGCATTATGGGCCGAATCTCGCATTCCTTGGAGCGAGCATTGGTTAACTGTGTCACGCTAGTTTCTTCTTAACGCGATAGGCGATACTTGGTCGTGCAAAACTTAAACGCAGAAAAATCCATTATCATAAAATGGCTGGCTATATTTAAATCTATTTGTCCTAGTTGTAACGCCTATGTCGGTTCAATCGCCATTAATGCATATAACTACATACATATACACACACACACAGATATCCTATATGCGTGTGTTTACACTCGTTGATAGCGCGTTGTGTAGCGATAGTATTTAACAGTTAGTGGTTCGCATACGAGTTCATACGTATCGTATTTTAACGCGCGTATATTCTCTGATCGATATTCACTAGATAGCTGGGTTCACATTCTGTTTTCTATAAACGCAACTTAAAAGCGATTTTTTTTGTCAAAAATTTCCGATCGAAATGTTTAAGAGAACATTGACTGTGTTTTAACTAAATCGCGCGTTTATTTTGTTTAAGCGTCCGACATTTCTCTCAATCAACCCCATTGTAACAACTTTAAGAGGAGAATTGAAAGAAAATATTCTATGAAACTTGAAGACACGTACCGCGTCGCGCTTTCACCGAAAAATCAATGAAATATAGAAATGGTTTTATATAATAAATATATTCAGCGAAAATTTAATGATTTCTGTTTAAGTATGAAGCATTAACAGTCACCTTCGCGTATAACATAGCCCTATATTATTACAATACATTTTCAGATTGCTTCCCTTTAACCAGCCTTTAAGTATTAATGGTAGTTTTATCTGACTATGCACCATGTTTGTTTGTTTAAAATATCAGTACAGTGGCGTATCCCGCTGCTTTGGGCCAAAAAGGAACGCGCGTGTACTCTAATGTTAAGAAATAATTTCGTTATAGCATAGACATAGATAACACAATCAAAGTCTCTGTTAATAGTCAGGATCTTTGTGTTTGAGTGACCCTAGTGTAACGAAAACTTAATTAATTGTACACAAATCACTTAAGTTCAGTAAAATCTTAAATAATTCATTGTTGTTTTCATTTGTTTTGTTTACGATTGTAACTTAATATTTGATGCTCTGTTAATCTTTATCTTACGATGTGTAGTTATCATCTATTATACTCGATCCGTTCATAAGTCGAGCACATGACTTGTGCACCATGGTGTCCAGTTGTAGCTAACTGAAAATAGATCCGTGACTTCATTCTCCTACTTGTATAGTTCATGCTATGATTATGGTACTTTATTTTCTTGATATTTATCTTTTTTCCTGGATATTAAAGTTACATTTCAACATAGCGAGGGAAATTATCTAAGTCCTTGTATTTTCGCAAAAAATATCTGATCTTAAGTTTTTTTCTTGATGAAACGTTTCAAGCCGTACTGTATGACAATGTGTGATAAAGTATAACTCTTATTTTACCAAACACCAAGATAAGTGTCATTTAGATTGTAATTGAGCGATTGAACAATTATAAGTTATCTATCAAAAAGTGAGAAATGTCACAAAGGAATGTGTCACATGATAAACACGTGACTTGATACAGAATTCAAGATTCAATCATGACTTGATACAAAATACGTTATCTCTCACAGATTAAATGTCCTACACTGCATGCTGATAAGGTCTATAAAGGATCTGCTGTATGATTAGCTATTATCAATGAAAAGACAAACAAACATGGCCCGACAGTCGATCTTTAATTTATCGAATTTTTGTCAATCAAAATGAAATCAAGAATACCCGCTTGTCTGATTGTTGTATGGAAAGTCCGTGCAAGCTTTATGCCCAAATCCAAACGACCTCTCTAAAACAGACACCAAAAGTGGACATGCACGAGTAATGTGAAACGTGAGGTGCGTAAAATCCGTATTGACAAGTTTACATATTTGCGTAAAAAAATATTGAACCGTTTAATTCTTTAATTGAAAATGTACGACTACGCACGTTAATAACGCAAACAATCGTGTGTGCTATATTACGAATTAAAGTCAATTTGAAGAGTCAACTATGGAACAATCGTGAAAAGAAACGACGTATTTGAAATGGTTATCCTGTTATGGTAAATTTCCACTGCTGACCAGAACCAAAAAAGGTCGACTATCTGCTTTATGGGGCTTGTACTAGACAAGCGTACATGACCCCAAACACGATTTTTTCTACTCCTACTTGACATCAAACCAGACAGCTAGTCCGGCCCAGTCTCAATCATGTCGACCCACACACGTCGATCTCTAAACTCGACGTCTGTTCGACCAATACCCGATCGCTCCTAGATCGCTTGACTTCTCGATCCGTACTCGATTTTCTGACATGTCATAAATTTAGAGTCGGGAAGTCGGAGTAATGCCAAACATAGTGGGCCACCCGACTACTCCTACCAAGTGAGCCTGACCTGTCCCCGATCGTGTTCCCAATCGCTTGATTGGGTTTATAGTCGGATGATCTGATCGGTAATGGGAGCCTGTATATAAAATATCATTGTTTGCTGGTTTATTACTAGTACTGAGATGTGATGTTCAGAAAACCGTAGTGAAAGACATCAGCAATTTATAAGCAATATGAATATATAACAATACGTTATCTTATTAATCACAGAATGGATCATTCACATGAACTTTTACATTTTCATTCCAATGTTTTTATGTCATTTGTCTTTTCTTTATCGACACTACCTTCAAAATCTCAACTTTCTTCAAACACATACTATGCTATGACTGTTCGAAATCAGTCAAGAGAGCGAAATATGTGCTTTAAAATATAATCTAATAGTATACTATACATAATATTGTATAGAAATTATTGCGTTTTTACTGGCGACCATGGTCATGCTGGTGAATATAGTAAGCTATAACCTGCCGAGCTAGCTGAGTTTTAATCACGAGCGCTCATATAATATTCATAGCTAATGTAAACAGCCGCTGGTTAATGTGATAAAATATATGACTGGTTGTATATATTATTGATAGATAAACAATGTTTTAGTACTTGTTAATGCAGTCAAATTTGTGTTAGCGACCGTCTCTGAATAAAGGCAACCCTGTGAATAAAGATTATTTTAAAACCCGTCATTGATTATATAGCAGAAAAGGATCTCCTAACAAATGTCACCTGTATGTCAATAAATGTCACACTTTTCGAGGGTGACTTTTGTTCTCAGATTAAGCTGTTGTTCTACATGGGGTAAATTAGACCTTTATCCGATACACATGATCGACCGTAAAACACGAACGTTCCGCTAAAATGACCACCTTTCGTATATAGCTATTATTTACATCGTAAGTGTGTCAGCGTATTAGCTGGGTATGTACAACATGTATATATAATGCATACTTTTTTACCACCCCTCGTATGTAAATGAAACATAATAACATAATGGCAGTACACGTAACGTACAAAAATAACTCTCAGGCCATTTGACTACATGTATATAGGTTATGATCCAATATTAAGTAACTTCCGATATCAAATGTACACATATGTATTGTAACTGAACAAAGCATATAAAAAATAATCACAATTACACGTAAAATAACATGCCTCATATAGGTTTAAATTTTGTGTTTAAATTGCTATAACCCTTGTTTCATCGTCAGGTATATGACGTTAAGTTTAACATTATATAGCTGCACTTTATTTCAATATTCAGTTATTACCAGCGAAATTAACAATTACGAAATGCTCGAAAACGAAAGTTCATGTATGTGCAAATATTATTCTAAACTGTTTTACTTTCGGTTCGACCACTGTACGAGTTATATATATATAATGTGCCGTAGAACAAACCTCTAAAATATATTGAGAATTATATTATATGGAAAGTGCATGAACCATCTTAAATACATTTGATATTTATTTGACCAGGCTCGTAGAGTTAACCGGCGCGAATACATTGATGATTAATTAGTTTAAACTTATTAATTTTACATCGATTGTAGAGCAAGTTCTTACACAATTAACTACTCTCGATTAAGTACTCTTAGATTGACATTTCTTAAATACATCTATAATTAATTGACCCGGCTCGTAGAGGAAACCATTTTAAATACATTGGTAATTAATTGACACGACTCATAAAGGAAACCAACTTTATTACATTGATACTTAATTGACACGGCTCACAGAGGAAACCATCTTAAATACAATGATAATAAATTGACTCGGCTCACAGAGGAAACCATCTTAAATACATTGGTAATTAATTGACACGGCTCACAGAGGAAACCATCTTAAATACATTGATAATTAATTGACACGGCTCACAGAGGAAACCATCTTAAATACATTGATAATTAATTGACACGGCTCACAGAGGAAACCATCTTAAATACATCTATAATTAATTCACACGGCTCACAGAAGAAACCATTTTAAATACATTAGTAATTAATTCACACGGCTTACAGAGGAAACCATCTTAAATACTTTGGTAATAAATTGACTCGCCTCACAGAGGAAACCATCTTAAATACATTGATAATTAATTGACACGGCTCACAGAGGAAACCATCTTAAATACATTGACAATTAATTGACACGGCTCACAGAGGAAACCATCTTAAATACATTGAAAATTAATTGACAAGGCTCACAGAGGAAACCATCTTAAATACATTGACAATTAATTCACACGGCTCACAGAGAAAACCATCTTAAATACATTGATAATTAATTCACACGGCTCACAGAGGAAACCATTTTAAATATATTAGTAATTAATTCACACGGCTCACAGAGGAAACCATCTTAAATACTTTGGTAATAAATCGACTCGCCTCACAGAGGAAACCATCTTAAATACATTGATAATTAATTGACACGGCTCACAGAGGAAACCATCTTAAATACATTAGTAATTAATTCACACGGCTCACAGAGGAAACCATCTAAAATACATTGATAATTAATTCACACGGCTCACAGAGGAAACCATCTTAAATACATTGACAATTAATTCACACGGCTCACAGAGGAAACCATCTTAAATACATTGATAATTAATTCACACGGCTCACAGAGGAAACCATCTTAAATACATTGATAATTAATTCACACGGCTCACAGAGGAAACCATCTTAAATACATTGATAATTAATTCACACGGCTCACAGAGGAAACCATCTTAAATACATTGACAATTAATTCACACGGCTCACAGAGGAAACCATCTTAAATACTTTGGTAATAAATTGACTCGCCTCACAGAGGAAACCATCTTAAATACATTGATAATTATTTGACACGGCTCGAAGAGGAAACCATCTTAAATACATTGACAATTAATTCACACGGCTCACAGAGGAAACCATCTTAAATACATTGATAATTAATTCACACGGCTTACAGAGGAAACCATTTTAAATACATAAGTAATTAATTCACACGGCTCACAGAGGAAACCATCTTAAATACTTTGGTAATAAATTGACTCGCCTCACAGAGGAAACCATCTTAAATACATTGATAATTAATTGACACGGCTCACAGAGGAAACCATCTTAAATACATTGATAATTAATTCACACGGTTCACAGAGGAAACCATCTTAAATACATTGACAATTAATTCACACGGCTCACAGAGGAAACCATCTTAAATACATTGATAATTAATTCACACGGCTCACAGAGGAAACCATCTTAAATACATTGACAATTAATTCACACGGCTCACAGAGGAAACCATATTAAATACTTTGGTAATAAATTGACTCGCCTCACAGAGGAAACCATCTTAAATACATTGATAATTAATTGACACGGCTCACAGAGGAAACCATCTTAAATACATTGACAATTAATTCACACGGCTCACAGAGGAAACCATCTTAAATACCTTGACAATTAATTCACACGGCTCACAGAGGAAACCATCTTAAATACATCTATAATTAATTCACACGGCTCACAGAGGAAACCATCTTAAATACATTGGTTATAAATTGACTCGCCTCACAGAGGAAACCATCTTAAATACATTGACAATTAATTGACACGGCTCACAGAGGAAACCATCTTAAATACATTAGTAATTAATTCACACGGCTCACAGAGGAAACAATCTTAGATACATCAATAATTAATTGACCCGGATAGTAAAACATCCATTATAAATAGATGCACCGTCTGTCTTTTCAAGTTGTTTTAATGAAGCCATCCTATTGTTTTCCACGTTTAATGAATATAATCTTAGTGATTTGTATTTCCCAATATACACACCCAGATCATGTGCTACCCACATCAACCTCTGTAGTATTGCGCTGCTTTGAAAGCTCAGACATTAATCACTTTAACCTCTTTACTGCTGTGTAAACAATGAACAATCATGTTACTTGGTCACAGATGTTACATCGTGCAAGCTGAAAAGTCACACCAGAAGGATTCCAAGAATATATCCCCTTTCTATCTTATAACACTTTTATGTATTCATTTGTTTATGTTTTAAACACAGACAGAAGTAACGGACCTGTGATGGTAAAATTGTAATAAATTTTACATAAAACAAAATAACTTGGCCCATAATAACCTTAAATGAAAAATAAAATTGTCCTAAAATTTGACCCCATTCATGGCATATACTATAAGAAGGCGTATATCTCTTCGTTTCGGTGAATGAGTACCACCTTCACAAAACACAAAATTATAATGCAATACGGACGAATTCTTCAAATCAAAGTTTGCAGCGGTTTCAGGTAAATATTTTTGGACAACATAAGACCAGAACTAAATTCCTAGACCAATCCGTTACTGAGAAATAGAACAAGAAACGCTAGAAGTTGACCCGATTTCGTTTGGTCGAAAAAAATGCGGCCACACCAAAATGGACTAATTTCACATTCTAAATGCAAGATTGTCAGTCAATCATATGCGAAATGGACCAGTATGTCAAAAAAAGAACAATTAAAAAGATTAATACAGAAACACAAATTCTTACAGAAGAAGCAAATATTCGGGAAATCGGGATTTAAACTTTTGAATAGACATTTCTTTATCGTACACCGCCATGTCACTATAAACCCGACTAAATAAACAATATTAACCAATCAAAAATCACGTAACATTTACAATAGCTATATAATTATATTTATTCTTATAGTATATATATATACCAGTTGAATGTCATGAATTTTAGGACAATTTCATTTTTCATTTAAAGTCCCATAAGCTTATAAATGTCTTGGTCCTAATAGTTTCTGTTTGTTCTATAACAGAGGAATTCGGTGTGTTTTCCTCCCGTGCATACTTTATAACAAGAAAAAATGTTTCCGAAACCACTATCGTATATTTTTCAATATCATTGAAATAAATACTATTTATAGAACACCTGAGTTTTCCCGAAGTCATGTTATGCACACGTAGTAAAGTGACGTCATGCGCCCTACATTTTTTCAAGTTTACATAAGCAAAAATCACAGTGAAATGAGTGTTTTCAGACGAAAGAGGACTTGTTTCGTCGGTAATAGTTATCTTGGGATAATATCAACAATTAAATGTTTTTGCATATATTTTTCTACAACAAAAAGCTAATGGGGCTTTAAGGTTATTATGGGTTAAGTTATTTTGTTTTATGTAGAATTTATTACAATTTTATCATCACAAGTCCGTTACTTCTGCCTGTGGTTTTAAAGTTTTACTGCAGCTGTGTTTTGGATCAATACAAAATTATCATCATTTGCAAACGAGGAATATTCGTAAAGTATATATCTGTGTCTAATTACGTCATGCAACACAAACTTTGACGTCAATGAAATATTATGGAACAGTAAGATAACCATAGGGCTAAATATGAACTTTTTTGATAATTTTGAGTTACTCGACTATTGTTCGGTTTCACAATTTAATGAAATTTAATGGCATTTTTTCTTCCACTGTGCGTCGCCGCGTACGAATAAAAATCCAAAGTTTGATGGTGATGCGTCTAAGGATAGAGGTTCGTGTTAGCTTGATGACGCAACCGATAATTATAAAATGCAGCATTTAATGGCTATCTGTTCAAAAAATGGTATCTTATGCTTATTACTTCGTATAATGTGAAACTCAGAATCTTTATTTACTGTAAGTTGAAACTTCAATTCGCATGGACATATTTTCAGAACGAAACACACCAATTAGATACCGATGGATATCACATTGATGTGTTTCCACACTTAACAGCACCTGGTTTCTATTAAAACGATAATTGTCGACAAAGTATAGAAGTTCTCCTTCAATAGTCATTGTAAATAAACAAGTTCAAGTTTCAAGTTTTATTGAGGCAAGTCGGCAGCAACACAAAATAAATGAATAAACATACATAAAATGAAGATGGCAACACATATAATGCATACAAAGAGTACAACAACAAATAAACAATCTACAAAAAAAATGGAACGGTTCCATCATTTGCAAGGATATTGGTAAGTTAACAAAATGTATATTTTAAATTTTGTTTGTTTTCTGTAGTCACAATATACAGTTTGTTCAATGACGGCCATGGACTATGGCCCAGCAAGGTATTAAGGATATCAAAATATGTATTAAAACAAAACAAAGTAAGAAATGATACTCCGACTCAACAACTCTATCATTACATATAATTTTATATTTTCTCTGATCACTATTTACCCCGGTATATCGCACGAATTCAGTATCCGAGGGGTGCGAACACAATCTAAATAATTTAAAAAACATATTCAAAGTGTGTCATCCTACACCAAGTCTAGATATGCTTCATATTTGAATGTACAATTTTACTTTTTATCGTATTCTTACTTAGACATACACATGATACTGTTTACTGTGTCCGATTACTCCCCTATAGGCGTCTTTTCAGAAATGGTCTATGGTAAGCATTGCGATTAAAATCAATTAAAATAAAGGTATAACCTAGTTTATCAACAAAATATTTATGCGTGATGCCCAATAGTTTATAATATTTTGACTCTCTAGACCACTGAACGTGGTATAACAAACAGTTTAATGATCGTGCTTTACTTAGAGAGTGGAAAACATCCAATCTCACCATATACAGCAACATTAGGTGTCTATTAACGAACACCTAGAAATTATTTACAATATTTGATATATAGCTTGTCGATTTCTCTAAAATCGTATGCACTCAACACCTCAGAACCATTCAATAATTTTGGAACAACCATAGAGTCAAACAAGTGCAAGTTTGTTTTTACATCTTACTAAACTCTATAAAAAAAAGACAGCAAGTTGTGCTATAAACGTAGAGCTTGTTCTGATAAAACTTTAATTACTTCCAGCAATGTTAATTAGCAAATATACTTTAGTTAAATAGTTCTGTTATTCCAGTACGAAATAGATTGTAAAACTGTTCGTAATGTTTAATCACAATTTCATAAAAAGTAACAAACACGAGACATCTAACAATTACACAAGAGGTTTGACACCTAGGTAATTAGTAACTACTTGCTTACGTTTGGCATGAGGATATTATTTTCGGCTATTCATGAACTTCACTTTTCTTTAATTAAAGCTTGTCTGTGATGCCTATGATTTCTTATACTGAAAATTTGAATTAATCTTTTGTTAAATTATTTGCGACGGATAATACATAGGGAAATGTGTTTGATACTTATATGTTAATTTTGCAAACGTTTCAACTAATATTTGCCTTAAATAAGATAGGGAGGACAACTGCTATCTACTTGATAGCTTAATGTTCGCTCATGATTGTTCTGTCTTTTGTCTTTTATCAGTCTAATACTTCCCTAGAGGCGTTGGAGCCCTCAATAATAGTTTAAGCCCCTCTCCTACAACTTTGTTCAGACAGTTCTAAAGTGGCTTCTATGTGACTGTTGTGTATGTTTCCATGTTTTCTGCTGGTTTTGGGATAATGGGTTTTGGGGATGGTAGTATTTTGGGGACGGTGGGTCAGGTAAGTTACTTGAAATACACAACCATGATATCATGAATGTTCTTAACATTTTGTTAAATTATTCTTGAATAAAAAAATCTATAACACCAAATTTATATAAACCATGTTATTTGCTAATATTAAAAAAATATTACCGTGGTTAACATCTACTAATGCCCGCACAACCAGCAAAATAATCCACTTATTAAGTACAAATGTAAACACAACGTACCAAAATAAAGCCATTAATTGCATATTTCTTTAATCGAAAACGTACCAAAAAAACACACAGGGTATATTTTCTTTGAAAGGTCACATCATTTCAGAATGGCTTACATTGATTTCAGCAAAATATATACATGTATTGCTTAAATGATTGTCACATTTCCTTGAGCAGAATTTATCGTACTTGAGCAAATATATTATACCACATATAATATACAAATAAATGTTCGTTGTATTTGAATAATGGCATGCCTCAAAATTAAACACAGAATGTGGTACACAAATAGCACACTTTTTTCTAATGACAACAAATGCGATCACCTATTTTCTAGTTTCCGGTCAAACATGAAACAATCTCAAAATATTTTAAATTAAACGTGACAGGGTTTCTTAAACAAGTTTACTAAATTCATGAATTAGCTTATATATGAATGTTTATTTCAGAAAAGAACAGAACAGATCTTTATATAAGACGTGTACATAGTCACACAAAAAAAGAAAATCTATGCTCATTTTTATACATGAGAATGAAATATAAGCTCTAAATTCAATAAAGATGATATAAATACAAGGTTCTATAAGTATTGTCACAAAATATAATTATTTAGTACGTGTATATCCAGTTATTTATTATATTAAAACGTATACATCATGCAATTTTGCAGTACAGAGCTAAACTAAACATTAAAGAGTCGTCAAACGTTTTCATTAAACCGTAAAATTTAGAGATACTTTGCCTACTGTAATAAAACACAATTAATGCAGAATTTAAGTATCTCAGAATATACAGGACAAATGATGATACAATGGTACTCATCTTCAATATCACGTTAATTACAAATTTGACGAAATCTATCGTTCCGAGGAATGATATTTCTTGAGAACCTACATGCACCGGTATGCATTCTTTATAATGAGTTGATAGTAGTTAAAAAACTAATAAACGTACGTAAGCTATAAAGTAAATAATCTAAGTACAATTCATATTAAAAGATAAGTTCACATTGATTGTATATAAGCATATTGCACTAAACAGATATTAATAAAAAACAATTAATAGCACGTTGCTTCAAGATATGAATAAACTTAAATTAGCAGAAAGTAAGCCATATTCATCTAACATTTGCTAAAAGGTTATACCCATTACGAGCACCTCTGTTAAAATCTCTAGATTGATTATATACATGGTTTATATACATAATTTATTTCAGTAAATCCATTAAGCCTTGCGACCCATGAGGACTTTACATTTATGAATACAACAAAAACAAATGTACATGCAGATATATATATACTCTTATATACATAATGCTTATAGAATATAACTATATCTGTGCTGTGGAGAAGGCAATGATTATAAACATCACATACATACATCATCAAATTTGATTGCAAAGATATTAATCCATAATTTTGTAATCATTGAAAATTAAACAATGTATATGACGGGTAATACAAATATCTGTCTACAATATTATTATTTTAAACCAGTTATAAATGTATAAATTGATATAAATAGAGGGTACTAGTATCTGCCATGTTCACTTTTTATTGAAGTCGTAGATGTAGATTTTCTAACATTATAAACATTGACACAGTCTTACATAAATTCGTTTTATCTCTACATTTATTGAAACCCCTAATTAATTAAAAGAATCATTCAAAATATTATAGCTTTGAGAGCTGCTTACAACAACATCATTTAACCCGCCAACTGTCCAGTTTTCATTCATCAATAGTTAACTTCTTTTTCTAAAAAAACGTATTAACACAACAGGTTTCAGCCTCAATACTATTTATTTGAAGAGCCATTAGTACTTAATTTTGAAAAGTATTTTTGAAATTCTTCCAGACTTATGATTTTTTTTTAAATTGTCAGAATTGTTTGTGTTTGGCATGTTTTAACTTCTCGAGGTCTTACATTAGCCTATTGATTTTCCGTATAATATAATGCCATTTTGAATTCCAGTAATTGTCTTGCTTACCTTTATCTAATGGAAATGCACATATCACCCAAGTTATCACATTATGTAATTTTGTTCATTATATCATAATCTTGCTGGCATCTGCATGTATCTTTCTTTACAATTCTCTTCGAACAAATTTAAATTGCTTACAAAACGAAATTATGATTCTGTAAAATTACAGTAAGATCAATTTATGGTAAATGCAAAACTATTTTCTTTTATTAATTGACTTTAAAACATTGAATAAATATTTTGAACAGAAAAAACTGTACCATACACAAGATTTAGCAATATTTACTTCTTGTCCAAAGTATCATTTGATATCTAACGGTAATCAAGTATTTATAAGGTTCATTTTGTTTATACATGTGTATGTTTAATTAAGGTTTCACATTTCCTATTTCTTTTTCAATGTTAATAAACATTTTTGTATACGTATACAGTAGTGTTGTGCTGAATCTAGCACATGCTACGGAAATAATCACCGACCTAACAAATATTCCCTTCAGCATTTTAATATATGTATTATTAAAACTCAAAATATCTCTTCACTGGCAGGCTTAAAATGAATTGACGGCGGATTATATTCTGTAAAATATATGAATTCAAATTATGGCTTTGATAAAATTGCTATTGCTTTGTCATTTTTCTGATACAGTTTCATATTTCATTGATAAACGAAATTTGTCTTTGTTGTCCTTTTCACATTCTTCTCTTTCACGAGTGTTTGGCTTTACGAACATTCCATACTTTCCATTTTATGTGCATTCTTATTTTGTTCCTGTACAGGATACTTACATGATGGGTTAATGTAAGTTACACCTGGATGCCCCGTATCATGAGAGTAGGCCAACTCGCCACGCGGTTTGTCCATGCTTTCATCTTGAATAATCTTTCTATCAGTGTTTTGAGAATCATCATCGGTTTTGATGGTTTCACTCACATCGTCTTCAGATTTACCTGGTGCATCTAACTCATGATGTTCTGTAATAAAAAAAAATGTTTATAGATTCCTTAACTTCCTAAACTGGCATGCGTAAAAGTCTACTTCCTCTTACAAGTATTACAATTGCTGATTACGTAGCACAATATATTAAGAACATTAAATTAGTTACAGATATGGACATTGCAATGTACTTAGATTACTACAAAAATAAAAATATCGGGAAAAAGTAGTTAAATACATGACACGTGAGATACTCACCTCCTTCGATGCCATTGCCCATATTTGACCTAGTCTGATTTTGATCGTCATTTATTAAATGAATGGTTTGTCCTTTACCATTTTCTTCAAGTGAATATTTTGATGGTGTCCTAGTTCGTTGTTCTTCATCTGTGTTGCCTTTCCTTCTGTTTGATAGTCTCCTTGACTTCAGATAACGCGGCAAACTTATGCAATTCATTAAGATGCTTGCAAACAGCATTATGCTTACAATTATTAAAGCTATCATGTACCCATCTACAAAATATGGATGAACAATTATTATGAAATCAAAGGAAACGTTTGCCGAATTGTCTTCTGTTGAGCACTGCAATAAGTACATTTATTTCCAAACGTTCAATATGATCAATACTGTATACAGAATCAATGAAACATAAAATGACAGTAATTGGGGAAATCATATTAATATAATATGCATTGACTGTATTGCATTACATAAAAGTATTGAAACGTTGTCATGCCATTTTAGATTATCTACCGGTAAAGAACGTATTTATATATATATTATGTAAACCGAGATATAAAATAAATATCTCTGATAAAAAAATTCGTATCAATATTTATCCATTTAATATAAAATACCATACCTGGCTCTGAGGGGACATGTTTTGAAATACACGTTGGTGTTTCTGATTGTGGAACCCACTGTCCATGGTCATTACACCGAAATGTTTTGTTTCCAATTAAGCTGTAGCCGTCATCACATTTGAATGTCAGGTTGTCCCCAGGCTTAATTCTGCCATATTCTGTTTTTAGACCTTCGATGTAACCATGAGCAATGTTCCACGGCAATGCACATGTCTGAGCTAAAATGTCTAAAACGAGTCGAGTTTTTTAGTAATGTGCACAAAACACGAACAACATGTTTATAAAATGTTTTTTTACAAAGGCAAACAATCTCGCTTGAATACGCTGGTTAGAATATATAACAAGTTAAATTTGTTTCTTAGCATGTAACAATAGTTTTAACAAGGGAACTTAAACTGAATTTCGGATTTAGAGTAAAACCTTTAAAAAGAGAAAGAAAACTTTATAAACACGGACGGAATATGTAAAAAGTGAAGGTTCAAATCTAATGGGCAAATATAACATTTACTTACAAAACTCAATTGATACTTGAGTGCATGTATTCGAATTATTTTATATACTGCAAGGAACAATTTTTAATTTTACGAAGAACATTAAAGAAACAAGTCTAGTACAAAAAAGAGATACTTAATTCCAAAAGGTAAGTTTAGTTACAAGTGTACGTGTATTTTCAGCAGCTTCACAACTTGCTACTATTGAAAAACAGCTTTTTGAAGCTAATACCAATAATAGTAAACACAAACTATTGTTTTTTTCTTTGAAAAATATCTACTAAAAGTTATGGATTATGCCACTTCTTGTATTTATTTTGAATATCAATTAATGCGATGTTTAGTAAATGATGTTGAAGCATATATTACCATGAACATTCGATACATTTCTGTACTCTTAAACAATACCACTATATTTTTGTAAAACAACTGAAAAACGCGACACGAAATAATTTATTACTTTGATTTTTTGTCTAAAACAATTATTTTCAGTTATCAACACCATTTTGTACTTAGTTAATTGTTTTTCGTTTTTTTTTCAATTCATCTCGAAAAGCATTTCTAAAAAACAAAGCTGAACTCCAATCAATACTTTAGAAACAGCAACACATAACTTTGAAGAACTGAGTGTTCGCACTAGTAGCAGAATGTTATTGTCGTATTCAAAAAGTAATTACCTATGACTTTGGTACTCTTGCGATCTGAAAACAGAATTAAATAACCATTGAAACATATCGCACGACGTGGAAGCGTGCGGAATGATTAAACTAAAGTCCAGCTACACAAATAAACTATAAACGCAGTGAACTAGTAACAGACATGCATGTTCAAACAATTACATAAACGAGACAATCAAACATACGTTATTGACAAGACAATGTATGTCACTCATGTGTCTTTATCTTACGTTTAGTTAGATACATGGCGTGCACGGTCATTTGAAAATGCATATCGGCATCATTTCAAACCGTATACTTCAAGCAATCGATCTTTGAGTACTAGTAATAACTTAATAAGGCGGTAGCACCACACACTAAAAGTATTGATAATATTTTAATTACTATAGTGTCATTTTCACCGAATTCTGAACATTTCAATATGCAAATGCCAAGTAGTGGATTTTTGCAAAAGTTGACAGAATTGTTACATAGACATTAATTTTACTGACCGCAGCAGAACTCGGAACAATTTGTAGGCATCCTCCAAGTGTCACATAGATGCTCTTTGTCTTGGCAATCAAGACATCGGTTGTTTTCACTGCAGAACTGGGGCTTGCCATACCTGAGATCAGCAACAAACGGATTACTTGAATTAACTGCAGCTATCAATATTCTCTTTTCGTTGTGTAATTATTTTACCACTGACATGGAGTTAGATGAATTTTGAGGTATTATCCTGGTTTAAATGGTACACTTAATACAGCACATTCGACTCGTCTAGTTTTCCGTATCGACAAAAGTAGTAAAAAAGGCTAAAAAGGGGCCACACACATTTCTTATAATGAAAGCATATACTAGTTCTCTTACTATTATCATTTATTCAAAAAAAGTCTGATCTGTCGAGGATTTCTTAACAGACAGGTGAAATAAAACGCGACTAATTAATATAAGGAATAAAAAGCACGTGGTTTGGCTATTTGTCTTTTCAGGATGTCGGCCTTTGTTTGAGTGTCAGAGTATATGATGCCGTCCTCAGATTTCAGAGGTGCTACACCAGTGCTATCACATTTTTGTTGATGATAATGTTAATTTAAGTCCAGAATTTCTTAGGGTTATCATGTATGTCTGGATCTACCAGACTTTTAATATAATTGTTGAAGGCTGCTTTCTTACATGCTGAGCGGGTTTGTTGTTTGATCTTCTTATATATCTACTCTACAACAAGCCATGCGCGGAAAAGCATAACACCGAATACGTAATAGTAACATTTTCAAGTACAGTGTATTATTAAATTAGATTAACCACAACCGATTTACTTAAAGCGTTGTCACACCTCATAGGGATCCTTTCGAATAAAGCTCCACGGGGTAGCTCTATTCGGTGAATGGCATTCTTTAAATTGGGGAGCTGTATACGGACAAAGCATGTACAACGTCGAATACTGCTCGCATACACTTTGAAGAAAACCAGTGGCTTGGCTGAGTGTCATTTCACCAACTGGTTTAGGAATGATTTATTCGGGTAGGTCAATGATTATGATAGGTTTTGAAATTACCTATTTTATTTTTTAACATAAATTAATCAGTGTGGGGAATCCACGTGACCTAGTGACATAACAAAGTTATTGCAACAATCACGTTTTCTGTCATTCGAACTAGGAAAACATCATATACGTGTTTTATTTTTCGTTTTCTGTTAAAACCACATAACTGTTGCAACTCCTCGCATAAAGAGCCACCTCCGGTGTAGAGTGTTGTCACTGTACTGTAGGCCCTTTACTTTTTTATTTTTATCGTTTATTGTCCAACCCGTTTGACAGTGTTGTGAAAATGAGCGTTATTTTTACAAGAACATTTTAGAAATTGACCAAATCCAATCAAACCACGCATAAAAGCAATTTGACATACACTTCGATTGTCCGCATGTTTTGATATGTGTAAATATGCTTAGTGTTTAGGTTCACTTCATTTAGAATTATTCTTAAATATTGTTAAATTGCTATAAGCAGAGTTAAATCACGTTATCGTTACAAGGCGATTTGGAAATGCTAAATTGCTTCAATTATAAACATTTAAGGTTTGAATGACAATAAAAGTATAAGACTGTGAAATATACCTGCTAACGGTGAGACGAAGCGCGATGTAGGCCTACTGCATACTTAAAGATACATTTGTTGTTGCTTCAATAAATTTGAAAGTCGAGACAGGAATGCTTTCAAGAAAGGTGTGCTTGGAGTGCGGTTGAACGGTGCGGCTAGACGGAACGAGAGCAAGATGTTATTTATAAAATGTTCTTGTAAATATAACACTCATTTTAACAACGCTCTCAAACGGTTTGGACAAGCTAAGTAAAAGGGTAGAGGGCTTTCAGTGACAAAAGTCTGAACCGGATGTGGCTCTTTATGCAAGGAGATGCAACAGTTATGTAGTCTTAACAGAAAACAAAAAATAAAGCACTTACGTGGTGTTTACCTAGTTCGAATGACAGAAAATGCTTGTAACGATAACTTTGTGACGTCACTAGGTCATGTGTATTCCCCACACTGTTAATGTAAGGACAACAGACAGACGTCCTTACAAGGCTGATTTTGTGAGCTTATCTCTTTGCTCTTTTTATTCATATTAACTACGATACACTTCATATCCCCAGAATACAACTTTTAACCCATATTGACTGAATGAGCTGAAAAAACATCAAAATCAATCTGACTAAAATACTCGATCTTCCTTACGGCATAGCGTAGCGGTTTTGAAGAAATGATTTTAATCAGATTGCCTAAAAATGTGACATATTCAAGGCAGACAGACAGACAGACAGACAGACAGAAAGACGGAAGGACACTCCCATTACTACTTATAATTGAATGGTAAATGCATATCGTGTTGCCATGTGTTTGCAGAAACAACGAATTTATCATCATCGAAAAATAAATGTCTTTTATCTTGCATTATACAACTGGGATCTCGACCCGAAGAAAAGCAACAACTACACCGAATACAGCTTTTTGTTCAGTACGGGAGCTATATTCGTCGAATAGAGCTCCCTAGGGAGCTTCATACGGAAACATTTGCGCATATAGCTCCCGGAGAGCTACATTCGAAACGATCCCTATAGGGTGTGACAACGAGTTCGCAGTATGTTTTTCACAGGGACGGTAGTGTATATCTGTAAATCCGTTTTTCCGATAATAAAGGAAGCAAGTTTAGATCAGAATTAATTTTAACAGCCGTTGTGGACACATGCATTGATGAATTTATGTGCAATGTACATCAATTGAAGCAGAACATTGATGGCTTCCACACCATACAATCTTTTAGCAAGTACCAATTTTATTTCGTAGTTGTTCTCGGAAGATGGATATCGCCGAGTCTAAAGTGTCGCGATATTCATCTGTAAAGTACAATTATTTGGACTAACATATATCGGTTAAATTCAGCATCTGGACTGCATAAACATAAATCCATCAATACTGGTCTGTAAAATATCTGGTCGCAGAAAATTATCTGACTAGTAAGACACTTACATGTTGCAAACGTCCCCCGAACATGGATATGGTTCATACTTTGATTCCCCTGTGGCAATGATCACTATGACCAAAGCCGAGAAACCTGCAAGAAAAGTCAACAATGCAATATAAAATTTCCATACAAATAAAGTGTTAATTTCCAACCCATCATTATAAGGAAACTAACACGTGACACAAATATGTTAGTTTTACATATCATCGTGGACAACATTGTAAACTGTGGCATGAACAAGATTCTATAAGGGATCTTAAAACTAAGGTTATTTCAGCAGAAATACAACGTACATGTAATAGGAACATATTGGACTTGCTCGATAAATGGAATTGGATATTTAGCTAAACAGATGTAGCTGTAATCTTCCTTTTAATTGATTGTGTGCAGTTATGTAAATAGTTATTGATTTAAAGAATGTTTACAGAATGTATCAAAATAACAATCAAAATTTAAATAAAATGAAAAAGAATATAAAACAATATTCAAAAGAACCTGAATAGGCACCTATTATGTAATTTATTCCAACAAGTATATTTATCTAACCCCGTTACCACTGCGCTATTTTCCAAAGATTAATCTTCAACTAACTGAATTCAAAGCATAAACTAGTATATTTACATGTACATTTTTGGCGCATATATTATTATCTATATTACTGTTTTTGCTCGGCAATTTATCATTAATCTATCATATATCAACATTCCTTATAAAATATCAACATACTTGTAAACAAAACCGAAGTTAAAATTTTGTCGAAATATAATCCGTGTTTTGTTAACAAAAAAAACCCAACATATTTGCCAATTAGACAAATGCGCAGAGTAATTTTCCATATCAAGTGTTATAGGTCAATAATTGTAAAAACGTTTCCACCTATTAGTCGCACTTAAAATTAGATAACGTTACTATACAAGTTTACTAAATTATGAATAGGATTCAGAGATAAATGTACAGCAGAACCTTTCCAGAGTGGCCCTCTCTTGAGAAACAACCTCCCTTCAATAACAACATGACTTTTGCCACAATTAGTTTAACCCCTTTAGAGCAACCACCTCTCACAACAACAACTTAAATGTGTTACTCCCAAAGGGAGAGGTTGTGTTGTACACATAAAAAATCTCAGACTTCTTTATTTATCGCTACATTCTTAAAATCTTTCATGAATTAACGCTTTGTAATCAATTATAATACATTGTTTATGTATACTCATGCATCTACTATCTATCATGTCACTATATAAAACATTTAAAGCCCCATAAGCATATAAATTTATCGGTCGTAATAGTTTCTGTTAGTCCTATAACAGAGGAATCCAGTGTGTTTTCCTCACGTGCATACTTAATAGCAAGATAAAATGTTTCCAAAACCTATATCGTATTTTTTTTCAATATCATTGAAATAAATCTTATTTATAGAACAGCTGTGACGTCACGCGCTCTACATATTTCAAGTTCACAAAAGCAAAACTCACAGTAAAATGGGTGTTTTAAGAAGAAATGGGGCCCGTTTGGTCGGTAATAATTATCTTGGGATAATATCAGCAAATTGTTTGTTTTTTGCATATTTTTTCTATTGCGAAAAGCTAATGGGACTTGAAGGTTGTAGGGCCATCCACCACTTGGGTGTATATTTTGTTGGCAATTAATGGACATGGAAACACAGAACTTCTGTAGTGCGCTTTGATCAAATTGTCAAACCAGAATAGTTATACGGTCTCTGAATATGATTAATTCTAGCTTCGTACCACGTTTTATTTTGCCGTTCTTTTTTAATGTTTATACAATAAGTGTATTATGTAGCACATCGTTAAAACGCCTACATGCACATTCAACAACCGGTATCAGGAAAACCATCGTATAACTTACACAAGTAATCGAATATCACTGAAGCTAAAATGCAGTTTAAATTTAATACATGCATATATGTGTCCAAATATTATACGTAAATCATTGATTTACTTTTTATGATTCAGATATAGTGAAGACTACTGTATACCACGTGACGTAACGATAAAATAGCTTTTAACTAGTTTAATAGTATCTACTTTTTAGGCTGAAGAAGATAATGATACTTACCAATAAATATTCTTTTATCCATAACAACAATATCTAATTATTAACTACGTTCCACGATGAAGAATTTCCACTCCCCAAATCATTGGATTTCCAACAAGTGTTTCCCAATACTAGTAATTAAATATAGGACAACACGTGTACTTGGGAATCCAGCCAGCTACAAAAATAAACATGTACGAGTAAATGTACATTTTTGGTTTAAGTTCGTTTTCGAAATACTTCACGAAATATTTTGCGAGTGCTGTTCTAGCAGTAAACTCCGCTGCGTTAGCCCTCTTGCTGGCACGTGCTCGTGTACGCAAAGTAAAAGAAGGATATGACTAGAATCATTTAATTAGTCATTAAAGGCATTGTTCGTTTTATTTCATTTTGTAAACATACAGCACACACATTCCTCATGAATGTATACGATATCATTATTGTTTTATAAATACATACACGTACATTTATTATTCGTTTTACTCCTTCTTGCTGCACTGATCAAGGGAAGTAACCACTGCGGGGAGTATGGTTGACTTTGTGTTATGTCTCTTCTTCTTACTGCACATAATGCAATATGCAAATTTGATATTGTTTAGCTGGAGAATATATCATCACATATTGGCACTGTTACAACTCGCTTATTTTGCTTCTTATACTTTTGTCAGTTTAGGTATAATTTAGGGGAAACAAGAGCAATGAACTTGCTATTTAGTTTGATGTTGATGGTGTACTTTCCTTAATGCGCTCTTGTTGTTATTTATGTATTTGTTTTGTTTTCTACAGAGGTAGGTGTGAGGTCGGGCCCTTAAAACTAGTTTACACACTCCCTTATAGCTTTACTACATCTATTTCCAAGGTTGAATCCTCCGGGTGGCTGTGTTTTATTGTCCACACTTTGTACGATCCTGTATCTTGGCCCTTTGTAATTAGAAAAGATCTATTACCAATTGATGAAAACCTGATATACATGTATAAATACCATATTCTTCTAAAGACTATCGATGTCAATAATTATGTTAGGCGTGCGTTTCAAACCAGTATTTTCAAATTTACAGTTTTATATACTTTTATAAAGCCCAGGTGATCATAGTTTGAATTAAATTGAGATACCAGGCAACTGGCATTTTGTGGCATAAACCTTGATATATCATGTGTGTAGGCAGAACATTTTATTTATGATGTTTGTTACAATTTTCAGGAAATCTTTAGCAACATGACCTTTACCAGTTTGATATCAAATACATTTATTTTTTTAGTAAGATTTAAATCAAAACACTCTCGCTACCAGATGTTTTTTTATTGTCTCATTTAGGGAAACCGAGATACTTTATAAGACTCAGACGTCGTCCTTCAAGTTATTAGCATTATTTGAAATAAGAGAAGGGATATAAATGCCCGGATCTCCTTATCTTTTCTCCCCTCTCTAGTTGGGGCGGTCTTGAAATGACTTTAGCTGTCAAATGGGCCTTTGAACAGAAGATAAACAAATCAAATTGTTCCTATTCTCTTGAAAGAAAACTAGAGCAACTGTAAACTAGTTAGCGTTAATACACCAATAAAAGAACAGTAGTCGAAGAGCTCAGTCACATCCTAAAGGAATCCTTTCGAATATAGCTCTTCGGGGTTGCTCTATTCGGTGAATCGTACACGTAAAATTACATTTAGAGGGATTTATGATTCCCAGGATCAACATTTTATGTCGCAAAAATACTGCATTACCAAGAAAGAGAAATACTGCATAAATGAAAAGTCACAGATTAACACAGGATGTGTGACATTGTGTATGGCCTGTTGATGTGTGTGGTTTTTGGTCAATATTACGTAATAATTTTGTCTAACTGGAGAAATTAACATTAAACAGCCAGAATAAAACAATTGACACAATTTTGGGAGAGAAAAAGTTGAAAAATGACCCAAAATGCATAAAAAAACTAAACTTGAAATCATTATTTACTATAAGGACAGGTAACTTTGGAGAAAAGTACATTTATTGTTTTAAAAATTAACTGTTCTTTGACTTAACTTAATAACCTGAGTAACAATATTTACTCTCATTCATTTCAAGCTGATATTACATACTTATAAACTCGCAAAAGATGTGCATTCCAAGAAAAAATTGTTCCAATATATTAGAAAGGATATAGTATAATTTTATATTGTTAAAGAATATGTACTGAAATGTTATTTTCATTGGGATGAAGTTTAAAATGTGTGATTATTTTAATCAAATTAAGAAAGGTATATAATGTGTCTGTATGCTAACATTGATTTGTCAGCATTTGGTATCATTGTACTTGTTCCTTATCAGTTTAATAATGTAACAGTTACCAGGCCCGAGATTATAAAACCTGAGATTGGTCTCTGAGTTTAAATCTTGATTATTATTTTTTCTAGGTTACAAAAGATGTGATCAAACAATAAAGATATTACTGATAAATTAGCCTGAAAGTATTATTGATCTGACTATGTATTTAGATATTTATTAATATAATGTCTCTTTGAAAATGGAATTGAGATTTGAGCTCAGAGACCGTCCTCAAGTTTTACAACGTATGGCTCAGTAGTATTTTCCTGTAGCTTTCATATAAGTAAGTGGATAATTGGATGTAACATAATTTTGAACAATATTTCTCTTTTGGGTAAGTAGATGATGAATGATGTTTCAGTGAACAATAACCTTGACAATGGATGAAAAATGTAATTATTATAAAGTGGTTTAGTTTTTACCTTCTTTCAGCTATTTTGTAGCTGTTTTCGAATTACTCCAATTAGTTTTCTTGTTTTTCGAAAATGGCCAGACTCTTCTTATGCCATCAATGCTTGGTGCAATGACAGTTAACTGTTAACACGACATGAACTGTGTCTCAACATTGTGTCATTGTTTTGTAATAATTGTAATAAAAAGATATATATATTTGCATTTAAGTTTTGTGTTTGAGTTTCTAAATATTATTTAACCATAATGGTTACTTGTATTTGGATCTGGGGTGATTGGTCATCGAGTGAAATTGTTACGTCACGCTAATTGTAGCCTGACGTTATTACAAATAAGTTGAATATTGGCGTGACGTAACAGTTTCAACCACGTTATTTATGATGTCCGAGCTTTACTATATTGCAATTTTGTGCGATGAAATATTTTTTGTATATTTTATAATTGCTTGTTAACATCTCCACAATAGCAACATGTGATTCATTAGTTGATTGAATCTACTTCCGTTTACCAAAAGTACACTGAAATATAGTTGGGCGTCAAAATTAAGGGTGAAAAAAAACGGACGTATTTTAAGTACTTAAAGTTCCGTCAGGAAAACAATGACGGCAAAACCCCATTAAAACTTAAATGAGCTTATTCAGCAGATAGAGAGCTTGAAGTTGGTGTATCTGAAATTAATATAGCGGTATGTTTGAACCAATTTTGCATGTAAAATGTCGGTTTTACACCGCTGACATTCATCGTCGTGTTGCTAGGAAACAGGTAGGAAAACAGAAAAAAATAAAACGAACAAAAATCGAAGAACATGCTATACTACCAGTGTGCTAACTTTCAGAACAATCGGAGAAAAGTCCATTTTTGACCCATGACGTCGGGGAAAGGTCGCATACTACCTTAATGTTCATAAGAGTTGATATACTAAGTAATCGCTCTATATAGCTGAATATCTACCTATATTAAGGCATGATTTTGATAGTCGGTTATCAATAAAGAGTCCTAACGTAATGTATACTTGACCAGGCTTACGTTAATGGATTGTTTATCACGACCGAAGGCTTTCGGAGCCTGTAATTTTGAACTGAACGTTTCAAAAGAGGAATATTTGGTCTAGTATCCCACTTTCTATCAAATAAGACCACGCTTTTTGCGGCCAAACCGTACATGAAGTGAATATGTTTATTTTATCATGGACTCCCGACTTTTTATTTGTCTAGAAAAAACAAAGAATGAACATATGTTTTCTTCCTATTGTTTGTTCATGTTTATTAAAGATGCATGATTGGTCAAATACTATTCAGGGTTGTTTCGTGCATGCTGGTGACTAACATGCTGCCGATGCTTTGTAGTTTTCGATTTAGACTGAATATTTTCACCGAATATTACTGAAATTTATAACCAGGATAAAATCAGATTTCTGAGCGAATGTCTCATCTATAAGGAAGACCAACTGAGTCCAAGTATATATGACATTTCAATTTTTGAAATAGTTAAATATATCATGGATAATAAAAAAATGTAAAATGTTATGTATTGAAGAAAAATAACGAAAGATAAACACTTTCTAAGCCGATGAATATATTCTTATATACTATATACTACTAATATTTACTTTATTTTTTTTAAATTGTCATTGTTATCTATTAATGTCATGCTATTCTAGTCTGAAAGTTGACATGTAATACTTGTATTGCAAAGTTAAAGAGACCTTCTACACAAATATTTAGCTGATATGCCAAAATAAAACCTGACAATAACAGTTGATCAACAATACCAATAATTTGTTGCGGCCGATGACAAACATACATTCAAACGCGAATATGAGTGCAGTACTTTTTCACATGAGTTGAAAAATAGTTCACTTCATACGATTGCATTATTATATTTACAAGTATTTTCTGAGGTCAAACAGAACAAGTAGTTTCGTTAATTTTACTGACCATAAATCATCCAATTAAGACTCTTCTTTTCACCGTAAATAACCCATCACAAATTTTACATGGAGGTGTTTATAAATGAAATAAGTTGAAATTAAGATTAGAACTATTAAGACATCTAAGTTAATAGGAATGTATTAGGATAACGATATTTTTACTGCTAGAACAAAATTAATAAATTCTCAATAGCGTACAACAATTTACAGTTATATTTCTGATTTGTTAAGTTTTATATACGTATATTTATCAAGTAAGACCAAATTATGGCGAAGTATGACTACTGTGTTCAATTATCTATATTCAAAGTTTGAACAAAACACGTTAAGGCCACACCAATTTAATTACAGTACTTCTTCCTTCGATTTGTCGCTCCTATCATTATTATCAAAATTAGAAAAGTAATATTATTATTTTTTAATTTTTGCTTCCTTATATTATTCCAACAATGTTTTTCTGCAGATAAGTGCTTGTCTTAAGGTACCCACATTTGTCTCGGCTGATAAAATTTCTGACTCCTTTCGTTCCTATAACGGGTGATTCAACAATTTTCTTCAGAAAACAATTGAATAACAGAATAAGGACACTAAAAGCGTTTTTACTGGTAAACGATAACAGTTATTGAAATAAATGAACACAGACTTTTAATTCGTATTCCCACTTTCTTGTTTGAAAGAAGGAATAAATTTAAAAGATGATATTTTAATTTTTTTTTATTTCACCCGCTCGCTAAAATCGGAAAAGTAAAAAGTATTATTAAAAAACATATTTCGCTCGCTTGCTTCCGTCAGAAAAAATCCGATGAACAAGTTATTAAATTGGTGTGGCCTAATAGATAATCAAAGTAGGTGGCATTTTATTAGTGTCGGGTTAGAAATGCCTACTGTGCAAGTGCTTAAACTGATACATGTACGTATTTACAAAGCTTTGCCAGATTTTCATCTATAGGAAACTCAATATGAAATAAAGAATGATCAGGGATGCAGTCAGTCTGGACTGAAGGAGTGTGAATTTTCGGACTTCATGAGGTATAGAATCAATGGGCCGCGGTCGTGATCCAGTAGTTAAGTGTGCTGGACTTGTTGATGTCTTTATGTGGAGAAGTTGCCAGCTCCATGTAGGATGGTAATTAAGCTAGTACTTGTTAGAATGCAGTCTGGGAAAACTGGTTTGGTGAACTGGCCGTCGTTGAATATCGTTGAAAACAGCGTTAATCGCATCGAAACAAAGACCCTCTACGCATGATGGATGCAAATCAAATACCTTAGTTAGACCATATCATGATGGAGACCAGGAGTGTAGCCAATTTTGACTCTGGGGTAAAACTTTTTGGATTTAAATTGAGGGATCATTAGACATGGCGTCAAATAACAAAGCTATAGGCCTTTTCGCTTTGGATTTTATACTATATTTTATACAGACTTCAAAAAAGATAACTTTTTTTTCAGGAATCTGAAAGAGATCTACTTTCTTACGGGTTATGTTGTAAAGATCTGTAAAATTTGATCACTTTCACGAGATAAGTCTAATTTCTTTGTTACCATAAGTGGGTGGGGTAATTAAAATAACATCTAATTTTGACTTCAAACAGTACAAATGCTAAAACATCTTTTATTTCTTGTATTATGCAGGGCTGATATTATTCATGTTTTGAAAAAATTAATAGACATTTATAATTTGTCTGATGAAATTGTCAAAGTTATCGCATCAGTTAACATGCTATTGACGTATTATTTGATAAATAATGGCCTATACTTAAAACGAATTTCTGGAAAAACGGCCGATCCGATTTTGTCTTATTTTTATCCTGGTATTGTAGAAAGAATTTGTATGAGTTTTGTCAGGAATGTATGTGTCTAAAAGTGTTTTCAGAACTAGAACCCTGTCTTGTTTTAAATTATTAATCATAATTCACCAACGCTACAATATGGAAACATAAATACATAGTTCCCACATCTACAATATTTACTTCCCTTGGCGGCCATCTTGCTTGGCAAATTCAACAGGCATTGATAGAAGATATTTATATTTTTGTTTTGATAATACTAAATATAGGATATTCCTATTTTTATGAAATTCAAAATTGCTACCTATATTACTTTACTATTATAAATTGTCAAAAGAGCTTTTATGTGACCCTCATTGACATTAGATTAAATGTTTGTTGATATAAATGTACTTTAAAATTCTACTTTTCAATCAAATGCATGTCTGGTTTCTATGAATATCTGCCAAAGGAAAGAACACATAACATCACTTCATATGCACAGTCTATTACTGTCAAGATTATACAAAACAAAAACAAAATGTACATAATATTTATTTATAATTACAACAAAGACATAACTGACATTTACATAACATTTATTCTTTCTTTAAGATCAACAAATAAACATTTAATCATGTTAGGTGATAAACTTGCAATGTTAACATGAGATACAAACATGTACAGATTTATAATATCAATAATTCTGCCACATTATGGAAAAACTAGTGTGCAAACTGAATGGCCCAGGAAAAACCAGAGATCAAAACTCTGCAGGAAAAATATCTCTTGAAACCTGTACCCCATGTCAAGTTTCAGATTGCAGAGCATATGGGGCCACACTCTTTACAAATTGAAAATTACAGTTTGACAGTATAAAGATTATAAAAAATCTACATAAACAACAAGCTTTGAGCATTTAATAAGTGATAAACAAATATAAAGAAAATACAGAATTTACAAGTACACAAATAAAGCTAAGAAAAACAACTACCTAAGTTTTTGAAGTTAATCAATGTACGTTAAGTTAAAATATGTGTACTTAAATAATGTTCAAACAATAAACTTCATTCTCATAACATAGATAGTAATTTAAAAAAAAACTTAATAGCAAGCACAATGCATTGAAGTAAGGAGTAAACAAAAAACTTAGAAAAGTAAAAATTACCTCTGAAAAAATAAGGCCATCAACAATCTTAAGTTTTCAAAGTTACTGGATATATTTTAACCATTGATAGACCTAATCAACAGGGGTCATCTGTCTATAGATGTCTAACCTTCAAACAAAATGAAGACCTAAGTGGCCGATACAGTCAAATTCCTCAGACAAGGACATTGAGCAAAGCAATATAACCCCATTAACCATTTCTTTGAAAGGGGGCATGACAAGTTTACAGTAATATACACCTATTTCATTGAAATCGGGACATAGATAGAACTTAAAAGTGGGGCGTTATTAAACCAGAACTTTAAAAAAAAAACATAAACTTACAAAAATAAGACAAAAATATAGATACAAATTGTGAAATTTCAAGACATTTTACCTAAAAGAAGTAATTGCTGGCATACAAATAAAATGTTTAAGATGTAAATATATACTTGTTAATATTGAATCCCAATAATAAATCCAAATAATAAATCCAATGACATGTCAATGATCTGGAGTCAACACATCCAACTGCAAAAAAAGCCTTGCTATGTTAAACTGGCAAAATCAGTTCACAGGCATATCTAGCACACAATTAATGATGAAAAATAAGATAACACGGAATGAATCAGCACAGGCCATTTCAATAAAGGTTTTAAAACAGACAGAAGACTGCAAGCAAATGCCTTCTCCAACAGCCTGACAGAACCGCAAATGCCAGGAACTTGCGATGAAAGACTACAAGACCAAAGCCTTGTCGTCAAACTCTCTGTCCAGCTTCATTCTGATGTTGAGTTCATCCAATGAAGTCCTTCTTCCAAGAGAAGATACATCTGACTGCTAAAATAAACAAAGATGCTCGTCAATGCAGAATAGGTGAAATCATTTCACAGACATATCTTACATACACAAAATATGACCACAATCAATACATCAACACAGGACATTCAGCTCAAGTCTTTCATTGAATCAGACTGATAAAAAGACTGCAAGTAGACAAAGCATCCCACACTCAAATTCAACAGCAAATACAAGGAATTAAGCAAGAATACTTACGTTGAAATGCTGTACGCATTACGGTGACCCTGACCTTGGTGACCATTGAGACCAAGGCCATCAATCCGTGTGCCAAGCTTCCATCTGAAGTTGGTATCCCCCGATGAGGTCCACTTCCAGGAGTCAAAACATCCGACTGCTGAAATAAAGAAAATAACCCATCAATACAGAGTGATTTGTTGGCTGGAAATATAAATTGCATGATGAACAAAACCAAATACAACAGTTCAATCGGATGAACAAATGTCAAGAAGCATAAATGCTTACATTTTCACACTGTGCACAGTACCATAGCCCTGACCTTGGTGACCATTGAGACCAAAGGCCTTGCTGTCAATCCGTGCGCCAGCTCCTTTAAGATGACGCTAGGTCATAATCATTGGTGTCAAGGCTCAGTGTCAACACCACATTTCATTACAACCAAAGGATAAAAAGTAATGGTGTGTGTATTTTCGCACAACTATTGTGTCATTGGTACACATTTTGCGCGATGCTTTTATCACCCAACTCATACATTGACTCTTAGTGCAACCTAACATACAATCATTTTATATAACACTGTGCAAAATGACTTAAATAATTCATCATGCAGAAATCACAAATTTTGTTTCCATTCATTTTCTGCATAATCAGACACGTTTATTGATTTTATTGCAGGAAGAAAATGCTATGCCAGTACGCTAAATGTGATCAATTATATATAATCAGAAAATAAAGTAGACATATACAGGCCTGATGCAGAAACACTACCCCAGTAGGAAAATCTACCGGTGCCCGGGCAGCTTTCGACATGGTGTAGCCATGATGTCTTAACAAAATTGTTATTAGACATAACATAATCATCCTACAAGCAGCAGTGCTCTGACAGGCAAAAAGTAAAATCAAACAAATGCTCCAAGAATCGGAGAGTCAGGTGCCAAAAGCTAGCAAAATGTGATCTTAGAAATATTCTTAATAAACAAATGTGAAGATTACTGTCCTTGTTTTTAATTCGCTTACATCAAAATTAATCTTTCCTAGTCCAGTACTAAAAAATGGTAAGAGAAAAAAAATTGTCAAGACACTGGGTGCCCTGGCACCAATATGAGAACCCAGATCTGAAGACTGATCATCTGCTGAAATAGAAGAAGAACCTGTCAATGCTGCACAGGTGTAAACAATTCACAGACATATCAGATTTCTAACAAACATTGACAAAATATGATCACAAGCAATTCATCAACACATGCCATTCAGCTCCAGACTTTCATTAAAACAGACTGATTAAAACATTGCGAAGCAGACAAGTACTCTACACACAAATTAAACAGTAAGTACAAGTAATTCAGCCAGAATACTTACGTTGAAATGCTGTACACAATACTGTGACCCTGACCTTGGTGACCATTGAGACCAAGGCCTTGCCATCAATCCGTGTGCCAAGCTTCCGTCTGAAGTTGGTATTCCTCGATGACGTCCACTTTCACGAGTCAAAACATCCGACTGCTGAAATAAAGTAAATACCAATCAAAACAAGAAAAGATGAAAAAACTTCAACAATTACAGTGTGATCATATCAAAAAGATGAAAATAAAGAAGGTCTTCTTCACCTTTTTCTATATCTTCTTCATCTTCTTCGGAACATCCTCTTCTTCATCTTCTTCGGAATCTTCTTCTTCTCGGTTGATCTTAAAAAGATAGAAAAAAGAACAAAACAATTAGAGTGTGATCATATAAAAAAACATGAAAATAAAGAAAGTCTTCTTCACCTTTTACTAAATCTTCTTCATCTTCTTCGGAACATCCTCTTCTTCATCTTCTTCTCAGTTGATCTTAAAAAGATAGAAAAAAGAACAAAACAATTAGAGTGTGACCATATAAAAAAACATGAAAATAAAGAAAGTCTTCTTCACCTTTTTCTAAATCTTCTTCATCTTCTTCGGAACATCCTCTTCTTCATCTTCTTCGGAATCTTCTTCTCGGTTGATCTTAAAAAGATAGAAAAAAGAACAAAACAATTAGAGTGTGGCCATATAAAAAACATTAAAATAAAGAAAGTCTTCTTCACCTTTTTTCAACAACCATATGCCGTTTAGTATTTATCAGTTAAGGGTTGTTATATTTTGTATGAATACATTTATATAACCTGGTTTGCAAATATATTGTTCTTAAAAATTGTAAAAAACATTGTTTATTTCTTTTTAACGTTCATATTGAAATATTTGCTGTTGTAAAACGGTGGGTGGGGTAAGTTTTCATCAAGTTTAGCATTATGAACACATATCCGTTGAAAAATATTCATCCAAAATTCATACAAGTCCATCAAATATTGTTTCTGATTATGCATTTGTGGTTATTTATACAACATGCAGTGGTTCTGTCTCGAAAGAGGTCATTAACTAAGGAAATATCCAGTTTTTGCTGAAAAGAAAAGCTTCGAGACCTAACATTTCACATGATAACTTTCTTATATGAACATGGACATGTGCTTTTCATGTCATATTTTTAATTGGTGTTTAACCAACTTCAGCATAATCAATGTCATTCAAAATCCTTGTTACTCCTTCGATACGTAAAAAATGTATAAACATTATTCATAACCCCTCAATTATTTTTTAGCCATTTTATAGATCTTAATTTGGTAAATAACTCAGTGTTTGAAATAGTACACAGTCAAGAAATAGGCATAAAGTAGACATTTAATGCTTTAAGTTTCTTCCACATTCAGGATGTGATACAACCAGTACATTATTTAAGTGATTTGGTTAATATTTACTGAAATATTTGTTTTTTTTATTTACCCACACCCCTTTTTCAAAACCATTATTAGGAAAATTACCGTTTTGGGTATATCACTAAAAAGTAATTTTACGAAAAAGTTAAATCATGGACATACACTTTTCATACTAAAAACTGATTGACAACATGTTATTCTTCAAAATTAAATAAGAATCGAAACATCCTTGTTACAAGAAAATTTTTCGATTTCACGAGTGATCACCCTTAAATACTTGTCTTTGCAAAGAGAAAAAGGAAATGACATAGTAAAAGGTTGGAAAGATTTGCAGCAAAACAAGACTGTAAAAATCATCAGTTATCTTTGCAGGCTGTCAACCAAGTCTTCTTCTAGTTATAGGAAAAATATAGGAATATTTTTATTACAAATATAGTAGGTTTTGAGTTTTGAGGCAAAATATAGGAGTTTTCCAACTGAAAATCGTTTCATTTGCATAAAAAACTAACTACTTACAGAAACAAGATGTGTTTTATAAACACCATGCCCCCTCCAGTTGCCCTTTTTGAAAATGCACAGGTCCTGTAGAGATTGTCATGATGAACCAAGATATGAAGTTCGATGATTGCAGGTGGTAGGGTTTTGATTTAATAGGCAAGGTTATATATTACATATGCACAAAATAAACAAAGGGCCATAATTCAGCCAAAAAATATCGAATCATAAAACCTTTACAACATGCATTGGGCATCTCGATAACAATAGTTCCATGAAAGTTTTATCAAAATCCCTTGAGAAAACAAGGTAACAAGAGTATTTCGCTGTTACAATCACACAAAATAAACAAAGGGCCATAATTCCGTCAAAAATGATCGAATCACAAAACCCGGAATATATGTGTGGGGGTTCTTGGTAACAACAAGTCTGTCAAAATCCCATGAAAACTGTAGAATTAGTATCCTAAAAAAATGTTGGAATTTTTTTTTAAACACAATGACCCTGTGACATTGACCTTCGACCTACTGACCTGAAAATGAACAGGTCCTGTAGAGGTTGTCATGAGGAACCTACATATGAAGTTTGATGGATGTAGGTGCAGGCGTTTTGATTTTATAGGCAAAGTTAAAGTTTGGTACAAACAGACAAATAGACAAACTTAAATTTATAAATTCAGTACAGTATCACTGACATGGATCTCATTCCATTTCACTAAGATCGAGGTTATAACAAGTTGTATATCTGGTCATGTATAGACTGACCGACAGAGTGACTCCAATATACCCCCTATCAAACTTTGTTTGTGGGGGTATAATAATTCTATAGTAATAGGGCTGTGGATCGTTGGGTAAGTGGCGATCCGATCCAATCCACGATTCAACACTCACGATCCACAAATCAAATCACGAATCTTTTGTTATCAATTAACCCATCTAAAACTTAACATTGCAGTCATGAAGACAACTAAATTATTTGTTTATTTTGGAATAATGAAGTAAATTAAATTTAAATTGTTCTATGGCTTATATGTATACATACCCCCTTCCAGCTAATTGATTTATTCATAGAAAAGGGATTTTTTAAGAACAAAGAATACACTTTAAATTTGTCAAAAAACAAGATTGCGAACCACGAATCTTAGTAATGACTATTATTCATACTCAATCTTTCAATTTGATTCATGAATATACGAGTACTCGGATACTCGCCACAGTCCTATATAGTACCAAATGCAAACAAAACAAAGCTAATGTTTGATCTGCTTCAAGAAGAAATCAAGTCATAAAATTTAATGATATGAATTATATACTGATCAGAACTTGAAAATAACTATATTTATCAATAATGTAACCAAAACATTAAAAACAAGAACGCTGCGTTCAATAAACGTATATGCCCCCGGTGGCATGCTTGTGCAACAACAGCCCATTTGAACAATGTCAAGGTCAAAGTCCGTGTTTGATAATTATGGGTGGATTGAGAATGGTCATAAGCAACAACTGTAGAAGTATGAAAGTGTTCTACCAAGCGGTATTGGGGTGCTGGACGAAACTGTAAAATCTACTTAACCTGGTACAGAATCATTCTAAGTCCAAATTAAGTCAAGGTCAAGGTCAAAGTGGGATTTCTTGATACGGGTGAATTGAGAATGATCATACACAACAACTGTAGAAGTATCAAAGTGTTCTAGCAAGCGGTATTGGTGGTAGACAAAACGGTAAAATCTACTTAACCTGGTACAGAATCATTGTAAGTCCAAACTAAGTCAAGGTCAAGGTCAAAGTGGAATTTGTTGATACGTATGTATTTAGAATGATCATACGCAACAACTGTAGAAGTATCAAAGCTTTCTAGCAAGCAGTATTGGTGCTAGACGAAACGGTAAAATCTACTTAACCTGGTACAGAATCGTTTTAAGTCCAAATTAAGTCAAGGTCAAGGTCAAAGTGGGATTTCTTGATATGGGCGGATTGAGAATGGTCATACGCAACAACTGTATAAGTATGAAAGCATTCTAGCAAGCGGTATTGGTGCTAGACGAAACGGTAAAATCTACTTAACCTTGGACAGACGGAAAGACGGACGGGACGGACGGACAGGACAATCACTATATGCCCCGACATCAAAGATGCCGGGGGCATAAAAATGCAACTCTCTCCTTTATCTTTACTTTATGCATACAATTCTGTCTAAACTTGAACTCAAGAAAATTGTTTTATAATGCTTCTTTCTTCCATTCAAAGGTTGTTGTTGTACAATATGGGGATCATGCAATACAGAATCATCAAATAATATATTAAGATTTCAAAAGAGAGCTGCCCGATTAATTCTATATCAACCATTTGATGGATGAACTGGATGAAATTTAATGATCATGTTTAATATAAGAACTAGCCATACTTATTATAATAAATGCATTCATAATATGATGATTCATATGACCACTTTCATTATTCATGTAACAATTCTCTTCAAATAAAAAACTTGTTCTTCCTGAACCAAACATTGAATTCCTTTGTAAATCCCTATCCTATTTCCTTCCAAAAATTTGGAATGAAATACCATTAGAAATGAGAACTACTGAAAGGCTATCATCTTTTAGGAGGAATTATCTTAAATGAAAATTATCTAACTAAAAACTATGGGAATATCCACCAGTTCATGCATTATGCTAATTGATATTTCAGCATGCTATTTCATTTCACTAGTATCTTGTTAGAATTGCATTTTCCCTATGTTAGTGTAAATGTACATTGTTATTTTAATTACAACACTAATGTTGGTGTATTGACCACTGTTTTTAATGAAATATTTTTTTTTACAATTCAAATGTGATACTTCATACAAAGATATTTTCATTGTACATGTAATTAAGTGTTTAATAAGTTAATTTGGTCATTCATATAAAAACATCCCAACTTTCTAATTAATATTTCAACTTTTAAGTTATAATTTAATAATAAGACTTTATATACAAATATTTTAAGTACAAATGAGCATTTAATTTACATTTCTCATGTTCACTAATAAATCTAACTTGATAGTTTATGTTCCAGTTTAATTTAATATATCTATGGTTTATATTCACAAATAATATTTCCGTATTACCATCTTTGTTGATATCTGATATATATTAGTTTCAAACAACAAAACTTGTTTTACAAATCATGTGAAGCAATTGAAAAGAAAGATGAAGGTAAATCTGTTTCTTTGCACTAAAATTGGCCCATTTAAATAAAAGGGGATAACTGATTAATATAGTAAAAATAATAACGGCTCCCCGAACCGGTGTTGACAACATTTTATACTAAGGAAAAAGGTCTGCCTAGAAGTGCATGGCGGTGTAATAGCGACGCTGGAATTTGACAAACTGAATTTCACCGAGACTGGTGATGTAGATCATGTGTCAGTATCTCCCACAGATGCTTTGCTTTATTGATAGTGACCCTCCCTCCTCACACAAGTAGTAGAGATAATATTGATCTTTAAATACAGATGACCGCTAAATAAAGATGATCAATGAAGGTTTTAACTTTTACTAAATCTTTTTAAATGGACCTACATGTGTATTATATTGACAGATAACACCAAGAGATGTATTGGCCCTAGGCAATCAAGCATAGATATCCCCAAACATCCGTTTAAGATGTTTATTCTTGCCAGGTCGAAACTTATTTATAGTCCCGGGTTCGATCCTCACCAGTGCCAAAAAAATCATGTCATAGCGTAATGTCCTTAGGCAAGACACTTTAAATTCCATATTGCCACTTGTCTCTCTTCGAGGTTGATTCCATCTGAGTTGAGTCTCGAGAGTGATTAATATAAGTCGGACTTCGAGCAGTAAGCTGTAAATGTACTGTTATGACATTTATAGACTGAAACTAACCCCGACTTTAATTTAGATCACTTTCATCGCCAATTCTGAACAATTAAAGTACACTTTATATCAAAGGTCAATGTACTGTATCTAACGTTAAATTCTTGTGTTTTAACGGGTTTTTATTACTAATTTCATTACAACTTCATTATAATTCAACAGGCTGTAGAAACTGATTAGAAAGAAACAGAAACACATAATTAGTAAACCTAATCAGTCAGAACAATATTTCTAAATATGAGCAATTTTGCCCTTCCAAAAACTGATAATATACTAACTCGGCTATTTGAGCGGTATAGGTTTTTTTTCTTAGTTGAATTGAAAATTGACACTGGAGAGGCAATGTGTACACCCATGCAGGTCACGTGATACTCACAAAGTGTTAGCTTGATGACCAAGGCGCTATTTATAGGTTACCGGAGAGGGAGCAGCAATTATAAATACGGCGACCTCTGTCATCAAAATACAGGCTGGTTCCCGGCTTCACTTTGTGATAACATCAAAATTAGTATGAGCACAATTATTATGCAATGATTATTATGACGACAATCAAATTTTTATTACACATGTTTAATTTAGTGATGTTGATTTATTGATGATGAATGATGTTTGTTTGATGCTTTTTTCACTTTTTTAAAATTTAATAATTATATAGATCTGAATCCAAATTAGTTCATAGAATCGAAGAATCTAAATAATCCATTGAATCTAGAACTGGATAACAGAATATAAACTAAGTGTTGGGAACAACAAAATATAACGAGAAATTGAATTTTGCAGAAGTAAAACAATACTTACTTTTAATTAAAATATTTAGATATTAAGTCTCATTATTGAAATATAAAGAGAAAGCTATTAACAACAGTGAAATTAACATCAAAGCGGGTGCATACAATCTAACTTATTTACAAAAAAAATAGGGAAAATACAATTCTAAAAAGAAACACGTGAAATAAATCAGCATGTTGAAATATGAAATAGCATAATGCATGAACTGGCGAATATTCCCTTCCATAAAAAAGCACTCTCAGCATTATGTCATACTTCCAAATTACTAACTTATTTTAGTTCTCGGGATCATTTCTTACAAATTTAATAGTTTATAATATTGTTATAAAATTTCTGCATCGGCAATGTACAACAGCATTATCTGAAGGATGGTGATGCTGTGGAAGACAATTAGGAATGATTTACTTTAGAATGTGTTTAGTGATTTGGCTATAGTGATTTGTCTGTATTTGTCTGATTAAGCTTATTGAAAGTAGCATTTTGTGAGAATGTTGAGAACCAGACTAAAAAACTAGTCTGGTTATCATGTTCATCAATCTTTAGTATGCTTACGTAAGAATGAGGAGAACCAGACTAACGCAATATTTCGAAGCAATTTAAATTCGGATACTATTTGAGATATTTTTCATGAAAAGCAGTAGCTTGTATATCTTGTCTAATTTTTAATTCCTAAACATAAAAAAGATTTACTCCTCGGAGGTCTATTTTTAGACTTTCATCTCGTCAATTTTTAGATTTTATGTACTCTGCAGGAAGCGATACGCAGGAAAGCAATAAAACCATAGAATACCACTGTACATCATCCGGTAGTATTTCCGATGATAGAGAAGCAAGTTTAAACCAGAAATTAATTTAATGCTGTTGTGGATTTTTATTCAACATGCGTCAAATAGTGCAGAAAATTGATGGTTTCGCACTAAATATTTTTTTAGCAAACACCAGTTTTATTTGGGTGTACGTTGATTAAGTTCCCAACTTATTTTGACGGGGATTACATAGCCAAAGAGTAAAACTTTTACAACAATAAAATTTTGATCCAGTATTTGAACTTGGGAGACGGATATCATCAAGTCTAAATTGTTTCAATATTCATATGTAGAGTAAAATAATTATTAATTCAGATATAAATATACATATATTTAACATACTTGCTTGAATTATTTGGACTAATAAACATACACCGGAATAAATTTAATCAGCATCTAAACTGCAGAAATTAAAATACATCCTTAACAATACTGGTCTGTAAATTATATGGCCGCAGAAAACTATTTGACTTGTCTTAACTGTAAAATAAAGAAGTCAAAAGCAGTATCAAAGCAATATTTACTCTCTTATCATTTATTGGCGACAAATTTACACAAAAATATGGGAATATTTTTCAAAACATAGGAAACATAGGGGGTGTTTCAAAATATAGGATTTTGATAAAAAATATAGGAAAACAGGAATCAGTTGACAGCCTGCCTTTGTTGTCCTCCTAAGTGTATTATTTTAACGTAAATTTACAAATTATACAAACTGTTGAGGGCCTATCACATCTTTAGTTTTGTTTGTGGTATTATTCAAATGATCAACATTCACATATACATGCACTCTTTTAGTTGGATTTTTACCGTTTAGTTCAAGTCGTAAAATTCATGTCCTTTAATTAATTTACTTGTCCACATTACTTCTACATAATTCTATTATTTTATAATGTTTCAAACTAATAAATATATTAATCATTTCAAGAAAATATATATATATATATTTCTTTTAAAGACTGAAAGGATACAGTTAACTGACCTGTTCAGTGACCATTATAGTTTTATTATCCCATAAACTGACATGCGCTTATCATCATAGAATGCGTGGCTTGATTTAAAATCTTTTTACCGACGTTTAAGGGAGTTCGCAGTGTTGCTCAGCAAAAAAGAAAGTTTGTTAGAATCCGATGGCATGAAATTTGAAATTTTGTATCTATACAACAACAATATGACATTTGGTATTTATTAGTTAACGGTTGTTAAATTGTGTATAAAAACATTTATATAACCGGCCTAATTAGCAAATATATCAACAAAGTTCTTAAAAACATTTATTTCTTTTAAATACTTATATTAAATTTTTTGCTGTTGTAAAACGGTGGATGGGGTAAGTTTTCATCAAGATCGGCTTTATGAACACATCCATTGAAAAATATTTATCCAAAATGCATGCAAGTCCATCAAAATATTGTTTCTGAGATGTGTATGCGGTTATTTATGCAACATGCAGTGGTTTTGCCTTGGAACAGGTTATTAACTAAGAAGTATCCAGTTTTTGCTAAAAAATAAAAGCTATGCGACTAAACATTTCACATGATATCTTTCTTATATGAACATGGACATAAAAATTATACTTTTTATGTCATATTTCTAATTGATGTTTAACCTACTTCAGCATAATCAATGTCATTTAAAATCATTGTTATTTCTTCAATGTGTAAAAATTGTATAAAAATTATTTTAAAACCTGTATGTTTTAGCCTATTTTTTATACATCTTAATTTGGTAAATAACACAGAGTTTGAAATAGTACAATGTCAATGAATTGGTATAATGAGACATTTAATGCTTTAAGTTTCTTCTACATTCAGGTTGTGATACACCCAGTACATTTTTCAATTGATATGGTTAACATTTCCTGAAATATTCGGTTACCCCTGCTTTATCACATTGGACACAGAAACGAGTGTTGCGTGGCAGACATGTGTATACAATATAAGTTTGCTTGAAAATGCAGTTGTTGCGCATGACACATCATCTTGATATGATAAATATCTGTACAAATTTATTTCAAAATTCAATCATGCATGACAAAGTTATGAGCCAGACACAAATTTATCTTTTCGCTATATCCATATATTGCTTTAAGTGTCCACTGTGACTTAGACCTTTGAGCAAGCGATACAGTTCTTGCGCATGACACGTCGTCTTGATATGATGAACATTTGTAAATCAATAAAAGATAATGGTAAACCATGGTATGGTGTAGAGTGTAAAACGGCTAGAAAAGTTACAAGTGTCGCCAAAAAAATTTCAGAAATACTCCTCTGAAGAAAATCTCTTAATATTGCATGCAGTTAATATAAAAAGGTCATGAATAAATATATGAATATTTTCAATAGATGTAAAGAAACTAAATTAAGAGAAATGTAAAGTAAAAGCCCTTAAGATTACTGGAAGTATTTTGAATATAATTAGGGTTCAGAAATATATGAAAATGCCAACTTTAGACTCTATGCATGATTACTTTAAAGAAGCAAGTAAAAATAGCTTTGATCATGACAACAATGATGATGTTATAATTAATAGTATTGTCCCAACAATTTATAATGCTTTAAACTCAATTATAACTAGTGAAAATAATGAAGTGCATAAAGCATTAAAAAATGGCAAAGCTGTAGGCATTGGTGGCATTCTGAACGAATATATTAAATCATCGACTGATAAATTATTACCTTTATATATAGCAATATTTAACCTGGTGTTAGAAAGTGGTGTTTTACCAATTTAGTGGTCTCTTGGTGCTAACTACCTATATAAAATTATATAAGAATAAGGGAGATACTCGCTTTCCTGAGAAGTATAGGCCGATTACTTTACTTAGTTGTGTAAGCAAATTGTACAGATCAATTTTAAACCATAGATTAAATAATTTTCTAGAAGAAAATGCAATACTTAAAGAAAATCAAGCAGGAATCAGGAAATGCTAATCAACTGTTGACCATATTTTTACCATAAACTCAATCATAGATATTTTAAGAAAATCAAATAAGAAGATATTTTGCCTTTTTGAAGACTTCTCCAAGGCATTTGATTCCATTCTTAAGATTAGTTAAAAAAAATGTACTCAAATGTAAAGTCCTGTTTTTCATTAAATGGAAACAAATCCAAATTATTTTTCTGCAATTGTGGAGTATGACAAGGTGAAAATCTTGTCACCAATACTGTTCGCACTATTTCTTAATGATCTAGAAAATTACTTAGACCTCACAGTGTGAGCCTTGCCCAGGTTTTGAACTCACAACCTCTCGATCAGTTGACAAACGCTCTAACAACTGAGCTAGCCAGGCAGGCATTCACACCCCTGAATTGTTAATCTCTCAAATGCTGCATAAAACATACATCCACACATTGTTAGGATATACCTTATTCAATTGAAATCAATAATACCCTACTATGAATTCTGATCTAAAACCATGTAAAGATAGTAAGAATGTCAAAAAAATACATCAGTACATGTATCAATAAAAAATATTCAAAAATATACAATCAGTGTTTCTAGCAGCTTGGAAAATTTGAGGGTCACAAAAGAGCCAATTTTGGGTGTGGGACATAATTTAAGAAATGTTAGAGGGTCATGGTAGCATTGTAACACTAAGGGATAATTTGATCAAGGAAAGGTTATTTGACATGGTAAAGAATTATCTACCAAAACTCTTAAGTAGGTGTTTAAATTACAATGTAATCAAAGGTACATTTGTGCAGTTTCTAATGTATCAATCAAATACAAATACAAATCACAAGCAATTAATTAGAATATCATTGTCTTAAGAGTCCAAAGGTACCATTTAAGATTCAAGTTCGTTATTAACACACCGGGGCCAGTACTAAAGTTTTCACAATCCTTAATGTTAATGTAAGTTTTATGAAACAGATGTACTCACAGGACCAAAGCATCTGAGAATTCTTCTTCATCATTCTTCTTCCATTAAAGTACAGGTGCTTAAATTGGCAATTTTCTTGTAATTCAGCCGAACACTAACTAGGGTCTAAAGGTAAAATATCCTCCAATTCTAAATCTGCAATTAAAACCAAATATAATTAAGTACATTCTGAAATGACAAAGAACAGAGAATTTTGCAAACAAAATATGGAACTTATCAAAACAAAGGATTTAAATAAAGTTTTAAATTAAAACTGTAATTTCTTGTTTCTTTTTTTAGCACTTCTATAAAATTCAACCACACATAACTCATCTTTTTAACCAGTGCCTGCACATAATCCTCAATGTAATGAGGGAGTGCAGTTTGAAGAAGAAGAAAAAATAAAAATATTTCATAAATTTGCTGCAGGGTGAAAACAAACACTGAGTTGAGTAAACCTAAATATTTAAGATCTATCAGCAACAAAGCAGTGAAATAAGGTAAGTCAGAGACGTATAATATGTCTCTGGGTAAGTATATTATTGTTCTGTAGCCATAATTTAGTAAATCTGTAATGTAAAATGTTTACAGCAGAAACAGAGTAATTGTAAGTTTAAACAGAAACATTAAAAACTATCTGCAACAAATCCCATATCCTTATAACACATTGCAATAAATAGACAAAACACAACTTTCAAATACTTTTGACCCCTACTAAACCACAAACTAGGGTCACTTCCTGCTAAAACATGAGTAAATCTGATTGGTCAGCACCCTCTATTGACCACAAAATATATGAGTGATTACAATATTTAAATTACAGAACCTTGAAAAGCAAGTGTGACTTTTCTTTTTCAATGGAAAAGATACCTGCTAAACACAAGGTGAACTATAACATTACACCTTCCAGAGTAACTGTAATACTTTAACAGTTACTGTCATTGTAAGCTATCAACACTTATTTTCTAATGTTTGATAAGTAAATCTATCTTCCATTGAGGTATAACCCATTGTAGAGCTTAGACTAAATCAAAGCACTGAGAGTACTGTCAGGTACAAAGTTTACATGTGATAATTAAAACTAGCCTTAAAAAGTTAAAGGCCTGTCCCTGTCGAGAATTTGATGAACAGTTCACAAAATGTTCATCAGTTTATTCTTACAATGTTCATGAATTTACTCACGACCCACAAATTGGACATGAAGGTCATGAACAAATGTCCATGAACTAATTTATGAACCTTAGGCAGTCTTTATCAAAAATGTGTTTTCATTAGGTCCATGAATTATTGATGAATTATTTTGATGAACCTTTGATGAACTTTGATTAACAATTCATGAAATTTCCTGAACAGATCATGAACTTATGATGTTCATGAACAGTTTCTTAAGTTTCATGAATGGTTCACAGACTTCAGTTGATGAACAGTTCATGAAACTTAGGTTCATGAACTGGTGATGAGTTATATTGATGAACCTTTGATAAACTCTGATGAACAATTCATTAATTTTCATAAACTGTTAATGAACATCTTCAGTTCATGAACAAATTCTCAACATGGGTGTTAACTTAATTATGAATTAGAATTTGAAGGCATGAAAAATGTACATCTTTAAGCCAATTAACCACAATTATCAAGGAAAAGCTACCTACACTCTTAAAGTCATGACATGCAGTGAGAAATTACTAGCTGAAAACCAAAATAAATTCAGTACCTTCAGCGCTTTGATTTGTATACACAATTTAAACTAGCTGAGCTTCTGACCCTGTGGCATTGAGATTGTGTCACTACTTTTGTGAATGAAACTATTTCCAGTATGTAGTAAATAGATTATGAATGAACTTTACTTTTACTTTAGTGTGGATGAATACCTAATTATTATACTTGTTAGTTTTACAGTTTAAATTGCCAAAATATTTTCCGTGCTTTCAAAATCAACAGAAACCTGGAATATATCTCCAACATTTATCAAAACTGTAAAGTCTGTAATGTATACTTATACAACAAGTGGTACTATTTTAACGCAGATGAGAGGCGTCACTGTATTGCCGCCACAAAAAGTGGTGTATATATATATACCTATAGGAACTCTGTTCCTTAAAATTATTATAATGATGAAACAAGTTAAATGTTTGTATGGCCCAAAATTGCATCCGGCAATTAAATACTAGAATGTGGCCTATGTTACATTTTAATCAGAATGTGCAGAGTTTCAGATCACATGAATTTGTAATTTTGACTTACTGATCCCAAAACTACAGGGATCATCTACTTGATCAAAAAGACAAGCCGTCGATGTTTCATGCATCTGTAAATCAGAATTTATTCATTTTTATAGACTGTTACACACTACACAGTTCTTTGATACTGTGTGTTGATTATTTTGTATAATTGACTGATCTTTATGTTTGTTATATGTGTATATGTATGTGTGATTGATCATAATGCATACACAATTTGTATATATTTGATTGTGTATGGGCCAGAGGCCTGTCTAATGCAATAAACTTTGATATTTAATACACACGGTTATCAATAAGTTTGTTGCCAACAATCCCAAAATCTAAACTAACAGGACTGATATGGGGGGTCCATGCATTTTTCCAGCTCTATATTTAAAGTCCCATAACCATATAAATTTATCAGTCGTAATAGTTTCTGTTTGTCCTATAACAGAAGAATCTGGTGTTTTCATCCCGTGCATTCTTTATTGCAAGAAAAAATGCATCCAAAACCACTATCGTACTAAATACTATTTAGGCCTAAAAAAATAGGTTTGTTTCTGGTTACCCGACCGACCCTGTATTTTAGCAGCCGACTCAAAAGTTTTTATGTCCAAAAAAATTGGCATCCGAATTTTCTGTTGAAATCATGTACAAGGCAATCTTCGCAAACACTGAATTATCTAATATGTAATAAAGCATGCCTGATATTGTTTACAAAATACAATTCGCCAATTTTTTTGCGCACCTGCCGAAACTGTCTGCACCATTCAGACGCTCTTTATCATACAGTAACTATCATTGCACCAGTATGCCTAAACGACAACTGATAATTAATCTGACAAGATACAATTTAAAGTCTTATTTACAATAGTTTGAAATATCAACACATTCGTTTCTCTTAAATTCATCGCATATAGAATAATGGCGTACGGCATATATGAAGTGTTCGACAAATACATACGATGGTGATACTAAATATAGCTTTTTATTACATCACGGACAATGTGTACCATGCTCGTGGGAACCAATTGCACTAGATCCCGTATTCCCAATTTGGCGTATATTCGCCGCATACAATGACGGAATCCGATCTTTTATATTCCAGAATCCCAGAAAGATTTTTTCTTTCGTAATTATGTCACATAGTTTGAAACTTTCACAAAATACTTAAAACTTTCAAATATGCTGAGCTAGTTAATTGACGCATTTTTGAATTATTCCTACACAGAAATCCATACTAATTTTAGACCGCGCAAGACCGCACTGAATAAATCACAGCTTAATGATTGGTTACAACCATCAGGCATTATGTTTTAACCAATCAGACGACAGGATTTATTTGTCACAGACTGTGTGTCGAGCGATATGTTGTTGTTTTCAGTGTGTAAATAGCACATGTACAGGTATATAGCTGCTCGTCGAAAAGCAAGAAAACATGTTCATATGTTGAAGTAAGCACTGCTCCCATTCAGATACAGAGTTTAGTTAGGAAAATCAACCAGATCTATATAGTAACTAGGCATGGGTCTAAATTTATGTTGATTTACCGTGTTCTGTGGATTTTCGTCAATTAAAAAGTTCTGACAGTTTTCTTTAAAATAGGAATGAGACAGAGATACGTACGCCTCTGTAAAGTCTTTGAAGATTTAAAACATTGTAAAACCAGTATTAAATCAATAATGCTGGATTTAAATGCAATGTCTTCAGTTTTCAAAGAACTTTTATTTGTTTACACAATAGTTTGTACATGTAAAGCCAATCAGTATCTAACATCTTCTGCTTCTGATTTATATCCGAAATTGAGTACCATGTTGTGTTACATTTCACATTTGAAATGTCACTTCTGATACCTAACAAATAATGACATAATGACATACATTTTGATTTTGATAGTCAATTTATGTGTTGTGATAAAAAAAAAAACCTACCTACCCATATTTTTTTGGGCATGTACCCAGAAACAAACCTCTTTTTTTAGGCCTCATAGAACAGCTGTGTTTTCTCGCAGTCATATTATGCACACGGGATAAAGTGACGTCACGCGCTCTATATATTTCAAGTTTACAAAAGCAAAATACACAGCGAAATAAGTGTTTTTACAAGAAAAAGGGCTCGTTTCGTCGGTAATTATTATCTTGGGATAATATCAGCAATTGCTTGTTTTTGCATATAATTTTCTATAGCAAAAAGCTAAAGTTAAAATTTTGAGATTTCTAACCGGCCCTCAGTCGATTCTAAGTGGCTAAATTGGCCTGCAACCGGTTGTTATTGAGAACCCTGCTACATCTAGAAATAAACATTTTTGCAGTATATTTATATGCATTAGTTGCTAGGAATATAACCATTTTATGATACTATTCTGTTATCCATATTAAATATACCTATTTAATGTCTTTAATTTAATGCAATGTCTTTGAGAGGTCATCAATGGCCAAGAGGAGAGATAAAATGACTTAAAATCACTTGCCCCTTACCAGTGAGGGTTCGAATACCACTTGGAACTAAGAATATGTGATGAAACCATTCAATATGCTAACAGAAGATTCATGTTTTTTGGTTCTACCCAGTTCATGAGTTGCAGGCATTGCGCGTTATACCTTGAACAGTTCCTGGGGTCTACCATTAAAACTGGAAAGTAGCCATATGACCTGAAATGACAACAAATACTCTGTAGTTAGCATGGTTTCTCAACATTCACCAAATTTACAGTTGGGAAATTAATATTCTTGTATCCAAAGATTTTCACTCAAAGTGATAAGTATGAAAGCAGACCCGATCAGTTTTATTCGTATACAAACAAGAAAGAGTGAAATACACAATGTAAAACATTCACGGGTACAAGTATTCTTAGTATAATGCTGTTGACAAAATCGAACAACCGCGAAAACATATAACAAATAACGAATTATCCGCATATGTAAATTAAAAGTAATTTACACCAACAATCTACTAAACTACTTATTCATCTTAAATAAATCTTAAATTTTAAGTATGATTATTACACATTGTTTTTAAATCATTGACTAAAACAAATACTTAACCGCATTTACCTAGCTACTGCTTACGTTTTTTCTTCGAATGCAAATGGCGTAAACATGTAAAGGGAGATAACAACATGCGGATGTATAAATTCCGTGGCAAAACCGGTCAAAAGTTTTCACCGCGAGATAAGACAAGTGTGTTTTTTTTCTTTCTCCGGAGGCTCAAATCTATCCGTCCGCGGACGCTAAACGAAGAAACGATTTGGTATAGCCTGAGTGTTTATCAAAGAAAAAGGACTCGTTTCGTCGGTAATTATTAGCTTGTTTTTTGCATATTTTTTTAAAACAAAAAGCTAATGGGACTTTAATGCAAATCTTATTTAGAGCGAGTCCCGTTGTTTACATGAAATGTCATGTATATTAGACCGCAGATAGTAATTATCCATAGACAGAGTTACTTTATTACAGACTTCTATCATTACTTATAGAATGAAGGAATATTTAAGCGGGTGGTTTTTGGAAAGCAGAATTTCGGGGAAGGTGCGAATTTAGTGATCTTTTTTTCTAGGAACATATTCGCACGTTTCATAGTCTTTATAATTTCTATAATCTTTCTGCGTGATTAAAACTCAAATCAGTAGCGACAGTGAACTTAATCCCTGAATCAGTTGTTATTTATTTGAATAAAAAAATCTTGTCAACGATTCGCTAAATCAAGTTAAAGATTTCCGGAGTTGTAGTCGAACATCGCACAAGTTACAGTCATCAAACGTCTTACAGAACAATAATGACGCTTTACAGAACAATAATGACTAAAAAAAATTGATTCTCATTCATTGCGTTTAATCGCAAACTGCGTCCGCATACAGCAGACTAGAATACAATACACGAACTGCGAACTTCGTCGCAACTTTATACTTAGTCTAATACATTCAATTAGTTCGAATCAAATTACGACACATACCAATACAAATGTTTTTTATCATTCGAGCAAATATAATGGTTGCCAAATATTAAGTGTGAGAAAGTGTACAAACATGATATCATCACAACAATACAACTCTAAATGAAACATCAACGTCGATACAAATATTAATTGGTGCAGACAAACATCAATTCCTGGGATTTTTTTCTGGCTAAATAGTAATTTCTCCCAGACTTGACGAAACTCAAAAACGTAAACTTGACAAGTTAATAAGATGGAAACGCTACAAATATCTTTTTTACACGGCTTTTTCGACAACAAAGCATGAATATTGCACATTACATAAACTAAGAACAGTTACTATTGTTTCCTGATAACGTATATCACACTCAAGCTACTGCCAAGCTAACCACACAATTCAGAGGTAGAGGACAATTTAATACAGGATGTAGTATTATTCTAACTTGCCACGGACAATATGAGCCTCGCCCGGGGTTCGAACATGCAAACTCTTGACCACTAAGTTAACTGGACGGATTGAAAGAAATGTGAAAATTATAAGTTATCATGAAGATAAATCCAAACAAATTAAACCTCAATACAGTCATGTCTAAATTAATTGAACAAAGTAAAACAAAAAAATATAAAGAAAGCTAATCTAGAAAAAGATCGGGGACTAGAAAATCATTCCGTTCCTTGGCATAGTAAGTTAATATGAACATTCTTACATAATATAATAGTTAGAAACAACGCATTTTGCATGTTTGGCATTAATACTCAGTTACAACGTGTACCGTAATGTGTCCACTGTCTAGCTGTACGACGTATATATTTCTAGTTAACTTCGCCGATCTATTGCAGATTTCTGCAATAATAGCAAGGGTATTCGCATATCACTTGGGGAGGGGGTACTTTAATGAAACAAGCCGTACGGCTTTAGATTGATATATAGAACTTTACTTGGAAACAGTTTTGCCGATGACCCAAGCTCAGTGTCGATGGCTCAATCACATTTGCAAAATATTTTGAGGCAAAAGTGGATCGATCGGTTGAAACGATGCATAGATGCAGAGGGGGAGTACTTCGAGGGACAGGGCAAAGTAAAATGATCAGAATTACTTCTATCAAAGAGAAATCACCAAAGTAACAATAATTTTGGAACACCCCTCGTATAACTAGTAATTTCCGCGTAATCGTCATACAATGCATAATTTAGACTTCTAGAGTCTATGAACATATTTAGTCGGTTGGTTATTGTTTTGCACTGGACCAGAACGCTTTAGCATGCGTTGACATACCCGTCCCAGCATGGTGTTTTTACCGAAGCCTATATATACGAAGATAAGGAGGCTATAACTAATAATGAGATGGTGGGCTTAAGTTTGAGTTGACGTTAAATATGACAACGAAATCCAGGACTTGGTTGGGAGCCATTTGGCCAAATTGTTCAGGAATCGTCTGTTCGTGTAGGTCAATGATTCTAACAGGTTTGAAAATACATGCATCGCAATTTTCTAAAATGAAGTCAGGATGGACAATAGACAGACATACAAACAAAACGACCGACATTCTCACAATGCTGATTTTGTGAGATTATCTCTTTGATCTTTGTGTTAATGTTAACCCACGATACACTTCTCATCCCCAGAATACAACTTTAACCCCATGACGACTGAATGAACTAAAACGACCTCTAAATGTCATATCATTTGGGCATGCACATGACAGACAGAAAGACGGACGGACAATCCCATTACTACATACGATTGCATGGTAAATGTGTATCTTGTTGTTATATGTTTGTAGAAACAACGAATTTATGATCATTAAAAAAATAATTATTTTTATCTTGCATTATATAATTTGAGGATCTCTATCCGAGGAAAAGCAACTGCTACTCCGAACATAGCTTCTTATTGAGAATGGGACCTATATTCGACTAATAGAACTCCCCGAGGAGCTGTTTATACGGAGACGTTTGCGAATATAGCTCCCCGGGGACCTATATTTGAAAGGATCCATAAAGGGTGTGACACAGCTCGCATACTCTTTTATCAATATGATGATATGTCAACGTAAACCAGCCATGTCACACCCTATAGAGGTCCTTTCGAATATAGCTCAAAGTATACTAGTTAAAAAGAAAATATTGGTTAATAGGGTTTTGATAGGAGGAAACTAGCAAATTTAGTAATTCTGTAATTGCTCATAATGATTTTTAAAGGCCCACTTTCACTTGCAATAAATGTATATAAAGCATAAATTTATATTCATCTATGCATTAAAGTTATTCTTCAAAGGACTGATCCAGTTATCCCAATCCCGCTCTAAAAAATCGTTGGAAAACACCAACGGTATCACTAGCTGGGTGTAACATGATCTGAATGTAAATAAGGCGGTATCACATGGCAACTTAACTAAATTGTACGTTTATAAACCTGACGGACAAGACAAATAATCAATCCGATAAAATTAACTTGAAAATTGGACTCAATTACGATGCATAACTCATTCCTCCACATTGAAGAGTGTTTAATTACTATCAACAGTATTTGAGCTTAGACTTGTTAGTTCAAACCTCAGTAGGGACAAACTTTTCTTTCTATTTTTTTCTTTAAAAAATATTTTTGTATCCCTTAGAACATATTTAGAATGAAAAAGTGTTTTATTTTGATTAAGTGATTTTTATAGGTATTTATTGGCCAAATAATGCTAGAAATGTGAACAGCTGTATTGTGCAATAGTAAGCCTTGTGAGGTATGTGTTTCTTGCTTTTTTATATCTGTTAGACATGGGGACTATTTTAAATATGCAATTAAAAATATAGCAAAGCGTGATTTTTCTTGATTTTTTTGGCCAAAAGAGCTCGTAAATGATAAGACTCTGAAGCATTGAACAAATAAGAAATGTGTTTGTATATTTATATACAATTATTTAAAATACAACAACAAATGCAATTTCCTAATATGCAAATTCATTTTAATGATAAAATTGTTTGTCATTTATTGATCTACGATACAAAGGGTTTAGCCGTTTGGAAGCATATAAGTTTTCTGTCATGCAAACCATCATTTTTAAAATAATCAAATAACATATTCTAAAAAATATTCAAATATATTCAAATCAAAAATAAATTTCGAGTGTAAGAATCATAAACCTTATAAAAAATTCTACATTTTTGTTGCCATTTTTACGATGGGACATACATGTACATGTATAATATTGTCAATTTCGAATGCTTTACCAATTACCTAAATGTTACTTTATACTAGTATAACATACATGATCTATAGCAATGGGGATGTCCATCTAGCATGTATCTCACTAACTTAAGACACATGTCACTGACAATGTCATATTTGACTCTCCGTATAGTGAATATCTATGTTTCTTAATTAAAAAATGTTGTCTTCTTGACAAACAAAAAATACGTAATTTTTGTAATAAAGTCAGATAAAGTATATAAGTCTTTACGTAAACAATTATCTAGGTTGATCATGTTCGTTGATTAACTCACAAGAATCATAAATCTGAATACGACCTATTAACAATTATAATTATTGATATATGTTTTTTTGCTCTGATTTTGATTATTTTGTCAAACTAATTATCTAAATTCTATGTTTATTGTTATGCATTAATGTACAATTAATGTACAACATTAATGATTCGACCTAATCACGGTTGTACGTTCCATGGGTTAAAGCGACTTTCCTGTTAGTGTCTTCTTCTGCTTCCAATTTAGCAGGACTGTATTCTTCTGGTCTTGGCAGTGTAGGTTTCGCTTTCTTTTCTTCACGTTCATCAACATCTTCTACTTGTACAGAAGACTTGACATTCATATCATCGTGAGAACTACTCATTGATTCATTACTGGCTCCGTCGGCTGGTTCAGTTTCTTGAGTTCCTGTTTTTATAAATAAACACATAAAGTTTTGTCGATACACATGATTTTACAGGTTGTGTTACTTGTAACTGTATGCAAATTCAAAGCATTATTTTATAGGTGTACCGAAGCGTACTGAACGGAAAGTGTACATATTGGTGAAAATATGGACAGCAGTTCTAGTATTTACCAGGTGTGTCGTTATTGCTTGTTTCTGCCTCTTCATTGTTATCATTCCTGTTAGGTCCCGTCAGCGGAAAGCTTTCTTCATTCGGCATCTCTTCTGTAGATGGGGTTATGGCGATGTCTGAGGGTATTCTTGTGTTCACTTAGAACTGTTCTCTTCTCAAACGTTGACAAACGCAAGCAAATGCAAGACAAAGAATTAGTGTGACTGTCACTACGACAGTGACAATGAAAGCCGTTTTCCAATCATCTGAAAAAAATGGTTTAAATATTTACATTAAATTGCCAAGAATCAACGTTTACATAACTTTTACAAAAAGAGTTCCAATTAGTAAGATGGTGGGTATTGTAGAGTTTGTAAAGTCGCCCGCCTCAACAAGAGAAAGAGACAAAAAAGGATCAATAACCCAATAGTTGAACTGCAAAATAATTCAAAGCTACACTGGGTGGACTTCATGAAAGTAATCCAAAGATAATTGTTCTGAAATATGAAATTCTTAGATATGTTAATATTTCATTAACTAAATGTTTTGAATTATACAGTGCCACATAATACTAGTATATGTTACCATTCAAATTAATGTTATTTCATTGTATTTTGTTAGAAACTGTATATCAGTCACAGCAACCGTACCTTTTTCATATGATTTCATGCACATTGGCATCGAAGCATGCGGTTGCCACTGACCACCCTCTTTACAGATAAAGAGATTGGAACCGCTTAAAGTGTACTCATCATCGCATGTAACGGATAAATTATCACCTGGCAAAACCCTGCCGTGATTTGAATGTGAACTTGATATATGGCCGTTTTTGATGGACATTGGCAGTGGACATGTGCGAGCTGAAAAACAATCAAAAGAAATAATAAGAAATTGGTAGATATTTCTAACTTGCGTTTTTCCTTGTATAAAAAAACAATACAAATAATGACACGCGTTATATACCCGTATCCCTAACCCCTGCGAGGTCATGTCCTGTCATGGAATAATGATTATAATTCAATAAATTAAGTAAAATATGTGTTAAAATACATAGACGATACAAACCATAACAATAAACAGTGCAATTTTCAGGCATTTGCCATGTTCCACAGTGAACTTTCTTATCTTCACAATTTATGCATCTCTGATTGTCGCTGCAGAATTGAGGTTTGCCTAACCTGCAAAAAGCAACAATAGAGAACATGATGTTACTTGATCAGGCGTGTTTAAATAATGCATTGGTGGGAAATCTAAGACTCAGTGAATCCTTTCTATTATCCAACTGTAGTCCAGCCAAACATTCACCAATACACAGTTACACAAACTTACAAGAAACTGGGAACAAAACATAATCTAAACGAGATGTACCTGATTGGTACGGTCTACAACATAGTCGCAAGGGAGTAAACTAGTTCACTGAGTCCAACCTGATTTTTTCCCTCAGAGAAACCAAAGAAATGCATGCACGTACATATAGAAAAGACAGATAATACAAAATATAAGACATGTTGATACAATTGATAAGAACAAGTTCATTAAACTTGTTTTACTAAGTAAAACACACTTCTACATTTATTATTCTAAACCCTTACACATACAGCGTTTGACTTGACTTGGCTATCTTTGTACTAAGGGTTTATTGATTTACTTACATATTTACAGTTATATACAAGTAGATACATACTCACGCATGTATATACTAAATATGTTATTGATGAACAGTTACTTACTGGTTACAGACGTCAACAAAACATTTAAAGCGGATTAATCCCGTCTGTGAATCTTTACCCACTATCAATGAAGTAACCAAAGCGACACCTGTAAAAACTAATATGTAGCTTTGTTAATGAAATATCACACTTTCTTCATAGGAGGTTCACTCTAAAACTAACCAGTTAACACACATATATATGTACATTACCAATGGATACCAATATGCTATCACGAAGCATCACGATTCCTTTTGTGTTATTGCTCGCCCCACCTTCTTATCCAGTCAATGGCAAGGACTTGCATTCATTTTTGGCTTATATCTTAAGAATATAAATTCGGCGTTCTAACTTCTTAGTTTCGAAGAACGAAGTAGTTAACAATGACGGTTAGAATGCATATTCGGGTGTTCTTCGTAAATAAGAAAGATAAAAAATGCAAAAGGAAACAGTAGCTAATAATAATTACAGACGAAACAAGCAGTACCTCTTCCTTCTAAAACACTCTTTTCGCTGTGTTTTTTTTGCTTTTGAAAACTAGAAAAATATAGAGCGCATGAAGCTACTTTATGACGTGTGCATAATATGACCCCGACACATTCTGATTGACTGTAAACAACATGGTTGACTCGAGAAGTAGTCCGTCGTCGTCTGTGAGTATGTTGTAAATCTTACGCATGACATTTAACAAATAAATGCAAAATTAATAAACTTCAAGTAGCACAATTATCTTTCGTCAAAAAAGAAGTGACGTGACGTATGCATGCGCTTGAATATATTTATAGACTGCGGGAAAACACTGCTGTTCTATAAATAGTTTGTTTCAAACACTCCGGATTTCTCTGTTATAGGACAAACGGAAACTATTACGACTGATAAATTAATTAGCTTATGGGACTTTAACTAGTGTTTTTAAGGCGTTTTAAATCTTCCCCTTCTCAATCAAGAACTGTCGGAATGAAGTCCTAAATGTCCTTGAACATGTGTTGGTTCATTTCTTTTCATTCATTAAAGAACAATTGTGAATTTGATCTCTTATTTATATATTATTCGTATTTTAACCAATTCCCAATATCCTCTAAATGATTAATTTTGATAGGACCATTTTCACTGTTTGGTTGTCTTAATTTCTTCATAAAATGTTCGCCAAGTGAGGTTTGCACAAAATGGCTTGTTTATTTAGGAAAATGCTTCGACACCAATCCAAAATAAGGAATATGGAGCACTATTAAACACGTTTGCATCTTTTTGTGTTTAAGGAAGCCACACTAGTATTTTCTGTTTGTTCCTCTTGTTCACTTTTACTATTGTGGTTGGGCTAGACCAGGTGACGCTTGGTTTCAATAGCCATCTTGAATCATGCCACAACAATTCATTTTTTGAATAAGTCTTTCAGGGTTGCACCATGTGTTGCTACATCTGCCGGGTTTTTCTTGGTGTGTGTAAACAAGACCAATTGGTTCAAACAGTTTTTTTATTTCACTAAAAGTATATCTCACAAACAAATGTAGTTCGGATTGGAACTGAACTTGTCTTACTACGAATTCCAGGCGTCGTGCACCTTTCATATCATCCATGAATTCCCACCAAGGTACTGTCATGGTTTTGATGATAGGTGCTTGTTGTGTTTTTGAAAACATGTCTGAGGTCAACTTTGGTGCATCTATTACTTTTCTGGCGTGGGTATACGTATGTGGAGTAAGAGGTTCTATGCTTTTCCCTTGTCCATGTTCTGTATATCTCTAGAACTCACATATTTTCCCTGTTATTCGCAGAATCAATTTCATTTGTATTTTCATTATTATCACCTAGATACATCTCATTACTATCGACATTTTTATTTTTTTCTATGACACTTCAGTCACTAAGCTAATTATCCTTACTATTAATTGAAAAGATGATAGCCACGATAAGACTAAAACAGTCATCAAGTAATTTCCTAAAAATAGAAGGTAAGACATATTTGCTATGATATTAGTTAAGGTCCCCAAAGGCACACATGCAGGCCATTCCTATTGTGTTTTGTCCTTCATATTATTTTATTAAAAATAAACATCTAATAAAGATCTGAAAACGGGATAATGTTTTTGTATTTTGGGGCAAAATACGGATGGGACAATTCAGAAAAATTCTTTATCCCGTTTTCACGCCTACATGAGACATTAATACAGTGATCTGAATTCACATTTTTTAGTTACAATAACCATTCCGTAGTGCGCTATACTATTTGCCTTTACTTTTACGAGTTCTTATAATAAAAAACACATTTCATCTTAGAAGCGACAAGTGCAAGATGACGTAGTTTACTGACATTGTTATACTTCGTTAATATTGATTGATGTCGGGTTTTTAATAAGAATATTATGAACATTGTGATAATTCTGTCGTTCGGGTAAGAAGCCAGTTCTGACCTACTAGATATGTTAAAGCTCATAACGACTGATGATACGGGGTTTTAACAATTGAACTGAAGATAAATATTGACTCTAAAGAAGTGTCACTTCCGGGTTGGTATCACAAATTAACATTACATACTGAGGTAGAATCCTTTTAACAATAAAAAGCTAAACTTACCTAGTAGTATGAAATGTTTGTTTCGATCGTATAAATCCATTGTTATGTCTGAAGTATTCACAGGTATGGAAGTCCAGTCATTCGTCGATATATAAATATACCATGATCTAATATGCACTGATTTATGTGATGACAACAATTACATAATGATATGTACACATTTGATTACGCCCAAGATAACACAAGGTTTAAAAGTAAAGGGAAATAAAATAGCACCAAAAATGGCTACAATTCAATATTGCGATATATAAGCCTACGGTCACACACAAGTATAAGATAGTTTAATAATTGAAATAACCCAAAATAAACAAAAATTCACATTCAAGGTCAGATAACTCAAAAACGAGTTCGTTAACCCCCATCTTTCTTTGCTTAAAATATTTATCTTTTGCTATGATCATGCACACTTTAAAAATATTCTGTGAAAGAGTTTTCATTTTTCCTATATGTCTATCTGAAGAAAAAAAAACTGGAAACTGTAGCATGCGTCTTTAAGTGATTATTGATAGGTTTTGTGGTAAAAAAAGTCTTAGATTTTAGTAAACAGAATTTCGTGATCAACATACTGTGAATTTGTTGATGTGAATTTTTTTCGTACATCTTAGTCTTAGTGAATTCAAGGACTTATATATATGCATGTATAAAAGTCCTTGGTGAATTGAAGTGAATTGTGGTATAGAGAATTGAAGTGAATATAAGAATGAATAGTGAATTGGAGTGAATAACGGAAAAGTGAATTGAAGAGATAAGTACACTTTAATTTGGAAGAGTGAAATAGTGAATTGCTGTGAACAGTAAGTAAATTTGACCCTTACTGAATTTACTGAGAAGGAGGAAGGAGAGAAATCATAGTCTCTGAAGCTTCAGGAGGACATAAAGTAATGACAGATGAGGAGGACATGATGCTCTTATAAAGACCATTAAAGCAAATGCAACAACATTTGGGATAAAAAGAGCCACTTGTTGATACCAAAACAACAGTGTTCAGCCCACCGGAATCAACGTATACAATATATCAACAGGTAGTGCTGCATTAGGACCTAAAACACCAGTTGTAGCGGGAGAGACTCAGAAGTAACGAGAAATATATGACTTCCCCAAATTTCCTAGTTTCTTTGGAGAAAGGAAGCAAGAGTGAGTTGGGCTACTTTTAGGTTTGATGCTGAGGCGCTGATGGTAGAGGTTTTCAAGGAGGAACATATATTACAAGGTATTAGCAGAACATTGAAAGGAAATGCTAGTGATGTTATACGTAGACTAGGAACAGGAATCACCGGTAAACAAGTTATTGATAAACTGGAAAGTACATTTAGAAATATAGAAACTAAAGAAAGTATACTCTGGAAATTCTACTCATGCAGACAGAAACCTGGAGAGTCAATACAAACATACTTGTCCAGATCAGAAGAACTTTTCACGCAAGCAGTAACGTTTAAGTGTCTAAGTAGAGAATATGATGAACAGTTAAAATGAGTATTATTTGAAGGGCTTATACTAGAAGTGAAACACCAGTCACCTTACAAAAACGATATGATGCTAGTATCAGACTACGATCGATTTAAAATAAAACTGAGAAAGACAAAAGAGAAGCTTAAATAAACAAACAAAGAAACTAAGAAGTGTAATGCAGCGGTAAACATGGAAAAGAAAGACAATAGTGACATGGCAGAAATAAAAGACTTGTTAATGAAATTGAATACTAGAATATACCATCCAGAAAAAGAGAAAGAAGAGCCAACAAATTACCACAATGAGCTTATGGTTATACCAACAGAAGATACAGAGGAAGAGATAGAGTTGAACAAAGAGGAAGAGGTCGAGGAAAATACAGACAAAATACATTTAGGATCATCAACCAATGTATAAGTGCTCCTGTTTTGGGATCGGACAAGGACACCACAAAAGATCTTATATGTGACATACATAAAACATTTATCATAGGTAACAACATCCAAGTAATTTTAAGCACTACTAGTAGTAATAGGCGGTACCCTGGCACCCTACCTCCTGGCACCATATAGAAATATAGAGTAAATAGAATTAGGTCGGTGCCAGAAGTAAACAAAATTGTGACAAATTGGGACAAATTGGAAATCAATGTTTGGTGCTCAAAATAACATGAATTGAATTTTAGGAATGTTCTGGCACCATTGTGTGTGTGTGTGTGTGTGTGTGTGTATAGACTAAGACAATGAGAGAATTTTCTTTCGAAAAGACATGGTGGCCCTGAAAAGGGCCGTTGGTGGTCCTGAAAAGGACTGTTGGTGGTTTTTTAAACCGTGTTTGCTGACTGATCTGGTTGGGTACATAGTTCGCATTGGCAGTCTGGTGGGGGATAGCAGAGCCTACATGTTAGATCCCCACAGGACCATTCCTGTTCTGGTGGTTGTTCCGTGTACTCAACTTGAGCGGTAGAGCGCCAATGCTCTTCTTCTTGTTGTTGTTCCCGTTGTCTATTCACCGTTCGTTCCCGAGCATCTCGCTGCCTTTCTCTGACTTGATCTCGAAATTGAGATAATTCTTCTCTATGATGAAATCGATTGGTTTCAATGGTATTCAAAGTCTCACCAATGAATTGAAGATCACGTTCCCTTTTTCTAACAATGCTAGCCGCTAAGCGACTGATTGAACGCCATACCCTGCTCTGTTTTTCAGTCAGTTGTTTTGCTGTTTTGAGTTCATTGAATAAAGCCTCCATCTTGAGTGTTTGAGTTCTCAGAATGAAATGAGGCATTGTAAGTATTGTATGCCCCACTCTCGTGGTTGGATGACGTCATATCGCTTGGATGACGTCACCCTAGGGTTGGATGGCGTCACGCGCCAATGTACCGCACAGACATGTGCTTGATTTTTATGAACTTAGAAAAAAGACAACAGACACCTAGTTTCAGTTTTTCTAAACTTTTATTTTTGTAACAAGAAAACAGTAACAACATGAAACAGTAACATTGTTTAATGATCACCATAAAGAGTTGTATTTCTATGTGTGATACTATGATACAAACGGTTGTGACCTTCTGGTCTAGAGTTACGTTGAGCACAACACTTTTGTCCACACTTGTTCACATATTGAGCATGCATGTAATAAGTACCATAATATTGTTGAAACCAATGCGTCACATAAGTGTCATTTTTTCCATACATGTCCGGTTTGAATCGGGTTAACAGTATCTGGTTCAAGTCACATTCACGTGAGATAAAATCCAAAGCGAATAGACAATACACACCACACACCGGTAACATATCGCCTTGTATTCTCATGGCATTCCACAGATAAGTTTTGTTGGCATGTTTTTTCACAAAGGTTAGAATCTCTTCGAAAGGAGGTAATCCGTAGGAATCAAAATACACTGCTTTATTGTCTTTTAAATAAAGAGCCACCCAGTGTTCTCCACGTTGATTCCCGTTATGGGTATTCACAATATAGGCTTTCACGTCATGCGGTTTCTCTGAAGGTAATTGATCTTTGGCACAAACACGTGCACGTAGTGGTTTTAATAACGGTGAATGATCTAATAGGTATTGTAGTTCATTCGTCTCCATAATGCCAATTTCTGTTGACACGTTCAGCCCAAACACTGATCCATTGATCAATGAACTGATTCTGAGTGAGTTCTTCTTTAAACTGAATCCATAATCGACACGCGTCTCCTTTTTCACTATCGGTCAAGGTCACTAATTCAGGATACCACTTTTCCATGACCTTGAACACGTCCAAACGTTGAATCGCTTTTTGAATGTAAAGTTCTGTCCACTCTTCCGTATTCGTGTATAAGCAGAGTACATGTTGCACTTGACTAGGATGATTCACTCGACAACCATAACAGTCTTTATGCACTTGATTATAAATTAAAGATTGGAGTGCTTCTGTGACGTGATGATTCAAACACTCTTGTAAAAAGTCCGTCTTTGAACTTGTACAACAAGGATACGCCAATAACTTCATTTCGTAATCATGTCCTTTTTCCAGGTGTTCAATATCCATGTCTTCCATCTTAATAATCTAGAAGCACTTCTCTGAATTGATTGATTTCAATTTGATTGTCGTATTCCGCAAATACAATCACGTTGATGGCTTGTGCAAGTGCTGTTCCAAAGTGAAATTCCAATCTCAGATTGCCCGTTTTTATAGGATGGAGTTGACCTTCCTCGCAACCTTGATCTGCTGTCAAGTCCAACCCCCAGAGTGTGTATCCGTTCCGATAATCATTCATGCTCAATCCAAATGAACGATTGAGACCAAGAGCTCCTGTCGCTTGATAAAGTGACATGTAGGATCTTAGAACTTCTCCCGTTTCAAAATTGGGTTGAAACGCTTTGTTATGAATACTTTTTCCGTCAATGCTGACTTCTAGATGATTCAGTGTAAAATGACGGAAATCAAAGGGGTTGGTAGCCATGTCTCCATTCATGTCTCCATTTCTTACCATACCGATGATAAGACGTTTTGGCAATTGACCTTGAAATAAATGATCTTCAATCTTGGATCGTTGACCGTTAGGAATCGTAAATGTTTTTACTTCAGTTCGTCGGATGGGGATTTTCATGTTATGTTGAGCAATCTGTTGATTGAGTTGATTGGCTACCACTGGCAGTAAATCTACTGTTCTTACATTAAATCCTGCTTCTAGAAACTTGATTTTAGCCGGTGCGGCACCCATGAGACAGAATTGAGGTGACGCTTTGTTTAGTCTTAAGCGTATTTCCATACCATTGGGTAAATATTTATCTTGCATCATCAGATCCAAATGAAGTCGTCCACATAGTTCCACCACACGACTTTGAAGGACACGAGCACGTCTCTCAATATAGCCCAGGTTACCCCCGTCATGTGCGTGGGTGTTCATATGACCAGGGGTGTCTTCACCCCATAACTCTAGCGCCTGAAGTTGAGTGTCTTTACAGCTTGAGGTGAAGGAGAGTAAATTTTCTATGTATGCCCGATAGGCATACGTGTCCGCATTGCTGGTGATCAGTTTATTATTCAGGTACACATCAATGCTTGAGAACATACTGTGAAAGAAATTGTTGACGGTAGCAATTTCACTGTCGGCCGCTAGGTCTGTACCATCTGCCTGTATAATTTTTAGTTTTAGGTACAGGTAAGATTGATTCAGATCTGTCCATTTTTCTGTCTGTGCAGGAATCACAAATTCAATCGGAGCATTATTGTCCAGAGCAGAAATGGGATAATGCTCAGTCCATTGACCTTCTTGCATGGCTGTCATGGTAGGTGGCACAACAGACACATCCAACTCTGTCTTACTACATTCACAGGAACCGTGTTGCATCATGATTAATCGAAAATATCAAGAGGTCTGGCCTGCTTAACTCGGCGATGATGAAGTTTCGAATGAGGTCTTTTCTTGACTGGTTTGCTCTTTATACGTCTTTTAGGGCTGGCCACGGCATGTAGCAAGGATTCACCCACATCTTTTAATACAGAGGCTCCACGTTTTCGTATTACTTGTTTAGCGTTTGATCCTGTCAAGATATCTTTGATAGCGGCTTTTCCTTGCTGGAGTCCTTCTTTTTTCAAGGTGCGAACTCCAGATTTCACAAATGGATTCAGTAAAGGTATAATTCTTTTCATGGCTTTCTTAAACATGGATCCAAGTCCGTGTCCATATTGTCGAGGTTGACCTTGGTAAGTAGGTATCATTGTCTTTGGCGTAGGTGTAGTTTCACCATAGACTTCCCATGAATAAACTGAATAGACTGGCCAGTGTCACCCCTTATATGGATAGTGATGGTGTCAAAGTCGGCTTTAGCCAGTGGTACATAGTGTAAATTCAAGAACTCGAAATGAATATGGGGGTTAGTTCCTGCTTTCGTTCTCGGATCAAATGGAGCTACACGTAAGATGGGGGCTTCTATGTTTCCCAAATAGGTATAAGCCGCGAGGTCAGAATAAACAAACAAATGATTATGACCCATGTTAATATCTACGCCATGAGGAAACGGATCTGGAGTGTCTTTTAAAAAGATGGTAGGAGAACTATCAGGAGCTCCACCCAGTTTAATAAACATGTGAGGATGAAACTGAATGCCTAGTTGATCCGAACTGTCCAGTTTTGCGCGTTTACTTTGTCCTGAAAAACCCATGGTAAATCGAAGGCCTTTCTGTTTAAATATTTTACCCAGATTATCTTTTACGGTAAAGTCAATCGTCTCGATCAAATGTTGGGGTGTGACATAAGTTCCTACAGGAATACAAAGTCGTACACCTTTTTCTTCTTTATTGGGGAGAGTACAATAGGAAATTAAGGATTCAAAGGCCTTACCCAGGACAGGATCGTGTGTGACAATGCAGAAATGTCGCTCTTCTTCAGTGACATTAATGACCTGACTAGGAACAATCATTTCCACTAAGGCAATTTCCCAGTCTTGTTTATTGAGATGGATGGGTTTTGTCAGTTTGGTACGAAAACAACATTGCGTATTGTCTGGGAATAAATCCATAGAGCTATCACTCATGAGTGTGATGTAAAACGAACTCATGTTGATTTAGGTTTATTGAATTTCAAGGAGGGATTCGGTAGAATATAACCTAGAGAACTACTTAAAAGCAGAAGCCACAATTCTCGATCGGGTCGTTGAAAACACAAATTAAATAGCGATACGGTAATAATAATAAATACCACTACAATTTGTGCAAAAAAAGTAACCTTATTTTTGGGTTCACACAATTTGGCTTGCTCTGAGGCAGTCACTACCACACTGGCCGTATCGGTTTGAGACATGATGTATTTATTAGTTCAAACGAGATGGGATTCGGGAATCCAACTGTCAAATTTCGAAGGATAGCCTTTCCAATGCACTTTAATTTCTCGTCTTCCGTCTACCTTACTCTGGCGATGGGCGAGCACTGATTCAATTTCATAGATAGCATCATCTTTTATAACCTGTACTTCAGAGAAATAAAACGAACCTAATATGGGTTCTCCGTCTAAATCAGTCAATTTCACAGTAGCAGGAGAGGTCTTTTTGACTTGGATCACTTTAAACAGTTCAGTGGTCCAGTTGGGTAGATAACCTTTATCAAATGTACGTTTTGTTTTATTGATACGAACAATATCTCCCACATGAAGGATCGTCGACGCTTTCTTTCTTGATTTTCCATACAAGGTCAAGGCCACTTGAGATTCGTTATTCTCATTTACGGATACGGGTGCCATTTGTATACTACGATGAACACGATGATTATAGGCATGCACGAGATCAGACAATACCTGAATATACCTTCGTGTTTTATGATGCGTAAAGTATTTCCACATGCGTGATTTTAAGGTCCGTTGAAAACGTTCCACTATACTAGCCTTCGTTTCTGGGTTTTCAGTCGTAAAATAATGAATCCCTACTTTGTCTAAAAACTGTTGAAACCTTTGATTCTTGAATTCTGTTCCTTTATCGGTTTGCAACGCTTTAGGTTGTCTCGTTTTAAGAATAGAGCGAAACGCTTCCACCAATGTGAGCCCCGTTTTATCCTTGAGGGGAACGACCCAAGCATATTTTGAAAACACGTCAATGACACACAACAAATATCGATAAGGGGTGTTGTACTGAGCCAAGGATTGCATGTCTGCCAAATCAGCTTGCCATTGATGATCAATACCACCCACAATCGTTTTCCGTCTCGAGAATGCCCTACGGATAGGTTTGTGCAGGGTATAGGTCTTTTGTCCCTTCAACCAGGATCGCACTTGACTTGGCGTAATGGATTTCAGTTGAGTTCGAGCTGCTGTAGTAAGACGTTCTACCCCACCAAAACCAGCCGGATGATGGGGATCATAATAAATCTGATGTAACAGACTGTCTACCTTTTTGTTCATGTTGTCTAGTAGGCTTCCCACTTAGGTTCTGCTTTCATCCGTTTGACAGGTTTACTTATAGGTTCTGCTTTCATCCGTTTACTTATAGGTTCTGCTTTCATCCGTGAAGGTGAACGAGACTCAACAAAACTATCAAATTCATCATCTTCCTCCGAATCGTCTGCTTTTTGCATCCATGACCATCTCCGTTTATTTCCTATCACTTCTTGTGGTACATTGACATCTCTTAGTCCACTAGAAAACTGTTCCCATCCTCTAGGCTCCGACCCTTTTCTATGACGTATGACATCATTGACCAAATCAATAATGTTGGATCCTTGTATTGGTTTTCCATGGTATTCCAACATCCCTTGATCATTCCATGACATGTGGGGATGATTTTGTAGAAAGTGTAATAAAAGCTGAGTTTTTCGACGCATGGTAGTAGGAACACTTTCAAGAATCCGATCCGTCAATGTAGCAGGAGCCGCTTGTGCCCCTTGTGCACCTTGAGCAGCTGGAACAACCGGTGCAGCCGGTGCAACTGGTGCAGCCAGAGTAGCCGGTTCACGTGCTTTTTGATGAGACAGTTGAAACTTTTGCAAGACTTGCCCATAGTGTTGTGCTTTTTCTGATTCAGACAACGATTCATTTTGTAATACGTCTCCCATTTGTTTCTGTAAATCGGATGTTTGACTGACTTGCGGGGGAGGAGGTAAACGTGGTCGTTGTTCTGTTTTCCATCGATTCATCTCTTCTAGCATTTTGAATGGGACGATAGCCATTTTCTTCATAGCTTTTTCACCAGTGTGGCAACACCTCCACTGAGTGCTCCTGCAGCAACAGCTTTAGCAATGATTGGAGCAAGAGCTAGTAATGGAAATAATCCTCCTTTTTGATTCAACACACGTTTCTTTTTTTGAATGGATACTCTTTTATCTGCTAAAGTGCGGAGATGTTGACGCTTGGACTTCAACCTTTGCTTTTGAGAGGGGGATAAGGCAACATTGCCTTTTAAAACATTCTGACAGCATTCTGACACACATTGAATCATTTCTTTAGATGCTCCATGTATCATCTTTCTTCTTAACCCATCTGGGGCTTGAGTTAAACCCAAAACCAGATGTCCGTATTTATGCAGGAGTGGTCGCTTTGGTGCCATTATGTCAAATAATACCTGTTTTTACTTCTTCACAGCTTTTATACTAAAGCATCAAAGGCTTGTCTTGAAGCTGGATTCATAGGGCCCTGTCTCATCAGGTGAATACGATGTCTCAAAAGGGGTTTCAAGACAGCCTGTCTTGATAAGGTAGATAAGGATAGGGGTGAAAAACGGCACAATGGAGTGTCTGGTGAACTTCTTGAACTGGGAGATGATCTACTAGATGATCTGCTGGATGAACTCCTAGGTGTGCTAAAACTACTTGGCCCACTGCTTGAAGAACTACTTGGTGAACTTCTAGAATAACTTCTAGAAAAACTGCTTGGCCCACTGCTTGAATAACTCAAACTGCTTGGCCCACTGCTTGAATAACTTCTAGATAAATTTCTTGAAGAACTGCTTGGTCCACTTCTTGATAAACTTCTTGAACTTCTAGATGAACTGTTTGATCCACTTCTAGATAAACTGCTTGGTCCACTTCTTGATAAACTTCTTGAACTTCTAGATGAACTGTTTGATCCACTTCTAGATAAACTGCTTGGTCCACTTCTTGATAAACTTCTTGAACTTTTAGGTGTGCTAAAACTGTTTGATCCACTTCTAGAAGAATTTCTTAAGCTTCTAGATGAGCTAAAGTTCAAACTACTCACAGGACTGATAGGAGACCATTGTAACTTACTGATTGGAGTTACAGCCATAGAGGGTGTTGAAGTGGTTTGCTTTCGACGACGGAGAGTAATAAAACGTTCATTGAACTTGGCAGGCGATTTTCTAGCTTTTTTAGCTGGAGCTTTTCTAGGTTTTCTAGCAGGCGATTTTCTTTTAGCTGGAGATTTTCTAGGTTTTCTAGCAGGCGCTTTTCTTTTAGCTGGAGATTTTACAAATTTACGAATCGTCTTTTGACCATTCCATCGGAGTAAACTTCGTATCATGACTCCACCAAGAAATCCACCTCCTCCTGGTTTCAATATGAGTTGACGTTTAGTATCCATGTCCACTTGATCATCTCCCAGCTGCTCTAATTCATGCTGATGTTTTTGCATAAAGTTTTGTGTTTGTTTAGGTAGCACAATTTTCTTTTTTAAAATCACCTTTGCTGCTAAGGTGAACCACTTGAGCATTTCTTTTAATCCAGACCGTAGCATTTGCTCCCGTACAGTAGGGTCTCGTTCCTGACCCAAATGTTCTAACGATTGAGCTATGGCTGTGGCTGACATGATGACTGAATGATCTTATATGAGTAAACGATGTTTATATATACACAACTGGCCCACGTTTTTCTCCAGTGATCCAGTGATGAAAAATATCAGTTCTTAACCGATAACTGTCTGGTGTTTGAGGGTGAAAGTCAATCACTAAATACCCATGAGGTGTAGAGATAGCATCTTGATAAGCGGGTAACAAGTGTGGCAATTGAATTTGATTCGCCAACACTTTGATTTGTCCTTTATCTCTTGTGTTTTGAAATAAGATCATGTAATGTGCATTTAAACTCAGGGTACGACTGGCTTTCGATTGTTGAAACATGTTTTGTGTAATGTAGATCACACTAGCATTACGATGGTGACCTTTTCGTGTAAACCATAATTTGATTTTCTCTTCATCTTTATCACCAAGCATGTCATCAAATATAATTAAATGAGGAATGGATGTATCCTCTACTATCTCTTCATCCTCGTCAGGTATCCCCTGTATGAACCGAATACTAGGTTCTTGTTCTTGTAATTGTGCATAGGCTACTTGCCATTCTTTGTAACACCATACAATACGCTCTGGTACTACTTGAAACAAATCTGATTTGTATTCCAACACCTTTTTTACAAATTGTGTTTTACCAGAGCCACTAGGGCCTGCGATAAACATATTGCAAGGATGCTTAAAAAGTAAACTGGACTCCATGACGTGAAAATCACAACTAACACTATTGGAAGAAAAACATTTTATTTATTTGTGTAACAAGTTTATGTATGAGTACAAGAATAATCACAACAAGAACAACACATGTCATGTAAGGGTAACAACAGTTTGTCAGAAAATTCAAACACACATTCTGAATGTCCAAATTGACTCAGAAATGCTAACACAGAGTCATTGTTCACCACCTGTTTGAACCAATCCGTTTCACTCAAGTCCATGGGTACTGATTGTTTATAAAATGAATTCATCACATGAAGTCCATGTTTCATTTCTTCAAACATGTCTGGTGTACTCAACTGTTGTCGAATCCATTCCAGAGAATGATGACCTTCAGGTATCTTCATACGATAAGCAAATACCAATGCTTTTCTCAACAGGGTATGGTTCATAATGTCAAACTGTTCCATTCTTGAATCGTGTGAATCACTCTATCGTTACATACATAAGTATTCCAATCGTCTCGATGGATAGCTTTCAAGTCTAAGTGTGCACTGATCATAGCATCACGAATCATCTGTCTAAATAGTTCAAACGTGTGAGGATTCAGAATCCACGCGCGAATGTCCTTGACCTTGACAAGGTCATCTTGTACAATACTGTATAACGTATCCGTATACAGCTCAAAGTCCAAAATGTAATATAAACTTATAAATCGTCTAGATGGTTTAACCATAATTGAATATTTCCTGAACAAATCACTATTCTATGTCGATTCGCATGAACGGCTTCAATCTCGTCTTTGACTTCTCTTAAACGGTGCCTTAATTTATAGAACACGGCACGATACTGTAGAATATGAATAACATGAGTGAACGGTACCTGTCTCTTAAATACCATGATACCACGTATTTTAAACTGTGAATACGGACGCCATCCGGGGTGAGATCTCCCATTGTCCTCTTCAGCCATACTGAACCATATCACATTGGGGGTAGAACGAAAATTGTTAGCTAAGGCAGATACGTCGCTCAAATTAGCATCGTGGATTAAAAAATCCCATGTCGTAGATAACATACGATCTAAGCTTTGTTGTACCACATTCAGTTTTCGTAGAATCGGTAATTTTTGGTTGAATGACAAGTCCTGGCGATCACCTACATCCTTCAACAGTCTCTCTATCCGTCGATGATTTGTATGTTGTAAGCTATGTATAGCATTATGAGTAGCCCATGTGTGCACTAACTCCATCTTCCATGTTTTAGCGTTAGCCCATATGACATAACGATAAATTTTAAGTCTCAGCTCTATCGGTAGTAAGGGTATCCAATCCATGTCTTTATGAATAATGAATTTTAGATGACTTGTTCTAGGCCTCTAGCTCAAAGGTCAAGGTCAGTCATGTAGATAACCATAAGGCACAGTCATATGATTCTCGACCACAATACGTTTGGTATATACCGAACGAAATGTTTTGACTTGTTTCTCACTGGTCACGGTTCTGTCCTTATGACGTTTAATCCGAGAAGCATATTCAACTACGGTCGAATAATGATGTCTGTCTTTCACACAATCCACCATCGTATTGAAATTCACTTGTTGAGTGGCATTGTAGTCTAACGTAATGCCTTTCACTTTGCATTTTTGATGGAGTTCACCGTTTTCAATGTATTCATAGCCATAGTTCTTTGGACCTAAAGCGACATATCTCACAATACGACCCTTTGGTACCTCATCTGTCCATTTTCCCAATCGACTGGAGATAATAGGAACATTATAGCCATCAGGGTCATGAATGTACATACAACTGTCTGTGTCAAAATACAATACTCTCTTTCCTAGAGGTTCAAGCACTTTGTACAGTTCTAATCGAGCATAAGCCGTCACAAATGAAGCCACCACAGGATTGGCTGATGAATGAGGGTCTGCTTTGTCCGATTCATCAGTATAATTCATTAACATGAATTCATCATGATCAAAACACTCTGCATATTTCACAGACTTTTTAGGATCGTCCAGTATTCCGTAGAACTGGTCCAATCGATGAACATACTCTGTTTTAGGCAAGAGGTTAGTTTGAGCATTTTTACCCCAGAGACAATTCAGCATGGTTTTGGCAAAAGCTCGTTTTCCTGGATTTTTCTCCACCTGTTGCAAACGAATTCCTTCTGCTTCAAAATAATCCTGTTTAAATTTATCTTGAGCCTCTTCCGTATCCACCCCTGGAGGATATCCACTAGCCTCTTGTTTCATTTTCAAGTATTTATCAATGTATTGCCGATAGACGTCCGTACTCCATTCATCCCAGTGCCATACATGATACACTTTTGATACTTGATAGCCTAAAGCAATAGCTTTAGCCAATTCAACATGAGTCCATGTGCCATACAAGAACCGTTCATACGGGGAATGTGTACAATAATCCATCTCCTTCTCAGCACAAGTACGGCATAGCGTAAACACCATTTTGCTATTACAGTGTATGGGTAAGACAGGCATCCATAAATCTTGCGGGGGTAGAACACGGCATTTAATCAGTCCTTTGTATTTCTCAATATGCTGTTGATCAATTTGTTCTTGACTCATGATCACTGGATGGCCTATCGGATAAGACCTGTACTTGTTCACATACGGATAGAGAGAACAAATATCCACATATTTGATTTCTTGGTCGTTGTCTACTTCATGATACAGTCGAACGGCATTCGTACGACCTCCGAACAAAGCTTCCCTGGGTTGTATCGGTTCTTGACCATGATAGAATCGTTCCACTCTTGTCTTATAGGCAGGATCCTTTTGACAACGCTGATCAAATTCACATTCCCACATGACCACAACAGGATACCCCTGTTCTTTCAAAGACTCCAGTCGTTTATACGTATCGTGATAGGCCTGTTGCATGCTTCTCAAAGTATACGGATTAATGGTACTTCGGTTAGGAAAACAGGTGGGGCACCCATGGTACCAACATCCCATGAATTCATACACGGTGTTGGTCTCTTGACAATAGCCATCCACGTAATAAGGTCCAATTTTGACTTCGCCTTTGTTATTCAAGGCATGCCGAATATGTATCTCTTCGGTGACAGCCATCATTTGTAGCCAACGTATGCCTTTCATGGAATACCGGGTTTTATTGGGATACCCGGCATCCGAAATCACGGCTAAACTATGAGGTGGCATGGAATTTTTGCGCCAGGCTTTGTTACACACTTGAGCTAATGTGGTAGCTTCAGTAAATGGATCTATTTGATCACTTTCCAATAATTGTTGACGAAATTCTCCACACCCGCGTCTTAAAATGTCCACATCCGATTGACAGTATTTCTCCATTTCCTTTTGAAAATCAAATACGTCACCTTTTCTTTCATTGTACCAGGTTAAAAACTCTTCACGTCGCTCTGGTTTCATACTATCCGGCTTGTAAAAGTGTAGCGGCAAATAAGGTCCCACATAATCTTGATACTCTAGGGTGTTTGCATAGAATGGAAACCATCCTTTGGCTAACTCGGTCAGTCCAAATGTATTGGGAAAACCGGAGAGAGGCATACTCAGGAAACTGAGGGAGTCAATCATGCGTATTCCATGCACTCTCAATTGAATGATTTTACTACCATTCATAATCAACTGGGGTTTCGCCGTCCCCTGAGTAACCACATATCTAAGAATAAACTGAGCGTCATAACCTTGAGCATTGTGGGCTATCACTGTCGATCCTCGATGGGTAGGGAGGAATAGCCAAGTACAGAATTGTTGTAACGTATTTTCACCACGGAATGTCATTTGTCTGGCTTCATTCACCTCTTCACAATACTCACATGGAGCTTTCACTGACTTACACATACAGTCACCACAAGCACGTTGAGCCACACAAAAATTAGGGATATGTTCTCCAGAATCAAAACGACATTCAAAATCAAAAAAGATGAATGGTACTTCTGGTTGTTTTCTATCGGGTGGTTCATACGTTGGAATGTAACAGTCATGATCTGGTCCTACTATGGCTTTACAACACCTGCATTTCTTTGTCCCTGGGCAAACGTGACTCCGTTTCGTTTCAATCACCTTTTGCCCACATTTCTTACAATTCCATACGGATTCACAAATGGTTTTACGTTGTTTTCCCGTTTTTGTTTTATGATTGTCAAAACATGTCTGACTCTGGAATAGGCGACGACAATCTGGACATCTTATAGATTGTCCTGCTGGGCACAGGGTGTGAGCATAACACTGACAAATATGGCTACACTGGTGTCCTTCACGGTGATCATAACTGATATCGCACCATTCACAATAATAACTCCTTCCGAGAAATCCGGTAATGGATACGATACAGTCATAATGATTATCATGGTGAAAGATATGAATCACACGACTTTTTTCAGTCAGAGCAGGTGGTTTGAATAACAATTCACTTCCATAATGTTGTGGATGGATTTTAATCACGTAGCTGGGATAGAGATAGTCCTGTAGTTTTTGGTATTCTTCTATACCACACGACTGATCCGATGAAATACCCACTTGCTTTAATAATGCTTCAGCTTCGTATTTTTGAAGATTTTTCTTAGACTGGCGTATAAGATGCCATCGTTTTTTCCATTCTGGGGTTTGATTTTCATGTACTTTACACCGTCCTACCACAATCGATCTAGCTAAACACATAGAGTCCTTACTATTGTCAATACACACAACACTTGTCTTTGACTTCCGCATACTGAATAAGTTTGGTGCCTTGAATGTTTTCTTTCCGGTTCCCTGTGGCATAGCAATATGCGTAATTTCCATCTGTGCCGCCCCATCATGAATTTTAAATTGACGGTTACTTTGTGCCACACGTTCAATTTCATCCAACAATGTATCTCCACTAATACGAGATGCCCTATTAAACGGAACATGTATTCCAAAGTCCAAATCAGGATGTAGAATAGATACTCGAACTCGATCATTCGACTTCACTTCACATCTCTTGTAGAGTTGGTCCATCATATCATTAAACAACCGGTTTGTAAATTCAAACGATTGATTATACGGCTGAAATGTCACATCATATACTTTAGATTGTGTCTTGAATTTCCTTGACTTTCTTTCCATGCGTGACTGTATGTCATAATAGTCGCGCACAGGCTCAACCTTACTTCGTTTAGTTGGAGGTTCATCCTCACCACTAGTACTGTCGGTATCTGACATGATTATGATCTTAAAACTTCTCCGCCGTCTTTTATACTTCGGGTTCAAGGTCACAACGCGTGACACTCTATAAAAGACGTACGCTCCGTCCGTTTTTTATCATTTCAACATGAGCGATCCTAAAATGAACCAAGTTGAAGAGAACCGAGATCAAACTTTGATGTATTCATTAAAGAAAAAAATTAAAGAGCTCAACAACTTAGCGGATCAGCTCTGTGGACAGAAAAATGTAACATGGGATCATATCAAGTGTTATCGTTGTGGAAAGAAAGGACATTATTCTACCAGCTGTACGGAACCCTTCAACAATGAATGCTTTTATTGTCATGAACAAGGACATTTCATCGCAGACTGTCCTAAGAAACAAGGTGAACAGGTCGATCTACAGGACGCAGAACAGAGTAAGAAAAAACGTAAATACAAAAAGAATCCAACAAAAACTGTGAGTGACTTTGTGTAATCCAGACAATGTGTTGGACAATGTGTTGGACAATTGTGTATATAGAGAAAAACAAGTGAGTTGTATTGTGTTGTACTTTGTTGTACTTTATAAATGTTTTCAAAAATAAAATGATAGACAATGTAATATGCTTTTGTCTTTGCTCGAGATATAAAACGAATCTAACACATATGGTGGCCCTAATAAGGGCCGTTGGGTAATTCATTGCATTTCTGCAAGAAATAGGTATCGCCAATAGTTGGCTCTCAAATCCTCATCATAAAAGATGGCAATGTCAGGGTATAAATTACCCATCTTGATATCCATCTTGACAATACTAACATCTTGGAATTCAGACAAGTCTGGGTACAAATTACCCATCTTGACCACCCAAACATCTTCTTGTAACTCATCAGGTTCATCAGAAGTACTTTTCAAGCAGTTGCCCATGTTGAATCATGAAACATAAATGAGCTATGGAACATGAGAAAAACACTGACCTAGAACAGACCAATGAAATGCCAGTAAAATAGACCAATGAAATACCGTTAAAAATAGACCAATGAAATACTGTTAAAATGGACCAATCAGAGTCCTTGTATCATATGAGAGTCAGTGACCTTGCCTTGATCTAATTTCATTCTGTATCAAGATGTCGCAACGCACGCTTAACATTATTAAGAGAAAGTATACAACCTTAGGATTGTATATTGAACAACTGGAGATGCAGTTAGAAGAGCTGCGGTTGGAGGTGAAGACCCTGAGAGAGGGAAAGAAGTTCGCGGAGGAGGTTGTGGTCAGCTCTGGGGAAGAGGACTGGGGGGATACCCCTCAAGAATCAACCCCAGAGAACTGGGAAGATGAACTGGTAGAGGTTCCGTCGAACCTCTACCAACCTACACCGGACCCGAAGGATGTCCAGAAATGGGACAAGTGGTGTCCCGCTTGTATGGGGAGATGCGGTCAACGCCATTAATCCCCATACAAGCACCAACGGTCCTTTTCAGGACCACCAACGGCCCTTTTCAGGGCCCCCATACAATTCAGAAAGAATCACTCTCATATTGTCAATATTATCATACTTTACTACTATATTTACATTCCTATTTGATAACACCAAATACAAATATACGGTGTGAGGTAAGTTTTCTATAAACATTTCCTACAAATATAAGTGATAGTATGATGTGTACAATCATTTTCAACAAATATAAGTGCTGTGATGTACAAAGTATTTCCCCCACAAATATAAGTGTTAGTATGTGATGTACAATCATTTTCAACAAATGTATACAGTATTCAAAGTGCTGTGATAGTATAATGTGTACAGTATTCAAATTGCTGTGATAGTATTAAGTGTACAGTCTGCAAAGTGCTGTGATAGTATAATGTGTACAGTATTCAAATTGCTGTGATAGTATTAAGTGTACAGTCTGCAAAGTGCTGTGATAGTATAATGTGTACAGTATTCAAATTGCTGTGATAGTATTAAGTGTACAGTATTCAAATTGCTGTGATAGTATGAAGTGTACAGTGTTCAAATTGCTGTGATAGTATTAAGTGTACAGTCTGCAAAGTGCTGTGGTAGTATAATGTGTACAGTATTCAAATTGCTGTGATAGTATTAAGTGTACAGTATTCAAATTGCTGTGATAGTATGAAGTGTACAGTGTTCAAATTGCTGTGATAGTATTAAGTGTACAGTCTGCAAAGTGCTGTGGTAGTATAATGTGTACAGTATTCAAATTGCTGTGATAGTATTAAGTGTACAGTGTTCAAATTGCTGTGATTGTATGATGTATTTTTCTACAAAGTATAACAGTGATACAAAGTAGATACAATATAACCTTGACCTTGACGTGTCAAACACTTGTTAAAAAACTTGAAGTGTCACACTTGTAAAAACTTGAAGTGTCACACGTATTCAAAAAAACTTCTCACAATTGACCTTGACCTAATAGAACACTGGCGCGTGCAGGCAAAAAGTATAAATACCCCCGGCGCAGACACTATTTTTTCATTATCTAGCATGGAGTCCTTCAACATGCCATACGATATATTGAGAGAAGCACTAGAATCATCTGAGTTAATAGACCCGAATGCGGGTATGCATTACAACCAGCCGAAGTACAACCAGCCAAAGTACGGTCAACTACAGTATAGGCAGCCACAATACAGCCAATACAGTCAACCACTGTACAACCAATACAGTCAACAGTCCATGGTAGATGTACAGCCTATGGTAGATGTACAACCCACTATGACGAATACACAGCCTATGGTAGATGTACAACCCACTATGACGAATACACAGCCTATGGTAGATGTACAACCCCCTATGACGAATACACAGCCTATGGTAGATGTACAACCCACTATAACGAATACACAGCTTATGGCGAAAACACAGTCTAATACAAAGCCTACAGCGGGATTGTCTGTTCTACAAGGTATCAAGGAAGAAATGGTACAGATGAATCAAGTCATGCAAGAGATGGTCAGACTCATGAAAAATCAAGAAGTACGGTTTAAGCCACAAGAAATGATTGTACCTGTACAGTTTATGTATGATTCAAAGAAACGAAAACATGAGCATGAGAAAAAGAAACCGGAGCATGACAAAAAGAAACCGGAGATGACAGAAACGAAGAAACGAAAACATGACCTTGAGAAACAACCTCGGGGCAAGTATGGTAAAGAAATAAAGAAATAAAGATCCGACTAACAGCTACCAACCAACGGTCCTTTTCAGGACCACCAACGGCCCTTTTCAGGACCACCAACGGCCCTTTTCAGGGCCACCATGTCTTTTCGAAAGAAAATTCTCTCATTGTCTTAGTTTATACACACACACACACACACACACACACAATGGTGCCAGAACATTCCTAAAATTCAATTCATGTTATTTTGAGCACCAAACATTGATTTCCAATTTGTCCCAATTTGTCACAATTTTGTTTACTTCTGGCACCGACCTAATTCTATTTACTCTATATTTCTATATGGTGCCAGGAGGTAGGGTGCCAGGGTACCGCCTATTACTACTACTACTAAACAGCGGTAGTTGTGTCAGCGTTATTTCAAAGTCACTATATGAAGAAAAATGTTCAAACACTGAAATACAGCACTTAAAATATATTATAAACATTGAACTTTCGGATGGTAAGAAACTTCCGTATGATGGTTACATTGAATGAGAATTTAGCGTGCAAGAAGGTTTACCAACATCCAACAATCATACATGTCTTTTCATAGTAAACCCAGATACAACCTACTCAGCAACAACTCCATGGTGAACAATTCCTACAGAGAACCCAGAGAAGGCATGACTACACCTTGATACTTGATATTCGGATGCATTGCTAAAAGGGAAAAGAAACTGGAAAAATAGCTATAATTAGGAATGCAGTTTCACACAGGATGGTTCTAAAACAAAACGAGTCAATTAATGTTAAGGCATATAAGAGATCAAACTTACCTACTTACACTGACATCGCACGAGCATTTGAGAAGTTCCTATGGCGATAACAGTTTAGAATGGTCAGTTTCTCCGAAGGATTATTACAGTAGATAAGACCTAACACGACCCGGAGATGAACATGCAGAGGAGCCTGCTTCCCAACGTATGAACATGGATGTCCTCGGGATAAAGACACCTTCTCACCTGCTATACAGCCCGGACTTGGCTCCGTGTTACTTTGCTCTGTCTCCATATCTGAAGGGAGAGCTAAGGGACATTGTTTCGATAATCAACAAAAACTACAGACAGAGAGTAACCGCATTCTCTCCGGACTCCCATCCAAATGGTTTGAGAATGTGTTTCGGAAATGGGTTGAACGACACATGCAGTGTATTGAGTGTGCTGGTCGCTTTTTTGTAATGATTGTAACATAACGTCGTTGGTGTGCGGCGATGGTCGCTCATGTGTTTCAAATGATACTTTGCATTTTATAAAGTATTTGTTACTATTTTGTTATACATTAATTTACATGTGTACACCGACTTTGGTTGTTATATCATAGATACGGACTGAGTTACAGAGGCGGTGACAACACTTTTGGATCCCCCTTGTAAATTACTGATACCAGAAAAACTCAGAAATAACTGTTAATATATCAAACCTCACAACCAACAAAGTCACCAATCCGTCCAAAGCAGTAATTAATTTTGTGAACTTCAACCAGTTAGGATAGAACATGAAAGTATGAAAGGGTAAAAGTAGAATTGAATAAAAAAAGACGTATTGAAGTCCACTTGACATTAGCGATACATTGAATGAAGATCAGAAACACAACTTGACATTACTTCAGACACACAGAGAAATATTTTCAGTTAAGCTACACTGACATTGGTCACTGTGATAGAATCAAACATAGGGAGTTTTCTGAGTATCTCAGTATAACTATTTTGCTGGCTGAACTTACAGATAAACAATCCATTGACATACGTTCTCTTACATCTCCTAAACTGGACGCCTGCGGTTAACGGTGGGCCTCAGCATTGGATGAATTCTACTTCGATATACTTTACCATGCAGGAGCTAAATACGCAGATGCAGATAGCCTCAATAGATACTCTTTTGAAAAAGAAACCGACAACAACAGTAGCGATGACACAGTAACAAAATTAGCAAACGAAAGAGTTAGAGCTATTTGTAGCAGTATAACAGTGTCAGTATTCATTGAAATTCTTCCAAATGAGAACATTGACACTATTGAAGCAACAGAAGACCGAAGTCAACACATGTCACATATCGAGTTGAGGTAAATAAGGCAAAGTCAAAGACAAGATATAGTGATAAAAAGGCGGCGAGCAGTAATAGAGAAAATATTCCTACAAAGAACTTAACAAAAGAAGATGTCGGTATGAGAAGATACTTCATTATGAAAAGAGGAATGCCGTATAGAAAGGTAATACATGGTAAAGCAACTGGTTATAGCACTGCGATACAGAATTGACATACTTGATGGTCTTCACACAGCTATAGGACATCAGGGTAGAGATAGAACAATACGCCTGTTACGTGAACGGTAATTTTGGCCTGGAATGTCAGCAGATGTTGACAGATTACTAATTACTAAATGACAAGAAAAGCCATACAACCATTTACCATCCCATGGGCACTGCTACTCCCTAACAACTCAATAGGAGCCTTCTCAATATGTAGGTAGGTTTGAAACAGCTCAGAAAAGAGACTGAAAGAAATACGTGCCATCTCTAGTATACGTGTATAACTGCACACCACACGAATCGACAGATGAAGCCCCTTTTGACCTTATGTTCGGACGGAAAGCAAAGTTTCCCATAGACAACATGTTTCAACCATCAACAGAAGATGAGGTTGCCAAGAAGACGACAAATGGCTGTCTAGAAGACCTGAAATGTCGAATGGAAAAGACTAGAGATATTGTAAGTGCATAACGACGAAGCCAGAGAAAAGCATAAGAAGTACTACGATATCAAGGCAAAAGCAGCACAGAAAAAAGGAGGGGATCAAGTCCTGGTGAAGATAATGAAGTTTGATGGAAAACACAACATCGCCCGCAAATATGAAGAAGAGATAATTATATGAAGTAATGGAGCAACCAAGACCGGGTGTATCAGTTTTAAAACTGAGTGCTGTAAAGACAAAGAAAGAGAAAATGCTATATGAAAGTCAGAGAAACAACGACGACAGAGAAGGAACAGATGAGGATTCAGATGAAGCAAATGTGTTTGGAATACCTACAAATGATATTGGGGACGCTCATATTCCTTGCGAACTAGTTGAAAAACCTGCGAGTAGCTCAGGAACAGAGGTAAAAACTTGAAGTAGACCATAAGATCCAATGATTATAGCTATAAACGTTTTGATGAGATCGGTAGTTCTTGACGAAGTAAATACAGACGTGGCACACCGAATGTTAGAAGCCGTTATGAAGTACATGTAACCAGTTACTAGTAGTTTGTGAAATGTATTTTTTTAAATTCTATATTTTTATTATATTATATTCGATTAAATAATTCAGTTTGCAGAGAATTAAGGTTGAGAAGTAACTGAAAATTCTAGATTTTCAGCATAGGTTTACATGAAGGAGAAGTTATTTGTATTAGTATGTAAGTTAAAAAATCGACTTTCAGATGGCTAGTTGGTTTTGACCAGTCCTCAGGTCTAAGGGAAGTAACCTGTTTTATTGTAACCTGTTGTTCACCTGTTTATGCAGGCGTCACACTGTCCCGAAAAAGACAGCAGATGTACAAACAATAAAGGATATGTTCAATTCGGATGTGATCGTGCATCTTTAGCCATCGCATGTCCGCCGGCTGAGTTTTTCAGGCTTCGGCACCGACTTCGTGAGCGGTGACAAAATCTTTGGCATGCCAACAACTTGCCAAAGGTCCACGCGCGAAGGATCATGTTCGTGTTGAATTCGTGTGTTCATTTTGCCCTTCGTTATACCATGAGCTTCGTATTGTCTTTTGTCACACGAATGCAGGCGTCACACAGTCCCGAAATTAAAAGCCGATGGCCACATGAATATGGAATTTTGAACTTCGCGCGAACATGGCCACGATCCTAGTCAAGAGCCAAATCAACAGCCGAATCAGGTACGATGACGTACGAAGATCACACGATGGCACCCGAACCACACACGAACGCAGAACGAAAATGTGAATTTTTATTTAGATGTTTACCCGCAGGACACACGAAGGTTACACGACGTCGTATTGAGAGTACGATGCCTTCAAACAAGGTCACGAAGGCATCATATGACCTCCCGATGGTATAAATTACTTTACTTTATATAAAATAAAGTCAACACCCAAGGCATATAGAAACGGGGGAAAGAGTCTGCCCAGTAAATGCAGAGTTAAAAAGAGGAAAGCAGAGGCAACTGGGTAGACTTCACTGAGCCTCCAACCAAAAAGAGGGGCACGAGATCAATGCAAAGTCACTTTTCAATTGTAGTAGGACAATTGATCACCTCAGCAGCAAACTCGGCTTCACATACTTCATTATGTTGTTGGGTGATAGACAGGTTGAAACCCGGGAGGTACTTTCTGTACCATGTGTTCTTCTCTTCTATACGACCTTCTACCCTAAAATAAGTACAATGTACATTATCTAATACGAGTGTCACCCTCTACATGTTTACGAAGAACCCATTGATGTATTACATGGGTTTAATCCAGGTATTCTGACTGGTCTGTACGCTGCGGAAGTAAAATGGCAAGTGCTTGGCCACAAGTTCAAAATATGAAATAAATTATATCAAACAATATTAAGGAAGGCAAATGGCAAGAAATGACAAAAAAGAAATAAGAAAATATTCATTCAAGAGGAGGTACTGGGCCTGTCAGAGTTGTTCATCATGTTTTCTAAGGTATATATCAAAAGGTTGTCTCGTCATTAAAGTATGCCATTCTGCAGGATAAATGTGCCTGAAGCTTTGAGAGTAACACATGCCTCTGTTCTGTAGAGTTGCTCAGAACTGACTTAGGAAGGTGCTCTATGATCGGCCGTTTATATATTCTCGTTAACATAACACTTGTGAAACGCTTGAGCAACTCAAACCCGACTGTCCTCGTCGTCACCGTTGTTCCATCTCAATGTCATCGTACTATAATACAATGGCTACACGACGGCAATCAGAAGGCTTCACGTAGTCGTGTTGCCTTCTTAAGACTATCGGAAAGGCACCTTGTTTCGTTCGTATTGTCTTCGTATTGCAAAAATGTCCGATGACACCGATGATTACACGAAGAAAATACGATGATGACACGATTAAACAAGATGCAATCACGGACAGCAATACGAAGGGAAAAATGAACACACGAATTCAACACGAACATGATACTTCGCGTGGACCTTCGGCAATGTTTTGGCATGCCAAAGATTTTGTCACCGCTCACGAAGTTTGTGCCGAAGCCTGAGAAACTCAACCGGCGGTCATACGATGGCTTAAGATGCCCTCACGAATGGCCCGATGTTATCACGATCACACCCGAATTTGAATATTTCCTTAATCATGAGTCCATCTGGTGTCTACTTCGGGACAGTGTGACGCCTGCATTAATCGTGTTATCATCGTATTTTCTTCGTGTAATCATCGATGCTATCGGGCATTTTTGCCATACGAAGACAATACGAAGGAAACAACAAGCCGCCCGATTGTCTTAGGAAGGCAACACGACTACGTGAATCCCTCTCAGTGCCGCTGTGTAGCCATTGTATTACAGTACGATGACATCGAGATGGAACCACGGTGACTACGAAGACAGCCGATTTTGAGTAGCTCAAGCGTTTCACAAGTGTTATGGCAACGAGAATGTGTAACAGTCCAACCATAGAGTATTTTCCTCGGTCAGTCCTATATGCAACTCTACAAAAGAGAGGCGCGTGTTACTCTCAAAGCTTCAATCACATTTATCCATATTTCACTTCCTGCAGAATGGCATACTTTGATAAACTCAAAAATCCAAATTCGTGTGACCATCTGCTGTAAATATCGGGACAGTGTGACGCCTGCATAAACAAAATGCCCTCACGATGGCAATAAGAAGGGCAAAATGAACACACGAATTCAACACGAACATGATACTTCGCGTGGACCTTCGGCAATTTATAATTATTTGAATTACATTTCATGTTGTTTTTTATGATTGACCGGTTTTCTGTCATATGACTCCGTGGTTTGAAAAAGTGCGCACTGTCAGTCAGACACTTTGCATGTAGATTTTCTTATGTTGCAGTTTGCATTATCTGTTCACATTGCTTTGTGAGATTTGTACAAGTCTAGATAATGTGTATGTGCATAATGGTGATTGAATTATACGCTTTCTTCCGTTTGTAACAACACATGGATGGGCCCATACCACCCTGCTGCATATGTCGAGATTATGTCAGCTATAGTCTACCTTTATATGTTATTTGATGACCCATTTGACAGCTAATGTCATTGTAGAGCCGCTCTAGAGAGAGGAGAGTAGATACAGGAGAACCGGACATTTATATCCCTACTCTTTTTTCTAATAGTTTTCCCTAGTTCTGTATCTTGTCCGGTGTAAAGCATCGACACACGCCCCGCCAGTTTCCTGTGATTTTCTTAACACAGTACCGGAGACCTTAGGATGAGGACACGGGAATATCACAAGGCGGATTAGAGATTCGATCCCATGTTAGCACTAGAACACCGATCATCTCCAGTCCACTATCTACTCTGTCCCTTTAGTAACAACACTAAGGCTAAAAATGTTTATCAATGCTTTATTTAAGATTATCATATGTACAAATAATTAATAAATTGATACATGATTATGTATCTGAAAAAGGACAAAAACTAAATTTACAACAACAAAAAAATAATCACAATGTCAGTTAATAATTTCAAAAATGCATGTGATCTTTCTACCGCGTCACATTCTTCTAAAATCAGGAGTAGACAACTTACACAAACCCAATGAAGATAATGCCAATAATCTAAAATAGGACCGATATTTAAAAAACCTTCTTCAGTGCAACCTCTCCAAAGCAACTCATTTTGGGAGAAACAAAATTATTTTGTTGTTGACAGGTTGCTGCTCAAGAGAGAGCCACTCTGGTGAGGTTACACTGATTTTTTTATCCAAGTTAAATACAAGATTATGATATAATGTTACAATTTTATTATACCGAACAAACAAAACCGGTTATATCAAAACTATTTCATTGAAGACAAACAGAACAATTTTTAGAAGATTGACTTTACAGGCATATTAAATACGAAAAATAAGCTTTAATACAATGCATAAAATTTATTCAATAATAATCAAGTAAACTAGCAAAAATACTATTTATATGCTCATAATGATAACAATAATAAATTATGACGTCATATCACGTGACGTGATAGTATGAAAACAGAATTTCGAATTTGGAGATAAATTCTAATCGATTCAGTATGACATATTACAGCACGCTAGCTTTTAAATATTATAGAAGGCGTTCATCTATTATCATCTATTAACAATGGCAAATACTTTGTATTTGATATCACCAAACTCGCAATCATGGCTGTAACGGAGGACATCTTGGGGAAATCTATTTGAATTGAAGATTATTTTCCGAGTGTTTCCTAACAGTTTTGTCCATAGTGGTAGGAATAATCGTCTGTGTTCAAATGTTATACTTGTCGGCAAATACCGATACAAAAACAACCATACGTATAACATATATACAATACAAGTATCTAGACAAGTGGATTGAATTAAAAGCTGCTAGAATAGATAGAATTTTTATTCCGGGTCTATTTTAGGGTATCATATTTTATAATCCGCTTGGTTTAAACTGCATTTCAATACATTAGTCACTTACAAATATACACATATACTAACATGTATTATGGCATTTACTAAAATAGCATAACTGCATGTATTATTTTTATTGGAAAAGAAAGATGACTTATTCCATATGAAAGAAAGCAATGAGTCATGAAAATGAATGTAGGTAGATATTTAATACAATGTCATGTAATTTCTAAATACAAACATGATGTTAGATGTTTGAATTCGGACAGTTAGAACAAATAGAACTGAACACTAATGTTGTCTAGTAGTTCACGGCACACTGTCAGTCAAGAACAGGAAGATCTTAAGTCGCAAATCGTTTAGTTGCTATGATGTAGGGCATTCTTTTCTATGAAATGTACACTGACTTCAATATCCATATTGAAGTATGTAATGTTTATTGGTTCATGAATAAATGCATGTACAGTTATAATTATGGCATACACAAACAGTCCGATAGCTCCTTGGAGCACTTTTCTGAAATCTAGGATCAGAAGAGTGACTTTGGACTCTGGAACAGTATGGCCATGTACATGTTCGGATCATGTAGAACTCAGTTAAAGATTTATAAATTATTTGTGAGACAATTCTCAAATGGAGACAAGTTTTGTAATTACGAGTCTGAGTCGAATGTAAAGAGAACTTAAACCACCGGAAGCCAGTCGTGGTCAGATTAATCACGTGACTGTTGGCATGACTCTAGAGTTCTTTGTCTTTGTTCTCTTGTCTGTAAATCGGGTGTAGTGGTATGTAGCTTTGGTTTGAGGAGATAAACCTCTTCAACGAATGATTTAACACCCCATGATTCTTGCCACTTGGTGAACGCATCCCTCCACTCAATCTTCTTCACGCTGCAGTACTTGGCTGAAAAAATAATAAACGAGCGACGTTAGGTTCAAGTCAAACATTTGAAAAAGGGGGCACCGAAGGGATGCAAGTATAATGACCTTCTTTGGCAGTTAGGCGTAAAAAAATATTCGTTTCTGTTTTAACCCAACCTAGCATATCTTTTCCCGCGACCCTAGACTTTTTATAAGGCCTGATGATTGGTACATCCACTATCTCACATTGTTACCTTTCGGCGCACTTATAATTATGAAAAAATCTCCCCACCTACCTACACTTATTTTAATGACCATGTAACCAGAAACAAATATTTTTTACGCCTTTATCTTTTATCAAATATTAATCAAATACATAAGTGTACCGAAGAATGGCTGCTGTTTACAGTTGAACTTTATCCGCTATTAGACCGCGGTTGCCGGTATTGTCCAATGAAACAATTGTGTTTCCGAGAATCCGTGGGTTTGGTCGAATAGACAACGAGTGGACAGTTAAGGTTTTCATTATTTAGATTGCGTGCTGGTTATTAATCAGGATGGACTCATTTAAAAAAAAACAGATACTGTATTATATGACTTGCGCCATGGCTCATATCATCGTTTACATAATACAGACATACATATAATTAACATATGGGTCATGGGAGTAAACTTAATAATACGTGCGTGTAATAAACAAAACAGCGGGTATGAGAATCCAAACTGCTAAATTTACATTTTTATAAATAAGCTAAATAATCTATAGTTAAGTTTAAGTGCCAAAACCTGCTGTAATATTTAAATTGTAGAAGTTCTTATTTATGTAGATATCTTGTTTTTCTTATTATTCCAATTGTATTTATCTCCCGTTACACGTCTATCGTGTGTAACCTTTTTTATCATTTTGTTTCAAGTTTTACCTCTTAATAGTTAAATAGTTTTTTTTTTGTGTTCATTATATTCAGGACATATTCTAAATCACTATATTAAGACTAGCATTCTTTTATTATTTATGAGCAAGTGTAGTATTATTTTTTAACTCCTTGTCGGTTTATAGCTAGATCTTTATTTTATTATAATATAATGTGAATTTATGTATAGTAACAATTATAATATATATATATATAGAGATGTATTTTTAGTTTGTACTATTGTTGTGAATAATTTTATTAGTCTCTTATAATTCGCTATTATGGTCACATAATAATAACTACTCTAGATATAATATAATGTGATTGTATTTGTATATATGTGAATGAGACTTAAATAAAGAAATTATATATTTATAAAGTAATATAAACAACACATTAAAAGAAATTTACAGCTCATATATGAAGACTGGCTCTACAACGTACAGGGCTTCTTTTACATAATTATTTCACTAAGTTAAATATAATAATTACACATGTACTAAATAATTAGGTGAACAGCGGACTGAATCAAGTTAAACCCGTGAAATTTGTACAACTTTTTAACATAAAAACGTGGAACAATATGTCTCGTGAAATTAATTAATCGCTTAACACGATTTTCTGTTTTTTGTTTAAAATGAAACACCTAGAAATGGCAAACATAACTCATGAAAATGATTAGTTTCCATTCCGGATAACTTCACGATTAGTATAGGGCAAGTGTATCGTCAGTTGATCCAAAAATAAGGTAAGTTGATCGCAATTTTTTTTCTATTCTATTTTTTCTAAGCGTAACTTCGTACTTTTGAGGTAAGAGGCGGTGAACAAAAAGTTATACGCCTTAATTTCTTATAGTTTATAATTACATTCGTTAATCGGGGTCAATTTCTGTGATAATTTTTCTTTCATATTAGTTATCTTTTTGTTGTTAATTCATGTTCTTTTATAACATTATTCAATTAATTACTATTTTACAATCACAGGTCATTTACATCTGCGTGTGTTTTAATCTTGGTAAACTGAGGTTATCATTACAAAATTGTAAAGGCCGTCTTAACCATAGGGGGCTAGCACGTTGCAAGGATAATGTATAATCAAGGCCTAAATGGAATTTTAGGCTTTAAAAACCATTATACACTACTTATGCAACGTGCTAGTCCTCCATTGCCTAAACATCGTGTTTGGTGATTGGTATGTAGTTTCAAGTCTTAATGTAAAGATTTATTTCAACTCTTTAAAACACCAATTTGAATTTAAAGACATCTCTTTAATATTGAAGGTGATCACGGTTTACAAAAAATGACAAACTTGTGATGGCACGACTGCGATTAACAAATACGTATAATGACATCCATTGTACAGTCAAACCTGTGAGTAAAGGTTACCCTTGGGAAAGGTATAATGAGACTTTTATTGACAGGTGGCCGTTATTCGGAGGTCATTTTGTTTTTATTAGTCAATGACGGTATTTTTAAGAATAGTGTTTATTCACAGGATGGACTTTATTCTTTGGTATCCGCTAACACAGGCTTGACTGTATACCTCAATGCTTTATCTTATGATGTGATTGTAAAGTCATCTAGTAATAGTTTAGTTGTGAGTAATGCACCTTAGTCATACATACATAATCATAAATAAATATTATTAATGACATAGATTAAAACTATTGAATTCTTGTTGTCCGATAAGATACAGTTGACATTCAGTATGTTTTCTGAGAAGGTTTTAGTCATTATTATTGTACTTTAAGTTGAACTAGACAGGACAGGGTTAAAGTTATGACAAGATATATTGATCACTTATCACATTGTATGAACTTGGATATTCTCCAAGTGATCCGAAAGTTATCATTAAGTGTATCCTATACAGCGGATTGCCATTGGTCTATCCATACTGTGTAATAAAGGTAATAAAACACTGAACTTACCAAAACAATCCTGAACGTCTTTTTCACAACAGTTGAAAGGTGGACCTGAAATACGTTAACATATTAGTACTGTGTGTGAAATAGAAGTCAGGAAAGGGGCGAGGCATGTATCGGAGCTTTACACCGGATATGATAAAGAACTAGGAAAATCTAATCGAAATAAGAGTAGTGATATAAATGACCGGTTCTCCTGTATCTTTTTTCCAACTCTCTCACTCTCTCTCTCTGTCTCTCTGTCTCTCTCTCTTTCTCTCTCTCTCTCTCTCTCTCTCTCTGTCTCTCTTTCTCTCTCTCTCTCTCTCTTTCTCTCTCTCTCTTTCTCTCTCTCTCTCTCTCTCTGTCTCTCTTTCTCTCTCTTTCTCTCTCTCTCTCTCTCTCTGTCTCTCTTTCTTTGTCTCTCTCTCTCTCTCTCTCTCTCTCTCTTTCTCTCTCTTTCTGTCTCTGTCTCTCTCTGTCTCTCTTTCTGTGTCTGTCTCTCTGTCTCTCTCTCTCTCTCTCTCTCTCTCTTTCTCTCTCTCTCTGTCTCTCTTTCTCTGTCTCTCTGTCTCTCTCTCTCTCTCTCTTTCTCTCTCTCTCTCTCTCTCTCTGTCTCTCTCTCTTTCTCTCTCTCTCTCTCTCTGTCTCTCTGTCTCTCTCTCTCTCCCCAACTCTCTCTCTCTCCCTCTCTGTCCCTGGGCGGCACTGAAATGACCCTAGTTATCGCTGGGGCAGTAAAACAACAGATAAACAAGTAGAGTAGAAATGTGTAGTATGTTTGAATTGTCTCCCCTTAAACGTCGCTGAGACTTGACGAACAGAAAGTATCATCTGCTCCAGAGCTATTCAAAGCTTTTCATAACACACATTTTTGACATTGTTTAGAGAATTGACTGGACCAACAAGTACACGACAATATCAAATGATTTTAGGATACACACGCGCACACACACACACAACGATTAGTATATCAAAATGAAGCATATATATTTCGGCGAAAGTACAAACATATTTAGATACATGTAATTAAATAAAAAGGTGACTTTTTTATTCTATATATTTCCTCTATCCCTATGATATCTTACCTCCAAATATTTCATTGTCAACCAGAAAACAATCCAACATATATCTACTGTCCCTTTTCAGTAAGTCTATCGTCACTGTAGCATATCTGCAATAAAAATATGACTGTACACAACCCATGAAAAATAATCTTCTGGATTTTAATCACAGCTGTCTTAATACAATCGCGAAATGTTGTAATTCATTCAATCATTTTTTCATTCATTCCTTTATTTAGCACAAGTGATTCTTTTCAAATTATGAGTAGCGTATAACATATGTGTTCCTCACCTTTTTCTTTCTTTCACGGGTAATGCTACAAAACCACCTCTGTCCCACACACAGTCAAATTTGCCAATAAGTTTACTGTAATAGAACATAAATGGATCAAATTAGAAAATGTTCACAAACATTCTATACCATTAATTAACCCGCATTTTTATTTCGGATAACTCAATTAAAAAAAAAAGAAAAGCCTGACTGACGAATTACCTCCCCTGCATATCAAGTAATCCTGCGAGATCTGAAAACTTAAACTGGTTTCCGTTGTCTATATGTACCTTTGTTGCGGTGCGGCATGGAACAGGTAACAGTTTACCCGAGACATGGAGAGATAGTGAAATACTAATATTACCATACGTAATTGAGGTCATTTGCTAAAATAATAGCAACGTTAATGTAAAACGTTGCCTTGTCTAAAATTAACACCTAGAAGCAAGAACTTCTGAGAGTTTTGCAATCCCCTCGAAGAACCTTTTTCTTATCGCGCTAGTTGCCAGGTCTGTATTTTTGTTTTGACTTCTTTCCTCAATAAATACTCCCTTCTTTATTAGTCTTGGAGTATGCTCTCTCCATTTTCCATGTAACCGTTGAATCTAGGTCTATAATCATGTGACATATTGTTTTGATTCCACAGTGTCGAGAAATGGCGGCACCAAAGAGTTCGAAGGTAAGTCGTGATTTTCCTCGAAAGATTCTATGTTTCGAATTTTCATGTAGCCCATGTTCCAGCCATCAAATTTCCGAATCCATCGGTACCAAATATAACATTTTTACTATGGTAGTTTGTCCATAGACCCTTGCAGAGAAATTTGAAGTTGACAGATTCTTTCCGAATGCTTCTTATTATTTCAAATTCCTCTTCAGGGTCTAATGACAAACTATAACAATAACAATGTTAAATTTGTTACTGGTGGATTCAGAAAAGTTTTTGCTGGAACATTGGCTACATGAAAAACTCGAAACATTTTAAACTTTCGACGAAATTTACGACTTACATTCGAACTCATGGGCGCCGCCATTTTTCCAGACTCATCAATCATGATCAAACCATTATACCACGTGATTATAGGCCGATGTTAAATGCATAGCCTTTGAACATTTGTGGTTTAGGAATGTCGTCCTTGTGGCGTTAGTTGAAATAATAGTTACGTAATAAATTGTTTCCAAGACTAATACTCTCAAAGGTTTAGCTGATAGTCATAAGTACAATGAACTGAACCATGGGACTTCCGTTTCGAGCGGATATGGTCTTTGACAAGTAGACCTAATCATTAGTCGCTCACCGATGTGAGCTCAAATCCCACCCTGGACCAGTAAAATTTCATTTGTGGCCAAACTGTCCAGCAAGCTGACGGACTGCCGCTGATTTTACCCTTGTTAATGCTACCGTTAAAAATGGAAATGTCGCTTAATGGTCCTGACTGTTGGTGTTACGTACGTTAAACCCACAGAAAAAATCAACCGAAGATTACGGAATCCTGTTAGTGCCATGTCGAATGTCGTCCGTCGCCCCACAAACGCAACGTACGACAACACGATACGACAATGCGACAACGCGATACGACAATGCGACAACGCGATACGACGCTCGACAATGCGATACGACGGACGACAATGCGATACGACATTGTAATATATCGTGCCAAAATTGGCCACTCAACATCGTGTTTGTGGGGCGACGGACGACATTCGACATGGCACTAACAGGATTCCGTAGAAGATGGATATTGTGTTAATTTGTATGAGTGATATTTTATATCACGATCTGAATCTGAACTTCTCGGCGTCTGTCAAAAAAGTGCCTCGGACATAATAGGCAGGCTACCATATTGTTGTTGTTCACGGGCTACTTTCCATCATGGCTGACCCTGGAAATCGAGCAATGCAAACTGTTTCTCTTTCAATGGGAACTTGATGCACATTTTATCAATCGCAAAAAAACAGTTTGAAAGTCTGTAATTCCGAGAATGATTCTAGACAACAAGCACATAGTGTTGAAAAAGTAGTGACCGAAAACCGCATAACCAAAATTTGTAATCCTACACTTATGTAAGAGATGTTTTTCTCAGTTACGGAAATACCCGAGTGGTTACGATTGATAAGGATGTATGTTGTATCTACGTGCTTACAAATGATTAGAATCTTTGATAATTTCCGGGGTATCAATATTCATTGTACGAGGAAATAACAGTGAACATCAAAGTCACGTCTCATTTGATATCATCACTTAAGACATCCGGATACGTGACAGCAATAGCGTACAATTAGACATAGATAATTCAGACTTTGTAAACAACATCGTATCAATATCATCTGTCTGGTTTTGCCTTCTAAACAGATAATGAAGACACGAAGATTATAATATCAAAATAGTGAGAAAATAAATTACGCGCGACGTGATGTGTTTACTAACATACATTAAAACCATTCACTCTCTGTATTAGATATCAACTGACGATGATTTTAGATATATTGTAGATAGCCGTTAATTGAATTTAGAAAAAAAACTCATCAACATATCATGTTTCTTGAAATAGAAATCTCACCTTGAAAGGTCGAAGCAGTCACATCTGTACAATGTAATGGGCTTACCGTCTGTTGCCTGAGGCAGAAAATAGCTTTTATAAGTAATGATTTATGTGATCATTTTTTTATAAATTATATATTTAATCAGAATATCTGTCTTGAGGGTCACGTGCTGCATAGTTAGCGCATAGCACTAATAGTCGAAAGTTGACGTTTCATGACACTACAAAACGTTATTCGATCGTAAATAGATGATTAAATAGAATGGTGTACGAATCACTTCGTGTCCATATGAATTACATTTTCTACAGCTTTTAGATATTTAACGTAAGAGGATATATCAGAGTAATTGTACATTTATAAATATGTTTATCATCCTTCTAGCATGATAAATATCCGAAACATAATTGACATAACGTTTGTATTTACCCCAATAAATTTGCAATGCAAAATGTGCAGCACGATTGCGCTCGTAAAAATGACACTTTGAAATTAAATGTCCTTGACCTTTTTTAATCAGACTACCTTGACACCGATGAACATTTTCTTACCACACATATCGTTGATTTATAAACATTCCTACCACTCATTATCACAGTGTCAAGTTTTAAAGCGTTCACAATTTTATCTTATTTCACACAGTCTGCAGTTACAATTTGTATGTAAATCGAATGCAGACTATATCTTTATTGTGTGTGATGTTAATAAATTAGCCAGATTGGTTAGCGATATTCAAAATTAAAAAACCATCAAATTGGAAATATATGTATTTGCTATAAGTGCGTATTTCTCAACCATTAAGAACGGGTGAATTTACGAAAAGTACTTCTGAATCATTTTATAAAGACCGCTTCCATGGTTACGACACACGCTGAATTCGGAAATTATTAACACAAAGCGGAGACTCAAATCTGAGGGCAGCCTAACTCACAACATTTGATTTGCTTGTTTGTTTGAGTTTTACGCCCCTTTTCAACAGTTAGTCTTATATGAGGCGCACAGTTCACCGAACCATCGTTCCTGGGAAGAACCAGCACTAGACTCCAATCCTCCGTAAGCAACTGCCTACTTTCTCTTATAAAGAGACATGGTCGGTTGCTGGGCTGAACCCACGACCATCTATTAGTGAGAGGTTACAGTGATTTGAAATGTGGTTCATCTCGTAAATTCTTATTTTATTAACAAATTTTACCTCATAGACCATTCCGTCAATCGCTTGAAGTTTCTCTGCTTTGTAAGGTATTTCATGTTCTTCAAAGAACTGTTGACATGCTAGATCAGAACAATCATTTCCCACGACTTCATGTCCTTGATCTAACAGCCTAAAACATTATTAAATATGAGATTTATACTAACTGAAAAAGAACAATAGTAGCAGTTACTTCTATTTTAACAAAATAACATTCATAAAAATGAAATTGGCATTTTGATACAGAATTATTCTTTCCCCAAAAAAATATATTTGTAGTCGGCTCATCAATTTTACAATCGGGCGATGCGTGTATCGATACTTTATACCGGGCATGATAAAGAACCAGGAAAAACGATTCGAAAAGAGTAAAGATATAAATGCCACTTTTCTTGTATCTCCTCTCCACTCTGTATGAGGTGCCTCCAAAGTGACCATAGCTGTCGAGTGGTCCGTTAAACAATATATTGATAAACTACCAATACAGGCTGAGCTATGAATTTTGATACATTTTATTCTCACAAAGCTGTATTGATTGTTCATATAAATTCAATAATATTAACATCAAGGACTTATGTAACTATATAAGTCCTTGTTAACATCTAATAATACATGTTCTTTGTAACGGCCTCTGTACAATTTATTCAGCATTTTATCCATAGTTTGCGGTATGTAAAGTGTAATGAATCTATTTTGGATGAATGTTCTTTTGTATTACACAGTAAACTACGACAGATACACCTTATGCAAACTTTAGCTTTCTTTCATTTCGGATTCTCATCAAGATTTTTTTTCAGTAGAACTAACATCTAGTCTCAGATACGAACTAGACTATTTGTACAATGCTAGTTAAATGGCGGGAGGTACAATCTGGTATTTTTGCGTCGTTAATTACAGACATTTAACTTACGACGAGGACACATCCAGCAATTAGAAGAAATTGATTAGTCATGATGACAGACGATAGTTAAGTGATTTGTATTGATTACTTTATAAACACTTTAACATTAGATTTATTTACTTTAATCATTGCAGGCCAAGAATGTGACTCCCGTGTTGAATTAACTGGAAGAACGCTGAGGTACTTGAATAGAATCCTTGTCTAATCCAGGGCGATTAGAACATAAAAAATAAATAGAATCGACCTCTCATCAAGTATTTGAAGGTAAGATTTTTTGCATTTTATAACTTTTGAAATCTGAGATATTTTTGCACTGAACATAAAATGAACATCGCGAAAATCGTGTCGATTTATGTATAAGGGTATTTAAAACTAATACCGACCATAAATACACTTATTTACACATTATAAAAAGATTAAATAAAATCTTACCGACTAAACATAAAAGGGAAATATCTCTTAATGAGAGAATCACATTTTTATCTATCCTAATTTATACTTATGATGATATTGGGTGTTAAAACTTTCCACCCTACGAGGTGACATGGCGAAAAAATACTGGGCTTTAGAACTGAGGCATTACCATCCGGGCACTTTTTAATCATGTATTGGTTCCATTGATACCAGCAACAACTCGTTAACATCAATCAAAATAAACCAATCAAAATTTGGTAAGGATCATTTACGGTATTGCTTGCAGTGAATGTTTCATAATTCTAATACCAGATTACTGTTGATTAGATTTGATTAAAATTTGGTCATTCAAGCCACAAATATGCCAGTGTTAAAAATGAAACAGAAGCATATATGTATCATTTTATATTTGTATGTTCGGACTATTCAAACACTCTTGGTACATGATTGGATATGAAAATTTAAAATTTGAAGTTTCCAATGATTTACACATTTTTGAATTAAATAAAGCTGCCAACACGGTGTAATTAAAATTATTCTCATCTCTGATTATATCGACGTGAGCCAAGAAGCAATTTATCCTTCAATTTATTACCAAGTACAATTAGGCATCAGTGCGATTGTTTGCCTTGTGTTTTTGTAATATATTGTTATGTGTACGTCTGTGTCGCCTTGACATTTGAACAACAATGAATCAACAATTTCTGTTTCCGCGCGTGTCATATAAATTGCACAGATATCATCAATTTAACTATTTTTGCTCTAATTGAATGTGAAATTTCTTCAAACAATTAAGTCATGAACATGCCCCACGTATTTTATATATTATATTTGATGTTCACGGATGATTGAATAAAACGTTTTATATTTATGATGGTTGACATAAAATGGCTCATATTAAGTCGTACTCTAAAACAAGGTTGGTTGGCTTACATCATGATTGTTTTTATTTCCCATCAAACTACGGACCATGTCTCTTTATGTGAGAAAGTAGGCAGCTGCTTACGGAGAATGGGGGTCTAGTACTGGTTCTTCACAAGAACGATGGTTAGGTGTCATTTTACAAGGGCTGTAAAACTCAAACAAAAACAAAGCTGACCGACTAGTTTACGGAAGGTTGGTGTTTCCGCGTCTTCCTCCACTAGTTAAGGCTTTATACCCATAGCAATTGTATTTGTTATATATGATGGTTGCCTAGTTTAACTGCAAAATATTTTAAACTTTTACAGTGGAAAAAAATGTTTAAGAGAATTTTAATGTGACGACCCTCAAGCATTAGATTCAACTCCCCAAACTGACTGTTGCTGTTGGTACGATGTTTAGCCCCGGTATACACTGCCTACTTTGCAGTATGATGGTCTTAGGACATGTATAGTATGGTTGTAGTATATGCGTAAAAAAGGATGTTCAGATTAATATTATGTGGTTTACCACATCATTTACCACATCATTTAAAAGAATGTAAACAACGCATCTTATTGTTAGACAGTCGTGAGTAAATAATTGTGGTCAAATGAATAATACAAACATTGTGTCACATTGTAAAGAAAATACATCAAAGTAAACACTTGCTGTATAATTAGTTTATCGTCTTTTATATTTCTTTTAACATAGTTATCCTATATGATTATTGGTTGAGGTTTTATTCAGATGAACGTACATGTCGTATAACATTCTAGTAACAAGATTATTGGTCTTTGTGTTTCCTGTTTAATGTTGAAATCGATAAACGATAATTAAATATCAAATAGATTCAAATGATACTTTATATAAAAGATTAAAAAATGATATCAGGTTCGGGACATTTGATACAAAATTATCGATATCTTTATCATGTCAAATAGATATTATTTTGCAAATTTTTGCCCATGGTCTCGATTTGAAAAACCTCCCGATATATAATAATGACGAAACAATGTATTATAACTCAATTTAGTTTGACTATGCTTTTGTATAAAAAAAACCCTGTAGAAATGAGTTTGATCTTATCTGAAATAAAGCAAGGTATCATTTACATAATATTATGTTATAACAAATATACATGTACAAATAAATACATATGAAGACTCATTCAAGATTGCTATTAGAATTCAAACATTTATTTTGAGCGTTCATTTAAAACTAGTTATAGATACATACCATCTCATATCTAATGTTTTTCCACATAAAGCTACAAATACTCTCTGTCTATTCTTTCCATTCGTCAACGTCTGCATGTGTTTCTGAAGCATCCTGTAATCATATGCATGTAAACTTTATTATGTTGCCTTGCTCAATGAGAGTTTTATATGTACAATTGTTGTATACTATACAGTAATCTACAGCATTTTTGTCACTGATATTTTCATTTGTTTCTCTGTGATAGCTTAAATATACATGTAGATACCATAAAGCAAATGATTAATGAAACTACATATTTTTATGAAATCCCAGGCTTGAATACTTAATAAATCAAGTGTTTTAAACTCCTAATATATCGCAATACGTATTGCGATACGGTCTTGTGTATCGCAATTATAACATCGCGATACGAAAATTCCCGCAATACTCATATCTAATGATCATATACGTGCATATATAACATGGCAGTACATACATTAATTATATAAGTATGCGCATATAATCCCATCACTAAATATATGCATAAATTATGTCGTTATATACAAAAGTATCTCATGACCATTTTTACATAAATTTATGTAATATTTTCATGATTACAAAATGCGTCTTTAAATTCTAAAAAACTACGTAAAATTCTCAAAATATACATTAAAGTACTTTGGGTTATTGATAAACCACATTTTATTGTACTAGTCAAATGCTTTTAGCACAACTGAGCACATTAATTTTATAATATGTTTTTTATGGATGTAGGAAGATTAAATGTTTGAGGAAGTATGTCCATTCATGTGTATAAGCACATTGTCATATCCAGTCAAACCTGAGACTAAAGCTTACAATATGAAACAACGTTGATATAGTCGACCAAATAAAACTCTAAACGAAGGCCAACTGTACCGAAAGATCAGCCATGTTGTCTTAGTTGTATGTCCTTTGTGCATGGGTTTGGTTGTATAATGAACAGAAAGTAAACGAAATGAAGACAACAATTAACTGTGTGAATATGTGTAAATTTTATCTGTTCATCGACTCGTGCGAGTGAAACTGTTTTTAATACTTTTTTCTGTTTAATCACAATGACATTGCATGTGCTTTTCGTAGATACATAGCTGGCATATTTTATTCATGGTAGGTATACGAGTTTTAGCCTTCTCTGCGTATATAATGACAAAAAGTGCGATATAGCATGTCTGTTTTATTGCACAATTAAGATGATATCCATTGGACGGTGCAAGGCTCACCATTTACTCTGATGATTTATCTTACTGCAACCTAACACATACATCAATGATAACCAGTCATAACTTAACTTTACTCATAATATCTCATTTTGTATGCTTGAATATCTACATTGAAATTAATAAAAAAAAAACGCTAGAGTCGTGACAACATTATATTTTATTACTATTCAGCGAATGGTAGTTATTGATGATTCTATAATTATATGATTCAGGATCTATGTATTAGAAGATAGTCTCATATGATTCAATGCTTAAATGGTCATGTACTATTTGTAAATGTCATTTGTCAGGTAAATAATGTATGCACATGACTAAGACCTAAATAAATGATTTAATTAAGCATTACACAATCGACATGTATACATTGGGAGAGTTAAAACCTTATAATTGTTTAGGCTAATACATAATGTACATAAGGAGGGGCATACCTCACAGACTCCCTAGAACCACCCTTTCAATTCTAACATTAATCAACCTGAGTTTTAATTAATTCATACTTTGTGTTTAATAGTTTATATCTAAATATTGATACAATGATAGCATAGATACAATGTTACGTACGGATGTACTCTCGGCATATGAAACTTGGTTTGATCCAATGACCATCTGTAGCACCAATCATCTACCGACATATTTGTGACGTCAGTAAAGTCTCCAAACTGGTTCAGCTTACCTGCTCCATTCATAATGACTGAAAATAAAGAGACATGAATTAAAGTACTGATCAATTTACTAATGAAAGTATTATTCAAATTATTAATCAAAGTACTGCTATGCCTTCGCTCGTGAAAGTGGGCATGTTAGACCGACCGAGGCGTTGATACGGAGCTCACATGGCGTTCTATGGCGTTCCTACGGAGAGTTCCAGTTGTCCGCGGATTATCTGCGTTTTCACGGTTCTTCCGCTGCGTACACTGCGCTTTCACGACGCTCATACTGCGCTGATGGCGTGTTGAAGAAATTCGTATAAGCGCGATATGAACACAGTGACATCTTATAGAACGCCGTACAATCTCCATGCAAAACGGTTAAAACAATCGCAGCGACCTCTGGGCGCGTGCGCGGAGATCCTTTTGGCGTTGTAGGAGACATTACTGTGCTATTATGGCGACCTAACGGCGACTCCACTGCGCTCTTACTAGAACGCCGAGCGGTGGCGTTCGTTTTGTGCATACTGACGATTTCACTACGATGCTTGCGTACTGCGCGCACATCGGCGTTCTGCAATTAGTTTGCTCGCCGTGAGAACACAGATGTCACTGCAACTCTAACGCGCTCAAAGGACCATCTTCAACACACCGTCAGCGCAATGTGAGTTCCGTGAAAGCGCAGTGCATGCGGAGGAAGCGTCGTGAGAGCGCAGACAATCGCTAACAAGAACTCCGTAGGAACTCGATAGATCCCCATATAAACTCCATAGCAATGCCTTTCTCGCTGTAAGAATAGCATCTCCATTTTCACGAAAAATATCAGATTTTCTCTTGCGATCTCACAGCCCTTTGAAAATTCAATAACGCCATCCCAGCGCAGTGTAATGCGGCATAGCGTGAGAGGGGTATTACAGGGTTTTTGTCTGGTTTATAAAACCTGATTTCCTACAAAATACAGAATGTAGTTGATGTAATGATATTAGACATATAGTGACAATCTAATCATACACTAAATATAAACCTTTAAATCCATCAAAACGCATTTGCATAATTTGTGCGGGGATTTGAAAAGAAACGTAATGTGTCTATTTAAATAGCTATTAAACTCGAAGAACGGAATTAATAACACGGAAATATTGCATAATCTTAGTCGTAAAATATTCTCTTATGTTTCGTCGACTCATCGTGAGGTTTGAGGAAATAAAAGAGGTTGCGCGTTTATAATAATTATGCAAATTAAAACTTCATATTTAGCTGATCTGTTTAAAATTGCTCAACATATCAAAATCACAGCCTGTGCTTAATTTTAAAACCCGCTCGGCCGTAAACGGAATATACCAATTAAATTTATTTTCGTGAACTCTTCAACCCGTACCATTCACCGAGTCTGGAACCTACTGATAATGCCACGGTTACACCGCAATACAAGCACCGCTCAAATGATCAAAGAAGGAAATGTCTTCGAAGGAATGTTTCATATTTTTATTTCATAGCTACAGGTCACGTGTTATATTCATGAATATTTTGATGAAATGATATTGTCACATGATAAATTGGCATTCTGATGTATTTTTGAATATGTCCGTAGAATATCGTAAATTGTCGATTTCACCCGAATGAAATATCGATAAAGTCGACTTTCACCAGAATGTATCGTTTATTTAAACTTTTATGCCTTAAGAATTATATGACATTGTATTGTACGTTTCCGTAACTGTGCAATTCTTATATATTCTGAAAAAAAGTTGCACTTCAACTGGTACTGACTAGGTTTCTTGTTTACATTCCGTGCCAATAGTTTGTTCAATTATATTCGCATGTCATGTTCTGATATGATGTCAATTCATTGACACTAGACATGTTTACAGAGCTGTAAGGGAAGAGTTTATCTTAGGAACACATGTCATACAATGAAATGAACTTGGTTGTTCAAGCTTGTTATAAGACTGGGAAAGTACGGGTACTCGAGGCCCCTGCTATTCTAAAGCTATTGAATACATTTTTGTCATAATCATAATTCTTCGACGTTAATTACGTACTTTGAATGTTCTTTTTGCTATGTCATGATTTTCACAAGTCGTGGGGGGTTATTTACTGAATAATTTTCTGCTTGTAACAGTCGTAATTTATGGCATTGATACGAAACCTTTACGTCATTTGTCTATAGTTATGGTTCATGGAAGGTCTAACACCGTGGGCCCATTCATAAAATGTTTCATCAACACAGCAATAATTGCTGCCTATCACGCCAAGGAACCGGTAGAAAAAAGACGAAATAGAAAACATTGAAATCAAATTATGTACGGTTCATTACATGTAGTGCACACATGCAGTATAAAAATATATTCAATTTATGTAATGATCTTGTTTGATAGAGTTGAAAAAATCAATTGAAAGTATTCCTGGTTCATGGCAATCGGGAGTAATTTCAACCATTTTTTCACTGTCTTGTTCTATTTCTTCTTTGGTCGGATATTGAGCCATCTTTAAACAGTTATACAGTGTCGTAAATGACGCAGGAATATTAAGCGAATTAATCTAGGAAACATTAGATTACTGGTGACTGTTCAAAGATTTTTTTTCTCAGTAATAGATGTCTATGCTAATACATTATTTAGTCTTATAAGAATATTCTTGGCCGATTGTATGACATATCCCTCATTGTGACCAGTCGTGCTATCTCCCAGCTACCATCAAACGGACGTTACATGACAAACAACACTATCTCAAAAAGTTTTAGCGCGAGAAAAATCGCTTAGATGATGTTCGAAATCATATAAGATAAATGAATCCATTTAGTTTTTGGACAAATGCTATATAAAACGTATACTGTGCTCGTATTTCATTTTGATTATTTTCAGTGTTTAATTCTGAGTGTTTAAATATTTTGCATGTTTTATTTAGGATGCTTTTACGCTCAAATCGCTTTTCTTTTGCTTATGCATAATTGGATACTGTTGGTCGTGCATGATAAGTAAGCCTGATTACATAATAAAACTATAATTTTTTAAAGTGTGCAAATCAAGCGTGCCGTAAGTTAATTATACATAAAGAAGTATGTTGTGAGTAAAATGAAGTTAGATTTTATTGAATTCTATCAGCTGACAGTTGACAGTATTAAATGACAAGAATGTGCTATTTATAGATTCTATAATGCACACTTTAGTCCCTAAATAACTCACTTATCATTAGTTGGTTAACCTGCTCAATAAAACAACACTGCCAGGATTTGACAGGCAACTTTGACAGGACTAAATAAACCGTAAATCTTTTGTGATCATTGTTTTGACACGAAAGTACGTCCTAACTTCTGACGTTAGTGATAAACCCGTAACACTAGGCTAAGCTTGTTGAAATTGACTTAGTTATAGGTCCTTCGAACATCAGTTTGATAGCAAAATCAAGGGTCGAAGTAAACGTTCATCATAATACAAATAATCAATTTAAGCACGTACTTTCTGTCAATCGGATTAGCACCGTTCACCGTTCGCCTATAAATTATACACATACATAATCTTGTTATAAGATACTATATTCAAAATGTTACGAGAGAATGAGGGAGAGAGGGGCTAGTTTGCCGTTTAGGTCAATACAAATTATATTTAAACCAATTATTATTCTAGTCTGCTCTCATCAAATATAAATGAGTAGTTATCAATATGACGTTTTGTAGTATAGCCAAGTTTATGTACTACAAACATAAAAGCGCTGAATCACGATGATAAAGCAAAATTGTTTTTATCATTATATCCTGAACGGTTTATTTCAACGTCAAGTCAAGTCAAGTCAATGAATTATTTCACATGAATTCATAAATCAAATATCTACTGTACTGAATGAGTTTGGTATCCAACTTTTCACACGAAGATATAAAAATCAATTTTAACTTGTTTAATTATTTAGCAGTCACTTTAAACTACCTAACACGCATGATAATTTTTCAAGGCATTAGATCACAGATCTAAGTCGAACGCATTAATTATGGGTACGTATAGTCAATAAATAATACATGTACATGTATTTGAAATAAATTTTACTTTTATGTTAAAACTGTCATGATTTTCTTTATGTAGTCAGGTATGATTTAAATCGAACTAAATCATAGTCTGACTCGATCACAGGTCCAATTCCCACCAGACTGTGTCTCGTTTCGCACTCTCCAAGAACTATCACCGGAACCAGTCAACGAGCCTAATTGTTTTTGCACAACTTGTTTCATAATCAGTTTGTTTTTATCTGTTGTTTAACGGCCAATTCGACACCAATGGTCATTCCAGAACCTCCCCAGAGTGATGGGAGATAAGATACAGGAGAACCGGGCATTTATATTCCTACTCTTTTCGAATAGTTTTTCCTGAACCTTTATCGTGCCCGGTCTGAAGCATCGATACACACCTCGCCCTTTTACTATGATTTTATAGACACAGTACTTGGCTCGGTTGTTGGGATGGGGGCACTGTAAAAGCGTCCATGAGAAATTCGCAAGGCGAAGCCGAGAACCGAGCCTACGACCTTTCGTTTAGAAAATGTTTCACAAACAGGGTAAAAAAGAAATTAAATAAACGAGGTACTGGACTTCAACTACATGCTAACAGGAATAGATCTTTTAGATTTCATACATTTATCGCGGTTTTATAAGGTAGTTCAAATATAAGTATCTGGACTTAACTTTAACTTAATAATTTTGTACATAAGTTGGGCATAACGGCCACCTCCGAATAACGGCCAGCCCGTGAATAAATTTCATTCTCATAAAAACCGTCAATGATTATTTAAAACAAAATGGCTTCCGAATAAAGGCCATGTAGTAAGTATTATTTTATTACCATGAGTTGCCTTTGTTCACATGTTTGACTGTATTGAAAACCAGCCCGAATTTAGAGGTCGTTATAACTAGGTGATCGTAGTATTGAAATGGTCGCTAGATGAGGTTGTACTGTACACAGAAGTTACTTGGTTGGCACGGAATGTACTGTTCCGTAAATATATTGACAGAATGTAAACAAAAAAAGGATTGATTAGGATTATTTTACTGTCACAAACTTCACTGATAAAATGCACTGTCATATGTCAGAGTAAATAAGGAACCTCTTTATGGCAGAGGAGGCTATCTGTCAATTCTCTCGGAGGCAATCAACGCTATATCAAATAGTCGAAGCCCTAATGCACTGTGACAGTATATTAGAATAGGGGTTCAATTGAATTGAAGGGTTTCCGTGTACACAAATTATTTTACAACGAGTGGGTTTTGTTATTACGTGCTAGTTCTGACATTTTAGTATCCTGAAGTATTTGTTTGCTCAAAATGTATTGACTGACAACTTGAAAAGATTTAAACGTGAGCGTTATACAATGACATGGCAAAATTTTGAGTGATCACCATTTTGAAAACTGAAAATTTCTTTGCGGGGGTCTTTTATTATATTCTTCATCGAATAGATGTCTTGTCAAGCGAAAGTTGTAAAGGATTAACTAGGAATAAAAAGGGATATGTTATCGTTTGAATTGGTATATAAAGGTCACATAATATTGACACCCACCGTTTACTCTCACGCTCTTTTACGCCATATTATATTGACAGAAAAAACGACGTGAAAGGCAACCGATCTAGGATATATTTATGATTAGCCTAATTAATAATAATTTCCATGATGTCTTTTACTATTTTATTTAAGTTCACATACTGTATAATTAAGAACACGATATCACAGCGTGAATTGTCACGATTATATATAAATGTATAAGATATTTTCGTCTCTCGTTTTGATCACAATTATGTTTTATATGACAAACGATTACTGAACTGTAATTGTGTTAATTGTGAACGATATATCACGCACTGGAAGGCTTTAAATTTACTTGTGTTGCTTACCACGTACAATAATTTCCCCAAATTAGTGTGATACACGTGATCGTCGAAAGCTATGTAAGAAAATTACTTCTTCATTTCCTTTCAGTCAGTTTAAAGCCGTTATTCAACGATATTTCAATAATACATATATGCCGGTTTTTAGTGCAGGTCGAAATATTTAGAACATTTTTAGTTCAAACAAAAAAATGTATTTTTTCCAGATTTAGATATTACAGAGAATCCTTCATGCTTATCTACGATATCAAATCATTTTCAACTGACACGTACATCTGAAAAGCAAATGTAAATCAAAGGAATGAAAGTAATGTCATCTATCAAAATAATCTTAAAGTTTAGACCATTCGATCATTTTTACCTTTTTTCAAATGTACGACTACAGTACAACCTCTGTAGAGCAACACCCTGTGTGAGCTATAAATATTGGACGTTGTTTAGCGGTTGTTGCTCGACAGAGGTTAAATTTACGGTAAATATCAGCTTAGGGAAATTTTGAAGGAGTTGTTTTAGGGATGTTATTGCTCTACAGAGGGCCGCTCTGGAGAGGCTGTACTGTATATATAAATTTATAATCGAAATATATGTGGGGTGACTCAGCAAAATATAACACCACATTTAACATCAACTATAAGTGTTAATAAGTACACACACACCGTTATCATCATGCCTGTAGCGCTTTTGTTCGATGGATGAAATTATTTTCATGGGGCCCTGACAAATACATCATTAAAAAAGTTAATGCGTTCCTTTATATAGCCGATATTCACGCTAAACTGATCCAATGTCACTCGAGACTTTTCACTCAACTTGCTAAGTTGTAATATATAATTAAAATATGACAAGTTATCAATTAAAGACGACTCGACTACAAACTTTTCCTTATTCTGTGGTGGGTTATTACTCCCATAACGATCTAGTTTCAGACATATATCTAATGGTAGCATTACATTGCAGAAATTTAATCCGTAATGGTGTCGTCTTTTACCCGGACTGTTCATACAAACGCATTCGTTTATTATTTAGACCGTTCACACGCCCTGTCATATCATAGTACAGGTTTCAAATTCCGTCAGAAATTATCTCATTCTATAAGTTTAAACTGTATGTGAAGTGTCGAATTACGAGCGTGGTCACGTTGCCGGGTTCGATCAGAGGATCACCTTGAAGCAGACGCCATGGAACTGACGAAATATCAAAATAAGGAAGTATGTCTTTATTCAAATTAGCCATTAGCATATTTAATAGCTGATCATCATTTGACTGAAGTTTACGAAATCTAACTAACATAAAACGAATACAGGAGTTTAAAAATGAAGAAAATGATGAAGTGAATTGTGGAAGGCATTTCTTGTGGTGCGATTTTTACTGACGTACATGAAAAACTCCTAATCGGCCACTATGGCGCCTCATTATTTGATAAACGAAATATCAAAAGTATGCTATTTGATTTGGAAACAAACTTTAAGATTATTATGACCTATCCCGTCTGTTATTCAAATTGCATTCAACATTCAATGGTTTAACGTTTAAACAGACAATTAGAAAAAAGCTCATCCGCACAAATTAGTTAATATCGCGTATGGCCGCCCTAGCTAGCTATCACTGCCTGCAGCGGTTGTCCCATTGGACCCACACAGATTAACCAAAAGATAGCCCAGAATGCGAGCCAATCGTCCTGAGGAGCATTTGTCAGTTTTGGAGCATAGGGGCTCACCTTGTTATATAAAAAGACCATAACTTTGCTGGAACATGGGAACAATAACTTACAGTACAGTTCCATTTCTACGATAAACAATTTAAAGAAATTATCGTATCGTATAAGAATAGAAATAATGATGTTTAGTTGGGGGCTTGAGTAGAAAATCATAACAATTGGAAGAAATAAATCATCGTGTTAAAATGTTAAAATAGAAAATCATTTAGATTGCAAATTGACTGTGAAATCCGATAAACCAAATAAAGCAGACGGTACAAATGATGTGCACCACAATTCTATAATATAGTAATAATAAAATGCATCAAATTACCAGAAGGCAAAACGACACAAAAATCATTTTTATACAGTAGCTCAGATCAAATTTTGTTAGTATTGAAAACGTATACGATATCATCTCCATTATTCATATGTACTGAATTTTATCCGGTTGTTGTTGTCGAAAATAGTTAATAGTTAGGAAGCTCTTCCGGGGTTGTTCGTTTTTTATGTTGGATGTTGTGTCGCCGAAATAAGTATGTGGTTATCATTTGGTGTCCGTTAAATCAAATAAACAAGATAATTTCAAAGAAATAAAAGTTGCAAAAAAGCATTCATTAAAATGGGCGTAAAGCTGGGTCTGAGACTGCAAAGATGTAAAGTCAAACCTGTGAACAGAGGCCACCCCTGGTAAAGACAAAATGTGGTTGTATTAACAGGTGACTTTCCTTCAGAGGTCATTTTGTTCTAAATAACCAAGGTTCTGAACTTTAGATTCTATAAGTATTAAGTGCCACTCTTACAGCATGACTGAACGAAAGCATTAAACAAGCCATCAGCATTATTTAATACAAAAAAATAACACATAAGTAATAATCTACTATGACATTTTATTGTTTCTTATCGAAGAACTTAACCAATCGGAAACAGTTGATTCTGATCATTGTCTAACATGACATTTTAATAATTTAGTTGTATATGAGGAAAATTACGTCGATCGATCCTTGGCTTTTACGTGATGTTAACTAGATAATGAGAGATTTTATGTCATGTCATGTTGTATGAAAGATGTATCAATGAAATGATGTGCTGGCTCGGGATTACATAAATCAGTTAGGCCTAAATTGTGTTTGTCCCAATCTACACTAATTTTCCAACGCCACTCTAGACCTTTTATTAGGCCCAAGGAACGGAAAATCGCTTTTTTACCTTTCCTCGCGCTTTCAAGAATGAGAAAAGCCCCAGCCAGCCTATCCTATTTTTATTAAGCATATAAACAGAAACAAACATTTTAGGCTTTGGCTTAAGCCTTAGCAATAGCAGAAATCATTTGGACCTTAACCAAAAATTATAACAGTCGAAATTATTTAGGGACTGAACCGGACCCCTCACCGGTTCTTGTATACTGGCTTGTTGAAATGATATACAGTTATAATTGTATATAGCTATAATTATCTCTATTTTAATGGATGTAATAAACTCTGCCAGAGACGTACTACGTATCTTCTGTTTCGTGTTAACCTTTACCAACATTTCAGTTAAATAATTAACGGTAGTTCACATTCAGATGTACGCAACAATGCATGAACTAATGTATTGACAGCTAATTACATTCCATACACATGGTTTTGAATATTAATATTTCCGCATCTATATATTACTATTTCCTTCACTGGGGGTAAACGTCGTATCAACATCCAAGGTATTTGTAACTGTCTAGCTTTAACAGTAGAGAAAGTCCTCATGAATACTTTCACATGAGGAGAACCCTCTGATATTCCATATACTAGCTAGACAGTATCCTCGTCCCGGAGGGGCATTCAAACCTCACAGCGGTGAGGTGTTAGTGATTACTAATCTGGGACCATAACCACTCGAAAACGGAGGCCCCATTTTTATACCTTGTGCAAACACAATCAATTTTGATAAATAAGGACGTTCAATTAATTCCACGTTCAATTAATTCCGTCGGTAACTAGGTAATCATTAAGTACCTGCGTACAATTAAGAACGGGAAGAGATTGACTACAGTTAAACCCGTGGTTACGGCGACCTGCAGGTAGAGGTTGACTTACGATCAAAGCCTACTCATATTCATTTTTTTCATTATCATTTTTTTCAAATTTCTCTGCAGGGTCTTTGGACGACAAACTACGACAGTAACAATGTTAATTTTGGTACCGATGGATTCGGAAAATTGTTGGCTGGAACATGGGGCTACGAGAAACAATTGAACTTTCGACGAAGCATATGACTTACCTTCGAACTCGTGGGCGCCGCTGTTTTTCTAGACCCTGTGGTATCAATCACTATCAAAACGATATATCACGTGATTTTAGGCCGTGTATATATAACACCGTATAAACATCTGAGCGGAGACATTTTATGAAAGAACATAATATTTATTCGTATCATTTCCGTGGTCGTTAATTACATGTTTGTCTGTATTCCTAATATAGACCGAATTCGAACATACAAAGTTGGACTCGTGATTCCAGCAGTATATGTTTATCCGGCTGAATGTTTACACGCGTGGAGTAAATAAAACATACATGCATTGGATATAAATAAACAAATGTTGTAGCGAAAGCCGGTGGCGTGTTTACTAGTATCCGCACGTAATAGGTAAATTATGAAACGATGAAAATACGGCAAATAAACACTATGATTGTAAATGTTGATATGATTCAACCGTGAATAATTATCAGCCATGTGTTGCTTGTCATTTATCGTAAGATATCTGATAGTTTCGCATCATTACTTAGGTAACAAAAATCATCGTATATTAATTGTATTATTCTGAAATATCACCATGAGTTGTGCAGTATATGTGTAGTTTTTGTAGATACGTCTGTGTCATTGACTGATTGGTTAAAAGGTGAAATTATTCCTTCATACATCTTGGCTCAATCTTTATCAAACAATCAACTCAATGCTGATGAGTAAAAGGTATCTATTTGAATCACTCTCCAATCTTCATACTTAAAGCAATAGTCTTTACATCTTAGGGGTGTGCATGAAACGGACTCGAACTCACAAAAGCAGGACTTGGGGTGGTATATGCCTCAACCAACACAATGCTGCATCCGTTTTTTTATAACTCTTATAGTACAAAAGATGACCAGAAGGTGTTCGAGTTTTAGCTAAAGCTCGATAAATGGGCTTGTAAACTGTTCGTTAATGTGACAGCAGTACTGAGGACTTACATAAAATAATTACTGTACTCAGGGTAAGTGCTCGAACCCAATACTGTGAAGATCAGATAAAGTGTTAGCGTTGGTCCTGTTTTTATTTATACATTTTGTACTTCAGAAAATCGATGGATACCTAAACCGTCTAACATTAAACAGTGTTTTTTTATGATTATTATTATTATTATAATGGCAATTTCTCATTTTATATTCAGTATGATATATTATTTTACATACTAAAACTAGATAAAATATAGCTTAGCATAATGAGTAACACATACGTCTTTCATTGTTACGACTGAATTAATGCTTGAAAACAATATGATATAAATACACCCCATCGATTTTACGTAATTAATTCTTTTAAACGTGTTTGACTCGACAAAATTACAATGTAACAGATATTAAAAGTATTCAATGAAAGTGTATTGTTCATTATTGCATCAAATGTGCATCTTTTTGGTATTCCATTTTGTCCAATATTAATAATCATTTTATTTAAAGCATCACATCAAAGAGAGTTTATTTAGAATATTAGCTAGTATACTATGTTAATAGTATGATAATTTTGTACATTACTTTAAAATAACGGTATGATTGTTATTACAATTGCTTACGTAAATATTATAAAATTTGTAATTAAACACAATTGTCACATACATAGATGAATGTCGTAAATAAATGTTAAATAGATAAAACTTTCTCTACTCACTGGTGTCTGTTTGCTTTGTCGACATAATGCTGTAAACTATATGTATCCTTAAATGATCAGTTTATAGTGATAAACCAGCCTTCATCAAGTATTTAATGGTATTGATGCAAACAGACGTATTTATATTATTCACTTTCGGCGCATGCGCAGTGAGTACAGAAACTTCCGATGGTATACTTATAGTAAAATATACTTATGGGTATAGATGGAGAATGTGTCACCTCGTTGTTTAAAAGGTCAAACATTGTGAAAACTGTACAATCTGAACATGACCTCTAAAGATAGTCAATTAAATTTTAACTGACAGTTTACTAACCGTTGAAACTTTGTTGAAAAAGTGTGTGTCACGTGACTGAATCAAGCCAGATACACATTGAATCAGTATTAAGAAGAAAAAATAGCTTAAAGATAGAATTAAAGTACAGTTGATTAAGTTAAAGTTATTTACTACTCACCTTTAAATTTAATGAAATCGGCAGACTATTAACGAACAATCGAATGAAATAAAATTAAAATATTTTCACTCGGATTTATATATTCAATTACTCCGATCAGACGCGGAAATGATATGAAGTAAAAAAAACACGATGAAATACGTGATTGAGAAGAAGGGGTTTAAAGTTAATGACTGTATCTGAATATTTATGACAAATGATTCAATCGAATTATTCATTATCAAACTCTAGACGTCTTTAGTTTTTTTGTGAATGTATGTTGTGTAGGAATAAGATTTAATGCGTATTGCATGGTACATGATAACACTTACAAAGTCTTAAATAATGATCACAGGGAAATACATGTACATTACAACCTCTCCAGAGCAGCCCTCTCGTGAGTAACATTTACCTCACTTCAACAACAGTATTATTTTTCCCACCGCACAATTAAACCATTGATTTAACCTCTCTAGAGCAACAAACTCTCAACAACAACATAGGTGTTGCTTTGGGGAGGTTGAACTGTACATACATGTATACACAAGCATGGAGAATTAACGTTCAAACAGTGGTCTTCCTAGTGTTAGTTTTAATCTTTTATATCAAATAATGCTTCGGTGCTTTATAAAAGCTATCAAATGTGACAAGAATAGTATCGCGCATTTAGTTGTCTATTTTTTCTGCAAAGTTCTTAGTTTAGTTTGGAACTTATTAGCGTCGAAATATCACATGTATTTTATTCGCGAACTGCATCCGTGAGTGTAAAATGTATCACATTTATTATACGTTCTCATAATAATAATGATAATATGTAATTTATGTGTATATATATATAATGTATTTGTATATATGTAATGTATTTGTACATATGTAATGCATTTGTACATATGTAATGTATTTGTATATATGTAATGTATTTGTATATATATAATGCATTTGTATATATGTAATGTATTTGTATATATTTAATGTATTTGTATATATATAATGTATTTCTATATATGTAATGTATTTGTATATATATAATGTATTTGTATATATGTAATGTACTTGTATATATATAATGTATTTGTATATATGTAATGTATTTGTATATAAGTAATGTATTTGTATATATGTAATGCATTTGTATATATGTAATGTATTTGTATATATATAATGTATTTGTATATATGTAATGTATTTGTATATATATAATGTATTTGTATATATGTAATGTATTTGTATATATATAATGTATTTGTATATATGTAATGTATTTGTATATATATAATGTATTTGTATATATGTAATGTATTTGTATATATATAATGTATTTGTATATATGTAATGTATTTGTATATAAGTAATGTATATATGTTATGTATTTGTATACTAGTATACGTAATGTATCTGTATATATGTTATGTATTTGTATATATATAATGTATTTGTATATATATATAATGTATTAGTATGAATGTTATGTATTTGTAAATTATGTAATGTATTTGTATATCTAATGTATTTGTATATATCTAATGTATTTGTATATATCTAATGTATTTGTATATATTTAATGTATCTGTATATATCTAATGTATTTGTATATATTTAATGTATTTGTATATCTAATGTATTTGTATATATCTAATGTATTTGTATATTATGTAATGTATTTATATATATCTAATGTATTTGTATATATCTAATGTATTTGTATATATCTAATGTATTTGTATATATCTAATGTATTTGTATATATCTAATGTATTTGTATATCTAATGTATTTGTATATATCTAATGTATTTGTATATCTAATGTATTTGTATATATCTAATGTATTTGTATATATCTAATGTATTTGTATATATTTAATGTATCTGTATATATCTAATGTATTTGTATATATCTAATGTATTTGTATATATCTAATGTATTTGTATATTATGTAATGTATTTGTATATCTAATGTATTTGTATATATCTAATGTATTTGTATATTATGTAATGTATTTATATATACTATATACTCGTGCACGTCTACAAAAAGTTTAATTATGTTCTGTTCATTATCCATTAACCACCAATTCACGAGTAAGTTCTAATTATTGGGGACAATTAAAATTCGTATGTCCTAGTTATCTTAATACAAAACGTATTGTATTATTTCATACGTTAGCGGTAAAGTTCGTACCCGGTACAGAAAAAATGGAAAGGTACGATCTAGTACTTGAACTCGGACTGCCGTTAATTTGTCAGTGCATTTTCAACTAAATCAGTAGTCGTTCCGTAGCGGGGGGTTGAGAAGAAGTAATTAATTCTAACGATTACTGTCAAATCATTGAATCGTTGATAAATTTCGGTTCATAAATAGGGTCTATACTCTTGAAAACTGACTGCGACGACCATAATTTCTGTTAGGTCTTTATTCCAGATACCGCGTTACTGTTGTGTTTTGGTGACCAAGTTCGTAAAATAAATGACCAAAATCTTCTAGTATCCTTCTCATAGTATATGATATTAATATGGCCAAAAACAGTCGTATCATGTAAGCGAAATTATCAGAATGACTTTGCATATTTTATAAATACATTAATTGTTGTGTTTAACTTAACTCGTCATAAACAGCATTGTAACATTCAAGTTTATGGATTAATTATGGGCAATTATTTTACAATTACCTCAGTAATATAACATGTATCATTAAGTACATTTATCGTTATTATTCTGGTAGCGATAAACTGTAATATACTAGATTATAGGTTGAAGTCTCAGTATATAAAACGGTTGTGAGAAACTTGATTGGTTTAAAATCCGCGGTGAGATTGAAGACATTGTGATTAAAGCATTGAAAATTTATAGTGAGGCCTTGAATGACAAAAAAAGAAGAATAGTGACATTAATGTATGTGATAGTGTTGTGTGTGAGTCTGCTTGTGTGACATACATCGATAAAATCACTTAAACCTAGTTTGACTTATGCTCAATTTTATATTGTATAGAGCATCACCCTGAATATAATTCAACAACTAAGGGCAGAAAAATAATCTTGTTTTCAGTTATACGACCGACACTATATTTATGTTTCCCACAGCAATATTCAAAGTTCGAAACTGTTTTAGAATGAATCCTACCTCCGAAATACGAAATATATCTTTAGCAAACAGTTGGAATGCTTTGTTACAAAGTCACCCTTTTTGGATAAGTTACTGGAATACGACTATTTCGTTTATTATATAATTATTGAATTGTCTATAAAACCTAATTGATGATCTCTAAAGATATCAGCGTCATTTTAAAACAGTTCATCTACAGGCCCATTCGACAGCTATGGTCATTTCAGAGCCGACCAGAGAGAGAGTGTGTGTGAATATACAGTATATCCCTACTCGAATAGGTCTACCGAAACATTGTATGTTTTAGCTTAATAATGAAACATTCTCTGTTTGTACAATATGATCTTAAAAGTTCCTCTATGTTTGAAGTTGGTTATATTATGCACGAATCTTAAAGGCCCATTAGCATTTTAATGCCTTCTTTGCTGGCAAAATCTCGTAAAAAATCAGATGCTTTTTTGTTATTTTTTTGCAATATCATTGAAAAAATACTGTGCTACATTTTCTACGTATTTCGTCATTGAAATAGAAAACTTCGGAATTTTCTTATGCAAGTAAAAGTCAGTTTCACCGATAAAACATCTTCTTAGGTAAAATAAACTCTACTTTAATTTTAACATCCAAAAAGTTAATGGATCGATAGTTTCTGTCCAAAAATGGCCTATGTACTGAGGAAAACAAATGCCTGAATCTTAGAGCTTTCAGTGCTTTGATTAATTTAGTTTTTGGAAACTGAACCATGTAGTCCAGCTTTCCATGGCCATCACGTAATCGGCGCGCGTGAATTTTGACGCGGACCAAAGTGGTACGTTTTTCTACATCCACCATGCAATTGTTACACTGGTTCCTGTCCCATGTTGCAGTGCAAGTCTATATTAGTTCAGATACCACGATTACTTTCAGTACTTTGATTACAAGAGTGACTCGGCAAAGCAAATCTGACAAAATATATTGTCTCCGTGTCGGGATTTTTTCCGTGTGATAGGTGAGGTTGTCGATTCTTGTTGAAAGGTTAAATCTCAAGTTGTGATGATATATCTAAAATAAACCACAGTAAGTTTATTATCTCTCATAGTGAAATACGAGATTAACTTCTCGATGAAGAGTCAATAAATAGTTGAATCGGTACTCCTCGGCGTTTGTCTAAAGAAAAGTGCCTCTGACATGATAGGCAGGCCGCCATTTTGTTGTTGTTGTTGTTCACGGGCTACTTTCCATCACGGGCATGGTTGACACTGGGAGCTCCAACGATTGACACAACCTGGGAACTTTATGTCTGTTATATCAATCGCGAACGATTTCAAACACTTTTGTTAGTCTGTAATTCTGAGAATGACTCTTGAACACGAGTCAGTACCTAGTGTTGAAAAAAGTGACTTGAAACCGCACAACATAAACTTGTAACCCTACAATTATGTACGAGGTGTATTAGTATTGCTCTGTTACGGAAATACCCGAGTAGTTACGATTGCAAATAGTTATCATCATAATTATTATACTGTTGTCGCTGTCATATGTTGAAACGCTATGTTGTCATAAAAATAGATTGTTGTTGTAAATTTATTGTACGGAATCATGTGGTAATGCAGTTGCAGTCGCAAAGTGTTAAAGACATTTCCCCTCAGATTCGTTAATCAAATTCATCCTACAGAGGGTATATTAACCTTAAAACTGAGTTTGGCATAATTATCTTCTCACTATTAAAGTGATACATATTTTCATCTCGGTGGGAAGATAGGACTTTAATGAATCGATAATGTCCATAATCAGTTGTTGTTTACTATGAGTTGTAACCAAGCTTGATATGCAAAGTCATCTTATTCTTATATCGTTAGCTATTTTCGCTTCGGAATTGCTGTGTCATTGTTAGTGTGAATAACTGTCCTTTGGTCAGGCGTTTATTAACTGAAGCCCACGTGAGCAATACTCATATTGACGTTGCTATATCGTAAGACAACAAGGGATTATGACGAACACGAAATCAGCTACGAAATATTGTCGTCGTTCCTCATTCGTTAGGAATCCACTCACGTATCAACCAACGTGATCAATTGATTGGACTGATCAATGTTGTACTTTACTAAACGCTATTGACAACTATGTGATGCGATCTATCGATTTTGATGTTACTAGTATTTAAAATCAATTGGAATGTCTATATTTCCTTCTATGTGGTTGTTAATAGATGACTCTGGGTAGAAGAATTAATTAATTATTTAAATATTTGTACATTACCACTGTGGCTTACTCAGTTCTTATTTCTTGTACGGACGTTACTTTTACCAAAAATGAATACAACAATAGTTATATTGGTAACGCTTCAATATGATACATAGGAATGGTGGTGTGGTCGCGGAAAAATGCGGATCGGTGCTGACATTGGTTTTATATTGTCTTTTCAAACGTAAATACGAACGTCATGATAATGTACACGAACAAGCCCAGTTAGCTGTGGTGTAGCTATCTAAAATATATGATTGAATGCTTTTCTTGTTCCGTTTCAAGTTTCATTTAAGGAAGTCCGGTCTAGGGACGGTCTATATACCATCCTATGCCGTTTCAAGTTATTGATACGGGTTGATTTTAGTACGCTTGTTAAACCGTTTAAATATTTATTTTGGGTTCAGCGCAGTTTTTCAACAATAATTATTTAGTTATATACGACGGTCTGTTCACCTAACCAGTTTTCCTGTACGATTTTCTAACCAATACTAAATTACCTTTTCACAAGGGCGGACGGCAAGTTCTCCACATAGGGCGGAAAACCGACATTTTTTGTCCAATTTCCATGGATGGGTACAACCTGTCGCTACCAGGAATCGAACCTGGATCACCGGGTTACCCGTATAAATAGCATAAATACAAATATCAAATAATTTAATAGGTTCGCCAATTATCATAATTCTAAGAAATTTCTTACATTTCTTATTGTATGTTTTAATTAATTTCTAATTAATGTGTGAATAAAAATTATTATTAAAATCTAACTTTTTATAACAACAAAGGGAAGACAGGAACTTGATATTACAATTCTTGTACTTATCAACATAGGTAAAACTAACGGACTTGTTAATAAATACGCAACGGAAACACATGTAAACTACATAATATATTAAATAGATCGTACTGAGCATACATAACGGGCCGCTGGGAAGCAATTTCTAATACGGAGGGGAGTGGGCTGACTACGTAGGGAGAGGAGGAACTATCTTCCTTAGCCCCATTTAGTTAACATATACAGGTGTAATTATTGGGGGAAGAATGTCTCCACTACTGCCCTGAATAACGAGGACATTTGGTCAGAGAACTGTGGGTGTCTAATTGTGGACCTTTTAATTTCACTCATATCAAGATAGTTTTAGACTTCGAAAACTTTACTTCTTAATCATCGTGGAGCTTTATCCCCAATTTACAAAGTTTCTCACGTAATGCTCATTAAATTTTCTTATCGGTCGTATAAAGAACACACGCTGCCAAGTCAGAGAAAGGGCCGAGATAAGCAGAAGAATAGGAGTTTGTTTTCATGCGTCGCGTTGTAGGGAATTAATAGCGTTGTAAACAAACTGAATAAAATCAGCACTGAAATAAATCTTGCATTTATGTAGCAACCGTCCACGGAAACGAAAGAATGCACTTCACACGATCACTATAAACCTGCATCTGTTTTATTTCTATAAGCGTATCAATAGTGTTTTCGGTAAAAGTTCTTTTTTTACTCGACAGACGACAGGTTTCAACTTTGTAATCGACATCAAGCGCATGAAATTTGCAAGAATACACAATATAATTTAGATGTTCATTGATAACCAACTATAAATTGAAAAATTACACAAAATCATCGCGAATACATACTTGAGGGTCACTTTAATCATTATATCGTATATACGTTTCGGCGTTGATGTCATCATGCGGTTCAATTTCTTAAAAAACTTCAAATTCTTCGTTTTCAAATTGTTGCGACGAATAATATAAAATGCCATTGTGCAATACATGATTGGACGAGTTGTTTCCCTTAGCTTCAAAGAAAGTCGTTGCTAGTATTGTACATTTATTCGGATAAATAATTATTATCTAAATAAAACATGCACAACAAAACATTCTACATTATTATTTTAATTACGAAATCTATCCATAATTAAAATACAATTCATTGATATAATTATATATGTGTATAATGGTCATGTATAATGTACGCACGTTGTAATTCTATTTCGGCACTTGTACTGGTGTTATTTCGATGTACAATTGTACATGTACACAAAAATATTCAGTCCAACTCGGCAATCTGGTCCGTTCATTTTCTAGAAATACTCAGCATTATGTGAGTTACAAATCGATGTACTTATACATGTACCTGTAATATACGAGTATATAGCTTATATATGGTAACGTAACGTAATAAATCCAGTTTCAGATTAGATTGGGCCGCTTATTCTATCGTGTATTCAGCCAGTACTAGATTACACTATAATTGTTATTGAGATGCAGAGTACAAAGGTAACGAACGGGGTCGATTTGCTTACGAAGTGCGTATTATTCCGTGAAAATCTGACGGAAGAAATGACATCCAACGTCATTTTGCCTTCATTACTGATTCAGCCGTTAATATAGGAAATGTTGTAAATTGCTCCGTGGAATGGGGGATTAGGGTTCTGCCCGCCATAATTAGCTGAAATTCTATTGAAACACGCTGTAAAAGCCAAGGCCAACATTCTAAAACCCTCCTTATATTCATATATAATAATGATGCTTTTAATACAGCATGCCATCATAAAGTGTTGTCAAGTCGCAAATAATTACAAAGAAAAAAAACAACAAAACTTCAAGTTAAGCTATATAATGACATATAATTGTAAACAGCTTCGTACACATGAAAGGATATTAACATTTATATAGAATACACGAAAAGCATTAAAATTATGTAATAAGTCAATGGATTTGTCAAAATACTTTTCACTTTAAGATTTTTTCTTGTACTCATGAAATTATGTTAGTCGTGAGATTCAAACATAATCCTATGTTAAATGGAGATATAGGTATCCAAACAATTTTATTTCTGTCATTTAATACAATGCCACAACAAAATCTCTATCTGTACTTATATCATATTTATGACATAAGTATAATTTAGTCCTAAAATAATATATACTATATAATCAATAATAATACCTTGTAGTAAATGTCAAATACATGTTTCATATTTACATGTATATAAATATAAATTTATAAATGATACAAACATGACTCATCCATCGTGTATCAAATGTAAGGAACAGTGAATATATATACATGTATATGAACACATTCATTAATACAGAAAATGAATGAAAATCTTTCATACTTAGAGAAATTACAGTAAACCCCCACTATACGGACACCCTACTATTAAAGACACACTGTTATCAAGGACATTTTTCACCGGAACCACAACTGACCAAATGGAGTTTTACTGTACATTTAGTTGATTGTGCAGTGTAAATATATATATATTATAGTTAAAGTTGATGACAATATGACAAATATTATAAATATATATATATTTAGATAATGAAACAAACTATGACAAATATAGAAAAAGATTAATTGTTAGCATAAAGGAATCCTGAAATACAGTATAAATAACAGAGGCAAAAATATTTACATGTGCAACAAAAATACATGTTAAAATATTTTACACTATAATTTATTGATTTTATAATTGAATGATTTTGAATGATTTTAACTTCGATCAGATTACTTGATGTTGCTAAAAATGTGTAAAAAAATAGTTGAATTATATTTAATTTTTACAACTCGAATTTTGTATCAATAAAATTCTGCCAAGTCTATATATTTTTTAAAACACTTGTTTTTTGTACATCGCTTTACATATTTCCCATCTAATTCGGTTTTTAAGGAACAAACTAGTCTCTATTGTTGTTGTGTTATGCACAATTTTACAACAAGACGCTTCACAAAACACATCTTCCGAATGCCTTTGGTGTTTAAGAGTGTCTACACTCACATATATACAGTGCACGATCGACCAGTGTTTGTCAATTAGTGTGTCCATTTATTAGGATATTGTATTGATTTTTTAAATTGAACCGCATGATGACATCAACGCCGAAACGTATATACGATATAATGATTAAAGTGACCCTCAAGTATGTATTCGCGATGATTTTGTGTATTTTTTCAATTTATAGTTGGTTATCAATGAACATCTAAATTATATTGTGTATTCTTGCAAATTTCATGCGCTTGATGTCGATTACAAAGTTGAAACCTGTCGTCTGTCGAGTAAAAAAAGAACTTTTACCGAAAACACTATTGATACGCTTATAGAAATAAAACAGATGCAGGTTTATAGTGATCGTGTGAAGTGCATTCTTTCGTTTCCGTGGACGGTTGCTACATAAATGCAAGATTTATTTCAGTGCTGATTTTATTCAGTTTGTTTACAACGCTATTAATTCCCTACAACGCGACGCATGAAAACAAACTCCTATTCTTCTGCTTATCTCGGCCCTTTCTCTGACTTGGCAGCGTGTGTTCTTTATACGACCGATAAGAAAATTTAATGAGCATTACGTGAGAAACTTTGTAAATTGGGGATAAAGCTCCACGATGATTAAGAAGTAAAGTTTTCGAAGTCTAAAACTATCTTGATATGAGTGAAATTAAAAGGTCCACAATTAGACACCCACAGTTCTCTGACCAAATGTCCTCGTTATTCAGGGCAGTAGTGGAGACATTCTTCCCCCAATAATTACACCTGTATATGTTAACTAAATGGGGCTAAGGAAGATAGTTCCTCCTCTCCCTACGTAGTCAGCCCACTCCCCTCCGTATTAGAAATTGCTTCCCAGCGGCCCGTTATGTATGCTCAGTACGATCTATTTAATATATTATGTAGTTTACATGTATTTCCGTTGCGTATTTATTAACAAGTCCGTTAGTTTTACCTATGTTAATAAGTACAAGAATTGTAATATCAAGTTCCTGTCTTCCCTTTGTTGTTATAAAAAGTTAGATTTTAATAATAATTTTTATTCACACATTAATTAGAAATTAATTAAAACATACAATAAGAAATGTAAGAAATTTCTTAGAATTATGATAATTGGCGAACCTATTAAATTATTTGATATTTGTATTTATGCTATTTATACGGGTAACCCGGTGATCCAGGTTCGATTCCTGGTAGCGACAGGTTGTACCCATCCATGGAAATTGGACAAAAAATGTCGGTTTTCCGCCCTATGTGGAGAACTTGCCGTCCGCCCTTGTGAAAAGGTAATTTAGTATTGGTTTTAACCTGTAATATACGAGTATATAGCTTATATATGGTAACGTAACGTAATAAATCCAGTTTCAGATTAGATTGGGCCGCTTATTCTATCGTGTATTCAGCCAGTACTAGATTACACTATAATTGTTATTGAGATGCAGAGTACAAAGGTAACGAACGGGGTCGATTTGCTTACGAAGTGCGTATTATTCCGTGAAAATCTGACGGAAGAAATGACATCCAACGTCATTTTGCCTTCATTACTGATTCAGCCGTTAATATAGGAAATGTTGTAAATTGCTCCGTGGAATGGGGGATTAGGGTTCTGCCCGCCATAATTAGCTGAAATTCTATTGAAACACGCTGTAAAACCCAAGGCCAACATTCTAAAACCCTCCTTATATTCATATATAATAATGATGCTTTTAATACAGCATGCCATCATAAAGTGTTGTCAAGTCGCAAATAATTACAAAGAAAAAAAACAACAAAACTTCAAGTAAAGCTATATAATGACATATAATTGTAAACAGCTTCGTACACATGAAAGGATATTAACATTTATATAGAATACACGAAAAGCATTAAAATTATGTAATAAGTCAATGGATTTGTCAAAATACTTTTCACTTTAAGATTTTTTCTTGTACTCATGAAATTATGTTAGTCGTGAGATTCAAACATAATCCTATGTTAAATGGAGATATAGGTATCCAAACAATTTTATTTCTGTCATTTAATACAATGCCACAACAAAATCTCTATCTGTACTTATATCATATTTATGACATAAGTATAATTTAGTCCTAAAATAATATATACTATATAATCAATAATAATACCTTGTAGTAAATGTCAAATACATGTTTCATATTTACATGTATATAAATATAAATTTATAAATGATACAAACATGACTCATCCATCGTGTATCAAATGTAAGGAACAGTGAATATATATACATGTATATGAACACATTCATTAATACAGAAAATGAATGAAAATCTTTCATACTTAGAGAAATTACAGTAAACCCCCACTATACGGACACCCTACTATTAAAGACACACTGTTATCAAGGACATTTTTCACCGGAACCACAACTGACCAAATGGAGTTTTACTGTACATTTAGTTGATTGTGCAGTGTAAATATATATATATTATAGTTAAAGTTGATGACAATATGACAAATATTATAAATATATATATATTTAGATAATGAAACAAACTATGACAAATATAGAAAAAGATTAATTGTTAGCATAAAGGAATCCTGAAATACAGTATAAATAACAGAGGCAAAAATATTTACATGTGCAACAAAAATACATGTTAAAATATTTTACACTATAATTTATTGATTTTATAATTGAATGATTTTGAATGATTTTAACTTCGATCAGATTACTTGATGTTGCTAAAAATGTGTAAAAAAATAGTTGAATTATATTTAATTTTTACAACTCGAATTTTGTATCAATAAAATTCTGCCAAGTCTATATATTTTTTAAAACACTTGTTTTTTGTACATCGCTTTACATATTTCCCATCTAATTCGGTTTTTAAGGAACAAACTAGTCTCTATTGTTGTTGTGTTATGCACAATTTTACAACAAGACGCTTCACAAAACACATCTTCCGAATGCCTTTGGTGTTTAAGAGTGTCTACACTCACATATATACAGTGCACGATCGACCAGTGTTTGTCAATTAGTGTGTCCATTTATTAGGATATTGTATTGATTTTTTAAATTGAACCGCATGATGACATCAACGCCGAAACGTATATACGATATAATGATTAAAGTGACCCTCAAGTATGTATTCGCGATGATTTTGTGTATTTTTTCAATTTATAGTTGGTTATCAATGAACATCTAAATTATATTGTGTATTCTTGCAAATTTCATGCGCTTGATGTCGATTACAAAGTTGAAACCTGTCGTCTGTCGAGTAAAAAAAGAACTTTTACCGAAAACACTATTGATACGCTTATAGAAATAAAACAGATGCAGGTTTATAGTGATCGTGTGAAGTGCATTCTTTCGTTTCCGTGGACGGTTGCTACATAAATGCAAGATTTATTTCAGTGCTGATTTTATTCAGTTTGTTTACAACGCTATTAATTCCCTACAACGCGACGCATGAAAACAAACTCCTATTCTTCTGCTTATCTCGGCCCTTTCTCTGACTTGGCAGCGTGTGTTCTTTATACGACCGATAAGAAAATTTAATGAGCATTACGTGAGAAACTTTGTAAATTGGGGATAAAGCTCCACGATGATTAAGAAGTAAAGTTTTCGAAGTCTAAAACTATCTTGATATGAGTGAAATTAAAAGGTCCACAATTAGACACCCACAGTTCTCTGACCAAATGTCCTCGTTATTCAGGGCAGTAGTGGAGACATTCTTCCCCCAATAATTACACCTGTATATGTTAACTAAATGGGGCTAAGGAAGATAGTTCCTCCTCTCCCTACGTAGTCAGCCCACTCCCCTCCGTATTAGAAATTGCTTCCCAGCGGCCCGTTATGTATGCTCAGTACGATCTATTTAATATATTATGTAGTTTACATGTATTTCCGTTGCGTATTTATTAACAAGTCCGTTAGTTTTACCTATGTTAATAAGTACAAGAATTGTAATATCAAGTTCCTGTCTTCCCTTTGTTGTTATAAAAAGTTAGATTTTAATAATAATTTTTATTCACACATTAATTAGAAATTAATTAAAACATACAATAAGAAATGTAAGAAATTTCTTAGAATTATGATAATTGGCGAACCTATTAAATTATTTGATATTTGTATTTATGCTATTTATACGGGTAACCCGGTGATCCAGGTTCGATTCCTGGTAGCGACAGGTTGTACCCATCCATGGAAATTGGACAAAAAATGTCGGTTTTCCGCCCTATGTGGAGAACTTGCCGTCCGCCCTTGTGAAAAGGTAATTTAGTATTGGTTTTAACCTGTAATATACGAGTATATAGCTTATATATGGTAACGTAACGTAATAAATCCAGTTTCAGATTAGATTGGGCCGCTTATTCTATCGTGTATTCAGCCAGTACTAGATTACACTATAATTGTTATTGAGATGCAGAGTACAAAGGTAACGAACGGGGTCGATTTGCTTACGAAGTGCGTATTATTCCGTGAAAATCTGACGGAAGAAATGACATCCAACGTCATTTTGCCTTCATTACTGATTCAGCCGTTAATATAGGAAATGTTGTAAATTGCTCCGTGGAATGGGGGATTAGGGTTCTGCCCGCCATAATTAGCTGAAATTCTATTGAAACACGCTGTAAAACCCAAGGCCAACATTCTAAAACCCTCCTTATATTCATATATAATAATGATGCTTTTAATACAGCATGCCATCATAAAGTGTTGTCAAGTCGCAAATAATTACAAAGAAAAAAAACAACAAAACTTCAAGTAAAGCTATATAATGACATATAATTGTAAACAGCTTCGTACACATGAAAGGATATTAACATTTATATAGAATACACGAAAAGCATTAAAATTATGTAATAAGTCAATGGATTTGTCAAAATACTTTTCACTTTAAGATTTTTTCTTGTACTCATGAAATTATGTTAGTCGTGAGATTCAAACATAATCCTATGTTAAATGGAGATATAGGTATCCAAACAATTTTATTTCTGTCATTTAATACAATGCCACAACAAAATCTCTATCTGTACTTATATCATATTTATGACATAAGTATAATTTAGTCCTAAAATAATATATACTATATAATCAATAATAATACCTTGTAGTAAATGTCAAATACATGTTTCATATTTACATGTATATAAATATAAATTTATAAATGATACAAACATGACTCATCCATCGTGTATCAAATGTAAGGAACAGTGAATATATATACATGTATATGAACACATTCATTAATACAGAAAATGAATGAAAATCTTTCATACTTAGAGAAATTACAGTAAACCCCCACTATACGGACACCCTACTATTAAAGACACACTGTTATCAAGGACATTTTTCACCGGAACCACAACTGACCAAATGGAGTTTTACTGTACATTTAGTTGATTGTGCAGTGTAAATATATATATATTATAGTTAAAGTTGATGACAATATGACAAATATTATAAATATATATATATTTAGATAATGAAACAAACTATGACAAATATAGAAAAAGATTAATTGTTAGCATAAAGGAATCCTGAAATACAGTATAAATAACAGAGGCAAAAATATTTACATGTGCAACAAAAATACATGTTAAAATATTTTACACTATAATTTATTGATTTTATAATTGAATGATTTTGAATGATTTTAACTTCGATCAGATTACTTGATGTTGCTAAAAATGTGTAAAAAAATAGTTGAATTATATTTAATTTTTACAACTCGAATTTTGTATCAATAAAATTCTGCCAAGTCTATATATTTTTTAAAACACTTGTTTTTTGTACATCGCTTTACATATTTCCCATCTAATTCGGTTTTTAAGGAACAAACTAGTCTCTATTGTTGTTGTGTTATGCACAATTTTACAACAAGACGCTTCACAAAACACATCTTCCGAATGCCTTTGGTGTTTAAGAGTGTCTACACTAACATATATACAGTGCACGATCGACCAGTGTTTGTCAATTAGTGTGTCCATTTATTAGGATATTGTATTGATTTTTTAAATTGAACCGCATGATGACATCAACGCCGAAACGTATATACGATATAATGATTAAAGTGACCCTCAAGTATGTATTCGCGATGATTTTGTGTATTTTTTCAATTTATAGTTGGTTATCAATGAACATCTAAATTATATTGTGTATTCTTGCAAATTTCATGCGCTTGATGTCGATTACAAAGTTGAAACCTGTCGTCTGTCGAGTAAAAAAAGAACTTTTACCGAAAACACTATTGATACGCTTATAGAAATAAAACAGATGCAGGTTTATAGTGATCGTGTGAAGTGCATTCTTTCGTTTCCGTGGACGGTTGCTACATAAATGCAAGATTTATTTCAGTGCTGATTTTATTCAGTTTGTTTACAACGCTATTAATTCCCTACAACGCGACGCATGAAAACAAACTCCTATTCTTCTGCTTATCTCGGCCCTTTCTCTGACTTGGCAGCGTGTGTTCTTTATACGACCGATAAGAAAATTTAATGAGCATTACGTGAGAAACTTTGTAAATTGGGGATAAAGCTCCACGATGATTAAGAAGTAAAGTTTTCGAAGTCTAAAACTATCTTGATATGAGTGAAATTAAAAGGTCCACAATTAGACACCCACAGTTCTCTGACCAAATGTCCTCGTTATTCAGGGCAGTAGTGGAGACATTCTTCCCCCAATAATTACACCTGTATATGTTAACTAAATGGGGCTAAGGAAGATAGTTCCTCCTCTCCCTACGTAGTCAGCCCACTCCCCTCCGTATTAGAAATTGCTTCCCAGCGGCCCGTTATGTATGCTCAGTACGATCTATTTAATATATTATGTAGTTTACATGTATTTCCGTTGCGTATTTATTAACAAGTCCGTTAGTTTTACCTATGTTAATAAGTACAAGAATTGTAATATCAAGTTCCTGTCTTCCCTTTGTTGTTATAAAAAGTTAGATTTTAATAATAATTTTTATTCACACATTAATTAGAAATTAATTAAAACATACAATAAGAAATGTAAGAAATTTCTTAGAATTATGATAATTGGCGAACCTATTAAATTATTTGATATTTGTATTTATGCTATTTATACGGGTAACCCGGTGATCCAGGTTCGATTCCTGGTAGCGACAGGTTGTACCCATCCATGGAAATTGGACAAAAAATGTCGGTTTTCCGCCCTATGTGGAGAACTTGCCGTCCGCCCTTGTGAAAAGGTAATTTAGTATTGGTTTTAACCTGTAATATACGAGTATATAGCTTATATATGGTAACGTAACGTAATAAATCCAGTTTCAGATTAGATTGGGCCGCTTATTCTATCGTGTATTCAGCCAGTACTAGATTACACTATAATTGTTATTGAGATGCAGAGTACAAAGGTAACGAACGGGGTCGATTTGCTTACGAAGTGCGTATTATTCCGTGAAAATCTGACGGAAGAAATGACATCCAACGTCATTTTGCCTTCATTACTGATTCAGCCGTTAATATAGGAAATGTTGTAAATTGCTCCGTGGAATGGGGGATTAGGGTTCTGCCCGCCATAATTAGCTGAAATTCTATTGAAACACGCTGTAAAACCCAAGGCCAACATTCTAAAACCCTCCTTATATTCATATATAATAATGATGCTTTTAATACAGCATGCCATCATAAAGTGTTGTCAAGTCGCAAATAATTACAAAGAAAAAAAACAACAAAACTTCAAGTAAAGCTATATAATGACATATAATTGTAAACAGCTTCGTACACATGAAAGGATATTAACATTTATATAGAATACACGAAAAGCATTAAAATTATGTAATAAGTCAATGGATTTGTCAAAATACTTTTCACTTTAAGATTTTTTCTTGTACTCATGAAATTATGTTAGTCGTGAGATTCAAACATAATCCTATGTTAAATGGAGATATAGGTATCCAAACAATTTTATTTCTGTCATTTAATACAATGCCACAACAAAATCTCTATCTGTACTTATATCATATTTATGACATAAGTATAATTTAGTCCTAAAATAATATATACTATATAATCAATAATAATACCTTGTAGTAAATGTCAAATACATGTTTCATATTTACATGTATATAAATATAAATTTATAAATGATACAAACATGACTCATCCATCGTGTATCAAATGTAAGGAACAGTGAATATATATACATGTATATGAACACATTCATTAATACAGAAAATGAATGAAAATCTTTCATACTTAGAGAAATTACAGTAAACCCCCACTATACGGACACCCTACTATTAAAGACACACTGTTATCAAGGACATTTTTCACCGGAACCACAACTGACCAAATGGAGTTTTACTGTACATGTAGTTGATTGTGCAGTGTAAATATATATATATTATAGTTAAAGTTGATGACAATATGACAAATATTATAAATATATATATATTTAAATAATGAAACAAACTATGACAAATATAGAAAAAGATTAATTGTTAGCATAAAGGAATCCTGAAATACAGTATAAATAACAGAGGCAAAAATATTTACATGTGCAACAAAAATACATGTTAAAATATTTTACACTATAATTTATTGATTTTATAATTGAATGATTTTGAATGATTTTAACTTCGATCAGATTACTTGATGTTGCTAAAAATGTGTAAAAAAATAGTTGAATTATATTTTATTTTTACAACTCGAATTTTGTATCAATAAAATTCTGCCAAGTCTATATATTTTTTAAAACACTTGTTTTTTGTACATCGCTTTACATATTTCCCATCTAATTCGGTTTTTAAGGAACAAACTAGTCTCTATTGTTGTTGTGTTATGCACAATTTTACAACAAGACGCTTCACAAAACACATATTCCGAATGCCTTTGGTGTTTAAGAGTGTCTACACTCACATATATACAGTGCACGATCGACCAGTGTTTGTCAATTAGTGTGTCCATTTATTAGGATATTGTATTGATTTTTTAAATTGAACCGCATGATGACATCAACGCCGAAACGTATATACGATATAATGATTAAAGTGACCCTCAAGTATGTATTCGCGATGATTTTGTGTAATTTTTCAATTTATAGTTGGTTATCAATGAACATCTAAATTATATTGTGTATTCTTGCAAATTTCATGCGCTTGATGTCGATTACAAAGTTGAAACCTGTCGTCTGTCGAGTAAAAAAAGAACTTTTACCGAAAACACTATTGATACGCTTATAGAAATAAAACAGATGCAGGTTTATAGTGATCGTGTGAAGTGCATTCTTTCGTTTCCGTGGACGGTTGCTACTTAAATGCAAGATTTATTTCAGTGCTGATTTTATTCAGTTTGTTTACAACGCTATTAATTCCCTACAACGCGACGCATGAAAACAAACTCCTATTCTTCTGCTTATCTCGGCCCTTTCTCTGACTTGGCAGCGTGTGTTCTTTATACGACCGATAAGAAAATTTAATGAGCATTACGTGAGAAACTTTGTAAATTGGGGATAAAGCTCCACGATGATTAAGAAGTAAAGTTTTCGAAGTCTAAAACTATCTTGATATGAGTGAAATTAAAAGGTCCACAATTAGACACCCACAGTTCTCTGACCAAATGTCCTCGTTATTCAGGGCAGTAGTGGAGACATTCTTCCCCCAATAATTACACCTGTATATGTTAACTAAATGGGGCTAAGGAAGATAGTTCCTCCTCTCCCTACGTAGTCAGCCCACTCCCCTCCGTATTAGAAATTGCTTCCCAGCGGCCCGTTATGTATGCTCAGTACGATCTATTTAATATATTATGTAGTTTACATGTATTTCCGTTGCGTATTTATTAACAAGTCCGTTAGTTTTACCTATGTTAATAAGTACAAGAATTGTAATATCAAGTTCCTGTCTTCCCTTTGTTGTTATAAAAAGTTAGATTTTAATAATAATTTTTATTCACACATTAATTAGAAATTAATTAAAACATACAATAAGAAATGTAAGAAATTTCTTAGAATTATGATAATTGGCGAACCTATTAAATTATTTGATATTTGTATTTATGCTATTTATACGGGTAACCCGGTGATCCAGGTTCGATTCCTGGTAGCGACAGGTTGTACCCATCCATGGAAATTGGACAAAAAATGTCGGTTTTCCGCCCTATGTGGAGAACTTGCCGTCCGCCCTTGTGAAAAGGTAATTTAGTATTGGTTTTAACCTGTAATATACGAGTATATAGCTTATATATGGTAACGTAACGTAATAAATCCAGTTTCAGATTAGATTGGGCCGCTTATTCTATCGTGTATTCAGCCAGTACTAGATTACACTATAATTGTTATTGAGATGCAGAGTACAAAGGTAACGAACGGGGTCGATTTGCTTACGAAGTGCGTATTATTCCGTGAAAATCTGACGGAAGAAATGACATCCAACGTCATTTTGCCTTCATTACTGATTCAGCCGTTAATATAGGAAATGTTGTAAATTGCTCCGTGGAATGGGAGATTAGGGTTCTGCCCGCCATAATTAGCTGAAATTCTATTGAAACACGCTGTAAAAGCCAAGGCCAACATTCTAAAACCCTCCTTATATTCATATATAATAATGATGCTTTTAATACAGCATGCCATCATAAAGTGTTGTCAAGTCGCAAATAATTACAAAGAAAAAAAAAACTTCAAGTTAAGCTATATAATGACATATAATTGTAAACAGCTTCGTACACATGAAAGGATATTAACATTTATATAGAATACACGAAAAGCATTAAAATTATGTAATAAGTCAATGGATTTGTCAAAATACTTTTCACTTTAAGATTTTTTCTTGTACTCATGAAATTATGTTAGTCGTGAGATTCAAACATAATCCTATGTTAAATGGAGATATAGGTATCCAAACAATTTTATTTCTGTCATTTAATACAATGCCACAACAAAATCTCTATCTGTACTTATATCATATTTATGACATAAGTATAATTTAGTCCTAAAATAATATATACTATATAATCAATAATAATACCTTGTAGTAAATGTCAAATACATGTTTCATATTTACATGTATATAAATATAAATTTATAAATGATACAAACATGACTCATCCATCGTGTATCAAATGTAAGGAACAGTGAATATATATACATGTATATGAACACATTCATTAATACAGAAAATGAATGAAAATCTTTCATACTTAGAGAAATTACAGTAAACCCCCACTATACGGACACCCTACTATTAAAGACACACTGTTATCAAGGACATTTTTCACCGGAACCACAACTGACCAAATGGAGTTTTACTGTACATGTAGTTGATTGTGCAGTGTAAATATATATATATTATAGTTAAAGTTGATGACAATATGACAAATATTATAAATATATATATATTTAAATAATGAAACAAACTATGACAAATATAGAAAAAGATTAATTGTTAGCATAAAGGAATCCTGAAATACAGTATAAATAACAGAGGCAAAAATATTTACATGTGCAACAAAAATACATGTTAAAATATTTTACACTATAATTTATTGATTTTATAATTGAATGATTTTGAATGATTATGATCAGATTACTTGATGTTGCTAAAAATGTGTAAAAAAATAGTTGAATTATATTTTATTTTTACAACTCGAATTTTGTATCAATAAAATTCTGCCAAGTCTATATATTTTTTAAAACACTTGTTTTTTGTACATCGCTTTACATATTTCCCATCTAATTCGGTTTTTAAGGAACAAACTAGTCTCTATTGTTGTTGTGTTATGCACAATTTTACAACAAGACGCTTCACAAAACACATATTCCGAATGCCTTTGATGTTTAAGAGTGTCTACACTCACATATATACAGTGCACGATCGACCAGTGTTTGTCAATTAGTGTGTCCATTTATTAGGATATTGTATTGATTTTTTACACAAACTCATTTAATGTGTTACTGGAAGTAATAACATTAAAATCGACTTCATAATTAATATCATTCCAAAGATGACCATGTTTCGTTGTATCCCACTCTTATCCAAAACATCTGGTCCTACGGCTTCCTACTTTGCATTGTATTGAAGGCGATTCTGACTGTGTTCATGAAAAAATCTGAAATGAAGAACATATTTTTTACTTTTAATAATCAGCGACTCAGAGGTAATTCATTGAAATGAAATACTGATGATAAAGATTGGAAAGTGTACATACATTTCAAAACTCAAGAACAGTTGATTATTCGCTTAAGTATTCCAGTAGATTTGTATTCTCGTGTATACTAAATTCTTGCAAGATAAAACTAAACGAAATGATATATTTACTATTTGTATCTTTACATTTGACAATCTCATATTGTATGAAGTTATATCTGACAGGAATTGCTACATAAATTTCAAGAAATGCAATATCACATTGTTTTCATAACTTTATAGAGTTTTAGCAAAAGCTGTTTCTGTATTTTTTTCAGAAAAAGGTGTTCCCGAACGTTTTATTCCACTTCAATCAGAGTTTGCTGAATTCAAACATATCCTGCTCGCTTTCACATAAGATAAACAACGATGCATTTTAACTTTGTCCGATTAAACATTGAACATGTTTGATTTTGTTGATATTTAATTTTCGAGTTATCTCCTTTTAATTTCTATTTATAGTTGCTTATCAAAATTTATAGGATGCTTCCAATATTCATTATTTAAATTTAGTACTTGGGTATGATTTTTATCACATACAAGAATTATACTGCCAACAAATAATAGGACTGTCAGATATAGCTTTGTTCATTTTGAATAATCAAAATATGGCAAGGAGGTAACAATTCGTTAATAAAGGTATGTTCTTTTGTATAAAACAGAGTCATGGTTATAAGTAAGAACTGCTTATATATCGAATGGATAACCCTCGAAAACTAGACGGCGGCTCACCAGTAAAAGATCATTTTTTTCTACACCAACTTGATGGCGGTTACCTCAACAAGACATATTTGGATATCTTTCGCCCACAGATAGATATAATTTTCACGGATGATTTGATACATACCCATCAACGTTTCATGGGATCTACAGACAGGATCACATTCGGACCATGCTCCGAACTCCAAACAATGACGAGTTTTAGCACCCCACAGTGAGAAACCTTCGTTACACTGGTATGTAATCACACTTGGATAAAATGTTCCGTTTGTTGCATGTATCGTTCCGTTCTCAATCTTCCTAGGACAGCCGCAATCAATTCCTAATGTATTGAATGATTTAGTAAGTTTGAACTAATAACAGTATAACTCTTTGTAACGAGATTCTAACTCAAACAGTACAGTCATCTTACTATGTCTAAGAATAATTCATTTAGGTTTGTCTAATTAAGAGTAATCTAATCTTATTTGGAATTTAATCTAAATTATAGTTAAATGGAAAAGGTATAAAAGGGGTCACTAAATTTATTTTATTGAAGAACAGCAGGTAGTTGCGATAAAATTGATCATTATACATCGATATGCTTGTAAAATATTTTTTCGAATTCAAAACAAATTTATCATTAATTTAGCAAGTTTAAAGGATTAGTATGAAACAAAGTGACACTTACTATCTTCAATTTCCCAGAATGTGTCATTGAGCACAGGTTCTGACAGGGATCCACAACTCTGCCTAACTACCCCTGTAAAAATTTACCAATAGTATGAAAATGTGAGCTGACGAAAGTTTATAATGTATTTGCATTTGATAAGAGAATGTCTTGTGTGTACTGTCATTTTAAAGCTGAAATCGAGACATAACGAGCTTAACGTGCAAATACAAGCATATAACACCAAATGGCTACATGCACACAACAGTTTATATAAATTAACGTCTCCCCGAAAAAGTATTTTAATTTAACAATTAATAAAAGTTTTTTTTTGTTCAGTTATGTTATTTTGACTAAAAGAAAAAACAAACAAGATAATAAAAATCACGAATTTGTGTGATAAATCTTCAAAAGCCATATGGCAAGCATGCTTGGCCATTGAAAAATTTTACAAGCTTTTTTAGCGCTTGAAAATATTTAAAAAAGACCACAAAACTCTTTCACCTTAAAATACATGTCTCGTATATTACGTCGGGAAAACGTTGTATAAGTATTATGTTAGTTACATCCTATTTCACATACAAATGCATTCCTGAGTTGAGATCATCCTCAAAAGAAGATTTAATTTGTTGAAATAGAATTTTTCTTTTACCTTATTAGGACAGATGTGTTGTCTGAATACAGATGTATAATCGTATCGTTTGTGATGCGGTTATTGAGAGGATTAAAACTTCAGACCGTGTCTGCTTCTTCTTCTAGTGGATAAAGTTTTATTGTTATGACCAAGCACTTACCAAACTTGAAATTCAATATATTTTTAAACACTAGAAGAATATCAAACCGGAAGTTCCTCCTCTCTTTTTATACCTCGTTTGACTGAATGCCGAGAATTCTTAATATTTTTTTTCGACTTAATCGAAATACCTTTTTACAATTGTTAAGAAAGCAATTCTTTGTCGATAACACATTCTCTGAATAATTGCTGTGTATTTTATTGTTAGAAAGACAGCACTGTAGCTTTAAGCTGTTTTGTTTTGTTTTCGTAGCAAATTTGAGAATGGTCGCTACTGTCACAGATTTTGACTTGGTGCACATTTCTTTTAGTATCAAGCGACACTGAAAGCCTTTGTCTACTCGGAATACATAGCAACATGGCATACACAGAATGCAAGTTATTTCCCCACTACATGTGTACCTTCTTTTGTATTCATATACCCCATTGAAACGAGCCCCGAGTCGCTATACTTACTTTATGAACTTACCTTCGGGTATTAAAACATAATATTTTGCAGTAGTTTCAAATGTGAAGTTGAATGTTATCGTCATAGTCTTGTTTTCAGGATTGAAATCAACTTCTGAAGAGTTGTAGACATCAACATTGTGTACTTTATTACCTGTCTCTCTCTCATATATTTCTAATACTGCTGACTCAGTTGGAATTAAATACTGCTCAATGTATAAGATACAAATACACTTTCACAACAATAAATCTGCCAAAAGATAAAATAGATTAAAAAACGCAATATTACCAAAACATTACTCAGACAAGTTACATAGAAATACATTAATCAATATTATTTAATCGTATATTAATAGGGTTGTTTTATTATGAAATATTGATATGAGTCATAAAAATCAGTATTATAACTATTGAACGTTGTTTTATCTTCATCTTTGTCTTACCCTCCTTGCTTACATTTACCTTCTGATCAAACCTTATTTCCCAAATGTTAGTTGATCCCTCTCGTGTAATATTAGTAATCTTGGGTCTCCCAGCTGTATGAATTAAAAAGAACTTTATAAATTGTCATTATTTTTTAATTATACATAATAAACATTTTCTTGCCATGTCATGATATTGATACATTTGTCAAATGATCGTCTGAACCATTCTATTTGAAGACGCCATTTTAAGTCTCCATATTCCACTTTCTAATATTTTATAATTCTAACTTTCTATTTAATTTCTAGATATAGAATTATTCTTTCACAAAATCGGCTTGAAATCTACCTAAACATACGTATCGGAGGTCAGCATGAAAAATGTAGTAAATCTGTGTGTGTTGCTGCAATACCATACCGTTTGCAGTTTTGATTTTTTTTTTCACACGTATTAAACTATAAACACACATATTTGTGGATTTAAAAATATATTTAGGTACCTGACACGGGTGCATGGATGCATTTGGTGTCACTGACCAGTCTGAAAGACGAAAGTAAATACGTTCAGGGTACTTAATATATATTCAAATGTTGGTATTTGAAGAAAGCCACCGTAGCAGCAATTTGTCAAGATAGTCAAAGAGTTTAAGTAAGTATCTGTTATTTCTAATCTGTGACAAGTCTACACATGCAGATGGTTGCCAAACGTATGAGAGTTTATCATTTAAATGAAAACAAAAGATAAATAACTCACCCGTGTTCGTCAGAGGCATAAAAACACAATGAATAGTCCTTTCCTGAGTCATTTTGCGACGGTGTCCATGTGACATTAACTGATAAATAAAATGCTGACCAATCTTGTGAATGGATTTCTGTCGATTTCAGCATACCAACTGCAGATATTGTTGTGATTCCCCTTAGTCTACAATTTATATATAAGTGTAAGTTAACAGGAATTAACACACCTTGCATTTTGTTATTTACGAATTCATTCAATGTCGCTTCATTGTTGACTTCATGTTCAAATTGTATTGCAATGATCGCTACATAAAGATACCTCTTTTATTTTTGACAGCTTTAAGACTTGGCCCGCGTGCTTCCGTCGTCACTCACGTCTAGTTGTACTTGTTATAGACCAAATGTACCACACATTTGTCTTCTTCCCTAAGCTTGACTTGTATTTCAATGAAATGGTAAGTGCAGTTATATCTAAGCAATTTAACTCACCTTTGTGTACTTGTGGCTTTTATCGCGACATGCATTATTTCACCAATCACAGCATTGTAACATGATCCGTCTTCTGGTGTCGGTTCGACAAACTTGGGGTTTTGAGAACATGCTGAGCCGGAAGTTTCAATCACGTCAACAAGAAATTGAATCGGTATACTGCTTAGGGGTATGATAGACGACTCATTCATAAAATCTTCAATTTGTAAGGCAACCACGTAGAAACCTGTATCATTGTTTGCTGAGTACGTCAGTATACACTGCGACTGTTTCAAAAGTACAATATGTTAGTATACGTTGCGACTGTGTATCAAAACACAAAAATACAGTTTATAGCTCTTACTGGCATTACAATAAGAAGGCTATGTCATTGCTATGAATGCACGATATGCTTTTAAGATTAAGCTTTTTTAATATGTTCATGGCACTCAATTTATATAATTCTATGCGTTCATTAACATAATTGCATCTATATAAGTTTGTGTATTAGATATTTCAGCATTCAATTTCAATGACGATATTACATCATGTTTAAAATAACCCCACTGTTGTCAGCTGTAAATGGCAAAAAATAAATATAACAATTTATTTTTCTTCTCTGACAAATACGACGGCTTTGTTTATTTTCAAAACGGAGCATAAGTACAAAATAGATGTTTACATTATACTGTTTGACGTATGACATTTCAATGGATATATAATAACCTATAATTCTCAACAATGGGAAATTTCAAAGACGTAGCAGCTTTAAGAGTACGACAAAAGATGAGAATCTCATTCACAGAACTATCTTTACGTTTTAAGCATTGTCAATACAAATGTTCACCTCATTTAATGATGAACCAGGAAAAGACATGCAAACATCAGCGCATTCTTCACTTCCTGATGCCCGACGACATCGCACAACATCACCATCTGCATCCCTCACTGAAATAGGAAAAGTAATAAGTTTGCTAAAACACATTAAAATGAACACATTATGTGGTTACTTTTACATAGATGACATGCATCTTGCTTCATGTTATTTATGAGTTTACAAATACATCGATTCACTGTTCAATCCCTTAAGAAGAAAGTATAACATTCCAATGAAGACAATGTGATATCGCCTGTGTTTAATCGGAACCGCTCCCATAATGCGATTTTTATAAAGCATACTCCATATTCAAATTACTTTGGCATGCGAAGATATTTTCATGACATTAAGTATTTATATTACCTGGTATTATGATTGTGTGCTGACATCCCTGCATTAGTTTTACAACTGGTGCCATATCAACCGTCGGCGATGTGTTTGGTTTTCCTAAATCAGATCTAAGTCTCAAATCAACTGTTGCTTTCAAACTCCAGATACCACCAGTTGTACCATTCAAACTTATCCAGGCAGCACCAGAGTACCTAATATATAGTCATGATGCCGAATTACTTGTCCCGTAGAAATAAAAGTATCATAAATGGTGTGCAGTCTTTAACTTCACTTAAAGATAACTATTATTATTCTTTGATTTTATCATGTGACGTGTATGGATACTGCAAATAATTTACAGACATAGATATACGATACGGGTGGCCCTGGTACTTCAATAATTTTTGAAGATGGATACAAATATTATTTTTGAAAAGGAAAATATGTTCTACCCAAATGAAAAGTGTGTTCTAGTTGGCATGTATTTAATAGTATTTCTTCCCGTTGTCCAATCTTCTTCCTCACTGTAATCTGTACATAAGTATTCCATAGTACCTAAGGTGTCGTTGCAACCATCGATACAAGTAATGTTCTCTGAATCTATCACAAGACTATTGTTTGATATTGTAGAATTATCACAGTAATGGCCACTTGAACTTCGACGCCATGATATGCGGAATTCAACATCGATCTAAAATTTTAATATATATTTTAAATCTTACTTTTATCTATAAAGTTCTAATCGCAACAAGTCTTATTGCATTATGATGATATTTTCTCCAAGGCAACTTCTCATACCAATTTCTTTCCTTAAAAACAACACGAAAACATTCATACTGTCTTTAGATATTTTCCAGTTCTTCAATCATAGTTTATTATTAAAACACCAATGTGACCAATTCCAACATCGATATAGATTATTTGGCGTTTACCAACTACGTTTGTTATTCGTTGGTTTCATTCATTTACGGCCCGATAATGACAAAAAAATAATAATTCTCCAGCTAGTTCATACGAAAAGTCATTCTTTCTGGCGTTCGTAACTGAACAACAATCAAACACACATCAGAAGCGAGAGACTCCTAAATTCATGATAGGAATTTTTACTGAAATTAATTCCAGATATTTAACTTGACTTTACCATGTTATATTCAAACTCATTTTATTATTTTGAAGTTACATTATGACTGTGATAGTTATTTCAGTCATGCATACTACACGTACTTTCTTAGCTCACTTGAATTCAGATACTTGAATACATGAATCCAATACGTCGGCATTTGATATCATCTCAAAATTGATGTCAATATTTATCTTCAGATAATAATTTCCTTAAATATTGTTTCATTCATAACATTCATATTTAGCGGGACTGATATTTAATGCCGATGAATTACTCGAAATATAAGTATATTAGCATTTTAACGCTTCAGAAAGTACAAACAAAATTCTAATCACTTGTTTTAAGAATAGCCAGTACTTGAAATCTGTAATTTATATTTTCAAAAAAGATCATGGTAACTGGCGACATATTCAGATTTAATAATAATAGTCGTACACCTGGTTTGAACCACCCACCTTCTGTAATGACAACTGGACAGCAAGCATAATAAGTGAGTTAACGATAAAATTATCTTACCGAACCATCGGTGTTTGGAGACCAATAAAATAGTGCGCCACGAAAGTCACTCTCTTGAACCAATTGTGTAATAAAATCTGAAATTTATATATTGAAATGGTTGTCAATAAATCTAACTATTTGAAGTTCAGTCTTAAACATTATACATCGATATGCATGCCAAATGTTTCTAAGTGTCAATTGAATATCATTATTGTTAAAAGATGTGTATAAACAAATGTAACACTTACCAATTTCGATTTCCCAGAATGTGTCATTGAGCACAGGCTCTGACAGGGATCCACAATAAGTTCTCTGCCCAACTACCCCTGTAAATATTGACCGATATTTTGAAAACATGAGCTGATTAATGTTTATTATGCATCTGCATTTACCGTGGGAATAACAATAATACATTGTCATTTTAAAAATTTAAGAAGACGTAATGAGCCTAACTTAGGATAACAAGCATAGAACAACACTAACCAGTTATTTCTGGAATACAGCTAAAGATAAACGTCTTCCAGAAATTACGTTTTAATTTGACAATGAACAAGTAAACTTTGTTAATAATCAATTTAAAATGTTGTAATGTTCAATGCTTTAATTTAAAATACATGTATTTGACGTTCGGTGAAAACACTGAAAACGAATTATGTTAGTTACAATCTCATTAGACTTTATTTTGGATTTGTCAAAATAGTAGTTTACTTTTACGTACACCCTTGTGACAGATGTGTTGTATGTATATGCTGGAATAATCATATCGTTTGTGATTCATTAAATGAATGCCTTTAAATGGCATCATCTTCATGTTTCTTCATCTAATGGAAATATTTTATAAAATATGTTATGGCCAAGCATCTTCAAAACTTGATTTTAATATTCTCTTTCGAACACTCAATGAGTATCAAACCGAAAGTTCCTTAAGTTTTTTCTCTTCCTTTTTATAACTCATCGAACTAATGGACTTAAGACGAATTATTTTACTTCAGTTATTCAAACAAAAATAATTATTGTCGATAACAAATTCTATAAAGAACTTCAGGAAATTTTATTTCATTGTGGGAAAAGGTCAAAATCTGTTAGCTATTTTGTTTTATTTCATAGCAATTTACGCTTGCTACAGCCACATATTGTGAATCGGGGCTCATTTCAGAATTGCATTCTGTATCAAGCGACATTTGAAAACCTTTATCCATCAGAAGATAAAGTAATACGATAAATACAGTTAGCAAATGACCCCCCTCTACATGTACTTGTGTTATATAAATACACCCCCATCTGAAACGAGCCCTGGGTCGCTATATAAGATGGCAGCTTACCTTCGGGTAATAATACATAATATTTTGCATCTGGTTGAAATGTGAAGTTGAATGTTATCGTCATAGTCTTGTTTTCAGGATCAAAATAAACTTCTGAAGAGTTGTAGACATCAACAATGTGTACTTTATTACCGGTCTCTCTGTCATACATTGCTAATACTGCTGACTCAGTTGGAATTAAATACTGTAAAATGCAAAAGATACAAATACATTCAAACAACAATAAGCCTACCAAACTAAAAAAGTTTAAAGGAGCAAAGTGTACCAAAACATCATTCAAATCTAATACATTCAAAGTCATCAGTCAATATCAATTAGTTTATTAGTTGGGTCTTTTCATTATGATGTATGGATATGACAAAAATTATGAGTTTCATCTTTTGTATCACTTTCATCTACTTCATCTTTCTTCTTACTTTCTGGTCAAACATTAATTTCCAAGTATGCGTGGAACCCTCTCGTGTAATATTGGTGATCTTGGGTCTGCCAGCTGAAAGAATAATAATGATAATATGTGAAATGTCATAAATATTTAAATTACTGCCGCATTAAATACACGCATTAAATTTTATAGAGATCTCTAATTTAGTAAGTGAGTTGCAAACCACATCCATTGTATATCATATGCGTTTGGTAAGTCTTAAGGCTTCAGGTCATTTTCTTGACATGTCATGATATTGATACATTTGTCAAATGATCGTCTCAACCATTCTATTTGAAGACGCCATTTTAAGTCTCCATATTTCACTTTCTAATATTCATAATTCTAACTTTCTATTTAATTTCTAGATATAGAATTATTCTTTCACAAAATCGGCTTGAAATCTACCTAAACGTACGTATCGGAGGTCAGCATGAAAAATGTAGTAAATCTGTGTGTGTTGCTGCAATACCATACCTTTAGCAGTTCTGGTTTTTTTTCACACCTATTAAACTATAAACACACATTCTTGTACTCTGCACACACTTTTATATTTGTGGATTCAAAAATATATTTACGTACCTGATACGGGTGCATGGATGCATTTAGTGTCACTGGCCAGTCTGAAAGACGAAAGTAAATACGTTCAGGGTACTTAACATATATTCAAATGTTGGTATTTGAAAAAAGCCATCGTAGCAGTAATTTATCAAGATAGTCTCGCGTCTTTTTCTTTAATCATAGGATCAGGAAATGATTTGATTGATAGTAGTATTGTATCTATGAATTCGAATTTAAGTAAGTATCTGTTATTTCTAATATGTGACAAGTCTACACATGCAGATGGTTGCCAAACGTATGAGAGTTTATCATTTAAATGAAAACAAAAGATAAATTACTCACCCGTGTTCGTCAGACGCATAAAAACACAATGAATAGTCCTTTCCTGAGTCATTTTGCGACGGTGTCCATGTGACATTAACTGATAAATAAAATGCTGACCAATCTTGTGAATGGATTTCTGTCGATTTCAGCATACCAACTGCTGATATTGTTGTGATTCCCCTTAGTCTACAATTGATATATAAGTGTAAGTTAACAGGAATTAACACACCTTGCATTTTTTTTATTTACGAATGCATTCAATGTCGCTTCATTGTTGAGTTCATGTTCAAATTGTATTGCAATGATCGCTACAAAAAGATGCATTTTTATTTTTGACAGCTTTAAAACTTGGCCCGCGTGCTTCCATCGTCCCTCGCGTCTCGTAGTACTTGTTATAGGCAAAATGTACCAAACATTTGTCTTCTTCCCTAAACTTGACTTGCATTTCAATGAAATGGGAAGTGCAGTTATATCTAAGCAATTTAACTCACCTTTGTGTACTTGTGGCTTTTATCGCGACATGCATTATTTCACCAATCACAGCATTGTAACATGATCCGTCTTCTGGTGTCGGTTCGACAAACTTGGGGTTTTGAGAACATGCTGAGTCGGAAGTTTCAATCACGTCAACAAGAAATTGAATCGGTATACTGCTTAGTGGTATGATAGACGACTCATTCATAAAATCTTCAATTTGTAAGGCAACCACGTAGAAACCTGTATCATTGTTTGCTGAGTACGTCAGTATACACTGCGACTGTCTCAAAAGTACAATATGTTAGTATACGTTGCGATTGTATCAAAACACAAAAAATACAGTTTATAGCTCTTACCGGCATTACAACAAGAAGGTTATGTCATTGGAATGAATACACGATCTGCTTTTGAGATTAAGCTTTTTCAATATGTTCATGACACTCAATTTATATGATTCTATGCGTTCATTAACATACTTGCATCTATTTAAGTTTGTGTATGTGATATTTCAGCATTCAATTTCAATGACGATATTACATCATGTTTAAAATAACACCACAGTGACTGTTGTCCGCTGTAAATGGCGAGACATAAATATAACTATTTATTTTTCTTCTCTGACAAATACGACGGCTTTGTTTATTTTCAAAACGGCGCATGAGTACAAAATAGATGTATACATTATACTTTTTGACGTATGACATTTCAATAGATAGATAATAACCTATAATTCTCAACAATGGGAAATTTCAATGACGTAACAGTTTTAAGAGTACGACAAAAGATGATAATCTCATTCACAGAACTATCTTTAGATTTTAAGCATTGTCAATACAAATGTTCACCTCATTTAATGATGAACCAGGAAAAGACATGCAAACATCAGCACATTCTTCAGTTCCTGATGCCCGACGACATCGCACAACATCACCATCTGCATCCCTCACTGAAATAGGAAAAGTAATAAGTTTGCTAAAACACATTAAAATTAATACATTTTGTGGTTACTTTTACGTAGATGACATGCCCGAATACTGTGCTCTAAAAAATGTATTGTCTCCGGTGTACGGAACCTTTTTACTGTTCATTGTTTGTTAAACAGATGTTTCTGACACTGAAATGTTATTACTCCAAACTTTATAAACATATCAAGGCTGAAAAGTTGATAAGTTAAAAATCCAAACAGCCTTTTATTGACTTTAAGCGTGGCATCTATCAGTAATAATAACACTACAAATGAAAGTAAAATTGAAGTGTCTACTTCTTAATCGATGAACAAATATAAACCCAGTGATAGTTTTTAAATGCACCCGGAATCACATGACGCGGGGTATATGAGGATTACTGTGTCCGTCCGTACGAGGTTATGTCAAGCTGTCATATGGCATGTGCGTTTATTGAACGCAGATTCTTGTTTCAAGATATTTATGAGTGTACAAATTTATACATCGATTCACTGTTCAATCCCTTAAGTAGAAAGTAGAACATTCCAATGAGGACACTGTGATATCGCCTGTGTATAATCGGAACCGCTCCCATAATGCGATTTCTATAATGCATACTTCATATTCAAATTACTTTGTCAAGCGAGGATATTTTCATGAAATTAAGTATTTATATTACCTGGTATTATGATTGTGTGCTGACATCCCTGCATTAGTTTTACAACTGGTGCCATATCAACCGTCGGCGATGTGTTTGATTTTCCTAAATCAGATCTAAGTCTCAAATCAACTGTTGCTTTCAAACTCCAGGAACCACCAGTAGTACCATTCAAACTTATCCAGGCAGCACCAGAGTACCTAATATATAGTTATGATGCCGAATAACTTGTCTCGTAGAAATAAAAGTATCATAAATGGTGTACAGTCTTTAACTTCACTTAAAGATACCTATTAGTATGCTTTGATTTGATCATTTGACGTGTTAGGATACTGCAAATAATTCACAGACATAGAGATACAATATGGGTGTCCTTGGTCCCTCAATAATAAAGATGGATACAAATATTTTGTTTGAAAAGGAAAATATGTTCTACCCAAATGAAAATTGTGTCGTGGTTGGCATGTATCTAATAGTATTTCTTCCCGTTGTCCAATCTTCTTTCTCATTGTAATCTGTACAGAAGTATTCCATAGTACCTAAGGTGTCATTGCAACCATCGATACACGTAATGTTCTCTGAATCTGTCATAAGACTATTGTTTGATATTGTAGAATTATCACAGTAATGGCCACTTGAACTTCGACGCCATGATATGCGGAATTCAACATTGATCTAAAAGTTTAATATATTTTAAATCTTACTTTTATCTTTAACATTGTAATCTTCACAAATCTTGTCCCATTGGGAAGATTTTCTGTTCAAGGCAAGTTATTTTTGCATTTTTTGATAACGACAAAAATATGCATGTAGTCTAAATCTATATCAGATATTTTTCGATTTCAAAATTATACTTCATAATTGAAATACCAAGATAGCCATTACCAACACCAATATTTATTGTTTGGTGTTTCACAGCTATATGGTTCTTTATTGAATGAACTGAACACACTTGATTTTTTCCGACTCAATTATGACAATTAATTATCCAATTAGTTTATACAATGTTTTGCCCTATTTGAACGACGAACGTACTCACGTCAGAAGCACATGTGAGAGACCATAAAATCCATGAAAAGAGTTTTTACTGCATTTGTCAAAGAACAAGTTAGTTACAGACGAGTCTTCTTAATTCTATTTCTTATCTCTTTGACTTAAATATAGAACTTGAATTGTCCATTTATTATGTAGATTTCTTTTACTGATTTTGAAGTTACTTTATAACATTATTTCCTTAAGAATTGATTCACTTCATTCATAATTATTGGAACTGAAAATCAATGCTGATCTATTACCCCATATGTATTCACTCGCCTTTTGGATAGCAAGTTCTGATATTTTTGAAAAATAATCATAATAATCGGCGACCATCTAATGATGGAGGAAGACCCTAATCGTACACCTAAATGGAAGCATATACCTTCCGTATGTCGTATGTTAGCTAGGCAGCAAGCATAATAAATGAGTAAATGAACTTACCGAACCATCGTTATTTATAGACCAGAAGAACTGTGCTCCACGAAAGTGACTCTCTGGAATCAATGCTGTAATGAAATCAGAATTGTTAAATTGTTTAACCTTCAAACTAATATCTTCTGGTATTCAACATTTGTTTAATACTTCATGTGGACAAAATTATTGCACGAAAGAACAGAAAATAGATTGATTCTACGGTTCAAATAGCAATCAAAATACGCATAATAAATGTGATATATTATTGTTAAATATATATTATAAAGCCAAATATACATTATACATATATATGAATTTAATTATTTGCTTTCGCTTTGATATTTATTGAACTTTGATTATATATTTTAGTATATGTTATGAAGCTAAATATGCATAACACATGTGTTAATGTTTAAGTTATATATCCGTATAAATTTGATTTAGATATCTGTTAAATATTTGCTACATATCTATTTTTTCATTTTATATATGTTTGAATATCTTTTATGAAGCCAAGTATACATAAAATGTGTGTTAAATTGTTACTATAAATCTATTGAAATTTGGTGTTTTCGTAAATCAAAAATAAACATCCGTTTCGTTTATAAGATGTATATAAACAAATGTAACACTTACCATTTTCGATTTCCCAAAATGTGTCATTAACCACAGCTTCTGACAGGGATCCACAACTGGTTCCCCGCCCAACTAACCCTGTAAATGTTAAGTGATGTTAAGGACACTGTGAAAATGTCAAGAGTTTATTGTCAGTTTAAAGAAATTACCAAGACGTAACGAGCTTCATTTGTAAATGCAAGTATATAACACCAGATGGTTTCATGACCGTGGACGATAAATTACTGTCTTTACGAAATTGAATTTTGCACTTAACAAAGGGTTATATGTTCAGTTATGTTATGCTAAAAGCCAAAAGTACATAATTTTAATTATATTCACGAATCTGTGAGATGGTTTTAGCGGCTGTCAGGCCTAAAAAAATAGTTGTGTTTCTGGTGGCATGGCCAAAAATAATAGGGTCGGTAGGGATTTTTTTTTTTTTTTTTTAGATATATAGATCTACTATTACTGACAGCTGCTATATATAAATGTATCATTCAGTTAAATTTTGTTAATCCTTAGGATACAATGTATATCTGTTGTGTCAATAAAGATATTGAACATGTCTTTTCTTACCCAGCAGGAAGCTGCAATATAAAGCAGCTGGGATGTGGATATGTGGATGCATTGTATTTTTCTATCCATCACAGGACACGTAGAAGTAATGTAATGTTATATAGATGTATAATCTATCTAGGCTTGAGTTTTAATAACATTTTGTTGCTCAGATTTAAAACAAATCTATACATCCAAAGTACCAAAGGACTATAATAATGTCAATATGACATTCAAATATGTATGTTTTGTATGAATTGAGATATATCTCCTTCACAAGATTTACAGATGGTAAATAATTTCTTTGGCTCTTACCCCTTTTATCTTATTTAGCCGCTATATTATTAAAATGCAAATAGAAATGTTCTTTGAATTCAACATAAACTGAATTATGATTTTCATAAGACTAACACTGCTGTCCTGGCAAATTGAGATTTCTTCATGAATGTTAGCCATGCAATTAAATATCAATGGTAAGATACCACATTAGAGCAGGTTTACATGAAATACCTATTATAGATGACGTGTGTTTGCACCATGTTGTGCTGTTATCCGACATTTGTAGTCCGAAATTTGTATACTTCATGGAAATATGAGTGTAACGACCATTCTTAAAATTAAGGAATCTTTGATATTTCATTGGTCATAATACTTCTTTCAACATGATATTGCAGTAAATATTCCATATAATACTACCAAAGTGTGTGATTATCAGGTGAAAGTTACAGCAATTTAAGATATGACTGACAAGTTGCCGATCTTTATTAGTATCACACAATATTCTTCGGGTGACGAATCTTGATTGTACTGCGTTCATTAAGCATTAGGGAATTTTACTTTGGATTTTATTTCTATTTTTGCTACTCGTCCGCGGACAATACCCGCGAAAAAGTTACTCGTTCGACGGGAAAAAATCCGGTGTCAGACGAGTCGAGCATAGTGTTAACCTCGTCGCTGAGACCGTGAACATCACTAAACACCTTAGCAACTAATAAACAGTAAGGTATTGTCTTAATTAATTGCTGTTCAGGTCCATGCACGCATTTTTAGACGTAAATGCTAGCAGGGCGCCGCCATTTTTAGAGACGTAATTCTGAGACGAATAACGGCGATGTCGTCATCGTCATTCATAATTTCGAAACGAATAACGGCGATGTCATCATCGTCATACATTTCATAAATAAAAAAATACGATCGGCTATTGGGAAATAGGGTCGGTCGGGCCACCGGAAACAGAACTATTTTTTAGGCCTCAGGCAAGCATGCGTGGCCATTGAAGATTGAAAATATGAGAAAAAAACACATCTTTCTCTTTGAAATACATGTATTTGACGATCAAGAAAATGGCTGTAATCGTGTATGATAGTTACAACCTCACTAGACTAGAATTTACATCGTCAGGATAGTTTTACTTACACGTATATTTTCATGGAATACACTTGAATTATCATGCCGTTTGTGAATTCAGTAATTGGTAGAATAAAACAACATCACTTCCATGTTTTTTCTACTATAACCGAAAGTACTTGCTCTCTTTTTACAACTGATTGATACATACTGTACATCGGGGCTCATTTCAGGACTGCATTCAGTATCAAGCGACTTTGAAAGTCTTCATCTTCTCTGAATACAATGCGACAAGACACATACAGAATGAAAATGATCCCCAAACAACTTGTATTTATATATTCCATTTGAAACGAGCCCCGAGTCGCTATATACTGTGGCATCTTACCTTCGGGTATTAAGACATAATATTTTGCAGCAGGTTGAAATGTGAAGTTGAATGTTATTGACATATTCCTATTTTCTGGATCGAAATCAACTGCGGCAGATTTGTAGACATCAATACTGTGTACTTTATTACCTGTCTGTCTCTCATACACTTTTAATACTGCTGACTCTGTTGGAATCAGATACTGCAAAATGTATAAGATACAAATGCATTTACACAACAATATTATACCAAACTAAAAAGCTAAACAACACAATGTCTGCCAAAACATTATTTAGACCAATCACGTTGAAATATTAGTAAATTATTTATATAAGATAGGGTTGTTGTATTACCATACCTGGATATGGGTTATCATTATCATTGTTGAACGCTTTTACATTTTCATATTTTTTATGATATTACCGTCCTTACACCATTTACCTTCTGGTCAAACCTTATTTCCCAAGTATTTGTTGACCCATCTCGCGTAATATTGGTTATCTTGGGTCTGCCTGCTGAATAAATTAAAAAAAGTTAATTGTCATTACTTCTTTAATTATTAAAAGCAGCTCTGTATTTGTATTTATAAAACCAATATGTATAGGACTCTATTTTTGTAGTCCGTAAACTGCGATTTTATTGTACGGAATTACAAATGCCCGGTCTGAAATATGTCAAGAATTCCAACTTTCTATTAAGTGTCTTGGGAAAGTTGCACTCCTATCGGTTTGAAAACCAACCTGAAGTATTTTCATTGTATAACGGACATCAGCTTGATGAGGTTATTGTCAGTTCGGCATTCTCAACCTGTATTGGATACTTAGTTATTATTGTAAATAAGTTAATGTGTTTGATGATTTTTTATTTACATACCTGATACAGGAAGATGGATGCATCTGATATCACTAACCAGACTGAAAAAAGAAAAACAATTCCTTTAAATTATTTCAAAAGTTGAACTGTCAACAGCGGTTTATCAAAAATGTTTTGCCCTGCCGAATACTGGTTCAGAAAAAAATTGTAATAGTTGAGTTATCGTGAAAACAATTTTAAAAAGTCTTTCTATTTACTTTTTCTGTTCTAATCAGTCATTCTTGTTAAGTGTTAATCCTTTAATTAAATAAACAATAAAAGAGTATATTTGTATCTGTTATATCTAATCAGTGACAATTATACAAATGCAGATTGATGCCAAACGTATTAGAGTTTATCATTTAAATGAAAGAAATATTTACCCATGTTCGTCAGACGCATAAAAACATAATGAGTGGTCCTTTCCCGCGTCATTTTGTGACGGCATCCACGTGACATTTACTGACATATAAAATGCTGACGAATCTTGTGATGGGATTTCGGCTGATTTCAGCATACCAACAGCTGAAATTGTTGTGATGCTCCTCAGTCTATAATTGATACAGTGGTGTTAATTGAGGGGGTATACACAGTATGTGTCCTTGCAATTTGCAACGGCATGTCAAATTATATATGCGCTTCTGAACTTAACGTAACGGAATTGGCTAAACTCACTAAAAACCGTAAAATAATGTTTTAAGTTATTTACAAAGATGAAATATCATATTTTAATACCAAGCAACAAAAGATTCTACACGAACGCGCAAAAATGGTGTTTTATTGCAATAGATACTGCACCCCTTTATCAACTTTACTTTATCAGCGTTAACAATCTCTACCGTAATGTGCATTGTATTGGTACGATATGATACAATTAATTCGTTAATGACAAAAATTGTTATGAAATCTCTTACTAGACATCAAAACTGGGCGTGGTTTCAATTATTGAACCGTAAACATTTACGATTTTGATTTGGCTATCTAAATTGAATGAGATGCGTCAAACTCGTTGATTTCATAAGACGATAATGATCCGATACTTTTTTATTGCTCAGCTTAAAAAACACAGTTAGTGGCATTTTCGAATTTAGTGTCATTTAGAATATCGATACTTGTTTTCATTTTTATCTATGGCTTACTACGTTATAAACAGTGGGGTTCTGGGTACGGAATTTCTTCTAATATCTTACGAACAGATGACTTTATAAAAAATATGAGGCACGGTTCGCTGCATTATACAATTAAAGTCATTTTAAGGCTATTAGTTGTAATATATTCCTATATACAAAGTAGTTATCGTTGTTTAAACATTTGTAAATTACGTAATTAATATTTTTTAATATAAGACCAACCAAATGTAATATTTGTTTCAAATCACTTGCAATGGATTTGGAACGGTGGGTTTATTTTGAACAGTGTATGATTATGGTTTAGTTCTTAAATCTATAAATTGGTGAAACTTGATATCACCAGACATCCAGTCCCTTTACTTTAAATTGTCGTTTGTACTTGCTGACTTCAGATGTAAATTGTATTGTAATGAGCGCAACATAACGCTTAATTGCTTTTATTTTTAACATCTTCAAACACGTGATCCGCGGGCTCCAATCGGCTCTCAAGTCACACCAGTAAGTGTAAAAGTTGTAGACCATTTTTCATATGTGCCAACCTTTTGTTCTCATCACAAAACTTGATAGTTTCATGCTTTATGTTGAACTGGGAAATACAGTTATCTAAACTGGACTAACCTTTGCACACTTGTGGCTTTTATCGTGACTTGCATTGTTTCACCAATGACAGCATTGTTACATGACCCTTCTCCTGGTGTTGGGTGGATAAACTTGGGTTTTTCAGAACATGCTGAACTAGACTTTTCAAACACGTTCACAAGAAATTGTATCGGTATACTGCAAAGCGGTGTGTCAGACGACTCATCCATAAAATCTTCAATTTGTAAGGCAACCGCGTAGTAACCAGTATCATCTGTTGCTGAATACGTCAATATACACTGTGACTGTTTCAAAAGTAAAACCATGTAGGTTTTTGGTTATATTTCATTACAAATATTTGCTTTAGCTAGTACTTCAAATTATGTAATATGAATTATTCAAAACATTTTTTTTCAATATGTCAATCGCACTTATTTTAAGTAAGTTCATCAATATTCCACGCCTTCCAAAGCTGTTAATGTTGGGCATTTGTTTGATTTTCAATGATCAATTTGGTGTTAGATTATGTTTAAAAATAAGCTCGTCTTCTTTAAATGACCGTAAACAAGTGCGACTTGTTTTTTTTGTTTTTTTTTTTTTTTTGTTGCTGTTGTTGTTTCATCTAGACTGGCATTGCTAATTAGTTCCAAAATAGATATAGATTACAAAATCATTCGAAGAACTTACTTTACATATTAATCATCGTCAATACTTGTAAATATTCACCTTATCTAACGCTGAACCAGGGAAAGAATTACACACATCATCACATTCATTATCTCCCGATGCCCAACGACACCGCACGACATCACCATCTACATCACTCACTTAAATGGAAGTATTGTATTTGTTTGACCACAGAAAAATGAACACATTTTTTATGAAATTGAGACTGGAAGGTATACGGGTATAACAAAAGCGGGCAGACATTGTAAATTGTGCAATAGTAATGAAATTGAAGATGAATGTCATTTTCGTCTAAAATGTAAGGTACTGTTTGTTTGTTTGTTTGTTTGTTTGTTTGTTTGATTGATTGATTGATTGATTGATTGATTGATTGATTGATTGATTGATTGATTGATTGATTGATTGATTGATTGATTGATTGATTGATTGATTGATTGATTGATTGGGAGTTTCATAAATGACATGTCCTAGAGCTGCCAAGTTAGAGGTTTATTTGATTTTTAAATGTTAAATTGGAATGATCACCCAACACATTCTCATTTGTCCATGTGGCACTGGCCAAAGGCATCATCGAAACCTGTAGAAGACAAATACAACAATTTCTTGCTGTTATCTTAATGGTAAATGTATAACATACCTAAACTTATTTCAACAAAAAAGTATAACCTGGTATAATAATTGTGTGTTGACATCCCTGCCTAAGTTTAACAACTGGCGCCATATCAACCGTTGGTGATGTGTTTGGTTTTCCTGTATCTGATCTTGGTCTTAAATCCACTGTTGCTTTGAAACTCCAGGAACCACCAGATGCCGCATTCAAACTTATCCATGCAGCACCAGAGTATCTAAAATACAGTTATGATACCACGTTGCCATGTAGATTCAAATTTAGAATCGAATGTGCATAGTGTTCTGCTTCACATATATGTATAATTGCTAAATGTTATAGTGCGAATGAATTTGTTCCCTTCGTTAGTCAAACAAATCAAGTTTCGAGACATTACGCATGTATCTCCAAATGATGCCATATACTTAATACTCAGCTATTATTCTCCTATTTTACGTGTCAGGATATTGCTAGCAATTTCACAGACATATAAGTACAGTATAGTGTTTAGTGAACTTCAATACGTGATTACATACTTGTTAAAGATGGACATATTATATGGAAAATATTTTCTACCCAAATGAAAACTGTTTTGTAGTAGGCATATATCTGATAGTATTTCTTCCCGTGGTCCAATCTTCTTCCTCACTGTAATCCGTGCAGAGGTACCCCAAAGTACCTAAGGTGTCGGTGCAACGATCGATACACTTGATATCCTCTGAATCTGCCACAAGATTTTTGCTTAATATAGTAGAAGTATCACAGTAATGGCCACTTGAACTTCGACGCCATGATATGCGGAATTCAACATCGATCTAAAATGTAAAATAGATTTTAAATCTTACCTATATCCACACTAATTTAATTGCAACAAATTGTATTTCGTTTAATATTTTTTTCCATATATTAACGCTTGAAAACTATAGAAATATCATCGGCATCAAACTCTTGTGTACTAACTGCATCCCGCTGCATCTATTGGCTGTGTATATGCCTTCAGTAAACTATGACAGTGATACCTACAGCGAATATACTGACTTGTTGATCGTTACTCTGCGGAGGGTACGGTCTTGTTCTCTGGTGATTTTAATGCTGTCGTCACTTCCGAAGAAAAAGTGCTAGCTGACTCACGAGTTATAATCTTATGTGATTTTCATAGACTAAATGGTATGTGTACTACAAGAGACGTCACATACACATTCCGACCGACAAAGAAAACTCTGGATTGTACGTTGTCGCGCACAAAAGTTATTGTGATATCATACATTTACGTCGTATCCTGGACGACGAACTATGCGTTGTATCCAATCATCTTCCTATTATATCCGAACTGCAGATTCAACTTGTGACACATACGATAAAACATGAAAGTAACATCGCATGGAGCAAATATGACACTATGTACATAACTAATTACATAGACTCACTTGAAGCGTACCTCAAGACGATTGAATTATCGAATATGCCACAGATCTGTGAGGATATCGAAACTCTATATACGAATATAGTAAATGCAATATTCATTGTGCGTCTCAAGCTTTACCCACAGCAAAGTTCAATGAACACGCTAAACCCTACTGGACGTCAAACGTAAAAGCCGCACATACAGAACAACGACAGGCTCGCAGAATATGGATAAATAACAGTCGCCTCAGAAACCGCGATGATAGCTCGTATGTGCAATACAAACGTGCTAAACGTAAGTTTATTAATATTCAACGTTTGACTAAGCAAGAAAGTGACTTGCAATTCTATACAGAACTAACGACAGCAGCCAGCTGCGACATGCGACAATTCTGGAGAATGGTTCGATTTAAACAAAAAAAAGTGACAATACAGTAACTGAAATAAAAACAAATGAAACCGTTGTCAGGGATCCATAATCTATTGCTGATGCTTTTGCGACGTACTTCAAAAGTGTATTTACGCCCAAAAAATACCCGCATTACGACATCGATTTCCATATAGAACTTAAGCAAACTGTCGAAGAATTTATTCGCTCTAATGACTATAGTAATGATGATATTTTGACTACAGAAATTACCAATTTTGAATAAGAAAGCATAGTAAAGCACCTAAAAAGACACAAAGCTCAAGGGCATGACAAAGTGATGAATCAGCACTTAATATACGGAGACACAACATTGTGCAACTACTAGTGTGTCTTATTCAATATGATGATTTAATACGCATATGTTCTGGCAGGCTGTAAACTAGGAATCATAGTGCCAATACACAAAGATGGAAAACCAAAGACTGGATGTATGAGTTACCGACCCGTTACACTTAAGCCAGCTATCTATAAAGTATTCGAGAAATTTATTCACCAGAGACTTGAAATACGGACTGATGTACATAACAAACAATTTCCAAATGCCAAACAGAGTGCGTATCAGAAGGACATAGGGGCCATTACGCTATCATTCAACCTACAAGAAACGATTGTGACAAATCACGAATATGGGAGTGAAACGCACGTGGTGATGCTGGACACTTCCGGTGCCTTCGACAACGTGATCCACGATGGACTTTTTGTGAAACTCTGTGAGTACGGGATCAACGGAAAAATGCTTAGGGCTATGATAGACTCATATAGAGAGATGCAGAGCATGATAATAGTGAACGAGTGCTGTCACGGCCATTTCCGGTCTGCCAGGGGATTCGCCAAGGTGGGGTACTGTCTACTTGGTTGTACCTCCTATTTAAAGGCAACCTGCTTAATACACTGGAAACATCGGGTGATGGATGTAAGGGTGGATACCTAAATGCCGGAAATCCGACCTTAGCAGACGATTTAACACTTGTGTCACAGAACAATAGTGCTTTGTAAAGACAAATTAACATAGTTACGAACTACGCAAACAGATGGGGATATTGACTAAATGAGAGCAAAAGTGCGTACATAATATTTGACAACAAAATCCAAACATCAAGTGTACAAATAAATAATAAGGTCATAAAATCGAAAGAATCCATAGGAATCGAACTCAACCGTAATATGTTATGTAGCGCGGCCGTGTACGCCATGGTAAGAAAGGGGAGATCATCAATATTCTCTGTACTGACTGTTCGAGACTCGCCATGTGATCTCAACTCTCTAATAAACTCATTTAATAAAAAGTTATTGACTTGTGAGCCATTAAATATAATGTGATATTAAATAACCACTAGTCAATAACTGTATAAATATTGCTCAATTCAATGTGTACGAGCGTATTTGGACAAAAGGCCACCAGCCCATACACAATACGATATCATACAACAGAATATCCTCACAATGATACAATTTTATAATACACAAAAACAGTTCATTGAGTGTATCAAACTATCAATTAATAGGTAAACAACACATTTCCTTATTACATATGACATATCGTATTTTTGTAGGCAACCAGCTCATGTAATCGCCTGTGTCAAATATATAAATGTCTTTAACCGGTATATCACAAACTAAAATGACAATATTCAAATATTGATAAAAAATCACTGTACAATGTACAAACAATCATTCAATCTTCAATACAACAATTATGATATTCTCTTTCAGAACCCTGGGTAGGTGTTTGCCTTTTTCAAACATAAAGGGGTGAGCGGAGCTTCTGGGTTTTGCAAGACACTTTAAACGCTCTTAAGCAGTAACATATTTTTCAACATCATAATTTTGTTTGAAAGAAGAATAATAATAAAGTTTTAAACTTAGTGAACCTTTAGATTTCCAATGTTCAATATGTTGGGTATATTGTTACAGAATTTTGCACTTATGTCGCACGTCCAATTTGATTATTCATATTTTGTTTTAAGGAAGTTATAATTCACAGCTCTTCTGTATATCCATGAGTATATTGCCATGTGTCCTCATGTTCATTTATATCTGTAATTTGTTATAATTGTGTTGATTGCACGCTTTGTATGTATTTGTTTCTTGTCCACTGTATATATTCTCTCCAACATTGAAGGAAATAAAGATAATACATTTTATGTCCCACATTGTCATGATACTATAGCATTTCGTAACTAAACATCCCATATCGACTCTGTGTGAACATTTATGAGACGTAGCCAGTATTTGATACAACGTTAATACAACGTTTTGATGCAAAAATTTACATAGGTATAGTGTGATTATGTTAACTTGTCAAAGCTGAATAATTACATGGTTGTTGGATGCGATTATCTTTAGCTTCGTATCACAGTCGATAGCTTTCGTTTATTGTACCGTTATGGAATGTTCCAATCAACGTGTTGATATAACGGTAAAACGACAATTATCGTATAACTTACTACGGTAATGGAATCTCACCGAAGCTAGATATAAATGCAATCATTGACCGTATAATTATGCAGCTTTGACAGTATAATAAAATCGCACTATAGTCTACCAACATCTCCCGTAATAGCATCATTTACCTGAAAAATTGCCAACGTTTGATAAATGTTTGCATGCATATACGAAACTGTTATTCAAATGGATTTATAACAACATTTCTCAAATGTATTTTGTAATTCATTAAATAAGAAAACAAAATAACAAATCAAAACTGTTTCCAGTTTGGTAAGTCAAATGCGTTACTGAACATGAATTATTAATTTATATATATACAGACTAAGTAAAGGTTACACTCCATACAAATATTTTAAGTCTTTTAGCATGCAAATATGAAAGTGCTATGATCATTGCGTTGCAATTCATTCTATGTTGTTTAAGATAATAAAAAGATACACAAACATCTGTACTGTTTGATATGTTGTTTGTTGAAAATGTTGTTGGAGGGAGGGGTGGAATTAGAAAACATTTAAAACTGTAGATTTGTCAACTTGTAACAATTAATATTGCATTATCATATATTTACTAGTTTTGCCACTTATCAAATTAAGGAAATGACTTCTCAACAAATTCAAACTATTTCAAACTACATTGTATGTTGAACAAATATCTTAAACATGAATTAAGTTATATAAAAAGACATATAGAAAATACACTCGGTACAAACTTCTAAAGCGCATGGTCACAATTTCTTCTTTGTATATCTAAAGTAAAACAATACTTAAAAGTAGGGATGTAATAATCGATTAATAGATTAACCGTTCGTTTGTCCGATTAACCGGTTATTAAATCATTAATCGATTAACCGAAATAAAATGGAATGAAGCAAGTAAAATGTAATAATAAATTATAGAAAAATCGAAATTTTTAGTCAATACATGCGTGTTATCTTGTCAGTAAATTAGTCGATCAAAGGTGCGAAAAATACGACATTTGAGCAAATTAACAATTCATTGACACTAACCTGGGACCATTATACAAACTGACACGTATATTGTTGATTGTGTAATTAACTAATTGAGAAGCGATTTTGGATATACGAGTAAACTTGCTTGATATGGGACTTCCTCACAATTTGATAATTGTTTCGCAAGTCATCATATACAACAAGTTTAATAAGTTAAACTATCGTAAAAAATCGTCTGTCTGGACGTATTTTAGACGCAGTAGTGTCGAGCAAGAAAAACTTTAACGAAACGTTATAAAATTTATAAGAACATACAAACATCACATTTCTGTGGTAAATATATTGATAAATATACACATGATCGCATTTCGTGCAATACGTCGGTGTCGCGGAAACTTGTGACAATTCATATTTATAAGCACTTCGTACAATTAACATACGGTTAATTGATTAATCGTTCGTATGAACGAACGATTAACCGATTAGTAAAATCTTGACGAATTGACATCCCTACTTAAAAGGTTTTGAAATGTTTTGATTATGAATTATGTATTTGCAACACAACTCATGGCAGATTTCAATTATGCGTCACTGAAATTAGATTTCAAAATTTTGAAAAATAACCGAGTTATGAGAAAAGTCTACATACTTAAAGGACAACCCTCGTATATTCTAGAAAATGTTTAATAAAAAAATATCAATTTCAGGTTTTTGTGCTCGGAATGTGCTTCTTCTCAGTCCTCTATAAATGGGAGTTTAACCACTTATTTAGGCATTTTGTAACTTCATGACCCTGCAGTGTTAGTATTTACTGGTAAAGTTCCTGTAAAAGCAAACTGAATTTGTGTATAATATCACAGACACTTGTTTAGAAAAAATTAGCCAACCCTCCACGTTCGCTCTTATGACTACCAATACATATAAATACTAGAAGATAACAAGGTCCAAACGATAGTACAACATATTTTGTGGTTTTTTTTCAAACAAACGAAAGCTAAACTTACATTGAAATCCAGTTTTGCTTATCTAAAACTGCTTTTCTTTATTAACTGACACGCTTTCCACTGTCTACGAAACTGAATATCGTAGAATTCCAACTTTTTCACGTTTTGTACTGTGGGGGCTGTTGCGATCGAACATTTGTCACGGAAACGGTAAGCAGGCGACAATTAGACTAGTAGGGCGTATCACGGTTTGTCTGGTTCCCTGCATTTCGTAACTACGATAACGCAGTGTAGTGGCTAATGTTACCTGGACATATTGGGTTTTTGGACTTTAATATATACATTTGTAAGCATTTTTCTCCTTTTGTTATGCATGGCTATAAAGTGAGCCATTATATTTAGCCATTATATTTAGCATCAATAATTTAAGTAGTAAATATAGACATAATATACAATGATATATAAATATATAAACCGAACAAAAAAAGAGCAAAAGCAAAATTACCGGTGTTGCATGATCTGTGGTGCCACATATTACAGATACCACAATATACACTGTGCTGCCTGGGACGCACAGGTTCTCCACTCTAAACTAGAATAAGTTATTGTTACACTGAATAATACAACACTGATTCGGAAATTCCACAAATGACTCATTGTCACACACACTAATAATATATAACAGTAAATTTATCCAGACACTTCAAAAAAGTTAAATAGACTCTCTTTATTAACAACTAATGATTTAAATGTAAAAATATATATTTTTTATGCATATATACTGTTAAGATAATTTATTTCGACCGATAGTTTTAGTACAAACCTTTTAGCAATAATTGAGAAACAAAAAGAACATATGAAAGGAAATAACTGCAAAAATAATTAATTGCAATCAATGACAATAAAAGATAATTATCACACCAGCGATGACAGACTTTATAGTGGAACCTTAATTATTAACATATCCTCTAGCTAAGTAAAATTAATTGATGGTAAAACACTAAATTCTGAATTAAAGAGTTTTTTTTTTCTTTAAATAAAATATGAACAAAACAATGTTTATATGACACCAACCTGTTTAATTTTATTACTAATATAACTCGTAATAAATATTTATATGTACATTTGTATTTAAATTTGATAAGCAATAAAGAATTTTATAAAATACTAACACGCACAATCCTTTGAATTCCGCATTTTGCACAAAAGACTGTCCCAAACTGAAATTCGATTTGGGTACCAAACCGATGTGTTTTTATATTGGACAGGAACGACAACTCTGTGTAGATATTGACCATTTACGTGACACAAGGCCAGGCGGAAACGCGTTAAAATGTCTAAAAATAGCATTTTCTCGATCGCAGCAGCCCCCGATACTAAATTCATTGGAAATAGTCGGAATTTACACTTGTATGTGCAAGTTGTGGTGTGAGAGCGGTGTCGTTAGAATAAAAAAATATCTAATTGTGCATAGAAGGCAGAAATTATGACGCTAGTGCAATATTTGTTTGAAACATCCTAAGAATATGTTCTACTTTCGTTTAGAGCTTGTTATCTTCTGGTTATTTATATGTATTGATAGTCATAAGAGCGACTGTGGTGGGTGGAGTAATTTTTTCTAAACAAGTGTCTGTGTATAATATTGCATGAAGATGTGTTTGTGTCCCGAGTGTAACATTTTCAATTGTTATATATAAATAATATAACATGTAAAATATGTTTAGAAACCATGAAATAAATCGATGAATTATGTGCTGTTTTCATCTGAGAATGTTTCTTCATCAAAATAAAAGGTAAATTACTTTTTATCTTCAGTATACTGAACAAGTCTACTTGGTATATATATCTGAATAGAACAATTTTTATTAGAACTTTCAAACTTTTTAAACTTGCTCCATTTCACTGCTTCAGACTTTTAAAGTATTTATTCACGTCAGTTACTTGATATAAATGTGGAAAACAATTAACATGGACTACTGTTGTATTGTTACATATCAAAATTAAGATGATGAATATATAGTGTTACACTCGGGACAACACTTAAAACCATGTAGACAAAAATGAGTTGCACTACGTGAATTTGTTTTAGTTTTGTGAGCTTGTGGGTACGCATCTGTTTGAGAAATAGAGAAAAAACATATCAAATTCAAAGAATGATAAAAAAATCTTATCTAAATGCAAAATGTTACACTCGGGACATTTCCAATCAGCTTTATTCAAGATGGTACAACTTAAAAAACAAATGATTCTTTTGATCATTTCTTTTTTTAAACAACGTGGACAAATATCCTTATCAATATGTTAAACTGCATTTTCTGTTCAAGCATCAGTTTACTTACAGCAATTTCATCAATTTGAATTTCCATTTCTTCCTTGAATAAAATATTTTACATGTGCACTTGAAAGGTGATTTCTAGATAATAATTATTATTGAAATATTTGAACAAACTGCATTAAATTTTAAACATAACATATGTACAATGAAATTAAAAACTTACCAAAATACTGAACAAAATATAAAATATTGAAAAATGTGTCACGCTAAAAGTGTTACACTCGGAACATTTTTTTGCCTGTTTCTCTAATGTCACTTTTCAACGAGTAACACAATCAAGCTGAAATTTTGCGAATTTTTTAACAATATCAAGACACACCATCAGAACATTAAATTACATTCCTGTGTTGTGTGGTATTCTTTTAATCTTGAAAAGAAGAATAGTCTTCATTATTTTGATTTATGCCCACATTGAGGCTTTTTAAGCCCCCAAAGTTCACTACCATACAGCATTATTGGTGCAATCTTTGTATCATTTTTCTATGCGTGACAAGGTAAACAATTAAATTGATGCCATGAGTTTATAACATACACTAGAACCTTATTTTACTTTGCACATATGATATAGCTTCAGCCATCTGATACAAGTATATTTATAAAAAAAACTGCATAAGTGAAACCATTAACGGGACATCTTATACAGTCCTGGTCCCATTAACATTAAGTTTACTAGAATTAAATGATTATGTTAAATATTTGATTGTTTTTGTAGCCCAATTACCGCATCTGACATTTAAGCAAGTATCATCAGAAAACATTTACGAGAATATTTCTGTTGAATCTGGGAATAGAAGTATACCCTTTGCACATACTAACATGTATGGATACCAGAATGTTGAAGCTCCAAGAAATGAAATAACATCGCATTCGCTTGCTTTATGAATAGGCAACACTTTACGTGTATAATTCATATTTTTGTTACAACACACATAATATGGAACTGCCGACTTTCCGTTAGTTAGCTGGACAACAAACATTATAAATGAGTTAGCAATATCTGAAAATGAACATGAACAGAAAAACGGAAAATAACTGTACAACTTACCGAACCATCGCTATTATGAGACCAATAGAACAGTGCTCCACGAAAGTGACTCGCTTGAATCATGTGTACAAACAGAATAATCCAAAATGACGAATACATTATATCACAAACCATAATTGGTAAAAATGAACATTTTACAGAGAGTATCAAAATAATTCTAATGTAAGTCTTTATCCTTGTTAATACTTATGCGTTTATACCAGGAAGAAACTCTGTAAAGCAACAAGGAAGAAGGAAAAGCACATGCTCCTCTTTGGAGATTTTGTAGATTGGACCTGAAACACTCTTAAGCTGTTAACCTTATGTTTTGTAAGTATCAGTCAAGTAGATCAAGGATCCATGTGAAGTGATGTGTGTTCATTATGTCAATAGTACAGTATCAGGTGATATTTGTTTATTCGTAGAAATGCGCAATAAAGCTCGTAGTTAATATGTACAATGTATGTACAAGCGCATGTGTTTTTGTTAGTTAATCCGTCGTATGGTGCTACCTAAGTACCGTCAGATTTATTCTCACAAATATTTAAAGCCCCATTAGCTTTTTGAATGTTTAAATTAAAGTAGGACTTGTTTTACCTAGAAAGATGTCTTATCACTTTAACTTTAAAAGAAAACATCCTGAAATTTGCTTTTAAATCTAGAAGTACATGTAGAAGTGTAGCACACTATTTTTTTCAATGATATTGCAAAAAATCAGAAAAAGTATCTGACAACATTGGTATGCTATATGTCTAAAGAAAGGCAATAAGTAAATGTTATTTTAGAGCAAATGAAATAAATTTCTTATATTTCACAGTCATTTTATCTATTGTTCTGTATTACTAAATTCAAAAAGCTAATGGGCCTTTAAGTACGTTATGTTTTCATTTATGTAAGTACGAGTTGATAAATATTTGTCATTGTTTGATATCTGATAACAGTGTTGTTGTCGTAAAGATAATTTATATAATCATTTTCAATACCAAATGGCTTTTTTAAATTCTACCCGAAAGGAAATCTAACGATTCATACTTCTGAGATAAAACACAGCTTGCTGTTCAGTTTGACCCCATCATGCTGAAACCTAGAAATTACAATTGCAAATGACGTCACTGATGACTTGTTTTAATCTAGATGACCAAAATCCGACAATAAGATATTTTGTTTTCAGGGAACAATTGTGCACTGTTGCAAGTATCTTTGTTGTTAATATCGAAATCATGAAAATAATCGGAATCCATTCTCATCATTTGATAAAGTATGTATAAAAGTATGCAGTCGGGAAAGAATTAAATAACGAGTGTGTGCTATCATTGTTTAATGATGCCCCTTTCCGTAGAACATGGGCTATATCGCTTTGAACATGTCGGTCGGTCGTACGATCGGTCCGTCGGTCCGTCCGTAACTAAACCTTGTCCGACAAATTACTGGAGAATGATTTGGCCTAAACTCTTCAAATTTTGTTGGGAGGTTGGTCGTCTCGTGTAGATGACCCCTATTGCTTTTTGAAACATCAATTATACATTATACCAATGGAATTTCAAATTTCTAGAAAACTATCCTTAAATTGTTTGGGTTTCAATTATTATCCTTATTATGTACAGATGTTTGAGAACTTTTGATACTTTGACGTTTTTCGAAACAAGTTTTCCTTATTGTTAACCCTCTAAGTTGAACTAGATCAAGTATTTACAATCTGGTAAAGTGTTCTATCCAATTATAACAGACAAAAATGACATGCTTTCTTGTATTCGGGGATATTGTGATTGTAAGATGTAATGTTTCATAAATGAGTCAGACTGTATATATGTTCCAGGAAAATGTTATGTGGCATGATGACTTTAAATATTTGAAATTAGAAACTTTCTTCGTGGATGGGTCGTAGTTAAAATAATACAAAACATATTTGTAGTTCAAACATTGTGGTGTTAGATATACGCAATAAACTAGTAATCGCGATACAATTTGAATATGATAAACACTCATGTCCTGACGATTCACTCGTGTATAAAATAATTATAAAACTTACTTGGAGCCTGACATTTGGAGTGCGAATACAACTGTGACTCTTGCAGATGTACATTTGTAATTTGTACTCTATACATTGTTTATTTCATCTAGATTTGCGTGCATATAATATGACAATACAATATCAGTCTACAGGTTATATAAAGATTCCTTAAAGCAAGACTGACATGCAATTTATTGTATGAAACACATCACAAACTTATTCACCATGGAATAAATTCTCTCCAACTCCAATCTTATCCGATCAATCGGAACACACAATTTGGCGACTTCAATGTACTTTTACAATGTATTTTTTTTCATTTGATTTCTACAACACAACTATTTTTATATAATAGTTTATGTGTCACATATATTTGACTGACAAATTCACTTCATTGTTTAATGAAATTATACATGTATATATTAAACAACATTCAATGCTTCTGACGACCCTTAAAATTTCTTGTATTCACAGAAAGCTCCCTTGTACGAATGGGGACAGCGACATCTGTTGGGTTTGTTGCAAGTTCCTCCGTTTTGACAAGGCTGCTTGCAAATAGCTGAAATACATCACCAATCATGATATAAACATTATCCTGACCTAAGCATTATCCTGACATAAACTTTATCTCAATGTACAATTCAGCCAATGATATGAAATGAGCATTTTGGAATCATAAATCGACTGATGATATAAAGTTAATGGAAATTTTTGTGTTAATTTATGAAAATTATCAGTTCGATATTTTTGCAGAAGGTGATATCTTAGTGAAAATCAGCTTATATGTATATATATATATTGATAATCTGGTTTATTATTGGTGTTATCAAGTTTCAAGTTAATATTGGTAATGAACCATGCTCAAAGGAAAAAGACGTTTAAGAAAACAAAGAAAGTAATTAAATACTTTAAACCTCTACTATCAATTTTCTGTAATTAAATATTACCTGTCTGACATCTGGAACCATCATACCCAGCTGGACAGGAGCACGAATACGGAGATGTACATTTTCCACCATTCAAACATGGTAGAATACAGATTGCTGAAAATGTGGAAGAGTATATTCAACTAGTTGACAATTTACATCATAACATTGATTTGCTCATAACGACTATTGACTAGAACTTCCAGTTAACTATGTACGCTGTACTTTACTTTTGCAATGTGTCAATTAATAGTATTGATTCATTTTAATTACTTCATCAAAATGGCTTCGATTTTATTAACCACTGTTAAATGACATACAACAAATAACAACATACTGCATATATCAATATGATAATAAGTTATGTGATAATTTATAAAATAACTGCTCGATTGATAAAACTCCCCAACACAGACCTTGGTGAATGGAACCAAAGGGAAAGTACTTATTAAACTATCCACGTCAAATAGATATTCATACTTAATAAACTATTCATCATAGTGAAATATACAAGAATAGTTCAGGAAAAATGTTTTTTATGAATTCCATTTGAAGGGGCATATACAGCACTAACCTTTCTGACATACTGATCCACCATATCCCGTGGAACATTTACATCGGTTCAATCCCAGACATATGCCACCATTCTGACAGGGTCTCTTGCATGTTACTGCAATTAACATCGAAATTGTGTGTCGTATGTAATAAATATTAGAATATATATACAATTGTATGTCTATATTTTGTACTCTAAATATCTCGTAAAACGTATTAATACACTTAATAAAAAATACATACAATCGTGTGTATGGTTCTAGATGACGTTTACATACTCATCTTCCGAATTGTAAACATGAATTTAACGCTAAGATAAGACTTAATGCAAAGGTAATTGTGCTGCTAGGACAAGAATAAAATTCGAATAAGGAAGATATTTTATACTAACTACTTAACGTGTCCATACTATTTAAGAGTCCATACTCCTTAAATCATTTGGAATTTATTGCTTCATAGCAAAGCGTAATATTACAGAAAACGAAATGACAAAAAAAGGTTACCTCCACAAGCAACTTCACCATCCCAGGATCCGTCAGACAGACACTTGATTACTGGCGGTGATCTAGCAGGGGCTACACCAGCCCTGCATCTAAAGCTGATCTTGTCATCATAGAAGAAAGACCCTCCACGAATACGTACAACATTCACGAAGTCCCTCAGGCGTGGTTTACCACAGAACACTCCTGAAATAGTTCGAATGCTCTCCTTAGATTCAATTACAATGTGGGCATAAATCAAAATAATGAAGACAAAGCGTGACATGGGGGGTCAAATTTAGAATGATACTTGTGTTCATAATATTGCCAAAAGTAGGTTGGAAATATATTATATTGTGAAAAATTGACAATGGCTAAAGTATAGGATTGAAGTCTTCTTCAAATTTACAACATTTTAATCAAATAAATATTATATTTTCAATAGCAATCCTTAAAATTCAAACAATCTTATGGATTAAACTATGGAAATAATAACACATTTTTGTGATTTTTTCAGCAGACTTTCATGAAAACAACTTTTTAATACAAAAAAAATATACATACAACCATAATTTTCCAAAAAATATATATTTATGGCGTTTTGAACTTCATTTTTTTTAAAATACGCTTCAAAAAGTTTTTATGTAATATTTACTGCTGCAGATACAAATTAGCTAATTCAATTTTATCAATTTTCAGGTATATTCAAAGATAAATGTGAATTTTCACTTAATTGGTACTATTCTTGGGTAACTTAACAATGTCCCCAAAACTAGTATATATTTTCTGTTACCGTTACACTCGGGACAGATATTCTTTGTGTATGGTCTTATGATAATGACAGTGTTGTTAATCTATTGTTATACAATTTGTTTCATTGTAATACAATTTGTTCAATTATTTTATTATGAAATACAAACAGATACTCTATTTGATAATGTTTTAGTAAAATTTTAAATGGTGAAAACACCAACACCAGGGGACGTTCTAAAACTGTAATGTAAATATACGAAACTGTTATGATAAGGAGTATCATAAAATGGATTTATAACAACATCTGTCAAATGTATTTTGCAATTCATTAAATAAGAATATTTTTTTTGAACAAATCAAAACTATTTCCAATTTGGTAAGTCAATTGCGTTACTGAACATGAATTATTAATTTATATATATACAGACTAAGTAAAGGTTACGCTCCGTACAAATTTGTTTAGTCTTTTAGCATACAAATATCAAAGTGCTATGATCATTGCGTTGCAATTCATTCTTAGTATGTTTTTTAAGATAATAAAAAGATACACAAACATCTGTCCTGCTTGATATGTTGTTGGTTGAAAATGTTGTTGGAGGGAGGGGAGGAATTAGAAAACATTTAAAACTGTAGATTTGTCAACTTGTAACAATTAATATTGCATTATCATATATTTACAAGAAAACATTTACCTACTACTTTTGCCACTTATCAAAGTAAAGAAATGATTTCTCAACACATTCAAACTATTTCAAACTATGTTGAACAAATCTTTTAAACATGAATTAAGTCATATAAACAGACATATAGAAAATACACTCGGGACTCACAATTTCTTCTTTGTTTATTTTAAGTAAAACAGTCAGGACTCACAATTTCTTCTTTGTTTGTTTTAAGTAAAACAATACTAAAAAGTTTTTGAAATGTTTTGATTATGAACTATGTATTTGCAACACAACTCAAGGAAGATATGCGTCACTGAAATTAGATTTCAAAATTTTGAAAAATAACCCAGATATGAGAAAAGTCTACATACTTAAAGGACAACCCTCGTATATCCTAGAAAATGTTTAATAAAAAAATATCAATTTCAAGTCTTTCTACTCAGAGTGTGCTTCTTCTCAGTCCTCTATAAATGGGAGTTTTACCACTTATTTAGGCATTTTGTAACTTCATGACCCTGCAGTGTTAGTATATTGTTACTGGTATAGTTCCTGTAAAAGCAAACCGAATTTGTGTATAATATTGCATGAAGATGTGTTTGTGTCCCGAGTGTAACATTTTCAATTGTTATATATAAATAATATAACATGTAAAATATGTTAAGAAATCATGAAATAAATCGATAAATTCTGTACTGTTTTCATCTGAGAATGTTTCTTCATCAAAATAAAAGATAAATTACTTTTTATCTTCTGTATATTGAACAAATCTACTTGGTATATATATCTGAATATAACTATTTTTATAAGAACTTTCAAACTTTTTAAACATGCTCCATTTCACTGCTTCAGACTTTAAAGTATTTATTCACGTCAGTTATTTGATATAAGTGTGGAAAACAATTAACATGGACTACTGTTCTATAGTTACATATCAAAATTAAGATGATGAATATATAGCGTTACACTCGGGACAACACTTAAAACCATGTAGACATAAAATTAATTGCACTACAGGAATTTGCTTTAGTTTTGTGAGCTTGTGAGTACGCTTCTGTTTGAGAAATAGAGAAAAAACATATCAAATTCAAAGAATGATAAAAAAATTCTTATCTAAATGCAAAATGTTACACTCGGGACATTTCCAATCAGCTTTATTCAAGATGGTATAACTTAAAAAACAAATGATTCTTTTGATCATTTCTTTTTTTTCAACAACATGGACAAATATGCCTATCAATATGTTCAACTGCATTTTCTGTCCAAGCATTAGTTTACTTACAGCAATATCATCAATTTGAATTTCCATTTTTTCCTTGAGCAAAATATTTTACATGTGCACTTGAAAGGTGATATCTAAATAATACTTATTATTGAAATATTTGAACAAAATGCATTAAATTTTAAATATAACACTTGTACAATGAAATTAAAAACAACCATTGATTACTTACCAAAAAACTGAACAAAATATAAAAGATTGAAAAATGTATAAAGAAAAAATGTCACGCTAAAAGTGTTACACTCGGGACATTTTTTGCCTGTTTTTCTAATGTAACTTTTGAACGAGTAACACAATCAAGCTGAAATTTTGCAACATTTTTAACAACATCAAGACACACCATCAGAACATTAAAGTACATTCCTGTGTTGTGTGGTATTCTTTAAATCTTGAAAAGAAAAATTGTCTTCATTATTTTGATTTATGCCCATGTATTCGATTCCTTTATCAGAGTACCAGCATAGTTTCTTATGCTAAATAATAATGACGCATTAGCAAGATACACCCCTTCTATTTATACGAATGCAACATACTATGATTTAGCTACTCATCTTGAAAATAAAATTATTTTCAAATTGCCACCATAAAATAAACAACTTTAGCTCCTTAGATATTGAGTACTATCGAAGGGCGATTGTTTTAACTTACTGACAATTTGTTTGAAAGTTACATTAAGTGGTTAAAGTCACTGATCACGGATAATTTAAATCCCACAAGATTCCACACATCTGCATAGTACAGTTAGTGTATGGAAAGTCAGTGATTCTACAACGTCTACACTTGGGGTCTAGCTAAAATAAATCGTCATATATCCTGACTGTTAATGAGATTTTAAACCAAAAACCTAAATGTCGATATTAAAGTACTTGTGCATTTTCCAGATGGTTTGGTCCATGTCGAATCATCTTGGCATGTGACGGACATATCGCCTTGTGAAGCATATCCTGTGTCACACTGCAGGACCTCAGTCCAACCAGAAGCACCGGCACTGGGTAGGGGTTTTGTGTAAGGGATTCCCGTATCTGGATCACATATCAATGTACCTAGAAACAGATTAGAAAAACAAAGATGAAATCAACTTAATAGAGAGGAAATGAATGTAAATTTTGTAATTCTCTGCAAGATGAATTCCATTTTGTCTTAGTATGTCGTTTATGCACAAACATTCGAAAAAAAGCATGGATAAACATTTTTGAAAAGGCCAAATATACCCAAATTTATTTGAACATTCATCTCATAATGAATAATAAACCAACAACTTTCGGTTTTATGTTACATGCTTAAATTTTTAATTACATGACGATACACTGTATAGCTGATGCGAATAATTTTGCTCAGTACTTCTCTCTTCAATTCAATGGAATACTAGTATTTTTTTTCACATACTCTCTCACCTATTAGCTATTTAAAATAGCATACTTCAGTTTGTTTAATTAATATGTAATGTGTAATTATATATACATTGTGTTTGTATGTTACTGCCATGTAAAACGTTTAGGTGTTATGCGTGTTGGAAATAGACATAAATCTGTTTATTCATTATTAGCGATGTACGAACCAATATTGGGACGACAAACAGGCGACGCCGAACTCCATTCGCCATTTTCAAAACATTCCAATTCAGTTTTCCCCTCAATGTAGTAACCATCATCACACCCAAACGTTATCCTGTCACCATAGTAACTCTCAGATTTCAAATCCCCACTCAGCGTCCGCCCAAACTTTGGAAGGACCAATGGTTTGCAACGTTTTCCTAGAAAGAAATTTTATTTTGTATTGTGGACGTTTCTGAAACAGGTTTAATTGTTTAAACTTCTTCCAATCACAAAATTATGTAAGTGCGTAATTCTAAATATTCGTCTTATATGGAGCAATTGTTTAATTTTTGTAAAGAGTCCGAAAACTAAACATTTATATACTTATGTTTGAAATACCAAACATTCGTAATTATTTGCGTACTAGTATTTAGTATTCATTGTGATTTATACTTCAATATTAAAAGAACCCATTCACACACTTATGAAAACGTCATATTTATAATGTATGTGATGCAGCTGACAAATATTAACATTATAAATTTATAATTAAGATATTTTTCTCTAGCATGAAGAAAATCAACATACTGTCACAATGCGGAGGATCCGCTGACCATAGAGCAGTCTTGAGACATTCTGATGTTGATGAGCCAACCAGTGTGTACCCTTTCTTACAATAGTACTCGACAACTCCACCCAAATAGTAACTAAATAAAATAATACATAGTAGATTATATAAGTTATTACACTGACAGTACATGCAATGATGAAATGAGGATATTTACAATAAAAGGCTGTCGTGAAAACTTTCATTTCCTGAAGTTAAATACGAAACATTGACTCTTGGTTTGTTACGACTTTGTCACAAGTCGAGGTCGTCAGATATTATGTAGGTAAAGACATGTAGTTCATCGTATGTGCATGTTTTATGAACAATAAGTCGTAAAAATAAGTTCTCTTTTTGTATATTTTTCATGAAAGTCTTTCAAGTATTCATTAGGGTTTTCGAAGTCTAATATAAAGTGTTAAGGATTGTATTTTGTATAACAATCCATTAAGACATTTACAGGTGAATTTTTTTTTTAAATTTTACCGTCAGTTAAGAGAGTTACGACCATTTTGTTCCTCTACCCCTTATGTAAAATAATACCTCAAATCAAATAAAGTCACCTTTATGAAAATTGACCTACCTCTCTTACAGATGATACAAAAAATGCAAGAAAGTGTATAAGTCTAAGGGTAACCACTGTTTAGTCAATACAAAAAATGTAACCCCGCCCCTTTAAGATTTAGTCACTACCTAAAACCTAAAAAATAAATATGGCCTTTGTTGAGTTTGGACCCATGATATGTCAATATATCAGTAAAATTCATGAAACTGAGTACTCTTTAAAATGGAAGTTATGCATTAGAGATTGAAATCCTTAATGCATTAACAATTCGAATAGATATTCTATGAGGATAAAGATATTCTAAATGATGTAAACAGTACGTGCTCTAGAGACATCGATATTTCTTTCAGTAGTTAAATGATATTGAAATGAATTAACAGTTTGACGTCTTACTTGTTACCGCTTACGATCATGTACTCAGAACCTCTTCCACGCGGCGGAGCATTACAATTCAAAGGCTCACAGATTGGTACATTTCCTTCCCAAGCACCACTAGATCCACATTCCATTTCAGAATTTGCTTGAAACATATATCCCTCATCGCACTGATACTGAACTGTTGATTCATACACAGTATCTGTAAAACTTTCAACCCCGTATTTTATTGCAGGTGGTTTTCCACAGTCTTTGCGTTCACAGCTGGGAGTTTCACCTTCGTATTCCCATTGTTTGCTTTTTTTACATTCGGCTTTACCCGCACCGACTAAATAAAATCCATCATTGCATACGTAAGTCAAAATGCTTCCTATTCGAGCTTCGTTTGTTATAGTAGTTGAAGAGTACGGTAAAACAGGTGGTAGACCGCAAGTTTGTAATTCACATGAAGGTCTTGCACCAACCCATGCTCCATCATATGCACACTCAAGAGTTGGTGTGCCAGACATTTCATAACCATCGAAACAATTATATGAGATAATTGATTTGTAACGGTGATTACCGCCTACATAAATCGCGTTTGGAATTTCAGGCGGTGGTCCACATGAGACAGGTTCACATAAGGGAGGAACGCCTGACCATACGCCTGTTGCTGTACACGTTGTTGTTGTTTGGCCAACTGGACGAAAACCAGTTTGACAATTGTATGTAATTGTGCTGTTGAAGGTGGTTCGCTGACTTCCAACAATATCCGAATTAGCAACATGAGGAGGTTCACCGCAATCTATCAGCACACAACTTGGTAGTGACCCTTCCCAATTTCCATTCTGGTCACAGCGTATTGTTGCTGATTCACCTTTCACTCTATAACCCAAATAACAAAGATATTGTGCTTCACCCTGGTAATTGTAAGATGCCACAGCAACCTTGCTGTTTGGAATCTCTGTAGGTTCTCCACATTGTACAAGAGAACATGTAGGGACAGTTCCGACCCATTCTTCTGTGTCAGAGCATGTCAATATTGAATCTCCAGCTAAAATTGTGTAACCTACCTCACATGAATATCTAGCTTTAGAGTTGTGCAAATATTGTGTAAGTGCATTAAATGGTACCGCATTCTTCACAATTGGTGGAAATGGACATGTGATAAGTCTACAGAATGGATCGGAACCACTCCAATAACCACCCTTTTCACATGTTCTTCGTCCAGACCCTTGCAGCTTGTAACCCTCATTACAACGCTGAATGACAACAGATCCTACAGATGTTTCTTTAGAATCAGCAGCACCGTTGCTTAATGATGGTAACTCTGGACATCCTCTTTCCTTACAAACAGGTTCGACCTCATAGTCCCATTTTCCGTTGGCTTGACATTGTATTTTTGCATTTCCAACTAGATAATAACCTTCATCACATATTATATCAATAGTATTTCCAAACTGGTTTCCAAACCCTAATAGCTGTGCATTAGGAATATATGTGATATCAGGACAAGTGACTATCTCACATACGAAGTTCAACTCCGACCACCGACCCGATGCCAAGCAGCGCTGAACGTTATTACCGCTTCCTTTGTATCCCTCATCACACGTAAGGGTAGCTTCTGCTTCGAACGTTCCTTCGGTTTCTCCACTTGGAAGACTATATTTTGCATTCCTCGGTAATGGTGGAGATCCACATGACCTCCTGATGCAAGACGGATCAGCCCCACCCCATTTTCCAACCGATAAACATCGTCGTCGAGCCTCACCAGCTAAAGTAAAACCTTCATCACAAGTGTAGGACACGACGTCTCCATAATAGAATTCATTCCCATTATACCGACCGTTTGCTAATGGAGGTGGAAGTTTGCATTTGACTTTATTACAAGACGGCTCTGCACCCGACCATTGCAGGCCACTTAAACAAAATCTCACTTGATTACCAGCTAGTTCATAACCTTCGTTACACTCATAGGTAAGACTACCCCCTTGCCCAAAGCCAGTCGGCTGAATTCTTCCATTCCGAAATTGCCCTGGTCTTGGACATTCATTTCTTATGCAGACCGGTTCTTTACCAGACCATTCACCAGATTGAGTACATGTTCTCTGAAGCGGGCCGTCAAGAATATAACCATCATTGCATTTGTAATCTAGTTTACTACCATAAGTGTACGTAAAACCCGTGACCCTAACATTCACATTTGGTTCAGGCGTTGGACAAATAATGAATTCACAGTTCGGTGCAGACCCTGACCAAGAGCTATCAGCTAAACATGTTCTTTCCACGTTACCAATGATTCTATAGCCTTCGTCACACTTATACATTATACTATCTCCGAATGAACGGTTCTCGCCAATTATTTTAGCGTTTGCTGGGGCAAATGGAGGGTAACAGGTCTTCTTTTTGCAAAATGGTATTTTACCAATCCATGTCCCATCCTGTTGGCATTCCATTGTACGATCACCTTCCAATAAATAACCCGAGTTACATTCAAATAGTATTGAAGAACCGTAATCTAATCCGTCAATATTCATTACACCGTTGTCAAAACGCTCTTTTGAAATATCGGGGCATTTCTTTGGCTCGCATGTCGGAGCGGTACCGCTCCAGGTGTCGTTGCTTTGACATTTTCTTCTAGCGACACCTTTCATAGTAAAACCGTCTATACATCTATATGAGGCTGATGTACCTCTAACGAGCACCTGTCCATTTATTGGTGACTTCAACCGCGGACATTTGAACTTGATACACTGTGTTTGTGCTCCACTCCATGAGCCATTCGCTTGGCATGTACGGCTTACAGCTCCTTCTAGTCTGTATCCAGGGCGACATGTAATCGTGTGTGTTGTTCCGAATTCTGTTTGGAATCCTGTATTTACAATTATAATCATTAAAGAGACGATATGTTATCAATATATATAATATTGTACACTAGTTAATTCATAAAAACACATAGTATAATGTAAAGTGTTGGAATATCATAAAGAAACGCAATTTTAAGATAATAATTATAATGCTCTGCTTTGGATATCGATATTAATGTATATGCATTGAAAATTATCAACAAAATTTGTTTACAACTAGAACATGTGGGTATTACACTCAATTATACGAGATTGTACGATCCATTCCTTTAATAGTTCAGCATTTTTTTACATTGTGAGTGTTTCATTTTGTATATGTATGCATCAGTTGTGACAAATAAGTATGTTATTCAAAAAACAATATTTCATTGGTGTATATGGAGAGTATGTGACACTGCATATAATGTTTTGTTTGTCGAATAAATGGAAACATAGCTTTGTATTGCACTATGGTCGGTTTGAACAATGAAGCCAATTAGAGCGATTGATTTTACCAATTCTATTGAAAGTAATTTATTTTGATCTTTCGTGTACCAACAGTTTTTGATAATACAGCAAGTGCTTTTTCATCGTCGATCTGACACTTTTGACCATTGTGTTCATTTGTTTCCCTGAGTATAAAATATAATGTACTCATAATGTTGCACAAATATCAAAATTACCTGAAACGAATCCATTTCTGACGTCTAATCTGGGACACTCGACTGCTGCACATACTGGAATAGGACTATCCCATTGCCCAGAATCGAGACAACGCCGTGTACTTAATCCATCTATCATTACATAACCAGGATCGCACTCGTACTTTATCTCGGCACCAAAAGTAAATACATCTCCTATCATTCGACCATTCGAAATAACTTTAGATGGTTTGTCGCATACTGCTATTTGACATTTTGGTGCAGAACCACTCCATTGTTTGTTTTTATTACAAACTCTTGTGATGTCCCCAACTGCATGGTATCCAGCATCACATTCATATGATACGGTAGCCTGGAATAGCGTGTCTTCAAATGTCACTCGACCGTTATCTAGCTTGCCAGGGTCGCCACAATCAACTGGCTTGCATGTTGGATCTGAACCAGCCCAAGTTAGATTAGCAAGACACCGACGAACTTCACGACCAACCAGTTCATAGCCTTCGTTACACTCATATCGTACTACCGAGCCAAGATTGAGGTCCTTGTAATTAAATTTACCATTCAGTATAAATTCTGGAGCTACACAGGCACTGGCTTGGCAAGTGGGAGGTTCATCTGACCATGTTCCATCACCTTCACATGTTAACGAGTCTTTTCCAACAACTTTATAGCCAGAGTCGCAAATATATTTTACATAACTTTTGTACTCCAATAGTATACTTGATAGCACTGTATTCCCGTATTGAATAGGTAACGGCTGTGGACATTTAACTGCCAAACATTCAGGAAGATTAGCTTCCCATTTGCCAGTCTCCAAACATTCAATTTCGCCTAAAGCATTTAAACTATTTAGTGAAATTTGATACCCTTCATTGCAGATGTATCTAACACGTGTACCGACATCGAATGATAGTAGACTTAGTGGATTATCAAAATAAGCGTTTTCTACAAAAGCTGGACTAGGACATTGTATGATTAAACACTCGGGGATAGAATTGGACCACTGTTTGGTAGCTAAACAAGTCAGTGTACCTTCCCCATCTAAATAATAACCATTATCGCATTTGTAAGTAATACTATCTTCGAAGGAGAAGGAATTACCTTCATAGTACCCATTGCTAATTGCAACAGGTGTACCGCATTCAACTTTTTGACAAGTAGGTACACCGTTTTGCCATTTGCCTGTTTCCCGACAAACACTTGTCTCTGAACCAAGAATTTCATAACCTTGATCGCATACATATCTTATTTCATTATTCAATGTGTAATCTCGGCCAACATATGAACCGTGATCTGGAGAAACTGGTTTTCCGCACGATTTCGGCTTACAAGCCGGTGTACTTCCAGACCAAGATGTATTTGACAAACATTCACGAACTGCTGTACCGACAATCTTGTACCCAAGACTACATTTGTACGTCACACTGTCTGTATAAGTAAAACTGGTCCCTTCAAATGACCCATGAAGAATATCATCTGGTCGTCCACATCTGACCGGAATACATTCAGGTGCCTTCGGACTCCATTCCGCGGTTTCATAGCATTCCAAGATGTTGTCGTGAGAAAGTTGATATCCTTCGTTGCACGAGTACTGTACTTGATCTAGAAAGTCTGTACCGGTTTTTACGTATACTCCATTTGCAATCTCACTTGGTTCTGGGCATGTTACAATGATGCATTCAGGTGTATTTAGTTCCCATTGACCAGAAGGAAGACAGTTAATTTGACCCAGTGGATTAATGCTGTTTGGTGAGACATGATATCCAAAATTGCATTTATATTTTGCAGTATAGGCTACTGCGAATTCTGTTAAATTCAAAGGGTTTAAAAATCGTCCAAACGGTATGGTAGTTGGTGTTTTGCACGTTTGTGGATCACAAGTTGGAATACTTTTGTCCCAAGTGCCATCTCGTTGACAGTATACGCTCGAGTGCTCCGTGTATAAGTTGTTTCCAGGCGTGCATTCAAAAAACGCATCCTCTCCGGGAGCAAACTTGTTGTCAGATGTAGGGTTAATCAGGATAGTGTTTACTGATATCAAAGGTACTGTGCATTTTATTTCTGCAACGAAAGTAAAGTACAACTTCTTTGTCATTTTAGCTATACGTCTAGATATTAGTGGCTTTGAAAGTAATGTAACATACCTAAAACTGTAGAATTTATCATTTGTCCATACTAGTATGTATTACTTACAAGGGTTCTCAAACCGAAAAAGCATGTGTATGTTTTACATGGAGCTGAAAGTTGAAAGTCCAAGAACATGTAACATATTCTAATTTTCCAAACACTGGTTGAAATATTCCATATCAAAAAAATTATTGTTCTGACGATGTACAGAAAATTGTTAAAACTAATGTAACTGTTACACGTTCGAACTACGGATTCCATGTTTCAGGAGTCTTTCAGGAAAGTAAAAGGTTGACTTTATTAGTTCGGTGTAGCAATTGTTTTGGCAGACATTAAATGTTTTGATAACTTACGTTCACATACTGGTGCCTCCTCCTCCCAGAAGCCAAATTCACCACAATATCTTGTTTCTGAACCGACAAGCTTATAACCTCGTCCACATGCATAGCGGATACGATTGTCAAATGTATATCTATCACCTGTATACCACCCATTTGAAAGTATGTCTGGTACCGGACACTGTCTTCCTGTTGATAAAGTGAGGTAATGTTATTCATGGTACTCCTTCAGTCGTGTCATTATTCGACATACATTAATATTATTTTAAGAAATGTTTGTTGTGAACTACAATGTTTTGTGCATTTGGTAATACTACTGTTTTCATTATCTACAATATCAGGAACCCCTGGGTGAGCATTGTGTAATAAGGTATCTATGGCCATGGCACGAGAGCATCAAGCGCTACAGAAGATGTTCCATAAGTTAGCCAATGTTTTCCTACACAATTAGAGAATAGTTATACGTAGATAATGTGATTTAGATATTTTGCTAAATACACACAAAAAATCAATATAAAATTCAGTCGAAATTTTGGGAAAACTTATTGCGGTGTCTATTACATTGGAACCTATACATCTATTGATAAAGTAACTTGGTGCTTCCGTCAAGATAAAATGCAAAATGTTCCGTATATGTCTCATTTTTTAGATACCTTAAGAAATAATTTCGGCCCTCTGATCGTTCTACAAAAATGTTTTTTGTTAAATTCATTATCAAAAATGATGTTTTGATAGAAGTCACATTGCTTCATTCAAAAGACTAAACCCCTAACTAATTTGTTAAATCATTTATGAAGACTTTTTTTAAAAAGCGAATGAAACACGAATGGTCTTTTTAACGCAATGGAGCAGTTTTCATATTTCCAAATCTGCAGCTCAGCCTCTTTAAACACAACATTGGTATACTTACGTGCACATGTTGGTTCCATGCCTTCCCATTCTCCGGTCACCAAGCAGAGTCTTTCACTTCGTCCTGATAGTTGGAATCCACGATTGCAGCTGTATGAAGCTATTGAACCGGCCGTAAGTCCTGTAAACTTTGCTTTCCCAAAATCAACTTTTGAAGGATTTGGACATTCTGACAGAAAAAACACCAATGTCTGCATAAATCAATTTTTATGTGATTTTAACAACACGCCAGTTCTTAGAAATACGTGTAAATGAATATATGTGTATATCACTGTATACGGTAATTGTATTGCAGATCGTTCACAATATTTCATCAGACTGGCCTCGAGAAAGATGTACTAGAGAAACAAATGTGTCTTTGAATGTGGTCTGGTAAAAACCTACTTCAATGACCATTTGTGAAATACATATTGTTATGGATTGTTTCACATTTTAAAACTTTAGATATCTATAGTACTTTCTTCCATCCCTTGATGCTTTGAAAGGATAGGAGTGACCGATTATTAAAGGAAATCCAGGGAAGCTGTTCAGGATAACTACCCGCCATGATATGACTGAAATAATGTTGTTTAATCAAAAGAAAAGAAATTGAAATCGTTTTTAACAGAAACTTGTGCCTTTTTCAACGTGTCGGTCATACATACTGTGTCATGTATCTTCGCTTGATAATCCAGAGTTTACTGTTGAAAATAACACAGACCACGGCCGAGGTCCATTGGTAAGTGCACTGGATTTGCAACACGGTTGTAACCTCTATGAAAATCTGATAACAATTTCGATTTTACTCCACATGTGGAAACGTTTCCGGTTCCTAGCGGAAGGGTTTATAGTTCTGGTTAGAATATAGTCCAGGAAAACTGATTCAGTGAGCCGGTCGCCGTTTATACGAAACAAATAATTAAATGAAAATAAAACGCTGTTTTTAGCACTTAATCCTCAGCATTTATTGTAAATTTGCATGTTGTCTATTGTGGTAGTATCCAAAATGATAGAATGAAGTATGTCTTATCATGACTTCTTTGGTTTGTTGAGTGTACGATGTTCATCTTGTATATTGAAATGAGCTGTTGTTATTATCAATCAGTTTTACTTATAAAATCAATTATTGAGAACATATTTCCACTTTCTAATATAATGTACAAATCAGTGCACTTAATTGAATATAAGATTAAATGCATTGACTAATGGTATTTTTAATTTAGTTAGTGATGATTAAGAACAAATTATGATAATATGTAAAGGCGTTTTATTACTTTTATATGCGTACAATGTACGCTGTAATATTGAAAATGTCACAACATTATACTTACCAAGCCCGAGATTACTTTTACATCTTAACAAACAAATCAAACTTTCGTTCACATGCCGAAGCCATGCAGCATTTCAATTCGTGTGTCCAATGCCTAAACGTTGTCTGGGTTCTCTCAGATGTTACATCATAATGTTTCAACCTTTGCCGTTTTTATTTTTTCTCTGTTCATTCAGATTTTGAGCCAAAATCCAATTCTGTTAATTCAAACACAGTGTCAAACTGCCAAAAACTTGATCCTGTTAACTCAGACATTTTACCTCAGTCATACAACCTGAACTTTAAACCACTTTACTCAGATATTGTGCTGGTGACACAACCTTGACCCACTCGACTCAGACATTATGTCACAGTTATACAGACTTGATCCAATTAACTCAGATATTGTGCAGGTGACACAACCTTAACCCACTTGACTCAGACATTACGTCACAGTTATACAGACTTGACCCACTTAACTCAGATAGTGTGCTGGTGACACAACCTTGACCCACTCGACATTACGTCACAGTTACGCACACTTGGTCCAATTAATTCAAATATTGTATCACACATTTTTTATCCTGTTTATATAGATATTCTTTTACAGTGATCTATTTACTATGATATTTGTCACAACGCATTGGCCTATTTTTGATATTGTGCCAAAGCGATTCAACATTGTCTCAATTTATCCCGGCAATGTGTTTCAATTTCTCAACTTTCACATTTTACTCATGCGTCAAGACGTAGTGACACGACATGGTCCTTCTGCACTCAGATATATTGTCACTATAACCACGATATGTTCACGGCACAATTTTGACACATTATACTCAGATATTGAGACTCAATACTACAATCGTGCCCTACCATACTCAGCTATTCTGTCACAACTTAAGCCCATTCACATAGAAACATAACAATAATGTAACTACAGTGTAAATTGTATTCGTTGAAATGTGCATAGGTCATGAAATATACCCTGCTCATCTCTAACGCACATGCCGTCTGTCCGAGTTAATATAGATATACGTAACATTGTTACACTTGGTATATGAAAGCAAGGTGAAAATGCCAGCCATGCACTCAATGTCTTAAAGACCAGCCGTGTATAATACCGGTCAACACTGGTACAATTTATATAAGTATTAAACAGCAATTGCTTTACCGTATAAATAAATTTATTCGATACATGTACACCAAGGTGATATTATTTAGCAAGCATGCAGCAATTTACTATACATATAAATTATACTCCTTGCAGAAGCAGTCTTAAGCAAGCCAGTTCGTGTAACATGATTTGATAATCACATAATTCTTATTAACAAGTCCATGGGAAGGTGGTGCATTTTGCAAGGGTATTTAAACTCAATTTAATAGTATCTGTGATATAAATATTACAAGCATTTTAGCATTTCAACAGCACAACAATTCACAAATAAAGCACAGTATAATTGGCAACAAACAAACAACAGAATGTTATTTTCCAGGCATTTCTCATCCACAAGACATAGGTATACATTTCCTCCGTCGTCGTTTGTATTGTTTACCTTTACAGAACTCAACAGGTGAATCTGTTACAGCGCCCTGAGGCTTCCCAGCAAAATCAGACCAAGCTACGACATCACCCATTGGAGTTGTACAGTTTTGCCTCAAGGATTCGATTTCTTCTAATGATAGTTGTTTTCCCCACAAGTTCAGTTGTGTTAACTTGCCAATAAACGTCTCAGCGCTGGAAAATCCACCACCTAAAGAATCCTGTTCTTGGCCAATGACAAACTGACCACCACCTTAAAAAAGTTGCGAATGTAGTTACATTGTTATTTTGTTAAACTGTTTTATGAACATTGTATGTAATTGGTATAATGTTAATTATACTGCGTTTGTAATTTTCATTTTTAAAAAACTGAAACTTATTGTAGTTTATTTCATTCCATACATATTTCTGACGGTAAAGGGGATACTCAATTATGCCATATTTTTTATCATTTCACACTTATGTTTAAGATATGGGACGCAAGTGGCATAATTTGGAGATAAAAAAGTTTTGAATACCTTTGACAGTCTGACCATTCGCTAAGTTACGTCCACTGTCCATTGGTATTCCATCCATGTAGATTTTCCATGACCCACGATTATTTGACCATAAAACACAGACATGATGCCAGTTACCGGTGTTGGCTTGCACTGTCGTCGTCTTCTTCTCCCCGTTTACGTAAAAGACAAATCTGGAAAGCACATATGGTAGTAGTCAATTTATATAACAATACCAGGAGCTAAAGCAAAATGGGACTACTAATATTACAACGCATCTTCTATAATTCAAAATCTTTTTATGATGATCCTTTTACTAAATAGTTGCAAATAATGTTGTTAATTTTTCTCTTGGGTCAACGTGACAACGTCAGCCATGGTCATTTTGGCGACTTTCCAGCTGAAACGGTGGAGGAAGACTATGGTACATGTACAACCATCGACCTTACGTAAACTGACTGGACAGTTTTCTCACATGTGAAGCTTGTCTGATCTCGGGTAGGATTCAAACTAACAACGGTGTCTACACAATGAGACAGACATATGCAGACTGTGTGCAAAGATAATTACACTCATCATAAAGCAACATATTCAATATTATCATTGGAGAATTTTATATTATAACATTTTTCAGTTTACCCGTCATAATCGGTTAACGTAAATATGTTATCCCCATCTTCATTGGCATATGAAAACGGTGTTCCTTGATTTTTCTCATCCGAAGTCTTCATCCAGAAACACACGGTAGCGGCTAACAAATCTTTACCCATTTCAACACGTGCATAGTCTGTAGTACTCGCAGTTGAAGGGAAGTCATATTGGAAATATCTGTCAATTTCTGAAATGTTAAAGCTGATAATAGAAAACGTGGACCAATTTATGGAGTAAGAATTCAATTGAAGGATCGTATGTCAAAACCGCCGATGGGAGGAAATTTCAAGGCATAAAGGCGTCACAAACCAATTAAACCATTACATATGTTGCTAGTTGCTAGATTTATGCTCAGGTGTTGATCATCATAATTGGGTTTGTTTATATCAGCACAGCAATCTTATACACGTATTGTTTGAATCTTTTTCAAGCTATGGGACTAAGATTTGAAACAACAGTGACCATATTCTAATCTCTAATCAGTGATAAGACGTACCAGTTTTACATTCTGGTCCCATGGTTCCGGTTGGGCAGTGGCATTTATACCCTCCCGGTAAGTCTTCACATTTCGCTCCGTGAGCACATGGGTTGCTTTTACAATCATCTATGTCTACATCACATTGCTTGCCCTTAAAACCTTTCTTACATATACATCTGAAATCATAATCAAAGTACAAAGTAACTGACGGATGCAGAAATTCAATATATTCATTAAATGTATTACCTTTTATAGAACATTCATGATATTGTTTTTAAATCTTTACAAATATTTCCGACTCATGAACAATAGTACGAAGTCCCGGCGAGGCATTTGATTTGCTACTACAACTGAACGAAACTTGCTCCTATTAAAGTAAGACTAGGTTTTCATGTATCATGGCCTTATTGATATGATACAATAATTTGTATTAAATACATAAATTATGTAAAGGGTGTTCCTATTTTCTGTGTACAATATTATTGATAAGCTACAAACAATTAGGCTTTCAGTGGCACGTTTTGTCGTCTGTATCCTCACCACAATGTTGTGATCCTTATAGGTAGTAGGTAATCTCCCTTGCCGAAAATCAGTAGCGTTCGGAATGATTCGGACACTGTGTAGTATTTCCGACAATGGCGTCTCGAGACAAACTAAACTACCATTGATCATTCGAAATCGAAATAGCACATGTATACGTGAATTCAAATTAAGACAATTTTGGGAAGAATGCAGATTGGGAAAGAAATCGACATCTATGATTTTGCAGAACAAGAGATGCCACATAAAAGAGACTAAACCTAGCCACGTAGTGACCACAATTACACGAAAAAAGATGCTGGCGAGGGGATTGGGTGATCAGAATGAGTAACGTGATGGATAGAGGTGTGACAATATAAAACAAGAACGAAATAAATTTTAAAAAAGTCCTTCCAAATAAATAGATCATATGATTAAATATTACAGACGGAATATCTTACTTGAATGTACCCATGTCATCCATGCATGTCGCGTCGTTATGACAAGGACCACTGGCACAATTATCATCATTTATCTCACACTGATCGCCTTTGATACCATCTGGACATGTACAAGAATACCCAGCAACATCATCGACACACGTACCCCCATTTATACAAGGTTTAGTTGCACAATCATCGGTGTTTACTTCACAATGTTTACCTGTTAATAGAATATGACACAGTACATGTTTCACTGAGATTCTATCAGAAACAAGGATCTGTGTTTCTTTATTGTTCTCTAACAAGGTATATATCACGTGGTATATTGTTTTTATACCACAGGGTCTAGAACAATGGCGGCGCCCACGAGTTCGAAGATAAGTCGTATTTTTCTTCGAAAGTTTAATGTTTTGACTTTTTCAAGTAGTCCATGCTATGCTCCAGCAAACCATTTTCCGAATCCATCGGTACCAAAATTAGTATTGTTACTTTAATATGTGCTGGTGTTTGCCGAGTCGGTTTATTTGTGGAAATTCAGTTCGGGGAATCTTTCGCATTTGGTGTCTCCATACAACCCATTTTAACTTATATATTGCACTCTCTGAAGTATTAAACGTATACTTTTGATTCAAAGGAACCAAAGACTCTTCCAACTAAGCGAACCGATAAACCATGTTTTTGCATGTTGTCAATAAAAGGTCAAAGAATGGTGACAAATATATGGGTAGTATAAACGTTTATTGAACGAGACATAATCCTGTTAAATGCTCAACAAGTATTTAATTGTAGATTCATCTTGATTCTTCATGAGTTTTCGATTTGATGAACTGACTAGTGTTTCTAATGCAATGCGAGAAAAAATGTATATTAAGCGGTTGACATTTTGATATCAAAATTAATATACATTTGATAATTGGAAAAGGCAAAATACTCACCCTCGTAGCCGTTGTCACAGATACACGAGAAACTGTTGACTGCATCTACGCAGGTACCACCATTTTTACATGGTACAGAAATACAGTCATTGATATCAGTTTCACATTTTTTACCTAGAATGTATAACAGAATAACAATTCAGCATCTTACTTTAATTTCTATGAGGAATGTGAAACATTTCTGCAAAACGTTTATGTGGATGGTAACATTGTTCTGTATTGTGTACGTTTATCTATTCATTAAATTCGCCAACTTATTTCACCAACGAATTCCAGGGATCTCCGTGGTCAAGGGGTATTAGTCTTTGTATTCACAAACCCCTCAACGCTGTGAGTTCGAACCGCACCCGAGACCAGACAATGTTCACATGTGAGGATGATGTTCAGCTAGCTTGCGGGAGGTCGACTGTTCTGCCCAGGTATACACCTGGGATATTAATCTACAGTTATTTGAATATTTCTTAAAGTTGAAAATTCGGGAAAAAGCAAATCATTGTAGTAAGGAGGATTAAAATAGACGATAGATATAATCGACAAAACATAACATGGAACAGTCACCTAGTAAAATCGGCTCTAAGATACCACATGATCAATTTACCTGTATAACCGTCTGGACATGCGCACTCAAATTTATCAATCAAATCCGTACATTTTCCACCATTAAAACATGGATTTTGTTCACATTCATCAATCTCTCTTTCACAGAAGACACCTTTAATGTCATAAATAAAGTTATTACATACATTGTTTGCACTTGTATTAAGTTCATATATGTTACATTTGTTTAATTAAGTCATTTGTTTACTTTCTGGTTCGTATTATTCTAATGCTGCAACCGCAGCATATCGTGAGTGCTTCTTCGGGGGTTTAGTTTCTTTAAGATAATCTTGAATGTGTGTTGCTGTATAGTTGTTTGTGTATGCCTGCTTGACATGATTGTAGGCTGTGGATTACGAATTAGCCGTGTTGGTTACTGAAAACAATGGACTTTGATGGTGACTTAATATGGATTTATTATGCTTATGCGGTTCATGGGAGACCAGTTTTTACTTTCCAACATTTATAAAGTAAGACTAGGGTTGTATACATGTTATACATATCTAATTACAAATTAATTTTGCATCAACAATTAAAATTAAGATTTTTTCTAACTGGCAAACAGAGTATTATTTAATATACCATCAGGAGGAATCCCGGTGGTATATTAAATAATAAACATACCGGTATATCCCCTTGCACATATACATTCATAATTCACCAAAGAAGTCGGTTTACAGGTGGCCCCGTTGAAACAAGGTTCTTCAAAACAACCATCAACACCAACCTCATTTTGTTGATCGTCGTAATCAAAGATGTTAAAGTTGAATGTTCCATCAGATAATTCGACTGAAAAGTTACGAAAATTATACAAAATTCACTGAACAAAATATATCGTGATTTCTAAAGAGCCTTAAGCACACCTTGTTCTATCCAATGTCTAGACATAGTACTTCCGAAATGCATAATTAAAAACGTCTATCACAAGAGTTATTTTAGTAAACACGATTTCTTTTACATGTACTTCTGTGAAACAATAGCACTGACAAATCAAAGTACTGAAAGTACTCATAATTTTATTATTTAATGCACTAGTCATTTACAATCTATCACAAGACATTTACAATCTATCACAATACATTTACAATCTCTAATAATACATTGACAATCAGTCACGATACATACATTCACAATCTGTCAGTGATGTTGATCCTCTGTTAGCGGTGTCTGAACCTAATGGACATTTAGTACATGACGATTTGCCTCCCTTCGGTTGGTATGTTCCTCTTGGACACGACCAGCACGGCTGTAATCCGGTTTTAGAGACATGTCCTTCGGGGCACTTTTCTGGAAAGTTTTTTAAAAAAAACATTAATATTCATGAAATGGAATAAAAAAAAGATTAACGTAGTTATCAGTATTTGTATATTTACAACTTGTATTTTTTCAAAATCTACTACTGATGAATATTGTTACTATACAGAATGCACTTATTATTAAGTGTTAATCTTAAAGTGTTAAACTGAAAAGAACCTTTTTAGTTCATGCCCAATTTTTCTTTCCCAAATTATCTCAGTTATGCTTAATAATCTTAAAATTACCTAGGTATTACATGAGAAACGTATTTATATTTAAACTTACATACATGAAGAATAAGTAATACTAAGTTAAACACCATATGCCCCCCCCCCCCGCACCAAATGCCGGGGGCGTAACAAATATCCATGAACATATTTATGAGGAAAAAGTATATCAAGGAATACTTTTGTTTTACATTGAACGAATATAATAACGAATGTTTTCCTACGACGAGTCTGATCAAACCTTTACAGTCCTGCTCTGTTCGCTGTCCTCTCCTAGTTGTTGTATGGCGTTTAGGACATTTATTACAATCAGTCTGTCCATACTCAACTTGATAATAACCACGTCTACATGTTTCACACATTTCAAGTCCATTGTAGGAGAAAGTTCCAGGTAAGCATAATGCTGGAAAAAGGGAAGTTCCCATAATTTATGTCAATACCTTCATTACTGTTGCATAAATATTGATTACTTATACACACTTCACATAAGCAACATTATGCTACGTAACAGCACAGGAAGATGTATCGGACCTGTGATGGTAAAATTGTAACAAAGTCTAATAAAACACCATGATTTACCCCAAAATTGTTTTAAATAAATAAAAATGGTCCCAAAATTTGACCCCGTTCAACTGGTATATATACTTTAAGAAGGCGTATAACTCTCCGTTCCAGTAAACGTGCATCGCCTTCACAAAACGTACAAATTATAAAGCAATATAATTATACCTTCCCCAAAACCCACCAACTAGTACAAAAACTCTTCTAACACTTAGACAAATACAAAAATTGGGAACAAATCACAATTTTCCCAATAGGTACCACTTTGAAACACTCTGCAGCAAAACAAAATTACAGCATACAATCATGTTTACAAGTACAAAACCTGGACCTTCCAACTACAATACCCGAGTTGTATCATAAAAGTCATTCTTACATTTACAGTTTAATTCGCTGGTGGCATGTAACCCGGGTGTGGATGTGTTTGATGGACAATATAGACAAGACAGCTGTCCAGTAACAGGCTGAAACGTCCCTTTCGTGCAGCTTTCACATTGTTCTGATACCACATTGAAGAAAGTTCCAACCGGACACTTAACTGAAACGAAATTCATTGTTTAACATCATCAAAAACAAATTATTCATGTCTTACAAGGAGGAAACGAATTAACTTATTGCCATTTCCACAAGCTGTAAACAATTTTGTGAACTTTCTAATAATGATCATTGATATAAAGAGTTTCCCCTAACTTTGAATAAGTCTTTCGAAATATTTTGTCTAACATGCTAATACATAAAAAAATGACGTATTATGAAAGACATAATAGAATAATTTAGAAAAGTGTTAAAAACTTACCACAAGAATTATCAACAACGATACTACCCTCTCCACATACGTAGGTAGGTTTGTCATCAAAAGTCATATCTTGAAGAGCTAGAGTATTTCCATTCACTTGTAGGTTAAAATTTCCTTTCTTGGCATCCTTCTCCAGCGATGTCTTAATATTATCAACAATTTTCAACAGTTTACTCTGATCAGGAACTGCCTTGTGAATTTCCTCGTTTTTGGATTTTCCTGTAAAAAGACAACAAATGTCGCCAACAGAGAATTGGTCATCGAAGAGATTTGGAAACTGAAGAAAGACATGGATGATTAATTGCCAGTAGTTAGATAAGTTCTGAACAAAGCTATTATTTACTTGAGTAATCTAATATACATTTCTTTGCCTTAAAGAAGTCATATGGCCTTTTTCAGAGATGTGTGTCATTGTACTGAAGAGAGACTGTTGTCCATGTGTGCTCTCTATTCACAGGTGATTGTAAACATAGTTTTGCTTGTATGGTAACCATTAGTAAGCAATGATATCAAAATAGCAATAAATACATCAGAACATATTCGGAGAATCTAGCCAGTTACCTGCGATCACATAGTCAAATGTTATAAGTGCTTCTTTGGTTTCTATGGTACCTGTCTCCCGTCGCTTTCTAAGTAAAGTTTTAATACTCCGTTTGTTTCGCCCTAAGACAATACGAACACCTGAACCTTAAATGTATAAAACCATAATTATAGAGTAGCAACAACCAAACATACTGAACCTAAAAAACACCTAGTACCTCGATCGATGTTTCAACAAACAGAAGTTGTGAACTATTGTTAGCTCCGGAGGTATCCGAAAGAAGCGATGAGAATTCATGGATTCAAGAATTTTGTCTGAGATTTCTTCAACATTTGTACATGGACATTGGGCATTACATCACGAATGTCGTATACTGGTCTGGAAAATATATCGTTATTTACAGAGGTACATGTAATTGGTATTGCTACTTTCATGTTTAACGTGTAAACAAGCACATATAAGTAGTATAAGGCGTTACCCTGGCACCCGGGTCATATAGAATAAAGAGGGGGTCGGTGCCAGAAGTAAACAAAATTGTGACAAATTGGGACAAATTGGAATCCATATTGGGTGCTCAAAATAGTATGAATTGAATTTTAGGAAACTTCTGGCACCATTGTGTGTGTGTGTGTATAGACTAAATATTTATTTGAGACAATGAGAGAATTTTCTTTCGAAAAGACATGGTGGCCCTGAAAAGGGCCGTTGGTGGTCCTGAAAAGGACCGTTGGTTGTGGCTGTTAGTCGGATCTTCATTTCTTTATTTCTTTACCATACTTGCCCCGAGGTTGTTTCTCAAGATCATGTTTTCGTTTCTTCGTTTCTGTCATCTCCGGTTTCTTTTTGTCATGCTCCGGTTTCTTTTTCTCATGCTCATGCTTTCGTTTCTTTGAATCATACATAAACTGTACAGGTACAATCATTTCTTGTGGTTTAAACCGTACTTCTTGATTCTTCATGAGTCTGACCATCTCTTGCATCACTTGATTCATTTGTACCATTTCTTCCCTGATACCTTGTAGAACAGACAATCCCGTTGTAGGCTTTGTAATTGTATTAGACTGTTTATCCGTCATAAGCTGTGTATTCGCCATAGGCTGTATAGGCTGTGTATTCACCATAGGGGGTTGTGTATTCGTCACAGTGGGTTGTACATCTACCATAGGCTGTGTATTCGCCATAGGGGGTTGTATCGGCTGTACATCTACCATAGGCTGTACATCTACCATGGGTTGTATCGGCTGTACATCTACCATAGGCTGTACATCTACCATGGACTGTTGACTGTATTGGCTGTATAGTGGTTGACTGTATTGGCTGTACTGTGGCTGCCTATACTGTAGTTGACCGTACTTTGGCTGGTTGTACTTCGGCTGGTTGTAATGCATACCCGCATTCGGGTCTATCAACTCAGATGATTCTAGTGCTTCTCTCAATATATCGTATGGCATGTTGAAGGACTCCATGCTAGATAATGAAAAAATAGTGTCTGCGCCGGGGGTATTTATACTTTTTGCCTGCACGCGCCAGTGTTCTATTAGGTCAAGGTCAATTGTGAGAAGTTTTTTTTTTGAATACGTGTGACACTTCAAGTTTTTACAAGTGTGACACTTCAAGTTTTTTTTTGAACAAGTGTTTGACACGTCAAGGTCAAGGTTATATTGTAGATATGTTTTGTACACATTATACTATCACAGCAATTTGAATACTGTACACATTATACTATCACAGCAATTTGAACACTGTACACTTAATACTATCACAGCAATTTGAATACTGTACACATTATACTATCACAGCAATTTGCAGACTGTACACATTATACTATCACAGCAATTTGAATACTGTACACATCATACTATCACAGCACTTTGCAGACTGTACACATTATACTATCACAGCAATTTGAACACTGTATACATTTGTTGAAAATGATTGTACATCACATACTAACACTTATATTTGTGGGGGAAATACTTTGTACTTCATACAATCACAGCACTTATATTTGTTGAAAATGATTGTACATCACATACTAACACTTATATTTGGGGGGGGAAATACTTTGTACTTCACAGCACTTATATTTGTTGAAAATGATTGTACACATCATACTATCACTTATATTTGTAGGAAATGTTTAACTTACCTCACACCGTATATTTGTATTTGGTGTTATCAGATAGGACTGTAAATATTGACAATATGAGAGTGATTCTTTCTGAATTGTATGGGGGCCCTGAAAAGGGCCGTTGGTGGTCCTGAAAAGGACCGTTGGTGCTTGTATGGGGATTAATGGCGTTGACCGCATCTCCCCATACAAGCGGGACACCACTTGTCCCATTTCTGGACATCCTTGGGGTCCGGTGTGGGTTGGTAGAGGTTCGACGGAACCTCTATTAACTCATCTTCCCAGTTCTCTGGGGTTGATTCTTGAGGGGTATCCCCCCAGTCCTCTTCCCCAGAGCAGACCTCAACCTCCTCTACAAACTGCTTCCCCTCTCTCAGGGTCTTCACCTCCAAGCGCAACTCTTCTAGTTGCATCTCCAGCTGTTCAATATACCGCCCTAAGGCAGCATATTTTCTCTTGATAATATTGACTGTTCTCTGTGACATCTTGATACAGAATGAAATTAGATCAAGGTAAGGTCACTGACTCTCATATGATACAAGGACTCTGATTGGTCCATTTTAACAGTATTTCATTGGTCCATTTTAACGGTATTTCATTGGTCTATTTTACTGGCATTTCATTGGTCTGTTCTAGGTCAGTGTTTTTTCGTGTTCCATAGCTCATTTATGTTTCATGATTCAACATGGGCAACTGCTTGAAAAGTTCTTCTGATGAACCTGATGAGTTACAAGAAGATGTTTGGGTGGTCAAGATGGGTAATTTGTACCCAGACTTGTCTGAATTCCAAGATACTTGTACGGTGGATATCAAGATGGGTAATTTATACCCTGACCTTGCCATCTTTTATGATGAGGATTTGAGAGCCAACTATTGGCGTTACTTATTTCTTGCAGAAATGCAATGAATTACCCAACGGCCCTTATTAGGGCCACCATATGTGTTAGATTCGTTTTGTTTCTCAAGCAAAGACAAAAGCATATTACATTGTCTATCATTTTATTTTTGAGTAACAAAGTACAACAAAGTACAACACAATACAACTCACTTAGTCTCCAATTTAAGTCTATACACAATTGTCCAACAAATTGTCCAACAAATTGTCCAACACATTGTCCGGATTACACAAAGTCACTCACAGTTTTTGTTGGATTCTTTTTGTATTTACGTTTTTTCTTACTCTGTTCTGCGTCCTGTAGATCGACCTGTTCACCTTGTTTCTTAGGACAGTCTGCGATGAAATGTCCTTGTTCATGACAATAAAAGCATTCATTGTTGAAGGGTTCCGTACAGCTTGTAGAATAATGTCCTTTCTTTCCACAACGATAACACTTGATATGATCCCATGTTACATTTTTCTGTCCACAGAGCTGATCCGCTAAGTTGTTAAGCTCTTTAATTTTCTTCTTTAATGAATACATCAAAGTTTGATCTCGGTTCTCTTCAACTTGGTTCATTTTAGGATCGCTCATGTTGAAATGATAAAAAACGGACGGAGCGTACGTCTTTTATAGAGTGTCACGCGTTATGACCTTGAACCCGAAGTATAAAAACGGCGGAGAAGTTCTAAGATCATAATCATGTCAGATACCGACAGTACTAGTGGTGAGGATGAACCTCCAACTAAACGAAGCAAGTTTGAGCCTGTGCGCGACTATTATGACATACAGTCACGCATGGAAAGAAAGTCAAGGAAATTCAAGACTCAATCCAAAGTATATGATGTGACATTTCAACCGTATAATCAATCGTTTGAATTTACAAACAGGTTGTTTAATGATATGATGGATCAACTCTACAAGAGATGTGAAGTGAGATCGAATGATCGAGTTCGAGTATCTATTCTACATCCTGATTTGGACTTTGGGATACATGTTCCGTTTAATAGGGCATCTCTTATTAGTGGAGATACATTATTGGATGAAATTGAACGTGTGGCACAAAGTAACCGTCAATTCAAAATTCATGATGGGGCGGCACAGATGGAAATTACGCATATTGCTATGCCACAGGGATCCGGAAAGAAAACGTTTAAAGCACCAAACTTATTCAGTATGCGAAAGTCAAAGACAAGTGTTGTGTGTATTGACAATAGTAAGGACTCTATGTGTTTAGCTAGATCGATTGTAGTGGGACGGTGCAAAGTGGATGAAAATCAAACCCCGGAATGGAAAAAACGATGGCATCTTATACGTCAGTCTAAGAAAAATCTTCAAAAATACGAAGCCGAAGCATTATTAAAGCAAGTGGGTATTTCATCGGATCAGTCGTGCGGTATAGAAGAATACCAAAAACTACAGGACTATATCTATCCCAGCTATGTGATTAAAATCCATCCACAACATTATGGAAGTGAATTGTTATTCAAACCACCTGCTCTGACTGAAAAAAGTCGTGTGATTCATATCTTTCACCATGATAATCATTATGACTGTATCGTATCCATTACCGGATTTCTCGGACGGGTTTATTATTGTGAATGGTGTGATGTCGGTTATGATCACCGTGAAGGACACCAGTGTAGCCATATTTGTCAGTGTTATGCTCACACCCTGTGCCCAGCAGGACAATCTATAAGATGTCCGGATTGCCGTCGCCTATTCCAGAGTCAGGCATGTTTTGACAATCATAAAACAAAAACGGGAAAACAACGTAAAACCATTTGTGAATCCGTATGGAATTGTAAGAAATGTGGACAAAAGGTGATTGAAACGAAACGGAATCACGTTTGCCCAGGGACAAAGAAATGCAGGTGTTGTAAAGCCATAGTAGGACCAGATCATGACTGTTACATTCCAACATATGAACCACCCAATAGAAAACAACCACCAGTACCATTCATCTTTTTTGATTTTGAATGTCGTTTTGATTCTGGAGAACATATCCCTAATTTTTGTGTGGCTCAACGTGCTTGTGGTGACTGTATGTGTCAGTCAGTGAAAGCTCCTTGTGAGTATTGTGAAGAGGTGAATGAAGCCAGACAAATGACATTCCGTGGTGAAAATACGTTACAACAATTCTGTACTTGGCTATTTCTCCCTACCCATCGAGGATCGACAGTGATAGCCCACAATGCTCAAGGCTATGACGCTCAGTTTATTCTTAGATATGTGGTCACTCAGGGGACGGCGAAGCCCCAGTTAATTATGAATGGCAGTAAAATCATTCAATTGAGAGTGCATGGAATACGCATGATTGACTCCCTCAGTTTCCTGAGTATGCCTCTCTCCTATTTTCCCAATACATTTGGACTGACCGAGTTAGCCAAAGGATGGTTTCCATTCTATGCAAACACCCTGGAGTATCAAGATTATGTGGGACCTTATTTACCGCTACACTTTTACAAACCGGATAGTATGAAACCAGAGCGACGTGAAGAGTTTTTAACCTGGTACAATGAAAGAAAAGGTGACGTATTTGATTTCCAAAAGGAAATGGAGAAATACTGTCAATCGGATGTGGACATTTTAAGGCGCGGATGTGGAGAATTTCGTCAACAATTATTGGACAGTGATCAAATAGATCCATTTACTGAAGCTACCACATTAGCCCAAGTGTGTAACAAAGCCTGGCGCAAAAATTCCATGCCACCTCATAGTTTAGCCGTGATTTCTGATGCCGGGTATCCCAATAAAACCCGGTATTCCATGAAAGGCATACGTTGGCTACAAATGATGGCTGTCACCGAAGAGATACATATTCGGCATGCCTTGAATAACAAAGGCGAAGTCAAAATTGGACCTTATTACGTGGATGGCTATTGTCAAGAGACCAACACCGTGTATGAATTCATGGGATGTTGGTACCATGGGTGCCCCACCTGTTTTCCTAACCGAAGTACCATCAATCCGTATACTTTGAGAAGCATGCAACAGGTCTATCACGATACGTATAAGCGACTGGAGTCTTTGAAAGAACAGGGGTACCCTGTTGTGGTCATGTGGGAATGTGAATTTGATCAGCGTTGTCAAAAGGATCCTGCCTATAAGACAAGAGTGGAACGATTCTATCATGGTCAAAACCCGATTCAACCTAGGGAAGCTTTGTTCGGAGGTCGTACGAATGCCATCCGACTGTATCATGAAGTAGACAACGATCAAGAAATCAAATATGTGGATATTTGTTCTCTCTATCCGTATGTGAACAAGTACAGGGCTTATCCGATAGGCCATCCAGTGATCATGAGTCAAGAACAAATTGATCAACAGCATATTGAGAAATACAAAGGACTGATTAAATGCCGTGTTCTACCCCCGCAAGATTTATGGATGCCTGTCTTACCCATACACTGTAATAGTAAAATGGTGTTTACGCTATGCCGTACCTGTGCTGAGAAGGAGATGGATTATTGTACACATTCCCCGTATGAACGGTTCTTGTATGGCACATGGACTCATGTTGAATTGGCTAAAGCTATTGCTTTAGGCTATCAAGTATCAAAAGTGTATCATGTATGGCACTGGGATGAATGGAGTACGGACGTCTATCGGCAATACATTGATAAATACTTGAAAATGAAACAAGAGGCTAGTGGATATCCTCCAGGGGTGGATACGGAAGAGGCTCAAGATAAATTTAAACAGGATTATTTTGAAGCAGAAGGAATTCGTTTGCAACAGGTGGAGAAAAATCCAGGAAAACGAGCTTTTGCCAAAACCATGCTGAATTGTCTCTGGGGTAAAAATGCTCAAACTAACCTCTTGCCTAAAACAGAGTATGTTCATCGATTGGACCAGTTCTACGGAATACTGAACGATCCTAAAAAGTCTGTGAAATATGCAGAGTGTTTTGATCATGATGAATTCATGTTAATGAATTATACTGATGAATCGGACAAAGCAGACCCTCATTCATCAGCCAATCCTGTGGTGGCTTCATTTGTGACGGCTTATGCTCGATTAGAACTGTACAAAGTGCTTGAACCTCTAGGAAAGAGAGTACTGTATTTTGACACAGACAGTTGTATGTACATTCATGACCCTAATGGCTATAATGTTCCTATTATCTCCAGTCGATTGGGAAAATGGACAGATGAGGTACCAAAGGGTCGTATTGTGAGATATGTCGCTTTAGGTCCAAAGAACTATGGCTATGAATACATTGAAAACGGTGAACTCCATCAAAAATGCAAAGTGAAAGGCATTACGTTAGACTACAATGCCACGCAACAAGTGAATTTCAATACGATGGTGGATTGTGTGAAAGACAGACATCATTATTCGACCGTAGTTGAATATGCTTCTCGGATTAAACGTCATAAGGACAGAACCGTGACCAGTGAGAAACAAGTCAAAACATTTCGTTCGGTGTATACCAAACGTATTGTGGTCGAGAATCATATGACTGTGCCTTATGGTTATCTACATGACTGACCTTGACCTTTGAGCTAGAGGCCTAGAACAAGTCATCTAAAATTCATTATTCATAAAGACATGGATTGGATACCCTTACTACCGATAGAGCTGAGACTTAAAATTTATCGTTATGTCATATGGGCTAACGCTAAAACATGGAAGATGGAGTTAGTGCACACATGGGCTACTCATAATGCTATACATAGCTTACAACATACAAATCATCGACGGATAGAGAGACTGTTGAAGGATGTAGGTGATCGCCAGGACTTGTCATTCAACCAAAAATTACCGATTCTACGAAAACTGAATGTGGTACAACAAAGCTTAGATCGTATGTTATCTACGACATGGGATTTTTTAATCCACGATACTAATTTGAGCGACGTATCTGCCTTAGCTAACAATTTTCGTTCTACCCCCAATGTGATATGGTTCAGTATGGCTGAAGAGGACAATGGGAGATCTCACCCCGGATGGCGTCCGTATTCACAGTTTAAAATACGTGGTATCATGGTATTTAAGAGACAGGTACCGTTCACTCATGTTATTCATATTCTACAGTATCGTGCCGTGTTCTATAAATTAAGGCATCGCTTAAGAGAAGTCAAAGACGAGATTGAAGCCGTTCATGCGAATCGACCTAGAATAGTGATTTGTTCAGGAAATATTCAATTATGGTTAAACCATCTAGACGATTTATAAGTTTATATTACATTTTGGACTTTGAGCTGTATACGGATACGTTATACAGTATTGTACAAGATGACCTTGTCAAGGTCAAGGACATTCGCGCGTGGATTCTGAACCCTCACACGTTTGAACTATTTAGACAGATGATTCGTGATGCTATGATCAGTGCACACTTAGACTTGAAAGCTATCCATCGAGACGATTGGAATACTTATGTATGTAACGATAGAGTGATTCACACGATTCAAGAATGGAACAGTTTGATATTATGAACCATACCCTGTTGAGAAAAGCATTGGTATTTGCTTATCGTATGAAGATACCTGAAGGTCATCATTCTCTGGAATGGATTCGACAACAGTTGAGTACACCAGACATGTTTGAAGAAATGAAACATGGACTTCATGTGATGAATTCATTTTATAAACAATCAGTACCCATGGACTTGAGTGAAACGGATTGGTTCAAACAGGTGGTGAACAATGACTCTGTGTTAACATTTCTGAGTCAATTTGGACATTCAGAATGTGTGTTTGAATTTTCTGACAAACTGTTGTTACCCTTACATGACATGTGTTGTTCTTGTTGTGATTATTCTTGTACTCATACATAAACTTGTAAAGAACTCAATCATGTTTTATCTGGTTATACAAATAAATAAAATGTTTTTCTTCAAATAGTGTTAGTTGTGATTTTCACGTCATGGAGTCCAGTTTACTTTTTAAGCATCCTTGCAATATGTTTATCGCAGGCCCTAGTGGCTCTGGTAAAACACAATTCGTAAAAAAGGTGTTGGAATACAAATCAGATTTGTTTCAAGTAGTACCTGAGCGTATTGTATGGTGTTACAAAGAATGGCAAGTAGCCTATGCACAATTACAAGAACAAGAACCTAGTATTCGGTTCAAACAGGGGATACCTGACGAGGATGAAGAGATAGTAGAGGATACATCCATTCCTCATTTAATTATATTTGATGACATGCTTGGTGATAAAGATGAAGAGAAAATCAAATTATGGTTTACACGAAAAGGTCACCATCGTAATGCTAGTGTGATCTACATTACACAAAACATGTTTCAACAATCGAAAGCCAGTCGTACCCTGAGTTTAAATGCACATTACATGATCTTATTTCAAAACACAAGAGATAAAGGACAAATCAAAGTGTTGGCGAATCAAATTCAATTGCCACACTTGTTACCCGCTTATCAAGATGCTATCTCTACACCTCATGGGTATTTAGTGATTGACTTTCACACTCAAACACCAGACAGTTATCGGTTAAGAACTGATATTTTTCATCACTGGATCACTGGAGAAAAACGTGGGCCAGTTGTGTATATATAAACATCGTTTACTCATATAAGATCATTCAGTCATCATGTCAGCCACAGCCATAGCTCAATCGTTAGAACATTTGGGTCAGGAACGAGACCCTACTGTACGGGAGCAAATGCTACGGTCTGGATTAAAAGAAATGCTCAAGTGGTTCACCTTAGCAGCAAAGGTGATTTTAAAAAAGAAAATTGTGCTACCTAAACAAACACAAAACTTTATGCAAAAACATCAGCATGAATTAGAGCAGCTGGGAGATGATCAAGTGGACATGGATACTAAACGTCAACTCATATTGAAACCAGGAGGAGGTGGATTTCTTGGTGGAGTCATGATACGAAGTTTACTCCGATGGAATGGTCAAAAGACGATTCGTAAATTTGTAAAATCTCCAGCTAAAAAAGCCAGAAAAGCGCCTGCTAGAAAACCTAGAAAATCTCCAGCTAAAAGAGCAAGAAAACCTAGAAAAGCTCCAGCTAAAAAAGCTAGAAAATCGCCTGCCAAGATCAATGAACGTTTTATTACTCTCCGTCGTCGAAAGCAAACCACTTCAACACCCTCTATGGCTGTAACTCCAATCAGTAAGTTACAATGGTCTCCTATCAGTCCTGTGAGTAGTTTGAGCTTTAGCTCATCTAGAAATTCATCTAAAAGCTCATCTCAAAATTCTTCTAGAAGTGGATCAAACAGAAGTTTTACTTCTCAGAATCCATCTAAAAGTTTAAGAAGTTCATCTAGAAGTTTATCTAGAAGTGGACCAAGCAGTTCATCTAGAAGTTCAAGAAGTTTATCTAGAAGTGGGCCAAGCAGTTTATCTAGAAGTTATTCTAGAAGTTCACCAAGTAGTTTGAGTTATTCAAGCAGTGGGCCAAGTAGTTTGAGTTCTTCAAGAAATTCATCTAGGAGTTCATCCAGTAGATCATCTAACAGTTCTAGAAGTTCATCCAGTAGATCATCTCCCAGTTCAAGAAGTTCATCCAGTAGATCATCTCCCAGTTCAAGAAGTTCACCAGACACTCCATTGTGCCGTTTTTCACCCCTATCCTTATCTACCTTATCAAGACAGGCTGTCTTGAAACCCCTTTTGAGACATCGTATTCACCTGATGAGACAGGGCCCTATGAATCCAGCTTCAAGACAAGCCTTTGATGCTTTAGTATAAAAGCTGTAAAGAAGTAAAAACAGGTATTATTTGACATAATGGCACCAAAGAGACCACTCCTGCATAAATACGGACATCTGGTTTTGGGTTTAACTCAAGCCCCAGATGGGTTAAGAAGAAAGATGATACATGGAGCATCTAAAGAAATGATTCAATGTGTGGCAGAATGCTGTCAGAATGTTTTAAAAGGCAATGTTGCCTTATCCCCCTCTCAAAAGCAAAGGTTGAAGTCCAAGCGTCAACATCTCCGCACTTTAGCAGATAAAAGAGTATCCATTCAAAAAAAGAAACGTGTGTTGAATCAAAAAGGAGGATTATTTCCATTACTAGCTCTTGCTCCAATCATTGCTAAAGCTGTTGCTGCAGGAGCACTCAGTGGAGGTGTTGCCACACTGGTGAAAAAGCTATGAAGAAAATGGCTATCGTCCCATTCAAAATGCTAGAAGAGATGAATCGATGGAAAACAGAACAACGACCACGTTTACCTCCTCCCCCGCAAGTCAGTCAAACATCCGATTTACAGAAACAAATGGGAGACGTATTACAAAATGAATCGTTGTCTGAATCAGAAAAAGCACAACACTATGGGCAAGTCTTGCAAAAGTTTCAACTGTCTCATCAAAAAGCACGTGAACCGGCTACTCTGGCTGCACCAGTTGCACCGGCTGCACCGGTTGTTCCAGCTGCTCAAGGTGCACAAGGGGCACAAGCGGCTCCTGCTACATTGACGGATCGGATTCTTGAAAGTGTTCCTACTACCATGCGTCGAAAAACTCAGCTTTTATTACACTTTCTACAAAATCATCCCCACATGTCATGGAATGATCATGGGATGTTGGAATACCATGGAAAACCAATACAAGGATCCAACATTATTGATTTGGTCAATGATGTCATACGTCATAGAAAAGGGTCGGAGCCTAGAGGATGGGAACAGTTTTCTAGTGGACTAAGAGATGTCAATGTACCACAAGAAGTGATAGGAAATAAACGGAGATGGTCATGGATGCAAAAAGCAGACGATTCAGAGGAAGATGATGAATTTGATAGTTTTGTTGAGTCTCGTTCACCTATAAGTAAACCTGCCAAACGGATGAAAGATGAACCTATAAGTAAACCTGTCAAACAGATGAAAGCAGAACCTAAGTGGGAAGCCTACTAGACAACATGAACAAAAAGGTAGACAGTCTGTTACATCAGATTTATTATGATCCCCATCATCCGGCTGGTTTTGGTGGGGTAGAACGTCTTACTACAGCAGCTCGAACTCAACTGAAATCCATTACGCCAAGTCAAGTGCGATCCTGGTTGAAGGGACAAAAGACCTATACCCTGCACAAACCTATCCGTAGGGTATTCTCGAGACGGAAAACGATTGTGGGTGGTATTGATCATCAATGGCAAGCTGATTTGGCAGACATGCAATCCTTGGCTCAGTACAACACCCCTTATCGATATTTGTTGTGTGTCATTGACGTGTTTTCAAAATATGCTTGGGTCGTTCCCCTCAAGGATAAAACGGGGCTCACATTGGTGGAAGCGTTTCGCTCTATTCTTAAAACGAGACAACCTAAAGCGTTGCAAACCGATAAAGGAACAGAATTCAAGAATCAAAGGTTTCAACAGTTTTTAGACAAAGTAGGGATTCATTATTTTACGACTGAAAACCCAGAAACTAAGGCTAGTATAGTGGAACGTTTTCAACGGACCTTAAAATCACGCATGTGGAAATACTTTACGCATCATAAAACACGAAGGTATATTCAGGTATTGTCTGATCTCGTGCATGCCTATAATCATCGTGTTCATCGTAGTATACAAATGGCACCCGTATCCGTAAATGAGAATAACGAATCTCAAGTGGCCTTGACCTTGTATGGAAAATCAAGAAAAAAAGCGTCGACGACCCTTCATGTGGGAGATATTGTTCGTATCAATAAAACAAAACGTACATTTGATAAAGGTTATCTACCCAACTGGACCACTGAACTGTTTAAAGTGATCCAAGTCAAAAAGACCTCTCCTGCTACTGTGAAATTGACTGATTTAGACGGAGAACCCATTTTGGGTTCGTTTTATTTCTCTGAAGTACAGGTTATAAAAGATGATGCTATCTATGAAATTGAATCAGTGCTCGCACATCGCCAGAGTAAGGTAGACGGAAGACGAGAAATTAAAGTACATTGGAAAGGTTATCCTTCGAAATTTGACAGTTGGATTCCCGAATCCCATCTCGTTTGAACTGGTTAATAAATACATCATGTCTCAAACCGATACGGCCAGTGTGGTAGTGACTGCCTCAGAGCAAACCAAATTGTGTGAACCCAAAAATAAGGTCACTTTTTTTGCACAAATTGTAGTGGTATTTATTATTATTACCGTATCGCTATTTAATTTGTGTTTTCAACGACCCGATCGAGAATTGTGGCTTCTGCTTTTAAGTAGTTCTCTAGGTTATATTCTACCGAATCCCTCCTTGAAATTCAATAAACCTAAATCAACATGAGTTCGTTTTACATCACACTCATGAGTGATAGCTCTATGGATTTATTCCAAGACAATACGCAATGTTGTTTTCGTACCAAACTGACAAAACCCATCCATCTCAATAAACAAGATTGGGAAATTGCCTTAGTGGAAATGATTGTTCCTAGTCAGGTCATTAATGTCACTGAAGAAGAGCGACATTTCTACATTGTCACACATGATCCTGTCCTGGGTAAGGCCTTAGAAAACTTTGAGACCTATTGTACTCTCCCCAATAAAGAAGAAAAAGGTGTACGACTTTGTATTCCTGTAGGAACTTATGTCACACCCCAACATTTGATCGAGACGATTGACTTTACCGTGAAAGATCAATTAGGTAAAATATTTAAACAGAAAGGCCTTCGATTTACCATGGGTTTTTCAGGACAAAGTAAACGCGCAAAACTGGACAGTTCGGATCAACTAGGCATTCAGTTTCATCCTCACATGTTTATTAAACTGGGTGGAGCCCCTGATAGTTCTTCTACCATCTTTTTTAAAGACACTCCAGATCCGTTTCCTCATGGCGTAGATATTAACATGGGTCATAATCATTTGTTTGTTTATTCCGACCTTGCGTCTTATACCTATTTGGGAAACATAGAAGCCCCCATCTTACGTGTAGCTCCATTTGATCCGAGAACGAAAGCAGGAACTAACCCTCATATTCATTTCGAGTTCTTGAATTTACACTATGTACCACTGGCTAAAGCCGACTTTGACACCATCACTATCCATATAAGGGGTGACACTGGCCAGTCTATTCAGTTTATTCATGGGAAGTCTATGGTGAAACTACACCTACGTCAAAGACAATGATACCTACTTACCAAGGTCAACCTCGACAATATGGACACGGACTTGGATCTATGTTTAAGAAAGCCATGAAAAGAATCATGCCTTTACTGAATCCATTTGTGAAATCTGGAGTTCGCACCTTGAAAAAAGAAGGACTCCAGCAAGGAAAAGCCGCTATCAAAGATATCTTGACAGGATCAAACGCTAAACAAGTAATACGAAAACGTGGAGCCTCTGTGTTAAAAGATGTGGGTGAATCCTTGCTACATGCCGTGGCCAGCCCTAAAAGACGTATAAAGAGCAAACCAGTCAAGAAAAGACCTCATTCGAAACTTCATCATCGCCGAGTTAAGCAGGCCAGACCTCTTGATATTTTCGATTAATCATGATGCAACACGGTTCCTGTGAATGTAGTAAGACAGAGTTGGATGTGTCTGTTGTGCCACCTACCATGACAGCCATGCAAGAAGGTCAATGGACTGAGCATTATCCCATTTCTGCCCTGGACAATAATGCTCCGATTGAATTTGTGATTCCTGCACAGACAGAAAAATGGACAGATCTGAATCAATCTTACCTGTACCTAAAACTAAAAATTATACAGGCAGATGGTACAGACCTAGCGGGCGACAGTGAAATTGCTACCGTCAACAATTTCTTTCACAGCATGTTCTCAAGCATTGATGTGTACCTGAATAATAAACTGATCACCAGCAATGCGGACACGTATGCCTATCGGGCATACATAGAAAATTTACTCTCCTTCACCTCAAGCTGTAAAGACACTCAGCTTCAGGCGTTAGAGTTATGGGCTGAAGACACCGCTGGTCATATGCTCGAAAAAGTACATGACGGGGATAACAAGGGCTATGGTAAGAGACGTGCTCGTGTCCATCAAAGTCGTGTGGTGGAACTATGTGGACGGCTTCATTTGGATCTGATGATGCAAGATAAATATTTACCCAATGGTATGGAAATACGCTTAAGACTAAACAAAGCGTCACCTCAATTCTGTCTCATGAGTACTTCACCGGGTAAAATCAAGTTTCTAGAAGCAGGATTTAATGTAAGAACAGTAGATTTACTGCCAGTGGTAGCCAATCAACTCAATCAACAGATTGCTCAACATAACATGAAAATCCCCATCCGACGAACTGAAGTAAAAACATTTACGATTCCTAACGGTCAACGATCCAAGATTGAAGATCATTTATTTCAAGGTCAATTGCCAAAACGTCTTATCATCGGTATGGTAAGAAATGGAGACATGAATGGAGACATGGCTACCAACCCCTTTGAGTTCCGTCATTTTACACTGAATCATCTAGAAGTCAGCATTGACGGAAAAAGTATTCATAACAAAGCGTTTCAACCCAATTTTGAAACGGGAGAAGTTCTAAGATCCTACATGTCACTCTATCAAGCGACAGGAGCTCTTGGTCTCAATCGTTCATTTGGATTGAGCATGAATGATTATCGGAACGGATACACACTCTGGGGGTTGGACTTGACAGCAGATCAAGGTTGCGAGGAAGGTCAACTCCATCCTATAAAAACGGGCAATCTGAGATTGGAATTTCACTTTGGAACAGCACTTGCACAAGCCATCAACGTGATTGTATTTGCGGAATACGACAATCAAATTGAAATCAATCAATTCAGAGAAGTGCTTCTAGATTATTAAGATGGAAGACATGGATATTGAACATCTGGAAAAAGGACAAGATTACGAAATGAAGTTATTGGCGTATCCTTGTTGTACAAGTTCAAAGACGGACTTTTTACAAGAGTGCTTGAATCATCACGTCACAGAAGCACTCCAATCTTTAATTTATAATCAAGTGCATAAAGACTGTTATGGTTGTCGAGTGAATCATCCTAGTCAAGTACAACATGTACTCTGCTTATACACGAATACGGAAGAGTGGACAGAACTTTACATTCAAAAAGCGATTCAACGTTTGGACGTGTTCAAGGTCATGGAAAAGTGGTATCCTGAATTAGTGACCTTGACCGATAGTGAAAAAGGAGACGCGTGTCGATTATGGATTCAATTTAAAGAAGAACTCACTCAGAATCAGTTCATAGATCAATGGATCAGTGTTTGGGCTGAACGTGTCAACAGAAATTGGCATTATGGAGACGAATGAACTACAATACCTATTAGATCATTCACCGTTATTAAAACCACTACATGCTCGTGTTTGTGCTAAAGATCAATTACCTTCAGAGAAACCGCATGACGTGAAAGCCTATATTGTGAATACCCATAACGGAAATCAACGTGGAGAACACTGGGTGGCTCTTTATTTAAAAGACAATAAAGCAGTGTATTTTGATTCCTACGGATTACCACCTTTCGAAGAGATTCTAACCTTTGTGAAAAAACATGCCAACAAAACTTATCTGTGGAATGCCATGAGAATACAAGGCGATATGTTACCGGTGTGTGGTGTGTATTGTCTATTCGCTTTGGATTTTATCTCACGTGAATGTGACTTGAACCAGATACTGTTAACCCGATTCAAACCGGACATGTATGGAAAAAATGACACTTATGTGACGCATTGGTTTCAACAATATTATGGTACTTATTACATGCATGCTCAATATGTGAACAAGTGTGGACAAAAGTGTTGTGCTCAACGTAACTCTAGACCAGAAGGTCACAACCGTTTGTATCATAGTATCACACATAGAAATACAACTCTTTATGGTGATCATTAAATGTTACTGTTTCATAAAATGTTTCATGTTGTTACTGTTTTCTTGTTACAAAAATAAAAGTTTAGAGAACTAGGTGTCTGTTGTCTTTTTTCTAAGTTCATAAAAATCAAGCACATGTCTGTGCGGTACATTGGCGCGTGACGCCATCCAACCCTAGGGTGACGTCATCCAAGCGATATGACGTCATCCAACCACGAGAGTGGGCCATACAATACTTACAATGCCTCATTTCATTCTGAGAACTCAAACACTCAAGATGGAGGCTTTATTCAATGAACTCAAAACAGCAAAACAACTGACTGAAAAACAGAGCAGGGTATGGCGTTCAATCAGTCGCTTAGCGGCTAGCATTGTTAGAAAAAGGGAACGTGATCTTCAATTCATTGGTGAGACTTTGAATACCATTGAAACCAATCGATTTCATCATAGAGAAGAACTGTCTCAAATGCGAGAGCAATTTCGAGATCAAGTCAGAGAAAGGCAGCGAGATGCTCGGGAACGAACGGCAAATAGACAACGGGAACAACAACAAGAAGAAGAGCATTGGCGCTCTACCGCTCAAGTTGAGTACACGGAACAACCACCAGAACAGGAATGGTCCTGTGGGGATCTAACATGTAGGCTCTGCTATCCCCCACCAGACTGCAAATGTGAACTATGTACCCAACCAGATCAGTCAGCAAACACGGTTTAAAAAACCACCAACGGTCCTTTTCAGGACCACCAACGGCCCTTTTCAGGGCCACCATGTCTTTTCGAAAGAAAATTCTCTCATTGTCTCAAATAAATATTTAGTCTATACACACACACACACAATGGTGCCAGAAGTTTCCTAAAATTCAATTCATACTATTTTGAGCACCCAATATGGATTCCAATTTGTCCCAATTTGTCACAATTTTGTTTACTTCTGGCACCGACCCCCTCTTTATTCTATATGACCCGGGTGCCAGGGTAACGCCTTATACTACTCATATATCGCAATAATAAAGCATTCAAATAAACAATAACTAAACACTGTACCATCTTTTTGTTCACATGTTGTCTCTAAATCACGTATAGAACAATCTACACCTTCCTCACACAACTGCTTCACCTGTAACATAGTACACATTGCTTTGTTATTGTCAGTGTACATATTTTAGTACAAAAATCACATGTTTGTATAAGTAGCAAATACCATCTAATGCGATAAAACTAAGAATTCTCGTAAAATAATTCATTTCTTTGCAATTTTAGCAAAATAGTTTGTATAACTTTCAAAGACTTAGAAATCATCACTCAAGTTTTTAAAAAACGTTTTTCTTTGGGGCTTCGTCAACCAGCGCCCTTTTCTGGATCCTCTTGGGGATATCCTCGCTCAGTTAGTGCCTCCACACTTAAAAATATATCATTAAGAATTACCCGCTTTATCACTCGATGCTCAAAATCTTTCTCCAATCTTGTAAGTTCTATCCTTCTTGTACATGCTACAAGTCCAGCGAACGTGAACGAAGCTGGTTGAATAATATCATGCGCCTTCTTAAGAGCTGTAAAATGTTTATACGTCTTAAGTGGAAATCAAGTAAATTCATTGTAAGTGTAGCGGGCTAACATGTTGAAGAGATAGTGTATAATGCCACATTTAGGGCATGTTTTTTGGTCCGTATTGCCATTTTAGTACTTGATAACCTTTATACACAATCCCTTCAATGTGCTAGTCCCCTATAATTGCAAGTAAATAACCTTAAATAATTTGGAAAGTTAAGGACATATTATCGATATCACTGATTAAATCATATGAAATGAAACTGAAAAAGCCGTCGACCAACTCACATTTTAAACACGGACATTTAAGCAATGAATGCGAACATTCTTCACAAATACATGGATATGTATAAACATTCACGAATCTCCTTATCAACCTATAAGCTGATCATGATTAACAATAAATGTTCATAATTTTCTCACAATACTTAGGTTGAAATTTACCTGAACAGTCAGACACTGGCATTTGATCTTTCGGTTCCCAAACATTATCAAAGGCACATTTATACTGATCTGCTGGTTTCAGAGCAAACTCATAACCCTCCTTGCAGCCAAAGGTACAAACAACACCATCACTATCTTCATGACATGTTCTGTTACCATTCAAAGGTGCCGGGGGATATTCACATGGATGAGCTGAAAGAGTATTATGATGCTACAATTCATTACCATAAAACTAGACACAATTTATTATTTGCAATATCGAAAGACTTTAGTGTCTGTCTGGTCTATTGTACACTTCTGTAACGTATTGAGTGTTTATAACAAGGCAATTACATTCTGAAAATTCAGTTTGTAAAATTAATTAAAGATATTTCTTATTGGCAAACACCGACTGTCTTGTATTGAAATCAATATGCATATTAGTAAGTTCTTAAAACAATTTGTATCCATACTTACGTATTATGTTTATTTTCAGCACGCATGTTTTATTATTACCACTGTTGTCATATGCTGTATAAACTACTTCCGTTTTACCCTTTGGGAAGAGACCTTGTGCATGCGATCTTCGAATACGGACATCCTCGCCTGAATTATCGCTAAACATGGGCTCCTCCCAGTCTACTTCAGCGTATGGTTCCGGTGATACAATGGGTAATGGGGAGAAACATCTATCTATAGTAGGAGGTTGCTTGTCTGAAACCATGTATTCTTCTATGATTACGTTGTAATGACATATTTCGTCTTAGCTACAGAAAGCTTTGTAAACATCTATTGTATTTCCATACTGGTACGATACAGAGAAATACAGATCTCAGAAAAAAAACATTTAATTTGTCTTAAACCACTTAAACCAAAAAGAATTAGATATAAAGCAGATTGAAGTATCACAACATTCATTTTGATTTTGTACAATCTACAATAACCCCTTCATTAATCTATTACATTCATAAGAAAAGATCTAAAGTAACTTATGTGTATGATTCAATATAATTATATGGTATGATATTATGATCAATAAAATTAATTTAGTGATATACACTAAACAAACAAGGACAACCTTTGACAATGATGTAGAAGTGACAGTCGGCTCCATTTTTGTTTAGATCTTCAGCAATATACGTGACCTTTGTTTTACCAATAGGGAACTTTTCTGGTGGCATCACGGCTGGTATGGATGATAAAATCGGTACATATCCGGAATTATCTACTGCCAGTGGTACCTGAAACCATGTTTTAATATTACATGTAGTCCAATAAACAAACTAGTTTCTTCAAAGAACAGAGTAACGATGTAAAGAATGGAATAGTTGAGTGAAGACTGCCTTCTCGGGTATTACTGTTTGTGTATGGTACAGATACCTTTGTAAATAAATACGTATTATTAATAATATGATTTTAACGTGCCCTTAAGTATTTTCCTGTGTGAACAGCCCTGTATGTGCTCATTTAATGTCAATGGAAATATTACATAATTCCGGGTTAAAATGAAAAACGAATGCTGAAAGTAGAAGACACCTTACCAACCAAGATACGGTTGCTGTGTTTTCATTCAAGTCGGTCTCAGCTTCTATATTATACGGGCACATGATAAAAGGCGGTGACGTATCTAAAACAGATGAAAAAATATCCTTCAATAAGTCATCAACTGTGATAGAAATAATACAATCGCACATGTGTGCATGTATATGATTGTTGTAAACATTTTATACTGTTCAGGACCACGCGGTCAAAATTACACATTAATTTTGTACATTGAAAATAACCAAACATATTTAGCAGCATTTGACCCCGTACACACTTGTTGCGTAATAGATGTTAGTCAAACTGTCCAAAATATACAATATTGGATTGCATGAGGTGCGTAGCGCCGAAACGAGTTCAATATTTCACATTTTTGACAGTTTTCGGCTTTTGACATGATGGGTTATATTGAGTGTATGAAAAATGATACATAGATTGTAGAAACCTCAATTGAAACATTATATTAAACATTGTCATATCAAGATAGCTTACTTTCTGGAACAAAACGGAATGATACCAATAACCAAATTAATAGCAATGTTCATAGGTGTCTCGTGCTGTGTTTTGTAAAATATGCACGCTTAATATTGGACTAACACATTAATTTTTGGATATTTGTAATATGTAATGAATTAAAACTATTGTACTGACAGAATAAAGGAAGACGTTACCGTATTAATGTCATTAGATTCACTATGCTACAAAATTATATTACCGACACATCGGCTGACGTCGGTCGCTGGTGTCCATACCCCTTCTGGTAGACATTGCTTACTGTGTGGACCAATCAATGAGTAGCCTGGGTGACACGTGATAGAACAGGCAGTACCAAATGCTACATCTCCAGCTGTACATGCCGGTGGATATATACTTCCATCTCTTACAACAGGTAATGGTCGACAGGTGATTTCTGAATGTAGATAAATATGCCACATAATAGTGATTGAAAATTTCGTTGATTAATCATAGGCAAAAGTCAGTGATTAATCAATTTAAACTGATTAAATAAGAAATGATCAAATATGTTACTATTGCGTGAATTTACGTCCCTTACACCAATCAAATAGCACAAAATCAATAAGAATTGAAGTATTAAATGATTTAACATTATTAAGATGTTTGAGTAAACATCACATCAAAATATACTGATTATTAAACAAACTACACTAGGCAAGAATTATGCTGCATTTACAGTTACAGCTCGAACAGCATCATCTTTAAAGTGAAACCTTGTAAGGTATGCAGTACTATAGTCAAGAACGACAACTATGTACAGAAATCAACAATCCGTTGACGAAATGGGAGCATCGTCATCGTCATGTCAAAGACCATTCGTCAATGATTCGTTGAATAAATGATTAATCAGAACATCACTACCACATAACACCCCTGTTAAATAGTTATTCATACACCATGAACTATTCATGAAGTACACACGGAATAGTAGAAGAAAAGTCATGATCTCATTGATGTTACTTGTGCTTTTCAAAAAACCCTACTGCGTATTTATTTGGATTCTAGATCGGTGTCTCACTAATGTTAATCAAGTTTAGATATTAAGTTAAATATCAAGACAGTTCATGAATTTATTTAGGCAATAGTACGCATGAATTACTATAAGGAGTTTATATTTAAAAGATAGCAATGATAAAGTTATATATTGGGAGAGAAACTGATATTACCTCTACATCTTGTATTTATTCCAGTCCAGAAGGCAATGGCGAGGCAAGTTCTCTTCCTTGACCCCACAAGTTTATAACCAGTATCACAAGTAAACCTACATACAGTATTAAAACTGAAATCGTCAGTAGTGCATATCATGTTTCCATTCTTTGGAATCATCAAGGCAGGACAAGTCTTCACTGAAAAGAAACGAGTACGCTTTTGGTACATGTTCGCAAGTTATTGACATTGAATACTAGTACACTTGCTAAACAATGGCATATACCCATGATACGATCTCCGTTGATACATAAATTGATAAAAATTATAAAAATGTGTAATTGTTTCGATGTCTAATTTTATATACATGTATCAATTAGAAGCATAAAGAGGCAAATAATAATAAATATATAAGCGGTTTGTTGTGCCGCATCACCCATATAAAGAAAGTTGCAATTATTGGTCTTTTAGTTTTAATGTATTTAACAACGACATTTCAGTTACATACGAAAGCCGTTTCAACTAACCATTTTACTGGACTCTATTTCTACCAGTACTGGCGTAATGATTAGAAATATTTAAGCATAATTATATAGCTTAAAAAACTCGAACTAAATGTATTTCATATTGAATTATACGATTATATTGTAGTACGAAATGTTTTAACATATCATGTAGGTTGCTTCCGAGCCATCTAGTCACCATTTAACAATCTCCGAATTAGAAAATGTTCCGGTATGTAAGCAGTGTTTATACTTACTGATACATTGTGTTGAAGTCCCGGACCATGTACCATCTTCACGACAAATCCTTAAGCTGCTACCACGGAGTTCGTATCCTGGCTTACATCTCAAACCACAGGCAGCATTGAATACATTCTTACACTTATCGTTCACAAAATAACCACTTTTTGGAACCTCGAGTACGGGACATTTCAACACTGAAAATATATCAAAATAATCAATGTTTCTTTTCGAGGTGAATTTGAAGTTAGATGTCGGTTTACATATTCAACAATTTAATGAGAAATTCAATTTATATTGTCAAAAAAAACATGTATTGGTTGCCCTACCAATAACGTTTACGGGTTGCTCTCTTGATGGCAATTTACATAACAAAATTAGTTTCTTAACAAAGCGATGGCTTACATGTATACAATGCTCAAGAAACAATGAACACATACAATTTAGATAAATATATATCCTTAAAGTCAATGAGAATTTGCTCATAATATTATATATATATTGATTATATGAATAAAATTACGTGGTTTCTTTATAACTGTAGTCAATTCAGTGTTTGGGTCCACCTCCGAGTAAAGGCAATATTGTCAATAAATGTCATTTTTTTAAAAACTGTCATTGATTATTCAGAACAAAATGACTTCCGAATAAAGACTATCTGTCAATAAAGGCCACATTATGTCTTTCCTAAGGTTGGCCTATGCTCACAGATTTCTCTGTACATGTGTTGTCACGTTGAAATTATTACATACCCGCACATCCATTGCCCTTAAAGTTTCTGTACCCCTTCCTACACACACATTGATGAACTGATGTGGCACCAGGTTCAGTCACGTGATTTTCATCAGGACATTTACTGCAGGTATAAACATCTCCGGTCCTTTTGTCAGCTTTATATGTTCCGGACGGACATGCTTGCAACAAAAAAATGATCAATGCATGTCATATTAGTCGTTTTATGATGTATATAACTGTACTATAACATATCATGCGCCGTCATTGGTAAATCAAAACTTTCTTAAACACACATTATAATTTTTGATTAATATCGAAAGTTTTAACATTTGCGTAATGAATATACATAGTACACCACTACACTTGAGCTTTTTTTTAAAGCCAGCAAAAATTACTTCACACTTCATTATAAATTGTAATCATATTATTACCTTGGCAGCCTCCTGTTCGAAGGCCATTTCCGAAGTAACCTGCCGGACACATACATTCATATTTTCCAGTATGAGTTCCACAATTACATGTAGCCACATGATCACAACAACCACGCCCAACACATAGACGGTCACATTTCTTTGCGGGTTGTTCAATGTATCGACCAGTAGTTAAATCTGTCAAAATAATTTGAATACTCAGTTTAAACCATTCGCATAACAATGTCTTCGTTCGTTTGAGTTTTACGCCCCTTTTCAACAGTCAGAGTCACATGAGGCGGACAGTTCATGATCACTTAGGAAGAATCAGTACTAGAACCCCATCCTCCGTAAGTAACTACCTACTTTCTTACATAAAGAGGCATGGTCGGTAGCTGGACTCAATCATAGAGAGCTTACAGTGATAAACCTTAACCACTCGACCATGGAGGCGGGTATTACGATGCCTAGACCAGTTTAAGGATTTCGGAAATGTTTATATTTTTTATAGGTTTCCATGATAGAAAATTACTTACCGTGAGATTTTTCAAAAACGATGACAATGCTTAGATTTATTGTCCTTATTTTGCATTTAAGTCTATGCGAGTAGCCATTTTTCAAAGATTATAGAAGGAAGATCCATTTCAAAGAAAACTCACGGTAAAGTGATGCAAAAACACAGTATCAATCAATTTTGATAAAGAAAAATATAAGTCACCATGCAACTTCAGAAATTGATAGTTTTCAACAAGGGAGACAACTCAAAATTTTATGAGGTAACTATAAAAAACTAGACATAACTATTTTGTAATTATAATAATTTATATTGTGTATAGCATTGATCTGATATGTCAGAAGAAAATCACTAATAGGATCCGAAAACCTTAAGCAAATTATGAATACAATTAACCTTTTTTGCTAAAGTTCTGTATATACTCATGTGGTTTAACAATACAATTAGTTACTGCACTTTCATATATTTTCGTTGGGCTAAATTTTCGTGGTTTTTACTAAAATGGCTATTTCGTGGGGACATAAATTCGTGGATTTTTTAATTTTAAAAAAAGTTTTATCTCTGCATTCAAATTCGTGGGGATTTGATTTCGTGGATGAGCCGACAAACGAAATCCCCGAAATTAAATTCCCAACGAAAATTAATGATTCAGCAGTATATAACGTAATGCGTTTTGTTTTATATACTTTAAGTAACAATACAAAAGTCTGTTAACATGTATGTCGATATGGAACTTGAGAGTTAGAGCGTAAAAGCGTACCATATTAGCTTCCGTATAAATATACAACGGCTCCGATTTGATAAATAATTCAAATCCGAAGCACCTTGAATGTAATTATGATTATGAACATACTAAATAGGGAAAATATGACAAGTTCGCCAGAAAAAAATGCAACTGCATGACATCAGTATACATGTAGTACGCTTCACTTCGTTCCAATTAACAGTCATGCATCTGCCAATACTTGTCCCTCCCGGGTAAGCGGCGGGCATACACGGGACTTTAGACACAAGAACAGATCCGGCAGGCGGGAATTTGTTCAACTTAATGACTCCGGGTCCCGGAAAATAGACTTTGGCGGGCTTTACATCACGGTCGCATTTGATACACAAAGTGTGCTCTAGGGTAGGGATTTAGACATATACGGTTGTCTCTAAGGTGGGGATTTATACATCAAAAATCTAAAAATGTCAAATTCCCTTGGGTCAGAACGCCGCCCCCGACCCCACCCCGGGCGATCAAAATATTGACAAGTGCATCAACGAATATTAGAACGAATCGCTGCACATACCTTCGTGGAGAGCTCGCTTTGCCAGAGCTTCGAACTCCTCGAAACTATCTAGGATGTAAGTAGATTCGTTCTTTGGATTCGACGCCATGTCATAAAGTTCCCTCACGTTACCATTCTGTATACCAAACGTGAATATTCTGACCCCATCTTTACGTAGAGCTTTAGCTTCAGGCCTAGGGTCCCCGCCGTTAGAAAATCCATCTGTTACTAGAAATATCGCCTTGCTAGCTGTACTCCGGGCATTCTTTAAAACTTTCTATTTGAATAGAAATAAAATGAAACTTCTAACGTTCCTTGTATACGATAGCATAGTGTACGTATACTGTTTAAATTTAATAAAATTTATTATCACTTTAGTAAAATAGACTTTAAGTTCAATGTCTAATAATTAATCAATTTGTTATGACAGGGTTGCAGTTATAAAATAACTTAAGATCGGTCTCTGATCTCAAAGTTAATTATTATCAGCCAAACATGAAATTACTAATACATGTACATCATTCTGACAGTGTAATTGACATCAATATGTATTTCAACAATAGCTCTATCTTATCAATCATAATTAATCCTTTCAGATTGGAATTGAGATTTAAGCCCAGAGACTATTCTCAAGTTTTATAACCTCAGGGCCAGGAGTCGGATGTAAATCTAAGTAATACCTTCGCTTCTAAAAATGCACCGAGGGTAAAGGTCCCGCCGCCAGAGTAAGATATTTTCTTCAGATCTTCTTCCAAAAGTGAACATTTGTGCCTATCAGACTGTTCTGCAGCAAAATAATCTACGTGTCTTATCACACGTCCACGTGACGAGAAGGTTATCACAGCAATACGTGTATGGTTACTATCAACAGTGAAATCTGATAACAACTTCTTGACGAATTTGATTTCCTCCTTAAAATTGTTTTTGCCGACGCTAGTGGAACTATCTACCAGAAATATTAAATCTATTTCTTTGTTTGCGGTGGCTTTAAGCTCTTTTATGTGCCCTGGAAATAAACAATAAACAAAACGTTGTAGCCATAACATGAAAGATTAAGTTATAACATATGTTTTACACGTGCTTTAGATCAGAATATATCGATCAAGATGGGAATAATTTAATATTCTCTAGAAATATTAACAGAGAAAAATTCGCATCTCCGGCTTTTCTGTTATTTGTTTGTAGATAACGAATTGCATTTGTGTGAGTGGCAAATCAACAAGGTGTACATTTGTACAAGAACGTATTTTAGTATTTTACGCGATTTCTTTGTTGTTGCGCGTTGTTGTTGTTTTTTCACATAGATGTCCCATGGACGATAGTAAAATGGATAAAATGAATTCCAAGTTCAGATTATACTACTAGAACCATGTGGCAACTTGCAATCAAATAATAAAACAATTAAAGCTAGTGTACGTATATTATATGCATAATTCGTGTCTTATACAACATTCTTGTTAAGACACTTAATTAGTTAGGTCTGGGTCGGGACTCTACATTACTAATGAAGAATCTCTGGTCCATGGTACTATAAATTTAAAAAAAAAACAGAATCTCATCGATAACAAAACCTGAAAGTGTTTCTTTGAATTCTATATTAAAATCAGACTACATTGTAACGCCCATAATAAGAATTAACAATCCGGCAAAGTTTTCTGTGTCTTCGATATTTTTAAACATGCAGGATTTTAAACGCAAATAAATAACTCCGATCTTAACGGTGCCTCAAAATCCATGTCTAGTGATTCCTGCACTACTAGTATCGTATCAATAAATCAATAAAAAAAACACTTAGTTAATTCGAAGACATAATAAATTTAATGTACAAATACCTTTAAGAACTTTGCCAAGGGTTTCAACTTTGGATTTAGAATCCACTTTGGTCGAGTATGGTTTCTGTAAATACAGATTGTAGTTAAATATTCGCGGCTCATCATCATCATCATCTTCAAACACAGAATTAAGTCCGATGCTAAATTCGACAGCGGTTAAAATCAACAACACCGACCACTTCATGGTGTAGGAATAAAATACCACAATAAATGCGCAATAAACTATCTCATAAAAATAACTGATATCGTCAATGTAACATCATGTTACTTTGTTCACGCGCATTCACTACGTTTCCTCTAATAACTATTCCGCAATTAACATTTTTATATGAAAATATTTCCTTATAGAAAATGACGTGAAACAAACTATGTTTCACTTTTATACAGATGATAGCGATCACGTTCTCTTAGTTTGATTTTGTTACCAGCCAATTGCGTCTCTGTTTACGCAGAAATCGCCGATAAGTAGATTTTATCAGTAGTGAATAAGATAAACTACGGGCTTATCAGTTCGACTTTCAGCTTGCCAATATATCAAATTACGTTTCATGAAATTTGTACGAATTAAATGTTTACTTTAATATATCTGTGAGTGTGTGAAGTAGACAGAGTACTGACTTTTATTCGTGTATGATAAATTGATTACATCATTTGTCTATGCTTCTACGTGATTCTTCATGCATATATATAGTCTATCAGAAATTTCTTTCTCCGAGTGTTCACTTACATAATGTATTTATTACTTATTGTCAATTAAACTGTATAAACTGTCGATTAATATACCCGAATGAGCAAATGTAGAGAATGTGTATTTAAAGTAGATTTTGAAAGGTTTTATAAGGGTGCAACTGATTTAAATAGTTATATTCAAACACAATCAATATATGAACATTTTAAGATACATATTGGGCAAATTTTCAGTGAACAGTGAATGTAGCTGAAAATGTATTTACATCATGCTTGGTTTAGATAAAAGTCGTGCGTATGGACGTTCGGACAAACAAATTAACGGATATAGATACTAGTATCTTAATGTCCGTACTTTGATGAGGTTTCAACGATATAATATACATGTACATTTTTTTGCAATTTTGAAACTTTCTGAGTAGTCTACCTGCGTCAATTACTCCCAGTTCGATCAAGTTAACTTCGCTACGATCACGCTATCATCAACATTCGTCCTTTGTTTGATGTTCTTCTTATTTTCAAATGTTGCAGATGCAAATGCTCAGTACTTGTAAAACAAAATTAATTATGTGTTAAAATTTTGCTAGTTAAGTTTTCATTTTTCACCAAAATTGGAGTTGACAGGAATAAGTCAGCTGAGGTGTATGAACAAACTGCAAGGAGAATTGGTAAATGTATAATACACGCAACATTATATAGAGATGTTTGTGCAGATACAATTAACATGCTCAAATACATTTTAAGCTTTTGTCAACTTGTTTTATATACGGATCGAATGTAAATTTAAAACACTAATTTATACACAGAGTCGAATTTCTAAACGTCATTCTTGTATTTGAAAGCACTCGAAGAAAATCATCGAACACTGGTTGCTTGGTTACCAGATGTACTTTTTATTCAATCCAAATCTTCCTTGGACACTTGGTTCTTTTGTGTAGATCGATTGTAAGTATTGTAAAATATAACAATTCATTTGCGAGCTTTCCAAGAATCAAGTTTAATATGTTGGACGTTTAGAATTTGGGTTCAGTGCATAGACTGTGCACTTGTATAATTATAATGATGTTCGTCCTCCGCACGAGTTCTTATCAGGTCGACGATGTACAATGTATGTTTGAAAATGAACGATAGTTCAGTTTTACATAGCTGTCGCTTGGTGCGCATGAATTTTTATACATGTATGTTACAATGTATTGCGTTTTTCTACATCCGCCAGCAATTGTTAAACTGTTGCAGTGCCAGTCCATGTATAAGTTCAGTTTTCGAGAGTAGTTTCAGTTCTTTGATTCTTTATGGCAATTAAAGCATTTATAAAGCATGTATGTATGTATATTTAAAGAAACGAGCGCAGTTGATATCGATCCTCAACAAAAAATACATTTGAAATGTGTATCCTAATGGGCAAACAATTAATATTTCCCGCATAAAAAGTTTCTCAGGTCAATGAACTCGCACTTTTATAAAATTGATACAAACATAATTATCTTACTAATCATGACAAGTATCAAGGACTTATATGCATGTATATAAGTCCTTGCAAGTATAATTATATCCTAATATTGCTAGAGTGTATAAACTCTAAATCCCAACAAAAGGTTCGTATGACAAAGTGATAAATTAATATATATTAATATTCAGATCAACTATATACTTAATTATCATCTTGAAACCAGATAGCTAGTGCATATATGTTGCCAGCATCTCAAGTTAAGTACAGTGTCAGATGCACAGACTTTATGTAACACTAGTTAGTCAGTAATTGTTAATAAGCTCTCTCTGTCTCTCTCTCTCTCTCTCTCTCTCTCTCTCTCTCTCTCTCTGTGTGTGTGTGTGGGGGGGGGGGTTAGATATCTGAATAAAATATCTTAGTTAGAACTGAGACCAATACACATATTAATCGGTCCCAGATTTATACAAGTATAGCCATTTTTCAGAAATGTATTGGTGTAAACAGGGGCGTATAATACAATCAGAGACGTCTCTGGTCTAAATAAACATACTTTAGCAACAGTTTCCTGACCTCTATCCGAGATACGTAGGCATCTATATTTATGCTGTTCAAAATAAAGTCGTTAAAATTTAAAGTGTGATCGCTCATACATTTGTACGTAAAATGTGTAATGGCCCGCGATGGTACGACTATTCTAGGTGCGAACTATTGGGTACGAATAATTAAAGGGGTGAAAATGCTTATAACATAGAAAACATAAAATACAAAAGACAGTGGCATTTCATTATTTGTTGATTATTAGATATCTAAGAAAACATGTCGTTCGAAATTGCAAAAATATTTAGTTATTATAATTCTACATTCTATAAATATCATTAATATTTTTTTGAATGATATAAGCAAATACGAATATCTCTGCCACGTCGTGTTTGACAGATTGACAAACAATATTTTTTACTTAATATCAGTAAATGGTTGTCTTAAAACTCAATGAATTGTCGGTCGTGGATTTAATTAAACGTGATTAGCTTAGGTATACCATAAATTGTTTCACCATTCACTAAAAATTGACAATGTCGCATCCAGGTTACAACATGCCCGATTCTGCAGCAATCTGCCGGTTGACACATATTTGTATGCATGACATATTTCTCGAGACCAATTAGTCTATTTCGATCATTTTGCTGAGTTCATTTTGTTGTAAAAAAAACGAAATAATTCAACCTGCATTGTCACTTCATTGGATTGTGGACTGTGTCATTTTGCCTTTGATATTCTTGTTTACAAAGTATACTGGCCGTCCCTATTACCGCCTACTTAACTCTTTACCAGTGTTAAAATGCACGACAGTACAAGTCTGCAATCATACCACCATTTAATCATCATAAGCAATACTTCTTCTTGTCGAAAAACATAAAAATACTCTCAATAACAATAAATAATACATCAACTGATCGCATTTCTTGACACACAGACGTCCATATTGATTTTTTGTTTGATGACTTTATTACCGCCTCTCGACCAATCAAATGCGAGATACGTAGTAACGCGGGAAATTCCTGTGTCAGTACTAAATTCCAATCAATGTGCGGACCATCTATCGTTTGCAGAAATATCAAAATTATGTTTTAAGAGATCTAATGCATTAAAATGCGTCACATTCATATAGCGGTGTTAGTTTGGATTGAATGCAAATGGCGGTATGAACGATAAATTGACTTGACTGTGGAAATTATATAAATCATTAATGTAAAATGTTTTAAAGTCGCGGCATGCCTTGTAAACAATAGTCTGGTTCCCTGCCAATAAATGCCACACGGAAACGGAAGTGGAGGAGACACGCATGCGCGAGTATTGTTATTATCCGGGCATCGGCGGTAATAGCATCACCACGGTAATAGGCGTACAAGGGATATACATATTCCGTTTCTAATTGACCATTGAACTTGCAAGTTTAGATTTCAGTGAAGTATCCCTTGTATGCTCATTTCCGCAGTGACGCCATTACCACCGATGCCCGGTTAATAGTAATGACTCGCATATGTGTGTCGCCTCCACGTCCATTTCTGCCAGGCATTTGTCGACAGGGAACCAGTCTATTGTTTACATTGCATGCCGCAGCTTTAAAACATTTTTCATTGATGATTGATATTATTTTTACAGTCAAGTCAATTTATCATTCATACTGCCATTTGCATTCAATTCAAATTAACACTGCTATATAAATGTGTTGCATTTTAATGCATTACATCTCTTAAAACAAAGTTTTGATATTTCTGCAAATGTTAGATGGTCCGCACATTGGTTGGAGTTTAGTACTGACACAGGAATTTCCCGTGTTACTATGTATCTTGCATTTGATTGGCCGATAGGCAGTATTAAGGTCATCAAGCGAAAATCAATAGGGACGTAAGTGTGTCAAGAAATGCGATAAATTGATGTATTATTTATTGTTATTGGGAGTATTTTTATGTTTTTGACAAGAAGAAGAATTGCTTAAATGAGAATTAAATGGTTGTATGATTGCAGACTTGTACTGTTGTGCATTTTAACACTTGTAAAGAGTTAGGAAGGCGGTAATAGGGACAGCCTGTATGCTGACCTATTGGAAAGGCCGACTAAACTAGTGACAGCTTTATTACACATTGTAATGTCTTTAGTTTTGCACGCTTGTAAAGTTTTTAAATAAAAATGAAAGTTATTATCACTGTCTGATTATAATGGCATATTAATAGAGCTGGGAGGTTTTATTGGTATATTGCGATATCGACTAGACAATAGAAATAATGTAGCGGTGTGGTATATTGTATTTATAAATTGGCTGGGATATTCACCAGCCCAATTAGCTCAGTTGGTAGAGTATCTGACTTGCAAGCAGGAGGTCGCGGGTTCAAGCCCTGCATTGGATACATTATTTTCCTCCTATTATAATATCACAATATTTTTTCAGCATATTGATATATCGGGTTTAGCTTAAATAATTGAACTTTATGTTTATTGTTGTAAACATAGTCCAAACATAGTCTTGAAATAATTTGTTATTCTTTACTGTAAATTCTCAATATATATCGCGATACAGCATGCACTATTATGATATATTGTGATACGCTTTTAAGGGCCAATACTCAGCTCTACAATGTAATTTTTATTAATCAAACAGTAAATAACATGCAAAAGCGTTTATGTCAAGCTTAATATACAACATTTAAACAGGTTTACATTATTTATTTCAGGGCATAATGGATGTGTTTTCTAGTCATTTGTATAAAACTGAAGTCATCTAATGATTCATGAAACATGCTGAACAAACCTGCACATACCCTTTGGCTGTGTTCTGTGGCCAATTTTATTAATGCTGCAGACAGGGTGATTATGCCAATTGCTATTGTTCCTATGACAGATGAGTTTAAATGGGACATGCATGGACAGGGATGGGTCCTTAGCTCTTTTGCTGTTGGTTATATCAGTAGTCAGGTATATCCTTTTAAAATACATTAATGAAATTATATCTTAAATGTGTTTAAATGTTCATCGTTATGCTATTTTCTAGTCTAAACTTATTATTTTGCTGCTTGTTTTAACATTTATGACAATGATTTCTTCCTAGTCTGTGTAGCATGTTGATACTGATGGTAAGCTGTTTCTGTTAATGTATGTGGACCAGAGCTTTTATTGATAGTAACATTATAAATGATTTTTTCTAGTCAATCAATTATTGATACCCATTTTAAAATATCAATGCTGTACAAAAATGAAATAATTTGAATGAAATATCATACTTGAAAAAAAGAAGTCCTATCTGAAACAGAAGTTGTCAAAAAGGGCCTTGTCTAAAATTGTATCGCAGCAATCTTTCACAGGTTGCCAAGAACTACGCACTATTGTCACAAGAGTATGCAAAACAGCAGCATATCTAACAAAAAGGAATGCAATTGTATATACAGCCAAACCTGTGTAACGGCCCCCTCCAAATGAAGGCAACCCTGTGAATAAAGGCTGTTATTTTAAAACCAATAATAATTATTTAGAACTCACTGACCTCCGAATAAAGTCCACCTGATGTTAGACTTTGTCCATAACTGCAACAAGTAATGATAGAGCAGGCTAAATGGAAAATGATACTTAAGCAGTATCTGCATAATAGATTTATTTGTTTTTGAATGTATAGACATTGTCAATATGTCTGCAAACGAACCAATGATGGCTCTACTGTGAAGTACTTAATATTAAAAGTTAACTGAATTATACTTACAGGTTATTGGTGCTAGTGCTACCAAGAAGTATGGAGGAAAGAATGTTCTGACTATATCTGTGTTGTTATGGTCTATGGCAACATTTCTTGTACCCATGTTTGCACATTCTATGTATGCCCTTGTATTGGCCAGAGTGATTCTTGGTTTAGGAGAGGGTTTAGGTGCGTTCAATTTTTTTCTTTCTAAAATGTTGACTTTAGGACAATCTTCAACATTATTTAGCACTAAGTCTTATGAATAGTTTACAGATATTCACACTGTGGTGTTTTATTATTTGTTTGTCTGTTTATTGAGCTTACCATTTGCCTTTGATTATGGTGTTAAAACAGGAAAGTTTAAGATTATTATGAAGATGATTCGTATATTTTAGGCTTGCCAACAATGTTCCACATATTTTCCCATGGTATTCCGAGTGAAGAAAGATCAAGATCCTTTGGCTATCTTGTAGCCTTTGGTTCTATTGGACAGACCGTTGCTTCTGTGGTAAGTTCATCTAAAAGAAAAGGAAAAAATCTTAATTTTGTTTTATCATTGGTACTTTTAAGTTTTTTAGATCAGCATTCTTGTCACAAATTTAAGGTTATTTTTACCAGAGCACAAAGTGCTCAAAGTGAGCTATTGTGATCAAATTTGTACATTGTCTGTGTGCCAGTGCGTCATCAATTGCTTTAAGCAGTATCTCCTTCTTAAGCAGTTGGCCAATTTCAGCGAAACTTTACAGGGATGTTCCTTGCATGAAGCTCTACCAAAATTTTTAAAAATTTAATTTCATTAAAATCTCTGGTTGCCATGGAAACCAATAGAAAAAAAATCAGAACTGGCCCCGCCCTGGGGTTTATTCTATTTCATATAGACTTATATAGGAAAATTTAAAAAATCTTGTTTGAAACCGTAAGGCCTAGAGCTTAGATATTTGGTATGTAGCATTGTCTAGTGAACCTTTACTATGTTTGTTCAAACTGTGGCCCTGGGATCAAAATTGCCGGGGTTGACTCTATTTTATGTAGGAAAATTAAAAATATCTTCTTGCCAGAAACTACATTGCCTTGACTTTAGATATCCCCAGGATCAAAATTAGTTCTGCCCCAAGGTTTATTTGATTTTACATGGGCTTCAATAGGAAAAATTTTTAAAATCTTCTTGACAGAAGCTACCATGAGCTTAGATATTTCGGATGTAGTATTGTGAAGTGGACCTCTACCAAGTTTGTTTAAATGGTAAAAATTGGCCCCGCCCCGGGGTCACTTGATTTAACATAGGTTCATATGGGGAGCGATATAGGGCCATCATGGTCCTCTTGTTGAAGTATAATTTGTTTGGTTCTATTTTGTAGTTAAAATTATATTTTAGATTACTTTTAAACAAAGCCAATTTATATGTACAGTCAAACTTGTGTAAGCATCCACCTACAAAAATATGCCATTCTCTTGAAAACTCTTATTGATTATTTACAACAAAATGACTTCCAAATGAAGGCCACCTGTCAGTAAAGGCCACACTATGTTTTTCTATAGGATGGCTTTTATTCTTAGGTTTATCTGTATTTTAAATATCAGTTTTGTTCTTGACTGCTGTGTTAACGAGTATACAAAAATGTACTTACACATACGTTATTATCTCTAAATGTTTGTAGATATGTCCTCATCTTAGTTGGCGCTGGATGTTTTATTTGTTTGGATCTATTGGATTTATCTGGGTGTTTGTATGGTTGTACATTTATAAAGAACCCAGAGGTTCAATTGATGAGGAGTTTGTTGAACCTCCTAAGGTGAGTCTATACTTACGAAGAGCATTAACGGTGTTCATTAGACAGCAAAAGTCGAGGGGCAAAAATTACCCTTAATTGATAATAATTTGAAGAGTTAACAAAATGTCCTTCTAATGTAATAGCAAAATTGACCCTTTGGTACAAAAGTTCAAGAGTCAGAAGCAATTATTTGTTAATTTCAAGAATGATTCTATTAAGGGTCAAATGAAAGCCCTGAAGCTACTTGATAATAGTTCAAAATGACATCTGCATAACAGAACGCTTTATATAATACTATATGATAATACTGCTGTAGCATAATGGTGTGTGGTAGAATACATGACTTAGTGGTATACTTACTGAATTATTCACGAAATGACATTCAATCAAGTTTTATGTGTGTATAATGTCTTCAAAGAAAGTGGAACAATTGTTTATGAAGAAAAAGATGGAATAACTGTTTTGAATTGTCGTTAAATTGAAAATATTGCCCTTCTATAATTAATCTTAGCATTTTTATTCCTATTAAAAAAAACTATTACTAAATCATAAAAAACAGCTGTTAGGAAGAAGCTTTTTGCAAATACGTGACTATTGGAGTATTTAATTACTTTTTTCCAGGTGAATAATCACAATGTGAATTGGAGGGAATTTATTAATCATTGGCCACTGTGGTCTATATACATTGCTCATTTTTCTATGAACTGGTCCAACTATATCATCATGCATTGGTTGCCTACATATTTAACCCGTACATTGGGTGCTGATCAAACTCATATCATGCTAACAGCTGTGCCTTATGTCATGAATTCAGTAGTTGGAGTAGGTAAGTGGATCTAATTTTTATTATCTTTCTGTGATCTGTCAAACCCATGCACTGATAACTATTTGTTAAGCTTGTGTTTTATAATTCTTCTTTCTATGATTTCATTTTTAAACAACAAAACAGTGTCAATGTCTAACTGTTAGACTTATATTTTTGTGGGGGTTGGGTGCTGACACAGTTTCTTTAACAAGTCAATGTGTTCAGAAAGGTCCAAGGATTCTCTTAATCAAATATGTCTGTAATAATACCGTTACATGTAAAAAGTTTCAGGTTGTAATCAATGGACACTGCTTCACGCTAGTAGATGTGCCCCTGTTGTAATAGAGTTACAATATTTTCATATTTTGTACCTATTTACGGGGTGCACTTTCTTTGTTTGTACATGTATATATATATATAGTCTAATAAATGCTATGAGTTAATTATGCCCCCTTCCACTGGTAACCGAACCTTATCTGGGCAATAACTAGACAATGATTTGGTTTAAGCTTCTCAGATTTGATTGGGAGGTTGGTCATCACATGTAGATGACCCCTATTGATTTTGAAGTCAATATGTTAAAGGTCAAGGGCACAGTGACTTTCAACACAAAACCCTTGTTTGACCAATGAGGACGATTTGGCCTACGGTTCTCAGACTTGATTTGGAGGTTGGTCAGCGCATGTAGATGACCCATGTTGATTTTAACTTCAGTAGATCATGGTCTTACTATCCAGTTGGCCTTTAGTTGGCATTCATGTTTCACAAACACTTCTTGTTATATTTCAGTTGCTGGTCATTTTGCAGACTCTTTAATAACTCAACATAAATGGACAGTATTATCTGTACGTCGTCTCATGACAAGTATTGGTCTTATGGGACCTGGCCTATTTATTCTGTTCTTTAGTGCTGTGACGAATTTACCTTTGGCTGTGTTGTAAGTAGTTCTTATCACATCATTTGTACATTAATTAGTCTTATATTTCAGGGGATATAATCTGATATAATAATAGACTGTGAATAAATTTAACATTTATTTGTGACTTGTAGAGAGATTGAACTTTTCCCATTCATGCTCTGAAGTAATCTCAGAATTATATTTTACATGATAATTGATTTTATACCAGTGAAGGATGATGGCTTTATTGTGTAGTTTAAAAAAACATGCCTTATGATGTCAACATGATCTATGCCCATCATAAATAACAAAGTGTTGAACCATTTTTTGCAGATTTGTTACAATTTGCCTTGGATTGAGTGCCTGTAATTCATCAGGGCATCTCAGTAATCATGCAGAAGTAGCCCCTAGTCATGCTGGAATCACATTTGCCATTTCTAATACACTAGTAAGTACCTAGTTCTGCAGTTATATGGTTAGGTTTTTCTATTTTTTTATAAAGCCTGGATAGTAATTCAAGGTTTAAGCCATATACTGTAAGAATTGAATGAAAAATGTTCAAAAAGCATTTAAGATATTTTAATGATGTACTCACTAACTGTATATTGCTTGTCAATTTTTTTCTGCACATTTAAGCAGCGTTTTGTAGATGTTCAATTGGACAGTTGTATGTCTTATAATTCTAAAGTAGACATGTATAACTTAAATATTACAGGTCTAAAGCGTAGATTTGAATGTTATATAATTCTATGTGTTATTTTTGTAGGCAACTATTCCTGGCATATTGTGCGGGCCTTTGACGGCTGAGTTAGTCACACAAAGTCATGGACGATGGTTTCCAGTGTTTATAATTGCTGGTGGTGTGAATTTTGTTGGAGGAATGGTTTATCTGAGTCAGAGTGCTGCCAGTCAATTATTATAGCATATATTTATTTTTAATTAGAACTAACTGAATTACCTAAGTCTTTCATAGATGAAACAGTGATATAATGGCCTCTTTACTTCACTCCGCGAATATATGTGTACGGTGATTTTCATTTCTCATGAACAAGTTTTTGGATTGTGATTAGCTTTGATTTGTGTTGATTTCTTTAACAAGTGTGATTTAACTTTTTTTAACTAATGGATTAAGTATTTCCAATGTATATACAGTTCATTCATTAAAGAAATAAACATTGGCATTATTAGTGAAAGTCATGAATTTTGCTCAATCATTAATAAACCTGCTTTCAATGATCATATTCTGACAGTTGGTACTTGATAATATGTTAGATCATGTGTACAACTATTTTTGCAAAATGTAAACAACAAGTTATGGTTGTTTGATTCCTCTGTCTGAACATTTACCTCATATAAACATTTTATGTTTGCTGTGTAGCGAAGAATATCTGAATTGTTATCATTTATATGTATGTTACGGAGAAAATGGTCAATGAATGTAAGTCAATTAATGTACATAATACAATTGTTTGAATATTATTTTACTATTCTGTTGCTTAGACTGTCTATTATCTGCCTTAAATATTCTGCTTCTTGGTCCACTGACTGATCATACTTTAAATGTTGTTTTCAACTTCCCATTACCTGTATTTTTATAGGTAAAACATTATGCTGAATTGTTTATACATTTCTATATGCCCGTTTGAAAAACGGGTTGTATTATGGGAATACCACGGCCGGCAGGCAGATTGGCACCGTCCACTCTCTAATTCAAACAGTATTATTCGTATCCCCACCAAATATGGAAAACTTTATGGCCGTGGGATCTTGGTCAAGTTCGATAACCAGCCCAATCGGCCCAGGCACTTCTGAGTTATGGCCCTTGACGGGCGTATTTTGTGACCTGGCACTCTTGTTCTATTTAAAATAAGTAGTATTGTTTCTTGACATTTTCAATCAGTTTAAAGCATATGTTAAATAACCATGCGGTTAGCGATACCTTTTTTAATATCATTTCTATAACAATTTCAATAAAGACTGAAATAAGAAAAAAATTGAACATATTTTATTTGGCTTGTTTGGTACCAAAAATGTTCATCTTTTTACCCAGAGTGCATTCAAATGAATAGCAATAATTTAATTTGAAGGAAATGAAAGCCAGTTTTCTATGTATTTGAATTTACATAAGGAGCAATTAAATGTCAATCAACGCTTATACATACAATCAAACTTCAACTTATTAAACCTAAACTTTAATATCATATAGGTCTTATACTGCCTTATACCAGCCACCGTGGTCGAGTGGTTAAGTTGGCTGACTTCAAATCACTGTAACCTCTCACTGATGGTGGGTCTTGGGTTCCAGCCCAGCTACTGTCCATGTATGGTTCCCAGGAATGATGGTGAGGTGAACTGTCCGCCTCATATGACTCTGATTGTTGAAAAGAGGCGTTAAACTCAAACAATCAAACAAATTTACTGCTTTAATGCGTGTGTATTTTGTGAATAGATAAAGGATTGTGTTTCTTTGTCTTCAGCTGTCCCTGTATTTGGCAGTTTAAGCTCTGTGCATAGCTGGTGTAAAATTAGCAAGGACAAAGAAGTTTCTTTACATGTTTTATATAAAATATCTGACAATGATGCATTGTTGTTGTCTGAGGATTTGTGTGATATTGGAAGTGCCCATGGAATAATGTTCTCCAACTTGTGACTTTCTGAAAATTTATTTTGCGTAGATCTTGTGTGCCAAAATACTCATTTAAATTATTAATGATTTATTGTTGGAATATTGATATGAGGTTTTGTGTTGATGTTTGGTAGGTTTGTGCTGAATATCATAAGTTGTATTGACTTAAGTGTTTTAACAGAAATTGAGGATGCTTGATAAGTATTTTAAACACTGTTGTGTATTTTCAGCTAGGTTGCTTTGTTGGCATAGCTTTTAATGTTACATGTATGAATCCCTCTTGAAAATTTATTTTGTGTTATTTCTGGTTTAACAGAAAAATTGTTTGCCAAAGTTTCTGAAAATAAGTGTTATGAACAACTTCTTTCTTGTTGCTTATTATATAATTGTTGTAATAAAATTATTCATCCCTCCATGATACAGTGACGATCTAGTTTTTAAAGGCATGTAAATCTTTGTTATGATTTAATACTAGATATAATTGTAATATTCTGTTTGTGTTTTATTTTTGAACAAATATATTTATATTAAAATCAATGGTGCAACTTTTACATATTTATATCAACTATTAAGTCTTCTAATATTGAGATTATTTTTCTATAAACTCCAGGATAATTTCATACTCTTTCATTATGTATCTGTGCTGTTGGTCATTTAAGACAGTTCTCTGTGTCTTGTATATTTCAAACCTTATTTTTTTGCGCTATACATTCTTTTGGTATTTACACTTGTTATATATAAATTTGTGCTAAGTGTTTTAAAAGAAAGTGTTATACATACATATTGTTGATGTAAAAATGACAAGATAGAATTGGAAGAAAAGTGTACAGTGTATTCCATTTTACACCATTGTAAATTTGTTAATAAAAAATATACAGTCAAACCTGTGTTAGCAGCCACCTTCAAATAAAGGCCAATCTGCAAAGAAAGGCCATTTAGCTAAAAACAATAAATTATTATATAGAATAATAAGTCCTCTGAATAACGGCCACCTGTCAATAAAGGCCACATTTGGTCTTTCCAGAGGGTGACCTTTGTTTACAGGTTTGACTGCACTTCATTCAAAACATATCATGTAGCCATCATTATTTGGTAATTGGCTCATTTATATTATAGATATCATGTTTCAGATAATTACTGTACAAAATGTTACAATTCAACTGTAGTTTCGTGAGCAAAAGATGTAAATAATTTATACTTTAATATAATATAATTTATAGGTCTGTTGTGTAATGTGGTTCAAAAACCCTCCATATTCATTATTTCATTTGAATGTAGCTCCATAAATATCCATATAATTATAAATGTGTTCCTTCATGTACATCAGTATTAAAGCCACATCTATGAAACTCTTTCAGATTTTTTGTCAGCTTTTAAGATGTTAAATGTGATACTTTCTCAAAGTATAGAAACTCCAAGAATTATTATTTTCTTCCTTTAAATTCTGAAAACCTTAATCTAAGTCAGTTTCCATATGTTTTATGTTTATTATGTGGTATTAATATAACAGGATTTCAAAGAAAGGATACAAGAAATGTTTAAGCTTTCATTTATGTCAGCTTGAGTTCTTGTAAATTGCACACTGCTAAATACATGCTTGATGTGACATGTACAATTATCTATTGTGGTCTTGTTGTTCTATCTTGATTCATGTTAAAAACAAGATATTTCCTATAAAATATGACCACTTGTTTGTTAGTATAATATTATATTGATCATTGTTTTATGTGTTTAATTTAAAACAAGCAATGTCTGTGCATGAATAATCTTTACCGACACTGCTCAACTTTCATAACTGGTCAACTAGATTTATCAATCGAAGACGTATAATGTACAAAATGTCATTATATTTTAGAATATGTGAATTTTATAATAGAATGAAGTGGCATTATATGCTTCCTCTGCAAAATATCAAATGAAGTGATTGTCCTAATCAAAATATATTTAGAGAAGATCTTGTTGACTGATTATAATAGTTGAGTGGTTATATATTGGCAATTTATGGCTCGCCAGTAAAATGTTATTTTCATTAGAATTATCCTCTTATACTCAAATCTATTGTTTTTAATGTTTTAAATTATTACTGAAAATAAAAATTAGATAAACATCTGAATTTGTGTTTATTGTACTGTGTTCCGAATCTTCGCGATTCTCCCTAAGTGAAACCTTGTAGTACAAAAATGTGGTGTAAGAAATCGTATTTGTCTGTTGATCAGAGATCAGTGACACATGTCCAGGCTACATGTATATACAGTAAATGAACTAGTAATGAAACTAACCATACAGTAGCATGAATTTGATGACTGCTAATGCTATCATGTGACTATAAATATGACCTACAGTTGAATAACTGAAGTAGCAATGTGACAAGAGCAAATACTTAGTAGTACAGTCATGTATATTGGTGCATTTTCACTAAACACCAGTTGAATTCCACTTCTTAAGAAGTTTAATACACAAGAATTCACTAGGACAGATGTTTTTCAGTGAATATGAAGAAAAAGAACAAGTGCTACAATAGGGTTAATTTGTTTTTATTATCTAACCAGCTAGAATAAATAATATGCCCAGATCAGTTCAACCATTGAATGGAGAAAGCATTCCTTTTACATGATTACAACTAACATCAATAATACAAGAAATAGCAAGTAAAAACATACCTGGCAATTATACAGCTGTAATGACAGTCAAAAAGGGCTTAATGCCAGTCTGAAATAGCTTCTAACAGGCCTTACTTTTATAAGATTGATGTTTGTAAAACTGTGCCTAGTTCACAATCGTGTATGGTCTCACACAGAAGCTACATGTATGTACAGTATTTTACAGGAATCTACATCAGGTTGCATTGCAACATTTTCATACATAGAAGTATGACACAGTTTTATAGATGGATAACAAAAAAAATCATATACTTCATTTATGGTTTAAATAGTATTCTAATTTTATCATTAACAATAAGAATTTCTAAAAAAATGGACATCATCACAGCAGGATGGAGGTCAGTAGAAAACCTTTTACCAAAAAGAAACTAATTAAAGTTACAATCATTTATCTTTTCCAAAGAACATTTTTTCTGTATTGTCATATATTATATTAGCTAACTCAGACATATCCTCCTTTCTGGCTCCAGCCATGACCTCCAGAACTTGACTGAAATAACAGAAAAATAACAAATACCAGTATATTGTGTAAGAGTTTATTTACTCACATAATTCAATGAAATTGTAGTAAACTACACTACTTGAAAATGGAAGACCTTCAAAAAATTATATCTTATATGATTTATGGTCATTTTATCAACAGTAATGTTATACACTTATTTAACAGTTTTCAAAGTATTTTAACAGCTTTCAAAGTATGTCTCTTAACACAATAAAAACTATTTTAAATTTGTACCAGTATTAAATATAAAGAACCAGTGGTTAGTGTACTGGACCCAGAATCTCAGTTATGGCACATCATATCCTTCTATGAAAATTTTACAAAAAGTTTGATTTTCCTCCAGGAAAAATAGATGAAAAACAGCATTAAACCCACAAAAAAACAATATTATAAAGTTTGGAATGTTAAAAAATTTATAAAATCTTACATGACAGTGGCTGGTTCATTCCTACTTTTCACCATACAGCCTTTCTCCCAACGTTCTTTCTTCTTGGATGGAAACTGTGTTTGTACAAACTTGGAGCTAGCATGAGTGTTTCTTATATCACACCAGGGTGCATCTGTGGACAGATATACAAACACAAGCATTACATCATGTACATATACTTGGAATTAGGATATTACTATATTAGAATGCTTTCAATTTAACAAAGACTACATAATATTTCTAGTACTCAGTATATACGGTACATATAATTAAATCATACATAGGGTGATCAATATCATAATAGCTCATAAGCAAACTTTATCAACTTAAATTTCCTTCTCCCCACCCACTATCTTAAATGGTTGATAATTTAGTGATTTCATACCCTGAATACTTACAATGTAATGAGGATAGATCATCATATCAGCAGAATACATGATTATTTTCATTATATCCAGAGTGTGACATTAACTTTTTGAACATGATAAGTCAACTGGGCTATGGTCTCCAGAATTTTTATAGCCCATGCTACCTGATGATAGCAGTGATGTAGTAAATGTACCAAACACCTTATTTTGCATTTTACCAACTGATTCACGATAGCCCATCAGGGCACAGGATGGGAATTTTTAACAGCCTTGAGTTTTTTTAATAGCCTCTGGCTATCAGGCTATCATTAATGTCACACACTGTATACTTTTTATCACAATGTAATAAAAAGGATTACATTTTGTGAAATGTAAGCCAAATTAGAAAGTCATCAAAGGTTAGTAACAATTTATGGAAGATAAAATACAAACATGTACCTGTTTCTATCATAAGTCTATCACTTGGTATAGAACACATGACATCAATATTATCCTGTGTCTTCAAAGAACTAAAATATATATAAAAAAATGTTAAACAATTATTTGCAAGTTATTTTGTTTTGTTTTTTTTCATAGAAGTTAGGAAGATCCCAGCTTTACACCTGGGTAGAGCCACTGACCATCCCTTAGCTACATTTGTACCTGGATAGCTTCCTAACATGTGAAATTTGTCTACTCCTGGGTGAGAATCAAAGTCAGTAATTACAAGTCAAAGACTCTGACCACTCAATCAAGACGGCCCTTTATTTCGGTTTTTATAAAACAAAAAAATTTCCCCAGAGGTTTTGATCAGTGACATAACTCTGAAGCTGACATAGGTAGTCCAGTCATCATCTCTAAAATCACAATGAAAGTTAAATATAATGCATGTATAGTTACCCAACTACCACATCAGTTTTAAATGCATGTGTTCAGATGTTAAATGTATTGAACAGCAACTCACAGATGAATTTTCAAAACTATCAAGAGAAACAGGGCATACTTCAAGCAGTAAATTGTATATCAGAACACTGAAGTATAACCAGAATTACCAGATCTATTACAAAATTAACACTAACCATCCATTTATTCCAATAAATAATCCTTGATCTAAAATCTCAGCAGCTTCTTCTTTACTTCCAGTAAATGAATGTACCTAAGATATTTTCAAAAAAGAATTAGAGAGTACAAATCTACAGGATAACAGCAAAGTGCTTGCAGCATAGAACAGACATTAAAAGACCTTCCATTCCTCTAAACACACTTTCCTGGTTAGTGACAGAGGCATTATGTTGAAGGCATTTATTGTAAATAAGCAATAAAGTTAACACAAGATGCAACAATGAAATCAATGTGACATCATTGTCTAGAGGTACAAAATAAGATTTCTTATCTGACAGTGACTATTGATATTAAATCCTGTCAGTGGCAAGATTTATGGACATCTACACTATCCTTGAGTAAGGATAAATACTGATAGCAGTCCATGAAAACCAATGAAAACTAACTGATTTATTAAATCAAATGATAGTACTAAATCAACAACCAATGAAAACTAACTTTATTTAATTAATAAAACAATGTATCAACTTACCACGCCACCTTTAATTTTATCTCTGTGTCTTTTTATTATAGCAGAAAAATCAGTAGCAGCAGCTCGTGAATGAAGAAACAATGGTAACTGTAAATGTTCTACCAGTTCAAACTGCTTCTCAAAATATCTAAACATTTATAAGACATGTAATAATTCATAACTACAACAAGAATGCCAGGTCACAAAATACGCCCATCAAAATTCATTTTTCTAACAGTGTAAGGAATATATAACAAAGATGTATACATATTGTTATTATATATTATTCAGTTGCTTTTGTACATGTATAAAGAGTAGGGCTTTGAAATATCTTTTAGCTATAACATTGAGATAACATCGAATCACTTGACAAGTCAATAGTTACTATTTATCTGCTAATAATACTCAAAGGTCAAGATAAGCAGTAATCGAAGATAGTTACAAATACGACTTTGACAGCTTCAAACAGTTAGTGATATTATGTACAAGAATTGAATAATCAGCAAGTGTTATCTTTAGCATTTTCAGAATCATATTAACATGTATACCATACCAGTAACTTATTGAATAGCAATAACATTTCTAAATGCAATAAATATTAACATAACTTACTTCAATTGTGTTTCTTTAGCAGTAAATTGTAATCTGTCATAATCTAAAAATAAAGAAATTTTGATTAGGAACAAAGAAAATCAATCCCAAGAAATCCGTTTACTAGTTTCAACTTTTTTTAATTAAATCATAATTATTAAAGACTTAAGGAAAGAGTTAAATGCAAAACTCTTCAATAAGTTTTGAAATATGTGCTGGAATAGGATGTGATGATGTAGCCACTTAAGTGGTAAATTCAGATCCATGAGATCAAACTCACATTTTTGCTGGACAAGGTTATTGTCTATGTAGAGGAAATATGACTTTTAATTTAAAGAATTTGAAAAGGAAGAAATTTATGGTAACAAAAAAATAGAAAAGTGAGGAATTTCATCATTTTTACAACAAATAAAATATTACCAAGACCAAATTCTCCAATAGCAACTATCTTCTCCTTATTCTGTGCAGCAATATCAAGCAGTTTATTCATGTAATCATCTGGATCTCCACTCTTCTCAAACTCACAGGTTCGTGTTGGATGGCAACCAATTGTAGTGTATAACTCTTCTACAAAATAAATGGATATGTAAAGCATTGTCTAGGCTGCAGCCATGGTTCAGTGGTTAGTACACTGGACTGGTGACTTGGCTTTTTCGAGATCAAATCCCAGTCACAGCATGTCATACCCTTCTATGAAAATTTGACAATAATGGAGAAGTTGCAGTCTGGGAAAAGTGGTTAGGTGAACCGGCTGCAGTATATAACTGAAATATCATCGAAAAATGGCATAAAACCCACTGAAATAAACAAACAAACAAAGGATTGTTTGCAACAAAGTATGTATAATCTGATAATATCCAGGTAAGAGTTGTGAAATTTTGCTCATTTTGTGACATAATAATACCAGACATTGATGATGTGTTTAATAAGAGCGGAAAATTCAGCCAGGACCAAATGGATGTTACTGTATGCTAATGATAACTTCCAAAGCAATTAAGTGTTAATTCTATAATTTCTAAAACAAAATGATAAAATATACCCTGTACATATATAAGTTGCTTAATAAAGAAAGTTACTTGCCATACAAGTTTACCAGAAAGTTTAAACAGAATCATTTGAGAATGCAAAAGTATTCTTTGAACAGTTGAACTAAATAGACTATCAAAATAATACCAGAAATATTCTCTCTCACCATGTTTCTGTACTAACTCGACTGCTTCAACAGCATCTCTCAAACATCCTGCAGTAACCATTATCTGAAATACATTGTACAACATACATGTATGGTTATATTATAATTGAACCCGGCTTTCATATTCAGTCAAGGGAATGGCTAATACTAACTGGTTCCCCGGGATCATCATGATAACTCTGAAACATTCACTAGATGTAAATTCACTAGATGTAAGGGGGAAAAAGGAAAATTAGAAGGTGAATAACATAATTATAATTATCAGTATTCAGTGTATAACATGTATCAGTATTAAAGAATAGAACAGTGCTGTTATAATATTGCCGTATAGTCAGCTTCCTGTGAATCAAGAGTTAGAAATAGTATTTAGTATAACCATTACTATATTTGATCCCCACACTGACTTTTATTATTTAATATAAAAATTAATCAGTTTTAAGAGATAATTGATACACATCGCTGATTTATTATACTACCTTGAACAATAAACACAATAAAATGATGTACCTTTTCCAGTCCAACATCTTTAGCCCTCTTTAGCATGTCAGTGAAATCATCTGCAATATCAATGGAACAGAATTAACACCATATCAATACTGAATATGATAGGTTAGTACATATGCTTATGATTTACGCCAAACTTTAATTCCTGAAATTATTTGAAATCTAACATTTGCTCTGTGTTTTATTGGTTTTGTATACCATCACATGATGCATATATATATTGTAAGAATACTGTATGTATAAGTTACAAATGCTAATAAAATATCTATCATTAAAAGCAATAAATCAAAACAGAAAGCTGACTTAACTGCACCAAACAAGAAATTGGATTATGCAAAAGAAATTGGAAGACAGCTGTATGTGACATGAATATTAAATACATGTAGCTCTATTATCTATAAGCAGTTTTATTTCCCTTTTGTAATCAACCATACCTTCATGTGCTTGTTTTCCTCTATAAAGACCTCTAAACACAGGATCTTAAATAAATTGGTAGAAAACAAAAATAAACTATTTGACTTGACTAGGAATGAACATCTAATGATAAGTTCAATAATAACAGTTATCCAAGCATTTATTGTAATGATTTAATATTCATACTGGTAAATAAATTAGCCATGTAAAACTAAATGCAATCACTATAATGTAGAATTTTGATCTAGTTAAGTGAAGGAAAACTTACCAGTTAAATTGGCCCCAATATCTGAAATAAACAAAGTAATGAATCAGTATAAGAAAATGTTTAAGCAACTTTAACTAAAGATGGAAATCTATGAATAAATCTGCAGATAAATTTCCTAGTTACAATCAAAGCAAAGAAAATAAAATTGATTCATAAGTACATGTATTATCCTAAGATAATTTACTCCTTTTACTTTTAAATCACTATTTCCTACATTTCGAAGTTAGTTGAGGGGTCAAAATGTCTCAACTTGAGGGGCAAAGAGGTAATCCTGTAGCCCTGTGATCCCCAGCTGTAAAATGCCACAAACCCGGAGCTTTCTGACCCTTGACAGCTAGATGTGATACGGACTCAATCTGAGGAAACAACATTACACTGAATTGACTGTATCACTTCTTCTTCCATTACGGGTCACATTCAGCAAGCTGAATATTATACCAGGTGTACACGTAAAGAAGGAAAATAAAGGTAAAAAAAATCATATGTAAAGGGTGAGGATATAAACAGAAGAAAGAAGTTAGACATAGAGGGTGGCTTGTTGTTGGCACAGATGGCCGCTACAGAGCTGACTTGGATTCTTCTGGTAGGAGGTTCCAGTCACGAATGGTGCGGGGCAGAAGGGCAGAAGGGCAGAAGGACAGCTGTCTGGTGAGGGGACTGTTAGGGCTGTGGCAAGTATCCGAGTACTCGGGTAATCACAAATCAAATAGAAAAATCGAGTATGAATAATCGTCATTACTGAGATTTGTGGTTCGCAATCTTATTTTCTAACATAAAGTGTATTCCCTTTTCTCTGAATATATATTGTCTCATCATAGACTACTTTGTTTGCCAAGAGGTCCAGTCGGATCTTTAAATATTGGGTCATAGACTCAAACCAGAAAATGATGCTGGTAAATCCATTAATTGGGAGTACGTATAAAATTAAGCCATAGAACAATTTATATTGATTTACTGGTAACTCCATTATTCCTACAGTAAAAGAAAATTAAATTTAGCTGTCTTCAGGACTGCAATGTTGAAGTTTTTGATGGGTTACTTGATAACAAAAGATTTGTGATTCGATTTGTGGATCGCAAGTGTTGAATCGTGGATTGGATCGGATTGCCACTTACCCAACAATCCACAGCCCTAGGAACTATGTAGGAGTAGGCATCGCTTGTTCTGCTCTGTTAAGTAGGTTTCTGTAGGTTGTTTCCAGGATTAATGGCTACTTCGTTGTTAATGCAGGGATTTTTTGGGGCGATTTTATAGCCAAAATTCGGTCATATTCCCAATGGAAAATAGTATCTTTTTTTCCCAATTCTCAGACAAAAATTCCCAATCCCCCAGTTATTAATTTTATAAGTTCATTAGCATCACTATTGGTAGTAAATATCTTATTCTACTACTGTTTTATGGGAGAATAAGTTGAACATTGCAAAAATTGTAGTTATACATTTTTTCCCAATTTTGATTAAAACACCACGAAAATTCCCAATACCAAAAAAAAACCTGTAATGATCTTGCAGAGAAATATAAGTCTGATTTCTTTCCTTTTTATATCTAGAGATTGTCATTCAAGTTGGCTGATCATGCCTGTTACACCGGAGCGGTTATGACATCGATGAGCAATGGGTGACAAAATCTTGCAGCTCGCCTTTGGATCTTCTCTAGTCTGTTACTGTCGCCTTTCTCATAGAGATCCTATATACAGCTTGCGTATTCGACACAGGGCCTTTTAAGCTTTAGAACCATGGCTTTGTAGGCAGTTAATTCCTTTGTTTAGGTCGATCCAAAGTTGAGATTGCGCCTAAGGAAACCAATGGTGCTGTTTGCTTTTGCTGAGATGTTACTTATGTGCTGTTAATTGTACACCCAAGGTATTTAGTAGAGGAGACATGTTCTAGAGGTTGAGACATGTTCTAGAGGTTGGAGACATGTTCTAGAGGTTGGAGACATGTTCTAGAGGTTGGTTGTGGATATTTAACTGTGGGATATGGGGTTCCTTTTGAAGTTGATGGAGCGAACTTGGCATATGCTGGGGTGGAATTCTATCTTCCATTTGGCCTCCCATGTGGCTAGCTTGTCTAGGTAGGCCTGTAGGTGTTGGCAGTCTGTATCTAATGCAACTGTCAGATAGGCTATGGTGTCATTGATCAGCAAATAATCTGACATTTGATTGGAATGATACTTCTAACTGTAAGAGAATATCAGCAGCACAATGGCACAGTTCAAAACCGCAATTTAATAAATAGTCAATATATATTGAAATGATTTCGGCACTGAAATGAATTTGAGTGGATATATACGAGGTTGTAAACGGCTCACCAATAAATTTAAACATTTTTCTCATGGGCGCAGCCATTTTGAAATCTTGATCACTGAATGCTTAGCTCTGTGCCTAAAGTACGTAAAGTAGCGTAAAGTGGCGTAAGGAGGCGTAAAGTGGCGTAAAGTCGGTATCAAATGGGTTAAATGGTAGATTTTGTCGTAGGAACAAATATTTATCATATACCTATGCAAAATGAAGAATCAGAAATGTTTATACATGTATATGCATTATGAAACCCGCACAAGTATACTTTAAAGAGGTGTAGGAATCCGGGACAGAATACTCATTTTTCATTTTTTAATTACACTTTGGTTTTTCCTTTAAATGCTATAATATATGATATGTACATAAAGCTGCTATAATCAGCTTCAATTCGATACCAAATTTGTCTTATTCTACAAACCAATTAAGAAGTTATGAATGGATCCGTAACACCCCATTATTCCCTATATATATATATTATATTATATTATAAAACAGATAAAATATATATATGGTCATTCTGACCATTGGCACTCGTTTCTGTGATTTTTATACGTTTACAGTATTTACGTTTTTCAATTTAACTCATCAAACAACGCAAATAACATCTGTAAACGTGTAAAGATCACGGCATCGAGTGCCTATATGATTCTGACTAGAAATATAAGAGATTAGACTCATAAAACAATTACTTGACCAAATTACTATCATTGAAACCCATCTATATAAAACAGTCCCTAGTTTAATAGTCTTGCAAACACAAGGGAAAGTCTGGTAAAATTGTATATTGTATATATATACAGTAGAAACTCCCTAACCCGAACTCCCTTTGGCCTGACCAGAAAGTTCGGACCAGAGAGGATTTCGAATTAGAGAGGTTTTGTCCATTTAGAGTTTGTAGGGAAGATTTAAAGTTTGCAATTTTTTGTTACGTGTTCGTTAACTAAACGCACTGCTGAGTGATTTCGTTGGTATTCATGAAAAAAAGTACATGTAGTTTTGTAGCTTGATAATTATTGAACATAGCTTAAACAGTTTTATTGTTTCCCGGTTTCTCAAATGTTTATTTGACAAATTTAAAGGCTAAACATATTAGCAAAGTATGACCTTTTTAACATTTCCAGACTATTTCTTCGTTGATTTTCATGAATAAGATCATGACAGAAACATTCTTCTAGTGCATGACTGAAATATTCTTTCCCCTATAAGCTTGTTTGTTCAAGATATGGCAAACTTTTCAAAAATACGTATCATTCTCAGTTTAAAACTGCACACGACCCGGGGTGAACTCGTCCATGCATATGTTTATGGCTACATGTAGGTCACTGAATGTGGCAATCAAAGTTTTCTATCCGCAGTTAATAGTACAAAGACCTACACCTTCAGAGTGATGAATCGTATACGCTACTGGAACCACCTTTCGCAGACCCAGAGAAAGTTACAATTAACCTGATGTGGACAAGTTTACGTCTGCCGACAAAACCCTCAACATCATGTGATCCATGGAATCTTAATCATATACATGTAGTGCCCTTGGTATACAATGTTACATGAGGACCTGTACATAATATGGTTGCTTTCCGCGCAAGTACCGAATAGAGCTACGTATCTGAGCATACAACACTAACAACAAATAACAGATATGAACATCTCATCAACAAAGCCGTTATTATTTATTTCATCTTCCTTCATTGTAAATACACCTAGATCTGTGTCTTTAGTATACAGTCGAACATGTGTTAGCAGTCACCCCCGAATAAAGGTCATCCTGTGAATAAATGCACAGGTGGCTGTATCAGTGTTTGGTTCACTGAGCTTATATCACTATCAAGGTGAAAAGCCTACTATATGTCTATATGCCAAACAATGTGGAACATCGCATCTCGTTGTTTCAGCATAAAAGATGTGCGCTGAAGGAAAATTACAACACACTTAGTGTCATTCAGATAAACTATAAGATATTCATTCCTACCGAAAATCTCATTCAATTACATCTAATAACTGTGAAACGGTAAAATTGTGTTCCTTTCGTTATTTAACTTCGCTGCAAGCCATTTTGAGTCAAGTGCTAGTGATATATCAATAGTTAAAGCTTTTTACAGTTATTAGATATACATTTGTACATCTTTTTTTCTTTTTTTGTAATTGAATGAGATTTTCGGTGGGGATGAATATCTTATAGTTTATCTGAATGACATGTGTAGCTACTTTCCTTCAGCGCACATATTTTATGCTGTTCACAATACATAAGTTTGTATTACTTTGTATGTTTCCATCAGTAAAGTCACACTTTTAAATTTATTTCAGTCGCTATGTTGCAATCCTCACTATCAAATTTTGTAAAGTTCTCCATTCTCCAACCAAATCTTTAGATATTTAGAATGATATTCATCACATCAGAACATGATCAAACTAAATGGTCTGTGTTTTACTATTTTCTGTATTTTATCCGTATCCAGTGATGCAGGATCACGTTATCAATGAGTTGTGCACACTGCCCAATGTTCACTTAATCACCATTGCTGTTTCAAACATTCCTGGAGTTTGTATCTCAAGATCTTTCTGAAAGACATGAACTCCTAACATAACAGTGAGATCATGACTAAATGTATGGACTCCAAGATGATTCAGGACAAGAAACAAAAAGGAGTTAAATTATACAAGACTCAACAACTACTAGAATAAATAAAACCTTCCATTTCATAACTTCGACCATTGACAAGTAAAATGATAAGAGGCTAAAATGGTTAAAAGTTGTTTAAAAGGATATTTATGCAATATTAAAATGTTTAAAAGTTTAAAAGCGTAAAATAATAAAACAATAAAATGATAAGAGACTAAAATGGATAAAAGTTGTTTAAAAGGATATATACAAGATTAAAATGTTTAAAAGCATAAGATATTAAAAGAGTAAAACAGTAAAATGATAAGAGACTAAAATGGATAAATGTTGTTTAAATTTAAGGGATATATACAAGATTAAAATGTTTAAAAGTTTAAAACGGAATAGTTGTGGAATAGTATCGACCCAATACCATTGGAGGATATTTGCATATTAATGAAATAGTAATGGAATAGTGTTAAAGATTGAACACAATTAATGTACACGCAGCGAGAATATTCACACATATGCATGTATATATGTGCTCAAACCAAGTCATGAAACATTATTGAGTATAGATTATGAGTGCATGTAAATAAAGCTTGGAAAATCTTGTGAGTGAAATATGGATGCTAAAATCTTTCATTACCGCCAACATTCTATTTCCAAAACAAATAATCAACAAAATGTTCAGTGAGACTAGAATGCTCAAAGTTACGTAATTTTGAATAATGTAGCACTGAATGTAAATATTAAAATGTTTGCACATGTTGTGCATTATATTGATCAAAACATTGTATATGGGTATGAGTTGACTATAATTAAGATATTAGTTGACCTGAAACCGATTCTATTGTTAATTTCTATTTTGAATTTGAATTAGTAACATACCAATTATGTCGATGAAAGCTAATTTGATCCATGTGAACTTTACCTTTATTCGCCGTTGACATTTCATGATTATTGATCCACGTTATAATGGTCGACAAAATGTTTCACTATACATTCAGAATTTGTTTGAAATAGCCAGGTTTTCACTTCCGCTATTAAATTTACTTTTATACTGGGAATCGGTAATACAGAACAACACAGTGTTTTTTTCTGATAATCTTTTGACTCTTACATCGACTAACCATATTATATTTGATATAAACTAACTAATTGTCAGCGAGCGAAAAGAACAATGTTTTTTTCTTAATTGACTACTGTTTAATGTATCTGGCTTGGTTATAATCGCTAAAATAACGTAAAATGATATTTTACTTTACTTACAAAGATTAAATATCATACTTAAATACCAAGCAACAAAAAAGTCTAACCGAACGCTCAAAAATGGTTTTTACTGCGATAAATACTGCACCCCTTTATGACTTTTCCTTATCAGCGTTAAACATCTCTAACGTAATATGCATTGTATTGGTACGATATGATAATATAAATTCATTAATGACAAAATTTTGTTATAAAATATCTTCATAGACATCAAACCTGGGCGTGGTTTCAATTATGGAACCGTAAACATTAGCGATTTTGATTGGCTATCAAAATTGAATGGGGTGCGACAAATTCGTTGATTTCATGAGACGATAATGATCAGACACTTTAATTGTTCATTACTCAGCTTAAAAAACACAGTAGGTATCATTTTCGAATTAAGATTGCCGTATTATTTGATGACGGATTTCAAAGCGGTTTTCGGTATTTTGTAGCGGAAATGTTAATCTAGGGAACCGTGCCTCAGAATAGCGATATTTGTTTTCATTTTTTATCTATGGTGTATTACGTAATAAACCTTTAAAGTATCTAACGAACCGAGGACGTTATAAAAAAAACTGAGGCACGGTTCCCTGCATTATACATTTATAGTGATTTTAAGGCTATTTGTTATACATGTAATATATATTCCTAAATACAGAGTAGTTATCGTTGTTCAAAAAATTGAAAATTACGTGCGATATTGGTTTATAGAAGACCAATCAAATGTAATATTTGTTTCAAATCACTTTATACAGTGGGTTTATTTTAGTATATATAATTATGGTTTAGTTTTTAAATCTATAAATTGGTGAAACTTGATTTGACCTCACATCCAAGCCAGATACTTTAAAGCAATGACCTTTTAGAGCTACCAATGACTGGAACAGCGTAAACATACAACTGCATGTATATTATCGTGATTTTAAAAGGATTTAATGAACCCCAAACAACTGCCATGTACAATGCAGTATTGTGCTGTAACTCTAATGGGTGACTAACAACTGTTACTATGAAAAGACAGTCTCCATTGGATGCTTAATGAACCTCATATTGTCAATGGAACAGTAATGGAATAGTAGCGACTGGAGGCGGAGCTTTCTACCAAAAACGAGGGTTGTTGATCGTCCAGTTAATGGACCACCAACAGACGATACTAACAAACCTGAAAAACGTGGTTTGTTTGGCAGTTGTTAGAGGTTTTCGTGGCAGTTGTTACATTTTTTTCCAATAGTTATCGCCGATAGTTAGCTCAACTATCGATAGTTTCGATACTTTCCTTCTTATAAATTTTTTTATTAATTTAGAACAACTTCCGTTGCACCTTGTTATAAAGATAATTGTAAATAACACCATTCATCAAACTGCCACAAAGGACCAATAACGCAATCTTTTTATTGACCTATTTCCTGTCCAATTCGTTTTAAATCATTTCCACAAACATTTTTAGTATTTATTTACAGCAATTTACACTGCAAATTTGTATTTACAAGTTAATCTCTGTGGTTTTCAAATTTTGACAATAACTGGACACAATAGTCACCCCTAGTTTTCGGTAGTTCGCTACATTTTTCACATAGACGTCACATATAGGAAAAAATAAAACTGATCAATGAATTTTCTTTAAACTTTGCATGATCGTAGCATATGATAACGGAAACATTTTAAGCGAAAACAATTTGGGGTTCACTGATCTCGTTTTTTAGTTATCTGCCCTTGAATTTGGATTTTTGCTTATTTTAGGTCATTTCAAGGGCAGATAATTCACCATAATGGAAAGCAAGGCCTTATCTAATTTCATTTTATGAGGCCGACTTCTTTTCATGTCATCGTGAAATATTTCATGAATTATTAAGGAGTGTTTTTTTTATTTTTTTCTTTCTTAACCAAAACCAATGCCAATTTTCTTTTAAAAAATGGCCTAATTTTGAAGAAGTTTCGGTCTCTTAACTTCAACTGAGAAAAGACAATATAAATGTTTAATGGAATTGCATGAAATTTTGTTTTTAGACAAAGAATAAAATGAAAAAACATTAACCAAAAGCAAAGACTTATATACATACATGTATGTATATATATAAGTCCTTGCCAAAAGTAAAACCATGGTATTTGAGATTTATGTATGAGTTATATGCCCTTGAAATGACCTAAAAACTAAAAAACGAGATCAGTGACCCCCAGTTTTTTTTCGCTTATAATGTTTTTTGTTATCACATGCTACGATCCAATTTGTACAGGATTGGATGTCCTTTTTTATATTTGTTCTTTATGACAAAATTTAACGATTAACCCGCTTCATACCCACTTTACGCCACCTTAGGCCACTTTGCGTACTTTAGGCAGAACCGCTCTATGTTACGTAGATGCTTGGAACGCATGAATGGCGGCTTGTTTAAGTATAGAATTTCTGTACTGTTGTAAATTATTTTTTAGACCGATAGACATTGTCATATCCAGGAAGAAAGGTGATAGTACACGTTCAGATCAATTGTTGATCTATCAACTGTACATTATAGACTGATGATTGTGGACTATGAGCTCCAAATCCAGCGGATTTCGTGTGAAGCGAAGCCTCAGTTTCGACTCGAAAGAACTTCCATATGCTGGCAAAACTTTTTACATTGATGTGAAGTCTTGCTCCATAAAGACCAAAGTCTCTCAGCGAGTTTTGAACCTAGGTGGTCAGATTGAAAACTTTTTGTCCAAGGACTTGACATTACTGATCACAGATAAGCAGGAAAATGCTAACAAAACAGATGTGGACAGCCCGTCACAGGCATCCTTTAAACATTCCAAGGCAATACCTTTAAGTAGAGGTAGTAGATAATTATTCTCTTACGATCTTACTATGTTTTTTATATAAATTAATTAACCTTTTTACAGGCATTTTTCATACATTTTTGCCTCGGATTTTGTTCTGTATTAAATGAATTATAATAAGTAGCAGGTCTCGAAAAAAAAATTCAGAGCCACTCGCCCTGCAACGAAACCAACTCGTCCTGGCATTTTCAGAAAAGGAAAAACATGGCATTTTGTCTTAGATGTACGTCACATGTTTCTTGTCTCAAACTGTTGATAAAATTGTGAAAACAAAAATGTTTAGTCAAAAATATTTATTTTGAAAATTTTGACAACAAAAACAAAGTCTACATACATCTCAGTCAATGTCCCGCTCTGAGTTAGAGGACACTTCATAGATAGTTGGTTTCTTTGGTCTAGGCCTTGGTAGTTTGTGGCCAGATGTGTGCATAGCGCCTTTTGCAGCATCCACCCACTTACAGATCTATAGCAGGTCCTGGCTGGAATTCTTTGAGTGTTGGGCCATCACAGTTAATTCTGACCAAAGTTGCTAGTGACTAAGTGAGTCATCCTGCAGGCTTGTTCTCTTATCAGTCTTTAATTATACCCCTAAGTTAAAAAAACGATGGAAGAAGTCTATGTATTAGTACATACATACATATATTACGTTCATTATGCACACAATGACGTACCTAACGGTCGCTTCACGCTATATAAATTGTTTTGATCGATTAAGTTAGTAACAGCATCTTTGATGAATCGAGTGCCAACTGGCCGAAGTCATGAGAATTTTATTCAGTACATCCAGGGCTCTCACTAGGATTTTGAAAGTAGGAGTCCAGGACTCAAGTAACCCACATAAAACTTTAACATTGCAGTCCTGAAGACAGCTAAATTGTTTTATTTTTAGGAATAAAGATCCCATTAGGCCTCGTAGCAAACAGAGTCAGCCCTCATGAAATAATATCATTTTATTCAGAGAAGGACAAAGAATACACTTTTTGTAAACAAACAAGATCGTGGTCCTTGAATCTCATCAATGATGATTATTCATACTATCATAGTCGATTTTTTAATTTGATTTGTGATTCAGCCCTACTTTTCCCCTATTTTAGATAAAAAATTCCCCTACAGAACTGTCTTCTTGTCGATTTAAAAAGAAATACAGCAACGTCTTCAGACTTAATTGCCTGACGTCTGACATAGAATCTGACTCAGATCATGTATCATCAGTAACAGTATGTTTGGCTGAAATGTTTGATATTAAGTTATTAACCTAGATGAGTAATTGTGTATTAATGACTCTGAACATTATATTTACTATTAAGATATAGCTAGTTAAAGCATTAAATGTTTAGTGCATGGTTATAAGGCAGAACAATTCCAAAAATATTGTAGCTTAATGAATTGATACTAATTGACCGAAATGGGAACTTTTTAGGACAGTTGAACCAGTCTCTGTCTTAGTTTATCAAGACTCTGTCTTAGTTTAGCAAATAATTCATGATATTTATAAAACATTTATTTATTTATAAACTGATCATTTGTCTTTTTCAGATAATCTTTGTTTCAGTCTTTTATTTGAACAGGGCAATAAATTTCATTCAGTGTTAGGATTCATTTTTCAGGCATTCATGAAGGTTGACAACCTCTGTCTGTAATTAAGACTATGAGAAATTTTCTACTCCAAGAATTAGTGTCATACCATAGTAGAGTGTATCCAGATCCCTGTCTGAAATCCTAGTGAGAGCTCATAATTTGATTTACGGTATTCATAAAGATTTTACTTATTGTGTAAACAATTTGTTTCAGGTCAAGCATTGCTGTTGAAGGCATCCGGACACGCAAGTGCTTCAGTAGGTAACAACAGTCATGGACTGGTGCAAAGTGCTACTAAACTTGGAGTTGAAATACAAAGTCCATCTGTTTTCCTCCGTTGTTCGTCTAAATTGCTGTCGAAGGTCAAAGCATATACTCAAAAATCTAAAAAAGAGGACCCAATGTGTGGTATGTCACCTATCTTGTGGGATGAAGACAAAGAAAACATGTGCGTTATCAAAGTTGAAGACGAAGAAGGCATCTTTAGACCACTTTTAAAACATTTTGAAAAATTCCCACAGATTTGTTACAGTGAATGTGGGTCTCCATTTGATGTTGGTGTTGTGCTCACTAAACAAAATGAAAACAATCAATCTAAGAAAAAAACAGTCAGTGGACGTGCCAAGTTAGGTGGATATTGTGAATCATGTGACCACTGGTATAAATGTAGTCTTAGAGAACACTTAAACAGTAGCAAACATAGAAAATTTATTGCAGAGGCTGAAAATTTTGCTACTTTAAATGAAGTAACTTTAAGTTTGCCGGATATTAGTAGATTTGCTTATAGACATGGTTTAAAAAAAGGCAATATTCATGATAGTAATAATGATGTATTACCTTCTAGTACCTATATTATTGATATGCTTAGCAATTGTGATCTTCCTGTTATATCATGTAAAGATTCTACAGTGTTGCAAAGTAATGAACAAAATAAATTGTCAGAAAATCTCCTTGGAGTATATAAAAATGTATCAGCAAATACTGAAAATGGAAGTGACCTTTCTAAGCCAAGTATTTATTCAAGGAATAGTCAAAGGTTTTCGCTTGATGATGTCTTGAAAAGTGTCACTGATATTAACTGTCATGAAAAATCAAGTGACTTTGGCAATCTGAATAGTTTTCATACAAATGACGTTCAACCACCTTCAAACCTTTCCAATGCTAGTAACAGAAGCATGCATGAAAATCTAACAACTAATTCTTGTACAAATCATGTAAGTACTTCTGCACATGATCCCAAATGTGTGTTAGACAAAGAGAATGTGCTAACAAGACATGGTACTCATACTAACTTCATTCCAGATGCAAATTTCTCCTCCTCATCATATTCTTTTGGTGATGCAGGTGTTGGTAATGTTCTTTCCATTCTAAACAAGGACCAAGAAAGTCTCAAATCTCAATCATTTAAATCTAGTTGTGGACCATATTTTTCAGTGGGTAAAAGTGAAAATAAGTCGACCGTTTCTGATTCAGCTGATGCGTTAGATATTCCTGTTGTTAATATTGGTAAAGATCTTGAAGGAAGTGGAAACTTAGATGTTGACCTTACAAATGCATCAGGTCTTGAATGTATTGGTGTTTTACCACATTGTGATAAGGATGAGCTACAAGAAGATATTAATGTTGGTAGAAGTCAGGAAACTACATCAGGTTTGAATGATGAGCTTACCGTAACAGACAAGAAATCTGCTGCAGGATACCAGTTTCCAGAATATAGCAATATTACTGAGGAATCAAACCAAAGTAAACCATCTATTTGTGATAAGACAATCCCTAGTTTAGATTTCCATTGTTTGAATTTTGATACCGATCTGTTTGGTAAAGATATGAATTCAGTAACACCTAGTAAAGACCATACAGATGCTCTTCGTGCAAAGATATGTGAGAAAAGAGCTAATACTGGTTCCACAATCAGAAACTGGTTAATTCCAGTGGACAATTTTGAATGTGTTGGTTCCCCTGCGGGTCTGGATGCCACACTTATTGATACCAGTGTGAATTGTACTAATAATGAAATTCATGATAAAGTTGAAGCTAGTGTAAAAGAGGTACCAGTTACTGTAAAGGATATTGAAGAAACCAATGATACTTCTAAAGTGGCCGCATGGATTCAAAATAATATTTTTGATTCAGAACTTGGACTAAATGCAGAAAAATGTATTGAGACAAATTTTCTTAAATGTTCTGAAATGGTTGAGAAATTTGATAACAAGACAAAGAATATTGATGATATTGGAATGGATGAATCTTGTAGTGTTAGGAAGTATAATTCTGGACTTAGTGTTGACCAAGATTCCAACAGTGCCTGGTCTGAGAGTGGCACAAGTATTTCAGACTGTACATTGCCAAATTTTCGCGCTAATTCATCTAAAGAAATTGCAAGTCAAATTACTAATAGCACTAATAGAAATAGTGATAAAAACCATATTACTGGAAGGCAGGAGAATGTGTCGATAGATTCTGACAATGTCAGTGTTAAAAGTGGTCTCAGTTCTACTGTCACTGCAAGTGGAATAAAAATATCAGGATTATCTACAGCAAAAAGTGATGCTAGTATAGCTATAAGTTCCGACATGAAACAAGTGTGTGATAAAACAACAAATAGTAACACAAAACAAGGATCAGCTGTAAGTTATTCAAATTCTGCTTTGACTGCCTACAATCAGAATACATCACACAACGAAAAGATTAATCAAAATTCGGTTAGTGCTCCCAAGTTGTCAAAACAATCAGTTGTATATGAAAATGTTCCAGTTGTGCAGAACTTGGCTCAGTCGTACAGACCCATAGTTCCAATGCCATCTAGTCAAACCATTCATACAAATGAACCTTTGAAATCGGTTGCAAAGAATTCAAAGAAGAAGAAAGATACCCCGAAGGGAAGAAAGACAGCAACAAGCCGGTGTAAAAGAACTACAAATGCACCTATGTTACAGAATCATGTGACATCACAGAATGCTAGTGGAGCAGCAATTCCTGCACATGACCCTTACAACAACTTCAAACATAATCAAATTTCTACTGGAGGCACAAGTGTCATGAATAATAATCAGCTTTACTCTAATAGAAGTCAACAACCTGTACTGAATCAATATGGCTATCATCTTTATTCACCATCAAATGCTAAAAATGTTAGCAAAAGCCAGTATCCTCAAATGCAAACTTGTGTGAATTCAGCTTTCTCGCAGTTTGAGAATGGAACCAGTATGATGGATTTTCTACTTTCTCCTGGATCCCAGCAACCTACCACTGGACAGATGCATGTGTCACAAATACAACATTATTATGCCCAGCAAGGACATCAGGGCGCATATGTTCAAAGTCACCCGAAAAATGCTGCTTCAAGCTTTCAACAGTTCCCTCTTTATACCCACGAGAACGCTCCACCTCATTTTTTGTCACGAAACTCAAATTTCTTAACATATGGGTCTCAACAGCCTTCACCAAAGCAGTCAGTTCCAGTCAATACGGCACCTCAGACAATGAACTTTCCTCCTCAACCTTCAGGATTTTTCTCGCCTGGAAGTTCTAACCATGCCAGCAGAAATTTACAGACAATCGATTTGTCTCAAATTGCTGAAGGCAACTCTAATGACTTGACTTCTTCTTTTAATATTTATAGACCTACACAATCAAAAACTGTTAGTAAGAAATGTTTATCACAAAGTACAATGAAACGAGGCTCCGGCAAAAATGTCACAGATTCTGGAACCCCTGCGCCGCATGACAACAGGAACAGTACTTGCCTTACAAATATGGAACACTCTTCATGCATGTCAACCAGTTTTGTAACTCAACCTAAACCACCGAATTCAGTTGATGGTACCAATTTACAAGGTAACCTATCTGCTAGTCCCTATTTACAAGGGAACCAGTGGGGTCGTAGTAGTGTCCAGTATGTGCCTAATCATAGTCTTAGTCCTTATTCAAGTAATACTGTACAAACATTGAATTCTATACAACAAGGCTATACACATAACCAGGGACAAACTAGCTATGATAAACCATCAGCTGTCTATAATACTGAACAAACAGGTGCTATGAAACTTACATTCCGCAAAATGCCGTCGTCACATACTAGACAAGAACAATCTAAAAATGATCTGATGCATTATTGGAATGTTCGAAAAGCGGGTGATTGCCGTCTAGTGTTCAGCGCCAATGTGCTTGGTAAGCGGAAAGCTGAGGAAACGCCAACTAGAAATTCATTTATGAATGATTCAATGGAAGTCAATTCCCCAAACTATGAACCAAATTCAAAACGCCGAAGATGTCTTATTTATTAATTTAACTTATTAAACTTAATATTGTATTGTCTCAGTGTCAAAACTTAAAAGTTAAAGGTGATATGAATTAAGTTATAATGTGTTCATCATTTTGTATTATTTTTCCATGACAATATCTGTTCAATTTTTATTTCATTTTTATGAATTCAGCATAATTCTTTCATTGTTTATTATGAATATTTTATTCATATTCATAGGTTTTTTTATGTAAAATAATGTTATTTCAAGATGTGATCAATTTCGTTATTACGTAGAATTAATACATATCCAACTTTGAATAGATAAATTGTTCATGCATGTTCCTACATTTGTATTTATTATTTATACACTGTATAATATTATATGTTGATAGGTTAACTTTTGCCAATACGTCTATATGTATTTCTTCATAACCACTTTTACATATATAAGTTGTGCATTTTGTCTTGCTTTCATTTCAAGACAAGAAAGTTGGTGTCATTGTGTATTTTTTATGTTCTAGTCATTAATTTAATACTCATATCTACATCTCTTCATTATAGTAATTAAATAAAATTATATAATTGCCTATTTCAGTCATATTCAAAGCTTACAAGGCTTTAGGTGAAATTACATATTATTTTCGACATCTAATCAATTCCTAAAGTACATCCATTCCATAATTAATTGTTAAATAGTTTTTGTTTTGAATTATTTCATGTACTAAAAAACAGGTATTTTACAACCACTGTGTGTGAATAATAATGATTAAATGATTAAATTAAATGAGATATATTGTTATGTAACATGTAATAAACTAAGTCTATGAGGTCAAGGGTTTAAATGGATGTAGGTCTTCATATATACTGGTTCTGACAGTATCTACAGCATTATAAGTAAAGTCACTCAAAGAAAATCTTCATACTAGGATTGAATGCAGCTGTATTTTATTTCATATTTCATTCATAATATATAATATATCGATAAAAATTACATTTATGATGACTAAAAGCATGCAGTGGTTTTTTTCTGTTTTTATATTACTAGTTGAACCCCTTTAAGTATTGATAATTTGTTGATTCCCAAAGAGCTTTAGTCTTAACTTAGTGTAACAAGATAGAATTGTTTCGCTGAAGAACTTGGAAAGTACAGAAAGTGAACATCGGATATCTACCAGGGTGCTCACTAGATTTCAGTAATTACGAGTCAAAAATGATCCTGGACTGATAACAATCTAAATAAGCATAACAATTTCCAGCTAATGTAATTGTAAATTTGACCCATTAGTACTGTAGTTAATTCTCAAGATTCAGGAACTGTATATATTTTTACTTGTTGGTTGTTATTAAATCATGATTTTCAAGAGGTTATAAATCAGGATTATGTATGTTTAACTGTATACATACTGTCAGAGGAGTATAATGAATGAATATTGCACATACATACTTTGATACAACTTAGCTTTTGTATATAAACTGTTCCCTTTTTTCATTTTGCCATTTTCGTTCATGTTCGTCTTTCATGTTAAGTGCTGTAGTTGTCATTTTATACAACATTGAATGTTATGCCAAGACTAGATGTCTGGTCCATGTGTAAAATCTTATGTATGGTGTTCAATATGCCAGCATTTAATTTGATTTTATGTGTTACATGTTTTATTTTTTACTTTTGGATGAACTCTAAGACTATTGATTTATCCGTTTGAATCTAAGTTTCTCATTATTTCTTACTGAAATTGGATGTATGATGCAGTAATGCTTGAGTATACTGGAAAATGCTATAGTCCTGGCTGTAAAATCTGAGTAAAATCGTTCAGGGAGCAAAAGTTTTGTAACAAGATTTACATTCAAGTTTTTAAGTCAATTTAAGTATTCGCCTCTTTCTGACCCAGACCTGTCATGTAGGGGCGTTGAGCTGGCACAGACTAATTACTAATATTTTTTTGTCGATGGGAAGCAAGCAATATATTTTGTGGCCTGTCAAAAATAAGTCTGTTTTACAGCATCTTATTATAAATTGTGATATTGTGTTGACATCTACTTAATGTCTTTCAATTATGTATATTATTATTAAGCATTACATGTAATGTGATTTATACAAACTTGCCCTATGATGATTTTTCCAAATAGCAACTAGAAATGCTGGAAGATATGTGTGATTTATTTATAAGCCAAACATGTGACTATATTTCATGTATTTCTTCTTTAAATTTTAAAATGTACGAAAATAGATCTTGCTTTGACTCCTGCCAACAAAAAGATTTCTGTCCTCTGCAAAATCATGTTATATTGGTAAACAGACTTAGTAATTTCATTATTTTCCATAGAAATGTGTTCAATTATGTCCCCTGTATTATAATCATAGTAAATCATGCATACACATCCAGAAGTTGCTCACTAGTGTCTCAGTCAAATAAGTGTCATGTAGTTATGTCATTTTTTGTTGTATTTAGTTTTATCAGTCAGATAACTGACACTCAGTTGTAGAATTTAGATCTTTTTAAAAAGGTGCTATTACAAATCGAACAATACATTTTAATAAATTCAACATTTGTTTTTCTTGTGTATTCCAACTTGAGCCCTTGTTTTATGCTTCCTCATCAATGCTGGAATGGTTAAGGTCACCAACTTCAAATTACTTTAACCTCTCACAGATAGAGGGTCGTGGGTTGGAGCCCCGCTACTGACCATGTCTCTTTATGTGAGAAAGTAGGCAGTTGCTTACGGAGGATGAGAGTCTAATACTGGTTCTTCCCAGGAACGATGGTTAGGTGAACTGTCTGCTGCATAAGACTGACTGTTGAAAAGGGGCGTAAAACTCAATATAAACAAACAAAACAATGCCCTCATTTTAATATCTTGCCTCTGGCAAAAGAACACAAATTCCAAGTAAGAAGTGTTGTGTGAACTGTATGGAACTCAACAGTATAATTTTGCTACTCCCAAATTATGTTGCTTTGGAGAGGTTGCACTGTATTTTGTCTGTCACCTGCTTGTAGTGGACATAGACTAGTCAAGTCTTCATGACAAACATGTATTTTCAGTGTTTGGGTGATGGTAATCAAGTGACTGACCTAAATAAATTGCTCACTACAGAAATCAATGTCACATTGAGTAATACACTTAAAATTTCACATCCATGTTGATGTCTTCATTTACAATTTAAATCCAAGTCTTCACAATGGAAAAAGTCATTAAAAACAAATACAAGTGTCAACACCATACTTTTATTAAGCATGCAGGATAAAATTTGTATTTACAACAAACCAGAGACTGAAAAGCACAGACATATACGGTAGTTATATACCAAGTCAGAGTAAAAATGGTTTATCAGTAGTTGGTGCTCAATTATCTAAGACAAGAAAACGATATGTCAGGTAGCATACATACATAAGTATTTCTTACTAATTATTATCGTAACAAAAGGAATGGAACTTATCACAGGAAATCACAATAAAAATTAACAAATGCTTTATGGTGTGTGCAAATCTGTAAAATAAAACTTAACCATTAGTGAACAAGTCTGTAAGATTTAGAAGATAAGTAACAAAAGGCTACAATAGACTGACTGGAAAAACGTTTAATAGAAAAACATGAATCGACTATGGAAACACCAAACTGGTTGGAATAAAATAATTGTTTTATACTATTTTCAACACAAATAAGTCTCTATTCACCTATTATTAGATAAACATCTACTTCACAAGTAGCATCAGCACTGTCAGAGATACTTTATGATCAAATATAACTAAAATACTTTGCCATTAAATTATAGACAAAAAGCATTCACTTTAATATCAATTCTAGTAACATTGACATTGTCTAACCAAACAAGCATTAAATCATTTCTTTTACTCTATAGAATGGAATAAAATTTGAAACAAATTCACAAACAGCCATGACACATAATTAATAAGTTTATATGAAGGAACCCAGGTTGACGGATACTAAGAAACATTAAAGAAACTGATCTCAGTTAGATGAGACAGAAATAGAACAGAATTTAAAAAATACACAAATTTAAAAAACCAATCTCACAATTGTCTTACGCCCCTCAATTTAAAACCTTACAAGATGAATATAACATAAAAAAATATCACCAGTGTCACAAGAAAAAAACAATACATATACAAGATTATCCTACCATTTACTGAAACTAAATTTACCAACCGGTACCTAAATATCATGACTGATAAAACATTTTAACATCAGTCTTTGCTTTAGCACAATACTATTTAAAACTGTAAGTGCATTATTATCATGAGAAACAGGTTCACACACCTTGGCTGGAAAAATAGAAATATACCACAGCTGGTCAATAAGTCCTTTTCAAGTGTGTCTTAAACTCTTAAATACTTATAAATGGTAGTAATAGAACTGCATATTAATATTAAACCAACATCACACAAATAGAAATCACAGATTATAGAAAAACAAGTGCTATTTCAACTTAACACAAATCACAGCAGTGACACATTAACTGCTTATAATTATACAAGTAAAACTGTATTGAAGGTGTCTCTGTTATTGTAACTAAATAACTAACCAGGGTCCAAGGCTATAAAACTAGAGATCAGTCTCCCAGCTCGAATCTCATTACTTGTCTAACAATGTTTCCTATTTAATTAGGATTACAGTAGCACAATGATGTATAACTGATATGACCATGGGCTGAAATATTAAATATTGATATTATTTCATCCACAGTACTTTGAAAATGAAATTGAGCTTGGGAACTTTTCTTCACTCTTATAACCTTAGAACCAGGTCTGAATTGGTCTTACAGATTCAACCCATTCTCAAATATTTAAACTTTAGGAATGGAATAGTAAACATTCAATAAATGTTTACTCCAAAAAAAGACTAAATCACTACGGTATAACCCAAGTATAAAAATCACAATCAAACTTTCCAATAATGGATAAAGAAGTTGGTGACACAATGCAATGACTTTCAGTTCATGTTTTTTTAATCAACAAATATATACAGATATTAGTCACATTAAATCTACACATGTCATCTGTTGCGTTCGGACACAATGAACAAAACATGGCATAAATTAATAAGCAGTTAAGTATGAAGAGTGTGAATGTTTTTCACAGAAAAAACAACAAATTTACAAAATTAAAATCAAGGAACAGCAACAGCACACTTACAACAGCAAACATATTAATCCCTTCGCTGGCTGGTCTAAATAATTTATTAACAACTTTGATTATTATTTGATATTAACGACTATAATATTTCATAACTTATCAACCAGAAAATAGTATTGTCTACATGATGACAACCTTTCATATAGAAGAAAAAATAATCAAAATACAAAGTAGATCTTGAAATCTCATTTAAAAAAAAACACAACTTCCAAAAAGAATATGAGTAAAAAATTAGACCAGACTTTACAACTGTTTAAATAAAACAGATATCATTAAGTTGCCATTAAACAAACATTGACATAATAAATGCAAGCAAAGACAAATGAGATAAACTGGTATATCTCATTTAAAAAAGGGGCTTTCTAGTACAAAAAACCTGCTCAGACAAATCCCACTCGTGCCAGCCTACTGCACCTCTCATACACCTCCCTGTGGCAAGTGGCTGCACCATTCACCGCGTTTACGTTCAAGCGTAATGGAACCTTCATATAAAGACACCACAAACTGGATAACAGGGTTAGATATAATGTATTCTGAAAAATGTTTGAATCAAGAGGATGAATTCTTCTGAGTGCACATTAATCACTTATTAGCAAGTATCCTATTCACATATACATGAAAATGTGGCTGGTGATCTTAAAACAAAACTGTTCAACAAAATGCTGAAGCATTGCAAATCAACATTCATTACTTAAATACATCATCAGTAACTCCCAATTAAGTAATAAACCAAAAATTGAGCTATTGAGGAAAATGCATCTTTTTCAGCAAGTTACAGTACGTTTTTTCTTATGAAATGCTTCCTTGAAGAATAATCAAACAGAATAATTGCAAAATTGATAGTTACATCTGACAGTCACAAGTTAGAAAACTCTACATGCTATCCAACCAACTTAAAATAAGAATTTTATCAACAGGCAAGCTACAAGTAAATAAGAATGGAATAGACATCACTTGTTCAATATCAAACCCAATAATTACACTACAGACACCACAAATACTGTTGGAACGTAACAAAATCTTATTTTACTGACAATTAAATACCACAATAACAATGTTGAATCTCTTACAAAATTTAAAATTTCGAACAATTTCATTAAGTTAGACAATTATTTAGTCATTATAAATCCCAAAAGCATTAATTGTACTTTACAAAGCTGATTACAAGTTGTACATTAGTATTATTATAAGCATGTAATTTTGCGACATATTTCGTAATGTACATAGGTGCTACATTGGTATACATAGTTCTGTGTTTCATTCAATAGTGTGGCCATCAAAGAACTTAACACACAAATGTTTTATCCTATCATATTTAATCATCAATATTAACAGTACTGATCACAGTAGATGTCTCTTAAGACTTTCTAGTTAAGAGTCTCGACTTATATCTTGTCAGGAATAAACAACCAGGTTTTTTCCCAATAAATATATATTGTTCAGTAATGACCACATATGTCTGGATAAACACACAGTACAAAGTTTACCATTTCCAAAGGAGATACACAAGTGACATGATGTTGTCCCATAAACCCAAACTAAGGCCCGTTAAAATAAGATTCGCGGATTAACCCCTTACATTAAATGAAATGTCCCAACGCGATACCTCCCAACGCGAAATCAAGATCAGTTGATTATCTCCAAATGGAAATGGTAAAATAGATGATAAATCATTTTCATTGATTCCGACTACTTTCAGAAATGATGAGAAAACAATGTTTGTAATAGCAGTCATACAGGCTCAGATCATGTTTCAAATATGTTGTACAACCAAATCATACTAGAATTAAAACAGCAGTTTAAGCTGGTTAATATTCAAGCTCAGGCCAAACAATCCTCCCTGTATACGCTATGACACTCCTTGGTACAAGTGTAATGTGACTAGGTCAATGTGGATGACCATCTTCTCACATCCCAGTCCAACTGTATTATTTCTTGACCCAAGAGTGCACCATTAGATGAAAGTCTGGTGATGGCAATAATGGTTCCCACCCAGTGACGCGTCCCTCCCATGCGCGAAGTTTAAGTGTGACGGTTCCGCGATTTGACCGTCTAATCCCTTGGAGCTAAGTAGCAACAGAAGCCCAGCCTTCTGTACCCTCCCGCCCACCCAACGCGATAACCGACCCTCCTGGACCCGATGTAGGCTATTGTGGAGTGAACCCTCCCGCCCTATTAAGGATACCCAGAAATTCCCCAAGACCTGAAATGGAAAACAAACATCAAATCAATACAAGTTAAGGCTGGTTGCCTTTTGAGAAATATCTGTGCTCATGAAACATGCAAAGTACAAACTATAGTTTTATTTACAAAATCACTTTCAGGAAACTTAGAATCCAGAGACAAAGACTGTCACAAGTGAAATAGCATTTGCTAAGTGGAGAAACATATCTGAGTAAATTCATAGTTACTTATTTAACTATTTCACAATCTGCTAATAACACTTGTCATAATATAAACAAAAGTTCAATACTAAAGTTCTAATCTTGTGGGTCTGAAATCTGATATCAAATAAGTTGAAGACAATTTTGCACTTGCTCTATTAGGGCTGTTAATAAAACACATACCCATATCCGAGGCAGGTCATACCCCATACTGGACGTGAAGGCGTTCTCGTAAAGGAACAGGGAATTGATCAGAGAACTTCTTCCAGTTTTCTTCTCCTACCTGATCCTTAAAACCGTGTAAGATCTGAAAATATAAACATATTTAGAATTAAAATATATATTAATAATAATTCCCTATTTAATATTTATAGAGACAACATAGTCAGGTATAGGCCCAATCTTACCTGTGAACCTTTCATAAATAAATAAAACACATAATAAAGCCATTAGTTACATACTACTAATTGTACATTATGCTAATTGACTAAATTCCAGTTTTCAAAAATGCAAGATGTTCTCCATTTTTTAAAGCATCAACCATCCAATCACTCAAGAGCATTATATATTTTTAAACTTCAATCAAGTCACTATTGTCGAGGATTAATGTATCCGATTCTTTCATAAATGAATCTAATTTCACACTCTAATGAAACAAATAGTTCACCTTGTAAAACATTTCCTTTAAGTCGGGTTTAGGGTGTACCCAAGATGCAACAGCGTCGCAGAAGAAGATGAAATCTTGTACAACACCACCAGGGTTTACACTGATCATGTGACAAACACCACGGAACGCAGAATCCTTCTCTTCATTGTCACGGATATTACGCAATGAGGTACACCTATAATATACATTCTCTGTAGAAACAGACTCTAAACTCTGACAGCCACTTTTTACATAACATGTGGAAATAACAGAAAACAAAGCATTTACTATTTTATTTTATCTTCTAACTTGACACATGCAATAAATAAGCCAAGTAATTGAAGAAGCAAATGGGTGCATCTTTTTTTATAAGTCAGACAATAACAAGGTTTTTATTCAAAAATAAAGTTGATTCATCATGACAAAAGATCATTTTGTACCAAACAAGTGAAAAATTGAGGTAGTAACTGTTTCAAGTAACAGTAAGGCTGAAAATAAAAAAATAAGTTTATTTGGAGTATAGCACTGGGTAGGTAGGTAGGGATTTAAAAAAAAATATATTAACAGTATTTTAAAAAAAGGCCCCAAAAACTTATTTTTGTTTATTTGGTAGGATTTTCATGAGTAGGTAGGAGTGATCCAAACAAACTTATTTTATTTTCAGCCCAAAATGAATTTTTTTTTGTTGATCAACAATCAATATGAAAGTCTCATTTTTGATGCAGACATCACTGCTGAAATTACTACTACCGGTACATACAAATAAAGCTATTTATCAGATAACCATGAGGCAAACTACAATGATAGTAAACACGATGTAACAATGATTTAATACAGCATTTAGTACAGTGGATGCTTCTACAAATATTGCAACATCTCATGGTGAGTGAAATGTGAATACCCACAACAAGAATTACCTCCCTTGACCCAAAAAATTTGAATTTGAACAATGGTCAAATTGTACTGCGAGTATAAAAATAATGTTAACATAAAATTGTATCAATTAGAATTATCCTACACCCTGTTTGAGTTCATGCCTCATGCAGAAATCAACTGTAGGTTAACAGAACTAACATAGGACGCTACAAGAAATCCTGCCAAACAACAGGAAATTACAAAGGGAACATTATTAGGACAATACCACAACATAACCACGAGGAGATAAACTGGTGAGTGATATTTCATGAATTATCATCTGATCATATAAGTATGGGATAATGGCAGTGAAACTTAAAATATGATATCTGTACAGGATAATGGCAACTGAATTTATATATACAATGCGATGTTACTGATAACACAAAGTATTAAAGGCACATGGTAAACATAATAGAACTGTTATATTGTTAAATTTCTAAATCTGAATGTGTAACTTTATCTCACTTCATGAACAACGAGTATTTTCCAATCACACTTTTGTAAAATAGATGATTTATTAAAATCAGTTCGCAATCAAAAAATAAACAGGGATTTGTTTGTTTTTAGAACTTGTTATATTATCCAAAATCAAATACATGGAGCATTATTTATTTAAGTGAAATGTGACTAATAAAGCAAAATCTGTCACAATGCACCAGTTTTTCTAACAACAAAGACAAACTAGAAATGTGTCTGGAGGACACACATGCCACCGCTGAGAGCTAAGTCAGGCCATAACTCCTGTGAAAATGTTTCGATGTTAACAGAAATCGAATTTGACCTATATCTTATTATACATCTTTATGTAAAACTTGAAACCAATTAATGAAATATTTCTCGAGCTATTGCTCGGAAACCAAAATTTGAACGGACAGATAGATGCATGGACACACAGGGGTAACACTTTATGCTCTTCCTTCCGCCATTTCGAATGGCGGGGGCATACAAAATGGTAATCTCATCTTTGCCGTGCAAAATGTATGTATGAATGGTTGACATTACATATATGTGTGTTTGATTACTTTTTACATCTATGTAGATCTGCTACCTGTTAAAAAGTGTTATGTTCACAAAATATAATAAGGTACAAAATACAATATACAAGACCAAACTCAATAAAGCATCCACTGTACCAAGAAAAAAACTCAAACATTGTAAAAATATAGTAAATAAATATAATGAAATAAGTACAGACCACTGACGAATAAATTGCTGCAAATTAGGTGCTACTTCTGCTGGACAGACGAGACCAAGTCGGCCGATCGTAATTGCTATTATCCATTTGTGTTACGTAGACATCAGCAACGATGACGAAAGGGCAGATATAAAAAGGGAGAAACAACAAAGAATCAACATAATGAAACAAGCTGTCATCCAGTTGTTACGAAAATAAGAACACATACAAGTGTAAAAAGGTCATTACCTCTAGAATACTATTAACACGCAAAAGGTAGAACATCGACGATTGAGCCAGAAAACAGCATAATGTGTGACAATCGTGTTGAAATACAACATTCAACTAATAAATAACAATTCAAATTGTTTAAAACAGCAAATATGTCACCAGACAATCTTATGCTCAACAAAAATCCTACAGTGGGTAAACAACATGTCCAAACAGCAAAATAAACAATGTATAATACAACAGTATTATCATGCTGACTCCGTGATGGTACCAAAAACATCAAGTTTTACAGTTTCCTAATCACAGTCGATATATCTTCATAAAACTGAATATCTAATGTTTAACTGACATTTAAGTAAATAATTAGCATCATGCATCCTGTTAAATACAGTCATAATCTTTTCTTTAGGGGTTTATATAATAAAACTAGCTGCACAAGATTTTTACTAACTGAAACACAATCACAATATGTTTTACTAGTCTTCGAGTATTTAACATAAAGGTTGAATGAATACATACAAGATAAACTGATCTGCCCGGTGCTTTCTTGAGCATTCCAAATACAACAAAAAATAATCATTGACAAGAAAACAAATGATCACCACGCTCAAGTATATATATATATCTGTGGCAAGACTACAGTCATAATAGCCACAACAACGATGCTTACCTGTATTTTCTAGGAGTGTTTTTGGAGTATTAGGACGATTTATAATCTCTATCAAGTTGCCGAGAACGACTGATATATATTCCTTCATATCCGCTCCTGAAATCAAGCCATTAATATTAATGTAAATAAAACAATACCTCGATAAAACTGTTCTGATGAACAAACCAACAACAATCGTGTCATCCAATATGTCAAGATTCGTAATTTTTCTGACAACTTTTCAAGTTCAAATACTGTTTTCAACACAAACTGGACAAATCCAGTACCAGAATTAACATAATTATGGAAGTTATAATTGTAATTTCCCAAACAAAAACCATACCTGTGAGCATCAAATATAATCATTGATGGTAACATACATATACATGCAAGAAAAACTGTTCATTAAGTTTATCATTCTATCAAATAAAGTAAGCAGTAAAACAACTTACAATACTATGTCAAGCTCACTACAGACAGGTTAGACAATAAATCACAGAAATCACTATAACAATACATGGTAGAAATTACTTACCCATTTTTATTGAGATCTCGCCAATAGCCCAGGTTGCATTATTGCACACGGATATGTATTCTGGATTAAGATTGTGTCCGAGTATAGGCATGAAGTCACCTTAAAATACATCCAATAAATCAAGTCATATCTTATATGTATATATTCATATAAACTAAGTGAGATATTACAGTAACTATGGACAATAACTTTTCTGTTATTTCAATATGAACATTTTATTAAATCTATTGTTTATACTATGTGTAAATGCTATGTGAATCTCTGACATTGGTCTCCTTTATAATACAAGTTTTATTACCCATCAATTTGAGGCTGAGAACAGCTGGTCCATACTTCAGGACACATTAAAATGTCAACAATGTTACTAAGTATAGGAATAATGCTTTAAGTGTACATTAATATAAAGAACATTATTTATACCTATACACTGTTTTACATGCTGGAAACAGGCTTTTGTAAGATCACCTAACAAGGCAAATGAACTCTGTCTCACTTCAGGCATGGGATCCTACAAAAAATAATTATGAATTGATTATTCAGCTTTGATTTTCAAACAAAAGATTAACAGATGAAGTAAATATAACTTAGATGAATCAAATCATTTCATCAGACAGTACGAATACGATGCATACATTCATGTTTAAAATCATGTGCAATATCTGATCATCATGTGAAATGACTGACACAACAATACTGTAATCACTCATGCATAGGTCATACCTGTGCATAAGATGCAGCTAAGAAATCAGTGGAAATACAGGGGAAAATATATTCATGTGTAAAACAGCAAAGAAAATGATGTAAATATAACTTAGATAAACTAGAACTATCACTAAAGGTGATGAATACCCCCAGATGCCACCACTGTTATTGTTACATTTTACAAAGGGAAATGTAACACATTTTCATTTTTTTTAATACCTGCAAATTGTTGCTTAGAAATATCCTGACCCATTTCTAAATAAACATTATATAAAAAATAAAAAAGGGCCATAACTCATTAAAATTGTGGACATGCACAACTTGGCCAACTACTTATCACTTCTACAAAGTTTCAATGAATTCCTGCATGTAGTTGCTGAGAAATAGTTTGGACAAATTTACCTATTGTATAAAACAAAGGGCCATAACTCTGTGAAAATTTAACCAAACGAGACAAGCTTAATGCATGCACAACTAAGCTAACTACTAATCACTTCTGTGAAGTTTCATTTAATTCCTGTAGGTAGTTAATGAGAAATAGTCAGGACAAATTTGCCTATTATATATACTGTATAAATAACAAAGGGCTATAACACAGTGAAAATTAATCCAAACAATGGTTTTAGCATGCACAACTAGGCTTACTACTGATCACTTCTGTGAAGTTTCATTGAAATCCTATCAGTAGTTGCTGAGAAATTGTCCTGACAAATTGTGTCTACAGACGCACGGACCAACCATCAAGCGTGAATCCAATATAGCCCCCATATATTTCATATCTGGGGGTATAATTAAATCATTTCATCAGACAGTACGAATACGATGCATACATTTATGTTTAATATCATGTGCAATATTTGATCATCATGTGAAATGACAGGTGACACAATCATAAACAATAGACTAATAAAAATCAATCTTTTAATCAATAATAATTTGTTCCTCAAAAGTCTTGTCTGGCTGGATTTTCTGTGATTAATTTAAAACCAATAATTTAGCTTACTTTATATCCACTTGAATTTATACCAGTTTAGCATGTTGTACCAATGAATGATTAGTAATGTCTTCTTTCCAATGATGCCATTTTTACTACTGTAAAATTATTAACAAAAAAAAAAGATGTTGCATTTTTTGTTGACCAGACATGACTTTTGTCCTGAAGTGTAGATATGTCAGCTTACCTGCATACACTGATACAATAATTTAAGTATATTGCTGTTAGACACAAGTGCTTCAATATGTTGATTCAGACCCTCAGCCAATCCACTGAGTAAATCCAGGGCTACAATCATGAAGTCTTTATCTGGAGGGTCAAACTGCTCAGGATTCTGCATACTTGCCTGAAACAATGTTACATTGATATCTGTATTAGAAACAAGCCAATATTATTCATCACTGATAAGAAAGGTAAACAAAGGCTACCTAAATAGGATACGTAATTAATCCAAAATATCAAACATTTGATGTAATGTTTGCATGCATTTAGATACTGTCATGCTGGAAAAATGATTCCCAGTATGTTGATAATTCACAATATGAATCAGTAATAATGTTTTCCATATGTATCACATTTTCCCTAACTTCTGCCTTATAATTGTTTAGTGCATTTATAATAAATGAGTGTGGAACACCACCACAATGTTTCACTTTCATCTCAGTCTAGGGAAAATGCTAAATTGACCTGAATTAGTTAATTAATAACATCATCCCTCAATTATCTCAACAAAGGAGTGTAGCTGCCAATCAGTATTGAAAGTATCCTCCTACGTTATCAGAAAGAGAGAGTTCAATAAATTCATCATTGCAGCAAAATACAGAACTGATCTAAATCACTGTTTAAAATGTCATTTACTATTGTTATCAGTATATAATTATCTCAACAAGGGAGTGTTATATGAAGTAGTGGCTACTCAGTATTGAATGTATCCTCCTACGTTCTCAGAAAGAGAGAGTTCAATAAATTCATCACTGCAGCAAAATACAGAACTGATCTAAATCACTGTTTAAAATGTCATTTACTATTGTTATCAGTATATAATTATCTTAACAAGGGAGTGTTATATGAAGTAGTGGCTACTCAGTATTGAATGTATCCTCCTACGTTATCAGAAAGAGAGAGTTCAATAAATTCATCACTGCAGCAACTACATATCAGGTATCATGTCAATGTATTATCAATATGCAAAAGCAATTAACATCTAATCATTTGTATGACTGGAACAAAAAAACCTTGACATTAACTGGGTTTGTCGTCAATGAAATGCAACACGTGATCGATTCAATTACTTGATTTGTGAGAAACCCGACACTTGCTGAAATTGATTTGTCTACCAGAACGAATGTTATAAAGGAATTCTGAGAGAATATTAGGAAAATTGTATAAACATTATTTGTAAACATTGCAGACAAAATTGAGGTGGCAGACACTTTCTACACTAAAACAACTCAATAATGTCTAGGATTCCTGCACAACACTTCAGTCATCAATATATACCATTTAAGATCAGTAAGACACAGTGCAAGATCAACAGTATAAGACACAAAGCTAGATCAACACACAGAAAATTTTCATGACATTACTCTGAATGAAAAAAATATGAGAAAGAAAGTTATATTTTTCAATGTAAATCGATTTTTAAAATTTTACAAAATCAGTATTTATAAAATTGTAAAATCAGTAATTGGAAGTGTTTAAAAAAAACAAGTATGTTTTAAGCAATGCAAACTATTCCGTGGAATGCATCACTTGCATACTGAAACGAGTACATACCAAGTTTTGACTCAGAGTTTGTTCTACTAAAGATACACATCTTCTATAGACTGGTTCACAGTATGGTAGGAACCCAGATTGTAGAGCTGTAGCTACGCTGGATAAACACTGAAATAATGAGTTGAACCACCACATAAAGCTATAGTCAACTATATGATTCAGTATATGAAACAATATAATTCAGAACTATGTTCATTTGTTTGATTGAGTTTTACGCCCCTTTTAACAGTCACGGCCATATGAAGCGGACAGTTCATCTAACCATCATTCCTGGGAAGAACCAGTACTAAACTTCCATCCTGTCAGTGAGAGGTGACAGTGATTTAAAGTCGGCGACCTAAACCACTCGACCGCAGAGGCGGGTCAATTCAGAACAAAACAAATGAAAATAAAAACTTAGAATATATCATAACTGTTTTTTTATAGCATCACGTCTCATTTCTTTTCTTGATTATTAAGAGATAAACGATCTTACCGTCAAAAAGTTACAAATCAAATACACAATAACATGTAATCAAATTTAAGAATAACTGCTTTCCTGAAGTAACATGAGTTTTGAAGATTAAATCTGATGTTAAATCCATTTACCTCTAACAGAGGAAACAAGTCTTTATCTTCATCTTTCAGTACATTCCATTTGTCAATCAATGGTGGCATCAACATACTGACATATTCCTGTAAGTTATCATACAAATACATCAGTAATAATAATTCTTCTATAAATAGAGTCATATAATTATGCTAAAAATATTCACCCCCGTACCACTGGGGTACTTAGAAGATCGGGTCATCCAAAATATTATCAGCCTACTACAAGTAGTAAGACTTGAGTTTGTTCTTAATATGGCCTTGGATGACCATTCATTAATGAGACTTGTGATAGATCTCAAATAACCTAATGAAGTAGTCTTTGTCTGATATAGATAATTGATAACTGACCGAATGATGTGATATGCTATATCAAACACAAACACAACTGTTCCAATTGAGATTATGTAAATATTAACAATCAACTTACAGGTTTGTTAAGATGATGACCAACAGAATCAGCCAAAGTTCCGATAGCGTCATACAAAATTAGCAGATTTTTATGCTGAAAAAAAAGGAAAGAAATACTGTAATACTATGTATCAACCAAATCTTATAACATTCAATTGTATCACAGTATTGTTGTCTCGAAATTGTTTTTCTCAGAGAATTGTTAAGAATTGAAATTAGGATATATTATCATGAAGTCAGACAGTACGAATACACAGCATGACATTCATGTATTATCATGTGCCATCAGATGTCATCATACAACATGTATCCATTATAACCAAACTCTTTTTATTCAGACTTTTTTAAAATTACAATGTGACTATAGTTATGAAGTAGAATGTATAGTAATGATGTCAGACAGTACGAATACACAGCATGACATTCATGTATTATCATGTGCCATCAGATGTCATCATACAACATGTATCCATTATAACCAAACTCTTTTTAAATTTCAATGTGACTATGTTTATGAAGTAGAATGTCAGACAGTACGAATACACAGCATAACACTCATGTATAATCATGTGCATTAAGATGTCATCATTCAACATACATCCATACATAACTAAATTTCAGTGTGCTCACAAGACTTCAAAAGTTAAGTCAAAATGACCCTTAGCTGATAAAATTTTTAATAGTCAACACAGTTTACTACTAATGTAATACAGTGCGACCTCTGTGAGCGGTCACCTCCGAACAACAGCCACTTCCCTGTTACAGCAAGTATACTAGCAACCCAAATTGACATTGTACTCTATTTTCAATCCCTCAACAACAGTCACCTCCTTACAAAGGTCATTTTTGTCTTTCCCATTGGTGGCTGTTGAAAGGAGGTTGCACTGTAGTATATTTTACCCAGTGGGTCTAATTCTCAAGAGCCAGGGGCTTTATCTTGTGAATTTCAATTGTCAAAATGCCATATTAAGGGTCAAATGAGAGCCTTCACTAATTATCAAGCACTTGCTACTTTTAGGGTTGCTACAGATAACACAGTTATCTTTCATTCAGCTAAAATATTAAGTTTGATCATTTTATTTCTGTCTCATTCACAGTTTATAATGCTACAAAAACACATACCTGATATTTGCTGAATGCAAACACTAATGTTTCGAGTATAAATCCTAGATATGGAACAAGTTCAGTACAAGCTTCTTCCTCCAATGTAGCGAAAGCTGAACAAGCAGCTTCCTGTACTCTCTTGTTAGCATCCAGGACTCTCTTCAACAGCTGTAAGTCATAGGAACAAGTAATAACTGAACAAGTCCAGAGGCCAGAAAACAACAGTTGTGGTTATAGTAACACATCTGAGCCTATATTATGGTGCAGATCCTTAAGTTATAGACAAAAATCTTAAGTACAAAAATATTAGGAGGATAAATTGCACCCCCAAGTACATTCATAAAGAGAAGGTAAGTAAATTGAATACAACATACATAAATTAAGCAAAACAATGATTATTACAATGAAGGTTTTTAAAATAAAGAAATTAATGTTTATACTCACCTCAGTCATAAGGGGTTTCAGGTAACTATCATGTGGCTGTCCCACAACCCAATGAGCATAACGACTCAACGTCCAGCAGGTTATTGAACGGACCAATGCTTTCTTGTCGGACAGACAACCAATCAGGTAAGGGATAAGCTCAGGTAGGTGTGGTATCATACCATTCATGCAACCTTCAGCTATTGCACCAAGAACTAGGATACCAGATTCTTTAATCTCCCAGTTTTCATGGAACAAAATCTCCTTTAATATAGGCAGCAGTACAGGTAAGATGTCCTCTCGAAAAACATTTGCTAGGACATCTAAGGCTGCTGCCGAACACTTGCCTACAAAAAAAAATTCAGATAAAACATCTTTTACACCTACCAGAACATGTTACAAATTCCAACCCATGGTTTAACTGATACATTTGTCATAAATTCATCATAGTCACATTTAGCTTGCAGCCTAACAATTTCTGACAGCATTCTAATTCATACAGGGGTGTCAATAGAGCCAAATTACAAATCCTGAAAATCATAAGCGGTCAACCATTTTTGTCAAACAAGAGGCCTTCCACCACATTGTTTCCGTATTTAACTCAGTTTGTAATAAATAAAATCCTTCAAATCAGATCAAATTGACCATAACTTTGCCATTTTGTGAGGTATTTTCATCAAATAACTTTTATTTTGCTCAGAAATAATAGCTCTTTTGTGGCAGATAAATCCGGAATTCCAGATATATCTGGAATATTGACACCCCTGATTCATAACACTGAAACCCAATTAACAGCAAAACTATCACTTTTAACATCAAAATTGGCACCTATCAAGGTCAATATTCCTATAAAGGATAATTGAACATCAATGATTTTGCTATAGATAATTTCTTCTTAAGCAAAACTATTGTAGAAAGGTTTTTTCTTAAACCATTTTTTTTAAAATTAACTATAAGAATACATACGTAGATTCCAATCAGAAAGACTATCATCATCATCCATACCATCATCATCAGACTCCCCATCACCCTGTAACAGTGAACACACACATACATTTCTAGTAAGATACCAATTTTAGATGCCACAGGACAATAAATCAACCAAAATTTAAACATCATTTTATACTTTTTAACCATAAACAACAATGACTTCAATAACCATTAGAGTGTTACTAAGAAGGAATAAGACCAAAACAACAAACCGAATCCTATTTATTCAAAAGGCATCATTGCCTCTAGTAACTCTTTATTTATTCTTCATATTTAATACAATGAATAATTCTTATAAAGTTCAGCCAAAACTACTGAATCAATATATTGGAGGAAATATTCTCTCGTCTTGAGAATGCAAGATTTCTAACAGACAGAACTCTGCACATTTTATTTGCTTCTGGATTTATTTAAAATATTCTAAATTTTCATAGAATTGCTATCCATACCTCTTCCCCTTCTTGATGCTTCTGTGAGTGAGATTTTGCTCGATGGAATCGTGGTTTAATGTCCGATTCTTTATCAGGAATCATTTCATCCTCCTCTACATCGCCCTAAAATGAAACATTACATCTTAATTTCACCAGCAAACATCTTTCAGCCTTGTCGAGAATTATCCAATGAAATTAAACAGTTTCTAAAGATAAATTACAATCATTTAGACACAGACAATTCAATTAGTATGCAACAAAGTCAATTAATATCAAAAATGGCCAAAACATGTAACAAAAAAGATTTAAAACAAAAAGTTTAAACAAAATCTAGGAAAATTACAAAATATACTTAATGAGCAGTTCTGCCTCACAAAAGCTTGAATAGAATATTTGATAATATTGCAATAGTAATACTAATTGAATGGACATTTTAAGACTATTATTACATTTAGGAAATCAAGCATACACCAAATTGATTTTGAGAGGGTAAAAAGTAGGGCTGGGAACGAATATGGTTTTTGATATTCGAATATTCGTTTTTTATATTCGAATATATTCGAATATTCGTTTTCATAGCTAGTTGTTCTTAACCGATGAACGTGTCTGTTCCTTATACATCGTATCCGAAATATGTTGCGTCCGAATACTATGCATGTTTCAGAAGAGAGCTTAACTATATATATGAACTTTATTTTTTATTGAAAACTAATTACAGCGGTATTGTTTATCTTTTTTATTGATTCTAGATGTTATGAATATTTCTGTCGACATTACACTTGATAGAAAAAACGTACATGTGTTTGTGTTCCGTTGGTTGTTTATATGTACAAGTAATGAAGGGAGGTAACTATAACGAGTTGCCAGTAACGTGTTTATATTTATCAACAGAAATTGTGAGTCTAAACATCTCTTTTTAAAACATCTACATTTGCAAGAATTAATGGTTTCCAAGTTGAGTTTTTAACTTCCATTGAGTTAAAACGAGCAAAACATGTCGTTATATAAATATGTCAATTTGATGATGACGCGTATTGAGCACAATGTTACAACTTGCACGGGTTATTTACTGAAACAAGAGGGCTCCAAAATTGGGCTAAAGAATGTCGGCGTTCTTAATATCTTTGATACCGACTTTTAAAACAACTTGCTGCCATTGATTAAACCGAAATGATACTTAAATGATAAAATAATTGGCAGCGTGTAATTTGCGTACGGACTGACGTTTGAAGTCCTTAACTCATAACATAATTTGTCATTAACATGCAGTGATTCATATTTTTAATTAATATGCTGTAAGCACATCATTTAACGCAAAAGACCAGTGCATTAAGTGTTTTATCCTTGTCTACCACGTGTTTGGACTAATTACTGACTATCGACATCAGTTGATCGGATTAACAAATGATCACCAGGCTATTGATTATCTTGACGTGTTTATGGGGGTATTGAGAATGGTGCGAACAACAAACAGTTGGTTTGTGACATTTTGCGCATTTTGGACCGACTTTTATGGGATTTATTCACCTTTTATGGACCGTTGAAATTTCATATTATTTTTTTCGAATATTCGAATTCGTTTTTCATATTCGAATATTCGTCGAAGTTCCGAATATTCGAATAAAATTCCCAGCCCTAGTAAAAAGGGTCTATACAACTTGATTCAATTATCCCCAGAGTATCATAATTACTTTTAAGTTTAACTTGGAATTAAGTGGCTGAATTAGCCAGAACATGCACAAAAGAAATAAACTTAATATATGACGGTTGGTGAACATACTTATGTTCACATATTTAGCAACAACTTACCTTCAGTAAAATAATATCAATTTCACTGTACTTCATTCCTTTAACGAGAATAGGTACAAGTTTCTCAATATGTGCCGTTAGAACCTCCTTACATATAGGTTGTTCAGCAAGTGAGAGCCAGAACTCACAGGCTTCCAGAGCTACAGTATCATCTTCATCCGTTGTCCTCATCATCATGTACTGTAACCACAAAAGTGGAAATTAATATTTGTAAGCATGTTTCCTGATGTGGTCATTCACATTGTTTGTTCATTTTACTTAATGTGAACTGCAATAATTCTGTACTTTCCTGAATCCATATAATCTAAGCTCCAGTTTCTCACTAGATGGATATCTAAGATTTAATTGATCAATGATTTCTTAAGTAAAACAGTATCAGGCACTTAGCTGCTTGCTTTTTTACAATTTTGGAGCATCTTGCATGACATAAATTCCCCAAGTGAGTCATATTTCAGTCCATAAACAGAAAAGATTTATGGATTTATACACAATATTGACAAATCATATTATCAACTGAGGCACCTTTGATGAGTAAAAGCCTTTATGTAAATTTCATGATAACATTAAACTACTAAATGTTTAAGATAAACAATGCATCAGAAACTTGGCAGGTACAATAAGTTCGGAACTTCCCACATACCTCTATGATACTGTTGATATGAGGCATGAGTCTGTCCATTCGTACCTCAACCAACATAACCAAGGCTCGGCATACATTCTTCCTTACTTCGGTATCCTCATCTGATGCCAGGTAAAACAAATTCTACAAAGAATGGGAAGAATGTGCACTATCTAACACACTGAATATCGTAACAGAAATTAATGTGTTTTCATTTTAACTAGGGCCGTATTGAATTAATCTTTTGTGACAAGTTGTCCGACAATATACTTTATGAAGAAAACTCTCTAAAAAACTAGGTTGTCCCCAAAATGACTTAAAGAAGGAAAAAAATCCTTTCGAGCAGGAGGAAAATCTACTTATTCGAAGACTGCTAGGGCAGTAAATCTTCAGTCTTGTGGCGATCCAATTAAATCCATGAGTCAGGACCAACTACTCAATTTGAACCAAAAATGACCCTTCTATAAAATGAAAAAGGCTAACATTTTATAAACATCGCAACCATACGATTTCATAGATGGCAAGAATTTGAACCCGGATTTTTATGTTTAAATCCCAATTATCCAACATTCAGATACATGCTACAGCGAATTAAAAAGAAGTTAATATTTTAAGCCATTCTATGGTCATGTGATCCATATTTTCTTCAGCTGAGTTCTTAATAACATTTACAAGAGTCACTTAATTGGTACAATTTATGTTTTGAAAGTGTTACATAGAAAACAATTCACTAAGTTGGACATACCTCAATGAAGGAATCGATATGGACCATTAATGCTTGTGTTCTACTGATAATAAACTGGTTAACACAAGCAATGGCATGAGATCTGAAATGATAACAAAGTACATCAAAGATTAGTTTAAGGTGGAATTTTAAAACATATACCAACAGTATTTCTATTACGGATAATTAAACCTGGACAAATACTAAATCACAGTTACAATTGCAATTGAGATGTATAAAATCACTTTACAATCTCTCACAACTAGTTTCATAAGTTTTAGTGGCACATTTTTATACACATTGGTTGATTAACCCTATCACAGAACATTGGTTATCAACCAGTACTAACCAATTCCTTTAGATACAATGCATAGCTATGAATTAAGAGAATTTCGCACAATTAATGCAATATTTCATCAAGCCTTGGTCTCAAAACAGTATATTACACCTTAACCCCGCCTTACGACCACCCTGCTAATAAGGGCATTTTTTAAACAACAGATTTTTTCCTTCTATGTTTAATGGTCTTTTGATCCGAAATTGCGACCACCCCGCTATTACGTAATACAACCACTTATCTAAATAAAAAAATGTTATTTTATGCGGTCTTTTGTTGAATTCTAGCATCTAAAATAAAAAGTAATGCATTTTCAGACATATTTAATTATATACAAGTAGTACATGGTAAAAGGCCTACTGCATATTTTGACACCAACTGCATACGAGGTCAGGTTTCCCCTGTATTAAGACCACCCCATTATTAAGACAATTTTGTCTAAGAACCACAGATGGTTTTATTGCATAGGGCCTACTACATATTTTGACACCAATTGCATACGAGGTCAGGTTTCCCCTGTATTAAGACCACCCTGCTATTAAGACCATTTTGTCTAAGAACCACAGATGGTTTTATTGCATAGGGCCTACTACATATTTTGACACCAATTGCATATGAGGTCAGGTTTCCCCTGTATTAAGGCCACCCTGCTATTAAGACCATTTTGTCTAAGAACCACAGATGGTTTTATTGCATAGGGCCTACTACATATTTTGACACCAATTGCATACGAGGTCAGGTTTCCCCTATATTAAGACCACCCCGCTATTAAGACCACTTTGTCTAAGAACCACAGATGGTCTTATTAGCGAGGTTCTACTGTACTTGTATTTTGTAATGAATCAAAACTTCTCCACATGAATCAAATTACTGAATTAATTAAAAGGTGGTCCATGAGAAAGATGGAGGAACTATACATTCTTGACATTTAATGTTGAACACAATGGAGGCCAAGTGTTCTCTAATTATCAGTTCCCTTAGAATATGACATTCATTGACTTCAGTGCTTGATTTATTACTGATAGATGGAGAAACTCTTCACTGAGGAAACAATATATCAATTACACATGTGAAGGATTTCTGTCAGTATCATAAAATGCATCTCCTAATTATCTTGGATCAATGAATATTCGATGAATACAAAACGGAAATTGCATTTTAATAGGTTTTTCAGAGATTTAAGCAATATATCTGTAATCATATATACCTCAGAGAAAGAATACACACACATTTTATCAAGAATGTAATAAAAACATACTAAAGGTACAAAATGAACATATCCAACAAGAATTTCATTTTTTATTAAGTGAAGGATGTTTTAAAATCTTTACTTTAAGCCAGATTCCATCAGTTTCAGGAGAGATGCATAGATCATAATATGTAACTCTTACCTAATTTTCGGACTTGGTTGTTTGAAAAATTGCAGAAATTTGGGGATCAGTATATTAAGGGGTCTGTTGGGGTCATTATCTAGGGCTTCAGCAGAGTCTTCACATATCTTCTGTAGCGCACCAAAAGCTCCCTAAAAATAAAATTTTAGATAATTTATCATTGTTTAAAATCAAATAAGAATCATTCATATTTTACCTTACATTGAGAGAGATGAGGTATTTCAACAATTACCCAATATTTCGAAGTAAACATTCCCACTAGTGAGAGGAACAATTCATGTTGACTCACCAAAATTGTAACAATAAGTGCAAAAAGTCCTTCAAATCTAACAAATAAAAGAATTATGTGAGATGTAGTGCCCCTGGTGACATTCATTAGGGAACATTCAGAATTATGGCATGCTTTTTTCTTTTTTATATTGAACCTCAAACGCAAGTCGAATGCTTTTTTTCTTACTGAAATATTTTTTCATCTGACAGGCTGAAAAATGTTGGGTATGGATCTTCCTTGTGCGGGGCTTTTTTTTGACAGGTTAGGGAAGGGGTGTTTTCCTTAAATTTGGGGGAAAATATCACATAATTCAGTGCTCGAATTGTGCATAAAAAAATAAAGTTCCACTTGCTAGAAAATGCAAGTGGTTGTAAAATGAACTAGCAAAATCCAATTTTGACTAGCATTTTACTAGTTTGCTAGTGTTAATTTCGAACCCTGTAATTTTTGCAAAAGGGGGAGAAAAAAACTTGATGTAAATTGAATTTTAGGGCCTTAGCGCAGAACACTGTTCATAATACAGTGACACATTTGAACTGATGTCACCACTTGTGTATATTAGAACAAACGACACAAGAAACTTAAGACTGTTTGTAAGATCAAAAAGTTTCCATCACATTTAAATACTTATAAAACATTCTAAATGAACTGTAATTGAAAACAGAGTACTTATGTATTTGTTACTGTTGCTAAGTAATATGCTGGGTATTTAGATTTAAATATAAAGAAATTGTTTCTGTCTTACTCTTAACTCATAAATAGGAAAACAAGCATGTGCAACAAGAACAACTCGAGCCGTCACAGAGGTGACTAATATCCCTGCCGCCACTTTGACACTAATACTGCAATAGTACACTACATGTATACAGCTAAGTTCAGGGGGAAATAACTCTGCAATGAGTGAATCGTTGGGCATGAAAATTGTGTCTTGCACATCTACACTTCATGGTGATAACATATTTCAAGCTTCATTGCAATAGCTTATGTGGAAGTAGTTCGCTCCGCAAACTTAATGCAGATGGACCGACCGACCAACGACAGACCAACCGACAAAGTAACTTCAATAAACCCCCTTTCAAACTTTGTTTGCGGGGGTATAAATATCAAGGTTTAGATTTTAAACTTTATCAAGCAAAAACATTTGATTTGACTATAAATTTCACCTCACAGATTTATATAACTGATCACACTTCAAACCAAGAATGATTGTAGTATAGCTTTATAATTTTTAAATAACGATTCAACCATAGTCCAACATAAATCAACATTTCTTCATTTTCCATCAGGCTACATTCTAAAGGTAAATATATGTTTCACACCCATCATCAAGGGTAAACATTTTTATTAAAGATTTTTATTTTATGTACAATTGACACTGTGAATGTATTCCAAGATTAATTATGCCATATTACAATATTGTATAACAATTGTTAACATTTTGACTTCATTTCAAAGGTGGGCCGATGAATAAGGATTTAACTGTCAAAGTATTTATGGTGTGAGCTATGATTTCCATTTTTAGAAGCAAAAGCGAAGCGAGTGCTGCTATAGTTATAGTTATACACCCAGTTTTGTTTTGACAAAAACGTGATGCCATACATTCACGTTGAAAAATAGTACCATCGGTTGTATAACTCTACCGATTGCAGTTATGATACAAGTTGGATATATTGCAGGATTATGTTCATTTTGAATAATTACATTGTAATGGCATTTCCAACTGTAAAACTATTAATTTAATAATTCAGTATTCATCCGCACAAAAACTTCATTCATAGTACGCTTCGCTACTATATACATGGGAATCGCTAAAAGACACTAGCAGGGCGATGACACCAGTTAATCGTAACCCCGCCTACCGGATAGATATAAAGTACGGAATGCACTTGATCTTGCGGAATGAATTTCTTATTTGCGAGACAGGCAGGAAGTGAAGGTATGAGTTTACTATCAACTTTAACAGAATTGGAAACATGACAAGTGAACCTCTACCAAAACGTCTTCATTTCACAGAGCCAAAACTGACCATTTTGAGGAAATTATTAGTCCAAACAATATATACATTTGAGTTTGAAAAATGGTGCCTAGAGTTGGTTGAGCTTTTTGGTATTATCTAATGCACATCTACCAGATATTATGAATTACATTTTAATTTTGCTTCTGACAGTATTCTCAGTGCTTTGATTCTAAATATGATGAATTATTAATCATATGCAGTCTTCGAAATTAGTACTCGCCCGATCGCCCTGGCGAGTTAAAAAATCATTGGGTGACCAAAAAAATTATTTCTGCTCGCCTGACGGACGAGTAAAATTTCTGATTCTCGATCCATTGCACAGAACAGTCAAAATCAGTCGCCCGTATATTGTACGACATCCACAAAAATCGGCAGCTTATCAGTCATATTTAAATTGACCATGTCGATGTATGTTGTTTGTTTGTACCTATCAACACCTATTTTAATTGCCCCAAGCTGTGATTCATTATGCAGATGACAATTTAATCCAATTAGTGGGGAGGTTTTCTTTCTGCATCGTGAGTGGAACTGGATAAAGTTTGTACCATACCGTACGGTCCGTGTCGTATTTTCCGAAAATTGTTGCACACTTCGCTTGACAATCACATGTTTTGATTGTACTTAGTGTATCTTATGTTATCCAATAAAATGTTTTATTAAGCATTATGACCAACAAAGTATCAAAGACTCGTTCATTTTGAAGAACAGTCGTTACACTTATATTCGTAAGTATACGAATTTCGGATAACAATTAATTTCGGATAACAGCGCTACATCGTGCAACCATACATCATTTAATGTGTGTTTAATGATAACCTTTTCTAATTGTGTATCTTATCTTTGAATTTTAATTATGTGAGACTCTTGCAGGATGAAATCTCCACAAAGTAAGTCTTATGAAAATCTTACTCAGTTTATGTTGGATTATTATTATTTAGGTTAATTTCATAAAAGTATCTCCCATTTCATTTTAATAATATTGCAACAACAAGATAAAATGAGTGAGAGCCATAGAAAATGAAGTTACAATCTGTAAATTTTCTGATAGAGACAGAATAATGGTTTCAAAAAAAAAATTATGCTCAACAAACTTTTAATGATTAAAAAATGGCTTAATTTAAAACAATGGGTTTCAGATTAACAAAGGGTTTGCCAAATAAACCGTAATGGTTAGTGATTAGATATATATATATATGTTTACCTCTAAGCATTAATGGGTTAACAGGGAAAAATATGTCAATATAGGATTTTGTAATTCGGGCTAGTAAATTTGGTTTTGGGCGAGTAACTTTTGTAAAGTTACTGGCCCGAATGGCGAGTAATTTCAAAATGCTAATTTCGAGGACTGCATATGGGAGGCATTCATTAGGTTAATTTAGAATGAGGAAAATGTTTCATCTAAGCTTAAGTGTTCCTACAGAGAGCAATTAATCATGACCTACAGCTGGATTATTATTATTTAGTGTCATCACAAGAGTGTTCTAGCATACATAAAGCAAAGATTAACAGCTCTGAGAGTAATGATACGGTACTCAATAATTCATGATATCTGTCACAATGTTAGTACTCTTCACATTTCTATGAGGGTCAGAAAAATAGTATGTAGAATGTGGAGTCTGATTGTTGTAGAATCTGGAGTCTGACCTGTCTGATTATTGTAGAATCTGGAGTCTGACCTGCAATGCATGTAATCTGGAGTCTGACCAACATGTAGAATATTGAGTCTGACCTACTGACTAGCGCTTAGGCGAGTATCTGAGTACTCGGGTAATCATGAATCAAATTGAAAAATTGAGTATGAATAAGCGTCATTACTAAGAGTAAGATTCATGGGTTTGCGATCTTGTTTTTTAACAATTAAAAGTGTACTCTTTGTTCTTAAAAATCCCTTTTCTCTGAATAAATATTATCTCATCATGGACTACTTTGTTTGCCAAGATGTTCAATAAGTTCTTTAAATAATGATGCTGGTAAATCAATTAACTGGAAGGGAGTATGTATAAATTTAAGTCATAGAACAATTCATATTGATTTTCTTACTTCATTATTCCTAAAAAAAAGTTTTAGATGGGTTACTTGATAACAAAAGATTCATAATTTGATTTGTAGATCATAGGTGATGAATCGTGAATTGGATCGGATAGCCACTTACCCAACGATCCACAGCCTTACTATTGACCTATGTGGAATATGGAGTCTGACCTAAATGTAGAATCTGGAGCCTGACCAACATATTAGAACTCAGAACAGACAGCAACTTCAGTCAAGTTCAGAAGAATTTCATGCAAATGTATAAGTTAATATGACTCATTATGAAAATATGAGTCAAAATATAACAAGGAAAAATAAGCTTGGATACAATTTTCTTTCCTCTTGAAATAATATTAATTAATTATAAAGCAACGCAAGTAATATTCAGGGATTTTTTGGGGCGATTTTATAGCCAAATTTCGGTCATATTCCCAATGGAAAATAGTATCTTTTTTTCCCAATTCACAGACAAAAATTCCCAATAAAAAAAAAAATATATATATATTTTTATTTATTTTTTTATTAATTTTATTAGTTCATTAACATCACTATTGGTAATAAATACCTTATTCTGCTACTGTTCTATGGGAGAATAAGTAGAATAAGTTGAACATTGCAAAAATTGTAGTTATACATTTTCCCCAATTTTGATTAAAACACCGCGAAAAATTCCAAATCCCAAGGGAATGTATGGGTCATACCGAGAAAAATCCCTGAATATTAAACATCAGGCCACTATAAAAAAACTTATGAAGACATAAAACAGACTGAACAAAGGTTTGATTTTTACAAAATCATTAAATTTTATCTATACCACTGGCATCCCTTAAAAGTCAGAACTATTTTTAGCAGACCTAGCTTGAATGAGAAAGACTTCCCTTTGATAGGACGTAAGTTACCAAGATAAAACAGTGTTAGTCTGTTAGGCAATCTGGGCAATTGGTAAGTAACTAAGTTGCTTAAAAGTTGATGTCAAACTAAAGTTGATTTTCCACTGTTTTAGGACATACAATAACAATTATTGTAAAAATATACATGAAATACAATAGAAAATACAAGTATTGCATCTCTAGACTACAAAACAAACTGCTGCCTATGTGTAAATGCTTAGCCAAAGAATGATTTCCCATAAGTCTAACTTTGTTCCTTGAATACAGAAAGACAGAAAGCATCACTTTCTCAGACAGTTTCATTATTATCATCATGGAACTATTGATTCTAATCCATTATTTATCTCTCCTAGCTTTCCCCAACAACTATAGTGTAGGCAACAGTGAGGAATCCATTATCCAAGTTCACACAATTTGACAGTTATCAGCCACACACAACCTAAGAATCTTTATTTGTCATGACAACAAAAATCTAGTTGACTGGACTACAAATTTTATCCACAATAACAACAAAGACAAAGTCTAAGAGTCTGCAGTAGTTTAATCAATAATTACCTATTGAGGGCAATACATGAACGTCTTGTAATTCAAGTTTTGATAACAAATCATTTACATTAGTTTTGTACCAAGCACTCAATGTTGGCAAACAAATTGATTAAAATAGATCATCTACTCCCATCAAAAAGCTATTTGATGGCAAAATAATTAGACAGAAGTAAGATTCTCAAGATAATTAACTTTTCAAGACAGACATTTCCTTTGTGCTTCATTACTTCTAATTAACAGAACACAGAACATAAAGTAATTACGTATATTCCCCACAGGTAAACATGTATCATGCGTAGTCTGAAATATTATTAGAAATAATCATTTAAACAAATTCTCAATGGATACATTGGAGATAAACAACTCATACATAATATATCAAGTGCAGTGTGATTTTATCTTATTGTCAAAGCTGCATAATTTCACTGTCAATGCATATGATTATTTTTAGCTTCAGTGAGATTTTAAGTTATACAATTATCTTCATTAAACAGCCTGTTGAATGTATGTGTGGTATATAATAACTTGTACATGTAATTAGGGATGTAAACGGTTAATCGATTAACCGTTCGTTTGTCCGATTAACCAGTTATTAAATCATTAATCGATTAATCAAAAAAAAAAAACATAAAGAAGCAAGTAAAATATGATAATAAATTAGAAAATCAAAATTTTCAGTCAATACGCGCATTACATGTATCTTGTCAATAAATTAGTCGACCAAAGGTGCAAAAAATACGACAGTTGAGCAAATGAACAATTCGATGACACTGACCTGGGACCATTATACACACGGACACGTATATATTGTTGATTGCACAGTTGAATAACTAATTGAGAAGTGATCTTTGGATATATGAGTAAACTTACTTGATCTGGGACTTCCTCACAATTTGATAATATTTTAGCAAGTTATAATATACAGTAAGTTTGATAAGTTAAACTATCGTAAGAAAAAAATCGTCTGGAAGTATTTTAGACGCAGTAGTGATGAAAAAACGTAAAATGTAACCTTTGCGGTAAGCAGGGCCCTCATTTGATGTTTTTTGGGGCCGAATTTCGGCCCCAATCCCCTCCTAAAATAATATACATTTTCCCCCTATTTTTGATAAGAATTCCCCTAAAAACAAATATGCTTAAATGGTTGATGTTAAGTTATTAACCTTTGATTAATTTATGCAATACATTTAAATACAGCCATTTTAAGCTAAAATGCTTACTGCAGGGTTATAAGGCAGTTGAAAAAAAATCCCCCGAAATTCCCCTTATTCCTCAAAATGACGCGAAATTCCCCTCCCTGACGGCCCCGGGCCCCTTCCCCTAAAGTGCTGCTAGGGCCCTGGTAAGGCATGTATGTTATACTATATATATGCATGTTGTGTGTTTAGTATTACTTAGACATGCTAATAAAATCGTCAAACAATATTGCTTTTTTCTTTATTGATAGAAATTGACATCCTTGTTCTTTATTATCTCTTTGTTTAGTAAGACTGCTACGATATAATTTTGCATCTTTGCATCAAACAAAGCCGCTGATAATTATGAGAACGTGTGGACATTTGATACTCGATTGCACAAAGTATGAACTACTTATATTTAATGCAATTAGGATCACAATAAACACATTATAATTCAGCATTACACCAATTAAATGATCATTGTTGCAAGCTCAGCCCAATGTTCTAATTATAACCTGGCTAAATTGAGTACGAAACAAGCATGCCATAATCTACTGTTTTTTTTAAACAAAAGTACTATTAATGGCCATAATATTATGTGTAAATTGATCATCAATATATTTAAACAGAAAATTGATAAGAACATACAAACATCACATTTCAGTGGTAAATATATTGATGAATATACACACTATCGCATTTCGTGTAATACGTCGGTGCCGCCACTATGACACTAAGAATGCGATAGTACACGGTATGGCTGATAGTACACGTTCAAGGGTATATAACTGGAATGAGTGGATCACTGAGCATGAAAATTATGTCCTGCACATCTACATTTCATATTGATAAGATATTGGAAGTTTCAATTCAATCCCTTGAAAAATATGGAAGTAGATTACTCCACAAACATTCATGAGCTAAGAGTGCCATTGTACACTAAGGGTACATAATTATGGAATGTATGAATCGCTGGGCATGAAAATTTTGTCTTGCACATCTACACTGCATGATGATAACATATTTCAAGTTTCATTGCAATTGCTTGAAGAATGTGGAAGTAGTTCACTCCACAAACTTGTGACATTGTTTGCAGACGGACGGACAGACGGACGCACAGCCAGACCAACCAACGACCAACAGAGTGACCACAATATACCCCTCTCAAACTTTGTTTGCGCGGGTATAATAAATGCAGAAAACATCTGTCAATTAGGACCAGTTATAAGATTTTGTCAATGCCAGTCACATTGTCAATGATTAAAGATATATTTACCCCCCCCCCCCAAATGGCACTAAGAGCTTAATTGTCTTTTTAATAAAAAGTTAAACAAATGTATATGGTGCTGTTTTGCCAGAAAAAGGGCAAATAATGAGTTGCATATGAATACTTTTGCTTTGATGCTTCAGCAGGTGTTCTACAAAAAAGTTCAAACTTTTCACAAGAAAGTAAAAAGACAGCAAACAAACTTATTTCCAACCCGATGTAGAATTTATGAGATATCATTAAAAGTACTTACTTCACAAACACTGTAATCTTCTGAATCTAAACATTGGCACAGGGCAGGAAGCAACTCCGGCCAGTTTCTCAAGTCTCCTTTAGCTACAATGGTGGTAATTAATATACCAATGGTAGCTCTAATTAATGGTGACGGATCACCTATACTGTTCAAACATTCTGCTTTAATAAATGATGACACTTCTGGAGGAAACTTCTCAAAATGTGCACGAACATTGTTCTTCAGAATCAAGCCACTAAGAGATCTAGTCGGATCATCTATAAAATAAAAGTTGTAATACATTACAATACGAGATATCACAATTAAATGATAAATGACCCCTATATAGAACATAACACCAAGACAAAACATGCAATACATACACATCTACCTAGGCATGATATTGATACTACTATCAACTATGCCAGAAAAGCATCATTTTGCACACCAGGTCTGTAGACATATTTTCAAGAACCATCGAGATCAATGCTGCAAACAAGAGGGTCACGATGGTCCTTTACGCGTTCACATGAGTAAACATATCACTAGGTGAGCGAACTAGAAATCAAGACTTGATAAAAAATTATCATCACTAAGTGTTATCTAGGTTTCCCTGTGATTTGACCAATTGACCTAATGTTTACCCCATGTTGAAACCCATCCAAGATATCACTGAAACAAACATTTTGAAAAAGTTTGATGAAGATCTAATCAAACTGTGAAGTAACTGTGTTCAAAACCCCAAAGTGTAGACACCGTACGCCCAATGACACAACCTAATATCACATCTTTAAGTACATGAGCTGAAATCAATTATGTCAAAATGGTAACCATAGTGTATTTTCCAGAATTTAGTATGCCTAAAATAAGTGCATGCATCAAGATAAATCATTGAACACTTCATGTTAGTTGGAATTTCCTCAAGAAAGCATTTTTAATAACAATTCAGGTAATAAAAACATGGTCAGTATTATCAATATGAATATATTAATAAAAGCAATGTTAACAGCACCATGAGTATCTGAGAATGAAAAATTGCTTTAAAATACTGAAGTTTATCAGACCAAACCACTGAATGGACATAGTGCTCAACCATAACACGATCAAATATGGACAACATAGTTTTCACATACAGACTACAGTCAAGCTTCAGTAATAATCAATTTGAATAAAAAGATGTTAAGGCTTGGAAATCAAATTAAAACCAGACTAGTATGTGAGTGAACATAGAGGAGACAGCATGTTGCCAATATAACATCTGAATGGTGTATATAACAAGTCAATTAAACAACCAAAATAAAACTCTAGAATAGGTTGGGAATTCCAATAATGGTTAATTCTCTCCAAAACAAATAAAACAATAAATAACCATCACTTTAACTGATTGGGCTTGGCAATTTCAACGTCACACACAGTGCACTTAATTGGTTTTACTGAAGAAATTGAAACCGGCAGACAAATATCAATATTTAGCAATTTCAGAAGCATATCTCATGTGCAAGAATGCATCACTGATAAAATCTGAAAAGCAATACATTGCAACAGAGGAAACTGAAAACTATTTTCTGTAACACAACTATGAATAGTATGATGTTTGAGAAATCTCGGTGTCGTATTTTATTCGTTATGAACAAGAAATTAATATAAAATTCAAAAACTGAAGCAATATTTAACAAGTATTGTTACCATACTTCAGAGATCAACTTAATTTATTACTGTAATTATGTAAAATCAACACTTGATTTATGACTACCATTTGTAAAAAAGTATGATAAACATGTAATTATATAAATACCAAGATAACTATCTGATGAAAGAGTATCTTATAACAAGACTTGTGCAAGGACAGAATATGTAACCACATGTAATCATATACCACACAGGCAATGTTTGAAAGTGAAAAAAAGGTGATAACGAATAATATGCAAGATAGATTAATGACGCCATACAGAAAGTCATTCTCATACGAAAATTGAATATATATAACCCAGTAGTTATTGAAACATCCACTGCTACACAAAATTTCATAAATGCCTTTGTAAATATGGGGCATAATTGATAAGATTAAGACAGCTATCAGAGGTTGTATGCAATGCAGCACATAAAATCATTACATCAAGGACAACAACAGTGATGTTATCACATTTATACATGTATGTGGACAGTGTTAGTTTTCTCAGTGATGTTGATGAACTTAGTCCGGACATTTTCTTTAATTTTATTATCAAAGCTGAAGGCAATACATGTAAATAAACCCCACTTAGGAATTCAAACTCACAGCAGTGGGAACGAGATTTTTAAAAGTCAGAGACAATAATAACCAGTCTTTGAATTTTGCCCCGGACCTTGGACAGAGTCCACCAAAATGGCCATCGGTTCTAGTAAATTCTGATAAGGTCACTGGTCTGACAGTCCATTAAATTTTCAGAGATAAATTAACCATGGTTCAAAAAATTAAATATGTTAATCACTCTCGAAAAATATGTTTTTTAGCCAAATTATATGAAAATTTTTTATGTACTCTTTTTGGTCCACTAAACATTCATTCGGCCCAGTAAAGTTGGCATTTTCACTGGATCGAATGTCCAGTGCTTGAAAAAGTTTCTCCTAAGGACTGAATAACTCAACCAATGAGCCCCACCATTTCTATAAGTACCATTCACATGATACCAAAGCATTACAAAACAAACTGATTTACTTTTACAGGATTTAAATTAGCAAATTGATTTTCAAGCATATCCTAGACTAAGTAAGAGACCAATACACAAATTTGGCTGTGGAATTCAAACACCTTTTATACCCCCGTCACACTTGGGTCATGTGCGCACTACATCCTCCATGTCCTGACAGGATTAGGCAAGAACCTGACGAACATGGTGAGGATGCTGTAGGAACCGGTTTCAGCATGGTATGTGGTCTTCATGGACATAAAGGACATGGTAGGACTTCGGACATGCCAAAAAAGAAACGTGGCAGGGACTTGGTCAAATTAGGATGCAGTGCTTACGTAATAAGAAAGTAACAGGGACGTGACTAAACCCTAGTAGGAATTTCATTGACACAGTACAAGCGTGGTGCAGACTTGAAAAGATAGCAAGCGGTTTTCACCACGTTGTCACTGGGATGTTACTACGCTCTCGTTACGTCAGTGAAGTTCTCACTACGTCTCAACCAGGTGTATGCTATGACCATAGTACTACCACATCACATTACAGAAGACTGCACTAGGTTGTAATTTAGCTTCGTCACGTCTTTAGTACATTTGCAACAGGTTCCCGTTTTTGTCAGGTTCTGAGCAATTGGAATAAATACTGGATCAGGGTTTTTTCTCAGTATTTTGGGAATATGACCCATACCCTTGGGATTGGGAATTTTCGCGGTGTTTTAATCAAAATTAGGGAAAATGTATAACTACAATGTTTGCAATGTTCAACTTATACTACTTATTCTCCCATAGAACAGTAGCAGAATAAGGTATTTACTACCAATAGTGATGTTAATGAACTTATAAAATTTATGAAAAAAATGCTTCTCTGATTTTTGTCTGTAAGGCCACTTCTTTTTTATTTCTTGGTTTACAAAAGCGGCGGTCGTAATTTTTCCAAAAGTGAAAAAAAAATAAAATTGCAATTTGGCATTTTTATTTTTGCCGATGGTACGAAAATTTTTGAGTACGAATCTGACTGCGTATTTTAAGTATTGTAGCGGGTGATTTACATGTCGGATGGGCTGATGGACGTCTTTATGGTGGCTGAGGTAACAGAGGACGTGAATTGCATCAATCCAAGTGAACATCTGGAGGTTGGGTTAAATATACACTCTTAAATTTGCATTGTCATGTATTTTCGCGATACGCGCAATAGACGAAGACAGGTTGGTCGAGTCCAGATTGTTTGTGATGCAGTTTATAAAGACATTTAAGCAAGTTTTACCATGATTGGTTAGATTTATATAATTTATGAAGCAATAAGAATCATTTCAACTTGTTACACTGTTGAAAAGTTAACATGGTGCCTGGATGATAGAAATACGGCTCGGAATGTATAGGAATTTGTTTTGAGTGACTCAATAACTGTTCACCCAGAACAGAACAAATCATTTATTTTTCCCAGATATGTTACATACATATTGCATGGGTACATGTTTTGAACTATCAATTAAGGTTCCTGGTATAAGACCCAATACATACACATATCATTGCTTATCATACAATGTTCGCCTCACACCTGCATTACAATGCAGATACACCCAGCAGGCTTTGAGCAGGAGGAGTGCCGAGGATGAACATCCAATGCATGGCCCGATATAACTCACATACATGTACAGCTTAAATAAGTAATCATGATACCTTGGTTCTTTTATATTGAACTAGTATAGGGAACCATGGTGGAATAGATTTATCATATAGCATTTTTAACAACATATTTACAAGTGTGTATTCGATTCTTTCATAATCATACTGTTTTATGGGGCACATGCTTTTCTGACTAATTCTTATAAGTTTCTCATTACATTCTTGTAGATTGTTACTTGTCCGGAGTGCTGGAAGAGGCGGGTTGTTTATCATCGTATTTGTCCACCAACAGAAATTGTTATTGTATTTTATTGTTTTACTCGTATTCTTAATTTTTATCAAAGTGTGGCTACACGTACACGTTTACCTGATCAAACTTTGTTTGTTGTATCACTGTTGTAAGCAGTCAAATTCTGTTTCTTTATTTGTGGTAGCAAAGTGCTACTTTCTGGTCATTCCTACCAAAATTAGGTAGTACTACCATATATAGTTTGGTATATTTGCTACCACTGCCGAGTGCATAATGCGAGTTTTGTGCGTCACCAAAGCAGTTTTTTTTTTTTTTTCGACCTGCCGATGGACATTTTTCCAAAAAATTCTTGTAAACCAAGAAATAAAAAAGTAGTGGCCTAAATTGGGAAAAAAAGATACTATTTTCAAATGGGAATATGACTGAATTTAGCCTATGAAATCGCCCCAAAAAATCCCTTTGGATGTATATTCATTCTTACACTTCCAGTCTGCAAGTATGTTAACAAATGAATGCCTTAATCAATTGGCTATTGTACGGGGACAACAAGCTATTTTGGATGCTCAAATTGCCATTTTGTAAATTTTATACGAAATAGAAGAAAAAGGAACATAAAGCAACCTAAATCCTGTTGGGTATGTGCATGGTTTTCAACAGAAAGATGACTGCTGTTCGGCGACCATGACCAGTTCAAACAAATGGGACACATGGTGCAGTATTCATACGGAGCCAGTGAACGCAGTGAGGACATTATTAGCACCTAGATTGAGCGCAGTGCAGTCTGCATGGCTGTACTGACAATGTAATTGTGACGTAGTATAAACACAATGGACCAGGTGACAACGGGAAGCGGCGCGTGTTATGAACATACCGGGGAGGTGACAGACGCAGTGAGGACCTGGCAAGATGTTGTAGAACAATAGTGATAACCTAAGTGCATTAATTTTTTTCGAGTTTGACCCCATGGATTCCCGACACGTCCATCAATGCGATGGGAATTGGCAAGCGTGGTGCGGACGTGCTCTGGTGTGACGGGGGCATTAATAAGGAACAGATGATTCAAAGATTCTCATTTGACTGGATATCAATGACTATTGCAATTAACTTTATCTAAGATGTCACAAAGATGCTACAAATCGACTTCTAAGGAAATCTGACCAGTATTTCAGAGAAGACCACTGATGATGATGGACATCAGACTGTTACTCTACCCATAGGCCATTATAATACTAATGTAATAGCTAACTCTTAATTTTGTTTGCTGGTGAACTAAAGATCTATGAAATAAGACTTCTATTTAAACATAATACAAAACAGTTAAAACTTCTCTTACCTTCATTTTTTAGTTTTGTCAGAACAAATATCAAGTAATTGTTGAAATCGGGAAATTTGTTCAACTCTTCAAGTTTCTGATGATAAGTTAAGGAAGTTAATAACAAATTTGAAATTAGATTGAAGCCGTTGTAACAGAAAAATTTAGGTGCAGTAGGTACTTAGTGAATTGAACTGCCTGTCAGAATCAACAGTTTATGGAAGAAGAAGTACTGTCAATTAGATGAGACAGTTTTTTTTTACTAAGACAATGACGCCGATAGTCGGTGTTAAATTAAGGCAAAACAAAAATATGTCTGGTTCAGGGAACCTGACCTACCCTAATTTTTCCTGGCGACCCTAACGATTTGTTCCCGATTTTTTCAAAAAAATAAATAAATGACTACATATCTAGCAAACATCACATGATGGAAGTTACAAAATGATGGAAAACCTCTAAATTGTTTGGTATTAGTCTCAAGTATATGTTAAAGTAGTTTACACACAGATGGGAAGATGCGACAAAAGAAAAAAATCCATACCCCCTAACTTTTGTGGCAATGTTTCCTGAACCAGACATCTTTTTTTTTTGCCCAATGTCTCAATTATTTTTAGCATGCATGCTCTCAAGTATTGAATAATCAGAATAAATCAATTTCAGCTGAACCAATAGAAATAAGTCAAACCAATTACATTAATACAATGTCTCTTTATCAACATACATTTTTGTAAAATTCAAGAATACATGTATGTCAATTTGGTCAATTTAGTAAACATGGGAATAAAGAACTTAAATTTTGATATACATGTAGTAAAACTAAAAGATATTATACAAAGTAAGATAAATTTATGTATAAAACAAATTAACACATGTTAAAACAAGTTGACCTACATATCATTTACTGAAAATCAAGATAAATTTTTAGAAATTCAAATCCAAATTGTTCACAATACATGGATACAGAACCATGCAACCTAATAACCCAAAGTAAAAATACACATCTTTTGCTCACCCAACTGGAACTTCAAACTCGCACAAACTTTGTGACTAAGTTATATAAATTAACATGATCGTATGTCTCTGTGAGATGTATGGCCCACAATACATAATATGATAAGAAAATGTGATACGCAGGATGCAATTACAATCATGTAGATGACTGATGAGCTTTTAACCGGTCCAAAAATTTGAATTCATAATTATCTCTCAGTCATAAAATTTAAATACATGCATGGCGAAAATTTATTCTAGTCAATTACTTGAGTAACATAATAAATGGTCAGAGGGGAGCAAAAATTCTTCTATACATGACAAAAACTACCGAATAATGACAAATACACACGATTCCCGACCTAATTAATTTGGTGTCCAGAATGAAAATGGGAATGGCTCAATATTATGATCAGATCAACTCACCTGATTTTTTAAAAAGATAAAAACATAATAAAAGAACACAAAAATAACACACTAAATTAAAAGACAATGAAAACCGTTTAATTTCTTAAACAGCAATAATTCATGTGATCAATACAGACTACACAGAAAGCACAAACTCGCTTAGAATTTTAATGAAATAGAGCGCAAATTCTTTGTAGTCATAACGCACGTGGGTACTTTCTCCGCTATAAACCTGTTTTTCCCATTCCTGAGATTTGTTTCACTGTTTCAATTAATTCTACTTAATGTAAAGGATACTTGTTGAACAGCTCGTTGTGTGGCATTATCAGGTGACTGCGACTCTTTCAAAAGTTGTAAAATTTGACCGAGACCGTTTTCCTCTGGCTGCCACGCCATTTTGGATTTTTCTTCTTCTGAGAGCTTACTTCCGGTTAAAACAGTAATTTTTTCACTATGTTTGTTTTAAATAAATCACGTCCGAGAAAATACCTTTATTGTGACAGTATCACTACAAATGTCTCTTCTTTCAAATTAGTTGTTTCTTTTTGATCAAAAATTATCATAAATAAACCGTTACACTTACTTTTTCATGAAAATTACTACTTTTCAATCAAAGCACTCGAAGTATCATAGGTGTGAGGGTAGTAAAATTATACTAACGCAATTTACCACGGTTCTAGTTTGAGCTACTAATTAATATGTCTAAATAACTGCCTTTAATAATGTTTTTAGTATGTCATATGTTATCCATAACCACAAAATAATAATTTTGCAAGAATCATTAACAATAAGATTTGAAGAGGGGCTGTACCCAAGTCTTACAAGACCTGGATGTACACAATTCAATACATGTAAATTGAAGACTTAAAACAGTATTTGAATTTTATTTGGCAAGTACTTTTCTGGATAAGTTCTGCATTATCTTAAAAATCATTTTTGCTTTATTAGGAACATTTTATAAACTCTTATTTGCCATGTCTGCACAATCTGTTTATTTGTAAAAATTATTGGAAGCATCAAAACAGTATACAATTCTTTCACTGACACACTTGTGTACAGAATCCTGTAAGTGCCATGTCAAATGTTGTCTGCAATGCACTATGTACAACACGATATGACAATGCAATACGACATTGCGACAAAGCGATATAATGCGCAACAACGCAATATGATGAACAACAATGCAATACAATGGAAAATTTACAATGTAATATGACATTTGTTGTAAAGTTGGTGATTTTGGCACGATATGTCGCAATGTCTTATTGCATTGTAGAGCGTCATATTGCCTTGTCGCAATGTTGTATCGCATCGTCGTATTGTGTTGTCACGCATTGTATCGCGTTGTCTCAATGTTGTATTGCATTATGGACACATAGGCAACACACAACGGTGCAATACAACATCACAACATTTTTACATATGTTGTAAATGGCGTTGTCATGCATCATAATGCATTGTCGCAATATCATATCGCGGTCATGTCTCGCAAAAGTGCAGGCCATAACGCATGACAACACAATGTGACATTGCGACAACACAATACGATATTGCGACAACACAGTCTGAAGCTTGACAATTTAATGTACATGATACGACATTGCGACAATGCTATACGACGCTTGACAATGCAATACGGCAATGCGACATATCGTGCCAAAACTGGCACATTGACATCATGACAAATGTCATATCGCATTGTCGTGTCGTGTTGTTGCATTGTCATTTCGCGTTGTCGTGTTTTGAGGGCGACGGATGAGATTTGACATGGCACTAACAGGACTCCATACTTGCACCAATAAGCTGTAACAACATGACAACTTTGAAAAGCATTGAACAAATCTTTCATATAGGCCTCATTTCATCAATATATTCTTATCTATAGTAAGATTCTTACCTACGAAGACACGACAGCAGGTATGAAATAAGCAAAAAATTCAAATTCAAGGGCAGATCACTCAAAACGAGATCAGTGACCCCAATTGTTTTTGCAAAGTTAAAAAAAAAAATTATTGTTCAGTTTTCATTTTGCCTATATGTCTATGTGAAATATGTAGCGAACTGTAGCAAACGTCTTTAACAGTCTTAGAGATTTATACTTCTAATGTACAATGAATCTGATTGAGCTGATCATTTTTTGTCTAGTTCATGCAGTCTGCAATAAACTGTTAATGTATAAGAGAAATTCAAATCTTCAAACAGAAAATTTGTCAAGTTATTGAATTCCAGATTAAGGATATGATTATTTTCTTTTATATAGATATGAGACATAGCCTGTGAACTATGTCCCAAACCACTGATTCACATGAGATGGTATTTTTTTATTGGTTGCTTAGAAGGGGATTTGTTTGAGTTTTATGCCCCTTTTCAACAGTCAGAGTCATATGAGGCAGACAGTTCATCTATTTAACCATTGTTCCTGGGAAGAACCAGTACTAGACTCCCATCCTCAGTAAACAACTGCCTACTTTCTAACATAAAGAGACATGGTCTGTAGCAGAGCTCGAACCCATGACCCTCTTATCAGTGAGAGGTTACAGTGATTTGAAGTCAGCGACTTTAACCACTCGACCACAGAAGCAGGTCAGAAAATTCAAGGGGAAGCATCCCAATCTATGATTATGTCAATTGTTGAAACAAACTGTTTTTTTCTGTGTTAACATATGGATACAAATGTCTATACCATGTCCATACGAAAAATATACATGTACTTGATATTTCCAGATTGATATTTTTTTTCCACTGCTCTGTATTGTAATATGTTACCCCCATTTGATTTCTCTTGTTTTTGCCTCAGTTTCTCAGTGGAGAGGCCTCATTAAGTGAACAAGAGGGCCATGATGGCCCTATATTGCTCACATGACAATCACTGTTCACTCATTAAAACTTTGGTTTGAACCAGTGACCTAGTTTTTTACCCATATTAGAACTTGCGCTACATATAAATAAGATAAACATTCTCACAAAATTTGGTGAAGATCCAATCAAAACCATGAAAACTACAGCATAGACAAGGTTTTCCTAAGATTTGACCTTGTGACCTAGTTTTTGACCCTAGATGACCCATATTTGAACCTATACTTAATATCATTAAGACAAACAATCAGACAAGGTTTGGCCAAGACCCAATTAAAACCATGCAATTTAAAGCTTTTACCTAAGATTTGATCTGGTGACCCAGTTTTTGACCCCGGCTGACCCACATATCATTGAGGCAAACATTTTGACAAAGTTTGGTGAAGATCCAATCAAAACTGTGACATCTACAGTTTTCCTAAGATTTGACCTGGTGACCTAGTTATTGACCCAAGATGACCCATATTTGTACTTGACGGTTATATCATTAAAACAAACAATTTGACAAAGTTTGGTGAAGATCCAATTATAACTGAAAAATATAGTGTTAACATGGTTTTTCATAAGATTTGACCTAGCGACCTAGTTTTTGACCCAAGATGACCCATGTTCAAAATCGTCCAAGATATTATGAAGACACATATTCTGACAAGGTTTCATGATGATCCAATCAAAACAGTGACTTCTAGAGTGTTCACTAGGTTTTCCAGCAATTTGCCCTAGTGACCTAGTTTTACTACAGAAATGACCCATTTTCAAACTTGACCTACATATTATTGAAATAAACATTCTGACAAAGTTTCATGAAGTTCAGACCCAGTTTTGCTAAAATTTGGCTAAAAATGTGGCCCCTAGTGTGTTCACAACATAAAGTTTGAAGACGCACGACGCCGGACAGAGACTGATCCTAAAAGCTCACCCTGTCACTTTGTGACATGTGAGCTAAAAAGGCTTTTCCTATAATATTTACTTCAGATTTGAAAACAAACAATTGTGACAACCTCTATTAGAAAATTAAGTAAATTTTTGTCAAATTGTTGAATCAAATAAGTACATACTCAGAGTTAAAGACTTTATTTTTTCAAATAAAATACAAGTACATGTAAATATATACTACAATTACACTGTTAGATGTCATTAATACAATAACATCAGTATCTGAAAAAGAATTTATAATAAATCATCTTCACCTAAGTCAATGTCACTTAATCAGCAACTCACACACCCATTTATCAAGAGATAATCATCACAGACAATATTTCTTCTCAGTCAATATCAGAATGTATACGGTACATACACCACAGTCAAACCTGTGTTAGTGGTCACCTCTAAAATAAAGATCACCCTGTGAATAAAGACCATTCTTTTAAAACTGTCTTTGATTAATTACAACCAAATGACTTCCTTCTAAAGGCCACTAGTCAATAAAGGCCACAAAATGTCTTTCATAAGTGTAGCCTATGTTCTCAGAATTATGTTACTATAATATATGAACACACAGTTTGAATCTCACAACAGTTACTAAATGTTCATTTTATGTGTTCATGTTATGTCTTGGTTTTGTTGTATTCCATCAATGACTTCTAATGGCCATATGGTTGTCATCATGATATTGTCACTTAGATCCTGTAACTTGATAACACGAAGATGAGGGCATGGTCCTGTCTTCTGTAACTGTGCTGCAACCATTACATATTGACCTGAAATAAAAATCATTAAACAATTAGGTTGCATTTTGTAACCTCACGTTACACACAAACTTACTATTGATCAGGTACCGATACGTATAGAATATTTGAGACTTTGTCTTAGTGAACAACAGGGTTTATATAAATACTGAATCTTAAAATAAATAATAACAATAAAGCTAACTCTACCATCTAAAATAAAAGTATTTTCAATACAGAGATATCAATTTATCAACAGAATATAAAATAAATACAAAATCAGAAAATATTAATAAGATTAATTCTTCAAAAAGCTGTTTAAAAATCATGCATGTACATAATGTGTACCTGACAAAGCTACTTAATCATTTTATGTGCATCTAAGCATATTTTTCAACTTGTTTATTTCCCTGAACATATACATATCACGAGTCAAGGCATGTGACGCATGTGACTTACGGACCAGTAAGACACCTGATTCCACAGTAGGGGTTAATAAAACAAACAGGGTCATTGATAGACTAGTTCACAAAATCAGTTACATACTATATGCTTTTAAAAACAAAGGAATTTAGTCATGAACTAATTATCATTATAACTCAATTCAATTTATTACCCTACTTTTTTGCTAGGTGTCAAGTCTACACTTAGTTGACCATGACCAGACAGGATTAGACTGATATGGAGCAACAAGTCAAATAGTTTACTGCGGCCAGATAATTTACAGACCAGTATTGTTAAGGATGTATTTTTCTGCAGTTGAGATGCTGAATTTATTCTAGTGCATATATTGCAGGTATATACAACTACTGTCACTGTCCAGCAATATGAGTAACGTTGCTATTAATCTAGTCTAATAAGCTCGAGATCTACATAAAACCTGTATGGTTTACGGTGCTACATTTTGTATATTGCTTTTCCGCATACCACTTGCAGAATAGTAGATAAAGTCTAGAAATAGATGAGAAGAAACAATAACTCTGAAAGGGGTACTTCAATTGCTTCGAATACTGCAAGGTAATTTTCAGACACTGACGTAAATAATGAACCTTTTTTTGTTTTGAATTTAAAAACAACTAAATTAGATCTACAAACTTCTGCTTTTCATGAAAAATATCTCAAATAGCATTTATGGATAAAAATGTGTTCTAAATTGCTTCCAAATACTGCAAAGTGCATTAGTCTGGTTCTCGTCATTCTTACAGAATGGTACTATAAACTTGAAGGCGAAAGCCAGACTGAAATATTAGTCAATCAGGTATTGATGCTAAGTCACATTGTCCTCCATAGCTAAAACAAACAGGTCACATGCTCCTCTATAGCAGGTAGTAAAACAAGACATTAGTTGTTTTCGAGGGGGGGGGGGTTGCACTTACAAAGAAGCTGTTAATTTTATTGATTTTATTGATTTACAGTGATAATTAGACTAAAGTGACTGAACAGAAGTTAATCAATGACCCTGTCTGTTTTATTACCCCCTACCGCAGAGTACAGAGGACTCCTGTTCCACAAGTCACATGCCTTGCATTCCTGGTTCAAATGTACATCAGTAAGAAAAGCATTCAATTAATATTATTTGATGAGATTCAAAATGATACATAGATACAGCACCTTTAATTGGTTTTGAAGTCTGAAATGGAATTTTTGAACATCCTTTGATAAGAGCCACAGCGGTTCCATCGTCTATCAGTATACTATCAGCATCTTGCTGCGTCTACAATGTAATATATCCAAATGATCTCAGTCCATGAATTACAGTCATGTCAATGGTTTATCATATAAAATAGTATTGTCTGAGATAGTCTTATTTAAACTAGATGCCCAAGGGCAACATGTTGAGCCTGCTGTTTAGACAGCTTGTGACCTTTGAACTACAAATAAACTATTATATTAACTTATTTCAAATTCCTTAAATGCAAATAGAAGGAACAGCACAGACAAGGAAAATATTTGACCAAATGTGTAATCTTGACCTTTGACCTATGGATCTGGGTGTTGCCAAGGACACATGGTCTCATTGAATTATGCCAAGTCATTTTCAAATAAGTCAATGCATTATAAGGGATTACAGCCCGGACAAGGTCTATAATACTTTTTTGACATCTAAGTCAGTGTGACCTTGAACATAAGGTCTTGCACATGACACATTATCTCATTATGGGAAATATTTCTGCCAAGTAATTCCAAAATCCATCAAGAAATGACAAAGTTATGAAGCAGACACAAAAAAGACCCCAGCTTTGACCTTTAACATCCAAGACTTAGAGTGACCTTGGCCTGGGAGCTATTGACCCTGATCTTATGTGTGATATATACACACTGTCTCATGGTGATTAACAATAAAGTTATTTTCAAATATGTCAATGTATAAGGGATCTATACAGCCCGGACAAGGTCTATCATGCTAATTTTTTACGTTTGACCTCTAAGTGTGACCTTGACCTTTGAGCTACAGTTATGGTTATTAGGCACTGCACACAGTCTCATGGTGTTTAACAATCATGCCAAGTTCTTTTTAAAAATGTCAATGCATAAGGGATCCTCGAGATACAGCCCGGACAAGGAAAATCCAGACATACAGACACGCAACTGCCATCGTTGGCGACTATGTCGAGCTCACCGCAAGCAGATTCTACAAAAAATCAGACTTAAAATGACAAAAAGTACAGCATTATTTTTCCTTGGATAAGATTGTGTGCTTATATCATTGATTGTTTAGAGTAATTAATTGTGAATTCATAGCAAATACACAGGCATTGTGTCACAGAAAAAATCTAAATGTACAATGAAGAATAATTCTGAGAGAAAAATGTCTTAACCTCAACAACTACCCCTTGTACTGTGACAACATAAAACTTCACCATTCTTCCTGATAAATGAGTTGACCACACATATGAATAACCAGGTTCTGTTACTTCCTTACATCCACAAAGGTCAGCCAAAAAAAGTTTTCTGGCAGGTTTGTCTAATACTTTACTCATTTTGACATAATCTGAAAGCATATAAATCTGGATAAAAACATCAACAGTTTAATATCAGTTTATTATTCATTGAGATTGAATGAATACACATTGATTAAAAACAGGCACAATAAGCTCTAGGTAAACACAAATTAAGGCACATTACGACCTCATCAAGCATGTTTGAAAAGTCTATAATATTATTAAAGGCTAGGTAATTTTATCTGGGAGCATTATACAAAGGGAATGGAAACCATCGATTAGTAAAATCAGCTTCTTTTGTACATGCAATTATTGCTTTCGATTCGAAGTCAGTGCGCATGTATGGCCAAACCAACAACATATACTTTGGCACTGTTGATGATCTAATCGCTACAGATTCAAATCCCTTTCTATAATGGTCCCAAGTTTTGTTAAATATAACTACCTGATAAGGCCTAAAAAAGAAATTTCTGGTTACATGCTCATTATAAACAGGGTAGATAGAAAGGGATTTTAATAATTAATTCATTTTGGCTTTTGAAAAGCGTGTGGAAATCAATCACCGTAAGGTAAAAAAATGGATGTACCATTCATAAGGCCTAAAAAATTATGTAATTAGGGTCGCCATGAAAAATTCAGACAGGATGGGTGACCAGAATTTTCTTACACAATCATTCACTCTCATGCACGTCTGAGAAGCAAGAAGGAATTGCTTTTTCGTTCAATCTACACACATGTAATATAGTGGTTAAATATAAAAGCTGTCTCAGACTACATACATGTACGCATATTGCATAAAACTTTATTTACTTGAAATAACTATATATAATCATCAAAAATGGCAGTCATCAATGCAGTCTAATAATGTAATATATGTCTGGCTGTTTGTGATGGACATGTAAATAGGATTCTTTTTAGGGTGCAACAATATGGTACATGTATAACCCATGGACATGTATTGCAATATGCATTGCAGAAGTGCAGTATAAATGAAAATCACAATAAAACTAAAGCCACTGTTAACACAAACGATAAGTTTGTGGCCAACAGGCCCAAATGCTAGACTAACAGGCCTGCTAGGGGGGGAATCAGGCATTTTCTAGCAATATTTTATAAACTTTGGAGATTCCTAACTGGCCCAAACACATTTCTAAGTGGTTAAATTGGCCTGCAGCCTGCTGTTATTGAGAACCCTGAGTAGATGGTTTACTTATCAGTACCAATTCTAGATAAATGTTTACACACTGTACCAATGTAGGTATATTGGAAAACTGTAATTAATCAATATTTTGTTATTCAGATGATGAATCGGTCATTGATATTTCAAAACAATTAACTCTTAATTAATAAATGAGCTCAATTATTAAAGAAAATATCATGGTACATGGATGTCTCATCGCAATACATATCAGCCCAATGCTGTATCACAATATATAGGTATATTGTTGCACCACTACTTCTTTAATCATAGCACTGCCCAGCACTGAGTAGAGAATGAGCTTTTATAACAGTGCTCGCAGAACGGGTGTACTGGCTTTTACACTTTGTGAGATATAACGTCACGACATGTGTCTATTCTTTCAAAATGGCGGCGCCCTAGGAGATTCGCTCAATCACTAAATGACAATATTAAATCACCAATATTTTTGTTAAATGGTTGATTTTTTTTAAAAAATGCAGGAATCATCATAACTTCAATATTTCTACACGACTAAGCGCTTGAAAAGTCAACATTGCGTTGCCCTTTAATTGATTATTGAAATAAGCAAAAGGTCAAGTCAAATTAAACCAAATAAAACAGGCTGCTAGCTGTTATCATAATAGCAGAGATGTATAATTGTATTGTACGTCTCTGGTATGTATCACCTGGGACCATTTTGCGTATGTATAATGGTCCAAGGTATCACATTGTATAACTAAAATATAGGACTCCATCAAAATTAAATTTCCAAATTTTAATCAGACAATGAAGATAATTATATGGCTTCAACCTTCAATGTTTATCCACGTTGTTTAAATGAAAACATCAGCATATTTATGCATTGAAACAGGAGTGTTAAATAAAAATATCTGTCAGAATTAAAGAATTGTAAGAAAAACTAAGTCATTGTTTTTTTCATGTTATTATCGGGCAGTATACCAGAGTAGATATTTACCTTGACACCAAATGCTTATAGCATTCACAAAATATAAATTTCATCGTTCCACAGAATCCCCATTTTTTCTACATTTTAACTTAGTGATAAAGTAATTTCAACATTCAACATTCCAATTACGATAATCTTTCTCCTTCCTGGTTATTTTCATTTATTTACACGTAATAGTTTGTCATGATGTAAGCGATAAATCTACAAAATTAATCATGTCTGAAAAATCTGAGAAAAATTCTATCAACACTGAAAGATTAGGCTGTAAACATTACGCAAGAAAATGCAGTTTTATTGTAGGTCTATGATTCAAAACATTGCTTGGTTTATAGTGTAAAGCTTGTTTTTTTATCTTGATTGTTGACCGAAACGAAAGTTGTGTTCAAGACCTAAATTTGTAAAAATTACAAAATACTAGTTATGACATAGCATTACCATATTCGGTTACGCTATATTCTTAATTTCACTTTAGAGCAATTAATTTAGAGTTGATTACACAATAACAAACATAACACACCTCAGTAATTGTGGGATCACAAAATAACGTGAAGTAATTAATTTAATTGTACATGTAACTCATGCAATGATTTAATTAGTGCTTTTAGTTGCTAAACAATGACTTCTGAAATAATTAACATAGTTTATTTCCAAAGATGATGGGTAGTGAAATAATGGTAAATCTTCAAAATTGTGAAGAATCTATTTGCTGGAAAATTTCATTGAATCACTATCAGTATTAGAGACATAGGTAACAGGGATACGCAACTTCAGTTATTACCTATATGTGATAGCTTGCATGACAGAACTTTACTTTTCCCAAGAATTGCTGATTTTGTAACAAGTAAAACTTCTTATCTACTAATAGCACATGCATAAAGTTTACATTTTCTGTAAGTTTATTATTTAAACTACAGCTGTCCAGTTTTTAAAATATCAATTTTGACTGATAGTTTTATTACACCCTTGTTTATACTACCTACTAATGCCATATTTCTAAAAAATATCTATTGATACAAAACAATTTTCAGGCCAACTACATTCTAGTGGATATAGCTAAAAATTAACTAAGAAAATATAACAAAATAATATTTCCAGCCGAAGTCAAATGTTTAACCTTTCAGAAAATGTATCTATGTATTTTATTTGGTTTTTGAGTTATACTTGCTACAGAATTTACAAAATGATGTCATGTATGATATCTTAAGTTGCCAATCCCTGTTATCTATGTCTCTGTCAATATCTACAGCCTTTTGTCACTGCATTAATTCTCATTGCGGATTGATGCACTTAATAACCTTTTCCAGACATTATGACTTTTGTTATAAAGTCTGTGCCCTGAATGAGTTAAGGGTTCTCCAATAGATTACTGATAAATTTAAAGCAGTATATGAATATGAGCATAATTTTCTCTGATCAATACATTTATTGGTTTGAACTTTACCTGGATCTAATACCTGTCTGTATTTATTATCATGAACAATATTTATCTTGTTCCAGTCACCTTGTTGCAAGAAAGTATATCCATGCCGTGTCTGTCATGATGAAAATGAAAGACATGAAATCAAACGCAATGAAGTCACACAGATTAAATGTTTACAATGTGCTGTAGTTCAAGAGGTTTGTTTATGGCCTTAGATACTAGTTATGTTTACATTCGTAAATACCGGTAGTAGTGAATTCAGTTTATTTTTACTCATTACAAATGTAATAGGAGGAAAATAATGAAATATTGTATTCGATGTGGAGCTCGAACTGCGATCACCTGCTTGCAAGTCAGATGCTCTACCAACTGAGCTAATCAGGCTGGTGAATATCCCAGTCAAATCACAAATACAATATACCATACAGCTACACAAATATAAAGATAAGTTTAATGATTCAAATGTATAAATAACAGTGTAATTGTCGTACATGCCATGCTCTGTCCTGTCTACCCTGATAATCAGTTATATTAGTATTTGAAATAACTATATACTCAGACACAAATTTACTCTAACTACAAATATGTTACTTAACATAATCTGTGATTGTTATTATACCGTTTAATGTTGGGGTAGCAAGCATCTCCCATCTTCTGTTTGATGTCAATAACCACAACCTGCTGCTTTTTGTGCATATATATAATTCGTAATCATAATTATTTCAGTATATATAGACATTTGGTTTTGTAAATGGTTAGATATTAATACGATTACGAAGCTACATGTATCATACAATTTTTACGACTGTCTGACTCTTGATATCAATTATTGTAGGTAAGGAAGAACTGTTCCAGTTGTGATGTAGAATTTGGGAAATATTTCTGTGCTAAATGTAGGCTATTTGATGATGAAGAAAAGGGACAGTTCCACTGTGATGGGTGTGGTCTCTGCAGGTAGTATATACCTGATAAATCAATTTAAAGCTAACTATTTTTAAAGTACATTCATGAGATATTGATTTGTCATATATGCTGAAGGCTCCGAATAACATAATTATCCTAATAATATTACTTTGATCGATCAAATCAGTTCATTTTTTTGTTGATTATTATAATCTAAATCTTATGTTCATTCTAATCATTTAGGGTTGGTGGTCAGGAAAAGTTCTTCCACTGTGAGAAATGTGATATGTGTTTAGCAATTACACTGAAAGGAAAACACAAGGTATAGATTTCTTAATGACACCTTTGATTTTTACCACAAATCTATTTTATACCCCCACAAACAAGATTTTGGGAGGATATACTGGAGTCACATTGTCCGTCCGTGCGTCAGGATGTATAACTCTGTTGTCCATTGGTGGATTTATAATTCTTTGGCTGAAATGTTAATTTATATATGGCAATATCTCCCGTGCTAGATTCATTTCCATACCTCCAAGGTCAAGGTCACACTTAGAGGTTAAAGGAAAAAAATCAGTAGTTTCTTTTGTTTCTGAGTAACTCAGTAACTCAAATAATACATTGTTAAATGAATATCCGCTCATATACAGATTATACAGATATAATATGTCATTCTCATTTCACTTACTAACAACTAGGCATCGCTGTTGTCATTTTCAAAACAATAAATTGTTAGGAAGACGTGATGCTTTAATGTTTGTTACATTTTTTTCTCTAGGTCATTCTTTTTTAGTTTTGTTTAATTGTGTTTTTGAATTTAGAATGATGCAGAAATGTTTTCAGATTACACCAGGTATTTGTAAAATCCTATTTTTACAACTGGGGTTTGTTGTACTTGTAATGTAACTATAGAGATGTAATCAGTACCATAGATTACATAATACCGAGTATTCAGATAATTGGTCATTGCATAATCCAGGTTTTACAATTTAGATTTCAATGCCTTATGATTGTAATGTATTTATCTGCTCTTAGTACCAAAAAAAGCAGTGTTCATTTCCTCTTGAAAATTAGATATTTTATGACCCCCTAACATTGTAATGTAGATTGGTCACAAGCACAGGCTACTGCTAGTTGTGTTAGCATACAAGCACAAAAAATGTATCAAGAAATAAGTGAGTGTTCATTCCTGTTGAAAATGTGATGTCTTCCGTCTGTGTATCATTGTAAAGTAGTTATCTGCCCTTGGTCCCAAGCACAAGCTAGTGCTAGTTGTGTTAATACAAGCACCGAGCATGTACCAAGAAGTAAGTATCAGTTTTCATTTCTTCTCTGTATTGTTGATACTTAGTTATCTGTCCTTGGTCCCAAGCACAAGCTAGTGCTAATGAGTAGTTTTCATTTCCTCTTGAAATAAGTAGTTTTCCAACTCCTTGTAATGTAGTTATCTGCCCTTGGTTCCAAGCACAGACTAGTGCTAGTTGTGTTTATACAAGCACCGAGCATGTACCAAGAAATAAGTAGCAGTTTTCATTTCCTCTTGAAATAAGTTGTTTTCCAACTCGTTGTAATGTAGTTATCTGCCCTTGGTTCCAAGCACAGACTAGTGCTAGTTCTTAATTGTGTTTATACAAGCACTAAGCATGTACCAAGAAATAAGGACTAGTGTTCATTTCCTCTTGAAATAAGTTGTCTTCCAACTCCTTATAATGTAGTTGTCTGCCCTTGGTCCCAAGCACAGGCTAGTGCTAGTTGTATATATACAAGCACTAAGCATGTACCAAGAAATAAGGAGCAGGTTTCATTTCTCTTTGAAAATATGATACTTTCCAACTCCTTGTAATGTAGTTGTCTGCCCTTGGTTCAAGCACAGGGTAGTGCTAGTTGTATTTATACAAGCACTAAGCATGTACCAAGAAATAAGTAACAGTTTTCATTTCTCTTTGAAAATGTAATACTTTCCAACTCCTTGTAATGTAGTTGTCTGCCCTTTGTTCCAAGCACAGGCTAGTGCTAGTTGTGTTTATACAAGCACTAAGCATGTACCAAGAAATAAGTAGCAGTTTTCATTTCTCTTTGAAAATGTGATACTTTCCAACTCCTTGTAATGTAGTTGTCTGCCCTTGGTTCCAAGCACAGACTTGTGCTAGTTGTGTTTATACAAGCACTAAGCATGTACCAAGAAATAAGTAGCAGTTTTCATATCTCTTTGAAAATGTAATACTTTCCAACTCCTTGTAATGTAGTTGTCTGCCCTTGGTTCCAAGCACAGACTAGTGCTAGTTGTGTTTATACAAGCACTAAGCATGTACCAAGAAATAAGTAGCAGTTTTCATTTCTCTTTGAAAATGTAATACTTTCCAACTCCTTCTAATGAAGTTGTCTACCCTTGGTTCCAAGAAAATGTAATACTTTCCAACTCCTTATAATGTAGTTGTCTGCCCTTGGTTCCAAGAAAATGTAATACTTTCCAACTCCTTCTAATGTAGTTGTCTGCCCTTGGTTCCAAGAAAATGTAATACTTTCCAACTCCTTGTAATGTAGTTGTCTGCCCTTGGTTCCAAGCACAGGCTAGTGCTAGTTGTATTTATACAAGCACTAAGCATGTACCAAGAAATAAGGAGCAGTTTTCATTTCTCTTTGAAAATGTAATACTTTCCAACTCCTTGAATGTAGTTGTCTGCCCTTGGTTCCAAGCACAGGCTAGTGCTAGTTGTATTTATACAAGTACTAAGCATGTACCAAGAAATAAGTAACAGTTTTCATTTCTCTTTGAAAATGTAATACTTTCAAACTCCTTGTAATGTAGTTATCTGCCCTTGGTTCCAAGCACAGGCTAGTGCTAGTTGTATTTATACAAGCACTAAGCATGTACCAAGAAATAAGTAACAGTTTTCATTTCTCTTTGAAAATGTAATACTTTCCAACTCCTTGTAATGTAGTTGTCTGCCCTTGGTTCCAAGCACAGGCTAGTGCTAGTTGTGTTTATACAAGCAATAAGCATGTACCAAGAAATAAGTAGCAGTTTTCATTTCTCTTTGAAAATGTGATACTTTCCAACTCCTTATAATGTAGTTGTCTGCCCTTGGTTCCAAGCACAGGCTAGTGCTAGTTGTATTTATACAAGCACTAAGCATGTACCAAGAAATAAGTAGCAGTTTTCATTTCTCTTTGAAAATGTGATACTTTCCAACTCCTTCTAATGTAGTTGTCTACCCTTGGTTCCAAGAAAATGTAATACTTTCCAACTCCTTCTAATGTAGTTGTCTGCCCTTGGTTCCAAGAAAATGTAATACTTTCCAACTCCTTGTAATGTAGTTGTCTGCCCTTGGTTCCAAGCACAGGCTAGTGCTAGTTGTATTTATACAAGCACTAAGCATGTACCAAGAAATAAGGAGCAGTTTTCATTTCTCTTTGAAAATGTAATACTTTCCAACTCCTTGAATGTAGTTGTCTGCCCTTGGTTCCAAGCACAGGCTAGTGCTAGTTGTATTTATACAAGTACTAAGCATGTACCAAGAAATAAGTAACAGTTTTCATTTCTCTTTGAAAATGTAATACTTTCAAACTCCTTGTAATGTAGTTATCTGCCCTTGGTTCCAAGCACAGGCTAGTGCTAGTTGTATTTATACAAGCACTAAGCATGTACCAAGAAATAAGTAACAGTTTTTATTTCTCTTTGAAAATGTAATACTTTCCAACTCCTTGTAATGTAGTTGTCTGCCCTTGGTTCCAAGCACAGGCTAGTGCTAGTTGTGTTTATACAAGCAATAAGCATGTACCAAGAAATAAGTAGCAGTTTTCATTTCTCTTTGAAAATGTGATACTTTCCAACTCCTTATAATGTAGTTGTCTGCCCTTGGTTCCAAGCACAGGCTAGTGCTAGTTGTATTTATACAAGCACTAAGCATGTACCAAGAAATAAGTAGCAGTTTTCATTTCTCTTTGAAAATGTGATACTTTCCAACTCCTTCTAATGTAGTTGTCTACCCTTGGTTCCAAGAAAATGTAATACTTTCCAACTCCTTCTAATGTAGTTGTCTACCCTTGGTTCCAAGAAAATGTAATACTTTCCAACTCCTTCTAATGTAGTTGTCTGCCCTTGGTTCCAAGAAAATGTAATACTTTCCAACTCCTTCTAATGTAGTTGTCTGCCCTTGGTTCCAAGAAAATGTATACTTTCCAACTCCTTCTTATGTAGTTGTCTACCCTTTGTTCTAAGAAAATGTAATACTTTCCAACTCCTTCTAATGTAGTTGTCTACACTTGGTTCCAAGAAAATGTAATACTTTCCAACTCCTTCTAATGTAGTTGTCTGCCCTTGGTTCCAAGCACAGACTAGTGCTAGTTGTGTTTACACAAGCACTAAGCATGTACCAAGAAATAAGTAGCAGTTTTCATTTCTCTTTGAAAATGTAATACTTTCCAACTCCTTGTAATGTAGTTGTCTACCCTTGGTTCCAAGAAAATGTAATACTTTCCAACTCCTTGTAATGTGGTTGTCTGCCCTTGGTTCCAAGCACAGGCTAGTGCTAGTTGTATTTATACAAGCACTAAGCATGTACCAAGAAATAAGTAGCAGTTTTCATATCTCTTTGAAAATGTAATACTTTCCAACTCCTTCTAATGTAGTTGTCTGCCCTTGGTTCCAAGAAAATGTAATACTTTCCAACTCCTTCTAATGTAGTTGTCTGCCCTTGGTTCCAAGCACAGGCTAGTGCTAGTTGTGTTTATACAAGCACTAAGCATGTACCAAGAAATAAGTAGCAGTTTTCATATCTCTTTGAAAATGTAATACTTTCCAACTCCTTGTAATGTGGTTGTCTGCCCTTGGTTCCAAGCACAGGCTAGTGCTAGTTGTATTTATACAAGCACTAAGCATGTACCAAGAAATAAGTAGCAGTTTTCATATCTCTTTGAAAATGTAATACTTTCCAACTCCTTCTAATGTAGTTGTCTGCCCTTGGTTCCAAGAAAATGTAATACTTTCCAACTCCTTCTAATGTAGTTGTCTGCCCTTGGTTCCAAGAAAATGTAATACTTTCCAACTCCTTCTAATGTAGTTGTCTGCCCTTGGTTCCAAGCACAGGCTAGTGCTAGTTGTGTTTATACAAGCACTAAGCATGTACCAAGAAATAAGTAGCAGTTTTCATATCTCTTTTAAAATGTGATACTTTCCAACTCCTTATAATGTAGTTGTCTACCCTTGGTTCCAAGAAAATGTAATACTTTCCAACTCCTTCTAATGTAGTTGTCTACCCTTGGTTCCAAGAAAATGTAATACTTTCCAACTCCTTCTAATGTAGTTGTCTACCCTTGGTTCCAAGAAAATATAATACTTTCCAACTCCTTCTAATGTAGTTGTCTACCCTTGGTTCCAAGAAAATATAATACTTTCCAACTCCTTCTAATGTAGTTGTCTGCCCTTGGGTCCAAGAAAATGTAATACTTTCCAACTCCTTCTAATGTAGTTGTCTGCCCTTGGTTCCAAGAAAATGTAATACTTTCCAACTCCTTCTAATGTAGTTGTCTGCCCTTGGGTCCAAGAAAATGTAATACTTTCCAACTCCTTCTAATGTAGTTGTCTGCCCTTGGTTCCAAGAAAATGTAATACTTTCCAACTCCTTCTAATGTAGTTGTCTGCCCTTGGTTCCAAGCACAGGCTAGTGCTAGTTGTGTTTATACAAGCACTAAGCATGTACCAAGAAATAAGTAGCAGTTTTCATATCTCTTTTAAAATGTGATACTTTCCAACTCCTTATAATGTAGTTGTCTACCCTTGGTTCCAAGAAAATGTAATACTTTCCAACTCCTTCTAATGTAGTTGTCTACCCTTGGTTCCAAGAAAATGTAATACTTTCCAACTCCTTCTAATGTAGTTGTCTACCCTTGGTTCCAAGAAAATATAATACTTTCCAACTCCTTCTAATGTAGTTGTCTACCCTTGGTTCCAAGAAAATATAATACTTTCCAACTCCTTCTAATGTAGTTGTCTACCCTTGGTTCCAAGAAAATATAATACTTTCCAACTCCTTGTAATGTGGTTGTCTGTCCTTGGTTCCAAGCACAGGCTAGTGCTAGTTGTATTTATACAAGCACTAAGCATGTACCAAGAAATAAGTAACAGTTTTCATTTCTTTTTGAACATGTAATACTTTCAAACTCCTTGTAATGTAGTTGTCTGCCCTTGGTTCCAAGCACAGGCTAGTGCTAGTTGTGTTTTTACAAGCACTAAGCATGTACCAAGAAATAAGTAGCAGTTTTCATTTCTCTTTGAAAATGTGATACTTTCCAACTCCTTATAATGTAGTTAGTTGTCTGCCCTTGGTTCCAAGCACAGGCTAGTGCTAGTTGTATTTATACAAGCACTAAGCATTTACCAAGAAATAAGTAGCAGTTTTCATTTCTCTTTGAAAATGTAATACTTTCCAACTCCTTCTTATGTAGTTGTCTACCCTTTGTTCCAAGAAAATGTAATACTTTCCAACTCCTTCTAATGTAGTTGTCTACCCTTGGTTCCAAGAAAATGTAATACTTTCCAACTCCTTGTAATGTAGTTGTCTGCCCTTGGTTCCAAGAAAATGTAATACTTTCCAACTCCTTCTAATGTAGTTGTCTACCCTTTGTTCCAAGAAAATGTAATACTTTCCAACTCCTTCTAATGTAGTTGTCTACCGTTGGTTCCAAGAAAATGTAATACTTTCCAACTCCTTCTAATGTAGTTGTCTACCCTTTGTTCTAAGAAAATGTAATACTTTCCAACTCCTTCTATAGTAGTTGTCTACCCTTTGTTCCAAGAAAATGTAATACTTTCCAACTCCTTCTAATGTAGTTGTCTACCCTTGGTTCCAAGAAAATGTAATACTTTCCAACTCCTTCTAATGTAGTTGTCTACCCTTGGTTCCAAGAAAATGTAATACTTTCCAACTCCTTCTAATGTAGTTGTCTACCCTTGGTTCCAAGAAAATGTAATACTTTCCAACTCCTTCTAATGTAGTTGTCTACCCTTGGTTCCAAGAAAATGTAATACTTTCCAACTCCTTCTAATGTAGTTGTCTACCCTTGGGTCCAAGAAAATGTAATACTTTCCAACTCCTTGTAATGTGGTTGTCTGCCCTTGGTTCCAAGCACAGGCTAGTGCTAGTTGTATTTATACAAGCACTAAGCATGTACCAAGAAATAAGTAGCAGTTTTCATTTCTCTTTGAAAATGTAATACTTTCCAACTCCTTGTAATGTAGTTGTCTGCCCTTGGTTCCAAGAAAATGTAATACTTTCCAACTCCTTCTAATGTAGTTGTCTACCCACGGTTCCAAGAAAATGTAATACTTTCCAACTCCTTCTAATGTGGTTGTCTGTCCTTGGTTCCAAGCACAGGCTAGTGCTAGTTGTATTTATACAAGCAATAATCATGTACCAAGAAATAAGTAGCAGTTTTCATTTCTCTTTGAAAATGTAATACTTTCCAACTCCTTCTTATGTAGTTGTCTACCCTTTGTTCCAAGAAAATGTAATACTTTCCAACTCCTTCTAATGTAGTTGTCTGCCCTTGGTTCCAAGAAAATGTAATACTTTCCAACTCCTTCTAATGTAGTTGTCTACCCTTGGTTCCAAGCACAGGCTAGTGCTAGTTGTATTTATACAAGCACTAAGCATGTACCAAGAAATAAGTAGCAGTTTTCATTTCTCTTTGAAAATGTAATACTTTCCAACTCCTTGTAATGTAGTTGTCTACCCTTGGTTCCAAGCACAGGCTAGTGCTAGTTGTGTTTATACAAGCACTAAGCATGTACCAAGAAATAAGTAGCAGTTTTCATTTCTCTTTGAAAATGTAATACTTTCCAACTCCTTCTAATGTAGTTGTCTACCCTTGGTTCCAAGAAAATGTAATACTTTCCAACTCCTTCTAATGTAGTTGTCTACCCTTGGTTCCAAGCACAGGCTAGTGCTAGTTGTGTTTATACAAGCACTAAGCATGTACCAAGAAATAAGTAGCAGTTTTCATTTCTCTTTGAAAATGTAATACTTTCCAACTCCTTCTAATGTAGTTGTCTACCCTTGGTTCCAAGCACAGGCTAGTGCTAGTTGTATTTATACAAGCACTAAGCATGTACCAAGAAATAAGTAGCAGTTTTCATATCTCTTTGAAAATGTAATACTTTCCAACTCCTTCTAATGTAGTTGTCTGCCCTTGGTTCCAAGAAAATGTAATACTTTCCAACTCCTTCTAATGTAGTTGTCTGCCCTTGGTTCCAAGAAAATGTAATACTTTCCAACTCCTTCTAATGTAGTTGTCTGCCCTTGGTTCCAAGAAAATGTAATACTTTCCAACTCCTTCTAATGTAGTTGTCTGCCCTTGGTTCCAAGCACAGGCTAGTGCTAGTTGTGTTTATACAAGCACTAAGCATGTACCAAGAAATAAGTAGCAGTTTTCATATCTCTTTTAAAATGTGATACTTTCCAACTCCTTATAATGTAGTTGTCTACCCTTGGTTCCAAGAAAATGTAATACTTTCCAACTCCTTCTAATGTAGTTGTCTACCCTTGGTTCCAAGAAAATGTAATACTTTCCAACTCCTTCTAATGTAGTTGTCTACCCTTGGTTCCAAGAAAATATAATACTTTCCAACTCCTTCTAATGTAGTTGTCTACCCTTGGTTCCAAGAAAATATAATACTTTCCAACTCCTTCTAATGTAGTTGTCTGCCCTTGGTTCCAAGAAAATGTAATACTTTCCAACTCCTTCTAATGTAGTTGTCTGCCCTTGGTTCCAAGAAAATGTAATACTTTCCAACTCCTTCTAATGTAGTTGTCTGCCCTTGGTTCCAAGAAAATGTAATACTTTCCAACTCCTTCTAATGTAGTTGTCTGCCCTTGGTTCCAAGCACAGGCTAGTGCTAGTTGTGTTTATACAAGCACTAAGCATGTACCAAGAAATAAGTAGCAGTTTTCATATCTCTTTTAAAATGTGATACTTTCCAACTCCTTATAATGTAGTTGTCTACCCTTGGTTCCAAGAAAATGTAATACTTTCCAACTCCTTCTAATGTAGTTGTCTACCCTTGGTTCCAAGAAAATGTAATACTTTCCAACTCCTTCTAATGTAGTTGTCTACCCTTGGTTCCAAGAAAATATAATACTTTCCAACTCCTTCTAATGTAGTTGTCTACCCTTGGTTCCAAGAAAATATAATACTTTCCAACTCCTTCTAATGTAGTTGTCTACCCTTGGTTCCAAGAAAATATAATACTTTCCAACTCCTTGTAATGTGGTTGTCTGTCCTTGGTTCCAAGCACAGGCTAGTGCTAGTTGTATTTATACAAGCACTAAGCATGTACCAAGAAATAAGTAACAGTTTTCATTTCTTTTTGAACATGTAATACTTTCAAACTCCTTGTAATGTAGTTGTCTGCCCTTGGTTCCAAGCACAGGCTAGTGCTAGTTGTGTTTTTACAAGCACTAAGCATGTACCAAGAAATAAGTAGCAGTTTTCATTTCTCTTTGAAAATGTGATACTTTCCAACTCCTTATAATGTAGTTAGTTGTCTGCCCTTGGTTCCAAGCACAGGCTAGTGCTAGTTGTATTTATACAAGCACTAAGCATTTACCAAGAAATAAGTAGCAGTTTTCATTTCTCTTTGAAAATGTAATACTTTCCAACTCCTTCTTATGTAGTTGTCTACCCTTTGTTCCAAGAAAATGTAATACTTTCCAACTCCTTCTAATGTAGTTGTCTACCCTTGGTTCCAAGAAAATGTAATACTTTCCAACTCCTTGTAATGTAGTTGTCTGCCCTTGGTTCCAAGAAAATGTAATACTTTCCAACTCCTTCTAATGTAGTTGTCTACCCTTTGTTCCAAGAAAATGTAATACTTTCCAACTCCTTCTAATGTAGTTGTCTACCGTTGGTTCCAAGAAAATGTAATACTTTCCAACTCCTTCTAATGTAGTTGTCTACCCTTTGTTCTAAGAAAATGTAATACTTTCCAACTCCTTCTATAGTAGTTGTCTACCCTTTGTTCCAAGAAAATGTAATACTTTCCAACTCCTTCTAATGTAGTTGTCTACCCTTTGTTCCAAGAAAATATAATACTTTCCAACTCCTTCTAATGTAGTTGTCTACCCTTGGGTCCAAGAAAATGTAATACTTTCCAACTCCTTGTAATGTGGTTGTCTGCCCTTGGTTCCAAGCACAGGCTAGTGCTAGTTGTATTTATACAAGCACTAAGCATGTACCAAGAAATAAGTAGCAGTTTTCATTTCTCTTTGAAAATGTAATACTTTCCAACTCCTTGTAATGTAGTTGTCTGCCCTTGGTTCCAAGAAAATGTAATACTTTCCAACTCCTTCTAATGTAGTTGTCTACCCACGGTTCCAAGAAAATGTAATACTTTCCAACTCCTTCTAATGTGGTTGTCTGTCCTTGGTTCCAAGCACAGGCTAGTGCTAGTTGTATTTATACAAGCAATAATCATGTACCAAGAAATAAGTAGCAGTTTTCATTTCTCTTTGAAAATGTAATACTTTCCAACTCCTTCTTATGTAGTTGTCTACCCTTTGTTCCAAGAAAATGTAATACTTTCCAACTCCTTCTAATGTAGTTGTCTGCCCTTGGTTCCAAGAAAATGTAATACTTTCCAACTCCTTCTAATGTAGTTGTCTACCCTTGGTTCCAAGCACAGGCTAGTGCTAGTTGTATTTATACAAGCACTAAGCATGTACCAAGAAATAAGTAGCAGTTTTCATTTCTCTTTGAAAATGTAATACTTTCCAACTCCTTCTTATGTAGTTGTCTACCCTTTGTTCCAAGAAAATGTAATACTTTCCAACTCCTTATAATGTAGTTGTCTGCCCTTGGTTCCAAGAAAATGTAATACTTTCCAACTCCTTCTAATGTAGTTGTCTACCCTTGGTTCCAAGCACAGGCTAGTGCTAGTTGTATTTATACAAGCACTAAGCATGTACCAAGAAATAAGTAGCAGTTTTCATTTCTCTTTGAAAATGTAATACTTTCCAACTCCTTGTAATGTAGTTGTCTACCCTTGGTTCCAAGCACAGGCTAGTGCTAGTTGTGTTTATACAAGCACTAAGCATGTACCAAGAAATAAGTAGCAGTTTTCATTTCTCTTTGAAAATGTAATACTTTCCAACTCCTTCTAATGTAGTTGTCTACCCTTGGTTCCAAGCACAGGCTAGTGCTAGTTGTGTTTATACAAGCACTAAGCATGTACCAAGAAATAAGGAGCAGGTTTCATTTCTCTTTGAAAATGTAATACTTTCCAACTCCTTCTAATGTAGTTGTCTACCCTTGGTTCCAAGCACAGGCTAGTGCTAGTTGTGTTTATACAAGCACTAAGCATGTACCAAGAAATAAGTAGCAGTTTTCATTTCTCTTTGAAAATGTAATACTTTCCAACTCCTTGTAATGTAGTTGTCTACCCTTGGTTCCAAGCACAGGCTAGTGCTAGTTGTGTTTATACAAGCACTAAGCATGTACCAAGAAATAAGTAGCAGTTTTCATATCTCTTTGAAAATGTGATACTTTCCAACTCCTTCTAATGTAGTTGTCTGCCCTTGGTTCCAAGCACAGGCTAGTGCTAGTTGTGTTTATACAATCACTAAGCATGTACCAAGAAATAAGTAGCAGTTTTCATGTCTCTTTGAAAATGTAATACTTTCCAACTCCTTCTAATGTAGTTGTCTACCCTTGGTTCCAAGCACAGGCTAGTGTTAGGTGTGTTTATACAAGCACTAAGCATGTACCAAGAAATAAGTAGCAGTTTTCATGTCTCTTTGAAAATGTAATACTTTCCAACTCCTTGTAATGTAGTTGTCTACCCTTGGTTCCAAGCACAGGCTAGTGCTAGTTGTGTTTATACAAGCACTAAGCATGTACCAAGAAATAAGTAGCAGTTTTCATGTCTCTTTGAAAATGTAATACTTTCCAACTCCTTGTAATGTAGTTGTCTACCCTTGGTTCCAAGCACAGACTAGTGCTAGTTGTGTTTATACAAGCACTATGCATGTACCAAGAAATAAGTAGCAGTTTTCATATCTCTCTTTAAAAAGTTGCAATCCTTGATTCCAATTCCAATTATTGATGTATATGAATACACTTTCTTCACATACTTACAAGTTGTATTAATCCATATAATCAACTTGTTTGAAATGTGAAACTGCTGTTTTTCTCTTTGGTTAAATAGGTTAGTTTGAATCTTGCACTGAATTAAGTGATGTATGACAATACCAGCTGATGTACAAGCTTAAAACTTTGTTAGATGTGCCCATGTTTACTTTCAACTTTGATAGATGTTTGAGTGACAGATGAGTTCATTTTAATTTTCAAACAACACCTTGATTAGACAAACAAGTAAACATATGGTTAGGCTTGTATTGTTCCTTTAGTTTATGTTAAGTGTGATAAATAAATAGTGATTTGTTGTCATTTTATTTTTTGTGTATTTTGTTGGCAAAGGGTGTGAAAAAAAGTATTTATGTTTATAACAAGTTAATGCTACATTTTTGGTTATTTTGGACTTTTTTGATTAAATAGGTCCATGCATAATTTTATTATAATTTATAGAAGTACAAGTATAGTGATAATTGTGCAATTTAGAGAAATTGTGTACTGGTATTTTTTATATGAATGTAATTAGGTTTGAAATATATATATATTTTTTTTTGCGCATTTTTTGTTGTTTGGTACGAAGGTTAAAAACTTAAGACCATTTCTGAACAGTCAATGAGGACATTTTTCCTACATACCAAAGAGCTTCCAATTTTACAATTCAATGACATTAATGCAAATTAAAATATTATGTGCATTCAAGTCAAAATCAGATGACTATGCAAAAACATAATTGAGTAACGCAAAACAGTTGTGAAAAATTCTAAACAATCCCTTACCTCAGAATACTACAATATTTCCTAATATTGGTATGTACATTTCAATGAATGATGTGGGGGTATTCGTCACTCCTGTGACAAGCTTTAGTTACATTTTACTAGATTAACTATTGTTAATCAGTATTTTTGCGAGGATTTATTGTACACGTTAATAAAAGGATTTAGTCAATACATATTTGTTTCTAGTGTCAAAACAGGAATCCGGACAAAAGCTCCCCCGTTCATTTTGATAGGGGCGGACAAAAGCTCTCCCATTGTTTTACTACCCCGGACAATCGCTCTCCTGTTATTTTGCGGCATCCGGACAAAAACTCCCCCAGAGAGAAACTCACCCGTTGATCATGTTATTCAGTCAATAAATATAAAATAAATGTATCCAGATTATTTCGGACTACTTAAGACCTGAATCTATACTATACTCTAATTAATTTTGTTTGTTGCACGTTAAATGAACGATAATAATATCACCATACCGATTGATATGCTTGTTATTAAATCAAAATGTTAACAAGACCGTCTGTATTTTCGTTGGTAAGAACATTTTTATGCTTTGAAACTTCGACAGAATTTTTCTTGTCCAGGGGAGCTTTTGTCCAGGGTGCAAAAATAACAGGAGAGCGATTGTCCGGGGTAGTAAAACAATGGGAGAGCTTTTGTCCGCCCCTATCAAAATGAACGGGGGAGCTTTTGTCCGGGGGAGCTTTTGTCCTACATTTGTCAAAACATTAACAATATAAACAAAGCAAAGAACTTATAAGGAGGTGATTTACCTTTCTGGGTGGCCTTTGAATATAATAGGATATGTTAGTCCTTTTTATTATGCCCCTGTATTGATAGATCGGGGGCATATTGTTTTTGGCCTCTCTGTTTGTCTGTCTGTTTGTACCAAACTATAACCTTGCCTATAAAATCAAAACGCTTGCACCTACATCCATCAAACTTCATATGTAGCTTCCTCATGACAACCTGTGTATTTTCAGGTCAGTAGGTCAAAGGTCAGGTCAAGGTCACAGGGTCATTGGGTTTAAAAAAATTCCAACATTTCTTTTAGGATACTACTCCTACATTTTTCATGGGATTTTGACGAAACTTTCACAGACTTGTTGTTACCAAGAACCCCACACATATATTCCGGGTTTTGTGATTCAAAGATTTTTGACAGAATTATGGCCCTTTGTTTATTTTGTGTGATTGTAACAGCGAAATACTCTTGTTTCCTTGCTTTCTCAAGGGATTTTGATAAAAGTTTCATGGAACTATTGTTATCGAGATACCCAATGCATGTTGTAAAGGTTTTATGATTTGATAAATTTTTACGGAATTATGGCCCTTTGTTTATTTTGTGCATATGTAATATATAGAGAAATACTCATTTGTTTTGCAACTACTTCTGTATTTCTCAAGGGATTTTTACCAAATTTGATAGAACTATTGTCACCAAGTTCACCAGCACAAATTGTTAGGGTTTTGTCATTCGATCATTTTTAGCAGATTTACGGCCCTTTGTTTGCCTGTACCGAAATTTAACCTTGCCTATTAAATCAGAACGCTACCACCTGCAATCATCAAACTTCATATCTTGGTTCATCATGACAATCTCTACTGGACCTGCGCATTTTCAAAAAGGGCAACCGGAGGGGGCATGGTGTATAAACACATCTTGTTTTAAATATTTTGTATTATCAATTTGATTTATTTACATATTCAAATGGTCTAAGAACTAATTTATCATAGTCCTTGTGTCATATTATATAGAGTACAACCTCTCCAGAGCAGCTCTCTCTTGAGCAACAACAACCTCCCCTCAACAACAGCATATTTTTCCCACTGCACAATTTAACTATTAATTTAAACTCTGTAGAGCAACAACAAAATATTTTTGCTTCTCCCAAAGGTTGTTGCTTTGAAGAGGTTACACTGTACATGTATATGTGTTTGAATAACCTTTGGAATATTATATTTATGGATAATGTTTGACTTTCAGTGTATTGAGGATAGCTCACGTAGGAATTGTGCAGTTTGTTTAGAGGATCTACACACATCTAGAACTGATGCACATATCCCTCAATGTGGTCATCTTATACATCGGTAAATGTTCTATCTTCTTTTAACTCTGTTGGCCTTTCTATTAATCACGGCCTATAATCACATGGTGTAATGTTTTGATAATGATTGATACCACAGGGCGGAGATCCTGTGGTTTCAAAACAATATACCATGTGATTATAGACCTTGTTAATGTTGACTGTATAATATATTTACCTTGCATATTTCCTTTTCTTATGGTGCCCGATACCCATTCTGCTGGTACCTAATACCTAATGTTGAATTATTTTCTGACATGACAGAAGAAAATAAGAGACTTTCAACATTTGTTGGCCTAAAATTATACTGTTCATATAAACTGTTTTATGTTAAAAAATCTTCAGTATAGACTGCTCATTGTATAATTTTACTCACTGTATTACTCTGTCAATATGATTTTTATGTATTTCAGTGTGTGCCTTGAGAATTGTATGACAACTGGGTAAGCTATCACATGACTTTCTTCTGTAATCATCATTGATTGTAATAATTATTGATAAATGATGAATGAATATGTACATACTCAGGTCTAAAAAAATGATGTAAAATGATGTTTTATCTGACAGAGAACATTTGATTGGTTGAGTTTTATTAACTAATATCATAAGTATGTTTACCTCGTAAATAATTATGTGTACCACTCTTCAACTACTACCATTTGAAAAATAAGATTTTATTGTAAATATTAAATTTCCCTAGGAACTATGCTTGTCCTACTTGTGGAGAAAGCCTAGTAGATATGAAGAAAGCTTGGAAACTATTAGATGATGAAGTAGCTAACACCAAGATGCCAGATGAATACAAAGATTTCTATGTATTTATTCTTTGTAAAGATTGTCACAAGGTTAGTAATAATTTTTTAGAAGAGTTGTGTTTGAAATTTACATAAAGACTTGTATTGAAATTTTGTGTTTTTGACCAATTATTCTGACAGATGGTTTGCCTGTTATGGAAAGAGTTCTTTTTCTTACCTTTGCTTATAAATGAAATGTTTCCAATTCAGTCTTTGTCAGTACAAACCTAACGTATGATGTTATTTCTAACCATATCTGTTCAATAATATGAGTGCTGATGAATGAAAATGTTTGTTTACAAGTATGGTGTAATTGTTAAAACTTTTGATTTGTATATATAATTATGCTTTCATTGATTTCAGAAAAGTAAAGTTCTGTTTCATGTTATTGGCTTGAAGTGTCAACAATGTGGTTCTTACAACACTTGTAGAACAGAAGATCCTGTCAGTAAAATGAACGGTGCGCCATCTGGTGGAGCTGAAGGTTCAAACACAGATGGTTCTAGTTCATCTGATGTGTCAAACTCTTCTGATAACAATTATTCAGCAAATGATAGTAGATCATCTGATCATTAAAAATTATGATGTTAGTTCCTGTTTTAAGTGTTGATACGTTGGATAGTTACATAAATACACTGTTCGGTTCACCACTTGTGGAAATATACCAAACATAATTTGCAATGTGATATCATTTACTCGTACATGTAGTTTTAATTCTAACAACTCAGAGAAACTACTAATGGTTAGTGGTTATTTGATGTTATTATTTATATATTTTTGTACTTGAAAATATTTGTCTCCTGATTCTAATTTACATTTTATGACTGGTAAGAATGTTTGCTTTAATTTGGCATTATACATGTACCGGAATCTCTCTACAGTCGGTATGCATTTATTTTGAATAGGTTATTTTTCTACTTTCTTGGCATCTAAATGTAGTTTTTCAGAAATAGACTTTGAAGTAAGCAGAGTAGTTAAACTAAATGAACTCACCATACAGTTGTTAATTTTTTATTCAATTCAAAAAGAAAAAGATAGAAAGCTTTACAGACGTTTTCTTTATGTTTTCGGGAAGGTGCCCTAGCCCTTTATATGTAGATGAAATAGCAGGTTGGAGCTGGGAAAATTTCTCGTCTGAAACCAATTTGGGTAATATAATTTCAAAGGGTAAATTGAAAAATGTATCATTTCAAAGAAATTTTCGGAAAGAAAGTCATCCTTGCTATATCTGACTTACAAAAAGGTTTGCTGGTTATGATGCATCAAACTTAATGATGTTGCCTCAAGTTTGAATTGTTTTATTGTATTTCATTATTTTTTAAGACTAATCGGCAACCTGTCTTTCTGATTATCCAGTCTTAATTTTTAAAAAATGCTTTTGTATAAGCCTATCCCTACCCCTCACTACATTAATGTTCAGAGATATCTTGACATACTAAACTGTTGGAATTTCTTTGTGAGAAGTTTACATCTGCAGCTTGTATGTTTTTGTGGATTTTACCTATTCAGGCTATTGTAATTACTATGTTGTATTTTAAGGCTTCCATTCACCATTAAACTTTTACTTGTATATTTTAAATGATGCATAACATATGAACCAAAATATATTACTGTTGAGATATGGACCTTTGTTTTTTTTTTTTTTTTTTTATTGAACTATGATAAAAGTATTTGGAGTTGATTAGTTTATACATTAATACGCAGGGTTATTTGCTTTAAATATGTATCCATGCACTATGTATATATTCAGGTTTTGATTAATACTTTGCACAAGATATTTCAAGTTACAAATATATTTGATGTCTGTATTACTGAATTCAAGACCTGTCTATTGTTAAGTAAGGGAAATGTTTGTTATCACAATATGACTTTGTATTTTATTTCATTTTAAACATGTTTTTTTTTAAATTTTGAACAAATTGACACACCTGATTGTTAAGTTTAATGGATGTGTTATGTTTTACTGTGAATTTTCCTGTATTTTTCTGAAGATGTTACATGCCGTCTTTGTTTCGTATCCGTCTTAATCTATTTAATGTTGGTGTGTAAATTTTGTTACAAGTTGTGTAAAGTAGTAATTACCAATATGGCATACACTGCTTGTATTTTACATTGTTGATAAATCCCCTGTAAATATATCAGTGTTATTAGTGTGTACTGCTATGATTATAATGTATTCTATGACAAAAGGAACACAGTTTTTATTTGTAGACTGTATTATGAAGTAAACTGTAGTGGCAGTCATTTCTGTGTTGAGTTGTTTTTATTTTCCATGTAAATTTTAGAGTTACAGGTACCCATTTACATCCTTCAGCAACTGTAGCTAAACATTCATGCAGGATACAGATCCGAAAAAGTTTCCTAGAAAGAAAACGCAGGAGAATAACTCAGCTTCCTCAAAATACCATCTGACTCAACAACCCACCATCCCCAAACCTAGTTAAACTAATTAGACTGTTTTATTTGGCCCCCTCCCTCTCTTCCGAATTCATTTATGATGTCGGCCAACCGGAAAGCTGAAAAAGTAAGGTTTCCACTAACCCACCCCACACACAGATACATAAAAAACATTCGGAGACAAGACACAATCTCCCAGTGTTAAAGCTGACTTAATGAAATCTCACTACCATGTCAGGCTTAAAATAAACATTTATTGCTGGAATTATTGACACGTCAACATTCGAATGGTACATGTATACGTATAGTAGGGCTGAATCCAAATTTTTGTTATTTCGATACCTTACCAGACAGTAGTAAAGAACTTTTCTTTCCAATAGTGATGGCCTGAAATTTATCTGGACTGGCTTGCATTTTGTTATCTGAGAACCAAGTGATTAAAGTTTTTAATGTCTTCCTCAAGAATAGTTTTAACCTGAATAATATTGTCACGGGAGCAAGAAAGTGTGTTGTCATCTGCATTATTATATAAATCACTATTAGATACAAAGTAAAAAATGTCATTGATGAAAATGTTAAAAAAAACAGGTCCAAGTATAGATCCTTGAGGCACCCCTATACCTGTTTAGAAATTCACTGCAAGCATTACCAGGACACACACATTGTCTCCTTTTAGAAAGGTAGTTTTTTAGAAGATTTACTGACTGGTCAGACAACCCATTAGTTCTAAGTATAAAAAAGTAAGTAATTTGGATGGCTGTCCGTACATCAAGTGTGATAGTCAAATGAAAGAAATATCAAATGATAATACTTTTTAAAATTAGAAGGGAGCAAGCTGTGGTTTCTGCATTGATCAGGGGAAGTAACCGCTACGGGGAGTTAAAAATATTTATTAGACTGACGCCTCTTCATAGTGGTAATCGTGATATCTCGGACATTTTCTGATAAGATACTTAGGTTGGTCACCGAAGGGTTTCGAAGTCACCAGTAACATGAAACCGAAAGTAGATTTTCAATGATTGACCATTCATTTCCACTAAGTACGACTTGAAATGTCCATGTTTGCACAGTATCACCCTGAAGGGATTGGTTGTGAACACTATAAAAGGAAATGTGTATTTATCGTAAGTTCTTGTTCTAATGTCTAAGTATTCACAAGGACTTATATAATAATTATACATGTATGTATATAAGCTGTATAGGCCTATATAAGTCCTTGGTATTCATAAAAGCTCAAAGCAAATTAGATTTTTATTTTTTCCTGTGTATACCACAGACACCTGGAGTTAGGAGCTCTCAAAAACAAAATAATTATATTTTTGTCAATCCCAACACCTAAACTTATCATTTACATACAAGCAATGCCATACGTACATGTATACAAGTTTTACTGGGAGCTGAACAGTGATTGACACACAATATGAATCTTACATGATAATGTTTTGTTACTCAGGCCCCATGTTGTAGGAAGCTGTATTTATGTAGAGTATGCCATGATGAACACGAGTCACATGAGATGAACAGAAGAGATGTTACTGATATCATTTGTATGGTTTGCAGAAAAGTACAAAAGGTTTGTTGAACATTGTTTTTATGGCGAAAACATGTTTGCTTCATATTACCTGACCTACATTGTACCAGAGACGTATAAAATTATATGTCTCTGATTGTACCCTTATTTTTCCTGCAACCCTAAACTTTATAATTTGGAATGGTACATCCAAGTGCCCCACTTTTTCACCTTTCTCCACGCTTTCAAGAATTATAATAAAACAAGATTTAGAAATTTACTTACCTACATACCAGATTTTTATAATGTTCATGTGTGTAACCATAAACAAATATTTTTTACGCCTTTTAAATATATCCATTATCTTAAATTTAAGCCTGTGCACTTGTTAATTGAAACTTTTCAATCAATACCAAAAAATTGCAAATGTCAACTACTGAAAATGCAAGCAATGTTGTTTGTCAAATTAGTTAAGCTAATATATATGCTTTTTATTTTACTAGTTGTAAATTATTTGGCAGATGCATTTTATAGGTACTGCATGTGGCCATAATTGAATGGTTAAATCAAGAGACATTCAGTGTCCAAATGGGTAATATTATACCATTGTAGGTACAGAGGACGTGTGAAGGGTGTGGAGTCATATTTGGTAGATATTTCTGTGAGATTTGTCGTTTATATGATGACAGGGATAAAGGACAGTTTCATTGTGATGATTGTGGATTGTGCAGGTAAGCCCTGAACAAATTGTTTATATGATGACAGGGATAAAGGACAGTTTCATTGTGATGATTGTGGATTGTGCAGGTAAGCCCTGAACAAATTGTTTATATGATGACAGGGATAAAGGACAGTTTCATTGTGATGATTGTGGATTGTGCAGGTAAGCCCCAAACAAATTGTTTATATGATGACAGGGATAAAGGACAGTTTCATTGTGATGATTGTGGATTGTGCAGGTAAGCCCTGAACAAATTGTTTATATGATGACAGGGATAAGGGACAGTTTCATTGTGATGATTGTGGATTGTGCAGGTAAGCCCCAAACAAATTGTTTATATGATGACAGGGATAAGGGACAGTTTCATTGTGATGATTGTGGATTGTGCAGGTAAGCCCCAAACAAATTGTTTATATGATGACAGGGATAAGGGACAGTTTCATTGTGATGATTGTGGATTGTGCAGGTAAGCCCTGAACAAATTGTTTCTGGTTAAGTGACTTATCCTTATTTTTCCTCAGCAACCCAAGACTTTAAGTAGGCCCAAGAAATGTCACATTCACTTTCTCACTTTTTTTAAGCTTTCCACACACTTTGAAGACCTCCCCCCCCAAGACAAAAAAAGCCCCATTTTCCTTGAGCATGTAACCAGAAACTAAGATTTGTTAGGCCTTATAAATGGCATAGTGATGTTTGATTTATTTTAAGGCTAGTTTAAAATTCATGCAATGTTCAATATATGCTGACATAATTTATTATTTTCTAAGTATTTATGTAATTTATGACATGTTTTATTTATAATTATCTGAACTGAGCACATGAGATGTCAAAAATAATTTCTGTGTTTATGATGAACTTTTTGATTATTGTACACTGTGTAATAGGAGGAGGAAAATAATGTACCCGATGCGGGGCTTGCACCTGCGACCGTCTGCTAGCAAGTCCGATTCTCTACCAACTGAGCTAATCGGACTGTAAATATTACAGCCAGATACCATACTGCTACAACTGTTAAGTTTGAAATATATTAATGCGTATACATTAAAAACAACATTTGTTTGTCTTGAAATCTGTTTACTGCAGAATTGGAGGAAGAGAGAATTTTTTCCATTGCAAAGATTGTGGAATTTGTTACGCTTTGGCCCTAAAAAATAATCACAAGGTAATCTTGTTATTTATTTATTTATACATGTACTAGTATTCAGAGTGAACAAAAGTTTAAAAGGATTTACTCCAGATTTTATTTTGCTCAATAACTGTTTGTCAGCAACAGGATGTTGATATTCCTTTTTCAATAAGTCAAATTTTAGATGACTTTAAACATAGAAAAAATCATGTTATATAGAAATTATTTGAGCTTGTTTCCATGAATTATGACTACAGTTTTGTAAATAGAAAAAAACTGATGAATTATTGATCGATTCTTTTGATTTTCCACTTTGTTTCAGCTGTAGCCAAAGTCTTATGATATAATTATGTTAATATAATAGTTATAGTGGTTTAAATAATGTCATTTTCTGCAACAATACTCTGTTGGTACATGTGGACAGATTAATGTTTTAAAGTGCTACATAGTATACTGGTAATCCGTATAACCGCTAGTCTAACTCTTTACCTGTCTTAAAATGCACGACAGTGCAAGTCTGCAATCATACAACTGTTCAATCCTCACAAACAAATTTTCTTCTTGTCAAAAAACATAAAAATACTCTCAATAACAATAAAATCTAAAATCAACTGATCGCATTTCTTGGCACACTGACGATCTATTCATTTTTGCTTGCATGGTATCCATAATACTGCTAATCGGCTAATCAAATATGAGATATGAAACACGTGGGAAATTCTTGCGACCCTGCAGAGAAATTTGAAGTGGACAGTTAACAGCTGTTGTACTAAAGAGGAACAAGTTCAAATTTCTCTGCAGGGTCTTTAGACAAACTATGTCAGTAACAATGCTAATTTTTCGCAAGGGATTCTGAAAATTGTTGGCTGGAACATGGGCTACAAAAAAATCGAAACATTTAAACTTTCGACGAAAGAAGACGAAAAATACGATTTACCTTCGAACTCCTGGGCAACACCATTGTAACATGATCAAAACAATATACCACAATGTCATGAATTTTATTATAGGCCTTGTTAATTTGAATTGAATTTAAATGATTGTTATAATGAAAGACAATTTGACTTTACAGTAGAAATGACATAAATCATTGGTGAAAATGTTTGAAAGTCGCAGTATGCCATGTAAACAAATGCTAGGCGGAAATTAAGGGAAGTGGAGGCGACACACATGCCAGTCATTGTTATTATTCTGGCACTAGCGGTAATAGGCATATAGCGATAATAAGTGTTAGTGTACAAGTGCTTAGAAATTCTCATTGGCATTTTGTCTCATGATAAAATGATATTACATATTTTCTGTTTGTTTTTACTGCAGTGTGTGAAGAATGTATCCATGAGTAATTGTGTATTGTGTGGTGATGATTTGCACACATCACGTATGGACCTGGTACCGCAGACATGTGGTCATCTCGTTCATAGGTTTGTAGTGGGTTCAATTTGTACATTATACCTAGTACTGTCTTTTACAAACAAATTCTACCATAAGTATATGTACCATACTAATGACCTTCATTCAAAAGTTTATATCTATGAATATATGCTTATTTTGTCCAGACTATTTCTCAGCAACTACTTGCAGGATTTCAGTGTGAAACTTCATGGAAATGATAAGTTGTGCATGTTTTCAGTAGGTTTTGTCCACATTAATTTTTAATGAGTTATGGCCCTTTGTTCCTTTTTATATAATGTATATAGAAATTGTATACTGTATGTTGGTAATAAAAAAAATCTAACTGTTCTATTTCCCTTAGTGAAGTGTATCCATAACTGTGTAAAAGTGGTATCTGGGAGTATTCATCACCTTTAGTGATAGCTCTAGTTAAGTTTTAAAAATTAAGTTAAATTAAACATAAACAAATTAGCTACAATTCATTAATTATCAAGAAATAATTTAAACAAAATGTTTGTATAAATGCGAAAAAAAATATAAACAGTCAGATAAGCAATAAAAATGACAGAGAAGGGTTAAAATAATGCAGGTTTTATGTGAATTTCACTTAAATTATCAGAAACATGTTACTTAATTATGGTAAATACAAATGGGATTACCTCGTGTAAACTTTAAGCTATAAAAGATTTTCAAAGAATTTCCTAAAGCTTGATTACTTTTCTTCCTCTTTTTCAGGCTCTGTTTGACTGATCATGTTCAAACACTAAACAGGTAGAATATCTAAGCTTGAATTAGAGAATTCTGTTTTAAAAGAAGCTATATCCTGATAACTTGTATATGATATTCTTATTGATGATATTTCATTATTGTTGTACCATTTAACACTGATTTAAGTGACACATGCCAGATGTGTTGTTATCATTCATTTAGTTATATTTGTTTTGTGTTAGCATTTAATTTTTGTTGAATTAGTATTGCAAAAGTACTGTATTGTTTTTATTTTACATTTATTATGGTTATTATCGAATACGAGCGGATCTAAGATTTTTGAAATCTGGAGTCTAGTCCCTTTTATGTCTTGATGATATCTAGACGTTGTCTTTTCTATTTTCCAGGGAATTTACCTGTCCATCTTGTGTGAAGTAGTTCCAGTTCATTACTAACATTGAGAGCTGTGTTTTTTGTCAGTTCAGGGAATTATATAAATTCTTCAATTAGTTTCTTCAATGGTAAACATTCAAGAGATTGTTGTCACATGATAATTTATATTGTAAAGACACAAATATCCTTATTTGCTTGACTATTCGAAGAATATAGAGAGCTATTGCAGTCGCCTTTGCATTTGCGTTGGCATTGCATACAGTTTAAGTTTTGCTATCATGGCCATATCTCAGTAACCACTTATGGCATTGACTTGAAACTTCATGGAACAAGTTAGATAACTTTATTCATATAATTATAAATATCGCTTCATTCTACTTGAGTGTAAAAATATGAAATTATATGATAATATATTTTTATCTGTTACACTGTTATACAGACAGGTCAACTCTTAAATACTATGTAGATATTGGTATTGTCTTCTAGACAAAAGTTTGTTTACTATAAATCATTGAATATAGTAAAGCATGCTGTCTTATGGACAGCTCTTGTTGTTTTATCTATTTGTTGGTCTATGTTATTATATAGAAATATACATGTTTATCTCAATTTCTGATACTAAATACTCAAACATTGCTACCTTTTATTAGTTTAATGATTTGCAACTGTTATATTACATGTATATCTAATATATTTAGCATGCTGTTATTTTTTATATTAGTATATTTATGTGTATGCTTACTTTTACTAAAAACAAATAAAATCTGAAAAATTATATATATTTTTTATTTTTTTATTTTATTTGTAATTAAATCCATTTAATTTTTAATGACAATCAATGAAATAAACGACACTTTTTGATAATTATGTCATGTAACACCATTTATGTATCAGATATATTTATAACTACCTTGGCAAGGGATATGCTCAAGAATGCCTCAATGGCAACTTGACTACATGCGGGGGGACAAAGAACATTCTTTCATCAATATAATTATAAGACGTAGTTGCTTAAACTCTCAAATTGCCCCAATGAAAGCAACATGTACCCAAATACACATAAAAGTACATGATATAACGCTTTATCTTTTTTAACCTTCATATATTTCTAATTGGTATGAGTATGGTGTAAACATCCATGAAATGTGCTGGTCTTGAATCATCATAATTGTGCAAATGCTAACTTGGTAATAGAAATATATATAGCCTGTTTATGCAATGTAACACTTTTGATAGGTATTTGGATACCATGAATTAACACATTTTCCCAATATCATAACTACAGGGTATAATTGTGCTTGCTTATATTTAAGTTTATCATAAAACTATAACAATCATCTATGAAATATAACAAATAAAAAATACAATAAGTAGTAACTTTGGTTCCAGGCCTACATGCAGTAAACTATAAATTTTGATTCACATCATTTCTGGTGTAAAATATGATAATAAATTATTTCATTACATGAAGTTGAGTTTTATTATTATTTGGGTGATTTATTGAAATAGTCATTGGGTCAGTCCATTGAAACACCCCAATACATCCCAATAACGCTGAAACACCCCAATTTACCCCCAATAACTCTTAAATCACACAAATACAACTCAATAATAATAAAATTAAACTTTAAGATTTATAAGTTTGACATTTGTGGCTTAATTACTGTATGCCCCATATTCGTGAATATGAACAAAAGTTCACCAATATTAACCATATTTTCCTTATTTTTGAGAATTTTTCATTTTTTCTAAACTAGTGATCAAGATTTAAGAACATAAAATGATACTGTTTACAAAAATGTTGATTTTTGTTCAGTTATCATATACACCCCAATAACTCTTAAAACACCCCAATACACCACAATAACTCTAAAAACATCAGTGACCACCAAACTCAATACACCCCAATAACTCTTAACCCAGTACACACAAAATACCTATTTCAATGTTTTATTTTCAACCAAATAATCATTCTAAACGTTCCGTACACATCCTTCGTCTATTTTTTACATTTATTTTGTATTTATGAGTATTTGATATAAAAATTAATTGATAGTTGATACTGAATTTCTGTATGCACGCATTCATATAACATCTCAAACTTAACAATTTTAATTCACATCTTATCTTGCGTAAAATATTATTAGAATCTAAATTTGTTTTTATATATACAAAATGTATATACTTTCATCAAATATAAGGTTGAATTTTATTATTATTGAGTTGTATTTGGGTGATTTGAGAGTTATTGGGGTGTATCGGGGTGTTTCAGAGTTATTGGGGTGTATTGGGGTGTTTCAATGGACCCGTCATTGGGTTGTTACTTGTATTACAGTATTACAAAATGTTACATGTTTACATATTACAACACGACGTAGCTAAATCAAAACACATTAACGAGTTAATTCACTTTGTGTTTACATTATAATTATTTTGAGAATTTTCTGAAAATTTAGTGTCCGCTGACCGTTAGTGATTATCACAATAATGCAGTTTTAACCTAACGCTCATTTTCACTTCCGGTGTAGCGCAACACATGCAAAATTTCACAATTTATGGATTTGCCGATTAAATAAACAATATGGTAAAGTATTATGTAACCTGTCTGCCATATGGTCACATGCTATTCAAGCATAACGATAAATCCATCTTTTATTTTACACCTTGTATCACAAAAATACAATTTCATTTTGTCCATATTGGTTTTCGTCATTTTCCATACGCCGGTCAGGTGTGTTTCTTAATCTCAATCTTGGCCAAAATACCAGTTAGATATGGTGAATATCCCATCATCTGGATATATCATATCCTATAATTTTATTGTACTATAAGTGTTAGATACACTTGATGACACTGACTGAACAGATGTTGCATCAAAATCTCAGGCGGTGTATAGTCGTTTCTGGTAATACTGCGGTATCACCAGTATAATTACGGCATTTACAAATTTCTTAAACAAGGCTTAATGACGCCACCTAGCGCCCGTTCCTGCGCGAAATTTTGAAGGACAGATGTAGTAAACTTCGTTTTAACAACAAACTGTATCAGTGTTTGACACTTACTCAAGTCCGTCGGTCCAAGACCGACAGAAATCACCAAGGACCGATGACATCCGCGAGCTGGTCGGCCCCGGTGTCCGGTAGATTTTGCAAGTAGGAAATCCCATTCTTAAGATAAATATAAACTACGACGTATCAGCATAATCGCAGTTAACAACGTTTACCAGTAGCGGTGTTTTATATATGCAGTGTACAGGGCCAGAATTATGTATCTATTTTTAGACATAACTACGATGTATCAGCATAATAAAGTCAGTGCGTGTAAGAGATTGTTGAACTCATACACAAATCAATCTACTCGTAGTCGTACCCTTCATCAACTCGTGCTCTAGTATTTGTTGTTGCAATAATTATTTTTGATCAAGTGCTTCAGCGATTTTTTGCATACTCATGCCACCAAAGAAGTGTAAAGAATCCAGATTACTGTAAATACTCGGCCATAAGTCGATCAAATTGTCCGTACAATCCAACTCGACTTATGGTCGAGTAACCAAAAAAAATATTATCACTTGGACACTTTCAGAGCACAAAAACACAATAATTTATGTCCACGCATATTTTTGCACAAATGGGTTGAACTGGTGCACTTTGTAACTATATTGATTTTCTATTTTTAGCGTTGCTGAAATTAAGTAGGTTTAAAGTTAGTGTAAAGTTCTGACGTCATGAATGATGCTATCTGTCAATCAAATGACGTATATCTTGCTCTCTGGTTATTTTTTTTTCATTCCCATAAATTGAACAGGAATTTCGTAATTTGAATGTGTCACACAATTCTTGATATTTTTGTGTGTGAATAATTTGTTACTGGATTACTTAGTAAGGTACGAAGCTGTTGTAGACCTAATCATTTTAGATTAATGACAAAATAGTCTTATAAGTAAATCATTACAGTTTTATTTGAGTAGAAATGCACATGATTCTTAATCATTTAATATCTTCAATACAGAAAAGGCTTGCAGTGACTTATTAGAATGAATATGAATATAAGTTACAATTGCTTTTATTTAAAAAGAAACAATCAGAATAGTATATCAATAAAAATGAGATGCGAGAACACTCTGTTGCATTCGTTTTTTTAAAATTATCACTAAAATTGAAGGACCTATGAAAGTGTAGAAGGACCGGTAGGTTTGAGAAGTTACCGGTCCTGTGGACCACCTTGCTCAAACAGTTAGTGTCAAACACTGTGTATCGATCACAACGTAAAATGATAACTTACAACTTAGTTTCATCTTATCGGTTATCCTTTGAAAACTTACCTGGAAGTAGAAATTCACTATCATCAATTCATTATCCTTACTTCTTTAACAAATTGATAGTTGCAAAGAATTATCGTGATATTTTTTCGTCTGGTACTGAAGTTAATGAATGACATTGATAAATGTTGCTTCGCCTCAGTTTAATTACGTCACACTTTCAAAAAATACACATAAAATAAGGAGGCTCTGACGATTTTGTTTGTTAGATATATTGTAAGTAACGCTTATGGATTTAATTTGATTTTTATTTTTTTAACCAAAACAGGCCGAAATTAGGACTGCAACGATTCACCGAAGTTCGAATATATCCGAATGCATGGCATCGGATCGATTATCCGATTTGGAATCCGTATTTTCGGTTCGGTACGGTTTGGCACTGTCATTAAGCGTACGCCGGCAATAATATTATCCAATCAGCGCGCGTCATTTCATTTACTGCGTCGCATGTAAACAAAAACAAGTATGGCCCACGAAAAACTGCTTGTTGATCCATCAGCGTCACTAAAATCGAATGTGTGGCGAGAGTTTGCATTTGAGAAAAGATCTTGGTTTGAAGACTAGTCGTATGTTATAAATGCACTTCAAAAAAGTGCATACAAGTATTTTTTGAAACAGTAGAATGACTTGTACGTATATTTTGGCATATTAAAATTTCAAGTCTGCCCACAAAAACTACAATAGAATAGAAAATCAAGAATGAACTTGGGTGTTTTTTTACCTGGAAATCTTAAGTCTTCGACAAAAAAGTGTACAATTGGTAAATTGTTTCAATTGTGGGAAACTGTTGTTAGATCAACTTTTTCTAATACAACATTCTGAATTGCTTACAACAGAACAATAGAAATTCATGTATGATTTAATGAATAAGTTGAGTAAAAAGAGTTTGAGAATTTTTTTTTTTTTTTTATGAAACATATGGGGTCAGGTTAAAAAAATCCTACGTTAATTTATGTAGTCTATATTGATGTAGATATCCGAATCGAATATTCGATAACCGAGAAGGTTATATCCGAACTCGAACCGAACCGTAGGGTACCCGAATCGTTGCAGCCCTAGCCGAAATACATGTATAAATCTAACGGACACTTTTTCATGAAAATTCGCGAATGCTAAGAGGCCCGTAATAGGGTTCTGGACTAAAATTTTTTCCATTGAATTTGTCCACATGTTGTCGACTTCGAGATAAGTAGGCTTGAAATTCTAATCAAAGCGCTATATTTAATTATTTGCTCACACGGTCGACAATAAACCCTATTGACAAACCCCTTGCATCGCCCCATGTAATTACCGCGGTATTACCGGAAACGGAAAGTTTGAAAGACAGAAAGTACATGTAGGTTTTAAACATGGCCGCCTACAACATCTTAATTAACTTTCTTTCCTTCTACTACTACTAGGGCATTTCATCAAAATAATGACTAGATCTATTCCTTTTTTATGTTTATTGAAAATCAACAACACAACAGTATAAAACATATATTAATTATGCAAATTTATATGTTATCAACACATCAGTCAATGACAAATAATGAAATGAATGTATTTGTCGGAAGAATTAATCAACAACAGCATCATACTGTTTTTTACACAAACAAGTGTACAATACATAAGTACCAGTATATACCAACACCAATACTACTGATTTTTAACCCAACTGTATACATGTAGTGATGTACATCACTGCATTAAACCAGGGATGCCCTATTACATTTACCAAAATTTACGTGAGATTGCTTATAAAGTGCTTTTTAAAAGTTTAGATATTATTGTAAGCCCAAAATCAGTATTTTACGCTCACATTTACTGACTGGCATTGTTATTCTAAGTCAGTATAAGCATTCGAACTCCGTGTGACATGAACTCGATGTTTACACCACCATTTTGTTTAAAGTGTAAATCAATATGATTAGTACTGTAGACAAGAATTTGCCGATACTTCTCTCAAACAATTGCTTTATTGCACTTTCAGTCTAATTATTTCGGCAATAAATTAAGATAAATAAATTCATAATTAAATTTAATTCACATAAAAAAATATCCAATTTAATTTCTACTTAACTTTGTCCTCACAACTATGGAAACAGCAACATGTCTCAATAAATGTTAATGATATAAATTTAGATACGTGTCGGGTAACATCTGCGGGTCAAAGTTAAGGCATGTAGTAGTTACTAACGACTATCAATTGTTTACTACACCAATGTTAGTTGGCAGCTTCAACATTGCAGCTATGATTATTCGATGGTCGCTTTCTTTGAAGATAGTTAGATACACTGAAAATACCCATCTAGTAAATTTATAAGAAAGTTGCAAATTGCAAATCCATGTCTGTATATATATATATATATATATATATATATATGTATAAGTCCTTGATTGAAAAAAAAAAAATCAAAAATTCACTCCCCAATTCCATACCAGCTATGTCTTTTGGTTTTAGGGTATGTGGTGGGTCCTTTCAAGGGGAAATATTTTAGATATAGCTGCTATATCTAAAATACAATATTCAAACTCAATATTTGCAAGAGGCCTCGTGTGGAAATAGATTCCAGCCAATTCATTTCTTTACCCTACAGCATAAATTTGTTACTGGCTTGAAATTTTGGGATGAAATTGGCGAAAAAGATATACTTATATATTATAAGTTATATGTATTTTCAGGGGTTTTCTTTGTTAAATATTTGTAGGCTTTAAAAGATGTCTTCCTCTCTGAAAATTTCTATGAAATCATACATTTTTTACCAAATTTTCATTTACTCCTTGAAATTTCATTCCCTAAAATTGGTTTCAAGCAAGATATTTTCCCCCAAAGTGAACCAACTATTTTATTCCCATATTAAGGGCTAGTGTGCCTTCCCCATAACATGAAGAAAACCCCTGATTATTATTACACTTCTGTTAGTTCATTTATATAAAACTTTTACAGATTACTACAATAGTTAGTTTTCAGCTGTGACACTTCTAACTCAGTTTTGAACTTAGCATGGGTTGTGCAGTGAATTTTGTTATAATTTTGTAACCTTAATTGTTTTGCAGAAACCAATTTTACTGCATGGACACGAGCGTGCTATTACGCAGATAAAGTATAATAGAGAGGGTGACTTGATATTCTCAGCAGCAAAGGATAATCAGCCAAATGTTTGGTATTCTCTAAATGGCGAGCGACTTGGATCTTTTAAAGGCCATAATGGAGCAGTTTGGTGCATTGATGTTAACTGTATCCTTATTAATTTTAAACAAAGCACAGTTCATACTGAAACATTTGCAGCAAATTGTGTGTTAGTTTAAACTAATAAATGTAGTTTGTATTATTATGCCCCCTTTCCAATGACTGGAGAACAATTTGGCATAAGGTCCTCAGACTTGGTTTTGAGGTCGGTCATCGCATGTTATTGACCTCCACTGATTTTAATTAGGTCAAAGGTCAAGGTCTTACTATCCAGTTGGCCTTTAGGGTGTTACTGTGTTTCACAAACACTTGTTAAATGTTTATTGTTATTAACAATTTTTTTATACGCCTGTTTGAAAAACAGGTCGTATTATGGGAACACAAGGTGGGCCTGTTGGCGGGCGGCGTCCACAACGGTATCCATTCTCAGTTTTATTCGGATCTTCACCAAACTTGATGGAAATGTATATGGCCATGATATCTCGATCAAGTTCGATAACTTCTGAGTTATGGCCCCGTCACGGGCATATTTTGTGACCTGGCTCTCTTGTTGATTATGAAGTATAGATTAAGTGATAATTTTTTTCCCAATTTTAAGTGTTAATTGTGTTCAGTTAAGTTTCTTGTTGAGAAACCTGTGTCTGTAATTTTAGTTCAGTATAATTTTAAGTAAAAATAGTGCAGGGCAACAGATTATATTTAAATGAAAATGTATTCACATTTCTGCATTTGCAATTGGGCACCTTTTAAGATGTTCATACTGTTCAAATTATTGGTTTTGAAGTGTGGAAACTAGATGCGAAACTTAAAGATAATGTGTTCCAAACCTGCTAAGAGTTAATGATTTCAGAATGATATGTGTTTGTTTCCATTTTATCCTTAACTCGCTTTAAGGGGATACAACTAAAGTGTTGACAGGCAGTGCAGACAATTCTTGTAAACTGTGGGATTGTGAAACAGGTAAGTCATTGGTTGGATTGATAGCTAAAGTGAACTTAATTTGGATCTTTATGAAATAAAGTATGAGTATTTGGGTTGTTTTAACATCAACCCATTTTCAAGCAAAACCTGAAACCTGAAAATAAAAATAAGTTTGTTCGGAGTACTCAGACACAGAATTTTAGTACTGGGTAGGTAGGTAGGGATTTTTTTAACTGTATAACAATAGTATTAAAAAAAGCCCCCCCCCCCCCCCCAATTTGATTTAGTTCATTTGCTAGGATTTTCATGATAGGAGCGCTCGAAACAAACCTAATTTTATTTTCAGCCCAGTATTTAATGTCTTCCTGCTGTAGATACCCTTCAAAAGATATGATAAGTTCTTTTTTGAGTTGGCAAAATACAAACAATGAAGTACAAGTTCTGTGGAGCTTCATGGAATATGACTTTGGACCAGTTGGTCATTACATTAAAATTACATATGAATCTATGCCTTATGAATAATGATGAATCATGATTCTGTTGTTGTTGTTTTTACAGGAAAGAACTTGAATACTCTAGATGTAAAGAATGCTGTGAGAACATGTGGTTTTGCTTACAGTGGAAATCTCATTATGTACAGTACAGATAAAACCATGGGTCATCCATGTGAAATACACATATTTGATGTTAGTGACCCTTCACAGATGAGTAAGTAAAACATACACTTCTGTTACAAAGATATGGAGAGAGCTATGCAAATTTTTTTCACTTTTTTGGACTCTTGCAACATGAAAACTGAACTTGGAAAATTAAAATGTGATGAACTGTTCAATTAAAAATGGTATACGTGGATTTGTACATCATGTATCTGTGTTGATTCTACACTATCTAATTAAATTGATAGGTTCAGTCTATATCGTTCTTATTTTGTGATATTTCATTCTGTTACAGAAAGTGGTGAGCCATGTATGACCATACCTGTGTCTGGACCTAAAATTACCTCTGCTATATGGGGTCCATATGAAGAATACATTGTTGCTGGTTTAGAGTCTGGTGAAATCTGTCAGTATGATGTGAAGGTAATCATCAGTCTTTACTATTGTTACATTGATTGTTATATTGACATATTGAATGGAATGTTTTATTAATAAATGCATGCAAGTTTTATTTCTTAACATCCTTACTGTTCATTTGTTCAGCATAGTTTTGATAGGATATAAGGGGTCAAAACAATGACCTTATGTATGCAACACTGGAGGGGGCTGTCTAAAAATAAACACTCATTAACAGAGAAATGTATATAAATTTCTCTAATGATAGGTTCTCAATGTGCTTATGAAGGAAATTACTTAAGTATGGATGTCTTACTGTATGATTTTAAACTCAATTCATTATTTTATCATTTTTACCTCAATGAAAACTACTTGATCTTCCAGTCTGGTGAGAAAATACATGCTGTAAATGAACATTCAAAACAGATTAATGATCTCCAGTTATCATTAGACTCTTCTATGCTGATGTCTGCATCTAAAGATACTTCAGCTAAGGTAGGTCCTTTTCATGTCACATTTATCTTTATTGGCTTTGTGTAAAAATCTTGTTGTGGTTAATTATGTTGTTTGTTAACTTGTACTAAAAATAATTTTTTTATAATATGTCACATCGATATGTGAACCACCTAGTTGTGTCTACATGAACATATTTAGATGATACTGCAGTATGGTAAGTAAACTGCAACTATGGAGAAAAAGGAAATGATATCTGATGTTAAGTTCAGGATGTTTACGTATTTCATAGTAAGTGAAGAAATGTTGTTTTTCATGTGTTGAGTTTCTTTTTTAGCTCACATGAGCACTTGTGCTCAGGGTGTTTTGCTGTACTTTAGTTTTTCAACTTTTTGTGGAAAATTTTGTTTTTTCTAGGTATGCTTTGATTATCTATGTTCCTGGTATTTTCAGTTATATGATACAGCAACATTGCGGCATATGAAGACATACAAAACTGAGAGACCTGTTAACTCAGCTGCTTTATCACCCTTACAAGAACATGTAAGTTATTGGATTTGGAACAAGTCTGTTTTGAGTTAATAGCAGTAGATTTATATCCAATACAAATATTTCTAGTTTTTTAACTCCTAATAAAGACCACTTCCAATTAGGCATAAAAACATGTTTTTTTCTGGTTGCCTGCTCAATACATGTAAAGATACTTTAATAGAGTAGATAGATCGGAGCTTTTCGCTTGTGGGAAGTTAAAAAAGTAAGAAAGTTGGTGTGCTGTTCCTTGGGCCTTGTAAAAAGTTTAACGTCGAGAAAAATTGGGTATGGTTGGGTTAACAGAAATAAACATTATTTTTACACCTAAGAAGCACACTTTCACTCTCGAGTCTCAAGTGGTGGCCTTTCTGGACAGGTTTAACTAAACAAATCATTAGAAATCTATGTTCTAATCTTATATGGGAAATTATGAGTTATTTTTAATGCTACATCTGTGTCCTCTGTTTCTATGAAACTAAATATGAATATTAAGTAAACCACAGAAATGTGTTACAAGGAATGTCTTCTAGAAAAATACGATCTCTAGTGTCAGACATGGAGTAATCTGTATTGTTAATCTTTGTGATTATTAATCAGTTAGGGTTGATTTATGGTCGAGGGGTAACATGCTAGACTATTAAACGAAAGGTCAAACCTTTCAAATTTCTCAGGAACGCTATTTTGGTGTCTCCATCCCAGCTGCTGAGCCAAGTACTGTGTCATGAAAATCACAGGAAAAAAGGGCGAGGCAAGTATCAGTGCATTACACCGGGCACAATAAAGAACCAGGAAAAACTATTAAAAAAGATCAGGGACATAATATGCCCAATTCTTCTGCATCTTATCTCCCCTCTGGGCGGCTCTGAAATAACCATAGTTGTCGAAAGGGCTGTTGAAGAACAGATAAATAAAGTATATAAACATTATTTACATTAATCAATAAACAATGCCAGACTGCTATACTGTCTCTGTTGTATTTAATACTTTTGATTTTGTTGTGAATTTAGTTAATATTGCGTATGTTTTAGGTTGTGTTGGGTGGTGGTCAAGAAGCCATGGAAGTGACAACAACTTCTACTAGGATTGGCAAATTTGATGCAAGATTCTATCACCTGATATTTGAGGAGGAATTTGGCAGAGTTAAGGGACATTTTGGTCCTATTAACAGTCTTGCCTTCCATCCAGATGGCAAAAGGTACTAGTATCAATACTAATTCTGTAAAATTCATTAAAAAATGCTAGTGTATATGAAAACTAAAATAAAAGAATCTGTTTGTTCTTTGCTACACTTGTGTAAATTTTGTATTGTTATTGTTAAAGTAAATAATTGAGGTTATGACTTGGCATCCTTGATATATACCAATCTCTTCTATTTACTGTTTACGGGAAAAACTGTAAAGCATACATTGTAATGTTCATGATTGAATTCAAAGACTACTAATTGATATAACCCCATGTTAACATTTATATTTTACTTACAGCTACAGCAGTGGTGGAGAAGATGGTTACGTACGAGTTCATTATTTCGATCCAGAATACTTCGACTTCAGATTCGAATTTTGATTTGGACTTTTTTGTAGGATATTTATTTCATCACAATTTTAAACTGATTGACAGAATTTATAACAGTGCATGAACCTAGGACAGTGTCTACATTCGAAGTGTGAATATCAGGATGAGTTTAAACAGTGCTTCTCATCATTTTTTGTCAAAATTATCCAGTTATAATAAAATTTTAGATCGACGGACATTATAGTGATGTTCTTTTCAAAAGTGAAGGAGTGTTACACATAAGTTTTTTCTTGAAGAAATAATTCACATAAAATGTGAAATTTGAAGTAGTTTATCAAGAAGCTTTTCATACTGAGTGATGCTTTTTGCATTGGAGGCTCATTCATGTAAAGGCAAGCAGCATGAAGCTGTATGTTAACAGTACATAGAAAATATGTTAGCGCATAAAACTTTAGCTTGAGGTTTATTCTATCTAGGTACAAGGAAACTTGGTTGCTGTGTTGTTAAATTGCTGGCTATTTGTCTTGCATTAATTTATTGCCTTGTAAAATTGTGTAAGATAGTCTAAAATCTGTCCATATTTCAAAGTTAAAGATGTGTATAAAACAAATACAAGTGTTCTAATAGAATAGCTCACACAAGATGGATAATATGTTGTTAATAAATTTATTTTTATAGTAGAAAACATTAACAATATAAAATCCAACAAAATCATAGTAATACTCTCCCCTTATGTGTAGTGTCCACATCATGGACAGACAATAAACATGAATGACAATAAATGAATGAAAAGATAACATGATTTAAAAGGCATGGTCCCATAATATTAAAATCCTCTCTGAACAAACACACAAAGAGAAAGAAAAGCGACAAATTTAAAGTCTTAACAATGATCTAGTGAAAAGCCAAGTAAACAATTCATTATGATATTCAAATAGTAAAAATGGAAAATATCAAAAAACATATTTCATTGCAAATGCAGAAATTAATGTTGCTTGATTGAATGCACATTTTTATCTTTTTATGTAGCATTTTCATCTATCAAACTGATTAAAATTAGTAACTGACTTGCAGAGACACTCGTATTATACTTGAAACTTATCAGTCTTACTCATAAGTTGATATTAATGCACACTTTTATAACTTGAATGAAGATTCTTCTCTCATTTCTTTTTGCCTCTTTGTGATGCTCGTGAACTAGGTTTTGGAGACCTAGGGGCTTTCCCTGAGGGTACTTTCATCGGTTGTGTCGAGAAACGGGGTGGTGGGCCTGAAAATTTATAAGAAACTTCAAATTAGGTTTTGAAAAATTGATTTGATTTTAATATCAAAGTGTATGTTACATGTAGAACTGACATTCCAGTGACTCTAAACAGATTGAAAATGTAATTAAATCTTAAGTCAGTGTAAAAATATGGTAACCAAATATATTAATGCTTTACATAATAAAATAATTTATTTCAGATTCTTTCAGAATAAAATTCAGATCTGTTTCGTCAGCATCTGGGTGTATCAGTAACACTACTGCATTGATTTGATATGGTAGTCTCTGAAAGCAAAACATTTCAGAGTGCAAGCATGTCCAATTTAAACAATCAATGGACTTTATCCTCATGTATTTCTTGATTTTCATTTGTCTGACTGGTTTACCAGCAAGCACTTCACAAGCTAGTTTTCCTGTATACAGCACCAGTACTAACCTTGTTCTCCACAAGTTACTGTCAGCTTCATCTAATTAATGATCAGTAGTGGAAGAAAAGTGACCTTAAATACAACAATGTCTTAACCAAAGCACCTGGGCCCTGGTGAACATGTGCTGTGCATAGATTTAAAACCCGCAAATCTTATATCCATAGAATTAACACTACTAATTGTGCAAAGTGGTCTAAGAGTTGATATTTAAAGAGACCATACTAGTATATACAAATTTCATAGATCATTCTTATATGCAAATGTACCAATATTATCTAAGAGATATTACAATACTTGATGTGTATTGTTATTTACTGGCATACTCAGCTTAATGTATAAAAATACATGTAAATGGTGAACCTTATCTAAAAGTCGAATGGTTGTTATCTGTTTCTAGCAATCACAAAATTATCAAAATGAATACATTATTAGTAATACTGCAACTTATTCCTTCAGAATACTCTTCATGATTTGCAATGATGATTAATGATCAAATATAACACTTCAATCTCACTACATTATCTAGCACACTATTCAGTTTCATAATACCTACTAACCTACTACTGTATGTGATATTTTATCTTAACCTCTAGGGTATATCTATTAAAATTTAAATACTAGACAGTATCTATTAATGAACAAAGTAATATTCTACTAACATGATACATATTGTGCTTCATATTTTCTCAAATTGTTTCCCTATTTTTTAAACCATGACAGTGACCAATTGAAAATGCATTTCTGGTGATAATATGCAATAATTTTTACATACAGTATACCGGTAAAAAAGATAAAAATTTTTGTTTTAATGTACATTGTTAAAAAATATTTTATTTTTCCCTCAACCTGCTACTTGAGAACAGGAAATATATACATGTAGTCACAGCATTGAAATTTAGCAAAGATCTAGCATTCTACAGCTATACAAATGATACAGACTGTGTATCATGTTTAATAGGAGAATCTGAAGGATTTGAAGTAACAGGCTTGGAAGAAGAGTCACATTCTGGTTTTGTATTAACAACCGGTTTTGGTATCTTTACTACCTTGTAACGTTTTGGAGGACCTGAATCACAAATACATTTGATAGTGATAATGTGTTAAACAGAGTGTAACCAAGATATTACAACTGTTGCATATGATCTAGGAGAGAAACATATTAAGACATGAACAAAAAATACTTTTCGATAGGAAATTATAGAAAACTAATTAATATGCAGGTTTCAACAATGAGACATACAATGTAATACATGTACAAATGTATAAGAACACAACTGAAACATGCAATGTAATTTATTAAACATTCATGCTTCTTGATAATGCTGCAATTTACTTCAATGCATGTGCAATGTATATTCTGTGACTTGGGAAAACTTTGAAAAAAGTTTGTAACATAATTTTATACCTAATGCTTGTGGTCTTGGCAAACTAGTCTTCTCCAGTTTAAATTCTAAATTGTCTTGAAATCTTTCTATATTAAACTTAATTGTCTCTGTGGCTGATAATGTCATCTGTTTCATAACTTCTTCTATGATATTCCCTATGGACTGGAAAATGTCAACAGAAATATTAATAATTGATAAATTATCATATTTTATAGAGAAACAAATATATTTTACAACAAATGTCTGAATAGTCATAGACTTAAATTAAACTTTTAATAGAGATTTTAATATCAATTTGATGCAATGAGCTAGTAAATATCAGTAAAGGCTATACAAGTATTTCTATAATACCTGTAGGACATACTGAAGCATTTTGAAATCATACTTACATCTTTATCTAATGGTTTATCAATTTCAACTGCATTCTTCAAAACTTTTTTTGTATCTGTGTCCAATACTGACAACTTCTTTTCTTTGGCTGCAAGGCGTTCATTTGTTCTTTCCTGTTCTTTCTTCTCTAGATCTGCCACTTGTTGTTCATAATCCCAAATTTTCAATGGTTTTGTTTCTTTCAATAAGTGAGCATCAAATGGTGGACTTACATTCACCTTTACTAAAGGTGACTGTTCCTCTCTTGGAGTAGTAAATACCAGTTGATAAAGTTTAAAATGAGGTAAGATTGTCTCAAATATAAACGATGAGAAGATGCGGTATTCTCTGTCACCAAGAAACTCCAACATTTCTGGGGCATTAGCATTGAAGAATCCAAGAATATCTGTAATCTTATCACATTCTACAAAATATTACAAAGATTATATTACATGTATTTGCCATAACAAACATTCAAGTTAAAACAACTATTGCCTGGAGTGTCTGTATCGTTACCAGTAGTTTACAAGTCTTAGTGTGTATATTATATTTATAAATTGGCTGGGATATTCACCAGCCTGATTAGCTCAGTTGGTAGAGCATCTGACTTGCAAGCAGGAGGTCGAGGGTTTGAGCCCTGCATCGGGTAGATTATTTTCCTCCTATTACATTTGGGTAGCCAATGAAATTACTCGAAAGAACATTAAAGGAAGTGTCGGAAGTAGTATGGCTGACATAGGAACTTTGTGAATTTGGAAAAAGGTAAAATTAAGAATAGCATCACTGTACACTTCTATGGTAATGGCAAGCAGTCATTTACTGATTATAATGGCCATGCATGGGTGTCAGTAAAAGAGATAGAGGTGCTAGGTGTCCAAAGCTACTCAGTCCACCTAGGAAAACCTAGCAACATGAAAAAAAAAATTCTTTCAGAATACATTAAAGTAATAATGTAACAGAATGTTTGCAGAGTAAAACCTACACAACTGAAGATTAATCCTTAAAAAAGATGAAAAAAAAATAATAGAAACATTAATTAAGAATAATATGTAGCAGTGTGGTATATTGTATTATAAATTGTCTGGGAAATTCACCAGCCCAATTAGCTCAGTTGGTAGAGCATCTGACTTGCAAGCAGTAGGTCACAGGTTCGAGCCCCGAATCGGGTACATTATTTTCCTCCATCTATTACATGTAAAAAGTCACCTTTGATTTGATTTATCAGTTGGTCAGCAAATGTTACAACAAATGCAACTTTATGCCAAGAAAATCCCTTCTCAACAGCATATGTCCAACTATCATATAGATAGTCGAGGTGGATTGATCTTTGCATTACTTGTTCCTCGTTGAATGGAGGCCATGATAACAATTTTGCTATTGCAAGACGTCCGTTTTCTTTCTGCAAAGTGAACAAGCCCAGGTAAGCCAAAAACAATTTTCGGAATTCATCAATGCATGCCTTTCACACAAAAATTACATTAGATGGATGAAAGAGACGAGGGATCCAAGAGCTAAATAAATTTACTTAACAGTTATCAGATAAATGCCAAACAGGTAAACTGCTGATATTATGATAAGAAATTAATTAACTAAAATAAAAGATCTGAAGGAATTTTAATGCAGAAGGCATACATATGTACATATGTCTCATTATCTAGCATGAGTGGCAAGTTAGGAGCAGTTAGCAGTGCATATTATTGCTACAAGGACTCCCATTTGTCTCGTGCATTGAACATTTCCCTTTATTATCCTCCCTTTAAGTTTAACTTTTGAACGTGCTATTTCATTGAAATGGATTTCAGTGTGGATTCAGTAAACAATCGACTTTTACCTGAACATGACAAGGCATATACAAAAATAACTGAAATCAATATTATTGCAGCACTTCAAATACTCATTTACTCTCAATACTATTAAATTCATACCGAAATCCCAGCTAAAGCTTGGACATCACTTGATGTTATTGCCGCCATTTTGTTGCTACCAAGCTTTCATTCTAAAATCTCGCAAAATATCGTATGGCTTATCTAACAATTCTTGACTTTTCCTTAATCTATGACTGATCGATTCCATTTCTGGTAAATTAAAAATTAGGAATATTCACAAATGATATTTCACAATGATATATCAGATAGAAAAAGGAAATATAGTCTACTTTCGTTTTGGTTAGGTGCCCGTCACGTGACTGGAAACGGTATTTTGTATATGGCCGCGAAATGTGTGTATTGGAATGTCAACATAGAGTGACAACTGTCAAATGACATGAATAGACTGTGATATTTGGATTTACGGTATAGAGCAGTTTAGATACAAGTGATTGTTACGTAATCGAATTCAATGTTTTGTTAAACACTAACAGTAAAAGGTAACCGGCTTGATAAGTTCTCTCTACTTGTGAAGTTTTGTCACGATTTTCACGTGAGTAGACCTGCGCTCTGATGTGTGTTAGTTCGGGGTAACGGTATAACTAAAAAATCTTATAAGTCAACTATTATCAAGTGGCAATGAGCCAATAAATTGAAATGAAACAATACTCTTATTTAAAAAACGCGATTAGTTTCCTGCTAGCCCATGCAGTAGCCTACTCGAACCATGCATGACCTCCTGATTGCAAGTCAGATGCTCAATTAGGCCGGCCAATATCACAGCCAATTTATTTATACAAATACTACTTATACCATACTGCTACATTCCAATCTTCGAATTAGTCGATTGCCCGGCTGCCCGAAAGGATTTTTCCTTCTTTAAGTCCTTATACAAACAACCTATTTTTTGAGAGTTTTGTATTGGCACGGGCAACCTTCCACAAAAAACTAATTCAAAGACTGCATTCCTCCTTTTTAGCTCACCAGAGTACGAATGCGCTCTAGGTGAGCTTTTTACTCGGCGTCAATCGTGCATCGTGAAGTGGTGCATGTCCATATATTTACTTAAAACAACATCTCCTACACTGCTATGCCGATTGCAACCAAACTTTGCTGGAATGATCCTTGGGTGGTCCCCTATCAAAAATTAAATTTCATTTAAAACTCTGGTTGCTATGGCAACAAATTAAAAAAAATTAAAAATCTTCTTGTCCGAAACCACAGGACCTAGAGCTAAGATATTTAGTATGTATAGCATTGTCTAATGGAACTCTACATAGTTTGTTGAAAGTATTCCCCTGGGGTCAAAATTGGCTCCGCCCTGGGTGTAACTTGATTTTACATAGACTTATTATAGGAAATTAAAAAAATCTTCTTGTCAAAAACTTCAATGCCTAGAGCTTTGATATTTGGTGTGTAGCATAGTCTAGTGGACCTCTACCAAATTTGTCCAAATTATTGCCCTAGGGTCAAAATTGGCCCTTACCCAAGGGTCACTTGATTTATATTGGCTTGTATAGGAAAATTGAAAAAATCTCTGAAACCACAAGGCCTAGAGCTAAGATATTTTATATGTAGTATTGTCTAGCAGACCTCTACTAGGTTTTTTTTTCAAATTATGGCCTCAGGGTCAAAATTGGCCCCGCCCCAGGGGTCACTTGGACTTGAGTAGAATCTCATTAAACTAATTAACCAGCCAAGTCAGATGCTCTACCAACTGAGCTAATCGGACTGTATTAAGCTCAGTTGGTAGAGCATCTGACTTGCAAGCAGGAGGTCACAGGTTCGAGTCCTGCATCAGTACATTATTTCCTCCTCCTATTACATATACACTTGCAAGTATTTTACTGCTACACTTTATATACCATAATGACAAAGATAGTCTTACTTTATTGTTGAAATGTTTTGAATAGTCAAATATACTTTTTTTTGCAATGCTAAGCTGTCTTTCTCAAGTAAAACATAAAATATTGTACAATTATGAAATATTTCAAATAAACCATCTAATTGTGAAGTCCTTTAATAGACATACGATTGTACTGTAACGATTGTAGAAAAATATATTGATTGAAGAAGCATTGATAAATATATCACACATGCCCATCAAGGAATTATTCCAATAAAATCTTTCAAGTCCATTCTCTGATAGAATATATGAGAGCATTACATATATGCAGGGTTCTCAATAAGTTTGTGGCCAACAGACCCAAAAGCTAGACTAACAGGCGTGCTAGGGGGGGGGGGTCCAGGCATTTTCTAGCAATATTTTATAAACTTTTTAGATTCCTAATAGGCCCAAACACATTTCTAAGCGGCTAAATTGGCCTGCAGCCTGCTGTTATTGAGAACCCTGATTATGTCTCCATTATTACATTCTGTCTATCTAATTTGTGTGTTGGTTACTTGCATAAATTCAAAGAGTCATTTTATGAATCACTGATGAATTAAGTCCATTTTATCCATTGAGAGTGTTTAAGTGAATGGTTAAAGAAAGAATTATAATTTGTAATTTGGACCTTGGTTTGATGAAGTGATGGACACAATAAGCACTGATAGAATGTTTAAAGTTTATTTTGTAGTTCTTGAACTATAAATAGAAGCTGTCAGTGATTGGAATGTATATTTACTTCTGAACAAAATTAATGTTGCAAGTAGTTGATTGTGATCAAGTGTTCATGATAATGGTTAGAATTGGAGTTTATTGGTCTAGATTTTGTTATTATTATGTATGTGTTTTCATGTAAGAATAAATTTATTGCAGCTGTTGTGAGTGATGAAAATGTTTTATTAAAGTCCTATCTACATTTGTATTTACAATTTAAGACAATAGTAAAGCAAACAAAATTTTTCTAATCATTAATTCTAACTGACCGAACATTTTTTTTTTCACATAGCTTTAAATGTTTTAGTCGAAGTCATCTGAGAGTTTGACTTTCTGTCCGGAAATGGATATAATTTGCTACTGTAGTTTTAATACTTACAACATGGTATAACTAACCATTAATATTTTAAAAATAAAATCCAACAATAAATGAAAGGATAGATTAGAAGTAAGTTATACCGTTCTTAAACTTCAAGTTTCATTGATAACTTTTCAGAATAAATTCATTGCACTAAAAATTGTGGATTATATAGCTAACAGTCTCTGAGTTAATCTGTACATTTCAGTTGGACAATTCACTTGGAATCTCTCATAAGAAAATTCAATGTACGTTACAATATAAATAAAACTATATCAAAGCTATTGCTTGCATTTCGATCTGTAAATTATCACATGGTGAACTTTTTATAAGTTGTTAATTTTCATGGAAGGTACGTAAGGTATGACCTGCCATAACCGGGAATCAAATCTGGATCGCCGCGTTACAAATCCAGCCCACTAACCACTGGACCATGGCCACAGCCCCCATGCATATAAGAATACCCTTTTTTAAAATATGGTGGCATTTATTCACAAGTGACCATTGAATGATATTCATTTGATGTTTGCTATACTTATATATTTTTACCTACATGTAGCTTTGTTTATGCAATAGTCATAATTTCTCGAATATTGTTTGTGATTGTTAATTTGTAGTTTAACTGTAACTTTTTCTACTAGATAAGCCTTGTTTTGGCAGAAAATCTATTGACATTGACAAAAACCTTAAATGTTTATTTAAGTGTGTATAGTCCCTTTGTTTCATAATATCAGATAATATTATACATAAGGTAGCCGTGATTAGTATAAGTATAATAATTGTACTCAGTGCAGTGTAATATGATATTTGAAGTAATTGTTTTGTAACTTTCCTTTATTTATGCATTAATAAACACATGATAAACATTTGTTGAATGAATTTCTGGATAAATCCTGTTTATTGTAGATTATTTCTTTTGTTTTCTTGTTTTTCTGTAGTTATATTTATGTGATTTGGGAGTAAATATCCTGTATACTGTAAGTTCTGTAACTTCATAGATATCCTGTATACTGTAAGTTCTGTAACTTCATAGATATCCTGTATACTGTAAGTTCTGTAACTTCATAGCTGTCAAGGTTCAGACAGGTCTAGGTGTGTGACTTTTTAAAGCTGGGAACCAGGGGGAGCAGGATCCTAGGTGAGTACCAGGTAAAGCCCTGATGTTGGGTCCAGGGAGTATCTGGCTAGTTGAAGCTCCTGAAATACTGGTACTTAAAGGGGCATGCCCTGGAACTGCTGTTTTTGGTTTTCATACACCAAAAATATGAGTATATAAATCACTAGTAAAACCAATCATTACCGAAAAGTCAAAGAAGAATGTGCGTTCAAATATTACTCTGTAGCGTGCGCGTCAGTTTTTGTATGTCGATATGAATAAAAGGTTGTGAGCCTTTTATTGATGACATCGATATTTCTGATTTGTCTTGAGAATTTAACCGAGCGTGCACGCTGCCTTTCAAAGCCAATTACATTGATATTTACCTATAATTGTTCGATGGGATCAACTTTATATCCCAAAAATGAACAATAGCCTGAACAATACTTAACGTTTCACTGTTTGTTGACATTTTTTCTGTGATGTATTCAGTTTTGATAGATTCTGAAAGGGTCGAGTTGTGAAAATGACAAATACTTTCTGAGGCCGTAATCGGCAGGTTTGGTAAATCTTGAAGTGTGTATTTTGATAAACTAGAGGATGTTTCATGACTCTTTTACAGGGCTTTCATTAATTGATTAAGGCATTAAAATGATACCAATTTGATTGCTATTTGAGACGCTTCAGTTCTAGGGTATGCCTAATTAAAGACTTCCGAGAGATTTGTGTTACATGTAGTTAGTTTCAATGTAAACCGTTTTTATATGAAAAAAAAAACACTATTAAAAAACATTTTCAGCTGATTATTTACGTGCATGTGTCTGTCATAGATCTACCGGTAAACTTAAGCATGTGCATGGATTCAGACAAAAAATGTGTGCCATATTTGCATTACGAGTGACTAGACTTACATAAAGACCCTAGCAAAATTGTTATACATTTCTTAGTAATTATGAAGCTACTAAACATAGTCATTTTAATCCTGTTAGTGCGCATTAGAAAAACACTGTCATGAACTTCAATACAGGAATGAAAAAGGTGCAGCAGTTGTCCAGTGGTTAGTGCACTGTTCTTGTAACCTGGTGACCTGGGTTTGAATCTCAGTCATGTAACCTGGTGACCTGGGTTTGAATCTCAGTCATGTAACCTGGTTACCTGGGTTTGAATCTCAGTCATGTAACCTGGTGACCTGGGTTTGAATCTCAGTCATGTAACCTGGTGACCTGGGTTTGAATCTCAGTCATGTAACCTGGTGACCTGGGTTTGAATCTATGTCATGTAACCTGGTGACCTGGGTTTGAATCTAAGTCATGTAACCTGGTGACCTGGGTTTGAATCTAAGTCATGTAACCTGGTGACCTGGGTTTAAATCTAAGTCATGGCAGATCATACCCTTCTACGAAATTATGACAAAAATGTTGATTTTCTTCCATAATTATGTGGATAAAATCATGCCGGCTCCTTGTGGAAGGATATAAGTTAGTACTGGTAAGGATACAGTCCTGGAAAACCCATTTGGTGAACAGGCCACCATATGTAACTGAAATATTATTGAAAAATGGCATTTACCCACTGAAACAAACAAAAAGGCAATAAAAAAGTATGTTGGAGATGAGTTTCAAGTTTAACTGTAACTTGATTTAATTGATCTGACATCATTGATAATTTCTTACATTTGGTTGATAGGTACAACCTTAAAGGTCTTAATAAAGTGCTTACATAGTTACACTATAATCATGTAGAAAAGTGGATAGCATAAAAGAAATTCTTGTGGAAGCAATCACCTGAAAGATTTTTATATCTTGTTTTGTGATTCTGATAATGAACTTCTTGAGTAAGATAAAGATTGCATTTATCCAATATCATTCTAGTGGCAAGAGTTTGCATTGAAATTTCTTTTCAAAAGCATTCCATGATGATCTCAATCCATTGAGACAAGTTTTATTCATAATACAGATTTCGTGCTTCTAATTGATTTTACTCCATTGATAGCCGTAGCCTGTAATGTTAATATCAATTCATGATATTTCCTTTATACTATAGCAAACATTGATAAAATCTTCTCTTCTTCCAGGTTAACTAATCCAGATACTTAAGGATCTATAATCATCATGTTGTCAATTTCAATTTTTCAAGATTTCACTTGTCATTTGAATGGTACCTGAAAGAATGTGCTGTATTGGACTGGAGGTCAATGATAAAAAAAAAGATTTTTATATAAAAATAATGGCATTTTGAATTTCTACCCGAGTGGAAATATAAGCTGCTTTTGCCCTGTAGATAGTTAGGAACTCAGACCTACCTCTTGGCCACTACACATCCAACATCAATTTAATTGATAATTTATAGGAAATAAAAATATTTTGATCTAATAAAATGATTTTGTAATTGAGCAGTGGCCTTTGTCCTCCAGGCTAAAAATGTATTCTTTTAGTATTTTTGTTCGGCTTGAATACAATCAAATCTGATATAATTGTTGCCAATTATTTACAGCCATTAATGTTTAAGATTAATTAGAGTACAAATTCAATTATCATTCTTTATTACAATCCATAGTAGGAATATGAACAAATGTTATGAATATTTGTAGTACTGTTTGGTTTTATGATTACTTCATAATATGGATTATATTTAGTGTATTTAATGTATTCATACCTAGATCATAATTCATACTTTATTATCAGTACTCAACATGTCCCCATCATGTGTACAGGTAATCATTAATATGAAATAACATTGACATAGATTTATTGAAGATTTGTTTGCTTGTTTGTTTGTTTCATCGGGTTTAACGCCATTTTCAACACTATTTCAGTCATATTGTTGCGGGCAGTTATCCTAACCAGCTTTCCTGGACTTCATTTAAGCCTTTACCAAAACTAACCACACTCTATCCCTAAGATCTGCTGAGCTACCCCACATAATTTAGAGGTGGAGGACAATTTAAGATAGGATGTAATATCTTCAGTCAATTTTGTCACGGACAGTGTGAACCTCGTCTGGGGTTCGAACTCACTACCTCTCGATCAGTAGACAAAGGCTCTAACCACTGAGCTAATGATAAATAAGGTGGGTTTAATTGAAGAAAGTTATCTTCTTCAGCTAAATCTGTTATGCGTTGTTGAGTTTGTCGGGTCTCTGTGGTCGGGTCCCATTTGGAGCAATTTCAGATGGGGCACAATAAATCCCCCCATGTCCTATGACCCTGCTTGTTGTCTCTGACTATTAAACACTAATATTCCTTTAAATGGAAACTTAGTGCTTGTATTGTCTTCTTAAGTAATTGTGAATTACCGGTATTCTAGATTTGGGCATGTTGATGGTGTTACAGGACTGATGGTATTTAACATCCCCTTTAAATGGAATTCATGAAAATATGATTTTTTCTTGAACTATTCTTACACATTTCATGAACAGTTCATAAAGTATAAATTACTATTTGATGGGGGATAAGAGCAAAAAAGGCTGGAATTTTTAGCTACCTTTCATTGTATCATTGATTAAATTTATAGATATCATACATTCATCTATACAATGACTTACACTATTTGCTGATACTTACTGCAATGGCAACTGTATTGTAGGATAATTTAATACGGTATTCATCGTCTTGTTCAATTAATTATTGTTACTATATTTGCTTGCTTTGTTGTATATTCATGTTCAAATAGTTACAGTTACTAGTAAATCCATTAAGGTTTGAATGTAGCATTTCTAATAAAATTCTGTAAATATTAAATCTTTGTATAAATCAATCAAGTACACATTGTATCAGGGAATAAACTACCCGTGTTCTGTACATATATACAGACTGAAGTATGACATGATGTCATCTTGAGTTATGCCATTTAATCTTTTTTCTGGTAATTTTATATACATACATATAAATACTATGAGAAGCAGTTAAAAATATCTTCTATCTATCTGATTATTAGTGCAGAGTGCTTATTTTACCATTTTTTTTCTTCACTTAAACCAAATGAGTTTCAAAAACTTGCAATGTTTGTTTGATTTACTTAACCTAGATTTTGACTGTAGGTTTTTTTTCTGTCCTAAAACAATCTGGTGAGATTGAAAAATGTTGTTACTGGTGTATAATTTACTTAACCACTTAGTTGAGCTTTGGTTCTTATCTTGGTCAGTGCTGACTAGGATTGTGCCACAAGTTCAGACTCATTTAGGAGTTAAAGGATGAGAATTTCACCTTGGCAATGTGGAGTTACTTTAAAAAAATTCTGTGGTTTATCTTTGCCTTATGTTATATGGATATTGATTCATATCAATACTAAATATTGTACTTTGTATCGTTAGTTCCTATTTATCTTTTTTTTTTTTTATGGGTATTGCTTCATAATTCTGACTGTTTTCGTTACAGGAATTTTAGCTGATAACTATGGCAACAGTACAAAAGAAACCAAGAAGGCTTCCTAAACTTCCCCAGCAAGAAAACGATGATGAGGATGAAAAGGGGGCCAAAGGTAGAGGAGCAAAGGGAGCTAGGGCAAAAAAGCAAGAAAATCCACCTCGGAAAAGAGATTTACCTCCCTTACGAAGAGGTGGTCGACAAACAGACACAAAAAGCATGGTGGATATGGGTAGAAGTTCTCCTGTTGAGGATAAAAGAAGTTCATTAACTGCTACAAATGAGGCCAAATCCTGTTTCTTTTACATAGATGATGACTACACATTTCAGCCACTTAAAATTGTTATTCATCCTAGAAAATTTAAAAAACTTGCAACTGTAAACACTGAACTGTCTCGGAAGATGAAAAGGCTTCCGTTTGGTGTTCGTAGTATTTACACTCCCCGAGGACAGCATCGCGTTCATAATTTGGAAGATTTAACACATGATGGTTGTTACGTATGTTCATCAAGTCGCAAGTTTGTTAAGGGCTTGGATATTGATCGTGTACAAAGCAAACGAGTTTGGCGCGCTACTCGGCCTGACAGTGGTACAAAATCATATGCTAGAATGTTACAGGAATATGAATTGAAGAGCGCTCAAAATAGAGGTAATTTCCGCCCTGGCTATAATTTATCTAAGGCTTACTCAAGAGCTCCAGTAAAGAAAACAACTGTGATGAAAAATGGTGAGCCTGATCAGAAGCATACTTTATTGTTGAATAGAAGAACTGCTCAAACATTTGAACAAGTGTTAAAAGATATAAGCGAACTATTCCCATGTGCAATTCATAGATTATACACCATGGCAGGAGAAAGAGTGAGTATTAATCTAACTGATTTAGAGATTTAATCATATTTCATTTATTGCTCATTTTACATAAATTAATGGGAGTAAAAACAAGAAATGTCTTTAAAAAGACATGCGCGAAGTTTCTTTGATGTTATTTACAAACCAAGAATTGACCCTGCCCCCGGGTTTATCGATTTCATATAGGAAAATTTGAAAAGTCATCTTCTCCAAAACCACTAGGCCTAAAGCTAAGATATGTAGTATGTAGCATTGTCAAGTGGACCTCTACCAAGTTTGTTAAAATTATTGCTTTAGGGTAAAAATTGGCCCTACTCCAGGTTCCACTTGATTTTACAATGGCTTATATTGGAAAAAAGTGAAAAATGTTCTTCTCTGAAGATTTTTTTTTCTTGTGAGCGGTGTGGTAATGGTAGAATTTTGATATGTTTATGACCCAAGGCATGAATAACATACTTAAAATAATGTTGGTAGTAGGCAGAAGAAGAAATATGGTTCATTAAAGTTGTCTGATTTGGGTGATTAGATGAGTATGCATGTCTGTTGTTTACAGGTTTATCTTTGTGAATTGATAGAAATATTTATACCTTACAACCAGCATTTTGACAGTCTTTTTTTAATGACTCCTGAAATTGTTTTTTAAGTCCATCAATTTTGTCATTTTATGCTACAGATAGATGGTTTACAGAAGTTGCTGAATGGACCAGACAGTATTGTGGCTGGTGGAAAAGAAGCATTTGTACCAATGGGTGTAGACTACAGTGGACCACGTACCAGAACACGTATGAGTTCAAATATGGACAGTAGGCACGATATACGTAGTAGAATGCAGCATAAACGTGAAAGACTCACCAAGACAAGTAGGTTATATATGAAAAGTTAAAATTCATACAGATAATAAGGAATGGGATTGGAAATACTTCATAGTTTGTAACCAGACTTTACATGGACACGTTTTATATTGTTTGTCCGAGTTCTTTCAATTTGTTATTAAACCTCTTGCTCCAGCATTTTTGTGATAGGTCACAAATCTATTATGAATGAATTGAGAACATAATCTTGTTACTAACATGTTGTTATTTTCATGTATGTTAAGATACATTCCAAACATGTATTCAGACTACAGTGGACTCTCGTTGGTGGAACTCCGTAAATTCTAACTCCCTAGAAAAACTAACACACATTTTCCAGTCCCAATTGTTTCTGTTCAATGTTCTATATTGTTCAACTCCACATGGCTAGAACCACTCAAACTTGAACATTGAACAAATAATTAGGTCCTCTGTTTAATATTTTCTTTGTTATTCATTCATTTTCAAATTTTGGAGTAATTGACTGTCATAACTAATTTGTTAAGATGCGATGCATGAAATTGACACACATGAAGGTAACCTAAAAATGACCTGAAATCAGCCCAAATTCAAATTCAAGGGCAGATAACTCAAAAACGAGTTTGTCAACCTCCCAATTTTTTTCGCTAAAAATGTTGCTGTTATCATATGTTATGATCATGCAAAGTTTAAAAAAAAATCATGAACATTTTTTCCTTTTCCCTATAGTTTATTATGTCTATGTGAACAAATCTGGAAACTGTACCAAACAGGCTTGACTGCTATTAATTGTACATCAGTTTGGTCAATGAATAATTATGTGCTAGCAATGATATTTCTTGATGGTAACATACAGGTATAACTGATAACCTGCTTTTGATTCAATCAACACATTTCCTTCCACATCATATCTGTATACTTATTACTTGTAGATCTGTTACCACATGTATCAATAATATATTCATCCATTCTAACCTGTTTCAAAGTTATCTATATCATATTGATTTCCTTCCTTCACTATTCAAATAAATTCATTGATTACTTTTATCACATTTTTACAGTGAAGTTTATTTAGAATACAATGTATTTATATTTTCTTTTGAAGAATGTCTCTACTATATTCATGACTTCAGATGTGAACCGTAACATGTTTCATCTTTTTTTACATCATTTTTTTATGTGAATTAGGTTTTTTGTATAACAAAATGTTCCTGTTTTTCTGTCAACCCTTAAAAGCATAAAGATATTTGAATAGTCAGTCAATTATTTCTTACCAATGTTTTCTTTCTCTCTGAACTAAAAATATACATTTTAAAAGAATCCCTGCAAACCTACACACCTTTTACATGTATTTTTTGGTGAGGCTGGCATAAACCAGGTATTTTCTTTGTCCTAAATCTTAATATAACATGTAGTTTTGTTAATATGTGTATTTCTATTCTTTAATTGCTACTTTTTAAAAACATATTCATGGATTATATTTAAACAAATCATATCCCCTTTAATTTATTATCGGTCTGAAATTAAGGTTTGAAATTTAATTATTACTTGTGGTAATTTATCCATGAGAAAGTCTACAAAAGGTGCGTAAGATACCTACTAAATTGAGAAAAATACTTACGGTAATGTAACTTTAACCAGTTCAAATTCATTTCAAGTAGAAATGAAAGATCATCTAAGACAGATCCTGTAGTATTAGTTAGTCATATGAATTTGACAGGCAATTTTTTTTTCATTATGTATACATTATATAACTGGACCCACCTCCTTGGTCGAGTGGTAAAGGTCGCTGACTTTAAATCACTGTAATCTCTCACTGATAAGATGGTCCTAGGGTTGAGCCCTGCAACCGTCCGTATCTCTTTATGTGAGAATAGGCAGTTGCTTACAAAGGATGGGAGTCTAGTACTGGTTCTTCCCAGGAACAATTATAAGATGAACTAACGCTGACTGTTGGGGCGTAAAACACAAACAAAGGGACAAACCATTATATAACTGATACAATAATTCCACATACACCTAATAAATGCAACATACCTGTAGTTTCTCATGAATAACAAAACAAGAAATTTTTTTTTTTGCTTCTGAAAATTTTGAAAAATGCAGATTGAGTTAAACCAATGTTATCTGCCGCCTCCAAATAACTGCCAGCCTGTGAATACAATAAGTCCATTCTTTTAGAACTGTCATTGATAATTTAGAACTTGGATTAAAATGACCTCAAAGTAATGGCCACCTGTCAATTAAGGCCACATTTTGTCTTTCCCATGGTAGGCCATTGTCCACAGTTTTGGCTGTACAATCTTGTTGTACTGAGGTGATGACACGTAATTGTATCTTTATTTTCAGAGGGTAGGTGGAGGGTGACGACACGAACGAATGCTCTACCCTCAGCTGGTACACAAGCTCAGGTAACAGTTACAGTATATGGTAGCAAAGGGAACTCAGGTCCAATCACTCTTGGACATGGAGATGGCAGCAATTTCCAGGCTGGACAAGTAGATGACTTCAATGTAAGATTTTTACTTCATCACTATTCACTTAATTATTTAAATTTTTAGTGATTGAGTTTCAAGACCACAAAAACATAATATTTTTGTTACCTTTTTGTAATAATTAATACCATGACCATGTAAATATCCAGCTTTGTCAGTTTGATAAAATTGCAATATAATTAATCACTGGTCAATGGTTTTTCACCTTCTGTAACAGAGGCCTATTAAAGGCCTATTCCCAATTGAAAATTTCTTTAAAATCATGCAGTTTTCCCAAAATTCCAAACTTACACCAGCTATTTTATTTCCCAAATCAGCAATTTTAGTGATAATTCTTCCCAATATCATCAGACCAAGGCCTCTTCCCAATGAAGAGAGAAAAAAGACTGCTGGTCCATCTTACCTCTATGTTATATGTGTTACATATCCATAATAATGTAATATGTTGTATTCAGATTTCAGTTGGAAATGTTGGTGAAGTGTATAAGATACGTTTAGCGCATGATAACTCAGGCGATTTCCCTGGATGGCTCTGTGATGAGGTAAATAAAACCATTTTATCAAATTGCTTTTTGTTTACAGTTTTTTTCTCACCTTTATGGAAAAAGTGGCAAGGCTCTTATAAAGGGGGAAAATTCATTATGAGGGGAAATGTGGAAGAATAACAAGACAATGTATACATATCCTCCCAGCATTTAAATATCAATAGATAATAGCTTTAATGGTTACTTACAGAGAACAATCCTACTGGTTAGTTTAAGAGTCTTTTTTATCAAAAATAAAATTCTACTTGTGGGAATTTTTATGAATTTGGGCAGAAAATATATACATTTGAGACTGGGAAATGGAGTCAAAATGACCCTCAAGTCAATCTAAAAAAAAACACTGGTTTATAATATATAAGATACAGAGGATGTACAATAAATGATAATAGGTTATGAGAATCTGCCTTGTCAAGTTTGCGTCATTTGTTGATATTATTTTCTCAGGTGGTTATGCGAGATGTGGACACACAGGAAGAATTAAGCTTCAGCTGTAGACGCTGGCTAGCTAGAGATGAGGACGATCAGGAGATAACTAGGGAACTGGCTGTTAAACGTCCTGGAGATCCAATATTACCATGTAAGATTCTTATAGATAAGTCGGGTTTTAATCTGGGGGATATATTGGCACATAAAGGATACAGTAACCTAGCAGTTCATTGGCTTGCCTGTCTTGTAGATAAAGTGTGATGGCTTGTCCTCATACTTAAAATGTCCATACAAATTGCATCATCCATCAATTAAAGTATTTTATCAGTAATCCATGTTTTTGCGTTTAACTGGGTAAATTTGTCTCTTTAATATAGAATTTTTTATGTAGTTCACTTTGTTACTGTGTACCTAATCCCTTTGAAACATAAATTTTGTTTGATTAGTTGGATTGACACCTGTGTATAACATAGAGCTGTAATACTCTACTGTGATAATTTTGGTATGGTTAGACCTGCCTCGGTGATCAAGTGGTTAAGGTCGCTGACTTCAAATCACTGTCTCTGATAGAGGGAGGGTCCAGCTACCGATCATGTCTCTTAATGTAAGAAAGTAGGCAGTTGCCTAAGGAGGATGGGTGTCTAGTACTGGGTTTTCCAAGGAATGATGGCTAGGTGAACTGTCTGCCTCATATGACTCTGACTGTTGAAAAGGAGCATAAAACTCAAACAAACGAAAAAATAGTATTATTATGCCATATTTACAGTGTCAGATCATATTTATAACATATATTTACAGTGTCAGATCATATTTATAACATATATTTACAGTGTCAGATCATATTTATAACATATATTTACAGTGATCAAGTATCAGGTTGACATTGTGACTGGTGATGTATGGGGAGCTAGCACTGATGCTAATATTTATCTTACCATATATGGTGATAGAGGTGATACAGGGGTCAGACAACTTTATGCTGAAACAAAGGGAGTTTATTTCAAACAAGGACAGGTAAGTTGAATCAAAATTCTAAGATGAATTAATTTGTTTTGATCCAATTTATAACAATTACTTTGCCAAATTGTGTTTGTTTATGAAATTTGTGTTTTACCTAGAAGGAGTCTGTTCTTGTTATAAATCATGTGAAATCATACTCATGCTGACATTCTTTGAATGTGTTGCATTATTTCTGCACTGATTAACATGGAGTCCTTTCTGTATGAGATATGTGTGTTACATTGTCATATTATTTCTAGCAAATTGGTACTTGGTCAATTATTAACCTGAAGCTTTTTCATCTTTAATTATTACAGCTGGATTCATTTGAAGTGGAGGCTGTATCATTGGGACATCTGAAGAGAATTATAATAGGACATGATGGAACCGGCCCTGGATCTGGCTGGTACCTGGACAAAGTTATCATACGGGAGCCTCCCTTTAGAACCAACCAGGAACATGTGTTCCACTGTGGAAAGTATGTAACCTTGTCTGTGCATCTTCATCCATCCAAAAGTCTTTGTCATGCATATCTCCAAAAGTATTTGGGACAGAGTGATGTTGATGTTGTTCAAAAAGGGTTTTAACTCTTGTCAAAAACAGGAAACTCCAGAGTTATCTGTCCTTGAATTTGAAAATCTTGTGTCACACATACAGCGGGGGCATCTGTGTCTCATGGACACATTTCTAGTTGTAAAGCACTTGTTGCTGTGTCCATATTTCTAAATTATCACATTAAAGCAATTAAGAGATTTTTGTGAAACTTCACATAAATATTGATGAATATAATGATATATGATTATGTAATAATAATATAATGTTAATTTGTGGTAAGATTGCTTCAGGTAAGAATCTTCATTTCAGGACATTCAGTACTTGTTACAGGCCATCTTTTTCCATATCTTGTTATTACTGTTATGGTTTGGATTGTAAGTTAAGGCACTGTTATTATTATAATGTAGGTGGCTTGATGAAGGGGAGGATGATAATAAGATTGTACGAGAATTACGTGTTCAAGATGAATACATGGATGATATACTCGAGAAACGCAATGTAACTATACTCATCTTATATACCATATAATATTTTAAATATTTTCATTTCTTTAAGTGTGTAGATGTAGTAGATAATCAATTGAATTGAACAGTCCTGTTGATTAATAGTCAATGAAATACTTAAGTTAAATCAGGCTTACTTGGTCCAGTTTGATGTCTGAGGGAGCAATCTTTGGCTGTAAGAATACAATGTATGGGCAAAAATGCTATCAGGGGCTACCAACATGAAGGAGATAGAGTATGAAGTTTATAAATGGTTGACATTTTAGTCAGAGGTTTATAGATACAGTCAAACCTGTGAACAAAGGCCACCCTTGGGTAAGACAAGGCTTTATTGACAGGTGACCTTTATTTTGAGGTCATTTTGTTTTAATCAATCAATGATGGTTTTTGAAAGAATGGCCTTTATTCACAAGGTAGCCTTTATTCAGAGGTGGTTGCTGATACAGGTTTGAATTTATGTGTCTTATAGAATTGCTGTTGTTCATATCATGGCCTTTAAGTGCCCATTACATTTGATTTAGCTGTAATATTATAAAACACTATTATACTTGTATATATTACAGTGGGAATATGAGAAATGGAAGTATGAGAAGGATTGTCAGTTAGTTATGTTCTCCGTGATGACAGGGAAAGCTCTCAGAATGAATAGAGATCTCACTGTTGATGGTATTGGTGATAAATCTGGTATGTACTGTTTTATCAGCTTCTTAAAAACATGATATAGTTAGATTATGATACAGACAATATTGTTTATTAAGATCACCTTTAGGGATGTAGTCTTATTCAGAGGAAAAAATACAATTTTTGTAATCCTATATTTTATAGAGGGAGCTCGTTCTGCCTAACAATCACTAGCCCCATTTAAGCTGTAATAGTCATCAAATGGCCCTTGCTTTTGATGAGATGTTCAAATTCCCCCAGCAAAAAGGGTATAGATAATTGCAGTAAAGTTTCTGGCAAGCATTTGTCAATACAGTAGGATTTGATTGAATCTTGATTTTTTTATGCATAAAGAAATGAGTTTGCTGGTTTTAAATTATGTTTAAATTTTGATATAGTTTGATATACAATCATGTATTCTAAAAATAACATTATTGCTAACATGCATGCATGTTTATCTTTTTTCAGCTATATTCAACGTTGTTCCTAAGAAACAGATGAGGCCAATGTTTGTTTATGCTGCTATTGCAAATCATTTCCTAGCTATTGATAGTGGCAGAATCACTGGCCTTGTAAGTTCATAGCTTTTGTGTGTATTCATTTAATTCAGTTTAAAAATGACACAATACATATCAAATTATGAATTGATTTATTTATTCACATCCTGCTGGGCTAATATGATTCAATTGCTTATTGTCACAGATTTAATGATTAATATGTAGAAAATATGAAATTCAGGAAACCATTACTTCTGTTTCCTTTGTTTTTAATTATTTTCATTATTTTATTTCATTTAAATCAGGGCAAAGGTGGACCCTATTGTGAATTCAGGGTCCGAGTTCAACAAGACCGTACTGTAATATTTGAATCTGTGAAGAACCCCTTACAGTTCCTGACAATAGGGGCTGACGGGACCCCTGGAGATGTGAGAGGAATAATAGATAAAGAACCATCTAGACGATTCTATGTCTATATAAAGGTTTGAAGACTTTGTACAATTCTTGTGTCTGTAAATGATTGCATTAAAGGCGCTACTGAGTTAATGCATTTCGAATATAAATCACATGTTGAAGAATTGGATTATAGATATAGGATGAAATTAATAAATATAGATCTTTTATGTTGTGAAATAATGGTTTACAGTCAAACCTGTGTTAGCAGCCACCTATGAACAAAGGCCACCGTGTGAATAAATGCCATTAATTCAAAAACTATCAGTGATTATTTAGAGAGAGAAATCTCTAAATAACAGGCACTTGTCAATAAAGGCCACAATATGTCTTTCCCATGAATGGCCATTGTTCACAGGTTTGACTGTATTTAGAATGATGTAATTGTTGATATCTTAACCAATATGAATGTATTCTGTCATTTCAGGGTGTATTTAGACACAGAGGTGTGGTTATGCTTGGTACCTCCCTGTTTCAAGCTATCAATGTTGCACGTGATGACAATACATTAACAGGTAGAGGTAGACGTGGTGGTCCCCAGTCACAATTTAGAGTTCACAAAGTTAATACTGGAGGTATCAGAATGTTTGAGAGTATTGCCAACCCTGGAAAGTTTATACGTCTCCGAGATGGCAAGATTGATTGCATGGTAAGTGATTTCTCTGCATTGTTACATTATCAATATTTTCAGACCAAAAAAAAAATGCCCTGTAACTTGTCCAAAAAAATAGGGAAAGTTGGTCACAAAATGTTCCTTTTCTCATGTTTTCCCAAACATACCTTTTGTACCTTGGTGGTACTATTTTGTCCTCAAATATTTCTTTACTTTGATGTTAAAACCTTTAAGTTCAGCATTAAAAATAGGCTCGGTCAGTTATCTGGAAACACAGCTCTATTTTTTCTCTGATCTCATCCTTATGTTAGATTAAAGATGGATAAAAATTAGGGATGTCAACCGGAGTCCGGATATCCGAACGTTCGGATCCCGTTCCGAAGTTCGGATCCGATTTTTGGATCCGGATGTTCGTATCAAAATACTACTGTCGTCTAAAATACGTATAAATGTTGCTGAAATCGACTGTCATAAAATATAATCAAAGTGTCGAACACACGGGGTGCAATTAAGTCGACGTCGTCATGGTGATGACACATAGTATATGCTAGGCCTACAATATACACCGGTGACACTACTGACATCGCATATCAACATTTTACTTAAAGTACGGTATATTGCGATTTTATTTAAATGTTAAAACTGAATAATAGTAATGACGATTAATTTTTCACACGTCTTATTATAATGAAAGATTGTCATTTGATGATTGAATGTTGATAATTAAAGACTTATTATCAAGTTTCAAAGTTTATTTAGTGATACCGCTTAATCCTAGATTGATCTGAGTAGCATAAAACGACTTTAAAAAATCGGTCCATAAAAGTTTCATAAATTTCGGTCCATCGCTAAACCTGTACGTGCATAATGTCACAAACCTAGCTGTATGTTGTTCGCGCCATTCTCAATACCCCAATTATTAAAACACGTCGGGGTAATAAAGCAATCGCGCGGAGCGTTCATTTGTTAATCCCATCAAATCGATGTTGATTGTAATTAGTCCCAACACGTGGTAGATAAGAGTAAAACAATTAATGCACTGATCTTTTGCGTTAAGTGATGTGTTTGCACAAAGTTAGCGATTTCAATTGTTTAACACAAATTATGCTGCATATAATTATATGTTAAGTTTGAGTTAAAGAATTCAAACGTCGTTCCGAACGCAGATTCCGTACAGTCACAGCCTGTTTCCCCCATTTAAGTAGCATTTCGGTTTAATCAAAGGCGGTGAATTGTTTTAGAAGTTGGTATCAAAGAAAAATTAGTTACAGCAAAAGGACGCCGACATTCTTTGGTCCAGTTTTAGCGACAATTCGCCATTACGATTTAGTAAATAACCCGTGTAACTTAAGATACGCGTCATAATAAAACTGGCAGGTATAGAGACATGATGGGTTCACGGCATGATGACGTAGGCAATCTTTACAATAACTTTGAATTCCGGAATGTTCCTTCTGGACTAAAATAGAAACATGACAGTGAATCTTTGAAATGGTTCACGTGCACCGGTTTGAGTAAAATACGTGCGGAGTTTGATTGCATTGTGCGTATTTGTTTTTCATTATTATTCGTTTTTTAGTCAATATTGAATATAATATTAATTCAAAATAAATGAAATTAGCGATGAACAGATGATCGCGAAAACTGGTTACGATAAAACAGTAAAAACTAAATAACTGTGTAAAGATCGATCCGAACATCCGGATGTATCCGGATGTCTGATCCGGATATCCGGATACTTGATTCGGTCAATTTTGACATCCCTAATAAAAATCATTGAATGACAAAGAAATAAATAATTACTTTTTAAGCAATTATTCTTACTTGACTTCTGTCAGCAATGTATGTTTGTCAGTATTTTTATTATTGTGTACAAGTAATGATGGGATGAATTTTGAACTAAGCATGACATGATGTTGACCTTTAGATAATTCTTTGTTGTCTTGATTTTTATACCCCCAATACCCTTGGTAGGGGGGCTGTATAGGAGTCACTTTGTTGGTCGGTCGGTCCGTCCGTCCGTCAGTCCGTGGATCGGTCTGTCCTGAAGTTTGTCCACGCTGTATCTTCTCTATGGATTGAAAGATTTTTGAATTACTTGTTTTATATTATTCATAGTTACCGTAGGTCTTATTGTATCATTCTATTCTTAGTTAGGCCTGACAGTTCCTGTGTAACAGTAACTAGTGAGGGTTTTTTTACTTTGTTTTGTTTGATTTGTTAACATATTAATGAATGAGATTCTTCAAAATATTCAGTGATATTTTACACTAGGTTGTATATTAATGTATACAAGTACATATTCTGCATAAAATCACTTGTTTATACATATATATTATATTATAGGGTGGCCGTGACCAGGAATCACATTTTCTAGTTTTGAAACATAAAGATAAAGGTTATGTTACCATACAGTCAGCATCACAGAGGGGCCTGTTCCTGGGTATGACAAATGATGGTAAAGTTCATACAACCATAGATACAGGTGTAAGAAATATATGGATATACCCTGAAGTTGTAGAATGTAAGTAAATACTGGAGTGTTCATGTACTGTACTCATCTGAATTTAAAAACACCTCATTAGAATCGTTCATTGTTTTTTATTCTGAACTTCTAAAACACACATTAGAAGGTCCCATTATAAGTAGAAAAGCACTATTGGCAGTGTGGGTTCAAATAACATCAATAAACATGAAAAATATGTTCTAGGACTGGAGATACATTTGTACATGTGTTAATGTATTGGCTAATGGTGACATAAAGATGTCCATTGTTTTGTTATACAAGCTAAGTTACCAGAGTGCCATGCTTCTAAAGTTCAGCCATTCTATTTTAAAATTCAATATTTCACTGTTGTATTGATTTTATAGCTTATAATACAAATACAGTAAAACCCTGATTATTCGAATGTCATTGTGCCCTGAAAAATCATTCGGATAATCCATGGTTTCGAATGATCCATTTCAGTTTGATGTACTGGTTGGAAACGATAAATTCCGTACTGTCCGTATATTGCAAGGGAGTTAACTCTCGTATGCAAATATGACGTTACTTGAGTGATAATAAGAATAAAATAAAATGCATAACACACACTTATTATTTATCCTTGTTTTATGAATGTATATTGAGTTAACAAGTGAAACAATAATTCTTGTTAAATAAATACCCGCACATTTATGGATTATGCAGAACACAATCCGACACAATAATATGTCATTCTCACCTCGCTTACTAACGATCGACTAGGCATCGCTATCGTCACATTCTAAAACAGTCAAAGAATCAAGACGTAATGTTTGGTATATTTTTCCACTAAATCATCATATTCTAGTTAGTTTTGTTTAATTGTCTTCGAATCAGTTTTTCAATTTTAAATGCATATAGTTTCATACAGATCACCAGGTACGTACGCGTATTAACTTACTTTACCCGAGATTACAGTGAAATATTCGTTGTGATTAGTATAAAATCGTAACAAACAATTTGGTCAACTTAACGATAATTAAACTGTTGACACGCTTCGTGTATGAATTGATGTTACACATTGTTTGTCACACAACATTTGATTCTCAATCGGCCATTGTTATCAATTGAGGATTTCGAATAATAGGTGTGAAAATACGCGCATTCGTTACTTTAGGGACCAAATAATGTAATCAGATTGCACCAGGTATTCGTAAAATCCGATTTGTATAACCGGGGTTCGTTGTAGTTGAAATATATAGAGACGTAATCGGGACCTTAGATTTTATTCGGATAATACCGGGTATTCGGATAATCGGTGTTCGGATAATCGAGGTTTTACTGTATAAACATTTTCTCTTCAGTCTTTATAAATATGGAATGATTCAAGAAACTGATTAAGGCTTTCACGATATTGTTACTAGTTTACATTAAACATGAATGTGAATTGATTGGTGGTACATGCAGTTTGGTAAATGTCTATACAATGTTGAGAGTATGATTGTGTGTTTGAAGGATGTGTGCAGGTGTGTGAGTGAGGGTGTATGTCTGTGTGTGGATGCGTTGGTTGTCACATGACAAAATAAAGACAATATTTTTGCATTATTATCTTCATAAGTAGATACATGTATATATACAACGCCGTATGTGTAGTAAAATTATGTTGTCATTGAGAAGTTGTTGCTCTATAGAGGTTAAATTAGATGTTAAATCGTACATTGGGAAAAAATCAAGCTGTTGTTGAAGTGAGATTATTACTCAAGAGAGGGCTGCTCTGGAGAGGTTATACTGTATGTTACTTAATAAAAAATATGTTGTTCTGTTCTGCTATATTACAGGGGGTGTACCTAAGAAGAAGAGTACTGAGATAGTTGAGGAGGAAATGATGCAACAATACCGACAGCCAGCATCACCAACACCAGAACCGACACCAGAACCACCAAGTCCTAGACCTAGTAAACAATATGCTGGTAAGTTGATACATATATTACAACACATATCAGTCACCTCTAAAAACAACAGTCACCTTCGATAAAATCTCAATCAATATTAGAATCCCTTCCTGTATGAAAAAAAATAGAAATACAGTAATACCTGTAATCAACAGTCATCTTCAATAAAATCTTTTAATGCAAGAACTAGAAACCTCTCCTTTTTTGAGAAAACCAAAATTGAGAACAAAAAGACTCCCAGAAGGAGAGAACAAATATGTTGTGTATATGGACAAGTGTGTATGTTAAATAATATCCCTTGTTTACATAGTGGCCTTTATTCACAGGTGTCATCTACCCTAGGTTTTACTATGCATCTTATTTGTCTAAATGCAGCTATCATTTATGATTCAATCCCTTTGTACTTTGTATCATGATTGACTCGCCTCCATGGTCGAGTTGTTAGTGTCATTGACTTCACATCACTATAACCTCTCTCTGATAGAGGGTCGTGGTTTGAGCCCAGTTACCGACCATGTCTCTTTATGTAAGAAAGTAGGCAGTTGATTACGGAGTATAGGAGTCAAGTACTGGCTCTTCCCAGGAACAATGAATAGGTGAACTGTCTGCCTCATATGACTCTGACTGTCGAAAGGGGGCGTAAAACTCAAACAAACAAACAAAGACAACATGATTTTTATGGAATATTCTAATGGTGTTTATCTTGGTCACATTTATCTGTTAATGATTGAATCCTGTGTGACTGTTGTTTGGATGGTGGCACTGTGTTATAAGTTTTCTTGTACCTTGTGTTGTATTGTGCAAGGTGGTGGTATCATGTATTCATGAATTGTAGTTGATTTCCCATGTCCATAGCTTTAATGTGTTGACTATTTACATAATTATACCCTAGCTTACCTTCCTTGATAGTGGTTTATTCTTGATAAAAATAAATGCAAAACAAATGTTAGGTATAATTTATTGAAAATTACTTATTATAACTTAGCCTTAATTATTCAAGCATAATTAATTGAATATTGGTTAACATTGATTGTTAAAACATAGTTGAGTGAAAATATTGTGATTCATTACCGATATGTTCATTGATTATTTTACTAAACTGTTCACTTAATATATGGAAATTGAATGTATTGATTACAATATTTGATCAATTTATAAACAAATTCATCTTTGCATTGTACAAATCTGAATGATACAAATATACTTGTATATGAAAATAAGGAAAACGATTGAACTCTTCGCTAATTAGACTGTTTCTGGTATTGTAGTATATCTTGTAAGATTCCTTGTAACTTGTTATGGTCCGGTTTGAATATTGTTTTAGATATGTTCAGAAGAATGTTTATTTATATGCTTAGGATGATATGTATGTAATGTTACTTTCAGGAAATTGACTTATTTCAAATATAACTAGAGTAACTTAACAGATTACCAATTCAGTAAGAAATATTACTGGTAACTAAATAGATTGATGCATGAAAAAAGCATGAAATACACTTGTGTTCCATTTAGTTTTGTTTTCGTTTGCACCAATTGTATTTCAATATTTTTATCACAGATAAATTGAAAAATTAATTTACTAGAACTTGCATTCATACATTCAGCTATTGTGTTAAGTTTCTGAATTGTTTACTCTTCATTGTAACAAAGTTGTATCTAAGCCTGTCTACATAGAGCTAGTTACAGTTTTGTTGCACAAATGGGACAGTTTATATTTTTTGCATTAAGTATAAAACTTTGTATTGTTCAGTGATATTGACCTGACACTTCTGAATATTCATACAGATCCTTAAATTTTCATTAATTATAATGTCCTGATTTTGACCATTTTAACTGCAGTAAATTTGAATCGAGTTCTATACCTACATATGAGACACACCAGATTTTGGACATATAAACTTGATGTCTTATACATGAGTGATAACAGTAATAGGCAGCTTTTAATATCACCTGTACATTCCCGTTCTATACATAGCGTGACGTCACTATGTTTGTCTAACCTCTATACATAAAACTGATTACTATCCACATTTAGATAGTTATACATACGCTAAAATATAGTTCCGCGGAAGGATTAAAAATGTCAAAACAACCATATCGGTTGTATGTTATTAACAAAATTTGTTTAGTTATGTAAAATGAATACGTAGTACCATTTCTATGCTTGTGCTTTCGTCAATAACATTAATTATTCAATGAAACGCAATGTTGAAGTACGCTTGGCTCCAATGTGTACCATACGGTGACGTCACGCTATGTTATTGTTTATAATTTCCATTTTGTAAGTAGTTCCTGCAAATACCCATAATGCCCCGAGCAGAATAACACAGGTCAGTGCATAGCGCTACCGTAGTGTACACATTGGTACATTCCTAGAAATGAGTGTCTCAGGACATAACTCTGATGGTGAAAAATAATTTGTGTCAGATCAATATTTTGGCACTAAATACTTATACCTGAAGTGTTTATATTTTATTTCTGATATTGCTAGAATACACAAGTTTGATTGTATTATTGCCTGCTGTATTGTTTGTATACATGTATATGTTCATTTTTGTGCTTAATGGTGAGCATTTTAATCATGTTACTATTTAGACCATTGAAATTATACTGAAATATTTCTGTGTAAAATCCAAGACGGGCACTTTAGTAATGATGAAACACTAACTTGTGTGACTGTATGAGTGTTCATAGCACATAATACAAAGTGTGTCAAGGTCAACATATCAGTTTTCGAGGTCAGTCTGTAAATTTGAAGGGTATTTAAAAAAAATGCAGCTTCATTTTTAAAGAAATGTACTCAAGAAATCTTTGAAATTGAAACTTTTTGTGAACTTCTTATCATATTGTTGAAGAGATGCAAGATACTCGAGTTGACACAGCACAAAGTGATAAAACAGAGACTATAGCTGAATCAATACCTGGTGATAAAACACCAGATAAAGTTGATATTATATCTGATGATACTGAATTAGATAGTGAAACTGAACCTGAAATTACAAAGGCAGCAGGTATTGTTTGTGAAACTAGACCCTTTGTGCAGTTACATGACAGTAATAAGTGTGAGAGTGAAGTATTTATCCCACATTCCTACCAGTTCTACAGAATTAGTCAAACTTGAATCACAGTAAGCTGATGGTTATATAATAATAATAAGTGCGTATTTGTTTCAAATATATGACATATAGTTACCTACTTGTTACTGTTACAGTAAAATTGTGATCAGAATGATTTTTAATATAGGTACCTCAATTCAACCTAAAAACTGCCATTTATCACTTCCAACATTTGGAATCATTTACCTTATTTTTAGGACTAATATTTGAACTAAGTTCATACTGTCATACTTGTTTGACTAAAGTATTTCAAAGGTTATTTTTCATATATGCTTTTGTTTATTGTATGTGAAAGATGAATTTCTGTATTTCATTTTTACGCTTTGACTGATAAATACAACAACTTATTAATGTAACAGACTCAAACTGTTCGTTCTTGCATTGTTTTATATTTATTGAATACAATTTTTGTCACAAAAAATTAAATATTTGAAGTATTCCAAAATGCATGCAGTCGATATTAAAAGATATTTCATTCACCTATTATTCATGTTAATTTGAGGTGGTAAGTCTCCAAGGATATTTATTTTAGTAAGTCTATTTTATTGACAATATATATATATATATATATATATTCTCTAAGAATTATTTTACCATTTATGTGTAATTCTTTAAAAAAAAAAAGAATGGAATGCAAGAATGAATCTTCACATACTATTGTAGCTCTAACATTCCCTACCACCCCCTGTGTACAATAAGTGTATATGCACACATGATTTATTTATAAGTATATGCACATGATTATCATGGTTTTATTGTTACAGTCTGTCTTATTTCAGATGCATCAGGAAAAGATACTGTTACTAAAAGTAGAAAGGATTAGAAAAATACACTTTAATAGACTTTCTGTTTAATTCTATGACAATTATTCACTTCTCTTCAGTTACTCACTTAATTGTTCATATCATGACAGTATAGTAAATGTTCCGAGTTCATAGAATAACTTGGCTTTTTTATATGATAAATTTGACTTGCATTATATTAATTGTTTGTAAATAGTGTTTATGTGACTTACAAAAATTAGTTGGCAATAAATTTTGTTAGAAAAAAAGATTTTTTTATTGATTTGAAACATATTTTGTGATGAGGACATTTGAAGTTCAAGTGTATATCAGTATTTTGGGTCAAGCACCATTAAAACATACATGGATATGATTATATCCAACAGTAATAATTCTCAGCTGAAATATTACAACAAAAACAACAACACTGTATGTTTATGTAAATAGAACCTCAAAATTTTCAAAAGGAAAGTAAAAAATAAAACTGAACTTTATCTACATTTAGATCGGGTAAGAATAACCTCTTTCACTGTTGTAGTGCTCAAACTTTTAGATACCTGATACATTTACTTTCTGTCTTATTCAGTGTCCACTCTTCCTAACTGTTCACTCAGTTGAAATGATTTATTGATGATTTATCCTTATTCTCTATTGTGTACACTTAATGTTTTCACTCTTTTGTCTATTTTTATAAATACTCTTCATCGTTTTGAGTGGAATTCACCCATTGTAGAAATACACAGTTATTTTTCATCTAATAACATTTTTCAAACTCATTTTTTTTTTGTACTTTGATTTATTTAAGCATTGGTAGTGATTTTCTGTTCTATTTTTCTAACTTTCAAAATTGTGATAACACATTAAATAATCACTGTAATAATTCTCTTTAGTCTTGGAATGAAAAATGCTTCATTGATTGTATTACTTTCTTGCCTTTAAATTGTTAAATTTGATGTGAAATATGTTCTTGTATTATTTGATGTATAATCGATAAAATTGGTGATACTATATGTGTATTGCTAAACACTCTTGAGACTTTGTTAGAGTAAATTACTGGTTTAAGGAAACATACACAATTTAGTATGAGATTAGATTGTTGATAAAAGATATATTTTTGTCAAGCTAAATACCAGCAAAGGCAAGATTTTGTCTCAACATACATGAATTTACTTGACATATATAAACACTGACTCAAAGAAATAAAAAAGTAATCTAGCGATAAATTGGATCAATTTCAATTAATAACTGAACTGAGACAGAATGATATATGATTAAAAATGGTATTTCAGATGGTGATTGGAGTATACATGTAAGCACTATGACTTCATTGGTTGATGGAGACGTGGCATTGGTTGCTTATGGAGAAAGGGGAGGAGTTACAGAGAACAGTGGACCAATCATACTAGGAGGTCCTCCAGGACGTCCTATTTTCCAAGATGGAAATGAAGATGAATTCAGAGTAAGTACATTGATTAAGAAATGCCTTGAAACATTCTATTTTTATTACTTATTGGAATATTTTTCTGCTATACTCAAGAAGAAGAATTCATTAAATTATGTCAATATTATCCTTGAGGTAATTAGACATGTTTATTTTTGAATCAATAGATTGTCCCAATAAAAACTTTTTAAAAGTATTTTAGAAATTTGTTACGACTATATATCTACATGATATTCAGACCTCTACATAAATGATGATCAAATAGTTTATGGCATGAATTCTAACAGTTATTTAACTGCATCAGATTGTCTAAGATCATTGCATCAAAGTCTGTTGTTTAACATGAATTGTAAATGCATGCTTTTAATGCTTAAAATAATTTGTTTTAGTTAATAATTCATGCATTTAGTTTAACCTCTTATGTAAAGCATACCATAATAAAAGACTAAACCAGAGATGTTTATGGAAGGTGTCCTTGCCTTGGAATTAATTTTTAAAATTTAATAACAAAAATCTTGCTACTGTCAAGGTTTGCTGGTAATTAATTAAGGGAATGTATGTGTTAAGTTTGTGAACTTTTGCCTTTAAAGGAAGGGAGCTTGTATGGAAAGGTAATTTGTATTGCTAGATAGTGTTTTACCTATTCTCCTATCCATGTTACATTTATGTTTCTTATAAGCCTGTGTTTATAATACCATTACCATGTTAACTCAATATGTTGAACTGTGACCAGATACCTATACAATACTAATACTTTTATACTAAAATCTAACATTGTTATAAATACTTCGGTATAATATCTAACATTTTACCGTAAACAGTTTTACGATTCAAGTGAGTCCCTCGAAAATTTGAAAAAATGTTTTGTGCTATTTATGTGGGTTGAACATAGGAAATGTTTTGTTGTATAAATGTTCACTTGAAGTATGATTGTTTCTCTTAAAATGTGTTTGATGTTTAACATGTTTTGTTCTGAGTGTCTGCTAGAAAATAATGAATGTGATGCAACAAAAATTCATTCATTTAGAGTTAATGTTTCTATATTAGAAACCTTGATTTGATAAAATTTTACTGATTAATAGTTTAATAATACCATATCTGATAGTGTCATTAAGGGGACAGTATAGTTCTAATATTTGGTTCTTAAGGTACTCAGCTGTCAAACATTATCATTTTCCACATACCTGCATGAAATCTTATTAACATTCTGTTTTAAATATGTAAACATGTGTCTCATATACATCAGTTAATTCATCTACTAACTTGCAATATTTTGATGTACAACTAAGTCACATGAGTGTATCATACATTTAAGTAATTATGGTTTTAATTCAATTTCCTATCCTGCCATGTCTTTCAATTTTGTGGTCTAACATACTTTTCAGTCTGTTAACAACTTACATTAATAACCAGTACTAAAATTATGCTGATCAGTAAATCTTAGTTCTATAAAAGTTCTAATTTTTCTCTTTGAAAATGAAGATAGAATATTGCTGTATGTTTTGATTACCAATACTTAGCTGTTGTTCAACATATTATCCATGACAGACTTGTTCAAAGCTTGGACATTTTAATTCTATATTCCTGTTTATTGCTGTCATTATTATACATACATGTATATTATGACCTAAAATTTTTATTTCGATTTCCTTATTAGGCAAATCTACTCAAGATTGGTGAAATGTTTAAAATACGACTGGAGTTGATCCCGAAATCATCAACTAAAGACCCGAGCTGGCAAGTCCGAGACGTTCGTATGCAGAACCTAAATACTGATGAGATCATCAAGTTTGATTTTGATCGTTGGTTATCACGAGAAGAAGATGACGGGGAAGTCATGAGAGAATTACCTGTACAGAGACCTGGAGAACATTGTTTACCAGGTAAGTACTGATACATGGTCAATTACCCCTGTTATTGTAGACTTCATGTCTGGCTTCTCTTTGCTTACCAGTAATCTTTGTCATCATAATATATCTTGTACATTTCATTTTGATGTTCTTCACATTTGACTAAAGACAGATTTTTTTTTAAATTGAAGAGAATTTGTAATGACTTTTTTCTTTAAAGGAACTCAAGATTGATATCTGTGAATCATACTGAATAGTTACAGGAAGTTGTTTAATTGGTTTAGTAATTGTTCATAATTGTTGATGAATGGAGATTGTTTATATTTAGTCCTTGATGCACAGTGCTTACTCTAAACATAGTGTTTATAGATAATATATCAAAGAGTCTGTTGCTTCACTTTGACTTATGTATAGTACATACATTGTATGTAAAATAAGAACAATTCTTAAACCCATTAAATCATAAAATATTGTCATTGTTTGCATTGTTAGGAGATAACAGATATATTAACAATATAAACTGACTCTACATAAGATATTACACAATTTAATTATATAGAAAATTAAAGCTAATTAGAATAACACCCTTCAGAATATTTGTATGGAAATGAAATCAAATTTATAATTTTATATACATGTATATTTCAGTTCACCATTATATAGTTACTGTACAGACAGGTAAAGAGATGGGAGCGGAGACTGAAGCTCCTGTATATATCACTGCCCATGGTGAGAAAGGGGATTGGGGGAAACGTTACCTTCGTCATTCAAACAATGACAAAACATTCAGAGTTGGACAGGTAAGCACAACATATAAAATGGTAGTTTATGATTTCCATAATCTGGCTGTAAAACCAGAATTACATTTCATTCATGATTAAGGGTCTAACTGCATAAACTATGCCATGTGGGCTAAAAACTATGCCATGTGGGCTAAAAGCTATGCCATGTGGGCTAAAACTATGCCATGTGGGCTAAAAACAGTGTGCTAGGGTAATTTGTAATTCATTGGGAGATGCTATGTTTGATGAAAAGCTTGCTTGGAAGATTTCCAATTTATTAATGATCATACATAATATGTGATAATTCTTGAAAACAGTGAAACTATCCACCTAATAAATGTATATGGTGGTGTATACTTTTTGATATTTGTCAGATACCTAATTCTTAATACCATACTTGTCAAATATCTAATATTTATTTGATAAGATTTATTATCTTAAACAACTTTCATGGTTAATAATAAGACTTCAAGACTTTGCACGGTAGTAACATACACTGGACCTAAATGCTGTGATTGTATGATTTATGGTTCATTACCTCATTTTTCTACATATTATATGCCTGTATAATAATAATGATATACAATTATAATTTTATTGGAATACGTACTTTGTGAATTGGTTGGTGGCCTAATATACCACATTAAAATGAAATAAAGTAAAACATGATTATTGCAAATATTTGATAATTAAAAACATTATATCTGTATACCTATATTAGGCTATATACCTACCTTGATTGATACTGCATGGATATCTTTTTTTCCTATTTTAGGTATATTCTTCTATTTCTATACTTACAGGAGGATGTATTCTATATAGAAGCTGTGTCTTTGGGTAACTTACAACGTTGTGTCATAGGTCATGATGGTACATCCGCTGGGGAGGGATGGTATCTTGAACAGATTACTATCAAAGAGGACGAACAGGCTATGGAAGAATATGTGTTCCCATGTAATAGGTAAATTGATTATTTAGTAAACATCTAGAAATTTTGCTCTTGGTTGAAAAATTTATGTTATTTATAGAGTTTTACTTTGTTTGTAATTCTATTACATTTTTATTTGTCAGCAACTTACTTTAAACTTTTTTTGAAGATGATTAAATGGCACTTATTGTTGCAACACAGTTAGTTACACTGTAACATTGGATCAGCCATATGCAAGTAATAAACAAAAGTTTTTTGTTGAAAGTCACATTTTGTATCAATTTTTTTTTGTTAATCCCAAAATGAACTATGTAGTACCTTACATGTGTGTATTATCAATACTTCGAAACAGGATCCCAAGATGACACGTTTTTGTTTTCAGATGGTTAGATTCAAGTTTAGAAGACAGGAAGATAGAGAGAACATTAGTGGTGAAGGGTAGGTGATAAGAGTTACTGCCCTTTAATAACTCTCCCATTGTGAAGTGCAAAACCTAATTAATGTGACTGTTAATTAATTGTGCTGTTTGTGAGTTAGCATGTGCTTGTTGATTTATGCTAATCATAATTTAATCATGCATGTTTTAAGGCAATAAAATTTAATGGCTGGATTATTATATATCATATCAATTAAAAATAGATGCCTCTGCTTTAGTTCTTGGCTTATGAAACAATTTCATATTTTTTTTTGAAACTGAACTTTCCATAGCGGTCACTTGCTCAGCGCACAAGAATTTTTATGTGGACCAAATCTACAACCAATTTTCTACATCTGCCATGCAATTGTTAAACTAGTTCCCGTGCAAGTCAGTTAGTTCAATTTCCATGAGTACTTTCAGTACTTTGATTTAAAAAAGAGAGTAGACTAAAGATGTACTATTACCATGATTGCCTAGGGTTGATAATCTAGCAATTAATTTATATTGGCCTAATTTTAATGTAATTATGTATTTGTTGTAGTGGGTTATGGTAAATGTTTATAACATTGTAATTTTAATATTATTGTTTTATTATTGGTTTTAAAGTGTATTAGTTTATGTAAATACAGTATTCATGCATCAGATATTGATTTTATTCATTTATTATTATAAGACGTTTTAAAATTGTTATCAGGTATTTTTTCAAATTGATTTGAAGAATAAGATACATTTGCTAAAATTTTGCTTCATTTGAGGACTGGAAGTAGTAAATTCAATTATCTCTGAGTCTTTATTAGTATGTTTTATATACATCATGTATTATTCAGTATTTATTTTATTTACAATCATTGTTTTACAATTTAAAAATGATGATAAACAATTATAGTGAAATAGTTTATTTTGGTCTTTTTACAAAAAAATATTGCTTAATCATCGCCTGACATGCCTTAAATACAAAATAGAGTCAAACCTGTGTTAGCGGCCACCTCTGTATAAAGACCACCCTGTTAATAAAGGTTATTTTTTATTATCTATTGATCGAGGGGCATTTTGTATTTGGTCTCTCTGTTTGTCTGTCTGTTGGTGCCAAACTTTAACCTTGCCTATAAAATCAAAACGCTTGCACCTACATTCATCAAATTTCATATGTAGGTTCCTCATGACAACCTCTACAGGACCTGGGCATTTTTGGTCAAGGTCACGGGGCAATGGTGTTTAAAAAGTTTGTACATTTCATTTAGGATACTACTCCTACATTTTTCATGGGATTTTGACAAAACTTTCACAGACTTGTTGTTACCAAGAAACCCCGCACATATATTCTGGGTTTTCGATCATTTTTGACGGAATTATGGCCCTTTGTTTATTTTGTGCATTTTCAAGAGGGCACCTGGAAGGGGCATTGTGTTCTTGAAACACTTCTTGTTAAAAACTGTCATCAATTATTTAGAACAAGAAAACTTCTGAATAAAGGCCACCTATTAATTAAGGCCACATAATGTCTTTCCCAAGGGTGGCCTTTGTTCAAAGGTGTGACTGTATTTGTACAATTAGGTTGACTCATCAATATAACTTCAAGCTCACCATGTCAGCCTATGTCAAGCATGTAATTATTCTTACAGAATTATTGTATACAAGGCTAGTTCTATGTTACATGAGTTTATTTAGTTGTGATGTTACAATCCTACTGTTATATTTTATTGTATGTATCAATTAGGCCAGAAAAAATAGTCCTGCTTCTGAAACCCGACTAACCCAACTTTTTTGCTTCAGCACTTGATTTTCTTACAGCTAAATACAAAGTATGAAAATATTTTGGGACTAATCCTACCTCCAAAGTATGAAAAGCATGTTTTGAAAAAAAAGAATGAAAATTAATGTTTTGCAACCTACCTACTGTTTTTTGGAGTAAAGGAACTATAAGCAAGAGTTTTTTCTCAAGCCTTGTCATATTATTATATAAGTTTAATAAGTTTTAACAACATGTTAGTTTTCCATTTAATTTTTATGATTCGGGTGATTGTTTTATTGTCATTTTTGTCATATGTATTATTACATTTTGTCGTGTTTTGTTATTATGTGTCCATACTATCGCTTGTGATAATCAGAATATTTATCAAATCTATGAGATGTATTCGTATTAAGCACTTTTATGAAGTTAATAATACATGTTCCTTGCTTTGTACATAATTTATAAGACTTTTAAGCAATTCAAAATATCAAATTCCAGGTGTACTTTTTCAATATACATGTATGTTGATCAGTATATCTTGTTAATTAATCTGATTTACATTTCAATTCAAACTAAACCACAGGAGTTTAAAGAGGTACTTTATCCATTTGCCAAGCCCCTGTGTGCTTACCAACAGTTGACTGGTTATGGTATATGAACCTAGTCTGGATCAAATAGCCAGAAAAAAGACAAATTATTGTTTCTTTATGTAGTGTTAATGTTGAATCAGTGTTCATCCCTTGATTTTCTTGAAATTGATTTTGTCACTTCATATAACATTAACTTATTTAATATGTGATGTACAATTTACAACAGAATCTATGTATTTGTAGTGTATCATTCATTTTAGATGCAAAATAAACAGACCTCATCACACCAGAGTTAGACTGTTATTGAAATGTTATAATTATAATCTTGTCCAGCAAAAATAAATCATTTGTAAATTTGAAAAAAAAGAAGATTTTTCAAACTTCACATATCCAGAATATACATAGGTCAATTTAGATGTTTTGGCAGAGTAACTTTTTATTGGTTGAAGTGTTTTTTTTTTATCTCATATTTAAGCTTATTTTCATTATAATTTTAGAGCCTTCCCCATCTAAAGTTAAAACAGGTAAGGTTTGCCTGAAGTGTTTTCAGTGATGTAACATTTAGTCCATTCCCTAGGCTTTGTTTGAAATGACCAATAGATGAAAATAATGTAAACGTTAATACCAGGTCTGATCATTCTTGTCTGTGCATAATGTATTTAAGATGGAATGCTTTTGACTTTAAATAATTTCTTAAATGATAACAAAAATTAATGTTAAAAAACATTCAGAAAATAATTTTTATAATTTTTTATTTGCATGACAAAACTGATGAAAGAATATTCAGTTCTGTTGTCTTCAGTGAGAATTTGTATAACGATTGAAAGAGTTAATAAGATACATCAGTTGTGAATTGCATGGTTTGAAGTTATAATTATACTTACTGTATTGTTTAACAATATAAAACAGCACCAACAAAGACTCTTGAAAAAATTGTTGAAGAAGAAGTGTCGTCCATGTCCAATACAGCCAAACAGTTAGATACTTCAGCTGTGTCTGATAAAGTAACAGGTAGCTCATGTCTTTTTGATTTGTGTTACATTTACTATATGACATCATTTACCTTGACCACTCACATCCTTAAATCTAAGACAGCTAAGCTCAGTAGGTAGAAAGTTCAAAACCTGGGTGGTGCATGTAGTTTCAGTGCTGATCTGGTTAAAGACATATAGCATCTAGGACAATTTGTTCTCCATCAGGGATCATTCATGTAGAGACATTGGCAGTCACTTGTGGAGAACAAGGTAATATTGGTGTAGGTCCAGGATAACTAGTTAGGATAAGTGCCAACAAATATATAATTAGAATAATGTTTAAAATGTGTGTAAAACTGGAAAATAGTATTTATATGAATTGCTCTGATGGATTTCTTTACTTGAAGACCAAAAAGATGTAGTTATTGATTACTTGCATTTAAATCTTTGAGAAAATTATTTTTTTTAACAACGTCGAGCAAAAAATAAACAATAAACATTGTGTCTAAGACATTATTATTATACACATTAAGCATATACCGGTAGTATTAGGATTTACTTTTCATAGAAAAAATATCCAATATGAGATTCTTAGGAAGTGTTGAATCTCTGTTTGAGATAATTATGAAGTTAGGTGAAATAGTGTGATGCTCTTACGGTAGTTTGGTTCAAATCTTAATGAGTGGTATTTTTGATATTTCGAAATGGATTAAAAAACTGTTTCTAACCTCGATTGGACTTTTGTGATTTATGTTGCTATAACAACCAGCATGTCAACATTGAGGTGATTGATGGAAGCGATGTTATGTAAGTCATTATGTTGTTTTATTGTTGTAATGTCTTAAATTCCTGATCTTTTTATCTAAGTTCTGCTAGAACGTAATATAATTATGTTACATTATTTTGCCATTTACACATATTAGTGTATTATTTTTGCTATTAATGTGTTCATCTGTTTAATGATTCAGTAAATGTTGGTTTCTGTAAATCATGATAGCTTTAGGTTAAATCTTTCATTAAGGTATTCATGGTTTTTATTTTGCCTAATAGGATATCAGTAAACATAAATAGATGTACTGGACACTTTTTTTTCATTTGTAATATTCTGTTTTGATTTTATTATAGTAATTTTCTTGAAGATTCACTAGTATTGAGGTACTAGTATCCTATTACGAAATATCAAGGTATTCTAGTGCACCTACTGTCAGATATTTCTGATGACACCTTTAGTATCTATACGCCATCATCCCTGTATGAGAGGCAATACAGACGGTAGTATCACATGACTGATCATGTGACAGACTTGGATCATGTGACAGACATTGTAACTGCTTCTTGTTATTTTGGCAACCCATAAACTGTTTATGTACAAAAATGTACATAGTGCTGTGAACATTTGGCACAATATAAAAGATAGACTGCATATACTTTGGTATTACATGGGGAAAGAAAGTTTTACATAATTGGTTCTTTGATAAGTTTTGTGTGTATACTACCATCTGAGGATTGTACTTAGGCTGGGCACCCTTCTTTTTCTTCTCTCTGGGCTAGATGCAAGGATGATTACTGTAAATAAGGGCCAGTTCTTCATCCATGTTAAAGTTCATGTACCATGATTGACAGCATATTTTGATGAACTAAACTGAAGTTGTTTACACTCTCTGTGTTAATCTTACATAAATCTGCATTTAAATTAAAATCTGTGATTATGGTTCATTTAAATTTCAATTTCTCGAGTTAAACTGGAAAATATTTTACTGATGATAAACAGCATATAGCTCTTAAATTATTTTTTGATACTTGATATTAATAATGTTTCTTAACTATATTCATTCTTTAGAAAATGTTATTGTGATATTTTTGTTCTCGTATGAAGATTTTCTTTGAAGTTATTCAATGAATTACTATCAGATTTAATTGATTATGAAACAATAAGTTACATACATGACATCTGTTTATGATGGTATTTTTTTACATTTTCTTAGCACTATCATTATTTTATAGATAAACAGACAATACTTGTTGTTCTTGTATCATTCATATTTAATGTTCTATTGTTTAATACAGGTATTTTATTTACCGTACCATATTAGATACATAATGTTACTCACAAATAGCACAATATATATATGGTTTGCACACATATTATGTTAGTTTGTAAACAAAGGGAGGATATCATATCTGCTTAATGTAAAACATGAACATTGATTCAAGCAGTTATAACTCGTGATTTTATTAAACCGTCAAAGCTGAATAATTACATGTTCATTGAATGTGACTATTTTTTAGCTTTGTACCACAGTTGATAGTTTTTGTGCATTACCATTAGGCAATGTCACATGTTTATATGATATCATGTAGCACATTGTTAAATACATGTAATTTTGACCACCAGTATAAAGGAAATTATGGTAAAACTTACTAAATTGGTAAATTAATCAAATCTAAAAAATAAATGCAAGCATTGAAGTGAAATCATGCAGCTTTAACTGTTTAATAAAGTTGCACAATACTCTGGTATTATATGGAACACATCTTGCACATTGTTCTGGTATTTTTGTGGCTGTATTTTTGTTGTTTGATTAAATGAACTTATTATTTAGAAAAGACACAAAAATTCCTGACAAATATGTATCTGTTGCTTTGTTTTGTCTTCTTATGTATTAGTTTTTGTTGTGTTTTGTCGTGTTGTGTTGTGTTGTATTGCATTCTTTATGGGTTTTCAACATGAATCAATATCAAATATTTTTTCATGACTGTGCTAATGATACATTTGAGAAGAAATATTGATTGGCTTATTTCTATCTTTCAAACATGTTTTTTTTATTTCTAAATTTTATTATAATTTTTTAAAATGCAAACACAACATTTTACATAATTTGTTTTGCATAATCAATTATCTTTCTGTGTTTAATATCAAATTCAGTTCAAATATTAATTGATTTGAATTGGAAGGTAGGATTTTGAATTGATTATGATTTAGACAAATTTTGATTGTACAATGATAAAAAATTCTGGACATGCATGAATGATGTAACTGACTTAAGTATAAAGTCCAGATTCAATCGTGCAATAGGTGAGCTTGACTTTCATGTTATCAACCCAAGGCAACTCTACGATTTACCTCATATTTGTAAATCTTTAATCTGAACTGTATCATATGTGTCCTGATTTGTAGTGTGGCATGTGTGGCTTTGCGTCTGTATGCTATGAAGTGTCTGAAATATCTTATGTGTATCTTATTGATAGCTGACCAGATAATTTACATTGTAAAACTTTTTGAGAAATGGGAGCAATATTTTACAATATAATCATTTTCATAAGGGGAATTGCAGAGGTTTTCTGTTATTTATAAGCGAGTGATGTGTTTACATGATCTTTTGTAATACATGGCTTGATATGAGGTGACATATTTGAAGATTCATCAAGTCTTCTTAGTTTTGTAGGTCATAAATTGATATTTTACTGGATATATTTATTCAATGTGTACTTGAATTTATTGCTCTTTAGCTCAGTCCTTATAATTAGCCTTGAATAAAACTTTTCATTTAAAATTTCATACTTCATATTCTGAGTGCAGCATTAATTTATTTATGATTAACAAGAGAATGCTGAAAGATTTCTAGGTCAGTTGCTTTACAAGTATTTGTTGTGAATTTCAGACAAAACGGAAGTTAAGGAAGAGGCGGATGAACCTGGTAATTTGAATTTAATTTTTACTTATTTGAGCAATTTAAACTCATGATGATAAGAAACTTCGGATGTGTAAAAATCTGTGTTCTAGACCATAGTCCAGTGGTTCGTGCTCTAGACTTGAAACCTGGAGATTCCAGGTTCAAATCCCAATTGTGCACAGGTTATGCCGTTCTATGAAAATTTGACAAAAAAAATGTTGATATTCCTCTATATGTGGAGACATTGCCAGCTCAGCATGGAAGGGTTAGCTTGTACTGGTTAGGATACAGTCAAGGAAAAATGGTTAGTTGAATTGTTCTCCATATATGACTGAAATATCTTTGAAAAATGAAGTTTTATCTCCGGAAATAAAAAACAAATATGTATTGTCCTCTTGAAATATTCGGTAAGTTTTAGATTCAGACAATTTGGGAAAAAAATAACAACAGAAAAGATGGTCAAGATTATATGTGTACAATAAATGTGAATTAAAGAACATATCATGAATAGTCCTGCCAAGAATAGAATAAAACAAGACGATATGTGTACACAAAATAACAGATTTAGTGTTGATATTAATGTTAAATATATTACAGATGATGGTAAGAAGCATTATAGCCTGGAGATTACTACTGGTGCTGAGTCTGAGACATCTAATGGTGGTAAAGTACATATAACACTGTATGGAGAGAAAGGCAAATCAGACCAGATAACTCTGTATGCGACTAATCCAAATGATAAAACATTTGAACCTGGAAACATTGATCAGTTCAAAGTAAGTATCTTTTTTTTTAATTATGTCTTTATTTCATGAAATATATTCATGTTCTCCTATGAATACTTGGCCTCAATGTCTAAATCCTAATGTATTTTTTCCTAGAATGATTAGGAACAGTCAATAGTTGAAATGAGTGAACTTCAACAATGTTTTTACAAAAATATGAAGTTTAAAAAAGTTCAAAATCTTGATTTGATATTAAGCAAAACCGAATTATCTTGATTAATTTGTAATAAATTAAAATTATTTACTTTAAAGTGAGATACATGTATGTTATCTTGCATTCACATTTATATTGGTGGGTAGATCTGCAAGCTGATTTTCATGTCTTTATATATTTTTATGTTCAATACAATCATATTTTTAAATTTGTCACATGTTGGTATTGTAATATTGTTACAGCTTGAGACAGATGATATAGGAGAGTTATATAAGATCCGTGTTGGTAGAGAGGATTATGATAAATGGAATAGATGGTACCTACAGGAAGTAAGTTATTATTGAGTACCACCTTGGTTATATATTGTACATATACAGAAGACAATGAATGATGTGAGTGTATCATACTATGCCATTAGACCAGAAATTAAAATTATACATGTTTCACTATGTTAAAAACCTTTCATTTGATTGATTAACTTCTTGACCATATTTGAATGTTTTACATACTATAATGGTGCAGCTATGTTAGGTATTTGATTCTTTTTGTCTCTGGGGTCAATGACACACCAACAGTCGGGGTCATTTGGCAATTTTTCCAGTTCTAAGGTGGAGGAAGACCCCAGGCATACACTGGGTTAAACCACTGACCTTGAAGGTGAACAGTATCCACACAAATTTGGCACTGGATGTGCTTCAAACTCAGAAGTGAGGGGTTGAAGGTGTTGTGGATCCTTCTATAGTCAGTGGTATGAAGCTTTCTTGGTTAAATGTAAGTCAGACAGCTGAGAGTGTACTCAGAACAACAGGGAAGTACAGGCAGAACTTCAGAAAACTGACTTGACTAACTTACTATTTATAATCCCTTATGACTACACTACACTAATTACCTATATCATTTGGTGTTCTATACATATGAAATAAAAACAGAAATGGTGAGAAACATTGACTATATTGGCACAGGTACTTGACACAAAATCAAATATTGGCTGCATAGGATACATATATACCTAATAATAAGAGAAGGTACCTAATGTTAATTCAGCGGGCATGCAAAACACTCATGCTAAACTGCAAAAAACTTATATCTTCTTGTGGATGACTGCAGATAGGTTTTATGTGTGTCACAACTTTTTATTTGACAAAAATTCACAAAACGCACACAACATGGTCCAAAACATGTTTTTAAAATTCATTTTTATTTTGATCGATATTTGTTCGATACGATATATCAACCGAACCCTATATACCGGTATTCGATACGATACGTGAACCGGTACTCAGCCCTACTGTATAGCTGTATGTACTAAGTCAGTGTTGATATATGAACCAGGTACAAATGACGAATGAGAAGTCTGGAGAGAAACATATGTTTAGTTTTAATCGTTGGTTAGCACGAGATATGGATGATGGAGACTTATGTAGGGAGCTACCAGTCACACGGGTCGGAAAACCTATACCATTGTGTAAGTTCTTCTTTGATATTTTTATCTTAGGCATTTTTTTTGTTAAAAAATATTTCATTGTTCCATGTACAGCTATGGAAAATTTATAATTTTCTGTAGTTGCCCCTGTAGAAATATCAATACTCATGTGTAAATTACCTGTATATTTCAATGTTGAAATTTTTCTCAGAATTTGAAAGGCTATTTGTTGAGCTTTTGTTGAATATTCTGATTATAGTCAGCAGTTTAAATTCATTCCAGTATGTATAGCAAGTGAAAGATATATTCATAAATATTTGATAACATAATTATCTCCATCATGCTGCTAAATTATGTTATCCAATTGTTTTCTACTTGGGTTATCAAAATTAGCACAAATGTCTTAATATTGTACAATGTTACTTTTAATTTCTCAAAAACTAAATGAATGATTATAACTCAGTACTCCAGAATCTCTGTATTGATATATGATAAATGATGGAAACAGTGATTATCATTATGAATTTATGGTTTTATATGTTGAGTTCTTGTTATATGTATGTATATATAGTAATCCCATATATTACAGTACATGTGTATCAAGTCCAGGTCCATACAGGGGACCATTGGGGGGCTGCTACTGATGCTAACATGTATATTACTGTATATGGTACCAAAGGGGATGGCGGGAAACGTCTGCTGCATAAATGTGCTAACAACAGAGTGAAATTCAGACGCGGACAGGTAATACTATTTATTTTTATGTTAGGCCTAAAACAATTATTTCTGGTTACATACTCACTAAAAAAAGGGTTGATAGGCGAGTTATGCTCTTGAAAGGGTGTGGAAAAATAAAATAAAAAAAGGGAGAAAGTGGATGTACCATTCCTCAGGCCTAATAAAAAATTCTAGGGTCACAGGGGTAAAATTAGGGTAGGTCGGGTAACCTGAAACAAACATTTTATCTGTCTGTATTACTCAAGCCTACTTTTTGAAATTTGAAAATTACATGTTGTTTTGTGCATGTATATAAATATCTAATTGGCTACAAATTATATCTATTTTAAATTAAACAGTAAGAACTGTTATTATAACTAGCATTAGGCAAGATATTGCAGTATTGTTTAATTGTCCTATTCAATCACTTCCGTGGTACATGTATATACCTCTTCTTCAGTTCAAAAACTGGAACACATCAAAGGTTGATGTTCGGAATTTTTCTAAATTTCATTGTTGTTCTGTTTATTGTTTATTTGTTAGATTTATCAGTTTAATGATTGATTTTTTGATGAAATGTTGTTTAGAGAATTACTATTGTTGAAAAAAATGTGTTTGATTATGTTACATTTATTGTTTAAAGTGTTTCAACTTTATTACAGTACATTTCAAAATGTATTGTGGTAATGGGTTGTGGGTTCAAGCCCCTCTACCAACTATGTCTCTTTATATGAGAAAGTAGGCATTTGCTTATGGAGGATGGGAGTCTAGTACTGGTTCTTCTCAGGACCAATGGATAGATGAACTGTCCACTGCATATGACTCTGACTGTTGAAAAGGGGCATAAAACTCAAATAAACAAACAAACAAAATTTATTGTACATGTATATGCACTTATCTATTCGTTTTAAGAAACATAAGTTAGTCATGATATAGATAATCATTGTATCTGTTTGCAACTCCACAAAGATGGTTTGTTAAGGTAACATGATCAGATTATTAAGTACAAAGATTTTGGAGATACAATTATTTGTAACTTTGTTTATATTTATGTCTGTTTATTCAGTAACCTTTATCTGAGGTATATTATGGTAGTAAGAATATTTGTATTCACACTTTCTAGGTAGACACATTTGAGTTTGATATTGTTGACCTTGATGAGTTGACCTCTGTTATGTTAAGTCATGATGGTAGAGGTCACGGTGCTGGTGTGTTTGTTGACAAGGTCATTGTCACGGAGAAGGACACAGATAAGTCTAACTTACAGTATGTGTTCCCATGTGGAAGATGGTTAGACACACATGAAGATGATTGTGTAACAGAAAGAACTCTCAGTATGATAGGTAATATTTATGATTCTTACATTACAACTTTTTACCCTGGAGTTTAATGTTCAACCAACAGCTAGGATATTTTCATCTTTAACTTAGGGTGAAGACCCCAGGCATACATCTGGGTAGAATTACTGATCTTCAATAAGGTAGTCAGGTAGCTTCCTCACATGTGAAATTTAGTCTCAGGTGGGGTTCCATCTCACAACGATGAGAGGCTAGTAATTACAAGTCAGAGACCATATTAATATCCTTCCTGGTATAGTAAAGATGATATAGTCAAGTTATGTTAGTTTTATAGGTCTATCATATACCCTACAGAATCTCATTGGTTGGGTAAATACTTGAAACAATCTTCAATCTTTTTAAAACATGCCATTAATATGTTTTAAAATATGTGCTGTTAACAAACTTATCATGTACTATATTGAGCAATGTGGACAAATTCTCATGTCAAACATATTGTATATTTTTATATTATTAAATGAATTATTTCTCCATACTGTTACATGTTATTTTATACATTCTTTCAGACATTATTGACAGCAATCAACCTCCACCTTCTAAAGAATCAAGAAAATCTGGTAAGATTTTGTTTTCTTTATTCTCATACTTTCTACTCTTAGAGTAAATTGATATCATGAATGTCTTAGACAAGTCAGTCAAACCTGTGTAAGCAGCCACCCCAGAATAAGGGCCACCTGTGAATAAGACCATTCTTTAAAATTCATCATTTATTGTCTAGAACAACTGACCATCTGGCCAAAAGGCCATCTGTCAGTAAAGGTCACATTTTGTCTTTTCCAAGAGTGGCCTCTGTTCACAGGTTTGACTGTTCCACCTTTGTCATTTGTGGATACTAAGAGGTGACCTAATCCTGGATCCTTACTATTTCAGCTGGTAATTGGTCAGTCACTGTGAAGACAAGTTATATGGATAAAGCTGCCACATCATCCAAAGTTTACCTCACTGTGTATGGTACCAGTGGACATTCTGATAAATTAAGATTATCTGTTAGAGACCCTACAGCCAGTAGTTTCACTAGAGGTGCTGAGTCACAGTTTGAGGTACGTAGACTTTCTTACAGGAATCAAATATCTACATACAGTACAACCTCTCCAGAGTGGCCTTCTTGAGCAACAACCTCCATTTAATAACAGCACATTTTTTCCCACTGCATAATTTAACTATTAATTTAACCTCTAGAGCAACAACCTCTATACACAACAACATAGTTTTGCTGCTCCCAATGTGTGTTACTTTGGGGAGGTTGCACTGTATATGTCTCAATATGCTTTTGTGGTGCATCAAATAGAATTAGATAAAGTGATGAATCCTCTGTACTTAAAATCTTAACTGAATAATATATTATAAACTGTTTGTTACCCTTGGACCCTTTTATATTTATGTTAAAAATGTTTTAAAATCACCTTGTGTGTTTCTTACAATGTTACTGATGCTTTGTTATTTCAAGTTAAGTCAGTATTGGTTATTTTATTTCAAGTTTAGTCAGTATTGGTTATTTTATTTCAAGTTTAGTCAGTATTGGTTATTTTATTTCAAGTTTAGTCAGTATTGGTTATGTTATTTCAAGTTTAGTCAGTATTGATTATGTTATTTCAAGTTTAGTCAGTATTGGTTTTGTTATTTCAAGTTTAGTCAGTATTGATTTTGTTATTTCAAGTTTAGTCAGTATTGGTTTTGTTATTTCAAGTTTAGTCAGTATTGGTTATGTTATTTCAAGTTTAGTCAGTATTGGTTTTGTTATTTCAAGTTTAGTCAGTATTGGTTATTTTATTTCAAGTTTAGTCAGTATTGGTTTTGTTATTTCAAGTTAAGTCAGTATTGATTTTGTTATTTCAAGTTTAGTCAGTATTGATTTTGTTATTTCAAGTTTAGTCAGTATTGGTTTTGTTATTTCAAGTTTAGTCAGTATTGGTTTTGTTATTTCAAGTTTAGTCAGTATTGGTTTTGTTATTTCAAGTTTAGTCAGTATTGATTTTGTTATTTCAAGTTTAGTCAGTATTGGTTTTGTTATTTCAAGTTTAGTCAGTATTGATTATTGGACAATATGATTAGAATGTGTGTTATATTATACAGGTTCAGGCTGGTGATATTGGACGTATTACAAAGATACGTCTAGAACATGATAGCTCTGGTACCAGTCCAGATATGAGAGTTGACTATGTAAGTAATACAATAAATATAATTCTGTCATATTATATTTTAGTAGAATTTGTCTAAAAACATCTCAGATTTTGTGTTCTATGAATGATTTTAGCTCATACATGCTTGAATGTTCTCCTAAATATTTTTGCAGGGAACTATACTTTACTAGTATAGTCAAGTTGAGCATTGCATTGTTTTGTCAAATGGCTCATGAAAGGCCTTGGAGACTCTGATATAATTCAGTTTTCTCCTGATTACATTCAGTCTATTAGAATTATAAATTGTTTATTCAAAGATGATAATGTGTATTTGTTAATGTTAATTAAATATTGTACTACTTCAGGTTAAAATGAATGATACAGATACGAATGAAGAGCTTGTGTTCTACCTAGATCGTTGGTTAGCATTAGATAGAGAAGATGGACAAATTGTTCGTGAAATGCCCGTCATAAGAAAGGGCACACCTTCTCCACCAAGTAATTATAGTTCTTATGTAAAGTCTATGGCAATGCCTGTTCAGGTATTGATCGGTAACCATTCAATAAACAAATGTTTTATGTGTGTTTCAAATTATTTTTTAGGGAGGTCATCCATTAGTCTCACTGTATATGTCAGTGAACACTGTTTTAGTGTCCACCGAATAAGGGCCACCCTGTGAATAAAGGTCATTCTTTTAAGAACTGTCATTAGTTATTTGAAACAAAGTGACCTCCAAATAAAGACCACCTGTCAATGAAGGTCACATTAAGTCTTCCCCAAGTTTCTACTGTACATTGTACTTGAAGACTTTGCTTAATGACAAATATTTATGTATACAAAGCCAGCTTACTGAAAATGTAGTTTTATTTGTTGCTTACCTCTTATGACTGTTTTACAATGCTCAATTTTTTTTCAGTTTTGCGCTATGTTGTTGCATTAACAACTGGAAGTTACAAAGATGCTGGTATTGACAATGGCTCTGTGAGCATTAATATAGTAGGTGTTGATGGAGACACTGGGTCACAGGAATTAAACGGTGCTATTTCTAAGAATAGGTTGCCATGGCAACCAGGACAAACAGATGTTTATATACTAGAAGCTGTGTCTGTTGGTCGAGTTAAGAAAATTGAATTGACCTACACTAGTCCTGGACAAGGTGAACTTTTCTGGCTTATCTGTTATTTTAGATTTTTGCAATATTGAGAAAAGTAAAATAACATGTACTTCTTTTTGCTTACTGATATTGATAAATTTTATGATGGGATTTTAGAGTTCTTCAACTACTCTTGCAGGTAGTACCAAGATGATATTTGCATATCTTCATGTATCATGTATTTTGCTTGACCCAGCAAGTTTGATAATTACTTGTATGTAAATTAGACTTAGTGAGAGGTACATTGAAATGAAATACTTCTACTGTATTCTGTGTGTAGATCATCTTGATGCCATTCTACAATAATGGACTGATATACAAGATTTGTTGGTATAGTTTGTGTATTTAGAAAGTTGTTGGGACACCAATCAAAATCTATAAAATATATCATTGACCAATTGGACTGTACAAACCTGTTAGACATGTTGAATGATCTATTTTATGACAGTAGTTATATTGTATATATTATAGAGAGATGGCATATACAACAAGTGAGTATATCTGATGGTTCTAGATCAGCCTCACAGTACACTATATATTGTCACCAATGGTTATTATCCAGCAGCTCCCAAGTCTCAGAGTTCCCAGTAGCAGGTAGGGTACTATATGTTTTATTTCTAGTAATTGCTATTCCTGTTTTGGCATCTGATTAGCAAAATTCCTTCAGTATGTTTGTTCAAAAGTATGCAACTTCTGTTTTATAAAAGTACAGCTTCATTTAAAAAAAAGTTGACATTCACTAATTTTACAATACAAAAACACTAACTTTTCAATTTTATTCATGCATGATATTTTTGTATTTTTGCAGCAATTCAGCCCTCCACTAATCTGATTGATATATTGGAATCAATGCCTAAAGGATTGGAGAAACCAGTCCAGAGTAAAGGAAGGTGGACAGTCTACTTGCAGACTGGTACACAGAATGATACTGGTACTAAAGAGAAAGTTTGTCTGGTTCTATGTGGATTGAAGAATGAATCTGAACCAGTGTGTGTTAACTCTAAAGACGACCTGAATCCTGGCTCAATTGTGAGATTAGAGGTGAGATATAAAGCAAAGAAATCAAAGTACTGAAAGTACTCATGGAAACTGAACTTACACTGACTTGCACTGCAACATGGAATGGGAACTAGTTTAACAATTGCATGGTGGATGTAGAAAAAAGTAGTGCTTTGGTCTGCATCAAAATTCATGAGTGCTGAGCCAGTGAAGGCTATGGAAAGTTGAACTATTGTTCAATTTCCAAAAATGGCTTTGTTTGCAAAATTTATAATTAACAATGCTGATACTGGCTGTATGGAGCATTCAGACTTATTGCTATGATTTTCAGTTTTCATCAAAGAGCATCAGACAATAGTATCTATACAGATCACAGACAGCATGATCCAAGATAGTTCGATTTAATGGTAAATCTTGACTTGGTGGTCTAGTGGTTGCTACTTTTGCCTAAGATGTACGTTATCTAAGGGCAGTATGATCAATATTGTGTCTTATGTATTTTGCTTTTGATTTCAGGCCAAAGTTCAAGATATTGGTCTTCTGTTCAAGATTAGAATTTTCTTCCATGATAAACATGTTGGTTCTTCATGGTTTTTAGCCAAGGTAAATATTTTAGTTTATTTCTTGTAATATAAACATTCCTTACATGTGTGTTACGATATTGTATCACTAGACACATTAAATTGTTGACACTACTACCATCAGCAGCAGCAGCAGCAGCAACATTATTGTATGTATGTATAATGATGTAAACAGTTTTACCTTAAGTTATTTAATCTTTAATTCAGTGCCAAAATTGAATAGCTTCACATAATGAACTCTGTAGGAATCAATTTAAGTTAACAAATGATGATAAAAAATTACATGAAAGACTCACGATTTAGCTTTATTACTCACAGTGAAATTTATAGCAAGTATATTATGGATTGTAATCAGCAAAAAACTTTTTCTGTAACCTAATTGCCATCTGTATTGACACATATAGTATTGAGTTTATTTATTATACTTTCAGTTAAAGCTAAAAGATCAAGACACTGGGGAGGAGTTTATATTAGAACATAATGATTGGATTGAATCAACCAATGAGAATCCAGAAGGTGCTATAGAATTACCTTTATTTAGACCAGATCTACAACCATTGAAGGGTAAGAGGTTTGATCAACTTTGACAAATTTATTCTCTCCATATTCAGTTTCTTACTTGTTATTTCTTTGGTTAAGGACTCTACAGGGACCTCTGTGAGTTTGAATCCCACTTGGGACTTGATTATTTTACATATGAGGAAGTAGCCCAGGTTCTGCCAAGATGTATGCCTTGAGTCCTCCTCCACTGTTTTGTTGGAAAGTTTCCAAATGACTCTTGATGTTGATGTGGCATTAAACCTGAGTGAAAAAATGAACCGAACTATTTGAAGTATTGTTTACAAACAATGGTTCTCGTGTTGTGATTATTTTACATTCTGTAAATAGTTGGGATAATATTGTATTAATGCAATACTGTGCTGTGTACTTGATTTATAACAATGATTTAATGATGTCTTTATTTAGAACAAATCTACATCATTGTTGTCAAGACTGGTGATCTGCCTCTTTCTGATACTGAGGCTGATGTGTTCTGTAATTTGATTGGTCAGTGGGGATGTTCTGGTCAAAGGTCATTGACTGTCTCAAGTAATCAGGATCTATACAGGATTGGTCAGGTAAATATTTTGATCATTGTTCATTTAAAAAAATCTATTGCTTAAAACTGAAAATTTTAATATCAAATTTAGTTACAATATTATTCATTTTATCATGCTGAGATTTTGGTTAACTTAATACATGTCTCATGGTGATATTTTTTTCATAATGAAGAATAAAAATCTTCAGGTTTTGAATGATGATTACATGATGTGTTGATGGGATATTGAGGACTGGGTATTAATGTTGAGACTCAGTGTTCTATAGGCATTGTCTTATGGATATATCAAATGATCCTGAACATGTACATATGTACATGTATTTATGTGCTTAAAACTTTCAAATTTTGTTAAGGCATACATTTTGTCTTTGATTAATTCAGTCAATGTCTGATTTCTTTGATAAATTTCTGTTTTACCTTGCAGACTGATGCTTTCACATTGACCTGTATAGAGTTAGGTGATATACAAAAGGTCGTTATAGGTCACAATGCTGTTGGTAGAGGTCAAGGCTGGTACTGTGAATCAGTCAGTGTCAAGGTTGCTGAGGAATCGGAAACTCTTTTCCCATGTCATAGGTAAATATTTGATAATGAATAAAATAAAAATGCAATTTAGACATCTTTATTTTAGATCTTTTAACAATGCCATGAAATAAATCTTTTCCTTCTTAAATGAATTTTTCATATTTTGATAAGGTGTAAAGTTGTTTCCGCATGGTACATGACCTACCCTAAACTTTATATTAGCTCAAGGCATTGAAAATCCACTATTTTAGCATTCCACATGCTTTCAAGGACTTAACCGTAATAAGGAAATTAATGTATTTTAGAAATTGCACTTTCTGTGGTATTTCTATGTTATTAGGAAACATTGATTTTACAAATTTATATAACATTATTGTATTTACAGATGGTTGGATACTGGCTGTGATGATAGACAACTCTCAGTAGAGTTACTGCCCTTGTCTAAACTACCAATTTCTTATGCTACACCTACAAGATATACACAATCTGGTAAGTTTTACTTTGATGCATAATGACAATGTCTTGCTGCATTTACCAAACATTAAAATTTCATGTGTATAGATTGTTTAATTTTCATCGAGTTTTCATATGCATTTATAGACTGTCAGATCAATAATGTCTTGAATAATTAGTGTTACATATTATTAGATGGTGAATGGAATATCCATGTGACCACTGCTGGCCTAGATAGATTACCTATGTTAAAACCAGGACAGAAAGCTGGTGAAGTATCTATAGTGATATATGGAACAGAATCTGTGAAAGGACCTATACAACTAAATCATGAAGATCCGGATGCTCCTATAAACTTACTGTCTCCTGGAAAAACCCATCATTTCTATGTAAGTGAGATATATTAATTCTACAGGTAAACCTGAGGTAACCACCACTTGTGAGTAGAGGCCACCTCTGAATGATATGGCCTCTCATTGGCCTGTTAGATATAATGGTCCAAATTTACTCCTGAATAATGGATTGCTATGTTTTGAAGCCATTTTTCTCCGTACCCTTTGTAGGCCTTTATTCACCAGTTTCACTGTATCTATATAATAATCTAATGTGTACCAGTATCTAGTATCTCTTGTAGGGATTCACTTATTAAAACCAAAATCATTTATTATTGGATCCATAATCATTATTACACTATGAATGCTTAAAAGAAGAATTATGATTTTTATTTTTTGTATTACTTTGACAACTAAATTGTTTTGTATTATGAATGAAAGTTTGATGTTGTGACAAATAAGTTTAGTGCACATAACAATGCCTTGATTAATTGAATTTCAGGATTACCAGTTTGATGATTTGGGTGAGATAGAAAAAATCCGAGTATCTTCTGGTTACGAAGGTGATACAGAAGCTGTATGGACCATTGAGAAGGTACATTAGTATTCTCAGTTCACGGTTTGCTATTCAGTCTACTTTATATTGTTTCATCTCCTTTTGAATAATTGCAAAATTGATAGCAGTATGTGTAAATTAATGATGATTAATTAATTTGATTACAGACTTTTAGAGACTTGCTTGCTTGTCAACTGAACATTGTTTACCTAATTCTCTTAATGGAATCTAGAGCCAATTATACGAACATTTATTTTAGTCTTAGAGAAGTAGTGTCGTAATTTATTTTAACTCTGACATGATTATCTGTTTGGCTGTACTATAATTTCTCTGATGGCATGTTCTTTATTTTAGATTGTACTGGAGGAACATAGTTCCCATGAATCTTTGACCTTTGACTTCCGAGCTTGGGTTGGTGAGATAGGTGGTGATATACGTAAAGAATTACCTCTAGTTAGACAAGATGTTCCTAACAAAGAAAGTAAGTAATGTATATACCTGAGATAAGTTAAAAAATGACAGCCAGTTAGTTATACAGTCAAACCTGTGTTAGCCGTCACTCCTAAATGAAGGCCACCCTGTGAATAAAGATCATTCTTTTAAAATCAGTCATTGATTATTTAGAACAAAATGACCTCCAAATAAAGGCCACCTGTCAATATAAAGGCCACATTTTGTCTTTCCCATGGGAGGCCTATGTTTACAGCTTTGACTGTATATAATAAAGATTTGCGAAGAATGACATGACTAATATTAACTATAGTTATCTTACGAAATGGGTGGTAAATTGTTTATTTTCAATAACCAACTTGAGAGTCTGTTTATTAAAATAGTTCAAACACTGATATTGTATATATTTCAGTTATCAAGTACTATTTAGAGGTATATACAAGTGAAGAAGAGATGAATGCCTCCACTAATGCTAATGTATTTGTTACACTCTATGGTTCTGTATCAGACTCGGGCAGACGACATTTAATACACAGTAAAACAGAAGGGAAAAGATTCCAGGCTGGACAGGTACGTTATAGATAATATATCGCTGCCATATTTTTATTCGTAGTTCTTAACCTAACTCAAAGAGTTAGTATCTTATACTGGGGTTATTGTAGCAAGGCAAACCACTCACTTTGTGGGTTATAGGAAGGTTGCACTAGGTTTGATTTCCACACAAAGATGCATGGTACTCTATATTATGTTGATGCTTGTATTTAGTGTATTAACATAACTTCTGTATCACGTGATACTTTATACGCTTTCATGATTGTTATTATTATCAAATATATTATCCGTTATTTTTGTATTTCTGCATGCTTTTGTTTTATAACCTTCATAAAAGTATATACATGTACTCTTCATTTACCATGCTGTCCAATCTTGTATTGAACCAAATTCAGTTTTTCTTATATAATTTACTTTATGGATACATGAAAATCTGAAAATAATTATGATATTTCATATGATGTGTGTGCGCATTAAATTATCATAACTATGTTGCTTTTATAATTATAGGTATTGGGTTAAGATATCTGTATTTAATCTACAGTGGTTTAAATTTGAAGTCTTGTTAATACATTGTACATACAGTGTCACCTACAGATTCATACACTGTATCTAAAGGGACAAATTTATTTTCTCTATTACTAATGTCCGACATGATGTGTTCCCAATTATTACATGCATAGGCCTTATTGCATATATTTTGTTAAGAAGAAATGAAAAATAACTGTATAATTATTTAATGATCTGTCAAAGGCATCGTAAACTATTTCACTGTATTTATATGGAATTTATTTACAGACAGAGTTTTCTCAGGTAAAGTATTCAGTCGAGCACAAAGTGATGATATTAGTTTATCTGATGTGAGGTGAAATTAACCCTTTTTTCCACAATCCCTGTAAATGTTTAGCTTTTTTTCAGAGTCATTGATTTTTTTGTCATGTCACTCAAGATATATGTACAAAATCCAACATCAATCAAATCAAGCAATTTTAGATATTGTCTGGTTTAAATATTTGTGTCATTTAATATAACATATCTCAGTTTGATCCATTGCTCTGTGAACGATCCTTGTAGAAACAGAGAGATTGAGACCTGCCTTACAAGTTATGTTGGTATTGAAACTTGTTCTAGTCCCACCCGACTCTTGCTAGCATCATGTTTTGAAATTGAAACAAAGTGTTAACAAGCGTAATAAGAAACATACATGCAAAATGTATTTGCCAAGAGAAAGTTTTGAACCAGTTAAGTGTCTCACATCAAATACATTTAGCATACATGTAGTTCGAAACATACAAATTTGTGGTCATAACGAAAACAATGTGAGCTGATTGTTTTGCTATAGTAGTTACTGTAAACTAAACAAGTTAATCGTAGACCAATCATAACAGAACCGTGTTTAAAACTTACTGGTGAATGGGAAAGAAAGAAAACCTATTGTCGTTAACGTAATCGAATCGAGAAAGCATCCGTACATAATGTTTTTCATATTTCTAAAATGAGGAACATGACTGTTTTTAAATTAGTGAAGTGTATATTAGATATAATGAGCTTGATGGGACTGGGGCTTATGATGTACAGTGATACAGGATTTTGTGCATTTATCTTATTCGATTCACTGTAGAAATTGTTAGATGCATGTTGTCATATTTACCACAGATGTTTTTATTTGGTTTGATATTTTCTTTCAGATGGAAAACCAGGTTATTATTATATTTAATATGTCCTAATTAATTTGTTAGATTCTGGCTAGATTTGACTGTGGCTAGATTTGCATGATCATAAAAATTAAACTAAACATTTTTTAAACAAAATCCAAGTAACAATTGTTTTGTTTGACAGAAAAACTATCTAATGGTACCTTTGCAGTTTTATTTCTAATTCAAATTCAATCATAAAGTGCATGTTGATGATTTTTTTTCATTTTGCATGTACTAGTAATGCTCAAATATTCTAATTTATTTGTTATTTTATTCTTTTGTCTTATATAGGTGTATAAGGTTGGATCATTATTTTTGTAATCTATATAGAAGAGATATGAATTATTGGGAGTTGTCTAAGCTAAATCTTTTATTGCTATTACAGACCTTGAAATCCCTGACTCTTATTATATATTCTCTACATTGGTTTGTGGTTCTTTTGATGCCTCTTTGACCTATATTATATCATGCTTATTATGCAGATATTTTATAAACTAATGTTTCAAAGAAATCAGTTTGTTTCTAATTCTCATTTATCTATCAATTGTATGACCTTAGCTAATGTTTAGTGAGACTATTATGTATAATTAATACTATTAATATTTTCAGTCTATGGCTTGAATTTATGTGTACTCCCTTCAATTAATGGATTTACAATGTACCAGCATATCCCAGCGCATGACCCATTCTTTAATTAAAGATCCCATTAGACCTCTTAACAAACATAGCAGACTGACTCTGATGAGACAATATATACCCGGTATTCAAAGAAAAGAGAATTATTTTTTAACAAAGAATAGATTTTTTGTAAACTAACGAGGTCGCAACCTACAAATCTCAGCAATGACGATTATTCATATTCAATTTTTTTATTTGATTCAGGATGACCTGGGTACTCAGATACCCGCTCCAACCCTAGTCTCTAATTATATTTTTAAGTTTTGGTATGATATTGGCTAGTACTTTATTTTCATATAATTAATTTTTATTGAGCATTACTAATCTTATCTTCCCTAAGTTGATCTTATCCTAAATGTTCACAGTACATTTGAAACTTACAGCATGACATTCCTATAGTATACCTAAACAGTATAATTGACTCAAGAAAACAAAACACTGGGTATTAATGAAAGCCTTTTAAGATATTGTTTACTTGTTGTGTCAGCTTTTTACAGATGTATCTTTTTTAACAATGGAGCAGATTTTCTTAGCAAAAAAAGTGTATTTTTTGCAGCGAAATTACTTTTTTTAACAAAATTTATTTTAATCAAATATTTCTAATAATAACTAATTTTATATTAATTTATTAAACTTATTACCAAAATACTGAGTCATACATGAAATACAGACCAAACTGTATTTACTAGATTTATCAATCTTCCTCTATACTCATTAATTAAATGATGATCTTGGTATTATTTTTCAATCAGAATATGAACATATCTCAAGAGTGACTGGGAAATTTATACATGTAATTGTATGTGATATATATTCTCTTATAAAATCACCTGTCCTAATTAATGCCTTCATGTTTTTTGAGGAAAACAGAAAAATGTGAGGCACCATCAATGCTTTAATCAGTAATCCATCAAATGATGTACAGGTACAATTATAAAAAGATATTCAAATAATAGTTTGACATAATGAGAAAAACACTCAGAAAATATTCCCTTTATAAGTGGATAGTTGGTGAGATAGATTTTATTTACATTCAGGTTGATAAGTTTGAACTAGATGCTGTTGATCTGGGTAACCTTGAGAAACTTGTGGTTGCTAAGGGACCTGGGAAACCATGGTTACTAGAGAAAATTGTTGTCAAGAAAGGACAGTTTTCTGCTGAGGAACATGTGTTCATGTTCCAAGAGTAAGTTCTTGTTACTTGTCCTTTGTAGTCAACAATGTCTTATTACAGTTATACATACCTATCTTTTGGCCTGAACAAGTTTTCTGAGTAGCTACCCTGTACTTTCCTCTACCTGTTCTGCTTCCAGAAACTGTTTCATTTCTTCACATATAAAGATATGAAGGACATATTTCTGCTTCATATTATTTAGTTTTAATTATATACAGTTAACCTGTGAACAAAGGCCACCCTTGGGAAAGACTAAATGTGGTCTTTATTCACAGGGTGACTTTTATTTGGAGGTGGTTGCTAACACAAGTTTGACTGTATTTAGAAGCATCTTGTATTATTTATTGTTCATGTTACAAATCATAGATGGCATGTTTGAAATTTAACTGATAAATGTTACCACAGTTAGTTTTGTTCAGTTTGACATTTCATAATTAAATATATGATGCCGGTGAATACACAACAGATAATGGAATGTTATAACTTATTTGTCTTCAGTTGGATTGGTGATAAAACCAGACAGAATGATGAAATAGAAGAGATATTAAAACTTACAGCAACTATACCTAGTCAAGTATCTGTTCCTATAGAAGATGTTCCTGATGTTGAACAATCTGGTATGATATATGTAATTATTTGTTAATTGTAATCTACTGTCAGTCCTGTAAGCCAAAGTCACCAAATTTGGAGAAAAATGTTGTTATATGCATATGTGTTTTTATCTTAGAAATTTATTTGGTCAATTTTATTAGTAAATATGTGTGTAACAGTGGTAGATAACAAAGTGGCTTGTATTAATTGCTGGCTTTTAACACTGGCTACTTGGATGAAATTAGCTTAATGCTATTCTACACATGTACATGTAGTTGTTGAGTCTGTAAGAATGTTGAAGGCAAACTTTATCATCATTATATAATAATGTACATGTATATTAAGATCAAAGAGAAAGTATATCTGTTAGTTTGTTTGGGTTTTACGCCCCTTTTGCTTCACCATCGTTCCTGGGAAGAACCATCCTCGCAAACAACTGCCTCTTTCTCACATAAAAAGACATGGTTGGTAGCTGGGCTCGAACCCACGACCCTCTATCAGTGAGTGGTTACAGTGATTTGAAGTCAGCGACCTTAACTTCTCACCCACAGAGGTGGGTCACATATATCTGTTGCTGTGAATTATTCAAAGATAAAAATACTGAAATTAATGTAATAATATTTTTTCCTCAGATGGCTCCTGGACTATTGAGAGTTTGACTGGTGGTAGCCGGGGTCCAGATGGTTCCCTTGATCCAGTTGTTGTATTCTGTGGCCAGACCACTGAGAGTAAGATGGTACCACTAAAATCCTCGAGAGGGAATCCATTCCAGATTGGACAAACTGATACTTTCAAGGTATGACTCTGACATATTGCCATTTGATGTACATGTACCGTATACATATAATGTGTATGTAAACATATAATATACATGTATACATATAATATGCATGTAAACATATAATGTATATGTATACATATAATACAAGGTATTGTAGTATAAGTGTAGGCATTATTTAACATTAAATATATAAAATTGAATACCAATACTCCTTTAACTTAATGAAAAGTTAATTAAACCATATGCTGCATTTACTGTAATGTACTTATTTTATGTAGATACATTATGATGAGAAGATTGGTGATCTTAGAAAAATCAGACTTGGTTTTGAAGATCAGAGTATAAATAAAGCCTGGTATGTCAGAAAGGTATGTATGAATATTGTCCTAATACTTGCGTGTTTATTAATTTAGTGTGATGATGTGATGAATGCATTTAATTATGCTCCATTTAAAAAAAAGGGGTTATAATGCTTTGCACATGTCGGTCACTCCACCAGTCAGTCTGTAACCAAACCTTGTCCAGGCAATAACAAGAGAACGATTTAACCTAAGCTTATCAGATTTGGTAGGGAGGTAGGTCATCACATGTAGATGTCCGCTAATTTTGAGGTGAGTATATCAAAGGTCAAGGTCACAGTGACTTTCAACACGAAAGCCTTGTCTGACCAATGACTAGAGAAGGATTTGGCCTGAAGTCCTCAGACTTGGTTTGGAGGTTGGTCATTGCATGTAGATGACCCCTATTGATTTTATGTTCAATAGGTCAAAGTTCAAGGTCTAACTAACCAGTTGGCCTTTAGCATGTTAGGGGGCATCCGTGTTTCACACACACTTCTTGTTAGGCTTACATTATTAGTCTTGAATTTATGTATATTTGGAATGTGTATATCAATATGATAGAAATGTTACTTTACATGTAACACATCATTCTATCTTTTCAAGTTTAATGCAGTTGAAAATATTACTGCAATGTTTCATATTTATACCTTTATCTATGACTTTTATGTGTTGTTGTTTTTCAATTCACAAGTGCTACATTATCAGGAATCACTTGCTTTTGATCAAAATCATACCTACCTGTAGGACCTATAGAATGTCTGATTCCTGATTTTTTATGTTTCAGTGTTTTATGACTCTTAAATTCTAGATAACATTTGAAGATGATGATTCTCATGACATGTTTAGTGCAGAACTGAATGATTGGGTTGCTATTGACAACAAACTGGATGGTTGGAAGGAAGTTCCTGTACCATGGCCTGCAGTAACTTTATCATCAGGTTAGTATTAACATATTTATTTAATGTGTCTAATGAATATTTAATGTGTCTAATGAACATTCAATTGTAATAATTGAGAAATTATGGAATGCTGCATTAGTCTAAGAAAGATAAAGTCCAATAATGGAAGTTTACTGATAAATGTTGCATTAACTTCTTTAAAATTTGTTGGGACTTCAAGTTGGAAAATACCATAAAACCTTGTTATCAAAAACATTGATATATGAAAAGCACCTGCTGTGTGTTGTAAAGTCAAACCTGTTTGCGGCCATAACAAATAAAGGCAACCTAGTGAATAAAGGTTGTTCTTTTTTAAAACCCCTATTTAGTTATTTGACTTCTGAATAAATGCCGAATGTCAATTAAGGCCACAATTTTTATTTCCAAAGAGTGGCCTTTGTTTGCAGGTTTGACTGTATGTTGTTTTACATGTCTATTAGGAGCATGGTGGACCATATTGAAAATTGGTCTTGAGGACCAGTTCAGTTATCCATAATGAATAAAGTCGTTATTGTTGTATTTGTGATTAATTATTTTATGAAGAATGTCTGAAGTGTTATTCTGGATATATTTATGTTACAGTGTTGATGTATCATGTATCTATAAAAGTTGGACCAGTTAATCCTGACTCTACAGAAAATGAAGTGTATATATACATGTATGGTGACCAGGGTTCTACAGGAAGAAGACTACTCAAACATTCTACATCTAACTCAGATAAATTTAAAGAAAATCAGGTACAAGTTTTGAATTTAGCAATACATGTTTTAATTGACAGATTTAGAGATTTTTGGGCTGAAGCATACTGTAGATGATTAGATACTCAACATAACAATGATCCAGTATGTAAGGTTCCGCTGTCCAAGTAATCAGTTGAACCCTGGAAAACCAGACCCCTTCCATGTGGGTCAAAAGTTCAGTTTTCTTAGAATTTACTTTTGTTAAATTCTGAAAAAAATAGGACTTGAAAAGTTGTCCAATTTTCAGGGAATTCCGATTTTCAAGGAGTTCTGTTTTAATGGGTTTTATGGCAATAGATAAGATTTATATCATGATTATCATAACCCAATCTGTATATCACTGTGTAATCTGATATAATGACAGCTTAACTGAAACTGTTTATCTATCATGTATTATTACATTGCTAGATACTTTGTGACTTCAGTGTGATCTCTGTCAATGATGTACGACCTGTTATATTCTTTCATCATCCGTACATACATTGTTACATTTAGATATTTCATATCATGTACATTATTAGTTATGTGAGTTATGTTGTCTCTTTAGGTTGATGTGTTTGATGTAGAAGCTGTAGATTTAGGAGAATTAATGAAGATTGTTGTTGGACATACAAATACTGAAAATGGTAAATATACAGTACATTTATATAGTATAAAACAATAGAAATCTGTCTGTATATAAATAAGGAATCAATTTGATATCCTTTATGATTTCAACCCTCACTGTGTACTTAAAAGTAAATGATACCTAGTTTCTATATTTAATAGCATTTTATCTAAATATTTTTATTTGTGCCTTAGATTTATTGTATGTGTACCAATATTATGACTATTGAAAAAAAATGTCAGTTTGGTTGATATGTTTTATTTCAGTACATGTACTATTAACTTTTTTCTTTGGAATTTGATTTTGTGGGTGTTCCTGTACAAATATATAGTTTAATGCCATTGGTTTAATTTTATAATCTTAACTACATGTCTATAATTATATTTTTACAGGTGGTGGATGGTACCTGGAGAAGGTAGTCATACATGAATCTACTCAGCCATTGAACATTGTATTTGATTGTAATAGGTGTGTACATGTCCTCTTCTTACATAGTGATGAATATTCAATATAGTTTGTTAGATGATTAGTTAGGTACATTGTTTTTGTGTACTTGCTATACATATAAAGTGCTTTTTTAGGGTTGGTTTTGATGAAAAACTCATCAATGTTGTTATGTAAATCTTAAATTGATAAATGTCCGAATTATTGAAAAATGAAGCATAAAGGAAAACATTTGTACTGTGGACTCTTGGGGTAAATGTCATTCGTGAAAGTTGGATTATAGTTAAAATGTTTTGTTTTCTGTTATAGTTGGCTTGATGTTGGTGAGGGCGATGGTAAGATAGAACGTACATTACTGCCATCTGATGACAACACTAACAACAATGCTCAAGAGGTTTCTGTAGAAATACCATTAGTATCAGTGAAACCCTCAACTCCCCAGAGAGAACTTACTAAAAGCTCTGAGCTGATAATTGACCCAGTCCCTCCTAGAGACCCCACACCAACAAGGGAACCAACCCCAGTTAGAGAACCAACACCACCAAGAGAGCCAACTCCACCAAGGGAGCCTACTCCAAGAGAACCAACTCCAAGGGAGCCAACTCCAGCAAGGGAACCAACTCCAGCATGGGAACCAACTCCTGAGATTAAAACAGAACCTGAAAAAGAAACTAAAACACCAAGCCCAGTTCCTCAAGGTAGTGTGATAGTTAATATTGCAACCTAATAAAGAACTTAACATTGTTAATTTATTTATACAAATTGCCTTTTTGACAGAAACAAACTGCTTTGTAGCAAATCCTATATCATGTACATATTTCTGACATTATGTGTTACCATAGGTACAAAGTACAGTGTTACTACGACAACTGGTGGAGGGGCCGGAGAGGGCACAAGTTGTACTGTATCCATGGTATTGTACGGAGCAAAGGGATGTTCTGAACCATGTTTGATTGGAGAAGAACCTGATTTTAGATTTACCATGGGCAATACTGATACATTCAATGTTAGTATCTTAGAAAATTTGTTACAATTTCTCTTTCGTTACAACTGTTATGCCATGTTTAATAGGATGAGACAAGGCAGTGTGGTATTACCACTTTAATAATGCCTTTTCACTCAAACAATTTGATAATGTGATGTTATGGTTTATTTTTGAGTTCCATGAAAAATGTGATATGATTGTATTATAGGTTGTGGTTATGGAAGATATTGGTGAAATATACAAAGTCAGACTAGGTTTCTATGGTGAAGATGTTAACCAAGACTGGTTTACATCCATGGAAAGGGGTCCAACATGGTTCCTGGAACAGGTATTGTTGATTTGAAACTTAGTAGAATACAGTCTGATATTGTTTAGATCTCAGTGGGCTTTGCACCATCATTTATGCTGTATGATTACAGTAAGTCTCTACCATTTGAAGTGGACTTACTACACTATAATCATTTCCTATCCTATTGTGTTCCGTAAGTCTCAAGCAAAGCTCAGGGTGAGGAATTAGTATACTATTTTGTCTGTCAACTGTCAACAATTCTTCAAACGACTTCTCCTCAGAAACAGCTGTGTCCAATTTGAAGAAACTCCTTAGGAATGAACTTTGGGTGTTCCTTTTTAAAATTTGCTAAAAGAATGGAATTCGACGCAGAATTCTCTGTGGTGTCATAATTAGCCCTATCCCAGGCATGTTGTCTTTTTTTCCAATATTTTTTACTTACTGCAACACAGATTTAAATCAAATTCGTAAGTGATAATGCCATAACATGTTTCTCAGGTGAGCAACGCTGAGCCAACGCTTGTTTAGTTTGGTTTTGTATTGTTTTACTATTACACAAACATGTATTACTGTCTTGATGCTACATATATCTTGAGTATTTTTTTTTGCCATTAACAGTTGACGATAAAGAATGAGGCTGATATGACTGTGTATAATTTTGAAGCTGGTGTCTGGCTAAAGGTGACTGAATATCAGGATTTCTGGAGAGAACTTCCTGTACAAGGCCCAGAGCAATTATCAGGTAAGAACAGGTGGACGTATGCTATGTTCTCTGTAGAGTTAAATCATTAGATAAATACCATTCAATTACTATTTCACTCATAAGTTAAACTTCTTTTCTATGATTTGACAATAATGTTTATTTCCACCATATGTGGAGATGTTTGCCAACTCCCTGTGGAAGTGGAAGTTATTACAGGTTAGAAAACAGTCCAGACTAGACAGGTGAACCAGCTGTTGTATATATATACTGAAATGTTGTTGAAACACATAGTTAAACCTACTGAAACTTAACCTTATTTCTATCTCTACTTATTTTCTCTAGGTGTAATTACGGAATTATATATTTTTTGGTATTTTTTACTTGGCAATCAAGATTTTAACCCCATTCTGTCTATTGATTACAGGAGTGGTTTCTTATAAGCACAATGTTCTTAACATTTCTTAATTGAATATTAAGTACTTCATTGTTTTTTGTGTTGTAAATTCTATTTTGATTTGATTTTACACCCACATGACGATCAATATTTCTTAACCTAGTATAAACTGAGTTACATATGATTTGTATTTCAGTGTATGAGTATGTGATTAACATATTTACTGGTGATGAGTCCAAAGCAGGAACTGATTCTACGGTTTATCTACAAATATTTGGTGAATGTGGGGACACAGGATATCGTAGGCTAATGTCATCTAAATCTCATACAAATAAATTTGAACAGGGAAATGTAAGTTATGATGTAACAAATATGAAATTACAGATATTTACATTTGTTATGTAAAACTAACCTGTATGGGATTCCCTGATCATCAGAATTTAATATACATGTACCTACAGGATTGCCAATCTTTTATGGATGCATTTCTTTTATTCCTGTGAGGAAAGGATATTTAAAGTAGTTCAAATTTTTAGTTGAATTTTAACCATATCTGAAACAAACTGACTGTTTCATTCTCTTTTGCACTGAAAACAAAAATATTTGTGTCAAATAGAATGAAAAGGATTATTACACTTGGATAGTACACCACCAACCTTCCATATGCCAACTGGACAGTTTCAAAGTCTGGTCTTAGATGAGTTTTGAACTCTCAGGCTGATAATTTCCAGTCATAGACCATAACCACTGGAGCACAGAGACCCCTGATAATTTGTAATTCATGTGAAGTTTTTCCTGACAGACTATTATGTACAACATATTATACATATAATTTATTTACATATTACTTATAGATGGACAAGTTTGAACTTAGTGCTGTAGATCTAGGTAAACTATCTAAGATCAAGATTAAACATGATGGTTCTGGACCTGGTTCTGGTTGGTTATTAGATAAAGTGGTTATTAAAGAAAATGAAGACACCACTATAAGATACATATTTAGATATGAGAGGTAAGTTTAGGTGGAGTTGAAATAATTCGAGGGCTCAGCGCAATACAGTCGTAACTTGTTCTTATTTCAATATGGGTTACGACACTGTTGCGTTGAACCCTCAAATTTCTTTTTCATTGGGGTGTAATGTAATGTGAACTGCCATGGTTATTAAGCGATTGTTCCATCTTTTAATATTGGAGGAAGACCTCGGTGTAGCTCCAACTTTCCTCACAAGTGTATGGCCTGTGACGAGATAGAACTCATGGCGATGAGGTGCTAGTGAATTTTAGTCAGAGACTATAACCACTTGAACACAGAGGCCCCTGTGTTGAAATACTAATCATGTGAAAATCATGCACTGTTCACATGAATTCTTTTCAGAGGAGTGAATATATGAAATACACTGTTCAACTGCTCACTTGATATAGCATAGATAAACATATCAACTATTTTCATTGCACATACTGGTTAATTACAATGAGAAAGATTTTATTAAGTCAATTAGGTAAGTTATAATAATGAATAACACTATTTTATTATTTATAGATGGTTAGATGAAGGAGATGGTGAGAATGGTGTAGAACAGACATTGATGTTATCTGAGATACTGGTCAGTGATGAGGAAGAGCTAAATGAAGATCTACCGGGTATGTATACATGTACAGTCAAAGCCAACTCAGGCTTTTATTTTAACAAGAGGGCTAAGATGGCCCTATATCACTCACATGACACTCATTGTTTACTGATGAAAACATTGTTTTAACCTGTTTTCCTGTGATTTGACCAGGTGACCTAGTGTCTGACCCCAGATGATCAGTGTTCACTCATCCAACGTATCATTAAGACAAAGAGTCTGATCAGGTTTGGTGAAGATCCAATCAAAACCCTGATATCTTGAGCGTTAACAAGACATATATCTAAGATTTGACCCAGTGACCTAGTTTTTACCCCAGATTACCCATGTTCAAACATGTCTTACATATCATGAAGAGAAAAATTCTGACAAAGTCTGGTGAAGATCCAATAAAAACCTTGACATCTAGAGCATTAACAAGGTTTTTTCCTTAGATTTAACCTGGTCACCTCATTTTTGACCCCAGCTGACCCATTTTCAAGCTTGTCCAAGATTCAAGCAAAAATGTGACAGCTACAGTATTAAAAATGTTTTCCTAAGATCTGCAAGTGACCTATATTCAAACTTATCTAAGATATTATTAAAATAAACATTCTCAGTTTCATGAAGATCCAATCAAAACAGTGACTTCTAGAGTGTTCTCTAGGTTTTCCTTCAGTATTCCCTGGTGACCTAGTTTATTACTCCAAATGACCTATTATTGAACTCATTTGAGATTTTTTCGATATTAACATTCTGACCCAGTTTTATGAAAATTTGACTAAAACTGTGGCATCTAGTGTGTTCACAAGGTAAAAGTTGATGCTGCGCGACGCCAGACAAAGACTGATCACAAAAGCTAACTTTGAGCACATGCCTGTTTTGGTGATTTGCAGGTTTTCCATGGCGTGTGGAGACAATCACAGGTGGTGAAGCACCGTCTGGTACACAATGTCCTGTAGAACTTGTTATATATCAAGCTGATGGTCGTAATCAAACTGCTGTTATTGGTGATAGAGATGGGTTCCAGTTTAAACCTGGTTCTTCTGATGTATTCAATGTAAGTATTGACAATATTACACAATATGTCAAGCTTTAAAATATGACTTTTATTTTTATGGAAAATACTTTGTTTGCATTATTTTCCAATTTTCGGATCTGGATTTTGAATTGAAATACTACTGTCATCTAAAATATGTACAAATGTTGCTAAAATCGACTGTCATAAAGTATTGTCAAAGTGTCAAACACACGGGGTGCAAAAAAGATGATGTCGTCATGGTGATGACACTAGGCATGCAATATACATGTACACTGGTGACACTACAACATTTTACTTAGAGAGGCTTATTGCGATTTTTATATACATGTAAATGTCAAAGATTGTTTGGGTTTTACCATTTATTTTAGGGCTAGAGAAAACTGGTATTACAACAGTTAATTTTTCACAATGTCATGCCTAAGTATAATAGAAGTTTGTATTTTAATGATCAAATGTATGATAATTGGTGCACATGCAGTTTTATCTGCCGGTCCTGACTGAATTTCAATGAAATTGACTAGAAGATCGGTCTAATTATCTCATGAACCATATTTCTAATATTAATATATTTTTAGGTAAGAGTCATGCAAGAGCTTGGTGATCTTTACAAGGTCAGAGTTGGTTTCCATGGAAATGATGCAGACCGAGACTGGTTATATGATTTCAACGAATCACCATCTTGGCAACTAGATAAGGTTTGTATTTGCTTAAAATTAAACTTTGGGACAATGTACTATAGATTAAGATTAAGAATATGCATAGTGGCTCTTAAGTTGCTATCAAGTTATGTCTGTGATATACAATATCTGAAGTATAATTGTGTATGAGCCCATTGGGGAGTTTTGCAGTGGACAAAATTATGTATTTAAGTTTCATCTATGTCATATATATTTCAGCTTACCCTTACTGATGAGTTAAAGGATAAAGACTACACTATAAACCAATCAACATGGATTAAGATTGATGGTTACCAAGATTTCTGGAGAGAATTTCCTATGAAACAAGCTGATGGAAGTACTCCAGGTAGGAAGCATAATGTTACATGGCAGTCTGTCTTTTCATATTTGTAAATCAAAAATGTATTGTAAACTTAATCTTAGACATCAAAAACTTGTAAAGTAATTTTTCTTAATTGAGTTGATATATGGCTAAGTTGCTTCATAATATGTTACTGAAATCTCTTTTATTCACAGGCCCTTAATATGCAAATCCTGTTCTATAAGTTAAAGTTTTAAAATGATTTATACTGATCAGGATTTTGTATATTAATCATAATTATATATCTACCACTAGTTATATCTGTTTATTAAATTAAATGTGTCTTTTCCTACTTTCAGAATTGTTCCAATATCATGTGGAAGTTTATACTGGCTCAGAATCTAAAGCAGGAACTGACGCCAGTGTATTCCTGTGTATCTTTGGTAACAGGGGTGATACTGGACTGAGACGATTAATTACTTCAAAAACTAACACTGATAAATTTGAACAAGGAAATGTAAGCCATCTAACTTGATGATATTGGATTCTGTTGACTAAAGTGGAATGTAGAGTTTTCAAGAATTTTTTTAAAGTCATTTTAAACATGGCAGTTAGGAAGTATATGCAGAAGATTTTTCAAGAACTCGAAAGCAATTACTAAAATTCTTCATTATTAATAGTATATTGCATTACATTCGTTATTTTATATTTTCAGTGTGATGTGTTTGAAATGAATGCTGTTGACCTTGGTGACCTTTCTATGGTCAAGGTCAGTCATGATGGTGCTGGTGTCGGCTCTGGCTGGTTCCTGGAGAAGATAATTGTTAAGGAGACAGAGCAGAACAAGACAAGATATGTGTTCAATTGTAACAAGTAAGTATATTATTGCATGCTTGAATTACTACTGTTTCAAATAAGAAGGGTACTTTTTTAGAACATATTTATAAACCTTGAGCAAACTTTGTGTACATTAGAAGGATTTTTTTACCCTCAACTTTTGATGTCTAGTGAACACCCTGTTGATAAAATCAATCTTTAGGTGTGTTTGTGTTGATCTTACTTACTTCTTCAGAGTTTGTCATGTATCAGTCTGTTAAAAAATCCGAAATTTACTTGTTATTTATTATGATTCTAGTTGGTTGGATGTGGGTGAAGATGAAACTGTAGTATCACAAGACTTTCCACTGTCAGATATTGTTGATGCAGATGAGGAAGAAGAACAGGAGATAGCAGCACCAGGTAACAAATCATCATCATTAAGATCATCATCAAAATATGGTACACTGAATACTGTAAAGAAAAATCATATTGTGAAGCTCTTCACCTATGGACATTGTTTCAGTAATCCAGTTTGTTTATATACAACAAATACACACTTGACTATGTGTCTGAAATGCTTTTTTAAATGTATTTCTTCAATAATCCATACAGTGCCAGTGCAGATTTTATTCAAACTACAGTAATATTATATTACAAAGTATCAATAAAGAACCACTTTGTTGTCAACTATAATTAAATGGAGTTATTTGTGAGGTAACAAAAATTAGACGGTACTATGTATGAATTAATGCTTATTTTAGGAGAACCGTGGACTGTATTGAGTGTTACTGGAATGGATGCTGGTGATGATTACGTTGGTGATCCAATAGAATTGATTCTGTATGGAGATAAAGGACAAAGTATGCCAGTGCTGATAGGGGATGATATAAAATTCAGATTTACAAAAGGACATACTGATTCTTTCACGGTAGGTTTGTCAGATGTACTGATTTTAATGGTATAATTTCATTGCCACTGTGGTCATAACAAAATTTAAATAGGTACTTTTGTTTAAGGTCCATTTGATCATTTCGGGGTCGCCTCAGAGAGAGGGAGAGAAAATACAGTAGAATCAGGCATCTCTTATTTCGAATATTTTTTTCTGGTTCTTTTTCATGCCTCGTGTTTAAGCATCAATTCACGCCTCACCCTCCTGTGATGTTCTAGACATAGTACTCGACTCGGTAGTTGGGAAGGGGACATTGAAAAAGATTTGCTGAGATTCAAACCCATTACCTTTTGATTTGAAGTCCAGCATGTTATCACTAGACCACCAACCCACCCCTCAAATAGATCAGAATCAATAAATCCTACTACCAGTTGACATACTGTAGCCACATTCTGTATCTACTTGTATTATGGTTATCATATATGTTTACAGGTGCGTGTAGTAGGTGAGATTGGACAGCTGTACAAGGTACGTGCAGGTTTCCATGACAACAATCATGATGTTCCATGGTACCAAGACTACAGCCTAGCACCAAGTTGGTGTATAGAGAAAGTAAGTGATATATCTTGTCTGATATACATACTAATATTTGTAACCACTGGTTGTCATGCTAATTAAGTTTGGGTTATGATATGGAAGAATATTAAAATGACTTTCACACCATGGAGTTTGTATAAGATTATTAGATTTCAACAGTGACTATGCTAAATATGTCTTCTCATTGATTTTACCGGTACATGTAATCGATAGCTTAACTTGCTCCTACCTGTTATCCATATTTCATTATTGAAAGATTAATGACTTGAAATTATGTGAGGTATGAGCTCTGTCTGATATTTATAGTGTTGTATTATATTTTAGTTGACATTGAAGAATGATACAACAGAAGAGTATGAGCTAGAAGCTGGTGTTTTAGTACAGGTGGAACAATACTGTGATTTCTGGAGAGAAATGCCTGTAGTTAATTCATATAAAACTTTACCTGGTAGGTTCACTTGAGTGTTGTTTGTTTTTATCTTTTATTTCATTATACAACCTTATGTTTTATGTACAGTCAAACATGTGTAAGCGACTACCTCCAAATAAAGACCACCCTGTGAATAAAGACCATTTTATTGAAACTGTCCTTGATTATTTTTAACAAAATGACCTCTGAATAAAGGTCACCTGTCAGTAAAGGCCACATATTGTCTTTTTCCAGGGTGGCCTTTTTTCACATGTTTGACTGTATATTGATAGCTAGCATGGGGCAATGATAGTAACTTTTTGTTTTCTTTGAATACAATGTATAAAATATCTAAACGGTTCTACATGCTTGTCAAGGAACTGACTGTACCAGTTTCTGTGTTTCTTCAGTAACAAATAATGTTTCTCTCAATCTCTACCTCTAGGGCATGCCTTTATGGTCTACTCTATATGAAGTAGTACAAAGAGCCTGGTCTTGGCATGAACTGATGAGGTTACATGCTTGATTCATTCAAAGTATTCATGTTATAGATATTTTACCTCCACAGTTTACCAGTATCAAGTGGAGGTATATACAGGTGAACAATTTAAAGCTGGCACTGATGCTAATGTTAGTGTACAGATATTTGGTGAGAGAGGCGACACTGGACTACGTAGACTTCTTGATTCAAAGACTAATAGTAACAAATTTGAGGGTGGAGAGGTCAGTATTGATTCTTTCAGTTTTCAAAACAGTATCAAACAGCTACATTCTTTCATTGGTTTTCATGTAATGTCAACAAGAATATTGTGACCACTGCGGCGTCAGCGTCTGCTTCTGTGCAAGAACTTTAACGTAGCTCATAACTGTAAGAGGTAGCACATGAAACTTCATTGTTGGATAGATCTTACTGAGGTGGTGAATAGACGAGCGTTGGCATCGCTTGCAGCCCTCTTGTTGTTGTGTTCCCTTGAATTGCTTATGCAGAGTCAGAAGTTTGTTTAATTATAGGTTGATAAATAATCCTTTATGATAGATCTATATCACTGAATGTTAAAAATACTGATTATTTATTTCATGATATAAATAAAGGCCTTTATTCTGTATTTAAATACTAATTTGTTATCTAAACCTTGACGATTGCAGAAGGACATATTTGAAGTACCAGCAGTTGACCTTGGCAAACTTACCGAAATAAAGGTGACACATGATGGCTCAGGACCAGGATCTGGTTGGTTGTTAGACAAGGTTATAATTAAGGAAGCTGTTGATTCTATTACACAGTATGTATTTGAATGTGGAAGATGGTTAGATGAAGGTAGTGATGGTTCTAACATTGAGGTTGTTTTGAAACTTACTGATGTTGTAGAAATACCAGCAACAAATCAGGAAGAGCAAGATGAAGAAGATACAAGAACTTATGAAGGTATAATATTATGTAATGATGTGTATATAGTATAACTGAAACAGAAAATATACCATATAGCCGTCCCATAGTCATTATTATTATTATATAATATAATAGTGAAAGGATATAATTAAAATGCAGTAAGAGGAGGAAATTAATGTACCTGATGTGGGGCTCGACCTGCGACTTCCTGCATGCAAGTCAGATGCTCTACCAACTGAGCTTATAGGGCTAGATAATATAACAAAGTGACCCCCAAATAAAGGACACCTGTCAATAAAGGCCACTTTTTGTCTTTCCCAAGGATAGCCATTGTTCACAGGTTTGACTGTATACCATAGTACTACAATATAATTGCTGAAAGGCCTTAATAAAAACAATAATGCAACAAGGTCCCACTCTTCTTCAATTTTAACATTTCTCCATATATCTCCTAATTATGACATTGTGATAGGTTGTATGAACAATAAAATAATACGAAACAATGTTTGTATACTGTACAGATGGTGATTGGAAGGCATATGTTACAACATGTGATGATACTGATAGTGGTACAGATTCTAATGTCACCCTCACTGTATATGGGGATGCTGATAATACTGGTCCTATACAACTAGGCTCAGCTAGTACTGGCTATTTCTACTCAGGAAAAACTGACAAGTTTGATGTAAGTTTATTTCCGTCATTCTAGATTATAGTTTACTCTTCTTACAAAAATGATTTTCTTACAATAATTCAATTAATTATCATACGCATTGATGTCCAATGTAAATCTTTTAGAAGAGAAATCAGTATTGAGATAAAAGTGTTTTATAATCTCAAATGGATAAAAAGAATACAAAGTATATGTAGTAGCATTCAAATAAATCAAAGATTACTGACATCAAAGGTCATGTTTCATCTAGAAGTCAGTGACACTTAGTCAATTGTATGAAATTTTAATTGGATGGTCAGTGGTTTCATTTATCACAAAATTAATGTCATATTTGTTGATTGCTTGCTCTAAATTGACAATTTCAGTTGGTTCTTGACCAAGAGGACATTGGAAAGATACGCAAGATACGTTTAGAACATGATAATTCTGGGAAACCATGGCAAGTTGAAAAGGTACATACAGTTTTCATATACATTACTGATTGGTATTTTAATTTGTTTTATAATTGTGTTTAAGGGATATTATACTACTCAGAATTTAGAAGGATCACTTGCAATATTACTTGTTGCTTTGCTTCATAATTTTAATTCAACTCTTATGGTGATTTGATAACATTTGGTAATTCAAGCATCATAATTATGCAAGTGCAAAAAAACAACAACAAATGATGTCCATTGAAGCATATCTTTATATTATATATATATGTACAGACTATTCAAACATTGTGTAAGTAATCCTTATCAAATTTGAGGTAGTATAGTTTAGTCAGCATTGTTTCTGAGGTAAGTCTACATACAGGGTGTTTCATAATATATGATACCATAAGGACTCCATAAATATACAGTTCACAATTCTTTACACACTCTGTTGAGTAAAATACAAAGACTCACAAAGATTGTATATTCACCAAGCTTCAAATGCTTAGGCTAGTAAAGGGATTTTAATGACTGTGACAGCCAATAAAGAAACAGCTGAAAACTTAAAACACAGACTCAACATCATTTAGAAGCATTGAACATCTGTTTTAAAAATTGTAAGTAGATCTAGTGCAAAAAAATAATTGTGAAAAAATTAGTATGTACCTCCTTTGAATGTATTTTCAATCAAGAAAAAGAGCTGATGCAATCAATAGTTATAAACTGTCTTAATGGTATCACATATTATGAGACACCCTGTACATGAGACATTTGTCTAACCAGTTGGTCTAGCAAATTGTTTATCTCAGTAGTTGTTCTTGATGTATGTTATGAGAATACAGATTTAACCATCCAACATGATTGTTCACTCATATATTAGGGTTTATTCTGTGTCATAAGACAAATTTGAATTTTGAACATTCAAAGTATGTGTTTGAAAATATTTCTAGGTTGTGTTAGTAAACATGATGGATAAAACTACTTTAGAATTCCCTATCAACAGATGGTTAACTCTGGAAAAACCAGGTTTTGATATTGCTGTAGAAGTACCCACACAAGGCAGTGAATGGCCATGTAAGTTATGTTTGAACTAATATTATACGACCAGTTGATATCCTATTGTGGAATGGTTTCTTGAGAGGTTCAGCTGTTTTAAACAGAAACTGTGTCTGTATGTCTGTTCTAATGCTTATCTGATATTATAGTTTGGTTAAATAATTGTTTGGTTAGATCTACATGTATTGCCTGACTTTATACTTCATTCATTCCCTTTATGTTTTTCATGTAATTATTGTACATCACATTTGTACATATTCTAATATTATGGGGATATTATTAATACATGCTTATGAAAAATTTATTTTGTATACACTGACTTGTCACGATTATGAAAATAAACTTGTCTGTTCAATTTCCTGTTCACAGCTGGAGAAGGTAAAATGTTTGCACCAATATGCACAATCATGAAGACTGTTATTTAGTTTTGATACTGTAAAATTCTTTTTGGGTGATTTTTTTTGCGCTTATGAGTTAAAATCCTCACGAATTCAAAATCTCACTAAAATAATTTCAAATCCAAAATACCAAAACTATTCCATTGTGTTTACTGCGCCTTCATATTGCTGTAAAAATGTTTTGTTAGTTACTCATATAAATCTTTTAGTTGTAGAAACATGATTTTAAAGTAAACAAAACTTCCATTGATTCATAATTTTTCATTATTTTTTAATATGAATGATTTGCTAGACAGTGATAGTTTGTGCAAAATTAAATTATTCCAATCAAATATTAATCATTGTCAAATGCAAATTTCTTAACCAAATATTTTGATAGATGGATGGTCTTTAGATTATAAACTATTAATGTAATTCTTCCTATGTATCATATCGATGGATTGAATCATATATAATTATGAGGTAGTGTGTTACACTGAGTGCTCTGTACCTATACTACTCAAAATTTGATGAAGACCACTCACGATATACTTCTTATAGTGATTGCTTCATAATTTTAATACTGCTGCATGTTGATAAGTTTTGATTAAAATTGGTCATTCAAGCATCAAATACCTCCCGGTGCAAAAAATAACCATATGATGTCCATTGAATGCTTGTAGAATATTTCTGTACTTTATTCTTACACTGAGTGAGCGATCCTTGTCAAATTTTGAGTAATATAGCTTGCTGTTTCAAAACTTATTTGCTAGAGTTTTGTGCACAACCATCATGTATTATAGTGATTACTGTTATAGTAATTTATGACCACTCAACCATGGTGGCCCCTTCAAATTATATACACCAATGGGCAGAATTTGCAATTTAAATTCAGTGGAGATATATAGAGGAATTACTGAAGATTTACTGTAATTTTTTACATGTGCAATTCGACATGCTGCCTAATCCTGGAGCAATAAAGCTCACTAGGTAGAAAAATGTGATTGTTCTGTATGCTGTGGTTGAAGATATCTATTTGAATATTTTAACATAGTATACTTACACACATCTGGTGTTGTATACCTAAGACATGTCTTTCTCATAGTGTTAAAAAACCATCTGGTTAAGTGAATCACCGATCAAACTAAAAATTATTGACTTGTCAAATTTGGTTTTCTCAATGATCAATAATACAAACAATGAAGATATTTAACAGTTTTATGTCTGAAGATATGCATGCTGTCAAATCTGTGACCAAGGGCCATCCTTGGGGAAAATAATGTGGCCTTTATTGACAAGTGGTCTTAATTTGTTGGTCATTTTGTCCTAATAATTTATGACAGTTTTTGAAAGAATTGTCTTTATTCACAGTCACTGTGGTGGCCTTTAATCTGAGGTGGACACTAACCCAGGTTTGACTGTATTTTAATTTGCTTTAGACTCTGTTGTACATAGTTGTATTTATTTCAGTGAGAGATTATACTGTACAGACATGGACTGGTGACGGTTTTGGATCCGGCACAGATGCTACTGTGTATATAAACCTTATTGGAACATTGGGGGATACGGGGAAACGTTTCCTGGTACACAGTCTGGAAGAACCTGATGATAAATTTGAATCTGGACAGGTAAAAATCGGAATATACTCGAAATCTTTCCCATGTGATAATTGAGCACTTATTCTTTTTTGCTTTTGATTCATTTTTCAGGGTTTCATAAAGTTTTTGACTAAACTGAAATATACTGGTACATAGATTATGACTTAACTATTTTTCATTCAGATTTTCTCACTTTCTATTCATCTGACTAATGCTTTGAATTGTGATCTATATTCAAGAGTACCTGGTAGTGTCATCTCTCATTCAGGTATATAGGCAATGTAATGATGAATTTGTTCGGAAGGCAGCCCCACCCCCCTGGGCAAAAACCCTCCAAGTTTTGGAAAAATCATTTTGTTTTGTTTTCCTTGAAAGGTCATAAGGTTTTTTGTCTGCCTTGGAAAAAATCAATGTGGGGAGGGGGGTGGGGGGCTTTTGTCCAGGAGCATTTTTGTCCTACATTCAGTTTGTCCTTTATAGAATTACTTGATACAACTGAGCCTTTAATTTTATAGACTTATCCATAGAAATGGCAATAAAAGTTGACACTCTACTAGTATTCAGCTGGATAAATAAATTTCTATGTTTCAGACTGATACATTTGTGGTACAAGCTGTGGATGTAGGTCGACTGATACAAGTACAAATAGGTCATGATGGACAGGGGCCTGGCTCTGGCTGGTTCCTGAAAACAGTTACTGTTAAAGAATCAATGGAATCTGAGGAAAAATATGTGTTTAAATGTGAACAGTGAGTCATTTGATAGTTACAATTTATGCTCTCAATGCTGAACAAAATTGCACATCTCTAAAGTATAAATTTCATATAGCTAGATTTTATTGATTATATAAATGTACAATATAAAATGTCTAGCTTGTGTGGAATTAGTTACAGTCAGTTTGTGAACATAGGCCACCCAGTTCAATATTAACATAATATGGGTTAACTGTACTTACTTAATGGTATTACATAATGTCATTTTGCAGACTGGTAACCAATGTGTTATAACTATAAGTCATTGTGTGAACTGTGAAGCTAATTTTGAAATGGTGGCCCCCAAGAATGGCTGTTAACTCTTATTTTACTTATGCCATGTCCTTTTATTTTAGAATGGTTTGAATTCATAATGAACTTCTTTTATATATACATGTGCATACAAATATATGTTATGATATTTCTGCTGCATATGACACCCATCCTTACTATTTTAGATGGCTTCACAGTGACAAAGGAGATGGTGCAACTGAGAGATTACTGACCTTAGACTTTGTTGATAAAAGAAACAATTCACAGCCTGTCAATGATCAAGTTGAAGCAATGGAAGATGGTAATACTGCAATTGGTGATATGAATGAACAGAACAAATATGATGATGAAACAAAGTCAGAGGTAAATGAAGATGATAACATTGAAAAATCTGACAATGCTCTTGAAAACCAAAATGAGACTTCTGATGTTGAAGATGATGATCTTGGACAGAAAGATGAACCTGATGGAAGGAGAAGAGATTCTCCAGTTGAGGAAGCAGGAATGGGTGATGACAATGATGCTGACGATCAATCTACAGACAGAGCTCAATCAACTGACATGCAGCAGCAAAAAGAGAGTCAACAGGATGGTGAGATATCTCCAGACAAAAAAGCAGACAATGACAATACTGACAATGATAACAATAACTTAGATAACAGTAATACATCAGAAACTAAAGATGATGATAATGGTATGCCAAAACAGGAAGATAGCATGGCTAAAGATGATGACAATGCTGAAACAAAACAAGAAGACGATAAGGATAAACCTGCTAGTGAAAGTCATTCACCAGATGATGATAAAAAAACTGATGAGCAAAGTAATGGGGGAATTTCACGTGCAGGAAGTCATACTTACAGAGTTCCAAACCAAGATGAATAGTCTGTATATATGCTTGCTGTAACATTAATCATTAGATTTGTGTTTGTTTTCATCTTGATGTCTGACTACTTAAATTATGACATATTTAACACATATGTATGAATAAAAGATACATACTACATTGTAAATAAGCTCCATTGCACATTAGTCTTCCTTCATTGAACTATTTGAACAGACATCCTTATTTTATCTACCGTTTCTGTGATATTTGTTTTGTGTTTGTTGTGTTTACAATTAAATATTTATTTCTAAGCATTTAAAGTAGCCATCTGGTTTTATTTTTATTTAATTCAGATTAATTTTTGAAATTTTATTTTTATGTACTTGGCATCAAATGATGCAGAGTAATTGTCTTGTCTGTTTAGTTGAGGTTAAGTAGATTTTATGTGCCACAGTCAGGAGACATATGCGTTTATTGAATGTTTTGTCTTGTTAGTATAGTTTTATAAATGTAATGTGATGAGGATAATCAGTTCAAATTAATGTATTTACTTAATATGTAACTATATTTCTTAAGATTTGTTTATTTTATATCAGGACACCCGTAATGAACTGCTTACAACTTGCCACTATTATAATAATCTGCAAATGTTATATATTCTCGTTAACTTGCGTTTTAAGTATTTATTGTATGAAGATATTATGTGTACAATTTATCTCTTTTATTCTATGACTCGTAACAAACATTATAATATAACCTATGGTTTAGTGTGATATCATAATTGCATGCTTTGAAATAATTAAACTACCTATCACCCTATGACCTGACAGAAAACTGTATTTTAGCTCAGGAATGCAAGAATCAAAAGTTTGCACTAGAAAAAATGTTTATATTGTTGTCACTTGTGCTCATTTATTTCATGCTAATTAATATTCATGAATAATTTTGTTTTAATTTAAATTATGACATACAATTCATCTGTGATACATAATCCGTCCACTATTTTGATGTGATTTGATTTTATGAAAGTTTTGCTTTCCTTAGCAGTTATTTATCCCTAAGTAAGGAAAGACAAATTGCTCAATATTAAGTTTGGATTCTCCATATCATTTTACTATCGGACTCTAATATATTTAGGGTATGAACAATTTTTGAATGTCATGAAAATTATTATGGGTTGCTATGATTTTTCTTACAGTGAAATTTGTGTTTTTCTTTTGTTTTGTTTAAGTCCATGACAAGTCATTACATTTTCTGTTTCTTCTTCTTCCATTATTGTAACAGTTATCTTTGTTGTACACAATTATCTCCCATTGTGCCATTCTTTCATATACTGTGCTAAAACTACAACTTTATCCCACCTTTATATGTTTTCTTTCATGTTTTATGTCAGAGCGAATTGGCCAAAAATTTGTTTTGTGTTTTTTTCCTTTGTTTTTTCCGTATTTATATGTATACAGAGAAATAAATTAAGAGTAAAATGGAATTAATGGAATATTCGGGTTTCAACAAATGTTCGCAGTAGCAATATACTTATAATATATAGATGATGGAAATATACAAGCACAGGAAGTGTTTAAATATGAAGTACCGGTATGTGATTAATATTGGCTTTAAGATGTGTGTATTGTTTTAAATATTTTTGTTTCATTTTAGTTAGGTAGAAAATGCATGTTTACTTCATGGTAAAGGTTTATTTATTGTATATGAAATGTCCCTTACGGTAGATTTATATTTTTACAGAATTTACATACTTGTACCTGATGCAATCAATGCTACATACATTTTTAACAACAATATTTTCTGTTAGTCATTTTAAAAAAGAAATTCAGATGTTTATCAAAGTCACTTTACTGTTATACAAAAAAATACAAAAAAGTGTGGAATGAATATGATAGTGTTAGAATTTTCCATCATACTTACCATTTTTTATACTTATTATACAATTTTTCTTGAATATATTACTAAAAAAAAGATTTTTCAAATAAGACAGGACTTTAGCATGTCTTTATATTTTCTTAGTAGTCGTAGAAACTGTTCACTGTTTACCATATATAGTATGAAGTATAACAGTACAATTTTATCTTTATATACTTGTATATAGGACTTTTAGTCAGTTTTACAACTTGTCAATTAAATTGTGGCTTAGTGTTACAAAATGGATCAACTACATGTAATGTCATGTCAGTGTAACATAGATGTTAAGGTCATACTGTATTCATACATCGTACGTATAAACTTTATAGAAAGGTTATATCTTTTCACAGTCTTACATAGCCAGTTTTAATTTTCTCACACCTGACACTTCTACTTATTGAAATATTATATGTTATTATAGAATTAAGATTTTGTCAGGAATTCATTGCTATATGTGCATCTCAGACCTTGTTATTTTTTAGTAAGTTGAAAATTATTTAAAAGGTTTTTGTGTGCTATTGCGCATTTGCATGTTAAACACATATGTCTTTGTCTTTTGATAGTTAAGTTAGACCTAGCACTGAGAGTCTAAACTTATTAATTGAAGACAATATTTGTATGCAAAGTTAGCTATCTATTTCACCTGTTGTATGTACAAATGTATGTTAAATTGTTTACAATGTTTAAGTACATGTAAGGGTTGTGTTTTCAATATCATTCTTTATAATTATGTTAATATAGATGTTGATTGGATTCACAGATTCATCTCAATTTATGACATGTTCAGATTATATTTTTACATTAGAATGGAAATAAATGTTATTTGTCAGAAAGTTTCTCGTTTCATTCCCTTAGACTAGTGGTGAAAAAGTATCTCAAAGTCACTTTGATCTTTCAACTATCTCTAGACTAAATACAGGGTACTCAAATATGGTATCCTACAATTTGATATTGTTTTGTTGATTAGTAAACATTGGGTTCAGTCAAAGACTTATACATCAAAGACTGAAATTATATTGATATACAAAAATGTGAACTACAGTCAGGGCAGTAGGAATCAATTTCAGATTGAGGGCTAATTCTAGATTCTGGCTGACAACAGGGGCAGGGGGCGGGTATAGCCCCTTTTGATTACCATTACAGATGAAATTATGTATGCTCTATATTTTTACTGTCAACATAGTTAGTGGGGGCTGTGTTGTATGTGTCCATACAACAAACATGTCAACAAGGTTAGTGGGGCTGTATTGTATGTATCTATAGAACAAACATGTCAACAAGGTTAGTGGGGGCTGTATTGTATGTGTCTATACAACAAACATGTCAACAAGGTTAGTGGGGGCTGTATTGTATGTGTCTATACAACAAACCTGTCAACAAGGTTAGTGGGGGCTGTATTGTATGTATCTATAGAACAAACATGTCAACAAGGTTAGTGGGGGCTGTATTGTATGTGTCTATACAACAAACATGTCAACAAGGTTAGTGGGGCTGTATTGTATGTGTCTATAGAACAAACCTGTCAACAAGGTTAGTGGGGGCTGTATTGTATGTGTCTATACAACAAACATGTCAACAAGGTTAGTGGGGGCTGTATTGTATGTGTCTATAGAACAAACATGTCAACAAGGTTAGTGGGGGCTGTATTGTATGTGTCTATACAACAAACATGTCAACAAGGTTAGTGGGGGCTGTATTGTATGTGTCTATACAACAAACCTGTCAACAAGGTTAGTGGGGCTGTATTGTATGTGTCTATACAACAAACATGTCAACAAGGTTAGTGGGGCTGTATTGTATGTGTCTATACAACAAACATGTCAACAAGGTTAGTGGGGCTGTATTGTATGTATCTATACAACAAACATGTCAACAAGGTTAGTGGGGCTGTATTGTATGTGTCTATACAACAAACCTGTCAACAAGGTTAGTGGGGGCTGTATTGTATGTGTCTATAGAACAAACATGTCAACAAGGTTAGTGGGGGCTGTATTGTATGTGTCTATAGAACAAACATGTCAACAAGGTTAGTGGGGGCTGTATTGTATGTATCTATACAACAAACATGTCAACAAGGTTAGTGGGGGCTGTATTGTATGTGTCTATACAACAAACATGTCAACAAGGTTAGTGGGGGCTGTATTGTATGTGTCTATACAACAAACCTGTCAACAAGGTTAGTGGGGGCTGTATTGTATGTATCTATAGAACAAACATGTCAACAAGGTTAGTGGGGGCTGTATTGTATGTGTCTATACAACAAACCTGTCAACAAGGTTAGTGGGGGCTGTATTGTATGTATCTATACAACAAACATGTCAACAAGGTTAGTGGGGCTGTATTGTATGTATCTATACAACAAACATGTCAACAAGGTTAGTGGGGCTGTATTGTATGTATCTATACAACAAACATGTCAACAAGGTTAGTGGGGCTGTATTGTATGTATCTATACAACAAACATGTCAACAAGGTTAGTGGGGCTGTATTGTATGTATCTATACAACAAACATGTCAACAAGGTTAGTGGGGCTGTATTGTATGTATCTATACAACAAACATGTCAACAAGGTTAGTGGGGGCTGTATTGTATGTGTCTATAGAACAAACATGTCAACAAGGTTAGTGGGGCTGTATTGTATGTATCTATACAACAAACATGTCAACAAGGTTAGTGGGGGCTGTATTGTATGTGTCTATACAACAAACATGTCAACAAGGTTAGTGGGGCTGTAGTGTATGTGTCTATACAACAAACCTGTCAACAAGGTTAGTGGGGCTGTATTGTATGTGTCTATACAACAAACCTGTCAACAAGGTTAGTGGGGCTGTATTGTATGTATCTATACAACAAACCTGTCAACAAGGTTAGTGGGGCTGTATTGTATGTATCTATTCAACAAACATGTCAACAAGGTTAGTGGGGGCTGTATTGTATGTATCTATACAACAAACCTGTCAACAAGGTTAGTGGGGGCTGTATTGTATGTATCTATACAACAAACCTGTCAACAAGGTTAGTGGGGCTGTATTGTATATATCTATACAACAAACATGTCAACAAGGTTAGTGGGGGCTGTATTGTATGTGTCTATACAACAAACCTGTCAACAAGGTTAGTGGGGCTGTATTGTATGTATCTATACAACAAACATGTCAACAAGGTTAGTGGGGGCTGTATTGTATGTGTCTATACAACAAACCTGTCAACAAGGTTAGTGGGGCTGTATTGTATGTGTCTATACAACAAACCTGTCAACAAGGTTAGTGGGGGCTGTATTGTATGTGTCTATACAACAAACATGTCAACAAGGTTAGTGGGGGCTGTATTGTATGTGTCTATACAACAAACCTGTCAACAAGGTTAGTGGGGGCTGTATTGTATGTATCTATAGAACAAACATGTCAACAAGGTTAGTGGGGCTGTATTGTATGTGTCTATACAACAAACATGTCAACAAGGTTAGTGGGGGCTGTATTGTATGTGTCTATACAACAAACCTGTCAACAAGGTTAGTGGGGGCTGTATTGTATGTGTCTATACAACAAACCTGTCAACAAGGTTAGTGGGGGCTGTAGTGTACGTGTCTATACAACAAACATGTCAACAAGGTTAGTGGGGGCTGTATTGTATGTGTCTATACAACAAACCTGTCAACAAGGTTAGTGAGGCTGTATTGTATGTGTCTATATAACAAACCTGTCAACAGAGTTAGTGCGGGCTGTATTGTGTGTGTCTATACAACGAACATGTCAACAGGGTTAGTGCGGGCTGTATTGTATGTGTCTATACAACAAACCTGTCAACAAGATTAGTAGGGCTGTATTGTATGTGTCTATACAACAAACATGTCAACAATGTTAGTAGATCTGTAGTGTACGTGTCTATACAACAAACCAGTCAACAAGGTTAGTGAGGCTGTATTGTATGTGTCTATACAACAAACAAATATGTCAACAAGGTTAGTGAGGCTGGATTGTATGTGTCTATACAACAAACCTGTCAACAAGGTTAGTAGATCTGTATTGTATGTGTCTATACAACAAACATGGCAACAAGGTTAATGTGGCTCTAGCGTACGTGTCTATACAACAAACCTGTCAACAATGTTAGTAGATCTGTAGTGTACGTGTCTATACAACAAACATGTCAACAAGGTTAGTGGGGTTGTATTCGTATACAAGAAATAAGAGGTATATGACATACGTATAGCTGGTAACTTTTCGATGAATAAAGGCTTTGGAATGAAACTATTCATATCTGAGATATATATACATGTAAGGACTAAGGCAACATGTGTTACAACAAGGACTTAAATACATACATGTGTGTATATAAGTCTTTGGTTACAAGTAATGTTTCGTTTAGTGCATAGTTATTAGTATCTCAACAACTACATAAATATCTACAGATTTATTTACCAAGGTTGTTGACATTGTTATATACACGATAAGTTTTTGTACCGTTCTATTGAGTACTTTTTCATAATATTATGGCATTATTCTTGTCTTATTTACGTATCAAATATCTGGTTTGACCTCAATTTGTGGGAACAAACGAACTGAAATTGGTGCTATATTTGTGTCAAAGGATTGACGATTAAATAATGAACTGAAATATTAGGTAACACCATAATTTATTTCAGGACAAGTTTGTACAAACGCGATTGCCACTGCTCTGCATTTAATGCATTCATTGCGTAGGACATGCCGCATCCAACTAGACCATGTGTATAGTGTGTTGGTACGTGATGTTCATGTGCCGTTTTGTAGACATCGATAATCCAGTACATGGACCGCTGAACAAATTTTACCTCATTGAAGTGGTACTTCTTGTTTATCGACCTGAAATTACAGAAATGGAAACCATATCGTATTAAATCTACGACTGTTATGTAACCACGCGTTTCTGGTTTGTTAGATGACTTAAAGTAGCATTCACTTTGCTGAGTATTATTTCTTTAAAATTTTGCTGTTAGCAACGTGTTGTTTTCAACTTCACATGTACATGAGTTATGATGAAATTCCTCATTTAATAAATACTTCCTGGGACTCTGCATCTGAACTATTTCGATGGATTTTGAATTTTTTATTAGCCTGATTGCTGTTTGCGCATATGATTACTATATACATGTAATAAGTAGCATCAATGTCTTGCAGCTTAAAGTTTAAATTGTATTAATTGCCTCTTCGTTTGCCATACACTATTTTCACATTGCCTTTAATTCTTATGTAAATTTCCCATATGACTGCGAGTAAAAACTGTATAAAAACTTTCTTTTTAAATGTAGATTCAAATAAGCCTACTTACATCATTTTACAAGACGTAGGTAGGTTTTGTCCAGTGTGTCACAAAACACTTTTCAAGTTACGATTAAATGCACTGCATTCGACTCATAGCCATACATGCTTTGTATATATCAAATGCATGTGAAGCTAAAGCAAAATCATCCAAAATAATGAAACTAACCCATTTAGACTCAATGATGCAAAGGTTTAGTCTACAGATCTCAGGTCGTGAGTGGAAATCCAGCGCACAGTACATATTCTCTGTTAGGATTTGGTTGAAAACATTGTCTATGGCAAATCGTCCTCAACCGCTAGTTCGTTTGAAAAATATGTAAGTTTGCAGTTATTTGCGGAGAACTAGGATAGTTGAAATACTGAACCAAGAAACTTGTTCAGTTGACAGTCAGTATTTAACACCAATACTACTGAAAGCAGGCATAAAACGAGAATTTAACAAATATAATTATACACCTACTAGGTTACTTACCTACTGAATTTTTTACACCATCTTGTCATTCCAGATCTAGTTGGAGGCAGTGTTGGCATGACGGCCCTATGAGGTGTGTTGCTTAAAGCTTTTAACAAAATATGCAGTATATTTGACGCACTCAACTGAGTGTCATCGCCACGATGGTTATTCAAAAGCTGGCTTAAGTCGCCAGTTTGCATCATGGGGTTGTTTGTCGGATCAGACCATGGTGCATCCGGAGTGTCTCTCTTCCCAAACAGATGGTGCACATAGCTGTTATATGGCCCGCACATTCCATGAGGATCATTGTCAAGTGCTAGTGGAGGAGAATGTTCAACCTCACGCTTTCCAGTAATAATATCAGAATCTTGCATCGACGCTACCGAAGAAGTCATGTTACATTCAGCAACATCATCTCGAGATGCGCCAACAGCAACGAGACTATACGAGGCTCCACAGCTTATCATCGCACAACACAATTCTGGTGGAACTTGGCGTGCAGCGCAGCTTCTCTCTACCGTACGTCTCCAATCGCACACAGTAGTACTGCGCTTGTGTCCGCCGTGGAAGAACATATTTTTTACAAATCTGAATAAACAATAGCAATGATAAATTCATATTTTAGATCAAAAGTCATAACATACGATATTACTCATAGTCACATACATGTATGTAGTCACATGTCGATAACTAATTCTCGTTCGACATCACTATACTAACCGTGAGAATGACGCATATGATAAAATGCTTTTATTTACATGTATTCCGCGAAGCCTATCTCCAACACTAGGATTTTCGGATTCGGTCAGGTACGGGTTTACGAGCATATATATATAACTTCCAAATGGTGTGCTAAGTATCCTATGTATCGTAAAATAAAATATAGTCAAACATGTGTTTGCAAAACCTCCGAATAAAGGCTCCCTCTGGATAAAGCCCATTATTTGTGGATACAGGCCACATTTTGTCTTTGCAAATGATGACCTTTGTTTACAGGTTTGTCGGTACATACAACTGGACCTATCTGAAGACCTTTAAGAATTTAATTGAACCGGTCATTTTATATAGCTACTAGTACTCGAATTTCGAAAGAAATTTTTCCTGGTTCTTTATCGTATGATTCCTGTAAATTTTCTTATATACGTGCCATAAATGGTGCATAACAAGCTGTTAAAATCTACACTGATGTAGGTTTTGATAACCAGTATACACATGTGTAGTTCATGTGAGGAGCCAACATGTTCTCCCGGATTTCTATATTATTAGGAATGTTTGCTACACTTCAGGACATATGGCGCCAAATAAATGCTCAGTAAGTGTTACTATTTGCTCACGGACTCCATAACTCAGTTTTCAATGTTGCATCATTTTTTCTGACATTTGAATTTACCTACCCCATCAGATAGCTACAACCTCTTTTGATTGCATAATTTATCATGACATCTGGCATCGTTCTGAAGTCATGAGGGTAATGGTAATCCTCGCTGAAAGAAAAAACATCCTCTTCCAGTACCCACTCGTCATCCTCTTCTTGTATTCCTTCAATGATGTCATAGGAATCACTTAAGTCAATTGACGCGTTCACTAAGTCCACACATAAAGCGACCACAAACACAGAAACGATGACTTTAAGTTCATTCATTTCTTTCTATTTGATATGTGTCAGCCATATGATGATCTACGTTATTAACAACAATGTTCTACAAACCATAACTTAACGTAATGCGAGGGTTGGTACAAAATACATGGATTACCCCGCGCATATGGCAAAATATTTATCTGAATAGTTAATTTTGATCTAAAACCATTATCAACTCAATTACATTGGATGAGAATTTTGATTATAAACATTTGACTGCATTCTGACAATGACATTAGGAAGAACCATGGTAACGAGCACCCGATGCTTCAGAACTTAAGATAATCAAGATTATTGCTATTACCCTAATATTTCTGGCAGATTCCGCTTAAGAGCATGCAATTCTGACAAGAATTCATAAAACATATACATTGTACACGTCGTCATTTGAAAATACGATGTCATTTGTACGTCACAAGCTTCATGCGACATGCATGACATCGTTAACAGCGTCAATATGTCCACATGACGTACATACGTTACTTGACAAGACTGAAGACCATAATACAGGGTACCATTCTGAGGAACTTTGAAGACTTCAACTATACAGACTATCCAAGAATATGCTTCTCACTGGTACTAGAATATTTTCAATAAATGGATAAATTGCCATGGCCAGTGCATTCAAGTTTGGTGGGGTCTATTTTCAAGCTGTCAAGCGACGTTAAGAATGTAACGTCGCGTTGACGTCATTTTTTGTATTTACTGTTCATCGGATTTGGAGTCCTAATTTTATTGAATCGTCCCTCGTGTATTAACAAGTTTACTTACCTAAATGGATCAAGATAAGAAATTAAGCCAGTTTTGGATGTTCGTGATTCGCAAGACCTTATCATCTGAGTCCACCAGAGAGCTTTCTTTTTGCCTTTTGCGCCTGTATTATTTCCCTTATCGCATATTGTCCAACTGTTCGCATGTATTTCAGTGCCCAACAGTATATGTTCCGATATATGCATCCCACTCTTCAATGCCAACACGCTAAACGTGTCTTGTTCGTGACAAGTCTTACTTAATCGGCTTTTGGGGTTAATTCCATAAATGAATTACATGTATGACATACCATCCAAATATCTTTAAAACGTCACAAACACTTTAATCAATTGGACTAACTTGCGGTTAAAAAATGTGGTCTTTGTCTAAAAGTCAGAATAAAACGACAAAATCCTGTATTTGAAATAAAACTACGTACTGGTATTAACAAGCTTGTGAGTGTGCTTCATGTTCATGTGTCTTGTAACAGTATGAATGTTTATTAATTTGGTAAAAACCTGCTTTTCACGGATAGCTTAATAACATGGAAATTTTATAATATTTTTGTAAAAGTATATAACAGTCCTTGCGAGTCTGTGATATATATGACTTGTAAACATATACTAGTATACAGTTCATGCATTCATATTGTAATAAATAACTGCAAGCCATTTATTCCATTCGTGTAGTAAATTTGTCATGTACATAAATATTGCATTTAGTTCTGCACGTGTGACTTTACCTTATTCGGTTGAATTTTCATCCGAGGATCATCCGAATATTGCTAGATTTCGATCTATTTGAAGGGAGAATTAATATAAAATATACGCTTCCGTAAAAAAATGCTCCATTATATGTTTATTATATGACAATAACATGTTGGACAAAACAACAAACTCTATTATATAATATATGTTTTTTTCTTCTTCTTACCACACGTCCATCATTCACAATTTATATGTATTGTTTCTGGCAATGAACTGAACTGTATAGAAGTTTATGTAAATAAAATTCTGAACTTGAATTATACTTCTATATAACATGTTTGAATATGACCGGGAGCATCATGGCGGAAATTGTTCAGATGATTGTTTATGTGTACCGCATCCTTTCATCTTTATAATATAATTAAGGGGATTAAAATATATTGCGCCTGAATGAATACAAAAAATAAGTGAGCATTACATCAGACTAATCTAAATATAGTGTTCATGAATAGAATATTTTCTACCGAATATTCGTCATTCCAAAATAATCGATTATTATAGTAATTGTCAGTATTAAACAATTAATTTGAGCATTTTGGATGATGGGATAATTTGAAGCAGCGTGTAGTTAACCCAATTAAACTGCCCCCTCCCGTAAAAATAATCTCTCTGCGAGGCATTGCGTGTCGTGTTCGAAGTTCAGAAGTTTCGACACATTATCAGGATGTGGATATGGAACAAGCCGAAGTTAAGTGTCGATAAAAATATATAATTAGGCTGTGTTTCGCGTAATCAGGTCATTTCAAGAATTTCGTAATTCCGTTAAATTGCAATTTTATCTACATTTGAGTACATATTTCTTGGTCTAAATGCCGCTAATTAGGCATAAATAAGTTTTTTTATACGCACAGTACTGTTGAAATTTGAAGTTTATTTTGATTAGATCAACGTGGACACGCACACGTAGGCCTACGTACGTGACAACATAATACGAAACATTTTCTAAACTAACTGGAAAATGCAACATTATTGTAAATGGATTAAAGGTTATGCGTCCCATTTAACCAATTAAATAGCAATATCGAATCATCAAATTATAATATAAAATTAATCTTTTGACTGTAACAGCAGTGAAAAGGGACTGTGCAAACCAAAGTATGTCCAGAGTTGTCGTTCATTAATTGTTAGGCCTACTAATGAATATTCATAAGTAATGTGAGTAATAATTAAAAGATGAATTGGTACCCAGTCAATGGACTGTTAATTTCTATGTATACATTTACTTTTTTGGACTGGACACTGACACAGATGCTTACTCAACCGAAGTTCACATGCAATTAGGGTAAATTATGCTATACATAGTTCCAACATCTACAATATTTACCTCCCTTGGCGGCCATCTTTGTAGGCAAATTCAACAAGCATTGATAGAAGATATTTATGTTTTTGTTTTGATAATTCTAAATACATGATATTTATATGTGACAACTACATTTTCTTAAACCTGATGTGCTTATGGCCTTAACAACTTCATTATTAAGTTATCTTTTATAAATTGAGTTGTTTAATAACCAATTTTATTATTTTTTTCTATTAAGCATATAAGAAATTTGCCAACTAAGATGGCTGCCAAGGGAGGTAAATATTGTAGATATGGGAACTATGTATATACGAGTACATGTAGGGACATATGTGTGTCACACTACTTTACTCCGGTAAATTACAAAAACAGCTTGAACATACCATACAATTTGCAGACGACAATATTCGGTCATGTTCGGACCGTATATCGACGTTCATTATCAAACAATAAAAAACATTATTTAAGCATCCGTTTTTTTTTAAGAATTATTCGATATGCATTAAAATGTGTATCATTTTGTATAACAATTTACAACTTGCATGCATGTTTTATAATCAACATTTACAATATTAAGGCAGCTATCTCGTAGTGCAGTCCAGCAGGTAGTTATACCTGAGTGCAGGGATGCTATATGATAATATTGTAATAATTATATATAGCATAATGTGAGGTCCTTCGAACGATGATTACAAGTTAATTTCAAGTAAAAAATATATGTTATGTAACAAAAATTAATTAGTGTTTGATCAAATTTGAATACGTCAACCCTATTCCATGTTTACTCAATAAAATAGAGGTGTCCCTCTGACTTTTCTCCCGGTATTGTTAATTTTCCTGACTTATTGCATGTAAGAGTACACATGTTTTAAGAAACAGACGATAGCGGATTTACGGAACTACTTGCTATCCGGGGGAATATATTCAATAACACACGACATGCGCATCCGGTCTTTGATGATATTATGTATTAATCATTATGTTAAATATCATCCATATAAATAAACTGATACAATTAATCATTAATTAGCTTTTTTCTCTATCAAAGTACTTCTTTTCTTATGATTTATTGCAATATATTTGGGAACTATTTTCTTCCTCAGTGATGTATATGCGTGACGCGGTTAAACCTTCGTGGTCACGTAAGCCATTTTGAGAAGTTAACTCTTCTAAAACCTAAACAGTCCGAGTTTTCTTTAGTGTCGGTAAGATTTTAGTATTCATTTTAATTTATTATCTTGTATTGTTTTGATATACGCTAATATATTAGCAATTTATTTAGTATGTAGCTCATGTGCAGCTGTCATTTATTTGACGTTTGGTATCCCGGAACAACCATTTTTCGAACACAACCAAAATTCGAACACTTCCTTTATTCCACGAGCGCTGATGTCATGTTACACTAATTTGCATAAAGTCACGTGCTATTTGACTTCAACTCCCGCTTAATCGTCAAAGTTTACATATTGATGGATATGATCAGAAAACCAATAAGAAACAAATTGTTTTACCTCTCTCAGTGCAAATAGTCCAAATTCCACTAATACAAAATATCTACCACGTAAAAATAGTAAAAAAACAATGTTTCCAGCGAGTAAATAAAACATTTAAAGTATCGGCTGCGCAGCTTTAGCTTTTACCTCAGTCCCAGATATATGGAATTAAATAGGTTAGGTAAAACACCTCTAAATGTTTATCAGATTTGACATAGGGGTCCTTACGAACTGAAAATGATTTTTCATCAAATTTTTTTTTATTAAGTGCATATTTGCAAGACATATCAACCTACAGATCTTGATAAATGTCCGTATCTGGTGATTGTAAAATGGGGAAGATACAATGGTTGTGATGGTGGGGTGCATTTATCATGTTGCACCCCAGTAAGGGTTCTCAGAAGAGGAGACCCTTTCTACTGCCCTATGTGTACGCGTGAGCAGTAGACTTACAAGTGTTGTATTTTAAATATGTTATGACAGTTAATGTTGTTGTTGTTTTTAAAGAAAAACTTATTTAACAGACTTACGAAACTTTTTATGACTTTTGGTACCCCTGATATTCCTTGCGCAACATATTTAGTGGTGTTTAACCTTGTGTTCGAAAAATGGTTAACATTTTCCGGGAATACGTTAAGTAGGTCATCACTTTATGTTTACATTATTTAAAGTTTGAGCAAGTTTTTTTGTTAAATTTAACTTTACAACGTGTAACGTTTAACATGAGGAACAATATGCAAGAATGATTTTCGAGCATGTTTTCCCTTGAAATTTATTATTGGCCAAAACAAGCTTAAGTGTTCGAAAATAGGTTGTACCGGGATACTCTAAAGATTGACCATGCAACAAAACAATGCGTGTACTAAGAACTTCCTTGTGTTGTCATTTACACTGAATGATTTATCGCATTTTTGGTGTAGATTCATTCGAAGTGTGATATTTTTATGATACAACTAAGGTTTGATCGCCTGTGATCTTTTGGTTAATGTATTTAAGTGCCGACATAACTACGAACTGAGCGTTGTTTTGCGGCCATTTTGTATTTTTTACTCTATAGTCCGTTTCTTTTTTGAAAGTGCGATGAATTGTCAAATGACAGTATGTGAATAGTCAGTTTATTCTAATCAGGGTTTTCATTAGATGTCAAGAACTGAGGGTCAGATATAACCCTTGTTGTTAATAATTCAAGGATTCAGCAAAATTTCCTACCATTGTAATAACAATTTTGACCCTTTGTACAAAATCTGAAAATTCAGAATCCTTTTTTACTAATTAATTTCAAGGATCCAAATACCATTTTAAGAGTCAAATGAAAGCCCTGAGCATAGTTCAGTGTGCTCTTGTGGGCACATGCCTATGTATTGATGATATATGATGAGTCACTGTCAGGTTTACATCCTTTTGAAGTTTTATGAGTGAGAATGGTCAATTTGGCAAAAGACACTTGTAATGACTTAGTTTATGGCAATGCTTTATAATTATACTCTGCTGGGCAGCCCTTTTTATACGACTGTTTGATAAATGGGTCATATTATGGGAATACCCATGGCTAGTAGCGTCCACATCAGTGTCCGCTGTCTAATTTTGGATCCTCACCAAACTTAACGGAAATGTTTATGGCCATGAGATCTCGGTCAAGTTCGAAAACCAGCCTAGGCACTTCTGAGTTAATTTTGATGGGCATATTTTGTGACCTGGTTAAATGGGAAACAGTAGTGATGTTCTGATTAATCATTTATTCAACGAATCTTTGACGATTGGTCTGTGATGACGATGCTCCCAAATCGTCAACGGATTGTTGATTTCTGTACATAGTTGTCGTTCTTGACTATACAGTATACTGTATGCAGGGCTTAAATTAAAATTAAGTTTGTTTGCCCTTTACCGACCGACCCGAAAAAATCATGCCTACTCAAAACATTTTATTGCAACATATTTTTAATTTAGGCCCAGGGCTTTTCCCCTTCTATAGCAGAGGCCGAAATTCGGTGACTTCCCAATTGAAAAAAGGCTGTTTTTTCCCAATTTTAGGCAAGAATTTCCCAAAAATACAATGCTGTTCAAACACCAGTAGTCTAACCTTCTCAGAATTTGGCCAAATATCGCGCTTGAATTTCCCAAAATGAAAGGCTAAGGCCCCTTCCCAATTTATGGAAAAAAGGCCCTGCTATAGTACTGCAGACCTAACACGGTTTTACTTTAAAGATGATACTGCTCAAGCTGTAACTGTAAATGCAGCATAATTCTGGTCCAGTGTCGTTCGTTTAATAATCAGTAGTTTGATGTGATATTGATTTTGTGCTATTCGATTGGTGTAAAGGATGTTAAATTCATGCAATACTAACATATTAATTTTGATCATTTCTTATTTAATCAGTTTTAATCAATTAATCACTGACTTTTGCCTCTGATTAATCAACAATTTTTTCATAGACTGATTACAATCACTAGGAAACAGGTTCAGGTCCCTTTGATGGTGGAATGTTTTACTTTTTTAAATATGGGGAAATTTTTATATAATGTATGATATATATACTTATTCACTTGGGGAACAGGGCTGAATACTGGACCCGAAAATGACATAAAAATGTAATTGTATCCTCACTATCCTCGCATTATTTGGTTATGGTTAAAGAATTGTACCAGTGTTTACACACTTGTCAATACATAGTTCCCACATCTACAATATTTACCTCCCTTGGCGGCCATCTTGCTTGGCAAATTTCTTATGCTCTTAATAGAGAAAATAAGAAAATTGGTTATTAAACAACTTAATTTATAAAAGATAACTTAATCATGAAGTTGTTAAGGCCATAATCACATCAGGTTTAAGTAAATGTAGTTGTCACATATAAATATCCTATATTTAGAATTATAAAAACAAAAATATAAATATCTTCTATTAGTGCTTGTTGAATTTGCCAGGCAAGATGGCCGCCAAGGGAGGTAAATATTGTAGATGTGGGAACTATGTATGGATGAAAAAATCTGTTGATCTATTTATTAACATTTAGCAAATTCTTAGACTAATTTGACTTTGAGACCTTAAGTTTTTATAATAATTAATTTGAATAATATTTAAAAGCAGTTATAAGCATGATATACCATAAATGCATTGAATGAATGAATTCTTTTGAATCAGTGTTATCAATACTGGAATATGATTTGAACATGATAGTTATTACTTCAATTAACATTATATTACTGAAGTATGATGCAATGAGTCACTGAATGCAAGACTGACATGTTTTTTTTTAATTTTCAGTTGGGGCCATCGGCCAGCAAGGCTGATGATAAAGCTGGCAAGATGGAGTCATCCAGCGGTGGATCCAATATTCCAAAGATTATGGTCTTTAGACCTACTATGGAAGAATTCAAAGATTTCAACAAATACATAACTTATATTGAATCTATGGGTGCACAAAAAGCAGGAGTATGCAAGGTATGTTCTTCCATACTTTAGTCTTGCTCACTAAGCTGAAAATACAATATTAAACTATATATAATGTTTGATTGTCACTGTAAAAATGTTACCGTGACGTACCGTCCTGATGGTCATTCTTCATTTTTTCCAACTTGAAAACATGATTGTTTTACAATATGGTTACTATGGAGTAATTGTTTGTAATCTAAAAACTTGGAAAGAGTTAAATGATATTTGTATTGATTTTTACTATCTTTTTAGATCATACCTCCTGCAGAGTGGGTTCCCAGGAAAGAAGGTTATGATGAATTAGACATCACTATTCCGGCACCTATTGTACAGGAAGTGTATGGGAGTCAGGGATTATATACACAGTACAACATTCAGAAAAAGGCTATACATGTTAAGGATTTTGAGAAGCTTGCAAATGGCGAAAGGTTGGTCTTTAATGTGTTTAATTGACTTACTATGTTAAGTTCACAGATGTTCATTTTGCTGTGAATGTGATGTTCAATGCATGGACTGTCCGATCACTTCTTTGACCGAGTGTATGGTATTTATAACAGTGTGCATACAGTGCTGTAATTTGGTTGTCAAATTTGAAACAAATCTCTATCATGAATAATTATTACATGTATGTGTCAAGAGTTTCACAAAAGACATTAGTTAAAGATTTACTTACTGAAATTTGAATAAATGTTACAAAGAGCTTTCAACAAAAGTCAATGCAGCATATATTCTTTTTTCTCCAAACCATTACCTGATTGTGCATGGAATGGTAGTTTATAATGTATTATACTGCAGGTTCAGAACGCCTCGTCATTTCGACTATGAGGAACTTGACAGAAAGTATTGGAAGAATATAACATTTGTGAATCCAATGTATGGCGCTGACATTTCTGGTACATTGACGGACGAAGATCAAACTTCATGGAATATCAACAAGCTTGGTTCCATTTTGGATTTTGTTGGTAGTGATTATGGTATTAAGATAGAAGGTGTTAACACAGCATATCTGTATTTTGGCATGTGGAAGACAACGTTTGCTTGGCACACTGAGGACATGGATCTGTATAGCATCAACTACATTCATTTTGGAGCTCCCAAAACTTGGTATGCTATTCCACCAGAGCATGGCAAAAGACTTGAGAGATTGGCTCAAGGTAAGTTTATAACTTTATGTCAAGATGTGCTTTCTTCCTTTTTTTAATCTAACTGTTTTAAACAATATTGAACTTTGGCAAATGCTTCTTGATAAGATTTAAATTTCTTTTTATGTTTGCCTTGATTTTATACTTTTGATTATCATGAATGTTTTCATTTCTTAAATTGTTACTTTCTTACATTTCAGGATTTTTTCCAAGCAGCTTCAAGGCATGTCCTGCATTCCTACGACATAAAATGACATTGATTTCACCTAAAGTTCTTAAACAATACTCAATACCATTCAATAAGGTAACATATCTACTGCTATATGTATTCTCTAAACTTTCTTACTGTAAACTTACTGTAAAAATGCTGCACATTATCTGTTTGGTGGTAGTTTTCTACAAACATTTCTCTGACATTTTCAAAAAGTCTGTTGTAAATTATTGTTTTATGGTGTTCATGAGTCAATGACCTGAGAAATATTTATTTTAAATAGACTTTAAGTACATGTTTGAACTATTTAGGAATTTTAATGTTTTTGTAGATCACACAAGAAGCAGGGGAGATAATGATTACATTTCCATATGGATATCATTCTGGTTACAATCATGGATTTAATTGTGCTGAGTCAACTAACTTTGCTTCACTTCGATGGATTGAATATGGCAAGAGATGTCTACAGGTATATGTTACTGGTTTATTTCAACAGAATTTTCTTGTTGTGCTTTAGTTCTCTTATTATTCATCTAAAATAAATGACTTTAGTATAAAAGTCTTGTCTATTAATTATTATAATAGTCTGGTAGTTATTTGAATAGCATTCAACTTTGTAAACTGTACAATGCACATGTGGTTGGAATTGATATCTATAGAACATACTGACGCAATGCAATATATTTGTTCATGCTTTAACAACAGTGCACACTAATTTTAAAAAAGGGTCAGTTGGTCTGGGTAAAAAGTTTTCTTATTTATTCATTCTTTTCTGGTGAAAGTACTTGGCATTCATCCTGAAATAAATATTTAGTAATCAAGGATAAAATAACATAATTATTGTGTCATATATTTTAGTGTAAATGTCGTAATGATGGAGTGAAAATAGAGATGGACACATTTGTGAAAAGGTTTCAACCTGAGAAGTATGCAGATTGGAAGGAAGGTAAAGATCTTGCAGCACATCCAGAAGATGACCAAAGAAAACTGTATGGAAAACATGGGTTTGTACACTGATTTTTTTCTCATTTTGTGTCGAATTTCAATTTTCTAGAATTTAAATCTTCTAAATCACTGGTATCCTTAATTCCTAATTCTTATGTTACATGATGATTTGATGATTATTATGAAAATCTAAAATATTTTAAATGAAATTATTGCTGTGACAATTTTCTTCAGATTTTTATAAATTATAGATATTTAGCAGATCTATTTATTGATGTATCATGATGAAAATTGAAGAACATACTCCTGTATTGCAAAGCTTTTTTTCATGAAATCAAATTTTGAAATCAAACTGAATATTTTTATTCAACAGGGGTAGTCGTAAGCAGCCTAACTCTTCTGGCGTGATTGGAACAAAGCGTCATCCAATATCAAAGATAAAGACCAAAGAGACAGATGGTATTCATTTTTTCAGCTCAGTTGTTTTTCAAAGAAAAAGTCTTGCTATTGTGATCACTGCGTCTGTGCAAAAACTTTAATGTAATTTATAACTCAGAAACTATTAGAGATAGCAGCATGAAACTTCATAGGTGGATAGTTCTCTCACTAAGGCTGTGAATAGACAAGCATTGGCATCACTTGTGGCACTCTTAGTATAAGATCTGTCATTGTTTAAATATAACCAAGATATACTTGTTTACTTTGTTTGTCCATCTTGATAGAGCTTGATGCTGGTATTTCCATTGCCTGTTGTTTAGGAAATCAAAGTATGAGCTAGAAATTTTGTAAACTATGCACTCTTTAGGACTAGTGCAATTTTGCTTCTAAAGCTCTGATTCTAAAGAGTCAATTTCTCTCATGCCGTAATTGAAAAATAAAAGGAAATTATAAAAAAAATTTATACTGTTACAGTAATGTTCCTTACAATATTTTACAGATTCAGATGATGATGACATCGCTTCAGATGTGATTAAAGTTAACCAGGCCAAACAAGTGATGAAAATAAAAGAATCTACAACAGATAATGATTCAGATGATTCTGTTAAGCCAGGTCCATCACGAGCAAAGATAGCAAAAGTCATGAAGAAGGAATCCAAAATAAAGGATGATACTACTGATGGTGACACTGATGATCCGTCAAAGCAGACAGTCGCTGGAACAAAGTCATCTAAATTCTCAAAGAAAACTAAGGACGAGAAAAGTGAAAATAAAAGTTGTACCAAGAAAGTTCCATGTAAAAAGCAACAGGAAGGAGAGTCTATTGAAAGTAAGCAGAAATCAACTGGAAAACATGCGAAGGAATTGCCCTTGTCTGAATCTGCGAAAGGAAAAAAGGAGTCCATTAAGGGACTGGTGAAAGTTGAAAAGGTGAAGACTGTTGTTAAAGAGGAGAAAGAAAAGTTTGAAGTAAAAGTTGAAAAAGAGAAAGGTGTCCTTTCTAAGAAAATTAAAACGGAAGAATCTGAAGATTCAGATGTTGGGAATGGTAGTGACACAAAAAGCAGAGCTAAGATTGAAGTGTATCTGAATGATGATAGGAGAGATATTAAAAAAGAAAGTGAAACGAAAGGAGAAGAAAAGAAACAATTTAAAACTTTTGAAGAAGCATTTTTGCATTCTATATCAAATGGAAAGTTGGCTCCGAGACATGCTACAAAGCGTAATTATGATCAAGTTAGCCATTCTAGTCATTGCGGAAAAGATCCGAAAAGTTGTTCTTCGAAGTCCAATGATGATATTCAACTTGTTGTGAAAGAAGAAGTTGATTCTGAACCTGAAGATAAAAAATGTAAACAGGATGACAAAAGCACTTGTAATTCCAGTGAAGTGAATAGTATGTCCGTTAAAACAAAATCTGGAAGTGTAAAACTTGATTCTGATCTTGCAGATGAAGATTTTGAAAAACTGAAACATCAGACAGATACATTTTTACAAAAATTTAATAAAGACAAGCAGAGTCACTTAAAAGGTGATGTAAATGCTGATATAATACAAATTCCTAAAGATCAGGCAAAAAAGGACTCACCAGCATTACCATCTGACAATGAGCATAATTATGTGTGTAAGAAAAAAATGGCTGCCAAGAATTTAATTGGACAGAAAAAGACTGATTCAAAGTCTGATAGTGTTAAATGTGAAGTACCGCCCGATTTAGTTGAAAAACACAAAGATTTAGGTCAAGAACTTATTCAGTTAACTCATGATATTATTCAACAGCAATCCAGTAAAACCCATAAAATGATAGGTCATTCTAATACAGGATTATTTGATTATAGTAAAGCTACCTCTGCATCCAGTGTTACTCCTGTATTTGGTGAAAATGTTTCTAGTAAACTAATGCAATCTGTGAAAAATCCATCTAATCCAATGTATTGTACAGAATTCGGCAAGAATTCCTCTTCTGCAAGTTTAGACTTTTCTCAATTGGCTCACCAAGCTGAACATAAGCAAGCTAAGTCATCCGATCAGTTGTTGTATACTATACATAAGCTGTCATCCTCATTGCATGGACAGTCTAATACTGCCACTAAGCCTTTGCCTCAAAACATTCAGCAAATAACAGGATCTCAGGGAAACATAGGGAACTTGACTGTTGATGTGAATGCATCTGAAATGGGTCAAAAATCTGAACAAAGATGTCCAGCTATTTTGAGATTTGGAAATGCAGCACAAAAATCTCGTGTGGGGAAAAAGTCTCCTCCAGTTGTATCTCAGCAGAAGTCACCTTCGTCTACTAGTCTGCATTCGCCATTGATTTCAAAACTTTCCCAGTTATCTCCTGCTGACAGATCTCTGCCTGCTAATTTTGTAAGGATTCAGTCTCCGACTGGATTGACAAAGCAGATACAACTACAAGGTCATCAACAAATGACATCAACTGTTGGGACAGGTGATTCTCTTCTACTGAGACAAAATGTTTCTGCAACTTCGCCTCCAGTACTGTCTCCTAGTGTACATCCAGCACCCATTTCAATTGTTCCTTCTTCAGTATTTGTACAAAACCCTGTGAACTCTGGTGTAAATATTCAACAGTCACATAGTGTACATAATCCTACTTCTTTTAGTCAGTCTTCTGAACAGGGACAGTTTGTTAATACACAAGGATTCAGATTGATCTCAAATGGACAAAAAACGATACCATGTGTTACTGCAATTCAAAATCAAACTTCTGTTCAAGGAGTTGGACAGATGGTGAATCCGGGACAAATATTGAGTCCAGTTATCGTGAGGCAACAGTTTGGTAGATCCTTACCGACACCGAATGTTGGTAATCACAGTACAGTGATAAGCCCTCAGGTAATACAGCATTCACAGACAAGTAGTAACATGATAACAAATCCACAACTTGTTACAGTGACAAACCAAGGTGTAGTGCAGTTAGGTGTGTCAGGAGCTAACTCTGGTCAAGCCAGACTTGTTTCAAATGGAAATCAGACTTTTTTACTGAATATTCCTGTGATGGGACCCATTACCAGCAGCAACAACAACAGCAGCAGCAGTATTTCTGGTAATGTTTTGCAAATGTCAGCCGGTAACAATTTAGTTACTGCTGTCTCATCACAGGGGAAACAAAAACAGGTTGGCTCAGTGATAGTTAAGCAAGAAGAACATGAATTAACCGGTGAAGTGAAACCCCCCATGCTTATTGTAGCTAAAACTGAAAATGATATAAACAATATTACTCCTGGATCAAATCTGCTTCAAAAAACTGTTATAAATCTTACAGAATTATCCTCAAATAACCTTGAAACTTTTCCTTTGAAGAAGGAAGTTCCCACTTATTCTCCTAACACACATGTGTCAAACAGTGCAATCTCTGTAAATAATGTCATGTCGACTTTATCAGCTTTTCAACCTTTAACAAGTGCCTCTGTTATATCCAATGAGATGCCAGTGTTTGTTCCTGCAGTGAAACAAGAAGCTGGACTAGGTGAACTAGATGATAAAAACAGATTAACTGATACCAATTTTGAAGCTTCTGTTGAAGTGAACAGTGATGGTACTATTGTAAGTGCCAAATATTCACCTTTTATTCTGGAGGAAAAAAGTGATGTTTCATTACATAGAAAGTCAGTGAGTGTTTCTCCTCCACCTAGACTACAAAGTCCTGGAAAAACAATGCAACTTATTCCACAGCCAATTGTACCTATATCTCAAACTTTCTCTTCCAATATGTCACACATGAGGCCGTTGACTTCAGATAATTCATTTTACAATGTCTCTATACCTTCTCAGCTTCTTGAAGGTGAAGAAAACGATGATGTTAAGCCACCCATTCTAGAAATGGAACCACCTATGTTAGAAATGGAAGCTCCAATACTTAAATTGGAATCTGAGATGGATTCCAGTAGTGTGAAAAGTGAACCGGATACTTTATCTAACTATTCTATTGGAAGTAATTCTATGCCTAGTTTCCGAACTGATATTGATGGCATGCCTGTATACCCTATGACTGGAAATGGACTTGACTCCCCGTCTACTATCATACAGAGTACGGGCTACAACATGACTTCTGGTTTGGGGAATAAACCGACAGTTAAGAAGAGAAGGAAGTCTGGCGCAGCTGAGAAAAACACAATGAATGATACTGATTTCTTGTCTGATGGAGAAGGATCTGGTCTACATCTGGTTAGTGATAAAGATTGTTTTGCCTTTTATGTGATTTAATTTAAGAAATTGTTCATGCATAATTTTCATTTAAATGATAACTTCACAAAGGACTAACTTCAGCTTGTAATTTTCATTTGATGAATCAGAATTATTTCTTTCTATTGTGCTGTTGTATAGACATAAGCATTTTTAATTTGGTTTACAAATTAATTTGGATGTATGTCTTGTGTATTGTTAAAAAACAAATTTAAACACATGTTGTTGTTTAAACTGTATTTTGTATTGTTAATACAGTCTTAGTGATTGCTGGTGATATTACTGAAGCATGTTATCTTTGTAGAATTCTAAAGAAAGGTTTATCTCTCCTCGTGACAAGAAAAATAAGAAATCCATTGCTGCAGACATGCTTAAAATGAAGAAGAAATCATCTTGCCCAAAGAATAAAACTAAAGATAAAGGTACATTATGAGCATTGTGTCACTATTTAACAGTCATGCATCTATTGTACAAACTGGCTGTACTGCTAGTTAAGTATCTGCTAACCGATAATTAACTGTTAGTGTTACAGGTGCATCACATTTTTCTAAGTCTGCCAAGGATTACATTATTTTTCATATTTAATGATTTATTTATAATAATTGCATTTTTCTGTTCAAATGTTTTGTTATGGTTGTTTAATTTATTTTGATCATGTTCTTGATTTTGGTTATTCTTTATCTCAATTTTCAGAAGAGTTTTTTGATTCAACAATGTCATGGAAGAAACCTCTAGCAGCTTTATGGCAGGATTCCCCAATGGCTGATTGGCATTTTAGTTCTGAAGTAGAGTTTAATTGTGCTGTGTCGAAACATCAGCCACATTGCTGTATCTGTGCCCTGTTCGTACCATTCAAGGTAAATAGGCTAATTGATGTGGATTTTTTTGAAACCAGTTATTTGAAATGCCACTTATTGTCTGAACTAAGAATAAAAGGATACTATCTAGACAAATAGTTTTCTCAGGCATTGTTATTGTATCTGCTTTCTTTTGCCTCTATCTGATGGTCGTGGTGAAATCAGATATGCTGAGATGGATGCATTGGTCAGTAAATCCACTAGATCAGAAATTCATATTTTTTTGCTTTTAATACATACATTCTTGTGTGCTTCAAGTAGTATTTATAATTAGTGCAATTTGTTAATGATTTTGTTAGTTATAATTGGTTTCTTAATAATGAATTTTTGTTTAATATTATAGGTAACTGTAGAGGACTTGATATCACCATGGAATCCATCAGTTATTCCAAAACGATCACTCCCCATGATTCCAGAGATGTGTTTTGCTACAAGTACAGATAATCCTCATCCATTTGGATCTAATACAATGCTTGATGAGGATGGACTTAGTTCATTGATTATTTGTACAGAATGCAAAATCTGTGTACATACTAGTAAGTCATTGTTTATCTCTCATGTTATATGATTTGCTTACACTATAACTGATAGAATGATAAAGTACCTTGCAGATTCACTTTGATTTAACATGAATACTTCTGTTCCGATATGCTGAGAAGTTAGCAGGTAAATCACAGTCATTAGCAAATCAGGAGCTGGAAAGAGAAGAAATTTAGAAAACTAATGTTCCAAATACTATCGAACATTTCTAGTGTTTGTGGTATCAATTTACTATATATGTGTATATTGAAATACCTTGATTTTGTTTAAGTGTATTCTGTTTGATATACTGTCTTACTGAATTGGTATGCTATAATTGTATTGGTATTTTCAGGTTGTTATGGTGCAGATTATGAGGAAGGTAAAGAATGGAAATGTGCTCGGTGTGTGAAACAGAGTGTCACAGCTGTAAGTTGGTTGTCCTAACTAACTAGTATTAATTAGGTTTTATAGTTGGCAGATATGTTATTACATTAGGTTTACTGATTTAAGACTTGAACATATATGCTCAGAACATGCAACAATCTTATATTTCCTTGTTGTTACTGATTCTTTCACATTGAAAAGGATCTTTGATTCATAATTATTGGTTATGAGTGAAATTAACATTTAATTGTAATACATAAATATCAGATTTCTGAGAGGGCGATATTAAAAATTGTCAGCGTGAGAAAAATAATGTTGACCGAGGCAGCGCCTTACTGTATTGTTATGTGAGGGCTGGTGATTTTTAATAATGCCCTCTCAGAAATATGAATTTTATTTTATTTTACCGAAGATTTCATAGAAATATAAAAAGAAAAATATGATGTCACAGCATTTTAGACTATCAAGCTTTTACTAGGTCTTCAAACTCAGTAAACAAAATTTTGGTCTTATTAAAAGTATTTTCAAGAAGAATGTACAATCTAGAACAGATTTTATTGTGAACAACTTGTCAAATAAATGGAAAATGATTTAATCACCAAAAATTCTGTTTGAACTGTATATTGTGCATAATTTCTGAGCATGTGTTATTACTGTGTGTTATTAAAACTTAATGCATGTTCAGGTATAGGCGACTTTACATTGAAAAAGGGAGTGGGGTATAATAATTTGATTTATTGACAGCTATTTATTTACAGAGAAATCAATTCCAACTTAATGGAATGATTCAAGATTCTGATATTTCAATCTCTTGAATTCATATTTGCTAAATGATTTCTATTTACAGGAGTGTTTGTTGTGTTCATTGAAAGGTGGTGCATTAAAACCTACAACAGATGGTAGATGGGCTCATGTTGTTTGTGCATTAGCTTTAAAAGAAGTGAAATTTGATGATGTTCGACGTAGGCAACCTGTCAACATATCTAAAATTCCTCCAGCACGTATTAAACTTGTAAGTTTTAAGAATATTTTTGCATTGATCATAATTGTTTATGTAGTTTTAATACATGCTACTTAGAATTATGAATGTAGTTTGAATTGAAAATCATTCTGGAAATTTGACATCAATGAAATGGATCAGAATATGGTTTTAGGCATATTGATTGTAATTAATACAACCAACTATCCAATATATTATGATAAGTAATCTATAATTATGATACTGTTTAGTATTACTAGTTTTGTTTTTAAGGTAAAAACAGTTATCAGTATAGTAATATCTAAAAGCATTTACCATTATTTAAATTGTTGTGTAAATATAATTTTTTTTTGACTAGTGAATATGTATATTTTTCAGAAATGTCAGTACTGTACTGGATCACTGACAGATTATAAGTATTACCCTCAAATGACTCGTACTTGTGTGCAGTGCTCTAATGGTAGATGTACACTATCATTCCATGTAACATGTGCTCATGCTGCTGGTGTTGTGTTTGAGACCAGTGATTGGCCACATCCAGTGTACATAACATGTTCCAGACATATGCATCTCACCAAGATTAAGGTATGCATGATTGTGATTTAGTTGATTTTTATTGACTATTCTTTTGAAATGTGCCTCATTAAGAATGGTGTAAATGCAGAACAGATGTGTAAGTCTTGTTCTTTGGGTTTTAGTTTTCTGTGATGTGTTAACTATCTTGAATTCATGTAAATTCATTTGTCCATGGTTAGACCAACAGTGTTTCTATTGTTTGAAGATTTCTGTTGGTTCCTGACAGGTATCCTTAGATAAACTGTCAATGATTATGTCTTTAACCGCTTACTGTATGATTGTCAGTGATCAGTTATATATGTATGAGACAGTTTACAGTTATGAAGTTCTTTTTAAAGAAGTTCATTGTGGTAAAATGGGGTCAACCTGTCAATATTTTATTTAGAAAAAACATACTTAGACCTATAGATATTGACTACCACTTCCAAAAGTGTGCAATTCTCATTTTATATTTCCAATATACTTGAGTCAATTATTATATCTCTATGTGCTAATATGTAGTTAATTTATATTCCCTAAAAAAGTAAAATGTGAATGACAGGTAGTGTAATTGTTTAATTTCAGCAAAAGCCTAGAGAGTTAACTCCCCTGAGTTCTGGCAAGAAAGTGATTGGCAAACATAAAAACACACGTTTCTATTTATGTGAAGTGATAGGATGTAGAGACCAGGTGTTCTATGAGGTCGACTTTGATGATGGTTCATTCAGTGATGATTTGTACCCTGAAGATATTGATGTAAGTTGTTGCTTTTATTGCTTTTACTGTATCAAAAATTTAACCTATGTAGACATAAATGGGAAATTTATTATATCACAAAGTCGAAATGTGATGATCTAGAGCTGCTTTCTTTGTGGATAATGTAATTTGGTAATATCTTCCATAAATAGTACTTTAAAGTTTGCCTTTTATGATTAAGAGCATGTAACAAAATTGGATGTTTTTATAATTTTCCTTTAAAATCCTTTATTTTCCAAATTTACAGAATCATAATCCTGAAGATGGACCTCCTCCTGTTGGCAGTAAAGTTAAAGTTGTGTGGACTGATGGTACATTGTGGGGAGCTACTTTCAAGGGAGTTAACTCTCAAGTTGTTTACAAGGTAATGTAAAAGCTGTCCACTTAGTGTATCATGTATTATGTTAGTGTGCTGAGTGGGATGTAAAAATAACATTAATTAGTATATGCTTGTCACATCAGGAAATATCTGAACCCTTGAATTAAAAGAGAATAATTGTAAAATAATCAAAACATTTGTCGTAAGCAAGTTGGGAAAAAATGTTCTATAGCTTGCTTACATGCTGTTGCCAAAAATACTACTCAGCTGTTCACATGACTTGATTCTATTTCCTGCTGATATTGTCTCTGTAATGTTAACTTTATTTGTTTGTAGGTTTGTTTTGAGGATGGCTCAGAAAGAAGTATTCCCCGTGATGAACTCTGGTTACAAGATGAAGATTTACCTAAAAGTGTTAGAATACGAATGGTAAGCTTTCCTTTAAGTTGTTGACTAACCTGAGTTCTTTGTTAAACTTTGTTACTAATATAATAGCATAAGTTTGGTTAGCCTCACCTTTTTGCATCTCTGAATGAACTCTACGGGTATTTAGACAATGGAAATTGTATTTAGTATCTTTCGTATGCAACAGTGACATCTGGTAGACAATGATCTATAAAATTTCATACTTCTTGGGAAATAGAAACAAAGAAATTGGTATATTAATAATATAAATTAATTTGATTCATGTGAAGTGATCTTGATTGTGTGAAACTTCAGTGATTCACTTACCTTTTTGCTTAGAGCATAAATTACAAAATAAATTTAAATGTTTTTGTATTTTCTTCTGAAATTGGTATTCAATGTTTATATTTTGATTGGTTTTTATTTTAGTCTCATGCATCTGAAAGCAAGTACGACTTCTTTGATAAGGGTCAGATCATCAAAACTGAGGTGAAAGGTCATACCATACGACAAAAGCAGAAAATATCTTACGCAGCTCTATTGAACAATATAAGTGTATCATGAACATTGAGATTTGTGTTTGAAATGTGTGATAAAAGACTATAGATTATTTACTGAATCTTTGTTGTTTGTCTTTTGTAAGTTAATTATGGTACAAACTGTACATAATTGTAGATATAGTAACATTATGACAGAAATTTATTTTTTGGAGACAATGAATTACTATAAATGGATGACTTTTTTGTTGTGTTGATGAATCAAGTGTTGGTTCTTAGGGGATACTGTGTATATTTTACTGTTATTTAATGTTATGTTTATATTTAAATGAACTAAACACTGATGATGTGGTACACTTTGTTTTTTTTATGGCAGCTTCTTATGTTATTTGTATAGTTATTGTTTTTACTGAATTCATTCAATTGTTCCTTTTATCCATTACCTGTTGTATATATACCAGTAGATAGATCAATGCTGGATTAATGCTACCCTAATTTATATACTTGCATATAATGAAACAAGACTGTGACGAAGGAATTTTCATTTGCACAAAATCATCGCACTGTGAATACATTTATTTTCGATCTTAACACAATACTATGGAAACAAATAAAGATGCTAGCATATTTTCTCTGACTTAATTAAACATCTTGTTTGACTTGATTTCATCTGGAGAAAATAATGGTTGCCTGGTTACTCTTTGACAATAATATTCATTCATGTTTGATTTATGAAATTATTATAGTGATGTGCAGATTCTTCAGTGATAATAGGTTTGTTTGATTTGAATGGATTTTCCTGTTGATGTTTTGAGAAGTTAATTTTCTGAGTTGTTGATTAAAAGTATTGATATTGTATTGTTTTTATTTATGAGATACATGCAATTGCGTGTTTTTAAACATTATTTTTATTATATTTTTGTTCATTTATTTTAATTAACAAAATATGGTATTCTAGGATTTCTTCATTATGGCTTATTCATTTTTATTATTGTATGCGGTTTACTTACCCTATTCAACAATCCTGTGATGGAAATTATGTATGTGCTTTATTTCTAGGCAGATTCTGTTGATCTATTGTTATATGATCATAGAAATTGAGATACAATTGAGTATGAAGTGTGTTGATCGCTTCATTACTAAGTTTATTATTACTGACTTTGCCTATGAATGAAATGCCTATGTAATAAGATATTTTCTAACAATATATGACAGGCTTTTCCCCTTTTATTCTATTATGCTGTCAATTTTGTTTTACGAGAATTTAACTTCGAAAAAAGGACATGGAGTGTTACTTTTAGTTAGGGTTAAAAATCTAAGTAAATGCTTTAATTACATTTATATAAGTAAATCAGCATTCCATTTTGGTTAACATTTAATGTGTTTTTTTCTTCTATTCTGAAAATTTCCGACATCTTTTGCTCACTTAGTTCCTAGATTAGGTTGCTATCTATATTATTCAACTTCCATTCTTAGAATATAATAATTTTTTATATATGTACCAGATTCATTGTATTTATTGGTTAAAGTGTTGGTCATTTCTACAGGGATTTCTTAGTCTTGGTGTAAACTGTTTTCTATGAATTTTTTGTATACATAGTTCCCACATCTACAATATTAACCTCCCTTGCCGGCCATCTTAGTTGGCAAATTTTTTATGCACTTAATAGAAAATATCAGAAGATTGGTTATTAAACAACTCTGTTTATAAAAGATGACTTAATCATGAAGTTGTTAAGGCCATAATCACACCAGGTTTCAGAAAATGTAGTTGTCATGAATATCCTATATTTAGAATTATCAAAACAAAAATGTAAGTATCTTTAATCAATGCTTGTTGAATTTGCCAACTAAGATGGCCACCAAGGGAGGTAAATATTGTAGATGTGGGAACTACGTATTGTTATTTTGTAAGAGATATTCTTTGTACTTCAATATTAGCCTACAAAAATGACTCCGTATATTACAATACTTCTACAAGAGATGGTAATTGTTGTTTTGAAATTTTGAATGAACATAACAGTCCAATATTAGTGCCAATCTGAGTATTTTTGGTAATAATCACACCATTTGGTAAATAAAGTGATTACATTGAAACATTGTATCTGATTTTGAAAGCAACAAGAATAAAATGTACTAATGGGAATGGATAAATACTAAAAAGATAATAATTGGTATGGATATATTACTCGGAATTTGATACTTTGTTCTACTTCCAAACAGTACAGTATTTCATTTATCTTTTCTCTCATTTCTTGTTAAATTTGTTATCATTCTGCTTTACAATCTTGTTAATCTTCAACTCATGTTTTATTTTCATAACTTTGTACAGATAATCATGTACACTTACGAGGCAAGATTATTAATTTTCATCCATTTGTTGTTCATCTTATTTCTGTGTGCTGTTCTGTATAAATAATTATGTAAGTTAATTCTGTGTTCCGTTGTCATTTCTTTTGTCTTCTGTCCGGAAAGGTATCAGTTAAGTTGTATCAGAATGTATATACTTAAGTTCACTTGTATTTGTGAGAAAACTGATGCTCCAATATCAAAGATACACTCCTTGTATAATTTCATAGTGACTCGCCTCCATGGTCTGGTGGTTTACTCATTCATTTTGTTGAAATATGGGTGAGTAAAATCTGTAAGTTACATTGTAAACGAGAGAGCAGTTTTACAGTAATGGTGTAAATATGTACATGACCTTAAGGATTTCGATCTCTTATGTGTAACCTCCATTTTGAAAAGAACTCAAATTTTATGAATTTTACTGATATATTATTGACATATTCATGAGGGTTATGGGTTCAAACCCCACTGGGACCATACTTTTTAGCTCACCAGAGCACGAATGTGCTCAGGGTGAGCTTTTGTGATCGCCCTGCGTCCGTCGTGCGTCGCTACATGGCGTCCATGTTTACTTAAAACAACATCTCCTCCTACACCGCTATGCCGATTGCAACCAAACTTTGCTGGAATGATCCTTAGGTGGTCCCCTTTCAAAGTTGTTCAAAAAATTAAATTTCATTAAAAACTGGCTGCTATGGCAACAAATAGAAAAAACTTAAAAAATCTTCTTGTCAAAAACTACAATGCCTAGAGCTTTGATATTTGGTGTGTAGCATAGTCTAGTGGACCTCTACCAAGTTTGTTCAAATTATTGCCCTAGGGTCAAAATTGGCCCCGCCCCGGGGGTCACTTGATTTATATAGACTTATATAGGAAAATTAAAAAAATCTTCTCCGAAACCGCAAGGCCTAGAGCTTAGATATTTTGTATGTGGCATTGTCTAGTGGACCTCTACCAAGTTTGTTCAAATTATGGTCCGGGGTCAAAATTGGCCCTGCCCTGGGGTTTATTCTATTTTATATAGGAAAATTTAAAAAATCTTCTCCGAAACCAGAAGGCCTAGAGCTAAGATATTTGGTATGTAGTATTGTCTAGTGGACCTCTACCAAGTTTGTTCAAATTATTGCCCTTGGGTCAAAATTGGCCCCGCCCCGGGGTCACTTGATTTATATAGACTTATATAGGAAAATTTAAAAAATCTCCGAAACCGCAAGGCCTAGAGCTTAGATATTTTGTATGTGGCATTGTCTAGTGGACCTCTTCCAAGTTTGTTCAAATTATGGCCCCGGGGTCAAAATTAGCCCTGCCCTGGGGTTTATTCTATTTTATATAGGAAAATTTAAAAAATCTTTTCCGAAACAACAAGGCCTAGAGCTAAGATATTTGGTATCTAGCCTTGTCTAATGGACCTCTTTTAAATCTGTTCATATAATGGCCATGGGATAAAAAACGGCCCAGATGGGTCACTTGATCTTACTTGGACTCGTATAGAAAACTTCAACAATGTTCATCTCCAAATGACCTTTTCTCCTGGTGAGCATTTATAGGGCCATCATGGCCCTCTTGTTATGAGATGAATTTACTTGTTATAAATTCTTCTCCTATAGCGATCACGCAGACCATGAATTTCAACACTGCACTGCTCTCTACAGTAGCTTTAGGATTGACTTCGTACTACATTTTTTCGGTCTTTTTCGTTACACAGACTCGCTAACAGAGCGATACTGCACGCAGTCCAAACACTCATTCACACAGTCAGTAAGCAAATATCATCAGTGCTGTAACTGTATCGATTTTCTATTTTTAGCGTTTAGTACCCAACCCTCTCAGACACTTCATATACGCACTCTATCGGACACTTCATTGGTCATTGTTGTTATACATACTAACTCGTTAACAGAGCGTTAAGTAGTGGGTATAAAATGCAGACGCCTTACGCAGACAATATAGAAATAGAGGAAGAACGCAGACAACAAAGAAACAGAAGGACATCGGAAAAAGCAGACTACAAAGATATAGAGGGATACCTATATAGCATACGATATACACTTAGTGGAGGAAAATTATGAAAGATTATTAGTATTATTGATAATGAAATTAATATTTTAGAAAAAAAGACTATGAAGAAATTATTTTGAAAAAAAAATAATTTGTTAAAAAATCGAATAATCGTTTATTTGTTTAACAAATGAAGTACATGTAATAGGCTATGAAAATATTTTTCACGCATTTTTTCCCGGAAAATCGAGGTTTCAATTTTAATAAAAAAAAAGTGTGACAGGTTTTGATTGTTTCTAATGAAAAAAAAGAACAAAACATCGAAAGATCATTTATTTGTTTATTAAAAATGAATAGATCATGACATTATTTTGAAAACATCGAAATGTAAATCTATGTTTTTTTATCATATAAATAAAAAGGATAATATTACCCCCCCCCCCCCCCCCCAATAGATTTAAGTAACATTTAATTAAGAAACATTTAATGCACAAATAATAATAAAGAAGCAGTGCAAACACTATCCATGATTAACTAAGCAGCATTAAATAATACTAATTTTTCTAACCTTAATACCTATTTATTGCCTCCAGTTATGAAGATTTATAAGACATAATAATATTTATGATAAGAGAAAAAACAAGCATTATAAATAGTACAAACAATACACAATTCATTCAATCGAAGCGCACACACGCAACCGCGCATGTGAACACCATCATACTCGTGAACACCCTCACTCACGTATGCACGTGAACAACCTCACACATGCGTACACCAGACCACCCCTATACGCATAGAAGCACGTGAAGACATAACAAAAAAAGTTACAGTTCATTTATGATACCACTTATTCAGTTTAGTGATTTCAAGAATAGAGCACAATTAGAGAATTGATAACTGGGGTATTCTTCAGATATTATTGCGTTTTGAAATTGCTTATCAACGCCACCAAGGAGATAGAATAGTAACGTTTGTCTGTTGCTTTTCTTTAGAAGCTCTCCTGCTCGGTTGCTACACATAAATGAAACACATTGAATAAATGAAGTCAGCCTTTCAAGACAATTATTGCCTTTACAATCAAACAGTTTATGTTGGATTTCATCAGTATAATTAACATTATGGCAGTTGGCATTGTTTTCACAGTTCAGTACTGGTTCAGGTAGAGGAATTTTACACAGAAGACGAGCTAGAAATTTCATTAATATGACAATGCCGGGTCTTTCTTAGGACACGCGCCATAAGTTTGATGTTGTCAGAACAGAATGCACGTAGTTATTATGTCAAAAAGTCAGCCTTACCACGCATTCGATCGGTCCACGCCTTTTCCTCGCTCACAAATATACTTTGTTTAATGAGTCTCTTCCACAGTGAATTCGCAGGAAAACGTCCTGACCGCGAGTAATCATCAAGACACGTATATAAACAGTTAAATGACAATTCAACCCCTAGACAATTCGACCCCTGCCGATTCAACTCCGAAGACAATTCGACCCCTGCAAATTCAACTCCGAAAGACAATTCAACCCTCATTTCGCGAAGACAATTCAACCCCTGTTTATTAATGTCACAATGTTAAATTAAACTAGTAACAGGTGTCATTTAATAAGATGTACATAATTAATCCAGCGTATATATATAGTTGATAACTCGTGTTAAAATGGAGAGTAGGGCGATGGCAGTTTATGTGCACTTAATTTCGTCTGGTTATTTCCTATTTTCTTCTTTTTAAAATATACGAGGGTTGTCCATTAAGTATGTAAACTGTTCTCATAACTCCGAAGTCCTTTAGGATAACTGAATGAAACTTCGCATAGACAAACTACTATTCATTTTCTATTTTGTCGTTTTGCAATTTTAAACGATGTTTCGCTTTGAAGTGCACATATTAATGTTTCCATGACAGCCAGTACTTAGCGCTATGCGGCGCACGAGTCATTTGTATAGTATGTGTTGATATAAAACGCTAAATAAAACAGTTTAAAATGGTGAATTGCGCTTAAAATTACGTCTGCCTTAGACCAGATGTCAAGACGTCATTTCTCGTAAAAAAACCACGGGAATGCTTTTTCTTTGAGCGAAAAATGACAAGTTTGGTGACGCCGTTACGAGACACAAACATAAACAAATATGACGTCGAAAGGAGACGTCAAGTTGGGTACAATTAACGATCCAGTTCTGTAAGGCCCTTGTGCAGGAATGGGACAATATTTCCCAATGGACCATCTTGACCTATTTGCTTTGATGAGAAAGAGGGGTGCTGTTCATGGGAGGACACACGAAGTATTAATTACTCGGATGAACAAACTGTCCCATGACTACAACTGACTTTGCATGTAATCGACCTTTTTTGTCAAATTTTCGACCGGGTTTCAATTCCAGCACACTAAGCGGAAAGGTGACAATGTGAGACAATGGATGTACCGTTCCTTGGACGTAGTAAAACTACGGTACGTCAGGTAACAAGAGCAAACACTAGTTTATTTGTTACTGATGAGTTTCGCATTTTCCCACGTCGTTTAAATTACACTATCATTACAAAAAGATTCATATCATAATGTATTCGTGTTATCTACCACACATGCTTTTTAGGCATAGGCCTATCTCATTTTATCATAGTTTTGATCTAAAACAATTGATATACAGAATTGCAAACATCGGCAATGCATTGATCATGATAATGAATGCCATCTTAGTGCGCTTCTATTGATCAAATATAACATCAAAAACAATGGATGTAATTGCTCTCCGTGTGGGGTTGTATTCCATTATTGTATTTTAGTATTTATCTCAGTTATATTGTATTATTTCTAAGTACATGCTTTTTACATGGGTTGATCCTAATCGAGATCAAAAAGGCATACAAGCGTGTGAAAATAAGTATCGACGGACGTGGAAAATTGTGTTTGCTTATACGTAATTACTTCTTTAATAAGATACATCACACTTATTAACGATCAAGTCATAGAAATGATATATAAATGAATTATTGCAGACATCTAGAAGATTTTACGGCATTTTCGTTCGTATGGTAAAAATGGTGACATTTATATAATTGCTACTATTGGAAACATTGTCCAGATATATAAATGAAATGTTTTAGATTTCATAAATGGATTAGGTGTACACCGAATAAGATGTAAACATTTTGTATCCAAGATTTTACCTCTTGGCACGATTTATTCGCGTGTTCGCATCTTGACTTTCAGTATTTTTCTACATTCAGTGTGTGTTTAAAACATAACTACATGATTCTTGTCGTGTAATTTATTCAATCTAGCGAGATGGACACTGATAATACGTAAGTAACAGTGAAGCAACAATTAAGTTATTATTTGTAATATATCACTATGTACATCATATGAACTTGAATTTAGCACACATTAAGGGATTGTTTATTTCCAGCCCTAGGACCTGCAAATAGTAAAAAAACTGTTATTGAATATACGGTCTTTTGGCTTTTTATTTCTCAACCATTTTCTATGTATCATATATCAAATTAAAGAAAATACTCTCTACTTCGAGGGAATGTAAAATATGATATACAATTACGTAATATATCTAGTCTGGGAATATGTTTTTGTACGATGTGAATATTGTCAAAACTTCAATAAAATTTGTCGCTTAATTTTATGTTCGAATTCCAATTACTTTCAACTTATTTTCATTTTTCTTACACCATATTGAAATTTTAAAGTTCTCAATTAACTGACCATTAAAGTTACGAAAATTGGCTCATGACATATCAAATATGACATATATTTTTTATTATTAAAAAGTGTTGTATTATTTTATAAAAAAACGTGTACTTTAATACAAATAAAATAGTAAAGAATAGTGGTGTTTTAATTATAATACCAAACAACGATTATATGCAATAAGAAGCATCATAGTGTACGTATATTTTCATAAACATATTATTACTATTCAGGTGAGCATTAAAATGATAGTGATTTGGATGATTTATAATGACTGGTGGCTAGTACTCTGTATTGCAAGTGTTTCTTAACTTTGTTGTTACTCAGATTCCTCAAATCCCCACAACAAGCTAACATTAGGCAATAGAAAAATAGTAAAACGCAGATGGACAAAAATAAGGTTTGCATAAATGGTCAATGCGTGCAGGAGCTGTATATTACGCGGAAGAGATTTTAAGTTAGTAAATTGCGTTGTAATTAGATATTTCATTTCTAGAGAAAAAAATGAGAATGCCTTGACGTACTCATGAGCTGATGATCAAATTTTTTATCAGTATTTGCCTATCATAGATATCGCAGTTAATGAATTATACGGCACTGGGAATTAATTAGTGTTTCCGTTTGTTATAATTCAGAAAATCCAAAAATAACGAATGGAGACGTGGATGGTTGATTGTAATGTCGGCGTTTTCTATTGCATTCATTACTGATGGACTGATATTTTCATTTGGTATAATGCTTGTAGAGATCGTAGACTACTTTGGTGAGGGACGAGCAGTTACGGGGGCGATGGTGTCTGTTATGTTAGCTATTAAACACGTGATAGGTAATATGCATAAATTATATTTTGTACGACCATCCAGCATTTTTATTTGGCAAGTGCATATTTGGTATTGAAATACCATCGGGTAACCATGAATTATTTTAATTGACCCTTATATCTAGAAGATAATGTTTTTCTCCCTTTCAAAACACTGAAGGACAATGAAAAGTGTGCTTTTAAGCTGAATGGTGAAGTTTGGAAATGGACATTGAACGGTCAACTATCATGTTTTGAATCAATTAAGATATGCCGATCAGTTTATGCTTAAACTGGTTTATCGACAGTATAACCATTATTGTAGGACCGACAGCAGGTACCCTAGCAGAGAAGTTTGGAAATCACACCATTGTAATATCGGGCGCACTTCTAAGTACCGCTGGCTTTATTTTGAGTTCATTTGCCACCAATATTTACCATTTGTGGATAACATATGGTTTGTTAGGAGGTAAGTTATAATGCGGACCTATTATACTTGCTTGTTTGGTTATGGTATTAGAAATCAATAGCCGACTGCGCTGTTATTTCTAATCTCACTCAGTGCTAGACAACTTTCACATATGAGGAAGATTTCCTTCTAGATCGTTGGTTTTACCCAGGTGTATGCTTGGGGTCTTCATCCAACGTTAAAGATGGAAAGGTGTCAAAGTACCCTGTCTGTTGGTGCGACTATAAACACCAATGAAAAAATAAAGCCAAACAAGATGTGTTTTGAAAAGCAATGTCCCCCTCTGGGTGACCTTGATCTTTGACATACCGAACATAATAACTCAGGTCCTGTAGAGGTTGTTATGGGGAACCGACATACTTATGAAGTTTGATGACTGTATATAGTTGGAAGCCTTTTGATATAATTAAGGTAAGGTACAAAAGACAGACCAAAACAATATACCCGATCCATCCATACGGGGGCATTAAAAGTTTTACTTCAATAAAAGTGTTGACTTACATTTATCGAAATATGTATGCTCTGTTTATCATAATTGTAATCAAATACTTAGTTCGCATTGTGTCGGCACCAAACATGATCTGTATCACTACTGATCTGATGGTTAGTCGAATTAAGATCTATTTATTATACAGGATTAGGATTTGGTTTGATGGCCGTGCCACCCCATGTTTGTGTATTACAACATTTTGATAAACATCGTACATTGGCCAATGGTATAACCGTATGTGGATCAGGTAATTCAATGTTTGTAAAGTTAGCAAATAATGATTATATAACGCGACTGGTTAGTAAAGGATCATACATGAACCAGAATGTTCATCATCTAATGGATTATCAAACGAGTTGTCTTCAAACGTTGTCGAGATCTAGTCGATGAAGGACGACGAGTTTGATAAACTAAATACAAATGTAGATAAAACAATCTAAAATACATAAAGTTATGCCTGTTACAGAAATAATCGTATGTACTTTATATTCACGGTAAACAATACTATATCAAAAATCGCTTAGCTACAAGAGTTTACCGTGTTTTCTTTTCTAGGTTCTGGAACAGTTGCTTTCAATTACTTGTCAAGATTGTTATTTGATGAATACGGCTGGGGAGGAACATTTTTACTGGAAGCAGGATTTGTATCACACGGCGTCATATTTGGGCTCCTGTTGTCTGGTCTGACAAATAAAGATTGTGCATCAAACGTGACCAGTCTGAGGTACGTCATTCTTATCCTCTGTATTTAAAATTGAATTACTGAAAGATATGAAATATTTGATGTTTCTATTGTCCACATTAGTTATATCTCTCGCATTTATTATTCCGTTTACATTTGTACCGGATCAAGTTAAACAAATAGGGATTGACAAGACGAAGGCAGCCATACTGACCTCATCAATAGGTGAATATTTGACTGAACATTTTACTAATAGTGCAATATTAATTGTTATAATAAGTTATTTCTTATAAATGTATTCTATAATGTTGTATGCAGCAGACATTTAAATGTTGTTGTTGTTTTTTAAATCTTTTTGTGTAAGCCAATTTTCTCCTAAAGGTTATGAGCTATAACCGGGACATTGCCAAACAGAATTGGGCGTATGAATACATTTTCTTTAGAAATGTTACCAATTACAGCCTTACAGTTAGGTTCTGATCCTTTAAACTGACTGTAATGAAATGATTTTAACTACTGCAAGAACATTCCAAATGGTACAGAATGCCACAGTGTAATCTGTTGATTTTAGCCCTTTCTGTTGATCGATGCGCTCGGTTTGCATGGCCATTAATGTTTTACACATGTATATGTAGATATTGTATAAACATATTCTAGGTTAAAGTGTGTTGTGGAATGGAGCTATGTGTATTACTAGAAAGTCAGAAAGTCAGCAATATAAGCAGTAAAGTTCTGAACTGCGGATAGTACAAATAGTTATTGCTTCTAAAGATACTGATGTCAACTTCATACAAACGCATGATATGACCCTTCGTTTAAGAAAGATGGCAAACATTCTCATATGTAGGATACGAAATGCTGATTGTTTTAATGTATTGTTCCAGGAATAACAAACATCGTCAGTCGTGTGATTGTAGGTTTTGCTGGTGACATAATTTGTCTCAGTAGATTCATTCAGCTAGAAGCTATAATATTGCTAATAGGAGTGCTAACAGGGTTATCACCACTCATGGACACATTTGAAACTAAATAAGTATATATATACCTGTCTGTTTGGATTTCTTGTAGGTAAGCTAATATACATGGAGTTATTTTAATGTTCGTATCATATGATTTATCATCTCTCTGTTTTGTTGACAAGTAGCCGATTATTACTTTTATTTGCTACCTGCTGCACCGAGGCCGCAGGTATAATAGAATGTGTTTAGTGATTTGCCTTTGTGCAATCGGTCTGACTTTTGTTCATATTCAAGTTTATATCACCATTCTGTAAGAATGTCGAGAACCAGACTAATGCAAGTAGTGTATGGCGGTACCCTGGGACCATTTGCACCCATTTTGGTCCCCAAAGTAAACAAAATTGTGACAAATTAGGACAAATTGGAAATCAATGTTGTACCCCAAAATAGTATGAATTGAATTTTAGGAATGTTCTGGGACCATTGTTTTGTGTGTGTGTGTGTGTGTGTGTGTGTGTGTATAGACTAAGACAATGAGAGAATTTTCTTTCGAAAAGACATGATGGTCCTGAAAAGGGCCGTTGGTGGTCCTGAAAAGGACCGTTGATAGTTTTTTAAACTTTTAAACTATGCTGACTGATCTGGTTGGGTACATAGTTCACATTTGCAGTCTGGTGGGGGATAGCAGAGCCTGCATGTTAGATCCCCACAGGACCATTCCTGTTCTGGTGGTTGTTCCGTGTACTCAACTTGAGCGGTAGAGCGCCAATGCTCTTCTTGTTGTTCCCGTTGTCTATTTGCCGTTCGTTCCCGAGCATCTCGCTGCCTTTCTCTGACTTGATCTCGAAATTGATATTGAGATAATTCTTCTCTATGATGAAATCGATTGGTTTCAATGGTATTCAAAGTCTCACCAATGAATTGAAGATCACGTTCCCTTTTTCTAACAATGCTAGCCGCTAAGCGACTGATTGAACGCCATACCCTGCTCTGTTTTTCAGTCAGTTGTTTTGCTGTTTTGAGTTCATTGAATAAAGCCTCCATCTTGAGCGTTTGAGTTCTCAGAATGAAATGAGGTATTGTAAGTATTGTATGGCCCACTCTCGTGGTTGGATGACGTCATATTGCTTGGATGACGTCACCCTAGGGTTGGATGGCGTCACGCGCCGATGCATGTGCGGAGCTTGATTTTTATGTCACGCTTATATTCGGTTCCTTTTTTGGTGTGGGTAACCGAAAACGTAGATTTCTACTCTGAGGAAATGTCTGTAGAGAGAATAAAATAACACGTCTGACTTCTATGAAAGTTTATAGTAAATGCCAAGATATATACATGTATGATAACAAAAGCAAAATGAAAACAACATGAACAGTAATGAAATAATGATATAGAAAGAACAACATGAATACAATAATTTACAAAAATGTCTTTTACATAAATGGTATACCTGTAGAGAGAATAAAATAACACGTCTGACTTCTATGAAAGTTTATAGTAAATGCGAGTTGAAAAAGGTGCGCATGCGTGTTGTGGATGTTCTGAAATAAATTAAAGATTAGTAAATTATTGTGATGAAATGGAGTATTAAATGAAAGTAAATGAATGATTTAATGATAAATGATGAGATAGACGGAGAAAGTGAAAAAAATATAAATAAACAACCGGATGTACATATGTACAAAGTACGGTGGACCATTATGGCCACCTACAATACTTGACTCTGCGACATTCTCCCCCCCTATGGGAAATGTCGTCCCGACATTTCAGAACCAGATATCGTGCCTATTACATATACAAGGTAAAATAAAGTTAAACTATTTTACCAATAACACAGTAAACCAAAATGTACCTAAAGTCAACAATAACAACAAGGTATAACTACTCTGATAGCACAAACAATATCTCAACCTACTACAAACTACACACACCATTTAGAATAAAACTACATGTAATAAGCTATAAGTGTACAAGAATTTACTTCAAGCTACACAAGGCCATTTAAAAAATAAAACTACATGTAATAAGCTATAAGTGTACAAGAATTTACTTCAAATTACACAAAGCCACATCCAACATCACAACCTCATTAAGAAGAAATGCATACAAGTATTAACGTATGAGCAAGCTGCAGTCCTACTCACACAAAGAGAATATAACTATTAAGTATATATTCAAAAATATAGGAATCAACATGTGTTCATAAATCATATGATTTAAGGACACAGTATGATTTAACAACAATCATACAGGTTGAAATTGTATACAATTTACAACCTACAACATTGATATAAGCAATTAAGCTTTATAACATCCCACAATGGGTAAAACAAAGGGTTATGTCAAGCTATTAAGCATTGTCACATACTACTTTACAAATGGCATTAAGTCTGTAAAGGAAACAATGTAAATACACTTGTACAATGAATAAATAATAAATGACAGTTATGTCATACATTACACATGAATCTGAAACCTATTAAGGATCCATACATAACAAGAATTCATTACAGTTTGGCTGCTAAGCAGTTTATTTATTTCACAGTTAAAAACTCAAAATGAAATCTTCATTATTAACAATGAAAAAGGTACATCTACTTTCTGACCCAGGCAGTAGCATTTAACCATTTAGGTTCATTTCTACTACGTGCTGGTCTCTTACGCGTGATGACGCTAGGTGGGTTGGGTCTTCTTGCTGGAATCACATATGGGGTATTGTCAGTAAAATTAGAACTAGCCTCTTTAGCATTCTCCAATCTACGTTTAGTATTAATTTGGATCGGTAGACCCATGAATGGCAATAATAAATTGCGGTGTACAGTTCTCACCTTACCTCTGCCATGTTCTAGTTTGACTTGGAAAACTGGAATATCAGGGTTGGGTTGATCGGTTACTACATAGACCTCCTTGTCCCACTTGTCAGCTAATTTGTTGCGACCCTTAAGTCCTACCTTTCGGACAAGGACCCTATCACCAGGTTCTACTTTGGCCTCCCTGACACGCAAGTCATATCTCCTCTTATGACGATTTGATTGTCGCTTGCTTTCATTACTTGCCACTTTGTAAGCAAAGTCAAGTCTTTTCCTTAGATTGGCCACATAATTGGACCTATCTTTCGACTTAAGAGCCATATCGGGTTCAATACCTAGAAAGGCATCAATTGCCAATCTAGGATGTCTCCCAAACATAAGGAAATGTGGAGTTAACCCAGTACTCTCATGACGAGTTGCATTATACGCATGCACTACAGCAGGAACATGAGCTTTCCAGTTAGTTTTCTTCTCCTCCTCTAAGGTGCCAAGCATATTTAACAAGGTTTGGTTAAACCGCTCTGGCATACCATTCCCCTGTGGATGATAAGGAGTGGTTCTCGACTTACTAATGTCAGCTATCTGGCAAAGCTCTTTGATGACTGCACTTTCAAAGTTCCTGCCCTGGTCACTATGCAAACGACTAGGAAAACCATAATGACAAATAAATTGTTCAAATAGAACCTTGGCTGTAGTATGGGCAGTTTCATTACGTGTCGGGATTGCCTGCGCATAATGAGTAAAATGGTCAGTAATGACCAGTACATGTTCATATCCTCCAGATGACATCTCAATAGAAAGGAAATCCATACAAACCAGCTCCATAGGGTAGGTTGATGTAACTGATACTAATTTCGATGCTGGTCTTGATGGAGTCTTTCTACAGATGCATCTGGGGCAATTTCTTACTCTTTGCTCAACAAAGCTGTCCATATTAGGCCAATAAAACCTGGATTTTATCAAGGAGGTCGTCCTATCTCGACCCTGATGTCCAGCTTCATCATGCAGTCCTGAAAAAATAACATCATGATAAATGCTTGGTACAACAAGTTGGAAAACAGAATGGCCTCCAATCAAGGCTTTACGGTACAAAATATCATCTGTTAAAATAAAATTAGACCATTCCCTCAAGTATTGGCTCACTGGCCCAGACTCCAATGACCTCTGGCGATTAGTCAACTTATAACCCCTTTTTACAATTTCTAACACCCTAGCGATAACAGGATCTACAGACTGTTCAGTTTTCCAGTCAATTTCACTTAACTGAGAACTGTTATAATCAACTGAGACAGATTGCACAGTTTCTTTATTGACACTTACGCATTCAACAACAGGGGCTTCTTCCACACTAACAGTTTGAGCTAGGAAAAGGGCTTTAACTGCTTCGGGAAATACGATACCTTTGCCAGGATCAGAAACGGGCAGACGAGAGAGGTTATCAGCATCTATATTTGTTTTGCCGGAGCGATAACGAATGGTGAAATTATACGAGGACAAGGCAGCTAGCCATCGATGGGACATTGCATCAAGTTTAGCTGTCGTGAAGGCATATGTTAACGGATTGTTATCAGTGCGTACAACAAATTGATTACCATAAAGATAGTCGTGAAACTTGTCTACGACTGCCCACCGAAGAGCCAAAAACTCAAGTTTATGAGCTGGGTAATTACGCTCGGCTGAACGTAAACCCCTACTAGCATAAGCCACTACCCTCTCCACTCCATCCTGTTCTTGATACAAAACGGCCCCAAGGCCTACACCACTTGCATCAGTATTGAGAATGAAGGGCTTATTGAAATTTGCATAGGCAAGAATTGGAGCAGTAGTCAGTTTATCAATCAAGGTATCAAAAGCTTTCTGGTGATTACTTGACCAAATAATAGATTTCATGTCTTTGACCCGGCCTTTCTTGGTAGGATGGCCCACAAGAATGTCATTTAGTGGTTTTGCTAAACTGGCAAACCCTTTCACGTACCTCCTATAATATCCAGCAAACCCTAGAAAACGGCGGACATCTTTAACAGTAGAGGGTTGGGGCCATTCTTTCAAAACCTTGATCTTTTCAGGATCAGTTTCTACACCCCGTTCACTGACAACATGACCTAAATAGGTAACTGAAGTTTGAAAGAACTCGCATTTGGAGCCTTTCAATTTCAAACCACTCTGCTCAAGACGTTGAAAAACGGCTTCAAGTCTTTGCAAATGAAGGTCAATACTATCAGAAAAAATAATAATATCGTCTAAATAAATTAGACATTCTTTCAGGTTTAACTCTCCTAAACAACGTTCCATGAGCCTTTGAAAAGTAGCCGGTGCATTAGTCAGACCAAAGGCCATTCTATTGCATTCATAAAAACCTAAAGGACCTACTGAAAATGCGGTTTTGTGCTTATCAGTCTCTTTCATGGCAACCTGCCAATACCCAGATCTGAGGTCTAACTTAGAAAAATATTTGGAGCCTGAGAGTGAGTCAATAGTCTCATCAATCCTAGGAAGTGCATAGGCGTCTTTTACAGTTTTATTGTTAAGACGACGAAAGTCTATGCAAAAACGCAATGAGTTATCTTTCTTCCTTACAAGGACTATATTGGAAGAAAATGGACTATGGGATTCACGGATCGCCCCGGCCTCCAACATTTCCTTCAAATGTTCCCTCACTTCTGTAAACATACCCGGGGGAATCCTTCTATGGGGCTCCTTAAATGGGGTAGGGTCATCTAAATGAATTTCATGTTCTACAATATTAGTACAACCAAGGTCAGTAATACCAGTGGAAAATATATGCTTCCATCTACTAATAACATCAACAGCCTTTTCATGTTGGACTGAGGAAAGGCCATCAGTGGGTATATTTATATCTAACTCTTTAAGGGATTTAGAACTATTAATAGATTTAGAACTAGTTCCTTCAGAAGGGTCTATCTCACGAATTACTTCTACACCCTGTAATGTACAAAGGGTCGATTTTGGATAGATAGTAACTGGCCGTGCAGACATATTACAAACTCGGACTGGAATTTTAGAAAATGTGTGACCAGGTTGGACTTTTACCACCCTCGGACATACATTGATATGATGGGAATGTTCATCAGTCTCAGTCACACCTACAGTCATATCACCAACATGTCTTACCCTACCAGTAACAGTTCTGGTTTCAAAAGCAGCTAACTTATATGGTTTTCTAGTAAACGCTTTCACAGGTACTACCTGTGAACAAGTCAACAAATCAACAGCATTTTTCCATACATTTGCTACTTCACTCAAATTGCATGACTTAAAATGATTCAATACATTAGTACCAACTATAACAGGCACATTTTTGGAATCCTGGTTGTCTGACACAATTAGTACTGGAACAGATACGGGATCAATTTTGCAAGAGGGTACAGCAACCTCTAAAACTGCATACCCAGTATATGGTACTTTAGAGCCATTTGCACAAGTAATGTCTAAACTAAAATCTGTAAGACTCAACAATTTAGGCAAAGGATTAAAGGAATTATAAAATGACTCACTAACAGTAGTGATCATAGATCCTGTGTCAATTAAAGCATTACACAATTTTCCCTGTAATAAAACAGTTGTAACATTAGAATTTCCAACAAGTGGAAGATTGTTGGGACATTGTTCGAACCCCTGACCTCTATTTGTCCCTTCAGTAGAAGTCACTGCTAGTTTAAAGCCTTATTGAAACTATTTTTAGGGTTATTACCTTGATTCCTGTGTCTTTTTAGCTCCACAAGATCACTTTCCATTCTCTCCATCCGCGTGTTCATCGCCACCAACTGTCCAGTAAGTGTCTCTAATTGCTGTTGTAGCTTACCATCATCAACATTTAACTTTTGACAATTTACAGGTTTGGAATTTGAATTAGACAAGGTATTGGACTTAGGGCCGACAGAGGATAAGTCCTCCTCTATCTTCCTCAATTCCATCCTCAATAAATTAAAATATCTAATACTTTCAAACTTATACCTAGAGGCATTCTTCAATTCCCCATCCCTTAAGCCAGACCACAGCCTATTTCTTAGCATCTCGTCTTTGGCTAACGGATCTAAGTCAAGGTTACTATTACATAGCAATTGTTCTAGCCGCATACTGTAAGACGCAACTGACTCATTTGGCTCCTGCCTCGCACTATAGAACTGTTCTTTTACCCGTTCAGAAGAAGCAACAGTTCCATATATGCCCTCAAGTCCCTGCTTTATATCGTGAACCGAGGCAGACTCCCCTAAATGCAACAATACGGACCTTGCCTTACCTTTAAGACTGTTCCTGATCGCCTCTAAAATAATATGGTGATCATATAAGCCACCTCTAATTAAACAATTGAGATCGTACTTCCACACCTGAAAATCACACTCATTCGGTCTATTTTCCCCAGAGAAAAATGGGAGTTTCGGTAATCTGGCATGGGTAGCTCCATATTGGTAATAACTACCACTGGAGTGTTCTAACAGGGAAGATGTTCGAATGGCAGGGGGTGGAGGTCGTGCAGGCGGTACATCTTCATGTACACGACTACTGTAATTATCTCTCTCTGATATATTGGGAAGATGTCCAGTACGGGGTTGGCTATGTATAGGGGCAGGTGTACTACAAGAAGGCGTGACATGATACTGTCCAGACTCTTTCAGGATTCTGAGAGCATCATCAATTTCTGCCTGTTTTACCCCAGGTAATACAAAAGTAGTTTCATTCATTGTACTTTTACAAGTTAGTAAGGTTAATATTAATTTGGGTATTTACTAAACACCAACTTAATTTCAATAACAGATGAATCTCTGACACAACCAGTGGAAGAGAATATGACACCACCAAAATAAAGTAGACTATAATTAAAATGTCCACATTTACTATTACAAATGCCTAGGCTTAAAATGTGAAATTTAAATCACTTAGTAAGTAGGACAAAACTTACAACATTAAGGTCTCTTAAGCTGAAGTATACAACACAGTACAAATATTCAATGAGTAAAGTTCAAGAACTAGTGTACAGGTAAGTATTACACAATAGAGCAGTATAAACTATCAATAGTAAAATTCAAGGACTAGTGTATAGGTAAGTATTACACATTAGGTCAGTATAAACTATCAATAGTAAAGTTCAATTACCAGTGTAGTGATAAATACAACGCAATAGGGCAGTATAAACTATCAACGGTAAATTACAATTACCAGAATAGTGATAAATACAACACAATAGGGCAGTATAAATCATCAACGGTAAATTACAATTACCAGAATAGTGATAAATACAACACAATAGGGCAGTATAAATCATCAACGGTAAATTACAATTACCAGTGTAGTGATAAATACAACACAATAGGATCTTAATTTCTAACAAATATACAATCACCTTGCAGTGACAATTCACAGACAATACTATCCAATCAGGAAGTGAATGTTTCACTGTTTTATTACTTTAATTAGCTATGAGTTTCTTAAACTCAAAACTAAAACTGTATAATTATGTTATAAATAGACAATACTTGTATGCATAACCACCCAACCAGGTTGTGACTAAAGAAAGTTAAACAACAAGACACACTCCTAAGCATCAGCAACTACAATGCTACAAATACTAAATACTACATCTGAAATGGTAATTGCTAAAATGAAGCAGAATTCACCTCATACAATGGACATAAGTGGTTCTCCAGGGTCCTATTACAAACAGACCAGTTGAGAAAATCTCATGTTATAAATATTTGGGAAAAATAAGAGTTAATAATGATCAACGATATGTTAAGATGTATATGAATGATAAACAATGTTAATAATACATGCTCACCAAACACCTAATAACAAGTTATCAACAACACCCTTGTACCATGTGCTTGTGAAGTGTCCATATCTCATCAAAAATTACTTCAATAGTCTGAAAAATAATTTAAAAAGAGGATAATGATAATGAACAATTTATCAATTCATACATAATAATACATTATACAAACTTAACATAAAACTCTTTTTTTTTTTTTTTTTTTTTTTTTTTTTTTTTCAGTACACTATTTTCAACCTGAATACACTAAATAACATCATGTAACTAACATGTACTTCAATGTATGTCCTAGTGAAATTCAACAAAAGCTGTCACATAATTAAATAAACCACTGTCAATAATACACAAAACTAAAATTTGGCACTGATGCCACTGTACGACACAGACACGCTACTCCTGTCCACCTGAATGCACTGGTCAAGCACCTCATGTACTTCACACACTCTATATGAAAAATATGTGTTTAAACTAAATATCACATTATAAATGATACTCCACCAACGTCCCAATCAATAAACAAATACTTCCTTCTTGTTGCCACACTGAGTTATTCTTCCGGTACCGGTACCTTTATTTTCCAAACTACCATACCCCACCTATCGTCATCAAAATTCCTCGAACCACGTGTAATATTCTTCTTTTCTGTTTCTTTCCTCAAATCACACTGGCCACCATTGTCACGCTTATATTCGGTTCCTTTTTTGGTGTGGGTAACCGAAAACGTAGATTTCTACTCTGAGGAAATGTCTGTAGAGAGAATAAAATAACACGTCTGACTTCTATGAAAGTTTATAGTAAATGCCAAGATATATACATGTATGATAACAAAAGCAAAATGAAAACAACATGAACAGTAATGAAATAATGATATAGAAAGAACAACATGAATACAATAATTTACAAAAATGTCTTTTACATAAATGGTATACCTGTAGAGAGAATAAAATAACACGTCTGACTTCTATGAAAGTTTATAGTAAATGCGAGTTGAAAAAGGTGCGCATGCGTGTTGTGGATGTTCTGAAATAAATTAAAGATTAGTAAATTATTGTGATGAAATGGAGTATTAAATGAAAGTAAATGAATGATTTAATGATAAATGATGAGATAGACGGAGAAAGTGAAAAAAATATAAATAAACAACCGGATGTACATATGTACAAAGTACGGTGGACCATTATGGCCACCTACAATACTTGACTCTGCGACATTTATGAACTTAGAAAAAAGACAACAGACACCTAGTTTCAGTTTTTCTAAACTTTTATTTTTGTAACAAGAAACAGTAACAAGAAACTACATGAAACATTTTATGAAACAGTGTTTACATTTAATGATCACCATAAAGAGTTGTATTTCTATGTATGATACTATGATACAAACGTCTGTGACCTTCTGGTCTAGAGTTACGTTGAGCAAAACACTTTTGTCCACATTTATTCACATATTGAGCATGCATGTAATAAGTACCATAATATTGTTGAAACCAATGCGTCACATAAGTGTCATTTTTTCCATACATGTCCGGTTTGAATCGGGTTAACAGTATCTGGTTCAAGTCACATTCACGTGAGATAAAATCCAAAGCGAATAGACAATACACACCACACACCGGTAACATATCGCCTTGTATTCTCATGGCATTCCACAGATAAGTTTTGTTGGCATGTTTTTTTCACAAAGGATAGAATCTCTTCGAAAGGTGGTAATCCGTAGGAATCAAAGTACACTGCTTTATTGTCTTTTAAATAAAGAGCCACCCAGTGTTCTCCAGGTTGATTCCCGTTATGGGTATTCACAATATAGGCTTTCACGTCATGCGGTTTCTCTGAAGGTAATTGATCTTTAGCACAAACACGTGCACGTAGTGGTTTTAATAACGGTGAATGATCTAATAGGTATTGTAGTTCATTCGTCTCCATAATGCCAATTTCTGTTGACACGTTCAGCCCAAACACTGATCCACTGATCAATGAACTGATTCTGAGTGAGTTCTTCTTTAAATTGAATCCATAATCGACACGCGTCTCCTTTTTCACTATCGGTCAAGGTCACTAATTCAGGATACCACTTTTCCATGACCTTGAACACGTCCAAACGTTGAATCGCTTTTTGAATGTAAAGTTCTGTCCACTCTTCCGTATTCGTGTATAAGCAGAGTACATGTTGTACTTGACTAGGATGATTCACTCGACAACCATAACAGTCTTTATGCACTTGATTATAAATTAAAGATTGGAGTGCTTCTGTGACGTGATGATTCAAGCACTCTTGTAAAAAGTCCGTCTTTGAACTTGTACAACAAGGATACGCCAATAACTTCATTTCGTAATCTTGTCCTTTTTCCAGGTGTTCAATATCCATGTCTTCCATCTTAATAATCTAATAATCTAGAAGTACTTCTCTGAATTGATTGATTTCAATTTGATTGTCGTATTCCGCAAATACAATCACGTTGATGGCTTGTGCAAGTGCTGTTCCAAAGTGAAATTCCAATCTCAGATTGCCCGTTTTTATAGGATGGAGTTGACCTTCCTCGCAACCTTGATCTGCTGTCAAGTCCAACCCCCAGAGTGTGTATCCGTTCCGATAATCATTCATGCTCAATCCAAATGAACGATTGAGACCAAGAGCTCCTGTCGCTTGATAGAGTGACATGTAGGATCTTAGAACTTCTCCCGTTTCAAAATTGGGTTGAAACGCTTTGTTATGAATACTTTTTCCGTCAATGCTGACTTCTAGATGATTCAGTGTAAAATGACGGAACTCAAAGGGGTTGGTAGCCATGTCTCCATTCATGTCTCCATTTCTTACCATACCGATGATAAGACGTTTTGGCAATTGACCTTGAAATAAATGATCTTCAATCTTGGATCGTTGACCGTTAGGAATCGTAAATGTTTTTACTTCAGTTCGTCGGATGGGGATTTTCATGTTATGTTGAGCAATCTGTTGATTGAGTTGATTGGCTACCACTGGCAGTAAATCTACTGTTCTTACATTAAATCCTGCTTCTAGAAACTTGATTTTAGCCGGTGAAGTACTCATGAGACAGAATTGAGGTGACGCTTTGTTTAGTCTTAAGCGTATTTCCATACCATTGGGTAAATATTTATCTTGCATCATCAGATCCAAATGAAGCCGTCCACATAGTTCCACCACACAACTTTGATGGACACGAGCACGTCTCTTACCATAGCCCTTGTTATTCCCGTCATGTACTTTTTCGAGCATATGACCAGCGGTGTCTTCAGCCCATAACTCTAGCGCCTGAAGCTGAGTGTCTTTACAGCTTGAGGTGAAGGAGAGTAAATTTTCTATGTATGCCCGATAGCCATACGTGTCCGCATTGCTGGTGATCAGTTTATTATTCAGATACACATCAATGCTTGAGAACATGCTGTGAAAGAAATTGTTGACGGTAGCAATTTCACTGTCGGCCGCTAGGTCTGTACCATCTGACTGTATAATTTTGAGTTTTAGGTACAGGTAAGATTGATTCAGATCTGTCCATTTTTCTGTCTGTGCAGGAATCACAAATTCAATCGGAGCATTATTGTCCAGGGCAGAAATGGGATAATGCTCAGTCCATTGACCTTCTTGCATGGCTGTCATGGTAGGTGGCACAACAGACACATCCAACTCTGTCTTACTACATTCACAGGAACCGTGTTGCATCATGATTAATCGAAAATATCAAGAGGTCTGGCCTGCTTAACTCGGCGATGATGAAGTTTCGAATGAGGTCTTTTCTTGACTGGTTTGCTCTTTATACGTCTTTTAGGGCTGGCCACGGCACGTAGTAAGGATTCACCCACATCTTTTAATACAGAGGCTCCACGTTTTCGTATTACTTGTTTAACGTTTGATCCTGTCAAGATATCTTTCATAGCGGCTTTTCCTTGCTGGAGTCCTTCTTTTTTCAAGGTGTGAACTCCAGATTTCACAAATGGATTTAATAAAGGCATAATTCTTTTCATGGCTTTCTTAAACATGGATCCAAGTCCGTGTCCATATTGTCGAGGTTGACCTTGGTAAGTAGGTATCATTGTCTTTGACGTAGGTGTAGTTTCACCATAGACTTCCCATGAATAAACTGAATAGACTGGCCAGTGTCACCCCTTATATGGATAGTGATGGTGTCAAAGTCGGCTTTAGCCAGTGGTACATAGTGTAAATTCAAGAACTCGAAATGAATATGAGGGTTAGTTCCTGCTTTCGTTCTCGGATCAAATGGAGCTACACGTAAGATGGGGGCTTCTATGTTTCCCAAATAGGTATAAGACGCAAGGTCGGAATAAACAAACAAATGATTATGACCCATGTTAATATCTACGCCATGAGGAAACGGATCTGGAGTGTCTTTAAAAAAGATGGTAGAAGAACTATCAGGGGCTCCACCCAGTTTAATAAACATGTGAGGATGAAACTGAATGCCTAGTTGATCCGAACTGTCCAGTTTTGCGCGTTTACTTTGTCCTGAAAAACCCATGGTAAATCGAAGGCCTTTCTGTTTAAATATTTTACCTAATTGATCTTTCACGGTAAAGTCAATCGTCTCGATCAAATGTTGGGGTGTGACATAAGTTCCTACAGGAATACAAAGTCGTACACCTTTTTCTTCTTTATTGGGGAGAGTACAATAGGTCTCAAAGTTTTCTAAGGCCTTACCCAGGACAGGATCATGTGTGACAATGTAGAAATGTCGCTCTTCTTCAGTGACATTAATGACCTGACTAGGAACAATCATTTCCACTAAGGCAATTTCCCAATCTTGTTTATTGAGATGGATGGGTTTTGTCAGTTTGGTACGAAAACAACATTGCGTATTGTCTTGGAATAAATCCATAGAGCTATCACTCATGAGTGTGATGTAAAACGAACTCATGTTGATTTAGGTTTATTGAATTTCAAGGAGGGATTCGGTAGAATATAACCTAGAGAACTACTTAAAAGCAGAAGCCACAATTCTCGATCGGGTCGTTGAAAACACAAATTAAATAGCGATACGGTAATAATAATAAATACCACTACAATTTGTGATAAAAAAGTGACCTTATTTTTGGGTTCACACAATTTGGTTTGCTCTGAGGCAGTCACTACCACACTGGCCGTATCAGCTTGAGACATGATGTATTTATTAACAAACTTCAAACGAGATGGGATTCGGGAATCCAACTGTCAAATTTCGAAGGATAACCTTTCCAATGTACTTTAATTTCTCGTCTTCCGTCTACCTTACTCTGGCGATGTGCGAGCACTGATTCAATTTCATAGATAGCATCATCTTTTATAACCTGTACTTCAGAGAAATAAAACGAACCCAAAATGGGTTCTCCGTCTAAATCAGTCAATTTCACAGTAGCAGGAGAGGTCTTTTTGACTTGGATCACTTTAAACAGTTCAGTGGTCCAGTTGGGTAGATAACCTTTATCAAATGTACGTTTTGTTTTATTGATACGAACAATATCTCCCACATGAAGGGTCGTCGACGCTTTTTTTCTTGATTTTCCATACAAGGTCAAGGCCACTTGAGATTCGTTATTCTCATTTACGGATACGGGTGCCATTTGTATACTACGATGAACACGATGATTATAGGCATGCACGAGATCAGACAATACCTGAATATACCTTCGTGTTTTATGATGCGTAAAGTATTTCCACATGCGTGATTTTAAGGTCCGTTGAAAACGTTCCACTATACTAGCCTTAGTTTCTGGGTTTTCAGTCGTAAAATAATGAATCCCTACTTTGTCTAAAAACTGTTGAAACCTTTGATTCTTGAATTCTGTTCCTTTATCGGTTTGCAACGCTTTAGGTTGTCTCGTTTTAAGAATAGAGCGAAACGCTTCCACCAATGTGAGCCCCGTTTTATCCTTGAGGGGAACGACCCAAGCATATTTTGAAAACACGTCAATGACACACAACAAATATCGATAAGGGGTGTTGTACTGAGCCAAGGATTGCATGTCTGCCAAATCAGCTTGCCATTGATGATCAATACCACCCACAATCGTTTTCCGTCTCGAGAATACCCTACGGATAGGTTTGTGCAGGGTATAGGTCTTTTGTCCCTTCAACCAGGATCGCACTTGACTTGGTGTAATGGATTTCAGTTGAGTTCGAGCTGCTGTAGTAAGACGTTCTACCCCACCAAAACCAGCCGGATGATGGGGATCATAATAAATCTGATGTAACAGACTGTCTACCTTTTTGTTCATGTTGTCTAGTAGGCTTCCCACTTAGGTTCTGCTTTCATCTGTTTGACAGGTTTACTTATAGGTTCTGCTTTCATCAGTTTGGCAGGTTTACTTATAGGTGAACGAGACTCAACAAAACTATCAAATTCATCATCTTCCTCTGAATCGTCTGCTTTTTGCATCCATGACCATCTCCGTTTATTTCCTATCACTTCTTGTGGTACATTGACATCTCTTAGTCCACTAGAAAACTGTTCCCATCCTCTAGGCTCCGACCCTTTTCTATGACGTATGACATCATTGACCAAATCAATAATGTTGGATCCTTGTATTGGTTTTCCATGGTATTCCAACATCCCATGATCATTCCATGACATGTGGGGATGATTTTGTAGAAAGTGTAATAAAAGCTGAGTTTTTCGACGCATGGTAGTAGGAACACTTTCAAGAATCCGATCCGTCAATGTAGCAGGAGCCTCTTGTGCCCCTTGTGCACCTTGAGCAGCTGGAACAACCGGTGCAGCCGGTGCAACTGGTGCAGCCAGAGTAGCCGGTTCACGTGCTTTTTGATGTGACAGTTGAAACTTTTGCAAGACTTGCCCATAGTGTTGTGCTTTTTCTGATTCAGACAACGATTCATTTTGTAAAACGTCTCCCATTTGTTTCTGTAAATCGGATGTTTGACTGACTTGCGGGGGAGGAGGTAAACGTGGTCGTTGTTCTGTTTTCCATCGATTCATCTCTTCTAGCATTTTGAATGGGACGATAGCCATTTTCTTCATAGCTTTTTCACCAGTGTGGCAACACCTCCACTGAGTGCTCCTGCAGCAACAGCTTTAGCAATGATTGGAGCAAGAGCCAGTAATGGAAATAATCCTCCTTTTTGATTCAACACACGTTTCTTTTTTTGAATGGATACTCTTTTATCTGCTAAAGTGCGGAGATGTTGACGCTTGGACTTCAACCTTTGCTTTTGAGAGGGGGATAAGGCAACATTGCCTTTTAAAACATTCTGACAGCATTCTGCCACACATTGAATCATTTCTTTAGATGCTCCATGTATCATCTTTCTTCTTAACCCATCTGGGGCTTGAGTTAAACCCAAAACCAGATGTCCGTATTTATGCAGGAGTGGTCTCTTTGGTGCCATTATGTCAAATAATACCTGTTTTTACTTCTTCACAGCTTTTATACTAAAGCATCAAAGGCTTGTCTTGAAGCTGGATTCATAGGGCCCTGTCTCATCAGGTGAATACGATGTCTCAAAAGGGGTTTCAAGACGGCCTGTCTTGATAAGGTAGACAAGGATAGGGGTGAAAAACGGCACAATGGAGTGTCTGGTGAACTTCTTGAACTGGGAGATGATCTACTGGATGAACTTCTAGAACTGTGAGATGATCTACTGGATGAACTCCTAGATGAATTTCTTGAAGAACTCAAACTACTTGGCCCACTGCTTGAAGAACTACTTGGTGAACTTCTAGAATAACTTCTAGATAAACTGCTTGGCCCACTGCTTGAATAACTCAAACTACTTGGCGAACTTCTAGATAAACTGCTTGAATAACTCAAACTGCTTGGTCCACTTCTTGATAAACTTCTTGAACTTCTAGATGAACTGCTTGGTCCACTTCTAGATAAACTTCTAGATGAACTTCTTAAACTTTTAGGTGTGCTAAAACTGTTTGATCCACTTCTAGAAGAATTTTGAGATGAGCTTTTAGATGAATTTCTAGATGAGCTAAAGCTCAAACTACTCACAGGACTGATAGGAGACCATTGTAACTTACTGATTGGAGTTACAGCCATAGAGGGTGTTGAAGTGGTTTGCTTTCGACGACGGAGAGTAATAAAACGTTCATTGATCTTGGCAGGCGATTTTCTAGCTTTTTTAGCTGGAGCTTTTCTAGGTTTTCTAGCAGGCGATTTTCTAGCTTTTTTAGCTGGAGCTTTTCTAGGTTTTCTAGCAGGCGCTTTTCTGGCTTTTTTAGCTGGAGATTTTACAAATTTACGAATCGTCTTTTGACCATTCCATCGGAGTAAACTTCGTATCATGACTCCACCAAGAAATCCACCTCCTCCTGGTTTCAATATGAGTTGACGTTTAGTATCCATGTCCACTTGATCATCTCCCAGCTGCTCTAATTCATGCTGATGTTTTTGCATAAAGTTTTGTGTTTGTTTAGGTAGCACAATTTTCTTTTTTAAAATCACCTTTGCTGCTAAGGTGAACCACTTGAGCATTTCTTTTAATCCAGACCTTAGCATTTGCTCCCGTACAGTAGGGTCTCGTTCCTGACCCAAATGTTCTAACGATTGAGCTATGGCTGTGGCTGACATGATGACTGAATGATCTTATATGAGTAAACGATGTTTATATATACACAACTGGCCCACGTTTTTCTCCAGTGATCCAGTGATGAAAAATATCAGTTCTTAACCGATAACTGTCTGGTGTTTGAGGGTGAAAGTCAATCACTAAATACCCATGAGGTGTAGAGATAGCATCTTGATAAGCGGGTAACAAGTGTGGCAATTGAATTTGATTCGCCAACACTTTGATTTGTCCTTTATCTCTTGTGTTTTGAAATAAGATCATGTAATGTGCATTTAAACTCAGGGTACGACTGGCTTTCGATTGTTGAAACATGTTTTGTGTAATGTAGATCACACTAGCATTACGATGGTGACCTTTTCGTGTAAACCATAATTTGATTTTCTCTTCATCTTTATCACCAAGCATGTCATCAAATATAATTAAATGAGGAATGGATGTATCCTCTACTATCTCTTCATCCTCGTCAGGTATCCCCTGTATGAACCGAATACTAGGTTCTTGTTCTTGTAATTGTGCATAGGCTACTTGCCATTCTTTGTAACACCATACAATACGCTCAGGTACTACTTGAAACAAATCTGATTTGTATTCCAACACCTTTTTTACAAATTGTGTTTTACCAGAGCCACTAGGGCCTGCGATAAACATATTGCAAGGATGCTTAAAAAGTAAACTGGACTCCATGACGTGAAAATCACAACTAACACTATTGGAAGAAAAACATTTTATTTATTTGTGTAACAAGTTTATGTATGAGTACAAGAATAATCACAACAAGAACAACACATGTCATGTAATGGTAACAACAGTTTGTCAGAAAATTCAAACACACATTCTGAATGTCCAAATTGACTCAGAAATGTTAACACAGAGTCATTGTTCACCACCTGTTTGAACCAATCCGTTTCACTCAAGTTCATGGGTACTGATTGTTTATAAAATGAATTCATCACATGAAGTCCATGTTTCATTTCTTCAAACATGTCTGGTGTACTCAACTGTTGTCGAATCCATTCCAGAGAATGATGACCTTCAGGTATCTTCATACGATAAGCAAATACCAATGCTTTTCTCAACAGGGTATGGTTCATAATATCAAACTGTTCCATTCTTGAATCGTGTGAATCACTCTATCGTTACATACATAAGTATTCCAATCGTCTCGATGGATAGCTTTCAAGTCTAAGTGTGCACTGATCATAGCATCACGAATCATCTGTCTAAATAGTTCAAACGTGTGAGGGTTCAGAATCCACGCGCGAATGTCCTTGACCTTGACAAGGTCATCTTGTACAATACTGTATAACGTATCCGTATACAGCTCAAAATCCAAAATGTAATATAAACTTATAAATCGTCTAGATGGTTTAACCATAATTGAATATTTCCTGAACAAATCACTATTCTAGGTCGATTCGCATGAACGGCTTCAATCTCGTCTTTGACTTCTCTTAAGCGGTGCCTTAATTTATAGAACACGGCACGATACTGTAGAATATGAATAACATGAGTGAACGGTACCTGTCTCTTAAATACCATGATACCACGTATTTTAAACTGTGAATACGGACGCCATCCGGGGTGAGATCTCCCATTGTCCTCTTCAGCCATACTGAACCATATCACATTGGGGGTAGAACGAAAATTGTTAGCTAAGGCAGATACGTCGCTCAAATTAGCATCGTGGATTAAAAAATCCCATGTCGTAGATAACATACGATCTAAGCTTTGTTGTACCACATTCAGTTTTCGTAGAATAGGTAATTTTTGGTTGAATGACAAGTCCTGGCGATCACCTACATCCTTCAACAGTCTCTCTATCTTTCGATGATTTGTATGTTGTAAGCTATGTATAGCATTATGAGTAGCCCATGTGTGCACTAACTCCATCTTCCATGTTTTAGCGTTAGCCCATATGACATAACGATAAATTTTAAGTCTCAGCTCTATCGGTAGTAAGGGTATCCAATCCATGTCTTTATGAATAATGACTTTTAGATGACTTGTTCTAGGCCAAAAGGTATCCTAAAAGGTCAAGGTCAGTCATGTAGATAACCATAAGGCACAGTCATATGATTCTCGACCACAATACGTTTGGTATACACCGAACGAAATGTTTTGACTTGTTTCTCACTGGTCACGGTTCTGTCCTTATGACGTTTAATCCGAGAAGCATATTCAACTACGGTCGAATAATGATGTCTGTCTTTCACACAATCCACCATCGTATTGAAATTCACTTGTTGAGTGGCATTGTAGTCTAACGTAATGCCTTTCACTTTGCATTTTTGATGGAGTTCACCGTTTTCAATGTATTCATAGCCATAGTTCTTTGGCCCTAAAGCGACATATCTCACAATACGGCCCTTTGGTACCTCATCTGTCCATTTTCCCAATCGACTGGAGATAATAGGAACATTATAGCCATCAGGGTCATGAATGTACATACAACTGTCTGTGTCAAAATACAGTACTCTCTTTCCTAGAGGTTCAAGCACTTTGTACAGTTCTAATCGAGCATAAGCCGTCACAAATGAAGCCACCACAGGATTGGCTGATGAATGAGGGTCTGCTTTGTCCGATTCATCAGTATAATTCATTAACATGAATTCATCATGATCAAAACACTCTACATATTTCACAGACTTTTTAGGATCGTTCAGTATTCCGTAGAACTGGTCCAATCGATGAACATACTCTGTTTTAGGCAAGAGGTTGGTTTGAGCATTTTTACCCCAGAGACAATTCAGCATGGTTTTGGCAAAAGCTCGTTTTCCTGGATTTTTCTCCACCTGTTGCAAACGAATTCCTTCAGCTTCAAAATAATCTTGTTTAAATTTATCTTGAGCCTCTTCCGTATCCACCCCTGGAGGATATCCACTAGCCTCTTGTTTCATTTTCAAGTATTTGTCAATGTATTGCCGATAGACGTCCGTACTCCATTCATCCCAGTGCCATACATGATACACTTTTGATACTTGATAGCCTAAAGCAATAGCTTTAGCCAATTCAACATGAGTCCATGTGCCATACAAGAATCGTTCATACGGGGAATGTGTACAATAATCCATCTCCTTCTCAGCACAGGTACGGCATAGCGTAAACACCATTTTACTATTACAGTGTATGGGTAAGACAGGCATCCATAAATCTTGCGGGGGTAGAACACGGCATTTAATCAGTCCTTTGTATTTCTCAATATGCTGTTGATCAATTTGTTCTTGACTCATGATCACTGGATGGCCTATCGGATAAGCCCTGTACTTGTTCACATACGGATAGAGAGAACAAATATCCACATATTTGATTTCTTGGTCGTTGTCTACTTCATGATACAGTCGGACGGCATTCGTACGACCTCCGAACAAAGCTTCCCTGGGTTGTATAGGTTCTTGACCATGATAGAATCGATCCACTCTTGTCTTATAGACAGGATCCTTTTGACAACGCTGATCAAATTCACATTCCCACATGACCACAACAGGGTACCCCTGTTCTTTCAAAGACTCCAGTCGTTTATACGTATCGTGATAGGCCTGTTGCATGCTTCTCAAAGTATACGGATTGATGGTACTTCGGTTAGGAAAACAGGTGGGGCACCCATGGTACCAACATCCCATGAATTCATACACGGTGTTGGTCTCTTGACAATAGCCATCCACGTAATAAGGTCCAATTTTGACTTCGCCTTTGTTATTCAAGGTATGCCGAATATGTATCTCTTCGGTGACAGCCATCATTTGTAGCCAACGTATGCCTTTCATGGAATACCGGGTTTTATTGGGATACCCGGCATCCGAAATCACGGCTAAACTATGAGGTGGCATGGAATTTTTGCGCCAGGCTTTGTTACACACTTGAGCTAATGTGGTAGCTTCAGTAAATGGATCTATTTGATCACTTTCCAATAATTGTTGACGAAATTCTCCACACCCGCGTCTTAAAATGTCCACATCCGATTGACAGTATTTCTCCATTTCCTTTTGAAAATCAAATACGTCACCTTTTCTTTCATTGTACCAGGTTAAAAACTCTTCACGTCGCTCTGGTTTCATACTATCCGGTTTGTAAAAGTGTAGCGGTAAATAAGGTCCCACATAATCTTGATACGTCAAGGTGTTTGCATAGAATGGAAACCATCCTTTGGCTAACTCGGTCAGTCCAAATGTATTGGGAAAATAGGAGAGAGGCATACTCAGGAAACTGAGGGAGTCAATCATGCGTATTCCATGCACTCTCAATTGAATGATTTTACTACCATTCATAATCAACTGGGGTTTCGCCGTCCCCTGAGTAACCACATATCTAAGAATAAACTGAGCGTCATAGCCTTGAGCATTGTGGGCTATCACTGTCGATCCTCGATGGGTAGGGAGGAATAGCCAAGTACAGAATTGTTGTAACGTATTTTCACCACGGAATGTCATTTGTCTGGCTTCATTCACCTCTTCACAATACTCACATGGAGCTTTCACTGACTTACACATACAGTCACCACAAGCACGTTGAGCCACACAAAAATTAGGGATATGTTCTCCAGAATCAAAACGACATTCAAAATCAAAAAAGATGAATGGCACTGCTGGTTGTTTTCTATTGGGTGGTTCATACGTTGGAATGTAACAGTCATGATCTGGTCCTACTATGGCTTTACAACACCTGCATTTCTTTGTCCCTGGGCAAACGTGACTCCGTTTCGTTTCAATCACCTTTTGCCCACATTTCTTACAATTCCATACGGATTAACAAATGGTTTTACGTCGTTTTCCCGTTTTTGTTTTATGATTGTCAAAACATGCCTGACTCTGGAATAGGCGACGACAATCCGGACATCTTATAGATTGTCCTGCTGGGCACAGGGTGTGAGCATAACACTGACAAATATGGCTACACTGGTGTCCTTCACGGTGATCATAACCGACATCACACCATTCACAATAATAACTCCGTCCGAGAAATCCGGTAATGGATACGATACAGTCATAATGATTATCATGGTGAAAGATATGAATCACACGACTTTTTTCAGTCAGAGCAGGTGGTTTGAATAACAATTCACTTCCATAATGTTGTGGATGGATTTTAATCACATAGCCTGGATAGAGATAGTCCTGTAGTTTTTGGTATTCTTCTATACCACACGACTGATCCGATGAAATACCCACTTGCTTCAACAATGCTTCAGCTTCGTATTTTTGAAGATTTTTCTTAGAGTGACGTATAAGACCCCATCGTTTTTTCCATTCTGGGGTTTGATTTTCATGTACTTTACACCGTCCTACCACAATCGATCTAGCTAAACACATAGAGTCTTTACTATTGTCAATACACACAACACTTGTCTTTGACTTCCGCATACTGGATAAGTTTGGTGCCTTGAACGTTTTCTTTCCGGATCCCTGTGGCATAGCAATATGCGTAATTTCCATCTGTGCCGCCCCATCATGAATTTTAAATTGACGGTTACTTTGTGCCACACGTTCAATTTCATCCAATAATGTATCTCCACTAATACGAGATGCCCTATTAAACGGAACATGTATTCCAAAGTCCAAATCAGGATGTAGAATAGATACTCGAACTCGATCATTTGATCTCACTTCACATCTCTTGTAGAGCTGATCCATCATATCATTAAACACCCTGTTTGTAAATTCAAACGATTGATTATACGGCTGAAATGTCACATCATATACTTTGGATTGAGTCTTAAATTTCCTTGACTTTCTTTCCATGCGTGACTGTATGTTATAATAGTCGCGCACAGGCTCAAACTTACTTCGTTTAGTTGGAGGTTCATCCTCACCACTAGTACTGTCGGTATCTGACATGATTATGATCTTAAAACTTCTCCGCCGTTTTTTATACTTGTATCAAGTTCAAGGTCATAACGCGTGACACTCTATAAAAGACGTACGCTCCGTCCGTTTTTTATCATTTCAACATGAGCGATCCTAAAATGAACCAAGTTGAAGAGAACCGAGATCAAACTTTGATGTATTCATTAAAGAAGAAAATTAAAGAGCTTAACAACTTAGCGGATCAGCTCTGTGGACAGAAAAATGTAACATGGGATCATATCAAGTGTTATCGTTGTGGAAAGAAAGGACATTATTCTACCAGCTGTACGGAACCCTTCAACAATGAATGCTTTTATTGTCATGAACAAGGACATTTCATCGCAGACTGTCCTAAGAAACAAGGTGAACAGGTCGATCTACAGGACGCAGAACAGAGTAAGAAAAAACGTAAATACAAAAAGAATCCAACAAAAACTGTGAGTGACTTTGTGTAATCCGGACAATGTGTTGGACAATTTGTTGGACAATTGTGTATAGACTTAAATTGGAGACTAAGTGAGTTGTATTGTGTTGTACTTTGTTGTACTTTGTTGTACTTTATAAATGTTTTCAAAAATAAAATGATAGACAATGTAATATGCTTTTGTCTTTGCTCGAGATATAAAACGAATCTAACACATATGGTGGCCCTAATAAGGGCCGTTGGGTAATTCATTGCATTTCTGCAAGAAATAGGTATCGCCAATAGTTGGCTCTCAAATCCTCATCATAAAAGACGGAAAGGTCAGGGTATAAATTACCCATCTTGACATCCATCTTGACAACACAAGTATCTTGAAATTCAGACAAGTCTGGGTACAAATTACCCATCTTGACCACCCAAACATCTTCTTGTAACTCATCAGGTTCATCAGAAGTACTTTTCAAGCAGTTGCCCATGTTGAATCATGAAACATAAATGAGCTATGGAACACGAAAAAAACCACTGACCTAGAACAGACCAATGAAATGCCAGTAAAATAGACCAATGAAATACCGTTAAAATGGACCAATGAAATACCGTTAAAATGGACCAATCAGAGTCCTTGTATCATATGAGAGTCAGTGACCTTGCCTTGATCTAATTTCATTCTGTATCAAGATGTCACAGAGAACAGTCAATATTATCAAAAGAAAATATGCTGCCTTAGGGCGGTATATAGAGCAGCTGGAAATGCAGCTAGAAGAGCTGAGGCTAGAGGTCAAGACCCTGAGAGAGGGAAAGCAGTTTGTAGAGGAGGTCGTGGTCAGCTCTGGGGAAGAGGACTGGGGGGATACCCCTCAAGAATCAACCCCAGAGAACTGGGAAGATGAGTTAATAGAGGTTCCGTCGAACCTCTACCAACCCACACCGGACCCCAAGGATGTCCAGAAATGGGACAAGTGGTGTCCCGCTTGTATGGGGAGATGCGGTCAACGCCATTAATCCCCATACAAGCACCAACGGTCCTTTTCAGGACCACCAACGGCCCTTTTCAGGGCCCCCATACAATTCAGAAAGAATCATTCTCATATTGTCAATATTACTAGTAAATGTCCTATCTGATAACACCAAATACAAATATACGGTGTGAGGTAAGTTTTCTATAAACATTTCCTACAAATATAAGTGATAGTATGATGTGTACAATCATTTTCAACAAATGTATACAAAGTGCTGTGATTGTATGAAGAACAAAGTATTTCCCCCACAAATATAAGTGTTAGTATGTGATGTACAATCATTTTCAACAAATGTATACAGTGTTCAAATTGCTGTGATAGTATGATGTACAGTCTGCAAAGTGCTGTGATAGTATGAAGTGTACAGTATTCAAATTGCTGTGATAGTATTAAGTGTACAGTCTGCAAAGTGCTGTGATAGTATAATGTGTACAGTATTCAAATTGCTGTGATAGTATTAAGTGTACAGTATTCAAATTGCTGTGATAGTATTAAGTGTACAGTCTGCAAATTGCTGTGATAGTATTAAGTGTACAGTCTGCAAAGTGCTGTGATAGTATAATGTGTACAGTATTCAAATTGCTGTGATAGTATGAAGTGTACAGTCTGCAAAGTGCTGTGATAGTATAATGTGTACAGTATTCAAATTGCTGTGATAGTATTAAGTGTACAGTATTCAAATTGCTGTGATAGTATTAAGTGTACAGTATTCAAATTGCTGTGATAGTATTAAGTGTACAGTCTGCAAATTGCTGTGATAGTATTAAGTGTACAGTCTGCAAAGTGCTGTGATAGTATAATGTGTACAGTATTCAAATTGCTGTGATAGTATTAAGTGTACAGTCTGCAAAGTGCTGTGATAGTATAATGTGTACAGTATTCAAATTGCTGTGATAGTATTAAGTGTACAGTGTTCAAATTGCTGTGATAGTATAATGTGTACAAAGCATATCTACAATATAACCTTGACCTTGACGTGTCAAACACTTGTTCAAAAAAAACTTGAAGTGTCACACTTATTTTAAAAAAACTTGAAGTGTCACACGTATTCAAAAAAAACTTCTCACAATTGACCTTGACCTAATAGAACACTGGCGCGTGCAGGCAAAAAGTATAAATACCCCCGGCGCAGACACTATTTTTTCATTATCTAGCATGGATTCCTTCAACATGCCATACGATATATTGAGAGAAGCACTAGAATCATCTGAGTTAATAGACCCGAATGCGGGTATGCATGTCAACCAGCCGAAGTACAACCAGCCAAAGTACGGTCAACTACAGTATAGGCAGCCACAGTACAGCCAATACAGTCAACCACTGTACAGCCAATACAGTCAACAGTCCATGGTAGATGTACAACCCCCCATGGTAGATGTACAGCCGATACAACCCATGGTAGATGTACAACCCACTATGACGAATACACAGCCTATGGTAGATGTACAACCCACTATGACGAATACACAGCCTATACAACCCACTATGACGAATACACAGCCTATGGTAGATGTACAACCCACTATGACGAATACACAGCCCCCTATGGCGAAAACACAGTCTAATACAATTACAAAGCCTACAACGGGATTGTCTGTTCTACAAGGTATCAAGGAAGAAATGGTACAGATGAATCAAGTCATGCAAGAGATGGTCAGACTCATGAAAAATCAAGAAGTACGGTTTAAGCCACAAGAAATGATTGTACCTGTACAGTTTATGTATGATTCAAAGAAACGAAAGCATGAGCATGAGAAAAAGAAACCGGAGCATGACAAAAAGAAACCGGAGATGACAGAAACGAAGAAACGAAAACATGACCTTGAGAAACAACCTCGGGGCAAGTATGGTAAAGAAATAAAGAAATGAAGATCCGACTAACAGCTATGAAGAAACCAACGGTCCTTTTCAGGACCACCAACGACCCTTTTCAGGGCCACCATGTCTTTTCGAAAGAAAATTCTCTCATTGTCTAATATTTAGTCTATACACACACACAAAACAATGGTCCCAGAACATTCCTAAAATTCAATTCATACTATTTTGGGGTACAACATTGATTTCCAATTTGTCCTAATTTGTCACAATTTTGTTTACTTTGGGGACCAAAATGGGTGCAAATGGTCCCAGGGTACCGCCATACACTACTAATGCAGTATTTCAAAGAGAACATTTTTTAAGTATGGATACTATTTGAGATATTTTTCAGGAAAAGCAGTTGCTTGTAGATCTAATTCTAAAAAAAGATTCAATCCTCGGCGTTATTGTTTCGTCTCTTCTATTTTTAGAATTTCATGTCGTCTAATTTTAGACTTTATCTGCTCTTCAGCAAGCGATACGCGAAAAAGCAATTTCACCGAAGAATAGCACTGTACATAAACTGTTACATACAGGTTTCAAGCAGAGTTGGTCAGGTTAAATTAACCGGTAGACTAGTATACCCGATTTCCGATGATAAAAGAAGAAAGTTTAAATTAGAATCTAATTAAATGTCGTTGTAGACATATGCATTGGTGGATTTATACGCAATGTACATCTATTGGAGCAGATTATTGACGATTTTTTAGCATTTCGGTGAATGTATTTTTTTTCCCAACAGATTCCGTCGGTGATTACATAGCCAAAGAGTAAAACTTTTCCGACCCTTTAATTTTGATCATGTAATTGAAATTGGGAGACGGATATCGTCAAGTCTAAATTGTTTCGATATTCATCTGTAGAGTACAATAATTATTATTTCAGGAATAAATGTACGTATATTTAACATACGTTCCTGAATTATTTGGACTAGTAAACATACACCACAATAAATCCAAACTGCATCAAAATACATCCTTAACAATACTGGTCTGTAAATTTTCTGGCTGCAGATAACTATTTGACTTGTATGAAATAGATTGGAGCTTTATAAAGTCATCAACGGCACAAGTGGTCATCAGTCGGAATTCCTCTGTGTTTATCTAACAAAAGTACCTCGGACATAATTAGTCTGATTACTAGCTTAAATTGTAAACGTATATTTGTGCGCAAAGGGGCAGGTAATCCAGAGTAAGACATAATTTTGTTGTTGTAGTTTACCGGCTGATCCTAGGAATCCAAAGATGGAGACAGCCTGTTAAATTTCTCTTTCAATGGGATCTTGATGCTCATTTTATCAAACGCGAACGATAAACACGTTTGAAAGTCTGAAATTCAGAGAACGATTCTTCAAAACGAGTACACAGTGTTGAAAAAGTAATGACGGAAGCTGTAAAATGTGTAACCCTACAGTTATATACGAGGCGTTTTTCTTAGTTACGGAACCGCCCGAGTAGTTACGATTGTATGTTCATATCAAATGTCCGCGGTTAATAACCGAATTGCTGTTTATCGACTTCAAACAAGCAAACATACAATTATGTTTTAGGGGGATATGTTACCTTATCAATGGTCGTCTTAGTCGACATAGTTGGAGAAGACCTGATTATGAACGCCTTTGGATTGGTTCAATTGTCAATCGGAATTGGGGTATCTGTAGCTACACCAATGGCAGGTTTGTACTTAAACAGGCCCTTTTTAATGTGGCTGTTCTTTATTATATTAAACAAAACTTGTTTATTTGTGTTGTGACGGTACAATAAATCAAGAGCGCCGCGAGCGATGCTAACGCTCGTCTGTTCACTGCCTCAGTGAGTTCTGTCCATGAATTAAATAGCATGTTGCTAACTCTCATAGTTTCTTAGTTATGAGCTATATTAAAGTTCTTCAACGACACTGACGCTGACGCCGACGACACGAGCTAAAAGTATTGATTTTTTACAAATATTTATCTTTTATGTAGCAGCTAAAATTTGAAGAGAGAAACAACAAGAAAGGGGGAATGTGATTCTGTAATTTTGCAATACGTGGAATCCATGGCATTACCAGTTTTCGCGTTTTAAGTGGCCTGATTCAGGTATTGTTTTGTGAATAGCTGCAAATTAAAGTACAATTAATAGTACTAGCAATTAAAATAATGTTTCGTATTTTGTACTTTTATTCAGTACAATTATGTATTTTTTTTCAGGTTGGTTATTTGACGTGACTGGAAGTTATGACATCACGTTCATTGTTTGTGGTGCAGAGTTTGTTGTGGGCGGACTTTTTCTTTTTATGAGCAAACTGTGTCGTACCGGTACCAACAACAGCTATAGTTTTACCTAACTAAGTGTTGTTTAACTTGATTCTTTCAATTGAAAATCAGATATTTCATAAATCAAATTTATTATGTCGTCATTTTATAATCAGTGCAAATAAAGACAATTGTATACATTTGTATAAATATGTCATGTCATGGTCAAAGCAAATGATTGAGAAATATCACTTAACTCTAGTTATGCTTCTTAAGATTCCAACAATTCTTGATGTAGAGGTAAATTATTGAAAACAGATACAATTAAGCTGAAACAATAAGGATTTTAAAACAAATGTTTGGATACAGTGATGTGGATAATTGTGTTCGTTGTTGTTTAGTTTACATCAGTAATTGCAAGGCCATTTTCAAAGCATAAAGTCACTATGTAATTAGTTTAGTTTTAACATGACTCTTATGTATATTTACAAAGATGTATATTGGTTACATTTACTTGATTTAATTGGTTTGTCAGGATTTTAATATTTATAGATGTTCGCTGTATACTGAATGCAGCTTCAATCATATAGAATATACATTGGTTCATTTATGTCTTTAAATTTGTCAACCTCGATGGACTAATTTTAATAATGCCTCAGTTGAATACAATACAACCTCTCCAGAGCGGTCATTTTTTTAGCAACAACCTCTTTTCAACAACAGCATGATTTTTCCCGTTGCACGATTTCAACAACCTAACAACAACAACATAATTTTGCTTCTCCCAGGGAGTGTTGCCTTGGCGAGGATGGAATGTGTTATCATACATAATTATTGACTGACTATACGAAGTACTACTACTATTTAGTCATTGCTATCATAAATACACACTTGTCATAGCTGATAACTCTTTTTGTTCATGAAGAGCTTATGTATTTTCAGGAAAATTCCTCCAATAACAAAGATGGCACCACATACAATAAAGGTGACATCGTAGCTTCCGGTAACATCAAACAACAAACCTGAAATACAGGGAAATAAACATAACCCTCAAACTGTAGCCTAAGAATAAATATGTACATTTGTATAAACATGTTTAACAAATGCCATGATACAGCATCCATTGCAAACCAAACGTTATAGATATAAATTATGACCGTATGTGTTACTTGCCATATCCTTACATTAAATAATTATGTTTTAAGGAGATTAGACATAATTAAACATACATTGTGTATTTAATTCAAATTCATAACATGATTTAATTAATATAAAATATTAAGAGGATTAGCTAAGTTAAGCAGAAATTGGACGTAAAGATATTGAACTTAAAGCTATTTACACCAGTTGTCAATATCATAAGAGTTGTGTGTAACTTTGGTAAATTACATTGTACTTGTCAGTGTTGATGCCCCAACTGGAAAACGACTTTTAAGCACGGTATAGGATACATGTAGCATCAAATTAAACCTGTTAGCGAAATGTATTTTAAACATTTTGTTTTTTATCAATCGAATAAAAACAAATACCAGTCTTTTTAACGGGTATGACATATCTTTCCAAATGTTCATGGAAGATAACTAAAAAGAACATGCTGTTTTTTTATTTGGTATATATACAACTAGATATTTTTATTTCATTAAAGTTGGAAACTGAACAATAGATCAGTTTTCCATAGCCGCCATTCGCTCGGTGCGCATGAATTTTGATGCATTCCTAAGTACTACGTTTTACAACATCCGCCATGAAATTGTTGAACTAGTTCCCGTTCCATGTTACCGTGCAAGTCTATGTAAGTTCAGTTTTCATGAGCCCTTTCAGTACTTTGATTTTAAGAATCGCAGTCAAAACAAACACTCCTCAAGTATGACAACTTACACGTTGTCTGTTGTTTCTGTGAATTTCTAGCTGACAACAAATATTTAGAAATAAATACATATACATGTTTTGTTTGATATGTTAGGGAAACAAGAACAGATGCCAGTTTAAAGATATAATGTTATATGTATACTTACCTGCAATTACGGTGCCGGTTGGTGCCCCAATTCCAATGGACACTTGAAGCAATCCAAATGCGTTCGAAATCAAGACATCTTCAACCATGTCTACTATGACGACCGCTAATAAGGTTACATATCCACCTGAAAAACAAAAAGTTACGAGTCTTTCAATTTCAATTTGAGTTCTTAATTAAAACTTTTACTAAGCTCAAATCTCAATTCCATTCTCAAAGTACCACGATTGAATATAAGGAGCTGATTATTAATTTACAAAAAACATTTTCAGGTCGATTATGATATAATATTCATGTATTAATAATATGAGTAACATCTGATCATGATTAATTTAGAAACATCAAAAGACCAGGTATAAGATTGATGACGTATACTACATACGATTTTATACAGACCTGGACTATGAACGTTTTGTCCTTTATCGGTGGACTGTTATTCATTTTATGTCGTTAATAGGACAACACAAGGTTTCGTGACTGGAATATCTAAAACGTCATGTCAAAAGATATAAAATGGTTTGTACTAACATGTAACTGTACACTAACTATATGGTTTGTTCACTAACGTGGACATAGTGGTATTGCATATGATAGTAACTCTAGAACAACTTCAGCGCACCACTGTATGAACATTGGTTAATTTTGTTCGATTTAAAGTTTGGGAAAGCGATTGTATAAAACTCTGGTTAAATTTGATTAGAAATTATTTCCAGTAAGATCTAACCTAAGTGTCTGATATTGGTTAAGAATTGGTCAAGATTCTTTGTTTACTAGTCTGAATTGTTGAGGATGTCGAGTCATCTTGCCTCTGGTTAACATTTGGCTAACTTGTTAACCAAACCTAATATTTAACCCATTATTTCAATTAAACAATGTTTATACAATTGGCTGCAGGTATATTAACTTACCGATCAGAATTCCAAACAAGCAGGAATATACTAATTTAGTTTCAAAAGTGTCCATAAGTGGTGATAACCCTGTAAGTACTCCTAAAAGCAGTATTGTAATTTCAAACAGACGTATTCTACTGAAACACAATCTGTCACCAATCCAACCAACTATTACACGACTGATGATGTTTGCTATTCCTGAAACAATATACATCTATCAAATTCTAATTAAAATTATTTCAAACAGATAGTCCATAGAGAGTTCCACCATTCTAAACCAACTACAGAGACAAACCTTTCAGCATCCTTAGTTCTGTTCCTTAGGAAATTAAATTGGATTTCTAATGTTTTTTTCTAAGCTGGTAGTGTCAGTGTCATTGTTTCTAAGTAAGTTGTGAACATACATATGCTGGCATTGTTCCATTACTGATACGGAAAACTGTCACTAAATGTTGAACACGTACTGGTAGACAGTGCAGATCATTCAGTAGGCTAACGTCGTGGATCTTTTGCTGGGTTGGATATAATACAAGCTTCATGGTTCTGTGCACCTTGAAGTTGACCAATTTGGTAACCAGGAATGTTTGTGAATAAAGTCAATAAACCGAACCAAAAGTCAAGGTGAGAATGAATTTATCCATGAACTAGAATTTCAGTAGACTTGTCGGTTAGATATTTCCGTATGACTCTCAAATTACGAAGCTGTACTTGAGCAATTTGGCCTTTCGTTCGTATGTGTCTTTAAAAAAAATATGAACTCTTCATGATCATAGGTCCCTAACAAGATTATTAATCTTAACATCACAATTACCTTCTTTGATACTTTGGTTAGTTGTTGTTTTGTTCCATTCAAAATGATTTCAGTTTTAGAACTGTTCATTTTCAACTGATGGTTTGTAATCCATTCAATAATATATTGAAGACATTATGGCACATGATGTGCATTTTTTTCACAAATGCTTCACTATCAGCATTGCCGGCAAGAAATCTTAGAGCAATCTAATGGTCACCTGCATAACCGTATAGTTCATTTAAAAATTGTTTGACAAAACTGTTCAATGAGGCAATATACATTGTAAAAATCACTGGACCGGCACAAGATCCCTGGGGGACACCATACTTCAGATTCACTGTATCCGCGATGCTATTGTTAACAACTCCCATTGACCCACCGCTTAGGCTATTTGGATATCCAATGTATCAAAGGCAGCACGTAAATCAATCATTACAACGATAGTGACAGGACTATTATCAAAGCACTTAACAAATAACCGTTCATTTTTTATCATTGCAGTTTCCAGCTCATTGTGTTTGCGACAAGCACTTTGTTAGTCTAAGAGAAGCCTGTTTAAATTCACATGTTCAGTTATTTGTTTCAGGGCTGATTTTCAAGAACTTAAGATAGAAACAACAAATTGGACACTGGTCAGTAGTTCTGAATTTTAAGGATGAGACCTTTCTTCTCCAACAATGGTCTTACTACAGCTGATTTCCACTGCCAGGGAAAATACGCTCCATAAGAGATCTATTCACAACTTCTGTAATAACTGGAAAGTCGTTCTTCTAGCACTTGGGTTGGAATTGATATAATTATCTAGCTCACAAGTTGTAATCTTACTACCCATTATAATTTTTGAGACTTGGTCGTCCGACGGCATTCTGAATTTAGTCATTGAGGTAGAAAACTCTGTATCAGTCTTCATTTTAGATACACAAGAACATAATATGTTGTCAAGTTCTTCTCACAACTTTACAATTTTGTTTGAGAAAAAAGAGGTAACTTCGTACATTCTTTAGTGTCTCCTTCCCCGTCACCGATCTTATTTTGATAATGGGTTTTCTTTATGGTAGATATTGCTGATGTATAAAGGGTAGATATGTAGATAGTCAGACCTGACATGTGCTTCATGTAAATTTGCTCAATACTTCTCCTGTATTGTTTGAGCAATTTCAAATATCTTGTATACCAGGGAATAGCAGGCCTAAACAAAATTCGCTTTTCTTTCATAGGAGCAGTTTTGTCTAACATTGCTGAAGTTCTTCTGGTAAAGTTAGACACTAGATCATCTTTAGATATATACCAAAACACGGAACTATACGTTATCGTTGTGATTATTGTCAGCATTAACTTTTGTAATTGATTTTAAACTTCAATACATAAAGCAAGTCTGTATCTGATTATCTTCTTCAACTATTGGCATTTAAATGACATCTCCATACAGACCAATTTCATTAGAATACTAATAACTAGGGCTGGGAATTTTATTCGAATATTCGAATATTCGGAACTTCGACGAATATTCGAACATGAAAAACGAATTCGAATATTCGAAAAAAATAATATGAAATTTCAACGTCTCGAGCCAGTTTGAGTAGCAAAAAATGTTTAAAAAACGGTCCATAAAAGGTGAATAAATCCCATAAAAGTCGGTCCAAAATTGGTAAGTACGCACAAAATGTCACAAACCAACTGTTTGTTGTTCGCACCATTCTCAATACCCCCATAAACACGTCAAGATAATCAATAGCTTGGAGCGATCATTTGTTAATCCGATCAACTGATAGTCAGTAATTAGTCCAAACACGTGGTAGACAAGGATAAAACACTTACTGCACTGGTCTTTTGCGTTAAATGATGTGCTTACAGCATATCAATTAAAAATATGAATCACTGCATGTTAATGACAAATTATGTTACGAGTTAAGGACTTCAAACGTCAGTCCGTACGCAATTTACACGCTGCCAATTATTTTTTCATTTAAGTATCATTTCGGTTTAATCAAAGGCGGCGAGTTGTTTTAAAAGTCGGTATCAAAAATATTAAGAACGCCGATATTCTTTAGCCCAATTTTGGAGCCCTTTTGTTTCAGTAAATAACCCGTGCAAGTTGTAACATTGTGCCCAAAACGTACGCGTCATCATCAAATTGACATATTTATATAACGACATGTTTTGCTCGTTTTAACTCAATGGAAGTTAAAAACTCAACTTGGAAACCATTAATTCTTGCAAATGTAGATGTTTTAAAAAGAAATGTTTTGACTCATACTTTCTGTTGACAAATATAAACACGTTACTCGCAACTCGTTATAGTTACCTCCCTACTTGTACATATAAACAACCAACGGAACACAAACACGTGTACGTTTTTTCTATCAAGTGTAATGTCGACAGAAATATTCATAACATCTAGAATCAATAAAAAAGATAAACAATACCGCTGTAATTAGTTTTCAATAAAAAAATAAGTTCATAGTTAAGCTCTCTTCTGAAACATGCATAGTATTCGGACGCAACATATTTCGGACACGATGTATAAGGAACAGACACCTTCATCGGTTAAGAACAAACTAGCTATGAAAACGAATATTCGAATATATTCGAATATAAAAAACGAATATTCGAATATCATAAACCATATTCGTTCCCAGCCCTACTAATAACAGTAAGAATGGAAAACCTTCTAATGAAATGTTGTTCAGTAATACAAGCTAATTTACGACATTATTGTCACTAGAATTTACAAATTATATTTAAAATGGTATTTACCTATCGATGAAGTCAGTGTAGATGCTTCAGCATTGGACATACCCATGTGTTTAACCTGGTCTGGTGTGTATGTAAATGGTATTGGGAATGCTAAAGATACCGTTATTGTTGACAACAAGCACATCATGAATCTCACGTCTTTTAGCAATTTAACATTAAGTACGGAGGTACAAAATTGCTTAACTCTTGATGGTAAAGATCTTTTTTCTACTTCTGGTGTGACATGTTTCTTCAACGGCATAGACAAAAGTAGTCCAAGTATTACGGCTTGTAAAACAAAGCCCGCTTCCAATAACAATGTCCCCCTCCATCCATATTGATCAATTAAAAATCTCAGGCAGTAGTTGAAAACAAATGTTCCAGCGCCTTAAAACGGAAAGAATAATGTAATAATGATATATAATAAGACAGCACCGTGGTAACACATTTGTCTCGGAGCACATTTGTCTCACGAGGTGTGACCGATGTGCTCGTAAACATTCATATTTGCTACAAATTGGAAATGAGACATATGTGTTCGACACACAATAGGAAGGACACTCGAAGCATATTTGTCTCACATTCTACCATATCCTACGATCTCACAAAAAGGGTCAGGTCGTTAGCAGGGCTCCGGAACCCATAATCCTCCATCAGTGAGAGATCTGTGGTTTACAAGTCAGCGACCGTAACCACTGACCACGGAGGCGGTCTCACTAAGCGTTCATAATTCAGTCAAAATAAAGTTTTGTAGGATTGTGAAATATGGCACCGTAAGAAAATATATATTTGATATACGTATATGAACGTCGCAGTGTTCTTTTATTTCGGACAATTTTGTGAAACATATACTGACAAAATTTGACAGTAAGATGACATAACGGAAAAGTATGTAAAGAGAAGCCTGTTTAGAGACAATGCCTGTTATTTTGTTTAGCCATCAAATAAATTATTCTATATATTTGACCTATGCGAAATACTTAATCTTATTTAATAGTAATTTTTTTTTAACATTAGCATGTGAGCCAGGAAGGGATGTAGTTAATGAAAAGAGTGGTGAAAATGTAACCGCATCGGTCTGACGTAAGACAAATGTGCTCCGAGACAAATGTGCTCATACACAGCACTGAACATCTTTCTACATCTGCATAATACAATAATATCAACACAAGATATGGAGATTTGCATTTGAAATAAATGTAATTCAGACGGTAGGTTAAAACTAGTAAAGGACTGTTTCGTTACACAGCAAAATCGGGTAACTTTGAAGAATTAAAGATATTTAGTGTCCCATCGATCTGTGGACATAACATATATCCCTTTATTTCCAATCTTATTGATGCATTTTATGACTTATGTCTTAACTACGATAAAACAATATGCACGTACACTTTTAACTTTCTTGTTGGTATAGTACATGCCGAACACAACAGTATAAGGAAAACACCTGTCCCACTAATAGGATAATACAATTAGTGTTCTTATTGCATTCCGTAGACGACACAAATACATGTTAAATTCAAACAAATATGCGCCATGTATATTGAAAAAAGCATTTCGTAATATCCTGTACGTACATGAAATTACGTAGTTATACAATATTTGAAGATGAAGTACACTTGTCCCATAAATACGTGTGAATTACGTTACCGTTTTGAACCTATACCATACATCACGCTATGAAAACTGAAACTTAATAAAACATTTGTTCATACATCACTGGCAAATGTAGATCACGAAATCAAAAGTAATTTACCATACCATGTTAGTAGTAGGTACCACACTCTTGCAGAACAGAAGTTCTCTCTAATAATCTTGTTCTGTGAAAATTTGACGTTACTAGTCACTATACAACAGAAAAAATAGATAAACCATGTAACTCTCAACTCTGTTCAAACCTCCCTTGCGTAAGGTTTAAGAATGAAAGCATCAACAAATTTCATAGTTTACGATAATTGATGCTTGATATTCAATAAATTAGTAGTGAATGTAAATTACGTTACTATGAATTACTTTACTGTGAATTGCGTTATTGTGAATTACGTTACCTTAATCATCTTAATTTGCCAATCAATCGTCCTGTGATTAGATTACACACGTTTTCAGGTTCAATCTATTTTGTGTCTGTTCTATTAATACATTCATAAACAATCTAAGTTTTAATTGTTCCGGTAGTGTACTTACTTAACAAACAATTAATTACCTGATCCACATACGGTGATACCATTGGCCAATGTACGATGTTTATCAAAATGTTGTAATACACAAACATGGGATGGTATGACAAATAAGCCAAGTCCTAATCCTGGGAATATTACAAAATACGATAGATATATTTTTTCGGTAAATGTATAAAAACGTAACAAATAGCAGCACTATTGCATGATAAAATAATTAAACATACAATTTGCGAAATTCACGTAATGCACTCTAATACCAGAGATAACCACTAGTACTTGACACAAAACCAAAGTTTGGCTCCACTGGCTACTTCATTATACCTAATAATAAGGGTAGGTGTAAGTACCGTATGCAGCAAAAAATGGTTTTGTGCCAAGCACCTGTGGGAATATCTCAAAAAGTGTAAGAGAAAATATGTTCAGTCTTTTTATTTTGTTCAATGTAAAGCGTATTAGCACAGCCCATTTCACCTTCTGAAAGAAATGCCACATTCTAATCAAAGTGCTGATAGGGATGGAACTGACAATATTACACAAAAATGGCACTTAGGTGGATTTAACCAGTGAGTTTACATTTGGATGGCCTATGCAATGATTTGTTTCCAGATGTAGGAATGTACATATGACAGAGGAAGTTGTAGTATGTGCTTAGTCTGATCAAGTTATTGGGCTTACGACGTATGTTGGAAAGATAATTTTAAGTCTTGAATTAAACATTGAAATGGGACAAGATGTGGTTGAGAAATTTGTAATAAAAATGAAGTGTATCATAAACTCAAAGAATTACCTCCTAACAAGCCATACCCTATCATTAAATGGTATATGTTTGTTGCAAATGAACTCAAAACAAATCCAGCGGAACTCAGAATTGCACCAATAACAATGATAAGTCGATTCCCATATTGGTCAGTAAGAGCCCCTACTATTGGACCTACAAACATGATACAACATGCATAAAATACATTATTTTCCTGCACAATGTTCTCCGAGCCACTATCCATATTAACGAGAACAGTAAATTTCAGTTTGTTGAGATCAGTTTAGAATACTAGCTACAAATACATTATAACATCCAATCGACCACGTGAATGATTGATTTCTTGACAAACATCTTATAAATTTGATATACATGTACATTCACTTGTTTTAATGCATAACATGAACATTACGCGTGCATTGTGACCATACACTGTATTATATTTTATAAAAAACAGGTATTAGACTTATCATATGTCTTAAAACATCATTTTACAAGATTTACACAATTTATTTAGACACTACAACAAATGGAGAAAATGTTGAATAATGATATAAAATTACCAGTAAGATGTTTTGTGGCCAATAACATTGACAAAATTGAACCCGTAACTGCTCTTCCTTCACCAAAGTGGTCTACTATCTCAACAAGCAGTATACCAAACGAGAACATTAGTCCATCAGCGAGAAATTCAATGAACAATGCTGACATAACAATCACCCATCCATGCCTCCATTCATTCGTTTTCGATTTTCTAAAATATATATATTTGTTTAAAACAATGTATTGACATCTATGTGATTACAAATAAATGTCCATTTCGTGTTTACGTCTGATGAAAGGTCAGTGGAGTCGGACGAATGGCTTTTTTAAACATTTCGTCTCAATGGACATGTGCCACATGTATTTAAATTTCAATCTGACCAATCTTTTCAAACATAACACTTTGAGAATGGAATAGAAATGAGATCGGAGACTGTTCCCAAATTTTATCAACCCGGGACCTGGGCTTAAAACAACAAAAACAGAACCGTAGACCTAACGCCCAACCAATTGAGTTATACGAGCGGGCCCAATGTGTCTACATGTAGGTATTTAATAACAATGGTACCACAAATGATTAAGTTTTTTCTGCGAGATTTCGTACAAGATCGTTACTCATGTATACACTTCATTTACGAACAAAATATCATCTGTGCGCAACTCATTTTGTAATTACGAATTACTTCTGCCCGTACTACTAAGGTGCTCTGTAGAATTTAATGTCTTTGCAGGATATTGTATTTCAATATAATAGCAATAACTTGTTTGTTGATTCTTACCAATCATTGTTTTTGATTTACGTAAGTTTCTTTACATGCACAACTATTCTTATACATTAACTTGAGAGAAACAAGTGACAGCTTAATATATCGAAAAGTATAACAATCCTGATTCAGTACGATCTTACAAAAACATATGAATAAGTTACTTACGTGGTTTGACTCTCCATTTCGGTTACAGATGGCGTTGTTCAGTTAAGTGCCACCGGGCTTTACCTACACACTCTTCGGATTTCCTACGTTACTGAAAGTCATTGTAATACAACATGTAACGTACAAAGTTAGAAAACAAAACTGGAAGACGAGCGATTCTAAATTTGGTGAGATGGAAAGGATCTGTTTTCAAAATCGATGATCTATGATAAGAGTTCATTAGTGCTGACATGTCTTGTTTGCCTTTTTTTAAATTATCTTAAAAATGAATTAATTTCGAAATTTGGAAAATAATATCAAGAAACATTCCGCACTGAGCGTAAAACATTTTTTCAAGGAGTTAATCTGAAGATAAAAATGGATCCAACAATAAATACGTATGGCATGAAGGTTCAGAGAAAGATATTCGCGCCTTTAACCAATCTGTGGAGAGGAGGATCTCCGTGTGAATTTGGGATCGATCACGGAGTACAAATGATCCAAAACCACAACTCGACAGAGTGAAAGAAACTAAACATACTCATCATCCCATTTATTTGTCTTCCAGAAAAGTCGTCTTTTGTTGTTGTTTTTCCAGACGACGAGATGAATGTCGTTAATCTTGCCCTTTAAATCGTTATCATTTCATCATATTCTCAAACTCATTGTCTATATTACAAACCTTTCATACTATAAATTTAAAACGTTACCCTGTTCATCCAAAGAACTTATATAAGGATATCAGGTCACATGGGTATTAAAGGCAATGATAAGGTTGATGAAAGTGCTATATCAGCCCTGGCAGTACCAATTTTAAATGTCAAAATTCCGTACTCTCATTATAAATCTTACATCTTTAAGTATGTCCCATCTTCCTGCGGTCCCAATGGGCAATATTGACATTGAAAGCGAGTTGACCCTTTCAAACCATCCCTAGTATTTAGATTTTCATTAACCTTCAAATTTAGAAACTGCATTGGCAGACATATATATATACATGTATTTCAATTTTTAATATCAACTAGTCATTGACCGTTCTATAAATACAATGTATCTATATAATAGCGTGTATTGTCAAAGGACGCAAACTATATAAAGTTATAACAAAGTAAGAATACCAATATATTACATTTACAAGTATTATCTGTATTTTGTTGTTTACGTGGGATATCAAAGAAACAATAAGTAAACTCCTACACACCAACTGAGTGAATTGACGACATAACAGAACGTCGGTATAACATAGAGCCAACGGTTGTTTCCACGTTTCCAATATAGAGAAAGTCAAGTTGACCGTTGGCACATCGTTGGCCAAGCAATAATGTTGAAATTCAATCACTGGGCCAACAATATGCCAACAGTTGGACCAACATTGAGCTGACAATTGGCTCATCGTTGGCCCAAAAGATATTACTTCTCAAACATCGTTGGGCCAACGGTGAGCCAACTATTGGCTCTACGTTTCCCCGATAAACAGAGTTACATTGGCCCGACGGAGGCTTCAGTCGTTGGCCCAACAATGACGACTGGTCAACGGTGGCATTCAGCCAATCCATATATGACATTTTGATGTCTAAAGCATCTTTGAAACTTTCAGGCCTGAAACTCTTATTAATCACGGAAATGAAATCAGTCCATACCATAAATTGTGATACCTTTTGTGAACACTTCCTTTTAACAATGTACACGTAGATACATAATATAATACAATGTAAATGACAATAGTCTAATAAACGCATACTTTTTGTTACTACAATTCAATTCAATATCAATTATCATTAATAGCTCAGTAAATAAATATAATATCCTTTTACACGCCCTATTACATTGCTTACATAAAAAGTTACACATTTATGAGATCGACGGACCAGAACGCCGAATAAGTTTGGATAATTATTATATTATTTTATGTAATGCATTTACATTGAAATATGATTTCAATTGTGTATACATTGACGAAGTATGTATGAACTTTCTCGTTAATAACAGTATAATCACAACAAAATGCAATGTTAACCAGACTAATTCATCTGGTCAATTTATTTGTTGATTACAAGCCATGAAATCCTTAAAACATGTTTGAAGTGAGTATTGTTAAACCCACCCTAACTGAGCAATACTTGAAATATGTATACTTGCGTTCTCTTGTTCTTTTAACATCCAAATCGTGTACTTGTTATCTCCAGTCGTAATTATAATTCAAGTATATCTTATTCACAACCACTTTCCAGCAAAAGAAAAACCCCAGAACTGTAACTGTTGTAGACGATCTCCGTTTTGTAGAGTATGTTAAAGTACATGTGTGCTGTGCATTAGTCGCTTCACAACACGCGTGGCTTATTTCAACGGGCCGCTTACTACGGCGAGTTTTACGTATTACTCCTTAAATCCCAACATGGGTATATAAGGGAGGTTATGACTGGTGAGTGGTTTCCCTTGACTTTTCAGTTTAGGGAGATATTTTTAAAAACATTTGATACTACATGTTGTGTGAATGGTGTTTACTGAAAGACTACTAACTGAAGCAAGATGATTCTTTTATCAGTCTAGGTAGGAAACTTCAAAATGTATGAAGATTTAGGTTCTTATATTCCCGAAACAATGTATAACAGAAATTTGAATTTGAGGGAGGAGTTTATATGGTTTAAACCCATCGTTTGCTCCAGCTATTTATATATTCAGTATGTAAGTCAGCATTCACTGTTAAAACAATGTAGAGAGGGAGAGTTAATTTACATCCGATAGCCTGATCGGATGTTTCGTCTTTAAAAGAGATGAGCTGTAGTTTTATTATAATGTTCTATGTATGTGGAAACTAACCCTATATTATTTAGTTCATCTGTCACTGTTACATAATGCTTATCCCAACTCCATTTTCGATAAAGATTCTTCAATATCATGATTCAAAATTAGCTATTCAGCGACCTTTTGAACTATTTTTCTAGACGAAATTTAGTCATGGGTACTAGTGTATTCTAGTTGTTTGCGTGTATATAGTATACTGTCTGTTTACTATTTTGGGTAATCCTGGCAAGGTAAGTAGGTAATGTAGGCATTATTCTATGATGGTGACCTAGATGAGTTGTTGTGGCATAACATCGGAATCGTCATTAGAAGTGAGTTTAAAGTGGTTGTATAGCAGATTATGGTGAATTTGGTAGTATTTAGGGTGTACTTTATTCCATTGATGTATGGTATGGTATTTCACTACAACTTATCTAGGTTATAATTTCCACATACATAGAACATTATAATAACTACAGCTCATCTCTTTTAAAGACGAAACATCCGATCAGACTATCGGATGTAAATTAACTCTCCCTCTCTACATTGTTTTATCAGTGATAGCCATGCACAGTGTACAGTGAATGCTGACTTACAGTACTGAATCTATAAATAGCTGAATCAGACGATGGGTTTAAACCATATAAACTCCACTATCAAAAGTCAAATTTGAATTTATGTTATAAATTGTTTTGAAAATATAAGAACCTAAATCTTCTTTCCTTTTTGGAGTTTCTTATCTAGACTGATAAGAGAATCATCTTGCTTAAGTCAGAATTTTTTTCAGTGATTAAAAACACCATTTACATAAAATGTAGCATCAAATAATTTACAAAATCTCTACCTGAACTGAAAACAGTTTAAAAATCAAGGGAAACCACCCACCATCCATTACCTCCCTTATATACCGATGTTGCGTGTTTAAGGAGTAATGCATAAAACTCGTCGTAGTAAGCGACCCGGTGAAATAAGACTCGCGTATTGTGAAGCGACTAATGCACAGCACAGATGTACTTAAACATACCTTAACAAAACGGAGATCCTCTACAATAGTTTTAGTTCTGGTGGGTTTTCTTCATGGAAAGTGGTTGTGAATACGATATACTTGAATGATAATTAGGACTGGAGATCAAAAGTGCGCGATTTGGATGTTAAAAGAACAAGAGATAGCAAGTATACATATTTCAAGTATTGCTCAGTTAGGTTGGGTTTAACAATATTCACTTCAAACATGTTTTAAGGATTGTTATTAAGGATGTTTTTTTAAGGATTCCCTGGCTTGTAGTCAATAAATAAATTGACCAGATGAATAAGTCTGGTTAAAGTTGCATTTTTGCGATTTCTAGTAACCTATTTTTAACGAGAAAGTTCATACAAACTTCATCAATGTATAATTATGCAATCATTGAAATCATATATACATTTTGTATGTAAATATGTAAATGCGTTGAGCAATGGGATACATTAAACTAGCTAGCCGTACATATTCGGCTTTCTGGTTGATCGATCTCATAAATGTGTACTTTTGTTACGTAAGCTTCTATGATAAGGCGTGTAAAAAGGATATTATATTACTGAAAATTTGTTTTAGACATCAAAATGTCATATACGGATTGGCTGAAGGCCACCGTTGACAAACGCAGTCGTCATTGTTGGGCCAACGACTGAAGCCTCCGTGGGGCCAATGTAGCTCTGTTCATTGGGGGAACTTAGAGCCAATAGTTGGCTCACCGTTGGCTAAACGATGTTTGAGAAGTAATATCCGTTGGGCCAATGATGAGCCAATTTTCAGCTCAATGTTGGTCCAACTGTTGGCATATTGTTGGCCCAATGATTGAATTTTTATTGTTTGACCAACGATGTGCCAATGGTCATCTCGACTTTCTCTATCGGGGAAGCGTGGATACAATCGTTGGCTCTATGTTATACCGACGTTCTGTCATGTCGTCAATTCACTCAGTTGGTGTGTAGGAGTTTACTTATTGTTTCTTTGATATCCCCTGTTAACAACAAAATCCAGATACTTGTAAATATAATATATTGGTATTATTACTTTGTTATCATTTTATATACTTTGCATCCTTTGACAATACACACTATTATAGATATTTATAGTACGGTCAATAACTATTTGATACTAAAAGTTGAAATATAATAAATGTCTGCCAATGCAGTTTCTTAATTTGAAGATTAATGAAAATCAAATAAATACATGTATGAGGTAAACTTATTTGTCATTTGTCAGGCATTTTTACCATCTACATAATATAATAATAGGTACATATGCACAAATGACAGAATTGTCTAAGAATGTTAAATATTCAGCTATCAACGACTGTTAATTAAAAAATATACGAAAATTGCATGTTTAGGGGAACTGTAAACTCACTCATTCACAACCATCTAATGAAAAAAATCTTATCAAAGATTTAATAGTTTTTGGGAGATGCGTATCATCCCTGGTGAGAGTAACGAATGGATTGAACGCAAATGAACAATTCATCATCTAGATTATATTAACTATTCCTGACAAATGGACCTGAAAACGGGTTGTCATTTGCCTAGGGATGGTTTGACAGAGTGATTCGCTTTAAATGTTAACATTACCCATTGGGACTGCCAGGAAGATTGGTTATACTTAAAGATGTAAGATTTATAATGAGAGTAAGGAATTTGGACATTTGAATTTGGTACTGCCAGGGCTGATATAGTACTTTCATCAACCTTATCATTGCCTTTTATACCTATGTGATCTGATATCATGCAAAATACAAGTTTTTTGGATAAACAGATTAACGTTCTTAATTTATATTATGTAAGGCTGGTGGTATAGACAGTGAGTCTAATATGAGAATATGATGAAATGAAAACGATTTAAAGGGCAAGATTAACGGCATTCATCTCGTCTGAAAAAACAACAACAAACGACAACTTGTCTGGAAGATCACATTTCAAAATTTTAATTCCGGATACTGCAGCAGCTGTAATAGTATCTCCGTCTTTAGAGCTATCAGTGTAAATGGGATGATGTGTATGGTTAGTTTGCTTTACTCTGCCGAGGTGGGGGTTTGGAACTTTTGTACTCGATCCAAAATTCACATGGAGATCCTCCATTCCACAGATTTGTTAAAAGCGCGAATATCTTTCTCTGTACCTTCATGCCATACGTATCTATAATAGGATCCATTTCATCTTCAGAGTAATTCCGTAAAAACTTGGTTTACGCTCAGTGCGGAATGTGATATTATTTTCCAAAATTCGCAATTAATTTATGTTTAAAAAACATTTTTAAACAAAGACAAACAAGACATGTCAGCAATAATGAACTCTCATCATAAATCCTCGATTTCGAAAACAAATCCCTCCCATCTCGGACAATTCCCAAAATTTAGAATCGCTCGTCTTTTAAATTTTAACTTTGTACGTTACATATGGTATTGCTATGACTTTCAGTAACGTAGGAAAACCGAAGAGTGTGTAGGTAAAGTCACGTGGCACTTAACTGATCAACACCAACTGTTACCGAAATGGAGAATCAAACCATGTAAGTAATTTATTCATATGTTTTTGTAAGATCCTACTGCACCAGGACCGTAAATCAATAACAATGATTGGTAAGAATCAACAAACAAGTTATTGCTATTATAATGAAATACATTGTACACGTATTTTACAAATATCCTGCAAAGACATTAAATTCTACAGAACACCTTAGTAGTACGGGCAGAAGTAATTCGTAATTGCAAAATGAGTATATACATATGAGTAATGATCTGGTACGAAAACTCGCAGAAAAAAACTTAATCATTTGTGGTACCATTGTTATTAAATACCTACATGTAGACACATTGGGCCCGCTCGTATAACTCAATAGATTGGGCGTTAAGTCTACGGTTGTCAGTTTTGTGGGTTTGAGCCCAGTTCCCGGGTTGCCAACACATTGTTTTAAACAAATGAATATATTTTAGAAAATCGAAAACGAATGAATGGAGGCATGGAAGGGTGATTGTTATGTCAGCATTTTTCATTGGATTTCTCGCTGTTGGACTAATGTTCTCGTTTGGTATACTGCTTGTTGAGATAGTAGACCACTTCGGTGAAGGAAGAGCAGTTACGGGTTCAATTATGTCAATGTTATTGGCCACGAAACATCTTACTGGTAACTTTATATCATTATTCAACATTTTCTCCATTTGTTGTAGTGTCTAAATAAATTGTGTTAATCTTGTAAAATGATATGTTTTAAGACATATTATAAGTCTAATACCCGTTTTTTTATCAAATATAATACAGTGTACGGTCACAGTGCACGCGTAATGTTCATGTTATGCATTAAAAACAAGTGAATGTACATGTATATCAAATTTATAAGATGTTTGTCAAGAATCAATCAATTTGATGTCATAATGTATTTGTAGCTTTTATTCTAAACTGATCTCAATAAACTGAAATTTACAGTACTCGTTAATATGGATTATGGCTCAAAGAACATTGTGCTGGAAAATAATGTATTTCATGCATGTTTTATCATGTTTGTAGGTCCAATAGTAGGGGCTCTTACTGACCAATATGGAAATCGACTTATCATTGTTATTGGTGCAATTCTGAGTTCCGCTGGATTTGTTTTGAGTTCATTTGCAACAAACATATACCATTTAATGATAGGATATGGCTTGTTAGGAGGTAATTCTTTGAGTTTATGAAACACTTCATCTTTATTACACACTTTCTCAACCACATCTTGACCCATTTCAATGTTTAATTCAAGACTTCAAGTTATCTTTTCAGCGTACGTCGAAAGCCCAATTACTTGATCAGACTAAACACATTCTTCAACTACTTCTTCCTCTTTCATAATATTATGCACATTCCTAAATCTGGAAATAAATCATCTCATAGGCCATCCAAATGTAAACTCACTGGTTAAACATACCTTAGTGCCATTTTTGTGTAATATAGTCATTTCCATCACAATTAGCACTTTGATTAAAATGTGGCATTTCTTTCAGAAGGTGAAATGGGCTGTGCTAATACGCTTTACATGGAACAGAATGAAAACACTGAAAATAATTACACTTTTTGAGTTATCCCACAGGTACTTGGCACAAAACCATAATTTTGCTGCATACGGTACTTACACCTACCCATATTATTAGGTATAATTAAGTAGCCAGTGGAGCCAAATTTTGGTTTTGTGTCAAGTACTAGTGGTTATCTCTGGTATTAGAGTGCATTACGTGAATTTTGCAAATTGTATGTTTAATCATTTTATCATGCAATAGTGTTGCTAATTGTTACGTTTTTATACATGTACACCATTTACCGAAAAAATATATCTATCGTATTTTGTTATCTTTCCAGGATTAGGACTTGGCTTAATTGTCATACCATCCCATGTTTGTGTATTACAACATTTTGACAAACATCGTACATTGGCCAATGGTATCACCGTATGTGGATCAGGTAATTAATTGTTTGTTAAGTAAGTACACTACCGGAACAATTAAAACGTACATTGTTTATGAATGTATAAAAAGAACAGACACAGACATAAGATAGATTGAACCTGAAAAGGTGTGTAAACTAATCACAGGACGATTGATTGGCAAATTAAGATGATTAGTGTAACGTAATTCACAATATCGCAATTCACAGTAACGTAATTCATGTAACGTAATTTACATTGACTACTAATTTATTGAATATCAAGTTTTAATTACCGTAAACTATTATATTTCTTAAACTTTTCGCAAGGGAGGTTTGAACAGAGTTGAGAGTTACATGGTTTATCTATTTTTTTCTTTTGTTCGAGTATAATGCCTAGTAACGTAAAATTTTAACAGAACACTATTGTTATAGCGAAAATCTGTTTAAGCAAGAGTGTGGTACCTACTTCTAACATGGTATGGTAAATTACATTTTGATTTCGTGATCTACATTAATTTTGTCAGTAATGTATGAACAAATGTTTTATTGACTTTCGGTTTTCATAGTTTAGGTTCAAAACGGTGACGCAATTCACATGTATTTATGGGACAAGCGTACTTCATCTTCAAATATTATATAACTATATAATTTCATGCACGTACAGGATATCACTAAATGCTTTTTTCAATATACATGGCGCTTATTCGTTTGAATTTAACATGGATTTGTGCTGTCTACGTAATGCAATATGAACACTAATAATATTATCCTATTAGTGGGACAGTTGCTTTTCCTTATACTGTTGTGTTCGGCATGCACTATACCAACACGAAATTTAAAGTGTACGTGCATATTTTTTATCATAGTTAGGACATTAGTCATAAAATACAAAAAAAATGGAAATAAAGGGATATTTCAAGTCCACAGATCGATTGGACACTAAATATCTTTAATTGTTCAACGTTACCCGATTTGGCTATGTAACGAAACAGTCATTAACTAGTTTAACCTACTGTCTGAAAACAAAAACATGTTTTTCAAATGCGAATCTCCGTATCTTGTGTTGATATTATTGTATTATGCAGATGTAGAAAGATGTTCAGTGCTGTGTATGAGTACATTTGTCTCGGAGCACTTTTGTCTAAGACTAACGTCAGGCGGATGCGGTCACACATGAGGCAAATGGGACCTCAAATGTCTAACAAAAAAACACATTTGTCTGACAAATGTGCTCCGATCAAGTTTTTAACGGACAAGAAAGCCTTTAAGTCGATTCTCACCACTCTTTTCATTAACTACATCACTCCGTAGCTCACAGGCTAATGTTAAATGAAATTTAACGTCTATTGAATAAATTTAAGTATTTCACATAGATCAAATACATATAATAATTTATTTGATGGCTAAACAAAGCAACAGGCATTGTCTCTGAACTTATCCGTTATGTCATCTTACTGTCAAATTTTGTCAGTATATGTTTCACAAAATTGTCCGAAATAAAAAAACACTGCGACGTTCATATATATAAATATAATTTTTCTTACGGCGCCATATTTCACAATCCTACAAAAATTTATTTTGACTGAATTAGGAACGCTTCTAGATGAGTGGCGTAGTGAGACAGCCTCCGTGGTCAGTGGTGGGTACAAGTCAAACCGGCCTCAAGTCAAACCGTCATCTAACCAAACCGGCCACAAAAAAGTCAAACCGGCCACACTTAAACTTTTTTTTTTGGTCAAACCGGCCACAAACCGGCGACATTTTTTAAAGCATGTTTATTCGTAATTATTTATAGATTTATGGAAGTTGTTGAGTAATATATACCGGTAGTTATGTTTATAATCAATCTATGCGTGATTTAATTGGATATACTATTTGAAACAAAATATGCTAGTTAGACATGGAAAGATATTGAACGATCTGACCCTTTATGTGAGATAGTAGGATATTATAGAATGTGAGACAAATGTGTTTCGAGTGTTCTTCCTATTGTGTGTCGAACACACCTGTCTCATTTCCAATTTGCCGCAAATATGAATGTTTACGAGCACAGCGGTCACACCTCGTGAGACAAATGTGCTCCGAGACAAATGTGTTCCTACGGTGCTGTCTTATTATATTACATTATGTGTACAAGATTCTTTTCGTTTTAAGGCGCTGGAACATTTGTTTTCAACTACTGCCTGAGGTTTTTAATTGATCAATATGGATGGAGGGGGACATTGCTATTGGAAGCAGGCTTTGTTTTACAAGCCGTAGTACTTGGACTACTTTTGTCTACTCCGTTGAAGAAACATGTCACACCAGAAGTAGAAAAAACATCTTTATCATCAAGAGTTAAGCAATTTTGTACCTCCGTACTTAATGTTAAATTGCTAAAAGACGTGAGATTCATGATGTGCTTGTTGTCAACAATAACGGTATCTTTAGCATTGCCAATACCATATACATACACACCAGACCAAGTTAAACACATGGGTATGTCCAATGCTGAAGCATCTACACTGACTTCATCGATAGGTAAATAAAATTTGTAAATTCTAGGATAATAATGTCATAGATTAGCTTGTTTTACTGAACAACAATTCATTAGAAGGTTTTCCATTCTAACTGTTATTAGTATTCTAATGAAATTGGTCTGTATGGAGATGTCATTTAAATGCCAATATTTGAAGAAGATGCAGACTTGCTTTATGTATTGAAGTTTAAAATCAATAATAAAAGTTAATGCTGACAATAATCACGACGATAATGTATAGTTCCGTGTTTTGGTATACATGTATATCTAAAGATGATCTAGTGTCTAACATTACCAGAAGAACTTCTGCATTGTTAGACAAAACTGCTCCTGTGAAAGAAAAGCGAATTTTGTGTAGGGCTGCTATTATCTGGTATACAAGATATTTGAAATACAGGAGAAGTATTGAGCAAGTTTACATGAAGCACATGTCAGATCTGACTATGTACATGTACATATCTATAGCTCGACCATGAGTTTTGAGCCGTGACGAAATTATTCAGAATAGTCCACTAAGTCAAATAGGGGATGTCGATATTCGGAACAAATCTGACTAAAACATATTGATAAAATAAATTTTACCAGCACAATAATGACTGTAATGCTGGCGCAATAGGTAGAGCTCCTTAGCTCAAGATGTCGTATTGAATAAAGTCCGAGTTCAATTCTAGTCACCAGCCCTCTTATTATGCATGTTTTTCTTGATTGTTTTTATGTGAAGTTTCTATGATCAAAGTGTTTTAAATATATTTATCGTTATAAATTCTTGGAGTAAAAAAAACTTGAAATTCTAAAAGGAATAATGTTTGATTCAGACTTCCCATCTGACTCAGAGACAGATACAACTTCAATGAAGGGTCATCGGCAGACACAGCGAGTGAAGTAGATCTGTGAACTGAATATTGTGCAATATGAATTTATTTAGATAAAACAATAAAGAAATTAAAAAAGACAATATGTAATATGCCCGAAACAAAGTATGGTACAGTCTGGAACTGAATTCGTGCCTGTTGGCTCATAATGAAAACGTACGCTCTACCGCTACGCCAGCGACACTTACTACAAACATCATGCTACATTAGTCTTATATATTATCCGTAAATGCCTTTTATTCAATAACATATCTACATCCCCCAGTCGATTTAGTGTATTCTTCCGCCACGGCTCAAAACTCATGGTCGAGCTATACCCTTTAAACATCAGCAATATCTACCATAAAAACCCACATTATCAAAATAAGATCGGTGACGCGGAAGGAGACACTAAATAATGTACGACGTAACCTCTTTTTTCTCAAACAAAATTGCAAAGCTGAGAGATAAACTTGACAACATATTATGTTCTTGTGTATCTAAAATGAAGACTGATATAAAGTTTTCTACCTCAATGACCAAATTTAGAATACCGTCGGATGAACACGTCTCAGACATTATAATGGGTAGTAAGTAGTAAGATTACAACTTGTGAACTAGATAATTATGTTAATTTAAACCCAAGTGCTAGAAGAACGACTTCCATATTTTACCAGTTATTACAGAAGTTGTGAATAGATGTCTTCTTATTGTGGGTAGTAAGACCATTGTTGGAAAGGTCTCACCCTTGACATTCAGAGCTACTGACCAATGTCCAATTTGTTGTTAGAACTATCTTAAGTTCTTGAAAATCAGCCCTGGAATGGAACAAAACAACAACTAACCAAAGTGAATATCTCTCGTATCAAATTAGGTAATTGTGATGTTAAGACTGTTAGTAATGTTAGGGATCATGGTATGATCATGAAGAGTTCATAATTTTTTAAAGACACATACGAATGAAAGCCCGAATTGCTCAAGTACAGCTTCGTTATCTGAGAGGCATACGGAAATATCTAACCAAACAAGTCTACTGAAATTCTAGTTCATGAATAAATTCATTCTCACCTTGACCTTTGGTTCGGTTTATTTACTTTATTCATAAACATTCCTGCTTACCAAATTGGTCAACTTCAAGGTGTACTGAACCATGCAGTTTGTATTATATCCAACCCATCAAAAGTTCAACCATGTAAGCCTTCTGAATGATCTGCACTAGCTACCAGTGCCAGAATGATGTTCAACATTTTAGTGACAGTTTTCCGCTTTAGTAATGGAACAATGCTAGCCTATGTACGTTCACAATTTACTTAGAAACAATGACACTACCAGCTTAGAAAAAAAACATCAGAAATCCAATTGAATACCCTAAGGAAAAGAACTAAGATTGCTGAAAGGTCTACCTCTGTAGTTGGTTTAAAATGGTGGAACTAAGGACTATCTGTTTGAAATTGATTTTTATTAGGATTTGATAGATGTATATTCTTTCAGGAATAGCAAACATCATCGGTCGTGTAATGGTTGGTTTGGTTGGTGACAGATTGTGTTTCAATAGAATACGTCTGTTTGAAATTATGATACTGCTTTTAGGAGTACTTACAGGGTTATCACCACTTATGGACACTTTTGAAACTAAATTAGTATATTCCTGCTTGTTTGGAATTCTGATCGGTAAGTTAATATACCTGCAGCCATTTGTATAAACATTGTTTAATTGAATCAATGGGTTAAATATTAGGTTTGGTTAACAAGTTAGCCAAATGTTAACCAGAGGCAAGAAGACTCAACGTCCTCAACAATTCAGACTAGTAAACAAAGAATCTTGACCAATTCTTAACCAATATCAGACATTACTGGAAATAGTTTCTAATCAAATTTAACCAGAGTGTTATACAATCGCTTTACCAAACTTTATCTCTTTGAATTCTAACCCAACCTCAAACCAATATTCATACAGTTGGGTGCTGAAGTTGTTCTAAAGTTACTATTATATGCAATACCACTATATCCACGTTAGTGAACAAACCATACAGTAATTGTACAGTTACGTGTTAGTACTTTGTTTGACATGATGTTTTAGGTAATCCAGTCACGAAACCTTGTGCTGTCCTATAAACGACATAAAACACAAAACGTTCATAGTCCATGTCTGCATAAAATCGAATGTATTAAACGGTGGACGCTCGTTGGCTGGAACTCGGTAAATCTGACCACACCAGGAATTGGAACATATTATCCGGTCCCGATGTTTTTTATTTGTTACATACTCGTATTCTATTTAGATCGACTTCACGTGGCTAGAAAACTCAAATCCTTAATTGAACCAATCATCAGGTCATCTGACAAACATCATTCGCCTCGATCGGACAAACCATTTTCACGACTTCAGAATAATTGGCCTTCAAAATACGATAGATATGACACGTAAACTGACACACGTATGAAGATAAAAGTTATCACGAGAGCAATTGTCTGAATTTGTTTTCAGACTTAACTGTAATTACATTGTAAGGATATATTAATGATTAATATTATCATCAACGAAGTTTTGTATGTATATTTGATGAGTGATTATTTTGATATTACCTGTGACGTAAACTAACAAAAATAATTACGAAATAACAAGATTAATGACTCGTATACAAAATACATTCTCTTAAACTATATTCACTATGTACATATTATATATTAATACAAAAACAACCGATGCACACAGTACACAATACAAAATATACAAGAGAAACAACTCTATTTTATGGAGTAAAACGGTCAGTCTCTCTTTAATTAAGAACTCTAATTAAAATTGAAAGACTCGTATATTTTGTTTTTCAGGCGGATATATAACCTTATTAGCGGTCGTCATAGTAGACATGGTTGAAGATGTCTTGATTTCGAACGCATTTGGATTGCTTCAAGTGTCCATTGGAATTGGGTCACCAACTGGCACCGTAATTGCAGGTAAGTATGTAAAATTGTATCTTTAAACTGGCATCTGTTCTTGTTTCCCTAACTTATCATACATGTACTAGAATATGTATATATCTATAGATATTTGTTGTCAGAAATTCACAAAAACAAAGGCAACGTGTAAGTTGTCATACTTGAGGAGTGTTTGTTTTGGATGCGATTATTAAAATCAAAGTACTGAAGGGCTCATGGAACAGGAACTAGTTTAACAATTGCATGGCGGATGTTTCAAAACATAGTACTTAGGAATGCATAAAAAAGCACCGAGCAAGTGACGGCTATGGAAAGGTGATCTTTTGTTCAGTATCCAAAAGCATGTTCTTTTTAGTTATCTTGCATGAACATTTGGAAAGATCTGCGTAATACAAATAAATATGTCATACCCGTTAAAAAGACGACTGGTATTTGCTTTTTATTAGATTTGTAAAAAAAAATGTTTTAAACACATTTGTCTAACAGGTTCAATTTGATGCTACACGTATCCTAAAGTCGTTTTCCAGTTGGGCATCGACACTGACAAGTACAATGCAATTTACCAAAGTTACACACAACTCTTAAGATATTGACAACTGGTGTAAATATCTTTAAGTTCAATATCTTTACGTCCAATTTCTGCTTAACTAAGCTAAACTCTTAATATTTTATTTCAATTAAATCATATTATGATTTAGATTTAAATACATTGTGTATGTTTATTTCTGTTTTATCTCCTTAAAGCATAATTATTTAATGTAAGGATATGACAAGCAACACATACAGTCATAATTTATATCTATAACGTTTGGTTTGCAAAGGATGTTGTATCATAGCATTTGTTAAACATGTTTATGGAAATATACATATTTATTCTAAGGCTACAGTTTGAGGCTAATTAATTTTTATTTCCCTGTATTTCAGGTTTGTTGTTTGATGTTACCGGAAGCTACGATGTCACCTTTATTGTATGCGGTGCCATCTTTGTTATTGGAGGAATTTTCCTGAAAATACATGTGCTCTTTATGAACAAAAAGAGTTATCAGCTATGACAAGTGTGTATTTATGATAGCAATGACTACAGAGTAGTAGTACTTCGTATAGTTACATTTGGTCAGTCAATAATTATGTATGATAACACAGTCCATCCTCGCCAAAGCAACACACCCTGGGAGAAGCAAAATTATGTTGTTGTTGTTGTTAGGTTGTTGAAATCGTGCAGTGGTAAAAAATCATGCTGTTGTGGAAAGAGGTTGTTGCTGGAGGGAAGGCCGCTCTGGAGAGGTTTTACTGTATTCAATTGAGGCATTTTTAAAATCAGTTCATCGCGGTTGACAAATTTAAAAGCATAAATGAACTAATGTACAATCTATATGCATGATTGAACTGCATTCTGTATACAGCGTAAAAGCAAATGATTGAACATCTATAAATATTAAAATCCTAACAAACCAATTAAATCAAGTAAATGTAACCAATATACATTTTTGGAAATATACATAAGAGTCATGTTAAAACTTAACTAATTACATAGTGACTTTATGCTTTGAAAATGACCTTGAAAAAACTGATGTAAAGCAAACAATAATGAATACGATTATCCACATCCAAAAAATTGTTTTCAAAATCCTGATTGTTTCAGCTTAATTGTATCTGTATTCAATAATTTACCGCTACGTCAAGAATTGTTTGAATCTTAAGAAACATAACTAGAGTTATGAGATATTTCTCAATCATTTGCTTTGACCTTAACATGCCACATTCATACAAATGTATACAATTGTCTTTGTTTTCACTGGTTATAAGATGACGACATAATAAATTTGATTTATGAAATATCCGCTTTTTCAATTGAAAGAATCGAGATATTCAACACTTCTCTATTTAGGTAAAATTATAGCTGTTGTTGGTACCGGTACGACACAGTTTGCTCATAAAAAGAAAAAGTCCGCCCACAACAAACTCTGCACCACAAACAACGAACGTGATGTCATAACTTCCAGTCACGTCAAATAACCAACCTGATATAAAAATAAATAAATAATTGCACTGGATAAAAGTACAAAATACGAAACGTTATTTTAATTGCCAGTACTATTAATTGTACTTTAATTTGCAGCAATTCACAAAACAATACATAAATCAGGCCATTTAAAACGCGAAAACTGGGAATGTATTTCACGTATTGCAAAAATTACATTATTCACATTCTTCGTTTCTCGTTGTCTCTCTTCACTGCAACGTAAAAGATGATTTTTTTAAAAAAAATCAATACTTTTTAGATCGTCTGTTTTATTTCCTTGAAGAAAATGTCGAGTTATTGTGATCCCTATGACATCGGCGTCAGCGTCAGCGTCGGTGTCGTTCAAGAACTTTAATATAGCTCATAACTAAAAAACTATGATATTTAGCAATATGATATTTCCTTCATGGACAGAACTCACCGAGGCGATGAACGCTCGCTCGCGGCGCTCAAGATAGTTTTGTAGTACAGTCGCAACACAAATAAACAAGTTCCATTTAATATAATGAAGATCAGCAACATTATAAAGGGCTGTTTAAGTACAAACCTGCCATTGGTGTAGCTACAGATGACCCTATTCCAATAGACAACTGAAGCAATCCAAAGGCGTTCATAATCAGGTCTTCTCCAACTGTATCGACTAAGACGACCGCTAATAAGGTGATATATCCCCCTAAAACATAATTGTATGTTTGCTTGTTTGAAGACGATAATCAGCAATTCGGTTATTAACCGCGGACATCTGGCACGAACATACAATCGTAACTACTCGGGCATTTCCGTAACTGAGAAATACGCCTAGTATACAAACATAGGGTTGCACATGGTGCGGTTTCCGTCACTACCTTTTCAACACTGTGTACTCGTTTTCAAGAATCGTTCTCAGAATTGCATACTTTCAAACTTGTTTATCGTTTGCGGTTGATAAAATGAGCATTAAGTCACTATTGAAGGTAAAACAGGTTGTCTCCATCTTTGGATTCCCATGATCAGCCTACGAACAACAACAACATAATTATGTCTTACTCTGGATTACCTGCCCCTTTGCACACAAATATACGTTTACAATTGAAGCAAATAACCAGACTAATTATGTCCGAGGTTCTTTTCTTTAGATAATCAGAGTAGACACTTGTGCCCTTGGTGACTTTATAAAGTTGCAATGTTTTTCATACAAATAAGAGTATTGATCGGCTACTTGTTAACAAAACAAAAAAATGATAATATCATATGATAGGAACATTGAAGTAACTCTATGTTTATTAACTTACCTATAAGAAATCCAAACATACTGGTATATACTAATTTAGTTTCAAATGTGTCCATAAAGGGTGATAACCCTGTTAGCACTCCAATAAGCAATAGTATAGCTTCTAGCTGAATGAATCTACTGAGACAAATTCTGTCACCAACAAAACCTACAATCACACGACTGACGATGTTTGTTATTCCTGGAACAATACATTAAAACAATCAACATTTCGTATCTTACATATTAACGTTATGAGAATGTTTGCCATCTCTCTTAAACGAAGGGTCATATTATGCCTTTGTATGAAGTTGACATCAGTATCATCAGTATATATAGAAGCAATAACTGCTTGTACTATCAGCAGTTCCAAACTTTACTGCTTATATTGCTCACTTTCTAATAATACACATAGCTCAATTCCATAACATTCTTTAACCCACATGTATATATACAATATCTATACAAAATGTATATACATGTGTACAATATTAATGACCACGAAAACCGATCAACAGAAACGGCACAAATCAACAAATTACTCTGTGGCATTCTTGTGCCATTTGGAATGTTCTAATAATACACATAGCTCCATTCCACAACATACTTTAACCTAGAACATGTATTTACAATATCTACATATACATGTGTAAAACATTAATGGTCACGAAAACCGACCGCATCGATCAACAGAAACGGCACTAATCAACAAATTACACCTGGCCATTTTTGTGCCATTTGGAATGTTCTTGCAGTAGTTAAAATCATTTCATTACAGTCTGTTTAAAGGAACAGAACCTAACTGTAAGGCTGTGATTGGCAACATTTCTAAAGAAAATGTATTTATACGCCCAACTCTGTTTGGTAATGTCCCGGTTATAGTTCATAACCTTTAGGAGAAAATTGGCTTACACAAAAAGATTTGGAAAAAAAATCAAGTGACTGCTGCATACAACATTATGGAATACATGTATAAGAAATAACTTACAACGATTCTAACAATATTGCACTCTAAGTAAAATGCTCAGTCAAATATTCAATATATTCACCTATTGATGAGGTCAGTATGGCTGCCTTCGTCTTGTCAATCCCTATTTGTTTAACTTGATCCGGTACAAATGTAAACGGAATAATAAATGCGAGAGATATAACTAATGTGGACAATAGAAACATCAAGTATTTCATATCTTTCAGTAATTCAATTTTAAATACAGAGGATAAGAATGACCTCAGACTGGTCACGTTTGATGCACAATCTTTATTTGATAGACCAGATAATAGGAGCCCAAATATGACGCCGTGTGATACAAATCTTGCTTCCAGTAAAAATGTTCCTCCCCAGCCATATTCATCAATTAACACTCTTGACAAGTAATTGAAAGCAACTGTACCAGAACCTAAAAAAGATAAAACGGTAAGCTCTTGTAGCCAAGCGATTTTTGACATAGTATTGTTTAAATGAATAGAAATATACAATTTACGAATGCGCCTTCTGCCGAACATATTAATAACCCAAGATTAAAATGACCATTTATTTTACCTTTGGTTTATGTTGCAAATACGATTATTTCCGTAACAGGCAAAGCATCATGCATTTTAGATTGTTTTATTTACATTTGTGTTTGGTTTATCAAACTCGTCGTCCTTCATCGACTAGATCTCGACAACGTTTGAAGACGACTCGTTTGATAACCCATTAGATGATGAACATTCTGGTTCATGTATGATTCTTTACTAAACAGTCGCGTTATAATCATTATTGATAACTCTCCAAACATTGAATTACCTGATCCACATACGGTTATACCATTGGCCAATGTACGATGTTTATCAAAATGTTTTTATACACAAACATGGGGTGGCACGGCCATCAAACCAAATCCTAATCCTGTATAATAAATAGATCGTATTCGACTAAACATCAGATCAGTAGTGCTACAGATCATGTTTGGTGCCGACACAATGTGAACTAAGTATTTGATTACAATTATGATAAACAGAGCATACATATTTCTATAAATGTAAGTCAACACTTTTATTGAAGTAAAACTTTTAATGCCCCCGTATGGATGGATCGGGTATATTGTTTTGGTCTGTCTGTTTGTCTGTTTAACCTTACCTTAATTATATCAAAAGGCTTCCAAATATATACAGTCATCAAACTTCATAAGTATGTCGGTATTAACCTCTACAGGACCTGAGTTTTTATGCTCGGTATGTCAAAGATCAAGGTCAATCAGAGGTTTTATTTCACTCGTGTTGATCACAACCTCTGTCTGAGCGTTTTAAGGTCAATAAGTGAAAGGTCAAGATCACCCGGAGAGGACATTGTGTTACAAAACACATCTTGTTTGGCTTTATCTGTTCACTGGTGTTTATAGTCGCACCAACAGACAGGATAATTTGACAACTTTCCATCTTTAACGTTGGTTGAAGACCCCAAGCATGCACCTGGTAAAACCATCGACCTAGATGGACAGCTTCCTCATATGTGAAAGTTTTCTAGTCCTGAGTGAGATTAGAACTTACAGCGATGTGGGCTATTGGTTTCTAATACCATAGCCAAGCAAGAAAGCATAGTAGGTCCGAATTATGACTTACCTCCTAACAAACCATATGTTATCCACAAATGGTAAATATTGGTGGCAAATGAACTAAAAATAAAGCCAGCGGTACTTAGAAGTGCGCCCGATATTACAATGGTGTGATTTCCAAACTTCTCTGCTAGGGTACCTGCTGTCGGTCCTACAATAATGGATATACTGTCGATTAACAGTTTAAGCATAAACTGATCGGCATATCTTGATTCAGAACATGATAGTTGACTGTTCAATGTCCATTTCCAAACTCACCATTCAGCTTAAAGTCTCTCTTTTCATTGTCCTTCATTTTTTAATTGGAGGAAAACATCTTCTTGATATCAGGGTCAATTAAAAGAATTCATGCTTACCCGGTGGTATTTTAGTACATGTACCAACTATGCACTTGCCGAAGAGACATGAAATAAAAATGCTGGATGGTCGTACAAAATTAATATAGTGTATGCATATTACCTATCACGTGTTTAATAGCTAACATAACAGCCATCATCGCCCCTGTAACTGCTCGTCCCTCACCAAAGTAGTCTACGATCTCTACAAGCATTATACCAAATGAAAATATCAGTCCATCAGTAATGAATGCAATAGAAAACGCCGACATTACAATCAACCATCCACGTCTCCATTCGTTATTTTTGGATTTTCTGAAATAAAAACAAACAGAATCAAAGTACTGAAAATATTGTCGGAATGTGATTTTTTTCGATACGAAGCAAAGAGGAGAAATGTGTACCCATATCGTTCGGGCCCATGGAAATATTTTAACATTTATACTAACTGACCCACTTTTCATTAATATATAATGCAGGTCATATGTATACATGTATGTGAAGGACATACGCTTTACTAGTCTCTTGGCTTTTAAAACGAAAAAATGCAATAAAAACTCTTTGTAGTACACAAACTAGTGACGAACATATAAGTCACAGTAAATATCAACATCGATACTTCTGATTGTTAACACAACAGTACATCATCGCCTTAAACACAACCATGGTCACTCAAATAAAAAATACCCTGACACAATAGAGTATTGCCTAGTTAATCCGATGTTGCATCGGATTTAGACGTGATCTTGCAATTCTAAATTTTCATGCATCAAAGGAACTCATTAACTATCATTTTTTCAAAGCACATGACTAGTAATTTACGTTCGTATTTAGCGACTCGAATCACTATTCGTAAGCCACAGCTGAAACATTCGGCCTCCGCATGGTACCCGACATGAACTCGATGTTTATTACATTCTATACATAGCGGCTGCATTAAACTAAAGAAGTATGTTTAAACATTATTGTAATACTTCAAGTACAAATGGACATGTTTATATCACTGTATGTTTTATTTCTTTATCTTTGTTTGTTGTACATGAATGAATACAATGTAATTTTATATTACACAATGCGGTTAACGACAGATCTCTCGCTGTGTCTATCAATGACCCTTTAGCTGTATCTGTCTCTGAGTCAGATAGGGAGCCATGAATATAAGTCGATCTCAATGGTGATAGGTTCAGGAAGCTCGTCAACAGCAATGTCTTTGTTTCAATAGTTGGTACATGTTCAGTACACCGGCACCAGTCTGTGGCCTGTAATCCCTCCATGATAACAAATTAATAATCGAACATATTTGTTTAAAAATATCAAGCTTTTTGACTTAAAAAAGTCAGAATTTACAAGGAATTTATGATGATAAAAATCATATAAAAAATTTTGATCATAGAAACTTTACCAGAAAAAATACCCTCAAGAAAAACATGCATAAAAAGAGAGCTGCTGACTGGAATTGAACTCGCACCTAATTTAATTCGACAGCATGAGCTAATGCGCTCTATCTATTGCACCAACATTACGGAAATTTATTGTGCCGGTTAAATTTATCTTATCAATATGTTTTAGTCAGATTTGTTCCGAATATCCACATTCCCTATTTCACATAGTGGACTATTCTGAATAATTTCGTTACGGCTCAAAACTCATGGTCGAGCTGTATAGTTGATGTGAGTATCACGTGACCTTGTATACAAATTTCGATGTTGACGTCGCCATTTTATGTCAAATACATGTACGTATAAATCAATACGATTAGGTGAGAATTCACCCTGTAATATCAAGATAATGATAAAAAGGCACAAAACACATACATCGATAGTAGGTTGTTGGAAATACATGCATACGTCTGTAGAGATATTACTGAACTATCGAACGAAAAAAGAAAGTAGAACTATTTTTACGGAAACAGGATATGCAAAACAGCCACTAAGGCGCGATATTTTATTGGCTAGCGGATACGCGGTTTTTATTCTGCGCATTTGAATATGACATGTTTTTACTGACAAGCGTTTGTTTAGACACATGACTCTTTCAATGTAGTTACAATAAAATAATTTGAAATATATTTAGACCCGACACACTTAATCCAGGAAATATACCAAATACATCTGTATAATCACATTATTATTATTTAGTTGCGTACTATTTCCTTTATACGGCTTTCTTTTAACCAAGCTGTTATGGAGTCCAAGGAGGATAGATTGCTCTATGATTACACAGAAAATTGATTTTAAGATAAGATTTATTTAATGTAGGTAAAACAACAACAGTATAACATTTAAGCCATCTAAAAGCTTTTACAGACTATAAGCAATATACAAATCTTAATGCTCTTTCTTGAATGTTCTCTATTTTTTGAGAGTTTCTTTCTGAACAAAAATGCCAAAATAGTGAAAAGAAATTAAAGTTAGACAGAATAAATTAAAGTATGAAATACTTTCGCATGATTAGTTCCAAGTGTCGTATAAACTCATTAATGTGATATCGTAGTTCAATCATCAGTTCATAAGTGCGTCAGCACATTCTCATTTAAGATAATGTTATAATTTTGAAATTGAAATATTTGATAACGATGCATTTTACGAACTTAAAATCTCTTTCGCATATCATACAACTCCTGCATGAATTGACCTTTTAGGCAAACGTTAAGTTAGTCCGTCTGCGTTTTTCTCTATCGACTAACGTTAGCATAGTGGGGATTTGAGGAAACGTAAGAAAAAAAACTAGTAAACAGTGTACCAAAAGGTCAGTCACCAATAGTCCTCTCAGTGCTAGCTTTGATTATAAATCTAAACGGAATTCATTTTTATCTGAATAGTAACTTCTATATGAAAATACATAGTCTATGATGCTTCTTTTTGCTGGAAATAAACAATCTCTTAATGTGTGCTTAATTCAAGTTCACAAGTATGCTGAAGTAATACATTACAAATAATCAGTTAATTGTTGCTTCACTGTTACTTACGTATTATCAGTGTCCATCTCGCTACATTGCTGTTGAAATATAGCAAATATGTAATGAATGAATTACAAGACAATAGTCATGTAGTTATGTTTTAAACACACATTCAATGTTAGAATAAATACTGGACGTCAAGGTGCGAATAAATCGATGTCAAGAAGTAACACTTTCATCGCATCCAGAATTTCCATTTCCTTCTGTGGCCACGAGGGTTGGATCTTGGATAATGGATATAATGTTTTACATTTATTTCGGCATACAATTAATCCAGCTATGAAATCTAAGACGTCACATTTATATATAGACAATGTTTCAAACAGTAGCAATTACATAAATATCACTAATCCACTAGGTGTCTTCATTATTTCAGTTATATAATTTCTATTTTTACGATGATTGCATCGTTAATGAGTTGGATATATTTAAGAAAACGATTACTTAAACAATAAAAATGAATCATGAAAAAAGATCTTCCAAATTCCACACGCCTGTAGATGTGCCTTTGACATCACCATGTAAAATACCAGGTACTTCGAAAGAATGTACAATCTGACTGAGATATCGAGTTAGTTTTTAACTGTAAATACAATAACAGAATACAACCCTATACGGAGAGCAATTGCATCCATTGTTTTAATGTTATATTTTACTTATAGAAACGGGCTGAAATGATATTCTTCATTATTCATGATCAATACACCTCTCTGCAATATCTGCAATGCCGTGTGTATCTATTGTTTTAGATCGAAACTATGCAAAATGAGATAAGCCTACAACAACCAGACACCATGTATACGGGTCATCAATACTTTAAACGAAGACTTGCCGGTGTAGCATAATATTTTGACCCCGTAGAAAAATGTCATTTTTTAACGGATTATTGAACAATTTTCAATATTAAATATTGACCCATACCGTTAAATAATGACCTCATTACGCGTGAAAAATTTGACTATCGTTGAAAAGATGATCGGCCTATGTATTATTAGAGTTATTTTCAGCGTTGAAAACCACCACTTACAGTATATAATTATGTAATGTAAGTCATTCTCACGATTTCTATCCAAATATTTTACAGGTAATTTGAATATAGTATATAAATTTCATGTCCAACTTTGGCGGACATGGCCTTATCGAGTATCTGATCAATTTTCAAGGGAAACAACTAGAATTCCGGGGTTTATATGCAGTCTACCTATTGTTACCCTCCTTGCTTGCGTTATGCTGACTTTATTAGGGGGTCATAAAATAATAAAATCAGTCACGCGTAACAGATAAAATCTGTTATCTTAATTGATCCAAAAATCGATATTTCAATGTACGCGTATTACTTTTGGATCTCTGATAAGACTTGAGCATGTCCCAACTATTATGTACGTCGTTAAAATGGACAGAAACGTATATGATATTGACATTAATTTGTTTCATCAGTAAAATTAATTTTGAAAATGCGGATATCATGAAAAGACAAAATTCAAGAATCCTAGTAATAATTATGTTTTTGTATACACAGTCAAATAGTAATTTGATTCTATTCTGCATATAAACACCTTGTTTTTCTTTTCTTAATAAAAGTCGGTTAGTAGATATATGGACTTTATTTGACTTTTGAAAGCATATGGGAAGGTAAAAAGGAGAAAGAGGATTTTCCATTCCTCGGATAAAATCATGAAAATGTCTAGGGTCGCGGGATAAAATAAATTAGGGTCGATCGAGTAACCAGAAATGTTGCACTATGTCGCACGTCTTGTAGGTCAGTGATTATAAATGAAATTACTTCCAAATCCATTACAACCTTCAGTAACTGTTGCAGATATTTATTTCCATCACAAAATAGAAAAATACGAATGATATTAAGCTATAGACCTGGGGTATAAACAGTACAATCAAGTTCTGCAATTTTATGGCAATTTCCATCCGTCTTGATTGAAATGATATCTAACAAATATAACTCGATGTGCCCAATTGTTTGAGTCAATGTGAGACGCGTAAATTACCTGATGTAAAGTTAGCAACCATATAAAGGGATCTCAAAAATATGATTTTATTATCCGTCTTTTTGTTTACACATCATTGAAAAAATAAATATACAAAGTAGGTAATCTATATTATTTTATGACATGTTTTTATAAGTGACATGTGGACGTATGCCAAAATGATATATTTAGCTTATTATAATTTATTATATTATCAAAAATGAATTAATAGTAAATTTCATTTAATGAAATATCATCGTCTTTTTAAGGCCCATTAGAACAACAGATGAAATGATAGTAAAATATAAGAAATATATATTACTTGATCTGTAACAATATCTACATAATGCCTTCCATTAGGCATATCTCATAAAATGGTTTTCAGATGCTTTTTCTTATTTTTTGTAACATGATTAAAAAATACTGTGCTGTATTTCTATATGTACTTTGTGATAAAAAATGGAACATTTTTATTGCAAGTAAAAGTCAGTTTCACATCTGTCTAGGTAAAATAAGACCTACTTCAATGCATCCAAAAAGCTAATAGTGAAAACCATTTTTTAATTATGTTATATTTTCTATAATATCAACAAATTGGGTTATAAATATCGATTTTGCTTTTTATTCGGAAGTAAAGTAAAATATTTCACAAATTCTAATATTTTCATCCATGTTGTAATATGTTTTAGTCTTCAACCTCAATTATCCTAAAACCTGATTCAACGCGTCCGATTTTTATTACCCTGTATAATGCATCATGCTGTGACTGTATATACATGGATACCTAATCAGCAGATATGATCATCGCCAAATGCACGTTGTTTCCGTAAACGTACGTAAATATCCGAGATTTGCCGAACGATTGACGAATTGAACTTGAAAAAATCTAAGGGGTAGTTTTAAAAAACATCAAAAGGGTCGAAGAAGATATTATTTGATTGTTTTCATATTTTACATGGTGAAAGAAATTAAATTTTCAAAACGAATGCAATGAGTACTAATTTGATCACATTTCCCCCAAAAGAGTTATGATGCTGAAAACATCAAATTTTCATTGAAAAACCTACCAATTTTACGCTTTTTACATTGAATATAGAGGGAATCGATAGGTGTCTTTTTCAAACGCAAAAGGGTCGAAGAAAGCATTAATTTAAAATAATAAAAAATACACCATTAGAAAGATAAAAGATTAAATAAACTTTTGTGATGAGTACAAATTTCGTATTTTAAATAGAATAAAAGTTATGACGATTATAGTGAAAATCCCCTTCTTTGTTTAATGTAAATTTTTTATCGATTTTCCAAATCAGCATGTCCGCGAAAGTTGGGTATGTACACAATTTGTTCACCTGTCCTATTTTTCTTTAGCAGAAACAAACATTTTTTACGCCTATTGAAGGCAATAAACTCTTGAAACTGCTGGTATATGTACCTGAGTTTTAAATGACGTACATTTGTGCTGGATAACATTGTGTATACATGCATATTCACAGTGAACAGAATGTCACAATTAGCATAACTTTGCTTTAAGCAGGTACGTTTATTAACCTATGTACCTGCTTTAAGCCTGAAAAGTATTCCAAGCACAACAATATTACCAAAGTCTGGGTCATACTCAGAATTTTAGACTCGCACGGCACAAAACGAATTAAGGTACGACGAAATACAGGGCGAAGAAGGAAAATGTACAGAACATATACTTTATTAACTTGTACATGTACATCGTAATATAACAGATACTTATAAAAAAAGTTTAGCAAGTTTGGAAATAACTGTTTTGTAATCGAAGAGAAGTTAACCAAATTTTCTACCGATGCAATAATGCTATCTCTGCAGAATTACATCAAATTGTTCTCACGATGATGCTGCGTTAGGAAAAAAACGGAACGTTGAAAAGGGTAAGGGTCAGACACAAAATTCACAGCACATGTCAGTATCGTGTATGGATACCATTAACAGCCAAAACTGTCAAACAACGTCTTCTCATGCTACAAATAAGCTTCCTTATGATATATAGAGGGATTCTGGCCCATTCCACTTGCAAAGCAAGCTCAGTGTCACTAAGGTTATTGACGTTTTCACGTTCTCTAACCTTACGTCCCAGATGGTCCCATAAGTGCACAATAGGCGAGAGATCCGGCGATTTGGCGGGCCACTGAAGCACATTAACATTATTTTTGGCGTAATACATCCTGTGTATGCCTAGCAGAGTGTGGACGGGCGTTACCCTGTTGGAAAGTAGTGACGTTACGTTGTTGCAGAAACTGTTCAACTACTGGTATGATAATCTCGTCACAATATCGCTGTGCTGTCAGATTCCCGAAAACCATCACAAGCACTGTCTTACCATCATGGTAAATTCCCGCCCATACCATTACGCTACCACCACCGTAACAATCATGATTTATGACGTTTTCAGGATCAAGCTTCTCGCCCCTTCTCCTCCAAACTCGAATCCTACCATCAGCAAATGACAGTTTAAATCGTGACTCATCACTAAATAGAACGTCATTTCATTGTCTGCGTGACCACCTGCGATGAATCTGAGCCAACTGAACACGCGCCTGTCGATGTCTACGTGTCAGTGGGATAACGACGTAAGGGCGACATCATCTTAATACAGCTGCTCACAGCCTGTTTCTAACAGTCATATCAGAAATCCTAGTCCCTGTAGTGTTCCTTAACCGGATAACTAACCGCCGGATCGACATAAAGCGTTTACGCCGTGATGACGTCACTAGGTAACGGTCCTCTCATGGGGTTGTTTTTTGGGGCCGTCCAGTATGGGGTCGATCAGCCACGTTGCCTGTTTGTTAGAATTTGGTCTTGATGCGACTGATGGTCGACTCATAAACATCCAAATGCCGAGCGACGTCTCTACCAGACATCATTCCGTGACAACGTCCCATCGTAATTTTCGGATTTATTTTGCGGTTTATTTTGTTTCAGCTAACGCTTAGAAATAAAATGTATAATGTGACACTGGATAGTCTACCAATTGAGCTCTGCAGTGATTGCACGTCATTACCGTTTATCTCACGTTTCGATAGCGTAAAATGGAAATAAGTTTCTTGTATAGGGCCAGGCACACCTTTTTACTACACAAACATGTTTACATTATTTATCTACACAGAAAATCTGGCGTGACGAAAAACTTGCTAAACTTTTATTATCAGTATATCTAACCAACAAGTCTACTGAATTTCTTGTTCATGGATAGATTCATTCTTTGGTTCGGTTTATTCACAAAATTCCTGCTTACCAAATTCGTCAACTTCAAGGTGTACAGAACCATGCAGCTCATATCATTGCCAGCAAAAGATCCACCACGTATGCCTACTGAATGATCAGAACTGGCTACCAGGAAAATTGGAATTGGTTTTGACAGCCCCGGTGAGTTTTAGCCTTCGAGATTCCGCTGTTCTCGTAAATGAATATATTTTATGAGTTCATTCTGAATACAAATTTCCAAGGAAGCATTTTACAACATATGCTATGGATGCAGTATTCAAAAGAGGAAGATAAATGCCTGTCTTATACATAATATAGTAAGCATGGTAAACAGTTTTAAACAAGAACTCAATTTGAAATTGAAAGACTCGTAACTTTTTGTTTTTCAGGTGGATATGTAACCTTATTAGCGGTCGTCATTGTAGACATGGTTGAAGATGTCTTGATTTCGAACGCATTTGGATTGCTTCAAGAGTCCATTGGAATTGGGTCACTGACTGGCACAGTAATTGCATGTAAGTATACGTATAAAATTATATCTTTAAACTGGCATCAGTATATACACGTATTTCTAAATATCTGTTGTCAGAAATTCACAGAAACAACATACAACGTGTAAGTTGTCATACTTGAGGAGTGCTTGTTTTGAATGCGATTATTAAAATCAAAGTACTGAAAGGGCTCATGGAAACTGAACTTACATAGACTAGCACCGCAACATGGAACGGGAACTAGTTTAACAATTGCATGGCGGATGTTGTAAAACGTAGTACTTAGGAATGCATCAAAATTCATGCGCAATGAGCAAGTGACGGCTATGGAAAGCTAATCTATTGTTCAGATTCCAAAAATTACTGAAATAAAAACATTTAGTTGTATATATACCAAATCAAAAAGCAGCATATTCTTTATAGTTATCTTCCATGAACATTTGGAAAGATCTGTGTAATACAAATAAATGTGTCATACGCGTTAAAAACTGGTACTAGTATTTGTTTTTTATTCGATTTGTAAAAAAATGTTTAAAATACATTTAGCGAACAGCTTTAATTTGATGCTACATGTATCCTTTACCGTGCTCAAAAGGTCGTTTTCCAATTGAGCATCAACACTGACAAGTACAATGTAATTTACCAAAGTTACACACAACTCTTAAGATATTGACAACTGGTTTAAATATCTTTATGTTCAATATCTTTACGTCCAATTTCTGCTTAACTAAGCTAAACCTCTTAATAATTTGTTATGATTTTGAATTAAATACATTATGCGTGTTTAATTCTGTTTAATCTTTTAAAACATAATTATTTAATGTAAGGCTATGACAAGCAACACATACGATCATAATTTATATATAAAACGTTTGGTTTGCAATGGATGTTGCATCGTGGCATTTGTTAAACATGTTTATATAAATGTATATATTTATTCTAAGGCTACAGTTTGAGGGTAATGTTTATTTCCCTGTATTTCAGGTTTGTTGTTTGATGTTACCGGAAGCTACGATGTCACCTTTATTGTATGTGTTGCCATCTTTGTTATTGGAGGAATATTCCTGAGCTCTTTATGAACAAAAAGTGTTACCAGCTTTGTGTATTTATGATAGCAATGACTAAAGAGTAGTAGTACTTCGTATAGTTACATTTTGTCAGTCAATAATTATGTATGATGACACATTCCATCCTCGCCAAAGCAACACCCCCTGGGAGAAGCAAAATTATGTTGTTGTTGTTGTTGTTGTTAGGTTGTTAAAATCGTTGAGCGGAAAAACTCATGCTGTTGTGGAAAAGAGGTTGTTGCTAAAGAGAAGGCAGTTATGGAGAGATGTACTATATTCAACTGAATCATTATTAAAATCAGTCCATCGATGTTAAAAAAATCAAAAACATAAATGAGCCAATGTACTTTCTACTCGTATATGATTGAAGCTGCATTCAGTATAGAACGAATATATATAAATATGAAAATCCTGACAAACCAATAAAATCAGATCATTGTAATACACATTTTTGTAAATATACATAAGAGTCATGTTAAAAAGTAAACTAATTACATGGTGACTTTATGCTTTGGAAATGGCCTTGAAATTACTGATGTAAAGCAAGAGTAAGTGATATTTCTTAATCATTAGCTTTGACCTGAACATGCCACATTTATACAAATGTATACAATTGTCTTTGTTTGATAAATTTGATTTATGAAATATCCGCTTTTCAATTAAAAGAATCACGTTAAACTATAGCTGTTGTTGGTACCGGTACGACACAGTTTGCTCATAAAAAGAAAAAGTCCGCCCACAACAAACTCTGCACCACAAACAATGAACGTGATGTCATAACTTCCAGTCACGTCAAATAACCAACCTGAAATAAAAAAAAAATACATAATTGTACTGAATAAAAGTACAAAATACGAAACACTATTTTAATTGCCAGTACTATTTATTGCACTTTAATTTGCAGCTATTCACAAAGCAATATGTGAATCAGGCCACTTAAAACGCGAAAACTGGGAATGGATTTCATGTATTGCAAAAATTACAGAATCACATTCTACGTTTCTCGTTGTCTCTCTACACATCTTAACTGCTACCTAAAAGATGAATATTCGTAAAAATCAATACTTTTTAGCTCGTCTGTTCTATTTCTTCAAAGAAAAGGTCGAGTTATTGTGATCCCTATGACGTCGGCGTAAGCGTCGGTGTCGTTCAAGAACATTAATATAGCTCATAACTAAGAAACTATGAGAGTTAGCAACATGATATTTAATTCATGGACAGAACGCATTGAGGCGGTGAACAGACGAGCGTTAGCATCGCTCGCTGCGTTCAAGATGGTTTTATTGTACTGTCACAACACAAATAAACAAGTTTCATTTAATATAATAAAGAACAGCAACATTAAAAAGGCCTGTCTTTACAAACCTGCCATTGGTGTAGCTACAGATATCCCAATTCCAATTGATAATTGAACCAATCCAAAGGCGTACATAATCAGGTCTTCTCCAACTATGTCGACTAAGACGACCGTTAATAAGGTAACATATCCGCCTGAAACATATTTGTATGTTTGCTTGTTTGAAGTCGATAAACAGAAATTCGGTTATTAACCGCGGATATTTGATATGAACATACAATCGTAACTACTCGGGCGGTTCCGTAACTAAGAAATACGCCTTAATGGTTGCACATTTTACTGTTTCCGTCATTATTTTTTCAACACTAGACACTAATTTTTAAGAATCATTCTCAGAATTTCAAACGTGTTTATCGTTCGCGTTTGATAAAATGAGCATCAAGATCCCATTGAGAAATAGTCTGTCTCCATCTTTGGATTCCTATGATCAGCCTGTAAACAACAACAACAAAATTATGTCTTACTCTCGATTACCTGCCCCTTTGCACACAAATATACATTTACAATTGAAGCTAATAATCAGACTAATTATGTCCGAGGTACTTTAATTTCTTTAGATAAACACCGAGGAGTTCCGACTGATGACCACTTGTGCCGTTGACGACTTTATAAAGCTCCAATCAATTTCATACAAGTCAAATAGTTATCTGCGGCCAGATAAATTACATACCAGTATTGTTAAGGATATATTTTGATGCAGTTTGGATGCTGACCGAATTTATTCCGGTGTATGTTTACTAGTCCAAATAATTCAGGAACGTATGTTAAATATACGTATATTTACACCTAAAACAATAATTATTGTACTCTACAGATGAATATCAATAACAATTTAGACTTGACGATATCCATCTCCCGAGTTCAATTACAGGATCAAAATTATAGTGTCGGAAATGTTTTACTTTTTGGCTATGTAATCCCCGACGAAATCAGTTGGGAACAAATTTACATTCACCGAAATCAAACTGGTGCTTGCTAAAAAATATATGGTGCGAAAATCATCAATAATCTGCTCCAATTGATGTACATTGCATATAAATCCACCAATGCATATTTCCACAACGGCATTTAGTTAGATTCTAATTAAAACTTTCTTCTTTTATCATCGGAAATCGGGTATACTAGTCTACCGATTAATTTAACCTTTAAACCTGTATGTAACAGTGTATGTACAGTGGTATTCTTCGGTGTAATTGCTTTTCTGCGTGTCACTTGCTGCAGAGTAGATTAAGTCTAAAATTAGACGACATGAAAGTCTAAAAATGAAAGAGATGAAACAATAACTCCGAGGATTGAATATTTTTTTTTAGGATTTAAAAACTAGATTAGATCTACAAGTGCTTTTCATGATAAATATCTCAAATAGTATCCATACTTAAAAAATGTTCTCTTCGAAATACTGCATTTGTCTGGTTCTCGACATTCTTACAGAATGATGGTATAAACTTGATTACAAACAAAAGCCAGACCGATTACACAAAGGCAAATCTCTAAACACATTCTATTATACCTGCGACCTCGGGGCAGCAGGTAACAAATAAGAGTAATAATCGGCTACTTGTTAACAAAACAAAGAGATGATAAATCATATGATAGGAACATTAAAATAACTCCATGTTTATTAACTTACCTATAAGAAATCCAAACAGACTGGTATATACTAATTTAGTTTCAAATGTGTCCATGAGTGGTGATAACCCTGTTAGCACTCCAATAAGCAATATTATAGCTTCTAGCTGAATGAATCTACTGAGACAAATTCTGTCACCAACAAAACCTACAATCACACGACTGACGATGTTTGTTATTCCTGGAATAATACATTAAAACAATCAACATTTCGTATCTTACATATTAACGTTATGAGAATGTTTGCCATCTCTCTTAAACGAAGGGTCATATTATGCCTTTGTATGAAGTTGACATCAGTATCATCAGTATCTATAGAAGCAATAACTGCTTGTACTATCAGCAGTTCCAAACTTTACTGCTTATATTGCTGACTTTCTAATAATACACATAGCTCCATTCCATAGCATTCTTTAACCCACATGTATATATACAATATCTATACAAAATGTATATACATGTGTACAACATTAATGACCACGAAAACCGATCAACAGAAACGGCTAAAATCAACAAATTACACTGTGGCATTCTTGTGCCATTTGGAATGCTCTTGCAGTAGTTAAAATAATTTCATTACAGTCAGTTTAAAGGAACAGAACCTAACTGTAAGGCTGTGATTGGCAACACTTCTAAAGAAAATGTATTTATACGCCCAACTCTGTTTGGTAATGTCCCGGTTATAGTTCATAACCTTTAGGAGAAAATTAGCTTACACAAAAAGATTTGGAAAAAAAAAATAAAAAAATTAAGTGACTGCTGCATACAACATTATGGAATACATGTATAAGAAATAACTTACAACGATTATAACAATGTTGCACTATTAGTAAAATGCTCAGTCAAATATTCAATATATTCACCTATTGATGAGGTCAGTATGGCTGCCTTCGTCTTGTCAATCCCTATTTGTTTAACTTGATCAGGTACAAATGTAAACGGAATAATAAATGCGAGAGATATAACTAATGTGGACAATAGAAACATCAAATATTTCATATCTTTCAGTAATTCAATTTTAAATACAGAGGATAAGAATGACCTCAGACTGGTCACGTTTGATGCACAATCTTTATTTGACAGACCAGACAATAGGAGCCCAAATATGATGCCGTGTAATATAAATCCTGCTTCCAGTAAAAATGTTCCTCCCCAGCCATATTCATCAATTAACACTCTTGACAAGTAATTGAAAGCAACTGTTCCAGAACCTAAAAAAGAAAAAAACGGTAAGCTGTTGTAGCAAAGCGATTTTTGACATAGTATTGTTTAAATGAATAGAAATATGCAGTTTACGGATACGCCTTCTTCCGAACATATTAGAATTTAGAACCCAAGATTAAAATGACCATTTATTTTACCTTTGGTTTATGTTGCAAATACGATTATTTCCGTAACAGGCATAGCATCATGCATTTTTTATTGTTTTATCTACATTTGTATTTGGTTTATCAAACTCGCCGTCCTTCATCGACTAGATCTCGACGACGTTTGAAGACAACTCGTTTGATAACCTATTAGATGATGAACATTCTGGTTCATGTATGATCCTTTACTAAACAGCCGCGTTATAATCATTATTGCTTACTCCACAAACATTGAATTACCTGATCCACATACGGTTATACCATTGGCCAATGTACGATGTTTATCAAAATGTTGTAATACACAAACATGGGGTGGCACGGCCATGAAACCAAATCCTAATCCTGTATAATAGATAGATCGTAATTCGACTAAACATCAGACCAGTAGTGATACAGATCATGTTTGGTGCCGACACAATGTGAACTAAGTATTTGGTTGCAATTGTGATGAATAGAGCATACATATTTCGATAAATGTAAGTCAACACTTTTATTGAAAAAGAACTTTTAATGCTTACGTATCGATGGATCGGGTATATTGTTTTGGTCTGTCTGTTTGCCTGTTTAACCTGCCCTTAATTATATCAAAAGGCTTCCAACTATATACAGTCATCAAACTTCATAAGTATGTCGGTTCCTCATAACAACCTCTACAGGACCTGAGTTTTTATGCTCAGTATGTCAAAGATCAAGGTCACCCAGAGGTGTTATTTCACTGGTGTTGATCACAACCTCTGCCTGAGCGCCTTAAGGTCAATAAGTGAAAGGTCAGGATCACCCGGAGAGGACATTGTGTTTCAAAACACATCTTGTTTGGCTTCATTTTTTCACTGGTGTTTATAGTCGCACCAACAGACATGATAATATGACAACTTTCCATCTTTAACGTTGGATGAAGACCCCAAGCATACACCTGGGTAAAACCATCGACCTAGATGCATGGACAGCTTCCTCATATGTGAAAGTTGTCTAGTCCTGAGTGAGATTAGAACTTACAGCGATGCGGGCTATTGATTTCTAATGCCATAACCAAGCAAGCAAGCATAGTAGGTCCAATTATAACTTACCTCCTAACAAACCATATGTTATCCACAAATGGTAAATATTGGTGGCAAATGAACTCAAAATAAAGCCAGCGGTACTTAGAAGTGCGCCCGATATTACAATGGTGTGATTTCCGTACTTCTCTGCTAGGATACCTGCTGTTGGTCCTACAATAATGGTCATAATGTCGATTAACTAGTTAATGAACTGATCAACAAATCTTAATTCAAAACATCCATTTCCAAACTTCATCATTCAGTTTAAATCTCATTTTTATTGTCCTTCAACTCCCGAAAGGGGGAAACACATTCTTGATATAAGGGTCAATTAAACGAATTCATGGTTACTCGATGGTATTTTAGAACCAAATATGCACTAGCCGTAGAGACAGGAAATAAAAATGCAGGATGGTATTACAAAATATATTTTATGCATATTACCTATCACGTGCTTAATAGCTAACATAACAGACACCATCGCCCCCGTAACTGCTCGTCCCTCACCAAAGTAGTCTACGATCTCTACAAGCATTATGCCAAATGAAAATATCAGTCCATCAGTAATGAATGCAATAGAAAACGCCGACATTACAATCAACCATCCACGTCTCCATTCGTCATGTTTAGATTTTCTGATTTAAAAACAAACGGAAACACGTACTGATTAGTTCCAAGTGTCGTATATAAACTCATTAATGTGATATCGTAATTTAATCATCAGTTCATAAGTACGTCAGCACATTCTCATTTAAGATAATATTATAATTTTGAAATTGAAATATTTGATAACGACGCATTTTACGAACTTAAAATCTCTTTCGCGTATAATACAACTCCTGCACGAATTGACCTTTTAGGAAAACGTTAATTTTGTCCATCTGTGTATTTTTCAATTGGCTAATGTTAGCATTTGTTGGGATTTGAGGAAACTGAGTAACAATAAACTTAAGAAAAAAATTGCAATACAGAGTACTAGCCACCAGATCTCTCAATGCTTTGATTATAAATTATCTAAAGCACTGTAATCTGAATAGTAAAATGTATATGGAAATATACATACTCTATGATGCTTCTTTTTGCATATAATCGTTGTTTTGTATTATAATTAAAACACCACTATGCTTTACTTTTTTTATTCTTTTTTTAGTTGCCATTTGGTCAACCCATTTATTTCCCCGTGATTAAGTGTGATGTGGGTCGGTGATCCCACCGCACACTTTACAAAACTTTCAATTATAAAAACAAACATACAAACAACATCAGCCATAAGAACAACAGATATTCACTCTATGAAGTATAGCATGTTACAGTTTACTATTTTATTTGAAAGCAAAAGTCTTTATAAAATAATACAACACTTTCTAAAAAAAAATTGTAAGTCATATTTGATATGTCATGAGCCATGAGCCACTAACTTTAATGGTCAGTTAATTGAGAACTTTAAAATTTTAATATGGTGTAAGAAAAATAGAAAAATAAGTTGAAAGTAATTGGGATACGAACATAAAACTAAGCGACAAATTTTATGGATATTTTGATGATATATGTATTCACATCGTGCAAAAACATATTTCCAGACAAGATATATTACATAATTGTATATCATATTTTACATTCCTTTGAAGTAGTAGAGAGTATTTTCTTTAATTTGATGTATAATACATAGAAAATGGTTGAGAAATAAAAAGCCAAAGGCCGTATATTCAATAACAGTTTTTTTACTATTTGCAGGTCCTAGGACTGGAAATAAACAATTCCTTAATTAATGTGTGCTAAATTCAAGTTCATATATACTTATGATGTACATAGTAATACGTTACAAATAATCAGTTAAGTGTTGCTTCACTGTTACTTACGCATTATCAATGTCCATCTCGCTATATTCTTGTTGAACTATAGTAAACGTGTAATTTATAAATTACATGACAAAAATCAAGTAGTTATGTTTTAAACACACATTGAATGTAGAAAAATACTGAAAGTCAAGATGCGAACACGCGAATAAATCGTGTCAAGAGGTAAAATCTTGGATACAAAATGTTTACATCTATATTGGTGCACACTTAATTAATCCATTTATGAAATCTGAGAATCGCATTTATATCTGGACAATGTTTCGAATAGTAGCAATTATATAAATGTCACTTTTTTACCATACGAACGAAAACTGTCGTAAAATCCACTAGATGTCTTCAATAATTCAGTTTATTTTTATTACTTTTATCTATTTTTATTTTTTTATTTTTCAACAATGATTTTATCGCCAATAGGTTGGGTATAACTTAAGAAAACGAATACGTAAATAATAAAAAAAAAAAAAAAAATGAAATAAAATCTCCCAAGTCAATCGAGGCTTGTTTCCACACGCCTGTAGATATGCCCAGTGATCTCGAGCTCACTTTGTAAAATATCACATGCGTCGAAATAATACAATCTACCTTTGATAGTAAGATAAATACTCAATTTGTTTTTAACTGTTAAACAATAACAGAATACAACACCATACGGAGAGCAATTACATCCATTGATGTTTTTTAAGTTATACATGTATTTGGTAAATAGAAATGGACTAAAATGACATTCTTCATTCTGATCAATACATTGCCGATCTCGGCAATTGTTTTAGTAGATAAAAACTATATATATATATGCTAAATGAGACACGTCCGTAAAAGGTGTCAACGACCAGGTAAAAAATACAGGCTTTGAATACTTTTCGGAATAATAGCGATGGTAGTTTAAACGGCGTGGGAAAATGCGAAACTCGCCAGTAACAAATAAATTATTGTTTGTTTCTTGTTACCTGACGTACCGTAGTTTTACTACGTCCAAGGAACGGTACATCCATTGTCTTACATTGTCACTTTTCCGCTTAGTGTGCTGGAATTGTAACCCGATCGCGGCAGGTCATACCCCTCAAAAAAATTTGACCAATAAATGTCGATTACAGTTAATCACGGGACAGTTTGTTCATCCGAGTAATTAATACTTCGTGTGTCCTCCCATGAACACCACCACTTTCTCATCGACAGTAATATTAAATAGTTCAGGATTATCCGGATCGATCCATTGGGGGAATATTTACCCATTCCTGCACAAGGGCCTGTTCAAGATCATAATTATAAACATTTCACTGACAAGTGTGCATTTGTACAGGAATTTATCATGAATATATTCATTTGCTTTTGCAGAAAAACGCTTTTGTTATGTGAATGAAATCCGATTTATTAGTGCGTCCGGCTTCTAATTAACATGCCAATTTGGAGATAACAATTATAATTTTAAAAAGTTTAATAGCATTTCTTCGTGAAAAATGGTGAAATCGCGCACGCACTAGACGCGAAACTACTGGATCGTCTAGGTTGAAAGATTTCATGATTTCTATGCCAATTCATCGAAACTACATGTATATTCGAGAAAACGGATTTTAAATCAAAGCACTGAGAGTACTGTCAGGAACGAAGTTTACATGTGTTAGATATAACCAGCCTTTGATGAACAGTTCACGAAATGTTCATCAGTTTATTCATGAATTGTTTATGAATTTATTCATGACCTACACATTGGACATGAAGTTCATAAACAAATGTCCATGAAGTAATTTATGAACGTTAGGCAGTCTTTATAAAAAATGTGTTTGTTATTAGGTTCATGAATTATTGATGAATTATTTTGATGAACTTTGATTAACAATTCATGAAACTTCCTGAACGGAACATGAACTTATGATGTTCGTGAACAGTTCGTTAAGTTTCATGAATTGTTCACGGACTTCAGTTGATGAACAGTTCATGAAACTTAGGTTCATGAACTGTTGATGAGTTATATTGATGAACCTTTGATTAACTTTGATGAACAATTCATGAAACTTCATAAACAGTTTATGAACATCATCAGTTCGTGAACAGGGTGTTATCTTAATTATGAATTAGAATTTGAGGGCCAAGTATGTAGTCTTGAAAAAATGTACATCTTTAAGCTGATAAACCTCAATTATCAAGGAAAAGATATATACACTCAAAAAGTCATGACATACAGTGTGAAACCCCAAAGAAATTCAGTACCTTTAGCCTTTTGATTTGTATCTGTATAAACTGTCTGTACTGAACTTCTGACCCTGTGTCATTATGTAAACTCTCTACACTGAGAGACAATATAGTATTGTGGCACTACTTTTGTAAATGAAACTATTTCCAGTATGTAGTAAATCTTGTCACCAGGACAGATTATGAATTAATGAACTCGAGTGTGGATGAATGACTTGATTGTTAGTTTTAGAGGATAAATTGCCAAAATATTACCAGCGCTTTCAAAAGCAACAGAATCATGCAATATATCTCCAACATTTCTTGTCGATAAAAAATGTGATGTATACCTATAGGAACTCCGTTCCTAAAAAGTGTCGGGTTAGATATAGCTCTAATTTTATTGAAAAACAGCATTAACCCCTCTGAAACAAAACGTTAGGGGAGACCGGGGCAAAATGAAACATGGGGCAAAATGAAACACACTAGATATCGTTGTTGTGAAACCACATATGACCCAATAAAATTCGAAAAAACGCAGTGTCCTTCCTTTGCACGGTTTGGAATTGAACATCATTAAGAACAAACGCTGTAAAACGTAAATAAGCAGATATTTTAGTTTCTATGCAATGTAAGTGACTTTTTATCATCCCGTAATTATTTTAATTAGTTCCGATAATATTGATAGTGGAACACAATGCCGTAGCCTAAATAGAAACTGTATGTGTTGTGCTTATATTTAACAGAATGTTGAAAGTCTCTTCTTGTATGATTTCACATGGATTAGGGTCAAAGGTCATTCGGTATGGATGGGGCAAAATGGAACATTAGTGACGGGGCATGTTGGAACAATGTTTCGATTTGCCCCAACATATTTTCAAAGTTGGTAAAGTAATAAAAAAACTTGCATTTGCGTTCTGACGTTTTGTGGGTGTGATATTAGCTATGTGCTTTCCATTTGAAAAACTAGATCTCAGTGGCATAGCCAGAAATAAGCCGAGGCACTCTGTTGTCGTTCATATGGTCACTAATCGGGTTTTTACTTAGAACGTCTTTAATTGATACGTTTTGGAGGCCGCATAAACCTGTTCTTTCCCCAAATTATCGATATCACTGACGTTATATACGGCAGTTTTGTAACAATGAATTATATTTTTACCATACATCACGTATGAACATTATTTTCTGTAACCTACAACAAGCTATATGATCCAGGAAACTGATGCTCTAAGTATATACAAGTAAAAGGACTTATATAAGTCCTTGGTATATATAACAAAGGTTATATTCATTTTAATGCGTTCTATGCTTAATGACACAATCGAATGAATGTTTGTAAAATGGAATAATTATTGATAATTTTATCAACACTGTACATGGTCAATGTCCCAACCAGATCAGACTTTGAGACAGTCATGTACAAAAATATATTTTCACTTGAGTGATATCACATATTCGAAAGACGATATCATCTGTTCAGATTTATATATATCACAACGTGGCATTACATGGTACTAAAATTTGCCCCGTAATTCATACAGTACGAAAACAAATGTTGAAATGAATGCTTTGTAAAAAATATGAGTATGAGGCTCATTGTTCCATTTTGCCCCAGGTGATGTTTCATTTTGCCCCTTCTATGGGGCAAAATGAAACATTTTACGACAACTAACTTTTCCCTTAATATAGGTCCAATTAAAAGAAATATGCATACTTAACAAATATATATATGACGTGCGATAAACGTACGTTATACACGTGCAAAAGGTTTCCCGAACAGATAACGCACGAATGAGAACTACTGAGTTTTGTAAAAAATGTTTCATTTTGCCCCGGTCTCCCCTACCTTATTTTTGACGAGCATGTAACCAGACACAAACACTATTTATGCCTAGTGATATCTGACATATATAAACATTTAACTTGTATTTTTTTAATTGTCTATTTTTTGTGAATTGTTTGATAGTTACAAAGACCTATACTAACATGTAGTATATAGTATAGGTCTTTGATAGTTATGATTCAACATACATGTAAATCTTTATCATATATTACCCTTGGAAATGTATGGACATAATTATAACTTATCGTATGATGAACATAGTTCAAATCCACGAAATAAATCTTATGTTCTGTTCCTTTCGTATGAATGTGTCAATTGAAAAAAATCTCTAAAATAAAATTAATAAAAGATGTGTCAGAAGTGGGATTCGAACCCACGCCCACATACGTGGACCAGAACACTCATATTGAAGGTTTGTCACCTTGAGTCTGGCGCCTTAGACCACTCGGCCATCCTGACAACTTGAGATACCCAAGTTATACTGAAATTATAATCGCTAGAAAAATAACTGATATGAAAAATGCTATCGTTTTCGGCGAATTAACAGTATTATCGTGATCCAAATGTTCAATTATTATCTGCGTCGACATTGAACTAGGTCAGTGAACTAACACTTCAATGGTAAAGTAAGCTTTTAATCGATAGTAAGCGTCTATAGTTTACTGTCAATGAGCGTCCATTGATCCGGACTTTATTTTGACTGGTTTACTGTGAATTTTCATAAAAATGGGTCATTCGCATTAAGAAAATAGAGGAAACGGTAACCCAGTCGGATCCTTCACACTTGTCAACAAGGAAATCTTCAATTTTCATCTAAGTTGAATTTTGTTTAAATCACTTGACAGGTCTATCAGCAATGGCTGAGGTGGATCAGGACAACACTCCTGCAAAGCCTGACAGCGCTGACGAGGACACTGATGAAGAGAGTGAAGTTTTGGAAGAGAGTCCATGTGGAAGATGGCAGAAAAGACGTGAGGAGGTGGGGCACTTTTTCGTTTTAAAACTAGCAACATGGTTTACTGATTGTCTTTGCGTGGTGGATAAAACCACATTTCCTTTGATTTTATGTGTTGACTTCCATGCCAATTTTGATTGAAAGCTATATTGTGGATTGGATGATTATGTTTTAATCATTTACTGATTTAGGAGTGATAAGTTTATAGCAGTTAAGAATAAAATTGGTGTCATTTCTCTTGAGACAGATTATAAATTATATGTTTTAAATTTTATACTTGTACTTACACAGTGGTTTTTCACCTTCTGTTACGGACGTCTAGTAAAGCCTCTTCCCAATTGAAAATTTCTTTAAAATCATGCAGCTTCTCCAAAGATCCAAACAAAGTTTGAAACGACTTCTCAAAGTGTAGTAACTAGTATTAGCCCAAATCTTAAGTCAGATTTTGAAATTTAATTTTAGCAATTTACTGCTAGCCCAGATACACAATCATACTCAAATACACATGCACAAGTAGATATTATATAGCCTTTGGCAAGTGGGTTAAACCTTTGTCATAAGTTTTTGTGTATTTATAGTCAGTACCCCGTTTACCGGTGTTATCCAAATAACGGTGCATCTTATAATATGCGTAATATACACTCATCATGCATAACTTACCATTGTCAACAGAGTAAAACGTCATTTTGAGGATAAGTATGCATTAAAATTTGTTTTGTATTAAAAAATACATAAAATATGAATGATTCAATAAAAAAACGTAGCTTTTCTTTGAAAAACGAGATTTCTTTCACTGCCGTCTGCATTTTTGAATGCAGGTGCTCGTTTTTATGTCACTTCCGCTATAAAATAGTTCTGTGTTGAAATTATTGTTTGGAGTTTAACCCAGCATAATAATATCACTCCTACATTATGACGCCATGTGACATTCAGAGGTTTCTACTTGTGCATTGTTATTAAGATCATTCGAGGAAAGAAACATGGCGGCCGACTGCATTGTATTTATTGATTGTGGGCACTAGATTAGTACAGATTTTGAACATTTGACTGTTGGCATTTGTAAAAGAGATGTGTACTAATAAAAGAAAATATTTGGTTCACGTCAGTGATTTTTTTTCTTTGTTCTATTTCCGTTCTAAATTTAGGAACACCGTTATTTGGTACCACCTGTATATGTCATTTTTGTTTATAAATTATATTAAACTGATATATTAACCCCCCTCTGTGGTCGAGGGGTTAAAGGTTGCATTTTCAGGTCTGTAGGTCAAGGTCACAGGGTCATTGTGTTTAAAAAAATTCCGACATTTTTTTTAGGATACTACTCCTACATTTTTCATGGGATTTTGACGAAACTTTCACAGACTTGTTGTTACCAAGAACCCCCACACATATATTCCGGGTTTTATGATTCAATTATTTTTGACGGAATTATGGCCCTATGTTTATTTTATGACTTGATGAAATTCCAACTTTTTACAAAAAAATATAAGAAAAAATATGCAACGACGGTCAATACTTAAGTGATTATAAGATGTACAATAAAAAGTCTACAACTGCATTAAATGATTAATCTAGCAATAATTACTCAAAAATCGAATATTTTTATTGGTCAACTTCGTACGAAGTTTGTGACAAACACATATGAAAATGATAATTCAGTTAGCCATCATGTTGTTCACACTTCCCGTGGCCTGACTGCTCATCTGGGGTCATCAATTTGCAAAAACCTTTGATTTTACTGCATGTTTTCACATTGTCAAATTATCTTACCTTATTTTATACTATACGTTATTCATAAAATGTCAATAATAAAGGCCAGCACGAACTGATTTCATTGTATAAAGGTGTTAAGAGACATTTTAATTCACGAATGTACTGCAGTAGTTGTTTTCAGTATTGAGAGGTCAAACTAAGTTGAATTCTTTTGTCTACGATACGTAACATTTATTTACAAAATGACACCTTCCTCGTACCCTACTATTTGGAAATACACACGATTGATGATAACAGTAAAACCCCGAGGCTAATTAGGGAACCTATTGTCGATCAAATGAACAGTATGACATGTTGTATATCTTTTTGCATAAATTCCGGATTAAGTGGTGGATTAAGCATAAATTCCAGATTGAGGAGTTTAAAAATCAGTATAAAATAGCATTTCGGACCGCAAAAGTCGTCCAGACTACGGAATACGGAGGTTCCGGATTGGGGAGGATTTTTTCATATGCCTTATTGAAGGAACGAAAACGGGACCGTGGAAATTTTCCGGATTGAGGAGGATTCCGGATTGGAGAGGTTCTGGATTAGGGAGTTACTACTGTATAGAGAAATACTCTTTTGTTTGCAAGTTCTTCTGTATTTCTCAAGGGATTTTTACCAAACTTTGATAGAACTATTGTCACCATGTTCACCAGCACATATTGTTAGGGTTTTGTGATTCAATCATTTTTAGCAGATTTACGACCCTTTGTTTGCCTGTACCAAAATTTAACCTTGCCTATTAAATCAAAACACTACCACCTGCAATCATCAAACTTCATATCTTGGTTCATCATGACAATCTCTACAGGACCTGTGCATTTTCAAAAAGGCAATCGGAGGGGGCATGGTGTTTATAAAACACATCTTGTTTATCATGAATTAAGTCATGAAAGTTTCTAATACATGTCGCCAATGTATTTATATATGATTGATTGATATTCAAACAATGACAACAAAGACTGGTGATGTCAAATTCCATTTGAAGTAACAGAGACATAGATAACAGGGATAAGCAACTTCAGTTATTACCTAGATGTAATAGCATGCACGACAGTTACTTTCCCAAAAATTGCTGATTTTGTAGCAAGTAAAACTTCTTATCTACTTATAGCACATGCATAAAGTTTACATTTTCTGAAAGTTTATTATTTAAACTACAGTTGCTGAGTTTTTAAAATATCAATTTTGACTGATAGTTTTATTACACCCATGTCTATACTACCTACTAATGCCATCTTTTTAAAAAATATCTACTGGTACCAATTTTCTTCAGGCCAACTATATTCTAGTGGATATAGCTAAAAATTAACTTAGAAAATGTAGCAAAATATTATTTCCAGCTGAAGTCAAATGTTTAACCTTTCAGAAAATGTATAATTTTTATATGTATGTTATTTGGTTTTTGAGTTTTGCTTGCTACAGAATTTCCAAGATGATGTCATGCATGATATCTTAAGTTGCCAATCTCTGTTATCTATGTCTCTGCTAGTAATCATCAAAATAGCTTGTATAAATTTACTTTAAAATCAACCAAATGTTACCCTACAAAATTTTACGACTGCTGATATATTTATTGTATGTTGTTGTGATATAGAAACAATATAATAACATAGATTCAGTTTCAGATGTATTCTAATATTGATAAAACATTATGTCAGTATATTAAGTTAAGCTTGGTCAAGTGTCAGATAATTATAAAGCCAGATATTTACCCATTCATTGACTTATTAGGTCAGAAATTGGGCCCCATTCCCCGTTTCTGAAAAGTATGTATTTTCCCCAAAAATTCATAAAACCTTTAGTAGAATTTCAATTCTGTTGAACACAATCCTAAAAGATCTTTAGATTGACATGTCCTGTAGATTTATAAGCTCTTTGTCTGTGATCATGAAGGCTATAATATATTGGTAATAAAATGTTATGAACATATAGTTACACACATAATTATGCTTTGTTATGTTATTGTTCCCCTTTTCTCTTTAAGAAGCTATTTTCCCCATTTCCTATGGCCCTGCCACCTTTTCCTTAAAGTTAGAAAAAACACTGGTGCCTATATAATTATTATGTAACGTTTAGAAGAAAATAAGAAAAATATTTTTTAAACCTTATAACGCTATCATATTTTTGTCTAGTTATCCTAATTGTGATTTTTTAGCCTGTCAACCAAAATAATTCATCATTATTTAGATGACACTCTCACTTTATTCTGGAGATGCTTTCATACACGCAATATTGATCAAGTATATTTCATTCGTCAGACAACTAATATCAATTACTGCTTGTAAAGTTTGATGTGTTGTTTTAAATTTAATTAAATTTATTAATAAATACCAATAGAAATGAATGTAACTGTTGAAGACAAGTTAGATTTGTGGATCAGATTTTATCAATACGTATACAGGGTCCTCAGTTCAAAATTTTTGGGGCCAAAATTCTGCCCCATTCCCCTCCTCAATTGATAAACATTTCCCCCCCCCCCCTATTTTCTGTAAAAAATATCTTCCCAGCAAAGCTTTTTTTGTATATTGATTAAACAACTTGTGCCTTGGAAATTCTTGTGCTCGTGTAAATGTAATGCAACAGATGTTGTTAAAGCTTGAAATTGACTTTTTGTAAAGTAGATTATTAAGATAGTATTGCCTTTTTTCAAAATGACGCAAAAATCCTGTACCTGAAGCCCCCTGGCCCCAGTCCTCTCAAATATACAGTTAAATTAATTAGGGCCCTGTTAATAGGACATTTGAAATGAAAAAAAAACAATGGATTCAAGTACTGGTAGTATTATGAGCAATGCAAATGAAATTATAATTATTACAGTATGTATTCTATAGGACTTAAAAGTTAGACCGTAATCCAATATTTAATAAGTCTAGAAACCTTGCAGGAACACAAACCAATTTATTACAGCATGGTTTGGCATATTGGAAAATAATACATTAAGAAATATGTGTATAGAAAAGAGATCATGATGACATAATTGGCATGACAATCATGCTGATTACGTAATACAGAAGCTCTCTAGAGCTCAATTCCTCTGTGAAGATCTACATTGCTGTAAACAATCTCTGTCAAAATTATTATTAAATTTTATTGTAATACACCCAATGATTCAATGAAAGATTTTTTATTCTACAGGTAGAGCAGCGAGATGTCCCTGGAATTGATAGTGCATTTCTTGCTATGGACACAGAGGAGGGTATGGAAGTAGTTTGGAATGAGGTTTACTTTTCTGAGAACAGAAACCGGAAAGCTCAGCACATACAAGGGGAGGTAAGGCCATAGAATAAACACCTGAAACAAATACAGGCAGAACTTTTTTCAAATATTTCTTATTATAGTTTTACATTTCTTTGAAAATGAAAATATTGGCCAGAAAAAAATCACCATGAACATAAAATATATGGTCGGCAAAAAAATAGGATCAATCAGGTAAGCTGTAACTAGGAAATTTTTTATGTGTGTATAATATTGAACTTAGCTTTATGCCAGGAATTGATACATAATGTATATCGACCTAGTATGTCTTAGAACAGTGTTATGTTTGACTTTGATTTCTGTTTCAGGAGAAGATTCGTCAAGTATTTGATAACCTGATACAATTGGACCATCCAAATATAGTAAAGTTCCATAAATACTGGCCTGATACTAGTGGTGATAAACCTAGGGTGAGTATTTTGTGTTGTCATACTAAGTACTCAAATACTTACAGACTGTAGTCATACACTCACTGCAGTAGTCACTCTGTTTACCTTTAATTTAATATTACAAAAACTTGAAATTATGTTTCAGAAAAACTTTTGTCAATTCAGTGTACCCAAGGTTAATTTTTTAGCTCACATGTAATCTGTCCTTGTCTGGCATCGTGAACACACTAGGGGCCACATTTTTAGTTCAATTTTCACAAAACTGGGTCAGAGTGTTAATATTGACAAAATCTCAGACAAGTTCGATAATGGGTCACTTGGGGTATCATACACTAGGTCACCAGGTCAAATCACAGGAAAACAATGTTCAAAACAATGTTTTAATGAGTAAACAATCATTGTCATGTAAGCGATATAGGGCCATCTTGACCCTCTTGTTTCTGTTACACAGGGTTTCAATTTTGTAATGCTGGTATGACAAAGTTGTGATTAAAGTTGTGGATTTGTTGATCTTGTATTTGATATATAACTTCGATAGATGACAGGTTTCCTACTTATGAGTTGTAATGTTCACATTTGTGTGAATATCTTTATGTTGTCATCTTTGTGATAACATCTCTGTGTTATCATCCTCATGTAATCATATTTATTATATCATCTTTGTGTTATCATCCTCATGTAATCATATTTATTATATCATCTTTGTGTTATCATCCTCATTGTAATCATATTTATTATATCATCTTTGTGTTATCATCCTCATTGTAATCATATTTATTATATCATCTTTGTGTTATCATCCTCATGTAATCATATTTATTATATCATCTGTGTGTTATCATCCTCATGTAATCATATTTATTATATCATCTTTGTGTTATCATTCTCATGTAATCATATTTATTATATCATCTTTGTGTTATCATTTTGTGTTGTTTTCATCATGTTATCTCAACCAAGTCTGTTAAAAGTATGGCCCCAGGGTGAAAATTAGCCTCACCCCGTGGTTCACATGATTTATATGTTTATATAGGAAAACAAGAACATCTTCTTGTCCAAAACCTCAACTCCTAGAGCTTACATACTTCTGTGTTGTCTGGTGGACATCTACCAAGTTTGTTTAAATTATTGCCTTAGGGGTAAAATTGGCCCGGCCCCAGGTTCACTTAATTTTACAAAAGTTCATGATAATTTTCTCTGAAAGTCTTTTTATCTAGTGAGCGATATATAGGGCCATCAGGGCCCTCTTGTTGTTTGTATTGCTTCAAAATGAGTTAAAGTGTCTAATGAAGAGGTGTGATAATGTATTTTTAGGGTTCAGTTTCAAACATTGGCAGTGCTTTTTTTCAAAATTTTCTCACTACACATGCTTGTCAAAAGGGGCAACGAATATCAAAATGGGAAATGTATAATAACATTTATTGTCTATGGAATATATGATTATTTAGATGTTTTATTCATGAATATTAGTACTACTACACTGTAATTAGTGATGATGGTGAGAAAACTGTTATTTTTTTACATGATCATGTGGAAAACACTTCTTGTCAGAAGAACACTCCGTCATTTTAGGTAAAAAATGAAGGAAATTTTGCTAGGGGAAACTGCCCATATAAGACAGCAAATGTAGCAGAAAAAATACTGATTGGTGTTCAGTTATTAAAGTATTATCAACTATTCAACTGTACCTTACTTAATTGGTGTATAAAGAATAACTTTTGATAAAGAAATTCTGGTCTTTAAATATGTCATACTGTTAAGATTAATTAAATGTTGTTTTTATTTCTACCTCAGTTTAGGATACAATATAAATATAACTCATGCAAGCATACCATCTGGCTATTCATCAGGTCATGTCTAATAGGCATATTTGTCATCCCAGTAATTGAAGTTTTAACCTTGTTTCACTGATCTGTATGGACCACATTAACTATGTCAGTATATACTCTGACCATTTAGTGACCTAGGTTGCCATTACTTCAGGTGTGACTTTTCATGCTGTGAAAAATTACCAAATATCTTTTAAGAAAACTAAAATGCTTGCACAATTCATTGTTGTATAGTGTAATAATCAATCAGTATAATAGGGACCAAACTATAAAACGATAATTGATAATTCTACATATTTCTTGGAAATGAAAATTATCCAAAAAAAAATCTATGTAAATCCACAGTCAAATCAGAATTAATGGCTACCTGTGGACAAATGTGAACATAAGAAGAATAGTCACTCTTTGGACCACATTTGCTGTTAAACTGACCAGGTCACTTGCCCTCTAGGGTCATATTATTTCAACACCTTTGATGCCTCTGTTTACAGGTCTGATAGTACATGTGATCTTTTGGTGAGAATTTTAATTGTAAAATATTTTGATTGAACGTGCAGTGATTATGTCAACAGTCAACAATTTGAAAACTGATTTATTTTGTTCTTTATTGCTTAATTCAATTATTCATCAAACAGAACAAATTGTGTGCATAATACATATATATACAAGTCATGCCCTGTAAAATAATATTCATGAATACTTTTGGTTATGAAAATGTGCTTGACAGAATTAATGATAACTTTGTTTGAAGCAATTAATGATCAACATTGTTAGTTGTTATTGTATGAATAAGACTCCAAACAACATTCAGTATTGAGCACAAACCTATCCATTAATTTGATTATCATAGATAGGGCAGATTAGGGTGCATTGGTGTTAGGATTACCCATATCAAGAACTCCCAAGTTTGCTCCACCCATTGTCATTGCTCCACCCATTATTGGTCCTCCCATATTAGGACCTCCCAACATTGGTCCTATCATGTCAGCTCCACCCATTATTGGTCCGCCAAGATTAGCTCCACCCATTATTGGTCCTCCCATGTCAGCTCCACCCATTGTAATTGGATTGACCAAACTTTCTACCGATGGCATTAAACCTTCCATATCAGCACCAAAACCATGTCCTACCATGTCAGTTCCTCCCATTGTCATCGGTCCACCCATGTCAGCACCACCCATTGACATAGGTCCACCCATGTCAGCACCACCCATTGACAAAGGTCCACCCATGTCAGCACCACCCATTGACATAGGTCCACCCATGTCAGCACCATCCATTGACATAGGTCCACCCATGTCAGTTCCTCCCATTGTCATCGGTCCACCCATGTCAGCACCACCCATTGACATAGGTCCACCCATGTCAGCACCACCCATTGACATAGGTCCACCCATGTCAGCACCACCCATTGACATAGGTCCACCCATGTCAGCACCATCCATTGACATAGGTCCACCCATGATAGCACCACCCATTGACATAGGTCCACCCATGTTAGCACCACCCATTGACATAGGTCCACCCATGTCAGCACCACCCATTGACATAGGTCCACCCATGTTAGCACCACCCATTGACATAGGTCCACCCATGTCAGCACTACCCATTGACATAGGTCCACCCATGTCAGCACCACCCATTGACATAGGTCCACCCATGTCAGCACCACCCATTGACATAGGTCCACCCATGTCAGCACCACCCATTGACATAGGTCCGCCCATGTTACCTTGACGTGCCATTCGTAGTCGTAGCATAGCCATAAAATTGTTTTGATAACTTTCTGGTAGTTCTATATCAAGTCCTAGTCTTTCCAATATATCTTCTAGGGTCACTGGCTCTTGTCTTTGTGTTTGTAGTTGTAGCAAAGTCTGCATTACCATTTGTCTGACCATCTGTTGTTGTTGCTGTGCCTTGCCATTCATCTCTTTTTGGATTCTCATCTTTAACCATCGCATCCCCTTTTCTAGAATCATATTTCTTAGGTTCTCTGCTCCTGCGTTATTTCCATTTGTGTTATTTGCTTGAACACCCATGTCTTTAGCAAGTTGTATAAAATGTGGAATGAACTCCATCAGCTGATTCTTGTGTTTCGGTGTAATGAGGTGATCTAATGCTAGTTCTATCATTGCTGTGCTTGGTTTGGCTTTAGGATGTACAATATGTTGTACTGCTGCATCCAGTGTACCATACTGAGGGAACAACTGACTCTCAGCTGAAAAGAAATAGTGATTTTAATTGATTAAAGTAAACATTTTCTCTCAGTGCACGTAATCATACTTATTCAACAATACTTTGAATAACATTTAATGGCAAACATTAGGTGATTTAGATTTTTAGTTTCTGGATGAAACTTGGGTTTGCATAATTGTTTCAGAAGGCTCTTTTATGTGTAGAAAATTTAAATATTTTTTTTAAAATTTGAACACAAACCGGTGATTGAATTTTAATAGGGTACCAGTACTCTGGAGTAGGATTTCACATCACAGCCAGGTGATTAGTCTAGATTGTGAAAAGGGAAATAAATCTTTCAAAAAGGTTATCTGAAAAACAGTATGTTCCATACTTGTCCCAGATTACGTAGCACAAAACAAACAAAATGGCACCGATTTTGTTTTATTTTCTTGTCATTTCTTTGGTCTTTTTTTTTGCTAAAATGTATTTGTGTCTTACATAAGAATATATTTTCCATGGATTGCTGAAGATGCCTGCATCTAATACAATGGTTTGACCTAAACACGAGTGATTACGGTACAGTAAACAATTACAAAATACAACTTCTATAGTAGAGATAATAAATGCTTAATAATATTTAGATTTTCACAGTTTTATGGCTGAATGATTTCTTTTTAACAAAGACACCTGACAAAGTGGTAGACTTAGTAAAGTAAAATCAGTTATTTCTAACTTATATATAAAATTTATTGAGTGGGTGTGAAGAAACAGCGTACAGCCATTTCAAACTTTCACATCTTATCATAGTGTAAAAACATATCTGGAGACTTCAATTTCATTTCGAACTTTTGCATTTATTGTACTTTTGCATCAAACTGTATTTTAAATAGGAAGAAATTCGCGGGGACTGATAAACGATTTCGAACTATCACATTTCAGACTATCGCGATTCAACTGTACATATATTTCTTTTGTAACTTCTTGGTATAATTTCAAAGACATACATTTGTATCAAAGTTAAGGAAGCACATTTTAGACTTAAACCTCCTGTAAGTCCCTGTTTGTAAAACATTCTCAGCTGTTAAAAGACAATTACTGAAACCTGTATTAATGGCATGGTCTTCAAGTTTGAAATAAAAAATGAGATTTTAGCGATGTCCTAGTTGAAATGATAATAAAAATAATCTTGTCTTACAAACAAAGATATTTTTCTAACATGCTAACATTTATTTTCATTAAGTTCAAATGATTATATCATGCAAAGGTTACATGGTGTTTTATATGATATAAGAATATTTACCTTTGGTTACGAAAATAACAAGAATGGTGAATAAAAGGATTTTCTCCATGTTTGAGCACTATAAAAAAAACTGCTAGGTAAAGTCCGGCTAGTCTATACAGCTCCGAAATTCCAACTGAAATGGAAATGAATTAAATAGAAAAATCATGTATGTGTCAGATTTGTAGCTGATGTCTCTTTTAACCCAATTAACTCAAAGGTGACCCTGTTAAGCCATTGTCATTATGTTTCTATGGGTTATTAGTTTCACCCATGATTAATATTTTGTCACATTTCATTGTGAAAGGTGACTTGTTACATTCCTTGATAACGTACTGAAGTTGTGTTTAAAGTTCTTTTAGTGTTGACTTACATTAGCCTGAGGATTGAATATATATGTCAAAAATAAATAATTATAGGTACTTATAAAGTGCGATATTATGCATGCTATATTACAAGATGACGCCTGATTGTTGGTCAGTAGGTCTGTGTTAACTTAATACATGCTTATATTTTTACATAGTCCAAAGCTAGTTTCTTTAATTTTTCCCCAGCAACAGTGTTACTATTGTCTAGATTGTAGCAGAGCCTTGAGTGGAGCATATATGTCAGTTGCATGAGCTACAGTGGCATAAAGAAGACATAGGAAAAATTTGATTTATTGCATTGGAATGTGATATACAAATGTAGCTACTATGTGTGCGCATGATAAATAAAATATTTCCTTTGTCCTCTTTATGCCACTGAAAGAGCTGACCCCTACAAGAGGATATATGTTTCATTTTGTCTTAAATGTTAAGCCTGTATGAGATGTACTTCAGGCTGATTTGAGAAACATTTACATGTGTCAGGGTACTTGTCAATAGCAGGATGAAGTTGAACGTCAACTTCACACTATTTGGCTGTTAATTGACTTACCGTCTGTAAGTTAGATATAAATTTAAAGTAATCTTGAAGATATTAATGAGATATAGTGTTTGCCCAAATGAAACAGTAGTTTGATGTTAAAGTTAAGTTCTTTTTTGTGTGGAGATTGATTTAGCTTACAAGTGCTATGTTGGTTAATGCAGGGCCATAGAAATAACAGCTGTAAAGGTCAATTAAAAGGGGCTATAACTGACCCTCCCCATTGTCAGACAAAATCTAAAGTTAGCACCCTAAATCTGAAATTGTTTCCTACAGGTCTGAAATAAACATACACCAGGCTTAGTGTTGTAGCACCAAACTAGTACTTGACTGTACAAACACAAACAAATATTTGCCCATGTCAAAAAGGTCTAGTCCTCTGAAGAGTTCCCAACGGTTGAAGGAAATAGGTCAAGGAGATGTCAGTTCAACAATAGAGCAGGTCTTCCACTGCTCCAACTCAGCTAAATGAATGTAGCACAATTTAGTGTTGTAGCATCACCATTTTTTAGGAAAAACTTTAATGGATTGTAATGTGCTTACATGACATTGTTGTTTTGGTATTGATATAAGTACAGCATGTTAATGAATATTTCATGTTGAATTATGTCTATCATTGTTGTAACTTTAATTAACTTATTCTCCAGTGATCTTTGTTCATTCTATTGACGCTTGTTCACTCGGTGATACTCTAGAATGACCTGGTCTTTCAATTACTGACATTTTTTTATCTTGATGCGTCCATTGGTGAAATTAGAAACTTCACTTTTCCAATATAATTTTAAGAAATTGTACAAATTTTTTTGAAGGTTTTATCATAAAAATGCATTATTGAAAATGCTGCTAGATCAGCATTTCATTCCAGTGGGTTAAAGGCCATTTTTCAATGATATTTCTATTGTGTTCCGTGGCTGGTTTACTTGACCAGTTTTCATGGACTGTACTTACTTCCCCTTCCCTAAGGAGCTAGAAATTTGTCCAAATTTTACTCTTTGTTCACTTTCTTAGTTGGCTATGACCTGCCCCATGCAGGATCCGAACCCAGATTGCCAGGTAAGGTTACAAGTCCAGTATACTAATCACTGGCCACAGTCTGATGGATCAGCAGTCTGGCTTGCTTATTTTGTTTTTTAAAAGGAGAGGTAAAAACTGGCCCTAACTTAAAATAATGAAAATAGCTCCATTTTTACCATAAATGATCTTTGGAAGAGTTTGCTCCATGCTGGAATTCACATCCAAAACTCAGATATTGATTGAAAAGTTAAGTGGACAGAAATCACTTTCTTTAAGTTCATGCTTGCCAGAACAGAACAGAGAACAATTTTTATACGGACTTGTACGTAGTACATCAACATACTTACAAACACATGCTGCACACAGAAACAAAAATGGCAATATCATACACACAGAAACAAAAATGGCAATATAGATCAAGTAGTAATAAAAATAATAAAATGTGCAATTTACTGCAAGCAAAAACAGTATGTTTTTGGCAAGGTAACTTATCTGATTGGCTAGACTAGAAATGTGAAATGGGATTTGTTTCCCTTTAGATATATTATTCATACATTGTACATCATATATACAGAGTAATGGTATTATTATGTACATGTACTATCATTCACATTAATTATCTTATTTACTCTTTATTTACTATAAATACTGTTCAACACTAGGCTATGACCTTTGTATTAGTTTGATGGTTTGCTTAAGTGTAAATTGTATGTACAGGTTAGTTAATAAAGTGTTCTTCATAAATAAGAAAGCAGTGGTGTTGACTTTAGTTTTCTTATTCCAAAGAACACCCAAATATGCATTCTTAACATCTTAGTGCTGAGCTCATGTTAGCTGTTCATTGAAATATGATGTTAGAACACTGGTTTTATGTTCTATTAATATAAGAAAGTCAAAAATAAAACAAATCCTTTTTACTGATTGGATAAGAAAGTGGGACGAGCTCTATATATATGTAAGGGGCAGGGAAAATATGCTGTTGTGATGAATTGACTGGATCATGCATGTTTAAGGCTGTACATTAGGTACAATGTCCAACCCACTTGTCACAATCGTTTGCCATCAAAAGATGATGTATTGTGCATGAGAACTAAGTTATTAGCTTGAAGGACAAGGTAATTAGCAGACATAACATATTGCCTTTTGATAATTATACAGGGCTGTGTGTCTATGTAACTTCTAATTTCCTTGTAATATTTTACCATATATATTACACCATAGGGCCTGTATCTTCTACTTCTGATCCTTTTTTCACCCTGGAAATTTTGAATTGCTAGTGTTGAAATAGTTTATATTCATGAGTACATTCTTACATAGCCTAGACCTGTATTATCTCACTGATTAGGTGCTGTTTACCTTATCTTGATTTTTGTCTATATTTACAAGCTAAGCAATTAATAAAAGCTGTATTTTTTATTAAACTATAATACATGTACAGTAAAACTCGCTTATAACGAAATGCCAGGGGGTATAAAAATTATTTCGCTGTAACCGAGTTTTCATTGTAACCAAGCACACGCTTATAGTGAAATTTCACTTAAGTTGCTCACATATAACGAACTTCGTTATAACCTGTATCGGAGGTATAATTCTTCTAGATCTATGTAAATATATGTCATGCAATAAATGAATAGAAAACCTTGATGCATATGTATTTTATTCGTGTATTACATTTGATATTGTGAGAAATGTATTTAATTTGAATAAATAAATAAACAACTGTGAGTCAAGTATTCAGTTTTATTATGTTTTGTATTTAAATGTATTTCTAATCTCTTGTTTCACTACGCACAAAGAAATCCTTTTAAAATGTATGCAATTTTATTTTGTAAATCCTTTTCACTCAATAAACATGAAATAATTGACCGCGAAAACATTGAGAATTTACTCAAACAAAATAATTTAAATTGATACACTCCGGTAATCGGTATTTATCACCCGTGAAAACGCTATTGAATTTCATAACAATGGAAAGCTACGGGTCAAAATAATATCCAATACGTAATTATCACGGTCAATAAAAGTTTTTGCTTTGATGTTTGAAAAAATTTAGTTTCATTGTAACCGAGCATATTTCCTCTAAAACATGATTCTGGGGCCAAAAAAATCATTTCACTGTAACCGAGTTTTCACTGTAACCGAGTTCACTGTAACCGTACATTTTTATATAGAATAAAGAAGGCCTCAGCCGGGCCAAAAAAATCGTTTCACTGTAACCGAGTTTTCACTGTAACCGAGTTCCCTGTAAGTGAGTTTTACTGTAGTACATTTTAAAAAAAAAAACATGTTACATAAAATTTTCAAAGAGTGACATTCTCATCATCCAGTTGCTCATTGGTCCCATGTTTCCCATACCAAACAGTCCTCCTCCATTTGTCATCATGTTACGTTGCTGAAGCCACTGTAAAGCTCTTTGCTGGATCATGGCATCTAGGGCTCCTGGTACTGCTGCTCCCGTAACTGATGGAGGCTTGACTCCCATTTGTCTGGCTAGGTTTCGCATCTCGGGTAAATACTGCATCACTTGTTGTACTGTGGTAGGAGGAGCACCTTGCATCGTTGCTATGGTTATCATTTGTGGTGTTGGTGAAGCAAGTGGATGGACAATTTGTTTAACTGCACTGTCCAATAAGGCATGGTCTGCTGGGGACATACCAACCATTCCACTCATCTGACATGTTACTGAAAAATTATTATACAGATACTAGTAATTAATGTTTTTCTTTACTTTGTTGAGTTATTATATTGTTATAATTTGGTTAAAACTTTTGTTGATTCGGAAGACCTTATTACAAGCATTAGAATTGATATAAAAGTAACAACATAAATTATTGGTATTATCAACATAATTCTGTCAGTAATTAACTTTAAAGATTCAAGTTATTGTATGATATATGTGACATATTTATTAGCATGTAATAAGTATAACATGATAAAACTGTCAAGTTGACGCAAGTTGTGTGTTGTCAATGACACTAAATACATGGATATATCAATTATACAACTATTTTATATACTGTAAAGTGAAATATACCTCCATGCAGTGAAATCATAAAATGACAGTAGTAAATTGGTTTTAGTTTGCCTGTTGACATTTTTTATTTTTGCTTAGTTTTTATGCTAAACATTATGCTACTCAAATTTTATGCTGGCTTTTTGAACAAGGTGTCCAAAGAGCGAATGTCCATAGTTTCTTCTGTGCCCACTTTCCCCTACATTTCTCAAGGGATTTCAATCAAAATGTCATCACAAAACTATAGTCACCAAGTACCCCAGTATATTGGTCGTGCTATAAGATTTGATCATTTTGGGCAGAATTATGGCCCTTTTTTTATTTTTTTGCATATGTAATATACTTTTCTGTGTGTATCTTCTATATTTCTCCAGTGATTTTAATCGACTTTAATAGAACTATTGTAATTAAGTTTCCCTAGGGCATTATTTTCGAGCTTCTGTGATTTGATCATTTTGGCTTTAGTAACATTATATATAGCTATTAAAATCAAATTTGTGCATGCCATGGATAAAATGTTTCCACCCTATGACTGAAGGTAGGTGTAGCTTAAGAGTTTGGAGAATAAATGTCTGGATTTGTGACAATTACTTGTTCATGTATTAAATGCTGGAAAGGGGCTGTAAGATTTTTAGTTATGGCATAACTTACTGAAGTACTAGTATATCAGTTGCATATTGCTTAAGGTATGAAACTTTAACACATGCTCCTGTGAAAATTTGTATTAATTAGTAGCTTGACTGTGATAAAGAAACATATACTGGGGTGTCATTTATTTCATTGCCAGGGCTCAGTTTTGAAGTTTTTTACTTTAAATTTAAAATGGGCATTACCTTGAGATGAGGGATTTGACTTTGTGAACTAGCTGATGCAAGAAATTGAGGAAATTAAATCCCCAACAAACATTATTGACATCACAATAATTCTGTGAAAACATGACATTATGAGACATTGATTTTATGTTGCCCTATTTTTGAATACATTTTCCTTCTTTATTTATTTTTCTGTTTATAAGAAACATATCAATATGATGGAGAGGATTCACAAAAAACCCACGTGCAAGACATCCAGCTTGCCTAAAGTAATACCCTTCTCCAACCCCAAACCTACACAACATACAGGACCGTACAAAAAATTAATGGAAGACAAAATACAATCTCTCAGATTCAGCTGTATATTTCTTGGAAACATAATGATAAATTTAGTGATAGTGAAATAATTTTCTTGTTTAACACAGATGTAGTTTACATTAAATAAATCCTAAATAACAATTCATTTTAAGTAAACAATTCCATACGCTCATAATACGGTATGACATTTAGAATAAAATTTAATGATTCTCATAAAGGCATGAAAAAAAGCTTACCTAGTGCTGCTAATAATCCCAAAAATAAAGATGATCGAAAGTAAATATTGGTCGCCATTTTGCAGTGTCTCGTGGATGCCTTAACAGATGCAGTTATCTTTTAGGAATACTCCTGATCTTGTGCATTCTGTAAAAATACTAGGGGTCTTATATACTGTTGTCTCAGGACAAAGGTATGGTCTAGTTTTATTACCTTCCTTAATAGATCTGTCATCATCATCTGTCAGTCTATGATTGAATTAGGCCAGAGATAGTGAATAGTAAACATTTAGTTTCTCATCCTATCTTTTTGAATGTTTAGGATTATAGTGGATTCCTTCTTGGATGATTAATTCTATTATGTATGAGATCACCTCAGACAGGATCAAACTTTGACAAAAAATGACTATTATAAAAAAAATTATGCCGTCTTAGAAGCCATATAGATTATTAATGCTGTTGATTTTAAATTCTTGCCGATTATCTTTTGTATGGTAACACGTTTGTCTTTTACTGATTAAGTTTAATTGCAGTTTAAGAATTTTTTATTTTGTAGAATGAAATAGAGAATATAATTTTATGATATGAAATAAAAAATTACTTAGATTACGTTAATTAATGGAAGCAGTTCTTTGTTTTATGGTCTAGTGAAGTTAATATGGCCATCCTTAAAAATATTTTGTTTCTCCAAAAACGACTGCTACATTGTGCTTTGTATTGCCAGGGATTTTTTAAGAAATGTGAGCTTATGTAGCCAATTCCCAAGTGGATATACCAATCACATGGCAAATATGCGGAGATTTAAGATGGGTATACCTGTTTTATTGGCAGCAAAAGGGTGGAATGGGATGAGAAAACATTAATAAATGATTCAGTGCAACTGCAACCTGTCAAAATGACAAAAGATATCAATTATTTCATGTGCAGTTATATTGCTGTGGTATAGTAGACTTGACATCTGTTATTCATCAACCTGATAGACAGGTACTGTCTGACTTTGTGTTATTTCGACAGTATGTTTGTTTTGTTTTGCCTACTTTGACACTTTGTTGATTTGGTTTTGTCGACTTTGACACATTGTTGATTTCTTTTTGTCGACTTTGTCTGTTTTGTTTATTTATCAGCCACAAACAACATATATATCATTGGTATATCCATCCATTTACTATGCTTGTACAGTACTGGTTGCTGCACTGATCTAATATTGTCATATTTTCTTGGTATTCCCTTAAGACAAGTCTTTAGACATAGTAGACCCTGTAATATTTTAAGAAAATATTTGTATTCTCATTATTTACAAAATTAATACAGTATATTTAATTTGTATATTATTGTATGTATACTATATCTAGCTGTCATACATGAACATCATCTCATATGTGCACCATCTTGTTTATCATTGTAAATGTTGACCATCTTGTGTGTGAACCATCTTGTATGTGAATTAATGAACTATTATGTGCACCATTTTATATATGGACTATCTTGTATGCATACCATTTTGTATGTGCACCATTTTAATTATGTACATGTACCATATTATGTGCATTTGCTATTTCTGCACAGTTTTGTGTAAATTAAAGGCATGTGTGTAATGACTTGTTAATGAACTGTATGAAAACATGTTTTTAGCTCCCAGCATGTTATGATGTGGCTAGTAATGTGGGGGCATAACATGAATGCCTTGTCTGTCCATTAATCAGACCAAGGTTAAATAACTGTTTTGTATATCCCTTTATATCTATACGGTTGTTGCCTTGGACCCAATGAATCCATCCATTTCACCCGAGCTCGATTTCACCATGACTGGATTAGGACTTGAAATGTTCTGGAAATGGGCTATTTATGTTTTACTGTTTTGTCTAGCACCAATACTCGGCTTACTGGAACGCTTTGATACTTATACAGTTGTCACCTTTGACCAATCCCAATACATCCACCTGGATGAACAAAATTTTAAATGGGTTATTTCTGCATTTTGTCTAGCACCAACACTGATGATTTTGGTTGTAATCACATGTTTGGTACAGTTATGGGACTTGTTTATTTACCTTATATCGAAAAATATATGGGGCAGTTATGTATTTGAAACTGTATTGACCTCATTTAGATTCAAAGTCTTGATATTAAGTATGCCACGGTGGGCATATTTGTTTATTGAATGCAGTTTCCTAATGTTTCATAGATTTTTATCATGTTATGTTTATATAATTTTATACTTACTTAGATTTGCATAGATTTTGTTATCATTGCTAACAATGTTTCTTCATCTGTATATTTTTAGGTTATATTCATCACAGAGTATATGTCATCTGGTTCTTTGAAACAATTTCTTAAGAAAACAAAGAAAAACAACAAAACATTCCAGTTAAAGGTAAGAGTTCTTTTGGTTATTTTTCTATGCATTTTCATCCACTAAACTACCATAATGTATGATATATGAAGCTCTGTACACCTCATAAGCCCAGTTTGAGATGAAATTATTAACAAGCACTATTGTCATGGGCTTCATATTGTCAGTGCAATGGTACAGACACTTGTTTAGTCAAAATTCAAGTCTATCCAATGGTTATCTTTACTTTTCTATATGCATTGATAGTGATAAGAGTGACGTTGTGGACTGGTTTGAATTTTGACTAAAAAAGTGTGTGTGCAATGGTGGGTGTAGTTTTACAAACTTTATGTATAATTATACTGTACTATAGAGTAGAACATATCTAACAAAATATGACTGTTTTGAATTAAGAAATGGAGGGAAATATCCACTTGGTATATAATTATGATGTTGGGTAAGTGACATGTAAAAAACCATGTCATAGTAAAAATAAACTGTTTATTTTCATCATTATATTCTTCATTGTAACATCTATTGCTTGATTCATCTTTGTTAACTAGTATCATTTAAATCACATGAAAACTGATGAGGTACCGGTATGTATTGGTGCTTTACACCAGGCACGGTAAAGAACCAGGAAAAATATATTAGAAAAGAGTAGGGATATAAATGCCCGGTTTTCCTGTATCTTATCTCCCCTCATTCATGGGCGGCCCTGAAATGACCATGGTTGTTCAACAGGCTATTAAACAGCAGATAAATAAATTGATGAACTGTGAAGATAGTATTTATATATTTTTTGAAGATGGAGTTGGATAGTTTACCATATTTTCACAATGTTTTATTTCAGGCTTGGAAAAGATGGAGTACGCAGATCTTGTCTGCTCTAAGGTGATTTTCATGTCTACATTTTGTATAACTATTTGCAATTTTGTTAAGAAAAATAGGATTTCTGTAGTAAGAGTATCCTGATTATTTTACCCTGGCAAACAAAGTTTGAGAGGGGGTATATTGATGTCACTCTGTTGGGCGGTTGGTTTGTTGGTCTTATTTCATGAGTTTGTGGAATGAACTACTTGCTCATTCCTGTTACCACCATGAAGTGTTGATGTGCATGGCACAATTTCCATGTCCAGTGATTCACTCATTCTATAGTTATGTTTGTGGAGCGAACTTCTTCCACATTTTACAAGGAATCAAATTGAAACTTGAAATATATCATCAATATGAAATGTAGATGCGCAAGGCACAATTTTCATGCTCAGTGATCCAAACATTCCAGAGTTATGTGCCCTTCAACTTAGCCATATAGTGTACTCTCATATTCTTAGTGTCAAAGCGGCGGCCGAGGTATTAGTCACTTCTGTGACAAAGTTCAAGTTCTATTGGCAATGATCTTATCCTGCCCATTGTCATGCTTACAGCCTTATAAGTGGGAAATGGTGGACTTATATAATAATCACTAAGACTTGAGTGTCAAATTAACTGTTACATACTAATAATGGTCATCATATCAATATTGATATATATTAGTTTATAATGATTCTAACCAATTTTTACAAGTTGTCTTGTAAATGGGGTCCATTCAGCTGGTGTGTAGAAAAGATGAAAGGATATGACCAATCCTTGTAGTCACTGCTGGATGCTTTGATCTAGGAGCTTATTTCACTAGAACACTTATATGTAACAATTACAGTGCAACCTCTCCAGAGTGACCCTCTATAACAACAATCTCCTTTCAACAACAGCATGACCTTTTCCCACTGCAAATTTTAACTATTAATTTAACCTCTCTAGAGCAATGACCTCTGCTACTCCCAAAGAGAGCTTTGGAGAATTTGCTCTGTACTTTTGTAATTTTTAATCTTATACAAAAATAAGAGTTAGGAATTTGTAGAAAAAAAAATTCAAACAGAAACAATAAGATGAATTTGTTTTCAAAATTGAAGTGAATTTATATGACAGTTTGATATCAATGAAACTTGGACATGTATTACCAATATTTTTGTGAATCTTTAAAGAATGTTTTAAATACATTTCTCTATTTTAGTTATCTACATTCATGTAACCCTCCTGTGATACATGGGAATCTAACCTGTGATACAATATTCATACAACATAATGGACTCATTAAAATTGGTTCTGGTGAGTACTTTAAGAACGTTGATTTTTGTTGATTATTTTTTTTATTTAGCTTTCTTAATTACTAAATATAACATAATGTTAGTGTAGTTTATGGTAAGTATACAAGTTAAGTGTTGTTGTGTGTGTTAGTATGATACTGTTGATTTATTTCTGTATTTTATTCTACAAAACACATTATGACTCAGATGTTGTTTTATCTTTTATTCTTTTAAGTCCAAGGTTTGTTGATGTTATTTTCTGTTTTAATTACTTAAATGGGGGATGTGATTTTTTGATGGATTGAAAAGGGGTCATTTCAATAATTGCATAGATCTGGTGAGAAAATTTGGGGGTAGGTTTCCTTGAAACGGATCGCTGGCCCAAAATACATGTTAAACTCATGTATAGAACTTTCCTCTGATTGGTTAATGTCTGAAGATTATTACTTCTAGGCATTCTGAAATGGTGTCCTTCCAACTACAACTAAAAGAAATTCAACTACTAGATGACTCCCCTAACCCCTTTCTAATAAATTTCTACCTTTGAGCTTTAACCTCAATCACCACCCTGCTAGATTAATACTTTATACAATAGATCTATATTTTATAGTCTTGTATTGAATGCAAAAAAATATTAATTTATTAATACACTCAGATATAATATGTCTCAAATATGACCAACTTGTTTTCTGGGAATGTTTTGTTTTGAAGCCACTGATTCAGTTTATGTATGCAAATGTTTTGCAACACAGTTTTCAATCAATGTAATTGACTATACATACGGATAATTTTCCCTCCACTGTGTATGTGTGAATACTTTTGTTTGTCTGTGTATCTGTGCGTGTTTGTTGATCAGTAGGTAGACTGGTTGGTTCCTGATTAATATTTAATTGCTATTTTTTAGTCTACATTAATCAAACTTCGTTTATGATTACTTGTATTCTTGGCATGATATGGTTTTATTTTGAGTTAAAAAATTGAGGTCAATATGTTGAAATTCTGTTTAGAATAGATATTACAAGTTGTATTGATAAATTATGAAAAAATTAATCATGTTGATAAATTGTATGTATTTTGTTAATTTTAAGTTGTACAAATCAATTTCATGATACATATTTATATGTATGTATGACATTATATTTATTATTATTTTTTCTGTTCGTTTTGTGTTTTTGATCAGGACATGTAAAAAGATATGGTATGTTTATGCAAAACCTACTAAGTTGCATGTGATAATTGTGATGATATTGTAATATCATTCATCCATATGCTATTAAATCAAAATCAGCCGATCTTGTTTTGCACCACATCTGACCAAAGCACAAACATGTTGTATGTCTAATTATTCACTTATTGATGGTTTGAACAGATGATAAAAATAATTTGAAAAGATTATTAAACTTGTATTGCCTACTTTGGTAGTGACTTATAGAAGCTATTGCATGTAGTTTTCATAAAAATCATCTTATGATGTCACGTAACTTGTGAGAATATCTAATATATTTACTATTATGTAATTTATGTAATCCAATTTCTGCAATGTTACACACAATTTTTATGTATGTAAATGTTGTTGAATGTAGCCATAGTGAGTATTATATAGACACATTCAAAGTCAATAATTAAAGAAGTAATTTTTAGTGCAGAGATGGTAACTGGGCCATGGCATGGTCAAGTGGTTCATGCCCTGGACATGTAAACTGGCATCCTGGTCGTGGCAGTTTATGCCCTTCTGTGGAATTTAGACAAAAACGTAGAGTTATATATATATAGTACTGGTTAAGAGTATATTCCAGGAAAACTGATTAGGTAAACAAAAACAATTTGGTAACCATTAAGGCGATGCATGGAACTGAAATTCATACTAAGATGCTTTCAGTCTTAATTAAGCTATTAGTTGTATCTTTCGTTTTGTTTATATTTTCGTTAAAAAGTGTTTATTATCTTAAGAATTTTCAGTATATAAGAATGTGAAATTGTGAATAAAATACATAGTGGTTTTACTAATTACCTAAATTTTCAGGTTGTATAATCAAATTTAGTAAGTACATTTGTCATGTTTATAGAAAATGTATTACATGTCCTTTAATTAGGTGAATATATAACAAAATATCTCTCATATAATACTGCTAGGCACGATTTATTGTATTTATGTTACTTTAAATATAAAGTTGAGCCTGTTTCCACATGAAGATATATTCAATCTATAATCTATATTATATAAATGAAAATCTGAATCTAGATTTTGTGTCAGTTTCTCCAAAATTAAAAAAATAACATGAATTCACTGTTTATTTAATGTAAAAAGAAATGGTAATTTTTGCTCGTCTGAGGAAATTTGTACCTTAATCAGATGTTGGACAGGTGACTTACTATGATTGAATATTTGTTGTTTTTAATATTGTCAGTTGCCTGAGACAATAGATGTCTATTCACTGGTCTGATGGTACATAGCATGAATATTGAAATCCATGTTGATGTATATTTTGATATATTATATACATGTAATGTGTACAAATGAAGGCTTAAGATCCTAGGTGAGTTTTGAACTGTCAAGTGCAGGATGCAAAAAAAATGACAATTTGCCGGTCTAGACCGAATTTCAACGCCTCGGATCGATTTGAGCAGCAGAAATGAGTTAAAAATCCGTCTATAAATGGGCTATAAATGTTCCATAAATTTCATAAAATAAGGTCCAAATCGCATTGTACGTACAAAATGTCACAAACCTTCCTCTATATTGTTTGCACCATTCTAATTACCCCCCAATTAACACGTCAAGATGCCTTCAGCGATCTTTTGTTAATCTGATCGGTGGGTACTGACTCAGGTGTATCCACTCAAGATACTGATGTTACGGGAAATCTATCACACCTGTAGACATACAGTCTAACCTGTGAACATGGGTCACCCTTGGGAATGGTGAATTATGGCCTTTATTGACAGGTGACCTTTATTTGGAAGTCAGTTTGTTCTAAATAATCAGTCATGGTTTTCCAAAGAATGTCCTTTATTCAAAGGGACTGGCCTTTATTAGAAAGTGGCTGCTAACATAGGTTTGACTGTTCATTGTATTTGATTTGTTGAAATAGTAAGCATCAAAATAATACTTTAATACATCTTGCTACATGAAAGTTCTATGTAAATGCGATATTTAATATTAGCAAATGAAAAGATTATTTCTGTCATGTATTATCAATTTATTTTCATTTTCATGATCAAAAATAAGCTTTCCATCAATGCTTGTACTTCTAATGTCGGGGTCGGGTGCGGTTATGTTTTGAATGCATGCTGGTAGACAGTAGTAATTATTTTGTTTTGCACTGTAAATCTTCTTATACAAACTGTGATGAGGGTGCATTTATGTATAGGTCAAAGTTGTACATAATTTTATATAAAATTTACTATGATATAATTGTTGTGCTGTTCATAGAATATGGTTAATGGAAGGTGAGAGATTTAAGACTTAGTGTATTGTTGTAGGTACCTTCCAGGTTAAACTGCTGAATCTCACATTTTACTTTTTTGTGACGTTTTTATTGTGTGTTATTCTCCCATGTTTAGCTTATCATAGCACAATGTGCCTAAGGTAAGCTTTTGTGATTGCCCTGTGGCTCTTCAGCCTCATGAAGTGACGTCCATTTTTTTTCTTTATGCAACATAACCTCCTAAATCACTTGGCCAATTTCAACCAAACTTTGGTAGAAGGGTCATTGGGTGGTCCCCTTTCAAAGTTGTTAAAAAATGATTCTTTTAAACCTCTGGTGACTTCTTGTCCGAAACCACTGGGCCTTATATATAGAGCTTTGATATTTGGTGTGCAGCATTGTCTAGTTAACCTCTACCAAGTCTGTTCATTGAAAAATCTTCTCCAAAGGTACATGGCCTAGAGCTTTTTGATTTGGTATGTAGCTTAATGCAAGAAAACCTCTACCTGGTCTGAATAAATTATGGCCCTGGGGGTCAAAATTGGCCCACCCCATGGGTCACTTAATTTTAGATAGGCTCATAAAAGAAAATATTAAAAAATCCTCTTCTCCAAACTGCAAGGACTAGAGCTTAGATACTTAATATGCAGCATTGTCTAGTGAACCGCCAGGGTCAAAATTGACTCATCCCTAGGGGTCACTTGATTTTACAATTAGACTTACCCGGTATGCAGGGAAAAATTGAAAGTTTTTTTTTTCAATAAAGTAATGTGCTGGTGAATTATCTACCCTTATTTGTATTCTAAATTGATTTCTTTGGTTTAGCTGTGTTATACTCTCCAAATCAAACATTTAGATGAAAGTCTTTTTTCTGGTGAGCGATTATAGGGCTGTCAATTGGTCCTCTTGTTTCATATACACTGCTGGAAAGCCTGCTCAGTGTCATTTGCATTATCATACTTACTTGACACACAATTAATTATTGTACAACATGGTGTACTGAAGATAATGACTTTAATAGTCATTACCTCAAGTTTAAGACCTTCTATATCACCGAAAAGCAATCACTGTTATTGTTATGATTATTGAAGTACATAAAATTATAGACATTGAATATACTTTATCTTTCATCATCAAAATGTCAGACAGGAAAAGGAATATAATAAATCATATTTCATCTGTTGAACACTTATTTGATATGATGACCTCAACTGTGTTAGAGACCCACCTCTGTGGCTGAGTAGTTACATATAATTTATAAGGTCGCTGACTTCAAATCACTGTAATTTTTCACTGATAGAGGGTCATGGGTTCAAACTCAGCTACCGACCATGACTCTTTATGTGAGAAAGTAGGCAGTTACTTACGGAGGATTGGAGACTAGTACTGGTTCTTCCAGGAACGATGGTTAGGTGAACTGACAGCCTCATATGACTCGGATTGTTGAAAAGGGGTGTAAAACTCAAATAAACAAATGAACAAACAAGTTGTGTTTGAATGAAATTGATGTGTGTGAATCCATGTTACCCTGGCCTTTGGTGAGATGTTTAATCCCCGAGAAATACCTGTAATAAAAACCTGTAAACTCTGACCACATACGGGACAGAAGAAATGTTATGAACAGTCATACTTTATATTATATAGTTTATATTTAATTAAAGTTTTCATTGGTCCATCATGTTGAAAAATATGTGCTAGTAAGTGACCATTGTTTACAGGTGATGTTTATTAACAGGTGGTTATTGACTTAGGAATGTTTGTAATTAATGAGGTGAATGTATAGTAAAGACAGTTGTCTTTATTATACCCCTGCAAATGAAGTTTGAGTCGGGGTATATTGGAGTCACTCTGTCGATTGTTGGTCGGTCGCTTGTTGGTCAGTCAATCGGTCGGTCCATGTAAAAGTTTGTGGAGTAAACTACTTCTACATTCTTTTTAAAGCGATTGCAATGAAACTTGAAATATGTTATCACCATGAAGTGTATAATTATGGGCAAGACACAATTTTCATACCCAGTGATTCACTCATTGCAGAGCTATGTCCCCATATAGTGTATAATGGCTTCCACATTTTTCAAGGGATTGAATTGAAACTTGAAATATATTATCAATATGAAATGTAGATGTGCAAGACACAATTTTCATGTCCAGTGATCCACTCATTGCAGAGTTATGTCCCCTTGAACTTATCTGAATATAGTGTACCATCGCATTCTTAGTGTCAAAGTGGTCTTTGTGGTATTAGTCACCTCTATGACAAAGTTCTAGTTGACTGAAGATTGTCTTTGCTTGATAAGATGAATGTATTATAGAGACAGTTGTCTTTTATGTTTTAAATGAAGCAGAATATTCATTGTATTCAAATAATTGAACTTGTAATGCTTATAATAATATATTATATTGGTTAGCTGTGCCCAGATTATATTGGTTAACTGTGCCCAGATTATATTGGTTAGCTGTGCCCAGATTATATTGGTTAACTGTACCCTATGTACTGTGGGTATTGTTTTCTATCAATGGTGTAACGTCCAATAACAGTTGAGTGTGATGTGTGGATGATCCTTCTTATGCTTGGTACGTTGGTCAGCTCATATTAACACAATAGTGAGTGCAGGCGTCCTCATTTTCAGTATGGTTATCTTTTTATTATGCAAGAGAATTTTTGTTGTTATTCTGATTGATTTATTGGATCAATTGATGGCATGATCAAAGTTTTTATTGATATTTAAACTCTAGATGCCCTGTTTACCATGACTGACTGTCTTGTGTATAGTAAGAGGGTGGTTCATATAATAATAATAATGATATATTAATAAAGACATTGACACTGTTTCTACTGGGTAACAAATGTTCACCTATTTTTTTTCTATTGTGATCGCGTGATGTCCGTCGTCCGTGGATGTGTGCGTGAGTGCATCAACAATTGCTTTAAACAACATCTCCTTCTTAACCATTTGGCCAATTTTAATGGATGTTCCTTGCATGAAGCTCTACCAAAGTTTTCATTTCATTTAAAGCTTTAAATAGGAAAAACTTTAAAATCTTCTTGTCCAAAACCACAGGGCCTAGAGCTTAGATATTTGGTTCGTAGCATTGTCTAGTGGACCTCTACCAAGTTTGTTCAAATTATTGTCCTAGGGTTAAAATTGGCTCCGCCCGAGGGGTCATATGATTTTATATAGACTTATGTAGGGAAATTTTGAAAATCTTCTTGTAAGAAACTACCATGCCTATAGCTTAGATATTTAGTGTGTAGCATTGTCTAGTGGACTTCTACCAGGTTTGTTCAAATTATTGCCCTATGGTAAAAATTGGCCCCGCCCCACTTGATTCATAATTATAGGCTTTTATAGGAAAATTTAAAAAATCTTCTTCGCCGAAACCACGGAGCCTATAGCCTAGATATTTTGTATGTAGCATTATCTAGTGGACCTATAACAAGTTTGTTCAAATTATTGCCCTGGGGTCAAAATTGGCCCTGCCCTGCTCTTAATTTATTTCGGAAAATTGTAAACAAGTAAATCTTTTTGTCCAAAACCTCAAGGCCTAGAGCTTACATATTTTGTATATAACATTGTCTGGTGGACATCTATCAAGTTTGTTTAAATTATTGCCGTAGGGGCGAAATTGGCCCCGCCCGATGATCACTTAATTTTACAAAGGCTCATGATAGTTTTCTCTAAGAGTCTTTTTATCTGGTGAGCGATATAGGGCCATCATGGCCTTCTTGTTTCAGTGGTCTGCTTGTTTGTAATAATGAAACCCAAGCATCATCTACCTTCTTTAGTTCACTAGCATTTAGCACATAAGTATTTGTACAGTAAATGTTCATGACATTTAGATTTCGGACGTTCAAAATTATGCTGTGTAATTTTAGCACAGTACACAAAAAATTGAAAAATCGTATGGTGTGCTGTAGCTTCTTTGATTGTATGCCTACATGTACAACCACAACTGTGGCGGAGTGGTGATGGTGTCCACCTTTGGGGAGGGATATTAAAGGTTTGAACTGTGGAATCTGGGTTAGAATTGATGTGGTCGGTTGGCGAGCCGATGGCTAATAAAATAATGGTTATTGTTGGCCCTTCTCAGCCATGCGCCCGGCTGAAAGAAAAGGTATTTATGAGGTACTGTGAGGACAAAAGATAGATGTCTCATGAATACCTGCTGATTTAGGGGGATATACATTACAGATATTTTCTGTTATTTGCCGTCCTCTTGCAATTTCATGTGATGCTTCATAGAAATAAATTGCCAGTGGTATTTATAAGGTTGATAGGTCAATGAAGTTCTTGTTGAGCTGTTAAAATTTGATTTTCTTATTTTAAGAATCAGATATTTCATAGACCTTGCTTGCAAGTATGATACACATCTGCTTTTAACAAGAATTATTGTGGTGTCAATGTTACTGTTGGTTTATAGAGCTAAAACTGACTATACGGGGATACAGTAATTTTTGTTTTATCTTGATCATTTTGTTTTTATAAAATAATGTAAAGAATTCATAAGCTGTTTTATCTACATTGCTAATAGATAAGTATGTTGAATATACATGTACAATATTTGTAACCTCTAAGCTTGTTACCTGGTTAAAGCCTGTTACCTGATGAAAGCCTAATACCTGGTGGAAGCAGTTTTACATTCTGATTTGTCATGTTAAATGTATATATATATTTCCATTGACATAGCATGCATAAGGTATTCCTTCTAGGTAGCGTATGAGTATCATGGTGACAATATTTATCTGTATCTTAGTTTTAGCAATAGTATGTCAGCCTGGAATAAGAAGTCTAACAGACAATATAGATTAGGGGGTCTGACAGATATACCTAGATTAGGCGGACTGACAGATTTACCTAGATAAAGAAGACTGACAAATTTAACTAGATTAGGGGGTCTGACAAATTTAACTAGATTAGGAGGACTGACAGATTTAACTAGATAAGGAAGACTGACAAATTTAACTAGATAAGGAAGTCTGACAAATTTAACTAGATTAGGAAGACTGACAAATTTAACTAGATAAGGAAGTCTGACAGATTTAACTAGATGAGGAGGTAGATTACCTAGATTTGGAGGTCTGAAAGAATTACTTAGGTTAAGAATGTGACAGTTGAACTGTATATGCAATAAGGTATCATTAAGTTAAGAGGTCTCATGTTAAAATTTTAGTAAGATTCCTGGGCTCGGAGGTTGGTCCTAAGATCAGGTTATTACCTGGTTGGTGATATTTGACAGGCTGTATAGGTATTAAGGATCTGATATATAACTGATTTTAAGAAATGTTTGGTTGTGGTTTTCTTACAATAAAGTTACATTCAGCATGTAGATGTATATTATCTGTGAAAGGGTTTAGGAAGGAACATTCTCTAATATGTTGCATATATAACACAATATCATTAACAAGGAAAATAAAACATAATGGTACTGGTTTTATTAGACATATTATATCATGTTGGTCATTGAGTTTGTGTTGTTTTTAATTTGATGTAAGATAAGGCATTTAGTTTTATTTTGTATCATGATTAGAACAATATATGATTGTCTTATATTTGCTTACATGCAGTCAAATCTATGAACAAAGGCCAACCATGGAAAAAACATAATGTGGCCTTTGTTGACAGGTAGCCTTTATTTGGAGGTAATTTTGTTCTAAATATGTAATGACAGTTTTTAAAAGAACATGTTTTATTGACAGGGTGGTCATTAGTCGGGCTGGCCGCTGAAACAGGTTTAACTACATATTTATATCACAGTTTTTAGTTTGGGTTATTTCAGCATAAACAAATATGTTTAATTTGTCAGTATATTATAAATTGTATGAATAATTATTATAATAGCATAAATTTGTATCAACATTTTTGTACATGTATTTATAGTTTGCACTGTGTCTATTTAGTACATGTATTTATTTAGCTTGAACCCGCTTTTTTGTAGACTGCCTCATTTTATATATTGCTTATATGATGTTCAATATTGTTTATTATCTAACTGTTGGTTTTGTGTACATTACAGTTGCCCCTGATGCTATGCATCATGTTAAAACCTACAGAGATGATTTGAAAAACATGCATTGTGTGGCCCCAGAATATGGAGGTAAGTTTAATCTGTGAAATACTTCCTGATAATCAGTCCTTTGGCATTACATGAGCCCACCCGGTTAGCTCAGAAGTTAGAGCATCGGTCTATTGATTAAGAGATTGTGAGTTTGAACTAAGGCTTATAAAAAATTATCTGACTTTTGTCAGTCATTGTAGTTATACTTAAGTGTAGGATACATGTTAAAAAACTAGAGTAAACTCTTAACACTTACAGTTTATATATTGATTGGCCTCCGTGGTCGCTGACTTCAAATCACTGTAACTTCTCACTGATGGAGGGTTTAGGGTTTGAGTCTAGCCACCGACCATGTCTCTTTATGTGAGAAAGTAGGCAGTTGCTTACAGAGGTTGGGAATATAGTACTGGTTCTTCCCAGGAACTATGGTTAAGCGAACTGTTCACCCTGAATGACCCAGCTGTTTGTTTGATTGTTAAAATATTGTAAAATAAAAATTGAAGGAGACTAACAAAGATTTTGTTGGGCTACATATAGAGATTAGAGTAGACTGCTTATATTTAAAATGGAAATGAAACATTTGGTTAATTAAGTTGCATATTCTCCGATATCTTTAATCAATCATTTAATACATTTACTGTATATTTTGTTGTGATGTAATTAAAAAAAACATTCAATTTCCAGCCAGTGGACAAGTAACGACTGCCGTAGATATTTATTCATTTGGAATGTGTGCACTAGAGGTACTTAAATCTTTGAATCTTTTTTTGTATTTTTATTTTCTATTCCACATGTAATATATAACAGTCTATTTTCATACAATGTCAAATTTTATCCAATATCATTGTATACATATAACACTACTATCATATCACAAATGCACCTACAAAAATAGAAAGTCATCTTATCAAAATTAATACACACAATTACACACAAATTTTGTGTTTTGAAAAAATAAATAAATGACAAGTAAAATATCGAGTAACAAATAATTACCCTAATTAGCTAATGATTGAGGTCAAGCATTGGGATGTATAATGACTATAAATAAAAAATAAATGAACAACATTGTGTCTAGTACCTTAAGCAAATTTCTGAGTTTTACAACAGAAACATGAATAACATAAATTATATTAAAAGATAAAACAATTGCAACATTATTTATATTTATCATAAACGTAAGATAATTGTAACAGAGATCATATATCTATAAAAGTTATCAATCATAGTACTCTTAATAAAGTGTCATTTTGCTTGTTATGGGTTTAAGTCTGAAAAAATAGACAATTATATATCACATGGGTATTTTAGATGACTCATTGAATTTATACTATAAGAAAATACTAGCATATTCAGTAAAAGAAAAAGGAGCGAGGAAGAGAGAAAGACAGTAAGTGTAGTAGACAGTTACCTTTCAAATGACATTGATTTAGTTTGAAAAAAGACACGGACAACAGTTTTCCAGTATATGTGTCCTATTTTCTTTTAAAAGAAGAGTCAAGTGAATCTTTTTTGCTGAGAAATTTAGTAAATAGAATGAATACAAGATGACTATGTCATTGTTGATCTATATCCAGAGTACTGGAAATTCTCTCCAAATTTTTTGAAAATTTTATCATTGTGCCAGTTCTGCTAGCATGGTATTTTTCACACATTAACTGATTTTTAAACTATGACTTAAAGAGGTCAACATTTGGTATCATGTTTTTATGTTTATATTTAAAAATAAATTGTTTCGAAAGCTTTAAGGTCAAGGTCACACTAAAAGTTAAAATGTAATAATTTTGGGTCATTTTGCTGTGTCTGCTCAGTAACTTTATTATTCATTGGAAGATTTTGAAATAACTTACAATTTTCATTTTTTTTTATAAATTTCAAATTTTTACCCCTGTATATGAGTTTATGTTTATCTATTTGTAACTTAATGACTTTTAGTCAAGTTTACTTTGCCTGGTTTCCTACATGATATGTTAACTTACAGATGGCAGCCCTGGGTATACAAGGGAATGGCGAAAGTGGAAATGTGATAACTAAAGAAGCCATAGAGAAAACATTACAGTCTATTGAAAATCCACTACAAAGGGTAATATTTTATATTCATTTATATCTGTAGGTTTATCAAAAATTAGAAAAACTGGTTCCTTTAAGGTGCCTTAATACACTAAAAAAACAGAACAAAATATTTTAAGTCAATTACAAAGATACCTTTTTATCAAGGGACAAAAAAATCCAACCAAATGAGCAAAAAGTAGTGTTTTATGGCATTATTTGGGGATGTTACTGTGGCATTTGGAACTTCAGCGTATATGACATTAGGAAGGTCGGTGTGTAACAGATTACCATTTCTATCAGTGCTTTACTCCCAGGGCACAATGAAGGACCTGGTAAACCTGTTTGAATAGAGTAAGGATATAAATGCCAGGTTCTCCTGTATCTTATCTCCCCTCTCTCTGGAGTGGCTCTGAAATAACTGTAGCTGTCAAATAGGTCATTAAATAAATAATTAAACCAAAGCTGTATACCAGACTACAGTACCTGTCATTTAGATTTGCCTTATGACTTTAGTCATGGAGCTACTACATGTATATTCTTGGAGTGATAAAAATTGCTTTTGTTCATTTTTATGTAAAATTCCATTTGTTTAAAATTTAAATATTTTGATCATAATTTTTATTCCCACTGCAATATTTTCAGGATTTCCTAGAGAAATGTTTAGAAAAAGATCCTTTGAAACGCCCGACTGCTCGTGATCTTCTGTTTCATTCTGTATTGTTTGAAGTTCATTCATTAACTCTCCTAGCAGCACACGCTATTGTAAATAATGGTAAGTGTTATAGAAGTCTTAACTGGTATGATATTGTGATTTTTTCCTTCATCATATTTGTGCCAATATAGCACATACAAAGATTTATAAAATTATGTACTAGTAGTATGAATGGAATTGTAACAAATATTACCCTTTGTTTTGTTTTTGAACTTGAAGACTAAATAAAGGGCATGAAACGTTAAAATTATCTCTGGTTCCTTTTTACCAGTAATAGAAACAACTACAAACTTGGAATTTTACTTTCGTGTATTTTTGTACTTGGTCTAATGGCCTATATAGTTGTATTTTGTGAAATATACTGATGAAATTTTAATTTTCAATATAATTTTTAATACCGTGCAAATGATTAGATAAATTTACTCAACCAAACCAGTCAGTGATGTCATAACAAGCTTGGAGTTAGTCCACCACAGCCTTTGTATTGCCACTTTTCATTATTTCATCGAAATTGACAAAAAAAATTATTTCAGCCCAGCTTGTAGAAAATATAGCAGATGATACTCATATATTGAAAACAGAACCCAAGAAAGTGATATCATCAATTAAGTACTCCGGTGACGAGGAACCAACATTGTGGAGGTATAGGTTTAGTTAAAGTTTTCTTGATAAAAGCTTCTTTGTTTCCTTATTTTCACAGTCCAATTTATATATGAGTGGTAGGTGTGTATTATTTTGTAAAAAAGCAAATTTTCTGTTGATTATTAGTGTTTTTTGCCCAGCCATGTGAATTGGTAGACAGACATACAGTGTTACCCCTGTCTGTCCGTCCAGTCAAATTTTGATTTTCAAGTGACAACTCAAGAAATATTTCATGGATTGTTTACATATTTTACATGAATGAGTATAATGAAAAAATACAGATCAAGTTCAATTTCCGCTAATATCCAGGAGTTGTGGCCCATTTTTTTACTTACCTCTCTGCAGGGGAATTCATGTCCTCCAGACAGATTTCTATTTCTACATTTCCTGGGATAATTTGGTTTAAAATTTCTTCTGATTGGCTTTCTTGTGTATAAACAGCTCCTTAGTAGTTCATTTTTTTACGTAAAGACTGAGTCTGGAATTGTTTGATATTTTGCAAATTCTTGACATCCAGTGCTAGTGGTTTTGAACCATAAAATAAATTTTCTGTTATGTTACTAAAATAGTTCAAACAATTACCTGCCTTCTATCTTGATAATACTTTAAATTTATAATGTTTTGGATTTTTGTATTAAAATACTTTTAATCATTTTTTGTGCATGTTTCAGATTTTCACAGGTTCAGGGTTTGGAACTGGAGAAATTTCTGGAAGATGTCAAGTATGAAATTACTACTATTATCTTAATTAAAAATAATTCTATATGAAATCTGGCATTTACTTTCATTATAGATTTTGGTAAATCATTGTATTTCTAATTCTTTTTCTTTCACCTGATTTTGTTTTATAATGTATTTAATGTTTTTGATGTTTGAAAGTCTTTTGTTAAAAACTCTTTATCTGTGAATTAAAATGTATATGGGAAGTGTTACTCCAGAGCAACATGATTATTTTAGGAATGGTATCTACCCACTGACAGCATTTGATTTACCACAGCCACCAAATACACGACAAAGACCCATAACTCCGGAAATGACGGAACAAGAGAAGACAGAAACCCCCGAACCCATGGACGTGGAATCTCGACGTGTCACCAATATGTCGTGTCAAGTGAAACGACAAGAAAATCTTACATATCATCTTACGTTACTTCTTAGAATGGATGATAAAATGAATCGTCAGTTAGAGTGTGACTTTGGTATAGATGACAATGCGTCTGTCCTGGCTGAGGAGTTGGTACATTACGGGCTCATTAATGAGGTAAATATGATATCTGTTTATTTACACTGATGGCCAAGATACATGCATGTGTATAATTCTCATTTGAGATAATTTTTTATACCCCCGCAAACAAAGTTTGAGACGGGGATATATTGGAGTCACTCTGTCGGTTGCTCCGTCCGTCCTCATAAAAGTTTGTGGAGCGAACTTCCACATTTTTTAAACATTTGTAATGAAACTTGAAATGTGTTATCACCATCAAGTGTAGATGTGCAAGACACAATTTTTATGCCAGAGATTCACTCATTGCAGAGTTATGTCCCCTTGCATTATTAGTGTCAAAGCAGTGGCGGGGGTATTAGTCACCTCTGTGACAGCTCTAGCTTTTGCAAGTGCTTAGTTTTAGTGTTATCAAACTTTATTGATCAACTTAACTGCTAACTGCAATTATGTAGAATTCATATATACATTAAAACCTGTGCTAGCAGTCACCCCAGTATACAGGCCACCCTGTGAATAATGTTATTCTTTTTAAAACTGTCATTGATTATTTAGAACAAAATGACCTGTAAATAAAAACCACCTATCAATAAAGACCACTTGTCAATATAGACCAGATTTTGTCCATCCCAGAGGTGGCCATTGTTCACAGGCTTGACTGTACTAACGTTGCTGGTATTGATGAGCTGTTAGTTTCTCACTGACTTAACTGTCTTAATTATACCTTTATCATTCTTTCTTCTTTATATCAAGATATTTTTATCTGTTTTATCATATCCTCTTGCTTTTTGAATTACATCTGAACCAACACATTGTTACCTGTATTCTAGAATGGTGAAGATGTTTGTCCTCAAATCTTACGAAACCTATATAATCAATGCATTTATTTTATCTATGTTTCCAGAATGATAAAGATAATCTGTCCACTTTTCTTATGGAACAATTACATGATGCCACTCTAGTCAATGGAGTCACAGAAGAACATCCACCACAAGTGCCTATAACTGTCTCCTGAGAGTGTGTCAGTCAATGAAAATGATTGTTTCTTTAGTATCAGACAATAAAATTTCTGGTTACATTCTGTAGTCAGTGAAAATGATGGGAACATATGATAAGCTATTGAAAATGTCTGTTGGAATGTATTTACCAATGAAAAATCAGCTTTAAATTGCTTATCTGTGTTTAGCCAATGATAACAAGCTTTATATCTGCCAGTGATCTGACTATTGACCAATGAAAGCTTTTGTTACTATTGGCAACTTGCCAATAATGTTGGTGCTGTAAAGTAGTTGATGAAGTTTATTAAACTTGTTACTAGATAATAGACTGTGTAATACGCAAATATAGACTGATACTCCCATTTTGCGGAGACAAACAAAGGTCTTAAATAAAAACAATTTCTGGAAAACCATTGGCTTTTCTTTACCTTTATGATTGCTTTTTTATGTCAGATTTTGCAGACTTTGTATTTTGCTGTGATTATAGAGATATTTTTCAATTCTTCCTCTTGCAGAGTCAACAACATATTCATGCAGAATTGTTATTGCACTAGTGTTGGTTTTAAGGGTTCTCTACGAATTAGACACTTGTTTTCATATTTGCAAATTTACACAATTAATGCATTTTTGCTTGTTAGAAGTTCCATTTTTATGGACTGTATTCTTTGCCTGACATGCATTGAATGAAAATGTTTACTGCATGATAATCACTTTTGAATAAAGATATTTATTTGTGTACTAACATTTGTGCAATGTAATCCATTTAAATAACAAAAAAGATAGGGTATTGTGTGTATCTATTAAATAAAGGTTTTTACAAATAGTTTAAATTTGTATATTATCATGCTTTACAATTATTTCCAAAATAAATGCAACTTGTAATCTAAAGTCAAGTATGTGTCCATTGTATTGGTTTCTTGAAAAAAATATTTTTGGTGAAGAAAAGTTTTGTCAGTTATGATATGGGGACAAAGAAAGTAATGTTTATGTATGTAAGACGTTTAACTGTAATGCAGTATTGAGATGTTCTTATTTATAGTCACACAAGTTACAAAACCTGATAATTCTATTCCTATCATATTGAAGTGTACATATATACATTTATCATAGTAATACAGGTATAAATCACCAGTATTATGACTTAGCTGCATAGTTCTTATTTCAAGTAAAAAATCACCAGTATTATGACTTAGCTGCATAGTTCTTATTTCAAGTAAAAAATCACCAGTATTATGACTTAGCTGCATAGTTCTTATTTCAAGTTAAAAATAATAATCATTATTTTGTTATGTGGATAGTAAATTATTTGTATGACTGCCTGCTTATCTTGTATTGTTATAGATACAAGACAAAGTATTGTAGACTTATAGTAAGCTGAACGAATTCTAAAACCAAGTATGTTATGCTAAAAAGGTTCCGAAATGTTTTTTTTTTTTAAATATACAGTAAAACCTGTGTTAGCAGCCACCACCAAATAAAGGCCACCCTGTGAATAAAGGCCATTCTTTTAGAAATCATTATTGATTATTGAGAACAAAATAACGTCTGTTTGTTTTATTTCATAAACTTGACAACTTGATTTATACTTACTTCAAAAGAAGGACCAACAGGTATTTAATTTTTTACTTAGCACAGTGAGATCTGTAAACAAAGGCCATCCTTGGGAAAGACAAAATGTGACCTTTATTTGAAGGGAGGCCTTTATTTGGAGGTCATTTTGTTCTAAATAATTAATGGTTGTTTTTGAAAGAATATCCTTTATTTGCAGGGTGGTCTTTATTATGCCCCCCTTCGAAGAAGAGGGGGTATATTGTTTTGCTAGCCTGTCGGTCTGTCTGTCTGTCTGTCTGTCGGTAGACCAGTTAGTTTCCGATGGATAACTCGTCAACGGATTGACCGATGGGCCTGATACTTCGCAGGTACATTGGCCCTGGACAGTAGATGACCCCTATTGAAATTGGGCTCACTAGGTCAAAGGTCAAGGTCACTGTGACATGGAGTGTGAAAATCGTTTCCGATCGATAACTCGTCAACGGATTGACCGATGGTCCTGATACTTCGCAGGTGCATTGGCTTTGGACAGTAGATGACCCCTATTGAAATTGGGGTCACTAGGTCAAGGTCACTGTGACATTGAGTGTGAAAATTGTTTCCGATCGATAACTCTTCAACGGTTTGACTGATTGGCCTTATACTTCGCAGGTGCATTGGCCTCGGACACTAGGTGACCCCTATTGAAATTAGGGTCACTAGGTCAAAGGTCAAGGTCACTGTGACATGGAGTGTGAAAATCGTTTCCGATCGATAACTCTTCAACGGTTTGACTGATTGGCCTTATACTTCGCAGGTGCATTGGCCTCGGACACTAGGTGACCCCTATTTAAATTGGGGTCACTAGGTCAAAGGTCAAGGCCACTGTGACATGGAGTGTGAAAAACGTTTCCCATCGATAACTCGTCAACGGATTGACTGATGGGCCTGATATTTTGCAGGTGCATTGGCCTTGGACACTAGGTGACCCCTATTGAAATTGGGGTCACTAGGTCAAAGGTCAAGGTCACTGTGACATGGAGTGTGAAAATCGTTTCCGATCGATAACTCTTCAACGGTTTGACTGATTGGCCTTATACTTCGCAGGTGCATTGGCCTCGGACACTAGGTGACCCCTATTTAAATTGGGGTCACTAGGTCAAAGGTCAAGGCCACTGTGTCATGGAGTGTGAAAATCGTTTGAGCGATAACTCTGTGTCAAGGCCCTGTTTGGGGGGCATATGTCTCCGAAAGCGGAGCTCTTGTTCAAAGGTAGTCACTAACACAGGTTTAACTGTACATCTATGATGTCATCAAAACAGGGTAATCTCTGATAACTATTATACCACCATTTAGCCAGCCCTATTTGTTGACGGCAAATGATGTTGTCAAGGGCTTGTAGCATAAAGTGCTAAGATATGTCTTGTAAATGTTACTTGTACGGCTATTTTACCAGGAGATCATTGTTACTATTTATTATAAGGTGTGGATGACTGAACATTTTATTCTTTTTCTTTGACATATCCGGGTTACTTACAGGTTAACAAGTTTTTCAACCTCATGACTGGGTTATTTTCTGTGTCAATCATAGTTCTTTGTATGATCATATAATTGGTGATATAATTCAATATGTTCACACCAGTAGAACAGTCACACGAGTAGAGCAAGTGACTGCTCTACTGAACTATATGTTCTTGTACTTAACATGACTTGATTATCATTTTTGTTGACATATAATGAAGACATATAATTTTTTGCCATTACCTAAGAAGAAAAAACCCACTGTTGTCTTAAAACAATGTGTATGAACTGTTGTCCTTTGTTTGGTAGAATAGAAAAAGTCCTTTTATAAGATTAAAGTTTATTTCAATTTTATTTCCGAATTTCATCTTTTTTTTATGAATTTTGAGGTTGGTTGTCATAGTGACTAATAATGGTTAAAGTCGTCCATTCTTTGAGAAATGTGAAAAATTCTGGCATTGCTTGAAATTTCAGTGATCTTTCAAACTGATCCAAAGTGTCATAAAAAATATTCTCCTAATAACTCAATTAATTAAGGAATAAAAATTTATAAAATATAAGTCTCTGCAGAGTATTTTTAAGGATGTGTATTTTAATTTTTTACATCTATGTATAAATTGTTTTCATTATCAATCAATTTAAATGTTACTGATTATTGTTTAGTTTTATTAAACTGTCAAAGCTGCATAATTTCACAGTTAATGCTCGTATTTATTTATAGCTTTGGTGAGATTTGATAAATTTGGTATGTTATGCAATAATTTTCATTATACTATTTTTAAATATCCATGTATTAAAAATACGCTACATAGTATTATATAAATATGCTGAAATTTTAACGGTAAAATAAACCAAATCGCTAAAAATGAAAGATGAAGCTAAAAATAATTGCATTCAGCTATTGTGTAATTATTCAGCTTTGACAGTTTTATAAGATAGCATTATACTGTAGTTGGAAAATTGTTAAATCAAAACAGTTCTTATTTGTGTGCAATATAATTTCTGTTTGTTTTCATCATGTTTTGTTGTTAAAATTTGTATAGGTTGATTGTAATGTTTCATTTTTTTTGCGTTTTGAATACATGGGTGTACATTTACAGTATTCTGTTGGAAAACAACAAAAACAACACTCCAAAAAAATAAGATTTTTTTTGTGTGTGTATTTTTACTAGATCTGTATTTTTTTCTTTATTATCAATATATACTTAACACTATTATAATATCATGTATGTAGCATTTGTTTATATTTTAATCATGGTTATTTTCTAATTCTATTTTGCAAGACAAGAAATGAGTGTGGCTATGAATCTGTTCTAATATTCATCAAATAGCCTTTGTTTAGTGTCTTGGGGTCATATTTTTAGGTATGATTTCTTTTTTTGTTAAATTTAAATTATCATAAAAAATCAAATGTTTTGGTTTGAGAGTTTGCTTTGTTTTAAAAATCTGTTAATCATTGTACTGAGACTGTATGCTATAATTTAATTTTGTTAAATTATATTGGTGTTGGAAAAAGAAACCATTTTTAAGAGCATTTCGTTGTTCTTGAATATTAAGATGAAATTTTGAAAAATGCTGAAGCACTTTCTTAAATGTACAATAGAATGTCACATAGACTTTGGAGCAGGGAGGAGAGAGTCCGCCAACATTTGTAGTGATACGCTTTTTGAGCGCCAGTTTCAGAAAGTAAAATCTCTGAAGTATCCAAATGGCTTAGAAATAAGTAAACCTGGATATTCTTTAGATAAATACATGTTTTGGCAGCAAATGTCTTAGTACATTCTTGGCCATGGATGTATGGTTAGTGCGCTGGACTTGTAACTGAGTGATCCAGGTTTGAATCATTGTCACGGCTGGACAAAAATGTTGATTTCCCTCCATGTGTGGTGAAGTTGCCAGTTCCTTGTTGAAGGGTAAATTAGCACTGGTTAGAATACAGTCCAGGAAAAGGGTTTAATTGGTGAATGGGTCCCTGTATATAACAGAAGAATTAATGAAGCACACATTCTTCTGTTATTTGTAGATTCTTGAATCTGGCAACAATTTGACCCTACATCTGTGTAACATATTCTTTGTATTATTTTATTGGTACACAAACTGTGGTTTAACTAATCTTCGAATTTACTTTTTTGATTGTACAACATATTTGGTGACATTTTTGTGTGTAAGATATCCTGACAGATAAACCTGAATGAACAATGACCTTTAAAGAAAGGTCACAATACTCTTGTAATTGATGTATGTAGTATAAACATAAAAGTGCTATTTTAGTATGGAATTGTTGACTACAAAATATCACACATTTGTTTATCTTTACTGCATTTTTATGCATAGTTTCATTTTGTTTATATTTGTGCTACTTGTTAATTGATATTTTTCTCTGGAAATAGTAAATTACTGTCTACCTTCTAGAATTTGATTTGCAGTATTCAAAACGATGCTGGCTAGATATGTTGATTGCAAATTAATTTCAGTCCAGCTTATTTTTTAACACTAATTATGGGCATTTCCGACTTCATGATAAAATATGCTTATTATAATTATGAATATAATAAAAAAACTTGGTATAAAATTTTGTGTTATTATTGTTTTTTGACTGTTTGTTACATTTTACATGACCTATCTAACAAATAACTGTAGTCCTCCAACGGGCTGTGGACCACTTTCCCCAAAGTAGTGTGAGGGCGCTGCTTGTGGGATCCAAACTCACAACAAATAAGGGCTCGTGATTACTAGTCAGAAAGTATAGCCACTCGACCATGGTGGTCTGAATAATTAGACACAACATATCTACAGTGTACGCAATGAGCTTACAATTAAACAAATAAAACATATCAACGAAAAATTGATAAAAAAAATATTTTATTCAATTTTTTTGAAAATATTCTATTTACACAATATGATTCTAAAAACATAATTCTAATGACAACAAAAAAGTGAGAAAATATAATTGTGCAAGATAATCTTATTTTATTTACATATATTTACTATAGTAACTTACAAATAGAATATATCTCAAATTCAGTTGTTACAAAATACTTACATTGTAAGTATTAATATAGACCTATATTCAATCAAGTAGTTTTATTTCATTTATTTCTTGATAACCTTGTAATGATGTCTACTGAAGAATAATATTCACTTGAAAACAATTTGTAACAAATTGCAAAAAAATAGAAAAGAATTATAAGTATTTTTGCAATTCTTGAAGATTATTAGAGAAGATATTTTGATATTTTTTCCAATTTAAAAAAACAAAACAAATTCTGTCCTAAATGCTTAACATTTGTGGGAAGTGATTCATACAAATACATGAAGAGTAGAACCTCCTTAATTCAAACTTTCTAAACTGGAATCCTCTCTAAACTGAACAAGTCGTGAGGTCCTAATTTTTTATTATGTATTTAATACTAAAAACTTTGAAATCCGGAACCTTTCTTATCTGAAAACCTGTCTAATATGAACTTTTTTATACACAGTCTAAACAAGTTTCAATTAGATAGGTTCTACTGTAAATGAATAAAAAAGCACCAGATTTATTAATAAAAAATCTCTATTGTTTCATGTAAAGATAGAATGATACAGTAAATTTAAACAAATAGTTCAATTGCAAAAAAAAGTGAATGAAAAATTAGCATTGTTGTTTCAAACACTGGGTGTCTTGAGTGACAATATAAGTTAATTAAGAATTAGAAAAAGTGAACTTTCTCAAAATTGTGTCTTCGGGCTAGTGGTAAATTGTTCAGGCTAGTGCTTAAAAAAATTAGTGTGAACACTGAGCGTACTTAACAACATTTGTTCAAGTAATTTAATGAAGGGAAGTAACTACTGGTAAAGAGATTTATCATTAATGTGATTATATTGATAAAGACTTTAAATACATAATTAACAGCATGATTTTGAGCAATGAAGGGTGAGCAATGTCACTGTAAGGCTTTAGTCTTTGACTGTAATAGACTTTTCGTCCCATTTATTTAAATCAATAGTTACTTTCATTTATCTGTTGTTTTACAGCCCACTCGACTGCTATGGTAATTTCAGAGCTGCCCGCCCCAGACAGGAGAACCAGGCATTTATATCCCTACCCTTTGAATTAATAGCAACATGATAAGAACATTTTAACTATTTTTGAGACAAATGGTAGCAGCGGACTGAATATTTTATAAATGTTATGTGGAAGTACACACAAGAATGAGAAGATTTGAGGTAGCAGTCTTAATAGTTAACAATATGATCATGCAGTTCTAAATCAGATGAATATACAAAACAAGAAGCATTCAAGATAGTCGTAAAAATAATACATCCATAACAATACATATACATTGTACATACATTTATAAACATATTCTAAATCATTTGTACAGAGAAAATATAAGAATTAAAATAAAAAGGGAATTATTCTTAAAACTATTCTTTCTTTATATAGACATCTCATAATTTTGTGAGTACATAAGGCCAAAATTCTTTCATAAATACCACAACTTGGGTAAGATGGAGAACTGCTTCCTAAATGTATTTCAAATGAAGAGATCAGGAAAAAACCATCTATTAAAATAACATTTTTAAATCCAATTTTGAGGAAGATTCTCCAACACACACTCTGAAATGTTTTTGCTATTTTGTATAACATTCTATGAGGATTTTATAAAAATATACTAATTATCACATGTCTCTGACATTCATAGCATAACTCTTAAAATAATTTCAAGAAATATTACATAAAATCAGATCGACTTTCCATAAATGAATACTTTTTTTAGAGTTTTTCTTTTGACATATATCCACTATCAGCAGCGTAGGCACGATTTTCAAACACAGCTGGATCACTGAAATGTTCTCGGTCAAACCCGTTTCTCTCATTCACATCTACTTCCTGTTGTTTGAAGTCTCCCTTCTTTCTGTGTCTGTGAACAAACAAATAATCAATGAAAACAAAATCAATGAAGCAATTAACATAATTTATATACATCAATATATATGGATTTTGTGATAAAACATATTTAATGCAAGAATCTATTTCAAAAGCTGAAACAAGAATTTCTGTGCCAAAGAAGGGAAGAAACTTGTAAAAACAAGGGAAGTAACCATATAGATACACATATATTAAAAATCAGTAACTGTAAAATTTGTGTATTTTGTTGGTGCAATTTGAAATTGATGTGTTCATCTTTCATAGTTCAAACGATACACTCTCTGAATTGAACGACATCAGTAAATAAAAGGGTAAAAGTTTTCCGGAATATCCTGGATATGGTAACAATTAGAATGATGATACTGTTTTATACAATAAAATCGGCCACAGTATATCAAAGACAGGCATATAACACATGGTAGTTACTGTCTTAGTTAGAAGTTTGTCTTTAGATATAAAAATGTAAGCACCATAAAGAAATAATAATTTTTATATGTTCTGAGAGGATTTAAAAGTAAACTGATTACATATATAGATATATATAGATATTTCACACTTATAATTCTCAGAGTTGTTTTATTATTAAACATAAATGACAGTTTTCTGCAACATGATGTAATACAATTGTCAGTATTATTATACATGTATTAATAGTGCTAAAAAAAGAACAAATTCTTTGAAGCGTGATTCCTGACTATGCTGGTACCAATAAACTGCATTATTATCCAAGGTATTAGATTCACAATAAATATCGCGATACGTATTGCATTACAGCTTACAATATTGTGATATATCGTGATATGCTTTTAAGGAGCAATACCTAGCTGTATAAATGATATGTCTCGAATGCCTGCCAAATACACATGCTCAAATGTAATCTTAACCTTAATCCATGGAGTACAGCAATAAACTGTGATAATGATTTACATGTACAAACCCAGAAGTAAAAACCATCTAGCAATTGCTATGAAAATATACATAAAGAGATTCAATTTGTATATAAAAGCATCCAGCTGTATGTAAAAATAACAAAGCTACGAGTACAACTTTCACCTGAAACTCCTGGCCTTCTATCAGAGTATGCCTGCTTTAATATCAGCTATAGACACTAATTAGAATATAATTATTAACATCCATATTCCATAGCATAACTACAGTTTCCATTAAGAATTTCAGACACCCCCATAGAGTAGAGTACATATTAGCTTACAACACAAGTTTGAATTAATATCATCAGCTAAATTTGTTTGTTTGAGTTTTATGCCCCTTTTCAACAGTCAAAGTTATATGAGGTGGACATTTCACCTAACCATCATTCCTGGGAAGAACCAGTACTAGACTCCCATCCTCCATAAGCAACAGTGCCTACTTTCTCACATAAAGAGACATGGTCGGTAGCGGGGCTTGAACCCCTAACTCTCTATCAGTGAGAGGTTACAGTGATTTGAAGTCAGCGACCTTAACCACTCGACCACGGAGGCAGGTAGCTGAACTTATACAGTCGCATATCACAAGTGTAGCTCCCATAATGAACATGTTGAATATTTAGCAGATAATTGTAAGTCATATTACAGAGGTACAATGTAGTTGTATCTTGACTTCCCCTTACTTTCTTAGGTAATTGCTACTGAAGTCTTATTACCACTTACTCAGACATTTTGTATAAGGTAAATGATTTGTTTTAATATAGCGTCACCCCTATTGAAATGGCCAGCCAAGTTGGCTTATGAGATGCCTATCTTTTGTGCACACAGTACATCCCGAATCCCTTCTCTTTTTGCTAGACGCCTGGCTGAGATTTTCTTGTGGTAACCATTATTTAAATGTATATATGTACTTTGCTTATTTCTCAACTTAGAATGTACATACATGTATATAATAATCTTCATAAAGAAACATTTATAATACATTAAAATTGATGTTCTGCTTAATTTGAAACCAATTTATTACATACAGACATTTATTAAGTAGCCATAGGTATATCATAATTTATAATGAAGCATAATTGCATGGTCATATATTGAATCACTCAATGATAACACTGTCAGCAGAAACAGTTTAAAATTTGAAAACTTTAATATTCTTAGACATTCACAGAAAAAAGACAAACTATCCCTGAACCAAACCCTTTGTCCCCTATATTTAAGTCTAAGAGCATGATACAGCTATATTTAGACAAGCGTATAAACACATCTATATTCAGTCGTACCTAGTTGACGATGGACTTACAGACGTAGGACTGTCTACTGTCCATTTTTGTTGTTTTCTGAAAGTTGCCAATCACACAAGAACAATAAACATTCATAGCACATGACAAGTTTTACCACACATGAGAGCACAAAAATGGCATTAGAGATCGAAAGTTAGCACCTATAATTAACAATAAAGTTATATTACATTATTAATTTGATAATATTCTATTATATTATTTACAAATATAATTGTATAATGTTTTATTTACAAAATTTATACAGCAATTTATCAGTCAAATCAAACCAACAAACTTAAAAAAGTCTTCAACAAGATAGTTGTCAAAAAAGAACAACTTATAATAAGCTCTTGTTTTTTTTAAGTCATAAGTAAAAAGTATATATCAACCAAATCTTTAATGCCATTTTTTATACCTTCACTTTTGTGGTGATGGAAGGGAGAGATGTGTAGAATGACAAAAATAGCAAACATGAGGTACCATCACCAAAATGGTGTCAACACACTGACAGGAATTTATGGTAGTGAAGATTCATAAGGGAGGTAACTCTATCATGACAAACACAGATGTATAAGGGAAAGCATCACTGTGATTTATGTGCAACTAGACAATAAATAAACAAGTGAGGCCATGCAGTGTGTATGAAGACATTTTAGAACCCAATTCTTTTATTTACTAACAAAGAAGACTGAGAATAAAGGGAAGTAATTTAAAGTAAGCATTGTATATCATGCAGTAACATTAGTGAGTTAAGATGGAAACGTATTATTCAGAGGAATAGAACTGGAAATATAATGAATACAATTTACAAAGTAGTATGATGTAGCCTCCTGTAAGAAGAATACACAAAATTATAAGTTTAAATTCTTAGTTATCGAAGTCAAGCAACTGTAACAGTAACAGTCTTTCTTAGCCCAAAGCACAAGGCAAGTAAATTTCTTTTTGGGCTGGTAAACTTTCCTAAAATTTTGTACTTGGGCTAATGGTAAATTGCTTATTTTCGTTAGCCATCTTATGGTTTGGGCTAGTGTGTTAAAGAAATAGTTTGAATTCTGCATAATAAGACGGAGGACAGAACCAATGTAAACAAAAATTAGACCAAAAATGATGTAATGCAGGTTTTGAGTGAACAAAAAATGATGGTACAAATGCTTCTAAACAACTAGAATTAACTAAGGAAAAGGAGCCAAAAAGGGTGCAAAGACTACAAATAAGTCCAAAGGTGGTGTAAGTTAAACAGTATGCAATTCAAGTAAAAATAATCTCAGATAAATACCTTCTTCTATATATGATACAACATATAACGCTGATGATTATTATAAATAATACAATTCCACAAGCAACAGCTACAGGTATCAACCACTCATTCTGAAATGGTAAAATGATCAGCATCAGTACAAATACTACATTACATGCATAATCATGTAAAGTGTTCAGAACTATTCTTTCATTTGCGGTGCATGTATTATAAAATCATGTGGAATGACAAAATAGGTAGATTAAAAGGATATTGGTGGCTCCACTCAGGGACTAGCTACCACAAAATTGTCCAATAAATGTCACTATCACAACACCCTATAAGTATTCTAGTACGGTAAGCTTAGTAGGCAGCAAACTTGAGATCCACATGAATATAAAGACTTGAGATCCACATGAATAAAAAACTTGAGATCCAAATGATAAAAAAAATTGAGATCCACATAAATAAAAAGACTTGAGATCCATATGAATAAAATACATAATCATAATCAATCTTAAAGCCATGATGGTCCAGTGTTTATTGCCTTGGACTAGTAATCATTTGTCCATCACTATCATGAGTTTGAATCACACCTGGGACCAAGCAAGCTTAAGGAATGCTGGTGGTTCTACCCAGGTGTACTACACATTAGGACTCCCTCCATCATTAAAGCTGGAAAAACTGCCAAACTGATGATGTGACAATAAAAAAAGGGGGAAAAATGAAGAAGTTTAAAAATAAACTCTTCATTACCTTTTCGTCCTCCACTGGTTCTGCTTTAGAGAACAGCGTTTTCCCAATCTGACCTAATGATTGTTCTAGAACTGCTTTACTTGGTGCAGCTAGCGTCTCCACATCACAAGTCTTTGATGAAGTACAAGTCACCCGGTACTTCACGGTAGATATATCTTGTCTGAAATAGAACAACATACTTTTGTTAGGGAACAATTTATCAGTTCAAAGTGATTTTCAGCAGAATTTCAGAGCTAATCCGAGCCCCATGAAAAACCACCGCTAACTAGTCACAGTAACAGACAGACAGACCAAAAATTCATATAACAAGAGGGCCAAGATGGCCCTATATCGCTCACATGACAATCACTGTTCACTCATTGAAACATTGTTTTGAACCGGTGACCTAGTTTTTGACCCCAGACGACCTATGTTCGAATTTGTCTTACATATCATTAAGACAAACAGTCTGACTAGGTTTGGTGAAGATACGATCAAAATTTGACATCTACAGTGTTAATAAGGTTTTCCTAAGATTTGACCTTGTGACCTGGTTTTTGACCCTAGGTGACCCATATTTGAACTTGTCCTTAATATCATTAAGTCAAACAATCTGACAAGGTTTGGCCAAGATCCAATCAAAACCATGACATTTAGAGCTTTTACAAGATTTTTACTTAAGATTTGACCTTGTGACCCAGTTTTTGAACCCAGCTGACCCATGTTCATCCTTGACCCACATATCATTGAGGCAGGTTTGACAAGGTTTGGTGAAGATCCAAATAAAACTGTGACATCTACAGTGTTAACAAAAGTTTTCCTAAGATTTGACCTGGTGACCTAGTTATTGACCCCAGATGACCCATATTTATACTTGACCGTTATATCATTAAAACAAACGATTTGACAAAGTTTGGTGAAGATCCAATAATAACTGTGAAATCTACAGTGTTAACATGGTTTTTCATAAGATTTGACCTAGCGACCTAGTTTTTGACCCAAGATGACCCATGTTCGAACTCGTCCAAGATATTATGAAGACAAACATTCTGATTCCACAATCATCCAATCAAAACAGTGACTTCTAGAGTGTTCACAAGGTTTTCCAGCAATTTGCCCTAGTGACCTAATTTTACTACAGAAAATACCCATTTTCAAACTTGACCTACATATTATTAAAATAAACATTCTGACAAAGTTTCATGAAGATAAATTCAGAACAGTGATTTCTAAAGTGTTCACAAGGTTTTCCCTTATTTGGCCCTGGTGACCTAGTTTTTGACCCCAAATGGCCCAATATCGAACTCGTCCGAGATTTTGTTGATATTAAAGTTCTGACCCAGTTTTGCTAAAATTGAGCCAAAAATGTGGCCCCTAGTGTGGTCACAACATAAAGTTTGACGACGCACGACGCCGGACGGAGAGTGATCCTAATAGCTCACTTTGTCACTTTGTGACATGTGAGCTAAAAAGTAAAAGAACATGTTATACAGTAATAAACTGTGAATTTATTCAGTAAATGATGAACACAACAAATTATAAAACTATTTTTCAAAAAGATCTGATTTATTTATTTCATCAGATTTAACACCATTTTCAACATTATTTCAGTTATATTGTGTAATGCAGTAATCCTAAACAGCTTCCCAGGACTTAATTTAAGTCTTAAACAGTCCTAACTACATTCTATCTGCAAGCTACTGCCAAGCTACCCCACATAATTCAGAGGTGGAGGACATTTTAACAAAGGATATAATATCTTCAGTCAAATTTGTCACAGACAGTGTTAGCTTAGCCGGGGTATCAAACTCACAACCTCTTAATCAGTAGACTAACACTCTACCCACTGAGCTAGCTGAGCAGGCCAATAAATCTGAGAAAAAGAAGAGTTTTATACTTAAGAAAAACTTACCCATTATCATTGCTATCTTCTACATTAATGATGTCTACAGATATACTGCTAGAGTCAACACCTGAGAATAAATAAAATATGGGGGTCTAAATAAGAACCTTAATATGAATTATCTTTAAAATATTCAACACATCAAAATTATCTACTGTTTCCATTTGTTTTTAAAATGGGGATCCAGCTTCTTTACTTGTCTAAACAAACTTTTCTAAAATAAAGCAAAAAAGGAAAATAAGTAAGTACATTTTCAGAGTAATTTAATTTTTCTGAAGTAAGAAAGTAATCCACCTGGATGTAGTCAATGACAATCATAATTATTTAACAAACAAAAAAAATCAACAATAAAATACCTGAATTCTGGTTGGCTACAGCTTCTTGCACAGCCTGTTGTAAACTCAGTATTTCGTTTGTCCCCAAGATTTGCTTATAGAAACTGAGATTTCTTCTGTATCAAGAGAAGTTCTTGCTCCAACCAGGTATATTTTTCTAACTTTGTTAACTTGGCCAAACTCAACATTCAGATTGTGTGGAGTTAATGCCCCTGATAAAACATCAGAAGATGGAGCCACGATATCTGAGGATGGTTTGGTGGAAATAGATACACTGTACTTGAACATTGTGACAGCATTCCTGAAATAAGAGAATAAGGTAATGTGCTAAAAATAAGAGAGATGAAAGTGAAAATACCTGAAGTGACTGATATGTTACTACATGGTAATTTCTATAATATTCACTTGAATGTATTGAAGGGACCTACATAGTTAAGTGTTTATGGACTCTGAATAGTAATCACCAATCCCTTATAGCTGTAAGTTTTGAAATCCATACAACATCAGACATGTTTCACAAGATTGTGTCTAGCTAGCTTGATGAAGATTTGTGGTCCTACCCAGGAATGTACCTGGGGTTTTACTGAACCCTTAAAGCTGATTAAAGACATCTAATAATCCAGTCTGTTGGTGCAACGGTAAACCCCAAGAGAAAGTCTGAGACATAGAAGATAATGAGAACTTAAAAAAGAAGGAACAAGAAGAATAAGCAACAAAGGAAGAAAAATCATGAACAGGATGTAGAGAATCTGAAAGAGAAAGAAAGAAAGAAGAATAGAAAAACAAGATAAATAGGAAAACAAAGGAAGACAAAGAACTCAAAGACAGAGGAAATAGAGAAAGAAGAGTAAAAGTGAACATACCAATTTGATCCAATAACGTATGTCTCAGATGATAAACTGTCTTCTTGCACAAACTGTACATCTACACTATCTTCATTATTTACTGTAAAAAAATATGTTATAACATTAGATACAAGTAGTTACAAAATTCTCATTTGATTTTGAGGTACTAAAAATTTAAAAAATCTCAAATTTTCAGATTAAGTTAACACAGAATTTAAAAAATATTATAAACGTACAGAATTCAAAGAAGAAACTTTAATTGTTAAATATATTCGATCTGATATTCTTGTTACCATTATGAGCTGTAGCATAGGCTGAAACCAGAGCACTTCTAACTGATCCCTTATTGTCCTTGTAGTTTGTCTTAGCAGACCCTGATAAGTACACCTCCCGGAGAATATTGGTAAGATTTGTCCACATTTCAAATTCTGTACCAAAATCTTCAGTAATAGCAGCTTCTACATCATCATCAGGAAGTGACTGTATTTCCCATGATGAAACAGGGACATCAGCAACATCAAGCTGATAGAATACTTGAGGAATTACCTCACTGTAAATGGATGATATAAAACATTGAAACAAACGATAACTGTACATAATCACAGAAACCCTTCAAACAAGCCCTGTCCACCAATTCAAAAAAAAACAAATATAACTATTTTAAGAAGACACATTTCATAACTGGTAAACATTGGCAGTTATTACAATGAACATTGTTTTAACTCTGTGCAGATGTTGGGAAGTTGACTCAACTGAAGAAATATTTTTTCTCCGATAAAAGTAGTTCCATAAATTTATGGATCCATTCAAAACATAACCTAATTGTAACTAGAGTGTGAAGTTCCCACTGAAAGAGAAACAGCAAACCAAATGCCAGCGATGATGGAAAGTAGCCCGTTCACAACAACAACAACAAAATGATGCCCTGCCAATTATGTCCAAGGCGAAATGCTGAGGAGTTCCCATTGAACATAACCACACTCAATATGGTACCATAATTTTTCAATTTAATATCTAAATGTGTCATTGATTTCATTCATGCAAAACGAATCCATGCATGTTGATAACAAACAAATACAGGTACCTTGTTGCCTTATCTACAGTTTCCTGTTCACCAACAATTTTAGCAGACACATTAACATATTGTCCTTGTTGATCATGTACTGTTGTGTTCCATGCTTTAATGAGTGTTGCTTCAAGTTTGCTGATCTTGGATTTTGATAAAACACCTGAGAGTTTCACTTGGTGTAAATCTGTCAGTCTGAAAATATATTATTAGCTGTGTATACAGTTAAACTTTTGAAAAAAGGCCACACTTGGGAAATACATAATGTGGCCTTCATTGACAGGTAGCCATTATTTGGAGGTCATTTTGTTTTTAAATAATCAATGACATTGTTTTTGAAAAAATGGCCTTTATTCACAGGGTGGCCTTAACTCGGAGGTGGCTGCTAACACAGGTTTGACTACTTAAACTTCATAATATATTACACAACTTTAAAAGAAGCTATGGGAACTTATCTGTAATTAATAAATCAATAACAAATTTGAAGTTGGGGACAGGTTATGTGAACTTACCTGTAATGTTGTTTGTCATTGTATACCAGTGTCTGTAGACTGGTACCTCTAACAATCATAGAATCTGGTTCAACAATATAGTCTGGTTCCAGGGATATTCCATCAGCAACAATTTGATACAGATAACCAGTCAACTGGGAACTGAAAAAGTCATTTTTAAAATTCTTTCATTTGATTTGCTTAAGTACATCTCATTTTTTGCATTAAAATTCCATTTACTTAAAGGAATACAATTATGTGGACACATGTTTTGAGACTAAAAACTTTCTTTTAACATCTAGCAAAGCAGACTTAGATATACAAGAAAAGTGAAACTAATTACATTTGGCAGAATGAAGTGGAATATAATAATTAATCAATTTATTGAAATAAATGAAACAAAAAGCATTTGTTTACCCGTAAGATCCAACATACTGCTCTGTCTTCAGTACTCTCAAACTGGCAGTCATAACTGAAACATATTTAATACAATAACTAATAACAAAAACATATGGCAACCTTAGATGCATAATTCAAGTTAATAGGCTAAAGCAATGTCAATATCTTCTTTGACTCACTTAAATGTAATACTTGGAAAGTCAAGCCAGATTATGGCCATTCAGCTACATGAACAGAGTAAGCTAATAAGAACTGTTTAAGGACCACACTCAAACAAGACCTGAAGAAAATCTGGAGCTATATAAGTAATTGCAGGGTGATCAACTGGATAAATACAATGTAGTCTGTTGTTTTTTGAATTTGATGTCCTTGAATGACAAGGTAATCAGTAAACTCACTCAAAACCATACTGTTTTAATTTATGGTTTTTGCTATACATGTACCTATCTCTTTATACTGTCATGTACCTCTATTGGAGTGTCAAAGGCAGATTCCTGGGCAACTGAGTTCCATACCTAGTACTTATATGCCATTTTAGGTAATTTGAAATTCACGGTTTAAACTGGCCTGAGGTAGGGTTGGAAAATTGACCTTAGGAACTAAAAACCAGCTGTCTAGGCTATGGTTACTCCCTTGTACGCAAACAGAACAAAATTAATACTTACATTGCTGTGTTTGATTCCATGTTTCTATGAGAGGTTCTGTAACATTTACTGTATCTAGTGCTGCTTGATTACTATACAAGAACAACTTGTAACAAGATGTAACACTAGTTAATTCAGGACTTGCGTATGTCTGAACATTAATTCCACGTTTCATAGCAACAGAAACAATCTGTGACGTATCTGGTGAGGCAGTTAAAGTTGGATATAACACACTGTTGTCTCCGCTGGCAAAGTAGAAAACTTTGGTGACTGTCTCCCTGCCATGATAAAAGAGAATTAATTAAGTCATTTACTCAAACACAAAGGTTAATTAATTTTAATTTCTGTAATATAAATATATATGCATGGTAATAAAAATGCTAACAAAATTAGAGGGGGTATCGGGTTAGAAATGGTTGGTAACCCATTGAGTATTGAATAAGTCAACTGTCTACCATGCATAACAGTTACTGATAATGATGAAAAACATTAAACTTTCTACATCCAAAAATAACATTACGACCATTGCTTTTAGCTTACAATATTTCTATGAGTGAACTGTTGATAGATTTAATCAGAGTGAATTAAGATCTGAAAGGAGAACAAATGATGAAATAGACTCACCCATTTTTACCGATGAACTCTTCTTGACGGATTTGTTGAATTGAAACTTTGGTATCTGAATAGAAAAAGAGACAAAAAATTACACATTTCAATACAATACTGTGGGCATCTATAGTTAATGATACAGTCAAACATGTGAACAAAGGCCATACTTGGAAGAGATAAATGTGGCCTTTATTGACAGGTGGCCTTTTTGGAGATCAATTAATTATGAACAATCAATGCTTGTTTTTTAAAGAATAGCCTTTATTCACAGGGTGGTCTTTATTTGGAAGTGACTGCAAACAAAAGTTTGACAGTACATGTATAACAATGCCTGTAAACAGATAACATTCTTTAGGTATTCATTATTTAAATGAAAGGTATGCATATAAAAGGATAGCAAATTTTTCAGAGAGGATTTTAACTCATTGGTAGTGAACAAAAATCTAAAGTTGCTTGATTTTTACAAAATAAACCTTTATTAACAAGATTTGTGATTAATTCATACTGCTAGAATTAACTATATACATGTACTTTTTAAATCACATCTACAAAACATGAATAAAATCTGAAAAAAATTTCATACTTGTTAAATGCGTTTGCCATGTTTCTTTGAGAACAGCTGACAGTTTTGTGGTCGTATAGGTTGGGATTAATCCAGTAAAATCCACAGTAAACTGTTCACTAGATTTTCTGAATCCATCAAATTTGCCATACAGTGCTGTAGATAGGAGTAGATATGACTCTTCTCTTGGTGAGGTGAAGTTAATACTGTCTTGTAGATCAGACACAGAGACTTGTGGATGTACTGAGGCATCTATCATGACACCATTATGTTTCACTATGTAATTCATTGACCATCCAATGCCACTGTGATATTTCAAGTATTTTTCAATACAAAACAAATTTTAATGCATACTTATCCTCAAAATGACGTTTTACTCTATTGACAATGGTAAGTTATGCATGTTGAGTGTGCATTACGGATATTATACGATATGCACCGTTATTTGGATAACACCGGTAAACGGGGTACTGACTATATCAATAGTTCGCGTTATCCTTTTTAGCTCACATGTCACAAAGTGACATAGTGAGCTATTAGGATCACTCTCCGTCCGGCGTCGTGCGTCGTGCGGTGTGCGTCGTGCGTCGTCAAACTTTTTGTTGTGACCACACTAGGGGCCACATTTTTGGCTCAATTTTAGCAAAACTGGGTCAGAACGTTAATATCAACAAAATCTCGGACGAGTTCGATATTGGGCCATTTGGGGTCAAAAACTAGGTCACCAGGGCCAAATAAGGGAAAACCTTGTGAACACTTTAGAAATCACTGTTTTGAATTTATCTTCATGAAACTTTGTCAGAATGTTTATTTTAATAATATGTAGGTCAAGTTTGAAAATGGGTAATTTCTGTAGTAAAATTAGGTCACTAGGGCAAATTGCTGGAAAACCTTGTGAACACTCTAGAAGTCACTGTTTTGATTGGATGATCATGAAACCTTGTCAGAATGTTTGTCTTCATAATATCTTGGACGAATTCGAACATGGGTCATCTTGGGTCAAAAACTAGGTCGCTAGGTCAAATCTTATGAAAAACCATTTTAACACTGTAGACTTTGTCAAATCGTTTGTTTTAATGATATAACGGTCAAGTATAAATATGGGTCATCTGGGGTCAATAACTAGGTCACCAGGTCAAATCTTAGGAAAACTTTGTTAACACTGTAGATGTCACAATTTTAATTGGATCTTCACCAAACCTTGTCAAAATGTTTGCCTCAATGATATGTGGGTCAAGGATGAAGATGGGTCAGCCGGGGTCAAAAACTGGGTCACAAGGTCAAATCTTAGGTAAAAATCTTGTAAAAGCTCTTAATGTCATGGTTTTGATTGGATCTTGGCCAAACCTTGTCAGATTGTTAGTCTTAATAATATTAAGGACAAGTTCAAATATGGGTCACCTAGGGTCAACAACCAGGTCACAAGGTCAAATCTTAGGAAAACCTTATTAACACTGTAGATGTCAAATTTTGATCGTATCTTCACCAAACCTAGTCAGACTGTTTGTCTTAATGATATGTAAGACACATTCGAACATAGGTGGTCTGGGGTAAAAAACTAGGTCACCGGTTCAAAACAATGTTTTAATGAGTGAACAGTGATTGTCATGTGAGCGATATAGGGCCATCTTGGCCCTCTTGTTTCAAATTGTTGATAGGAAAAACATGTATCCAGAGACGTATTAGACGTCTCTGATGTGTCCCGGAATCACCATATTTCGGTCTGATACGTTATAATAGATACAGTCAAATCTGTGAACAAAGGCCACGTACCCTTTTGGAAAGATAAAATATGGTCTTAAGACAAAGTTATGTATTTGTTTGGTAATGCAATCTTGAGGGTCCTAAATTTCTTTAAAATTTAGTTGGTGTTAAAGTCCCATGAGCTTATAAGTGTATTGGTCCTAATAGTTTCTGTTTGTTCTATAACAGAGGAATCCGTTGTGTTTTCCTCCCTAGCATACTTGATAGCAAGAAAAAAATGTTTCCGAAACTACTTTCGTATTTTTTTCAAGATCATTGAAATAAATACTATGTATAGAACACCTGAGTTTTCCCTCAGTCATGCTATGCACACGTAGTAAAGTGACGTCACGTGCTCTACACATTTCAAGTTTACAAAAGCAAAAATCACAGTGAAATGAGTGTTTTTAGAAGAAAAATGGCTTGTTTTTTCTTCGGTAATAATTATCTTGTATGAGACTTAATGTACCACCTTTTTGATTTATAGGGGAAACCATATTTGAACTATGTATATATAGTTAAATATGCCTTACAGTGAGGACACCTTTAAAAATATGCATTAAAATTGTTTGCTGTAATGCTACCTGGACAATAAAAAGTGTCTTTTTGGCCTCCTGTGTAATTTTATCTTGGATAATTAGCATACGAGAGCTGACCCATATTTTGGGTTCAAATATTACCTACCTACCTACCCGCGGAAAATTCTCTGGGTAGTGTTACCACAAACAAACATTTTTTAAAAGATCGCCTGACATTATTTTGGTAAGTCTACTGGCATCAATTCAGATACTACACAAAAATGCCATGTTCAGTCAATTAGTTGGACTAATCGAACTAATTTATTGCAAGTTTGTTTACAGTAACGCAATGTATCATATTCAATTACTTAAATTCCATTTAATCCTATAAATATTACCATCAATTAATATGTAAGTCAACTGAACTGGGTCCGTATTCACAAAGCATCGAAATTTTTACTTAAAGTAAGTGTAATTTTTTTTTCATGGTAAAAGTTTGTAAACCAGCCATCAAAAGTGTCAAAATCAATTATCATTTTCATAATTGGCATCTTTAGAACAAAGATAAAATCATATTATTGTGATTTCCTCCTTTATATTAGTACAAAAGAGTTAAGGAAAAAGTCGAATTTATGGAAAAATATAACTTAAGTTAAATTACTTAAGATGCTTTGTGAATACGGACCCAGAAGCGTAAAAATTGTTTGTTTCTGCTTACCCGACCTACCCTAATTTTTCTGAAGGACCCTAGACTTTTAATTAGCCTAAAAAATTGTTTGTTTCTGTTTACCCGACCTACCCTATTTTTTCTGAAGGACCCTAGACTTTTAATTAGCCTAAAAAATTGTTTGTTTATGGTTATTCTAATTTTCATCCACAAATTTAGACCCAAAGTAAGGTACATCTCTTTTTTTTACGTGCCTGCTTGCTTTCAAGAGCCATAAAAAGAACCTTCTGCCTACCTATCTACCCTATTTTTCAGGAGCATGTAGCCAGAAAAATTCGAGTCCACTTGACACAAGCTCAACAGTGGGAAAAAAGGAACAGATAATTTCATTTTAGGCATGATTTAAACACATGCAACTTATTTAAGAGAATTTGTTTTCGTAATTTGTGCCAGGTAGTTGTATTAACTAAATACAACTACCTGTTTGTGCGAAGTTTGAAGAATTTTTACTAAGAGAGACTACTCTGATTGTAACAAAATGTTTCCATATTGAGTTGCCTCCCTTACAATAATAAACTACCTCCAAGTCTTGCTTAATTAATTTATTGGCAGCTCTTCAAACATCACCCTTTTACATCATGGATCAGCCTCTCATACAAATCCCGCCCGTAACGACAGACTCCGCCTGTTCGTCTCCATTTATTATCAATTAAGAATGTGTGCATAATGAAATTAATCTTAATTCCAATTTAATCCCAATATATAGCTCTGCTGTACCTACCATAATGTTGTTATGCTGGTAACCATATAGAAATGTAGTACGTACAGTAATTGTTAATTTTCAATAATAAGACTCTAAAGCACCTGCTGATATTTTTACGAGATATGGCTAAAGAAAGGCATTATGTAAATATTGTTATAGCGAAAATAAAATATATTTCTTGTACGTATTTTACTGTCATTTTGTCGATTGTTCTGTATTACAAGATTCAAAAAGCTAATGGGCTTTTAAGCTTGCTTAGAGAATATAAATCAATGACAACAATAATCCACATTTTGTATTATATAAAATGTTAAAAAATATATCCGAGTCAAGCAAATTAATAATGAAAAATAACTAACATTCCATAGGTATTATTATATATTTCAATTGCCGACCGGTTTCGTCACTGACTCATCAGGGCATTAATAATGAAATATATATATATGTGTGTGTGTGTGTGTGAGGGTATGCATTGATGTGAGCGTGTTTTTCCACTTCGTTGACACTTATCCAATATGTATTGTACAAGTTTGTATATGTGCTCTTCAAATTTCAGGAAAATAAAAACATGCATCAATACTAAAGGAGCCGTACCCCTTGTTTCAATTGTGGTCCCCGACTTTGGTGGCATAACACGGTCATGGAATGTATGTTTACCGGTACATATATATGAATTATATAAGTTGAACCATCACGTACAGAATCGCTTAATAGTGCCTTAACTATGTTAGAAAAGGAAAAAATGATAAATTAAAACATTATAAGATGTAATCTATTCAAGAATAAATAAATAAATTTAATTAAAATAATGAAAGACGTTTATATCTAAAATGATCTGAAATGTAAAAACACAAGGTTTGTTTCAACAAGTGGAGTTTAAAACTATAGAATAACTATTTATCTCCGGTATGTTTTGGGGTAAAATCGATCTTCCAAGGATTACAACCTCTATTAGCAAATGATTTTTTACCAAATTATTTAATGCTTTGAATCAGAAAATAGACACTTTTTAACGTTTAGATTGTCGCAGACCTGTACTAAAGCAAATGCCTGTATTCTTCATAATTTTGGAAAAAACATACTTAGTTGACAAACAATATCGGGTGATCACAATTAACGAGTAACGGAAGTTCCTCACAACATTTTTTGCCGAAGAATAAATTACGGGCGTGCTACTGTGGCATCATGGGTCTTGCTGGTCAATAAGTCACATATGCCTCGCATTCCTGGTTCGATGTCTATTATCTCAGTGGGCCGTATCTGAGGCTATATATAGACTCAATTAAATTAAATTAAGTAAGAACTAAATATATACAGTAACGACACAGTTTCTGGGTTTAATTTATGTTTTACTTTCTATATACCAAGTTGCTACACTATTAATTTTAGAATTGGAACAAGCTAATGATCAAGGTGAATGAATAATAAACAACACTATTACTAACCGAACCTAAAATCAGAGAAAGACCATGAATTTAGAAGAAAAGAAATATAATAATTCAGTCTATGAATTTCGAATACATGCATGTATGTATATAAGTCATTGGCCAAAATAACCCATAGTTGGAAGTGGTTGACTCGAAAAGAGAGAAATCATGAGAATTTCATGATACACTATTTTTGAATAGTACAGGGGGTATAATAAAGCATGTACACAGTGTATTAACACACAAACTGATAGCTTTAAACAATGTGATTTTAAATACATTTGTATATCAAGCGAGTAAAAACACCCTAGACACAACAATGACTAGATAATGTTAACACTATTATTGAATGATTGTTTGCATACTGTGTAAAGTGAAATTACCCTTAGTTGGAATATATTTGAATATATGAAAATGGACATATATAGGCCTACTGTAATAATAATTAATCATAGAAGTTGGAAAGTACAATAAAAATAAATTCTGCCACAACTTATAGGTATTCATATAATTATGTACAGTATTTTGTTTTATTCAATTTCAGTTCACCATTCTTGAAAAAAAGATAACAAAGAATTTTGCCTGCAGACACAATATCAATTCACGAAATTCACGAATTTTAGCGAGTGATTTGACTTGGTTCCCGGTGACGGAATGAGAACCAGACATATGATTTGTTTCCCGCTCGCTGTGTTGAATGTATTATTTAGAGAGAAGTACCAGCGAGTTCACGCTTACTGAACCCTGACGTCGCGCGCAAAAGACCGCACACGATTGTTGGAATTCAAGAAGGAGAGATGTCAATTTATCTCTGGTAAATTATTTCTTTTATTTTCTGATTTGAATTTTGAAATGTGTGTTTTGTTTATGGTATTTTTGTTGATGTATTTTAGCTCACCACGCGATAAAGAATAATTAAGACTGTTTTCAGAGATCTTTTGACTGTTAAATAAAACGTTCAGACATTATTTATTTATCAATTTGTAAATGATTAGAAACCATGTTTTTGTGTTTCTGATTACACAGTTGTAGTTATTGTCAATGCATTTTCAAAAAAGAGATAGCAGTTGTTTGAAACAAGATGCATGTATGTACTATGTTAGTGGGTGGGGTACTCATGAATGCAGGCAGATACATTTGATGCGAGTTGTTGTGTGTACTTGGAGCTTTTAGTCTTAATTGCCGAGTGATACCAGTACAGGATGTGTACTATATACTACATTTTATGCTTAAATTCTGTTCATTTTTTTTCAGTTGACACATGGACCTTGATATCTGATGGATACACAACATTTGTCAGGTTTACTCCAGTGATAAAAGCAGTAAGACGAAGAATAGATTTTTCCCAATGATGCTGTAAGTCTTATCTTTTTGTCATTCTCTGAGGATATTTTTTAATTGCGCTTTTTGCACATATCTGATGACTGCTTGTTTAATTATTTTTTTTACCGAGTATTTAGTTATCTGATATTGCTTAAAGTTAAATTGATATTCAATGTGAGGAATCTTTCCTTTTGAACAGTGAATTTTTCTTGTTCAACTTTTTAGACTCGTTGTTACCAGTATTGTCATATTTGTTAGGCCACACCAATTTGATAACTTGTTCATCGGATTTGCCGCTCACTTTTTATCAAAATTAGAAAAATAATATTATTTTTTGTTTTTTGCTTCCGACCGCTTGCTCGTGCCGACATCTTTAAAAAAATCCGGAACGGTACGGTGTCCTGGATTTTATCACTACAAAATTGTATTCTGCGGTGTTGCTCCATTATATATGCGGCTCTCTTTACGATACCGAGATGGTATAATATCGTAGCTGATTTTTTAAATGAACTTATTCGGTAATTCCGAATGTTTAAACCTAAGAAGAATGTTAATTGCACGCGATATCATAGACAATCAGAAACACGTCGATTACCGTAGATAAGACCATAGAAAATATGAGTAGCGAGGAATAGGAATACGGGTGATGTTAGTTCCCAAGATGGTAGCGCTCGTGGCCTAGTCCAACTGTTTGTGACGGCGAGACTCTTTCGATTTTGCCCAGCCTTCAGTAACTGAATATTTAATTTGTTGTGTGTGGAAAAATCACACATTAAAACCCGTTTGGAAAACGAAACTGGTGCAATGGTGAATAACTGCTGGTGTCATGGTAAAAATCGCCTATTCTCGAAAATTCGCTTTTCAAATAATCTGAATTTACATGACATGTCACCGAAACGTTGACAAGTTAAACTTAAACCAACTTTCGTTAGCCCATGATACCCGTTGTAAAGAACGATTTAGAATAGCACTGTTCAGACGGTAGTTGTACACAGAGTGGCTAAAGTACGTTGACATCGGTTATCAGTAGTCAAATAAACATGCAAAGTAAAATTTTAGTTCAATATTAAAAATGTGACTTTTGACACAGAATTTTATGGCACATTCACACAGATTATTGTTATTTCTATCGATTTAAGTATAACAGTATACTGAAGATATCTTAGAATATTTGGTGTGGGTCTATCCTTCACTCATGGTTCTAGTTTATATAGGAATTAAGGGTAAATTCTTTTAAAACATGTCTCCAAAATTAAACAGTTATATATTGTGTCCAAGTTGTGTACAGTGTCATTCCAGTGATAGATCCAGTATACAATATTATGTCGTTTTATCTTAGTAATTGTAACAAGAATATAGTATACATGGTATTGTTCTGTAAGTTTAATCTATTATTTGTGTGTTTCTTTATGGGTGATTTATCAATTTTCATATAAAAAAGAATAGAATAAAGACATTAAATGTGTTTTCACTGGTGAACCTAAGGGTTATTGAAACTAATAAAAATACAGATTCTTTATTTGCTTGATCACATGCTTGTTTGAAATAGAAAAACTTTTTAGATTTTTTTCGCTTGTTTTGAAAGAAGGAAAATAAAAAAAATATTAAAATTATTTTTTCGCTCGCTCGCTCGGTAAAATTGGAAAAGTAAAAAATAATATTAATAAAAATATTTCGCTCGCTCGCTTGCTCTTTTCAGAAAAAAAATCCAATGAACAAGTTATTAAATTGGTGTGGCCTTAATAATAATAAATGGTACAATTATTCTTGCTTTTATTTTCTTAATTTCTTCAATGTAAGGGTACTTAATAGATGAAATATTAAAACATGTAACTAAACTAATTTCCCATTGTATTGTTATATAAGGTACCGGATAGCTGTGGATATGTGTGATATATTTACTCTATATAACGTAGCTTTCACTCAGATTTTTATGTTTCAATAGGTCACTTATTCCACCTGATGTAGAAGCAGATGACAGAAATTATTCCACCCAGTGAAGAAATATAGTTGACAGAAATAGTTCAAGCCAAAATAGATGAACAGATAACAGAAATAATTCCACCTAGATGACAGAAATAGTGAGCCTTTTACATTCTATTTAACCCTTTACCACATATATGCTCCTTTTAACTCCCCTATCTATGGCCACATATACTCCTTTTAACTCCTTTTTCCATGGCCATATATATGTACTGGCAACACCAACTGAATTTTCAACTTCAAAATATTTATTTTAAATTTAACAGTCTAAGATCTGTTTACCATTCATGGAACAATCTTGAAAAATAAAAAAGTTATGAAGAATTGAAGTTGGCATTTTACCACATTTTTCGTGAAATGTTTATCACTATTCTGTATAAGAAAATATTCCGCGATCGTGTACCTGAACAAAGTCTTCTTAGATTAAAATTCTTCATAACTCTTAATTTCTAAGATATATTTCTTTGAAAATTACCATTCTTAATGCATTTTCATGTGGATTCTGTTTCTGAAGTAAAAATTTCTCTCAGGATAGTGTGTATTTAAAATTAAGGATATAATATATATATATATAACGGGGAAGTTATGAACTTTAAAAAAAAAGAATGTATTGTTTAGGGACAAACTTTTATTTTGTGAAATAACTCATTTTTTAAATGATTACATTGGTACATTTATTATAAACAAATCATAGGCATGTTCAGTACTTATACAAACAAATATTGACAACATATAACATTTTTATTTTAATCCTAATAGAAATTAATTAAAGGTTGAAATCCACAGTTCTTCTGTATCGTACCTCCCCTTTTCTGGGGTGACTGAAATTACCATAGTTGTCAAATGGGCTGTTGATCAACAGATTTAAATAACTAAATACTAGTAGTATTAGTGGTATTTCTTTGTCTGGTATCTTCAGTTGCATTTTAAAATCTTGCACAAAATGAAATTTATGTCTCAATAAATCATGATAATAAATAAATTGATTCATATTTCATTTAACTTTCTTTTTGTAAAAATACTAGAACAGATTTATTGTATAAATGTATGAATTATTGAAATGCTTTTATATCTATAAATGTGAAGAACTGATTAAAAATACAAACATTCACTAACACTGATTCACTTTTAATCAGAGCAAGAAATTAAAAAAACTTCCGATTTTTGCTTGTCCGGAACTCTACCTTGTGCAGATTTTGAATAATTCCATTTGATTGTTTAATAATAGAGGATTTCTTGTCTGGAACATAACTTTGTCACCGTAAGTTTCTTGCAATGAACCAATGTTAGAAAACAGGACGTTATGATCGTAATTGGTCAAGGAAAAGACAAGTAGTTTAAGATTTTTGCGACAACCTAATTAACTTATTTTCTAAAAATAGATTGTTGATTTCGATTTCTATAAATGAAGTCACAGGGACACATTGACAATAATTTTGGTTTAAATTATCAACTTAGAGTTAACATTTTTTTTAATCATTTTTTAAGCTAAAGAAATGCTATGGTTGGTCTGATAGAAAATGTTACAAAATACAATTTTAGTCCATCAGTATCAATAATATTAACATCCAGAATCAAGGTACTGAGAGTACTGTCAAGAACGAAGTTAAATCCATCCTTAAAAAGGCCTGCCCCAGTCGAGAATTTGATGAACAGTTTACAAAATAAATAGTTGGACACTTGGTTCACAGTCTTCCACCTAACCCACTCGACCGTTTGTTACTGTCCGAAATAGGTACAATTACGTATAAAATAAACACTGGGCAGATCGATTTCTTTAAATATTTTACCAAGTTAATTTTATTAATATTCCAGTTTGCAATCTTTATTAACCCAAGCAATGATTCGTAATGCAGATTGCAATTTGATCAAATGGGTTGTGGACATGCATCTTCGTTTCTGCATGGTTGGTACTATACGGTCTGAGGCACATTTTCCAAAGTCGCAATTTTTGATAGTATTTATGTAATTCTTACTACAATATCACATTGCATTAAGCATTATGACCAACAAAATAACAAACACTCGTTAAATTTCAAGAATGGCCATTGCATTTATATTACGTGGTGTACGAATTTCGGACGACAAATTTCAGATAACATGATGAAACTATATGTCATTCTGATGTGTATTTAATGAATATCTTTTGTAATTGTGGTGTCTTATCTCTGATCCATCATCATGTGACACATGTTTAAGATTAATTCTCTATGTTTTTTGGATTCCAAATTTTAAAGTTCATTTTAATAATATTGCAGCGATATAATAGGGTTTTGTTTAACATGTCTGTGGATAACAAATTGAAGACAATTTGCAGACAACTTAGAGTCTGGTGACTAGATCAAGAGGTACATGGACTAAACTATAAGATTATCATAGATCGTCACAGAAAAAATGTCTTCTTTATGCTATATCTTTAGAGGACTGTAATAAATGAGAGGAAAATGTTAATTGTTATAGCTTGATGTAAATTGTTATATAAGTTTACTAATAGTCTCACTGTGATGCAAATAGATCATTTTAGTTCCGACTGGTGAATTTGTATTCGGGCTAGTGAAATTTCTAAGCTGGTAGCCCGACTGGGCTAGTGCCAAAAAAAAATTAATGCGAAGACTGGATTCGTGAGCATGGTCCGATGAAGTTCATGAACAAAAATTTTCAAGAATTGATGGAGGACTTCATGATAAATTGTTTATAGACTTCAGTTGGTGAACAATTTCATGAATCTTTTAACCTATTTTTATAACTACCATTTTTGCAATCTTCAACTTATTCTATTTATTCTCCCATAGTACAGTAGTCAATGTTTGACACTAACTTTTTGAGCATGGTGGTCCACAGGACCGGTAACTTCTCAAACCTACCGGTCCTTCTACACTTTCACAGGTCCTTCAATTTTAGTTATAATTTAAAACAAAAAAAACCCCAATGCAACAGAGCGTTCTCGCATCCCATTTTTAGCTCACCAGAGCACGAATGTGCTCAGGGTGAGCTTTTGTGATTGCCCTGCGTCCGTCGTGCGTCGTTACGATTACGTGGCGTCCATGTTTACTTAAAACAACATCTCCTCCTACACCGCTATGCCGATTGCAACCAAACTTTGCTGGAATGATCCTTGGGTGGTCCCCTTTCAAAGTTGTTCAAAAAATTAAATTTCATTAAAAATTCTGGTTGCTATGGCAACAAATAGAAAAAACTTAAAAAATCTTCTTGTCTGAAACCACAGGGCCTAGAGCTGAGATATTTGGTATGTAGCATTGTCTAATGGAACTCTACAAAGTTTGTTCAAATTATTCCCCTGGGGTCAAAATTGGCTCCGCCCCGGGGTTAACTTGATTTTACATAGACTTATTTAGGAAAATTTAAAAAATCTTCTTCTCCGAAACCACAAGGCCTAGAGCTTAGATATTTTGTATGTGGCATTGTCTAGTGGACCTCTACCAAGTTTGTTCAAATTATGGCCCGGGGTCAAAATTAGCCGTGCCCTGGGGTTTATTCTTTTTTCAGGGGTTGTAATATTCCGGATTATTCCGGAAATCCGGATTTAAAGCCGCCAGGGGCACTTTTGAGATCAATGTAAATCCGAGGATTTTTTTTCGGGGCGGGGGAGGTACGGATTGGGATGGCTGTTAGCACATCCCAGCATCTGGATCACTTGGGCGTTTTCCCTATTCACTAACACTTGGTTAACAAGCGTCTATATACACAAGAGTATTTGCAATTGCAGAACGAAAATTCGAGTAATATTTAGCTTAAAACTCGAAGTTAATCGAAGCTTATGAACTTTTAAATCGTTGACAATTTGTTGGTTAATGGGTCCTATGAAATAAATAATTATCAACAACTTTTTAAACATAGGTAGCAGTACATTTTGACACTGACTCGGCCCGAAATATTTCGACCCCATTAATCGAGGTAAGAAATTGTGAAGGTATTCGATCCCTATGACCTTGTCATGGAAATATTTTATGCACATAATTTGATATAAACATGAATTGGCTGATATGTCATTCCTATGTATTAACTTGTAAAAAATAGTGGGTGGGGTAGCAAAATTGAAGAATCTTTCAAGCAAGTTCCAAGGATTAAGTCTCCCATCTTTTGTCAAGTCCCCCCCCCCCAGTATTTTGGGAACATGACCCATACCCTTGGGATTGGTAATTTCTTCAGTGTTTTGTTAGATATTGGGAAAATATGTGCTATTCCAATTTTGAAATACACACATAAATTGACACTATCAATGACCATAATGGGAACTTTCATTTATTACATGTCTTTTACAGTGAAAGATCTCTTGTTTTCAGAGATTATAGTTATAATCTTTTTTGTTTTATTTTTGAAAGTTTCAATTGGGAATTTTTGTCTGTGAATTGCAAAAAAGAATGATACTATTGTTAATTGGGAATATGACCCAATATCAGCTAAAAAATTAGCCCAAAAAATCCCTGTGTATTAACTATTATCATCTTTTTTAGAAATATGGAGAGAAAAACATAGTGAGTTTTGAAAAAAAATCATGAATTTGTATTGCCGAAATGCATTACAGAAGAACCTGAAAATGCTCAAAATCATTTTGCTTCGGGGGGCATTGCCCCCCTGAACCCCCCACAAGGGCTCTGCCCTCGACCCTGCTGGGGACCTGCGCTACCCAGACCCCCGGCTAATTTTCAGGATTGAGAATCTTGTCCTGTTACAACCCCTATTTTATAAAGGAAAATTTTAAAAAATCTCCGAAACCACAAGGCCTAGAGCTAAGATATCTGGTATCTAGCTTTGTCTAATGGACCTCTTTAAAATCTGTTCATATAATGGCTGGCCATGGGATAAAAAACGGCCCAGATCGGTCACTTGATCTTACTTAGACTCGTATAGAAAACTTCAACAATGTTAATCTCCAAATGACCTTTTCTCTTGGTGAGCATTTATTGGGCCATCATGGCCCTCTTGTTGTAATTGTAGGGTTCTTTGATAATGTTCTAGTTATGCCCGCTCTCCCCGCCATTTCGACAAACTTTGGTTAAATTGGTTGGCTCATTTCGGTCCTTTAGTTTGTTGGTTTTCAAAGCTTGTCCGGTCAATTACTAAGAGAGCGATTTGGCCTTTGGTCTTTAGACTTGGTTTGGAGGTTGATCCTCACATGTAGATAGATGAGCCCTACATAACTTTACACACTCTGTGAGATCTATCTGCATTGTAATGACTCTTATACAGAGGTTCTGCAGTGTTAGGGTTTTCTTGATATAATGAGCCACAAATCATAGCTCTCAATCTTGGCCACTGCCACTGGTCATTCTGTTATGAATTATCAATGACAGTTTTGTAAAAAATGACCATTTTTCATTGGGTGGCCTTTATTTGGAGGTGGTCGCATACACAGTTCTGACTGTTCCTTGCTAGAACCCTCCTGCTTGATTTCAATGTCCTATTTGCTATCATTTGTCTCTAAGTATACTAGCTGGCCTAGTATGGCATTCAAAAGTGATTGTATCTCACTGAAGACCTTTAACCTTGTTGAAATGGTGTTTTAGTACCCTTATTTAACTAAAGATATAATGAAATAACTTTAAAACCTTAGGTAGTTGATTCTTCCTCAGTTTTACTATTTATGAGTATTTTTTGAGAAGTCTTGAATTGACATGATTTGTATAAATTTAATTTTTTGTTATATTTTTGTATAATGCCCCCCCCCCCTTTTCGAAGAAATGAGGGGGATATTGGATAGTTCATGTCTATCTTTCTGTTCGTTGGTAATCAAACCTTGTCCGGCCAATTCGACTGTTTTGGCCCTTAGGTCTTCACTTGGTTTGAAGGTAGGTCACATAGATAGATGACCCCTGTTGGTAAGGTCTATCAATAGGTCAAAGGTCAACTATCCATTTGCCCTTTAGGGGGCATCGGTGTTTCACAAACACCTCATTATAAGAGCGTTTTAGTACCCTAGTTTTAACTTAAGATATATCAAATAACTTTCAAACATAGGCATTTATTTTTCCTCAGCTTTCAATTTTTAAGAGTATTTTTAAAAAACTTTATTCCTATCCCAGCAGTTATTTCTAATAGGTAAAATGCCTTGAATTGACATGATTTATATTTTTGTCATATTTTTGTAATTGTAGGGTTCTTTCATAATGTTCTAGTTATGCCCGCTCTCCCCCACCATTTCGACAAACTTTGGTTAAATTGGTTGGCTTATTTCGGTCTTTCAGTTTGTTGGTTTTCAAAGCTTGTCCGATCAATTACTAAGAGAACAATTTGGCCTTTGGTCTTCAGACTTGGTTTGGAGGTTGATCCTCACATGTAGATAGATGACCCCTATTGATAAGCAAAGGGCTAGCCTACATAACTTTACACACTCTGAGATCTATCTGCATTGTAATGACTCTTATACAGAGGTTCTGCAGTGTTAGGCTATTCTATGAGCCACAGATCATAGCTCTCAATCTTTGCCACTGCCACTGGTCATTCTGTTATGAATTATCAATGACAGTTTTGTAAAAAATGACCATTTTTCACAGGGTGGCCTCTATTCGGAGGTGGTCGCATACACAGTTCTGACTGTTCCTTGCTAGAACCCTCCTGCTTGATTTCAATGTCCTATTTGCTATCATTTGTCTCTAAGTATACTAGCTGGCCTAGTATGGCATTCAAAAGTGATTGTATCTCACTGAAGACTTTTAACCTTGTTGAAATGGTGTTTTAGTACCCTTATTTATCTAAATATTTAATGAAATAACTTTAAAACCTTAGATAGTTGATTTTTCCTCAGTATTACTATTTATGAGGATTTTTTGAGAAGTCTTGAATTGACATGATTTGTTTAAATTTAAATTTTTGTAATATATTTTTTTACTATACCCCCCCCCCCCCCCTTTCGAGGAAATTAGGGGATGTTGGATTGTTCATGTCTGTCTTTCTGTTCGTTGGTAATCAAACCTTGTCCGGCCAATTCGACTGTTTTGGCCCTTAGGTCTTAACTTGGTTTGAAGGTTGGTCACATAGATTGATGACCCCTGTTGGTAAAGTCTATCAAAAGGACAAAGGTCAACTATCCATTTGCCCTTTAGGGGGCATCGGTGTTTCACAAACACCTCATTATAAGAGCGTTTTAGTACCCTAGTTTTAACTTAGATATATCAAATAACTTAAAAAAATATAGGCATTTATTTTTCCTCAACTTTAAGTTTTAAGAGTATTTTTACAAAACTTTATTCCTATCCCAGCAGTTATTTCTAATACTAGGTAAAATGCCTTGAATTGACATGATTTATATTTTTGTCATATTTTTGTAATTGTAGGGTTCTTTGATAATGTTCTAGTTATGCCCACTCTCCCCCACCATTTCGACAAACTTTGGTTAAATTGGTTGGCTCATTCCGGTCTTTCAGTTTGTTGGTTTTCAAAGCTTGTCCGGTCAATTACTAAGAGAGCGATTTGGCCTTTGGTCTTTAGACTTGGTTTGGAGGTTGACCCTCACATGTAGATAGATGAGCCCTATTGATAAGCAAAGGGCTAGTCCCTACGTAACTTTACACACTCTGTGAGATCTATCTGCATTGTAATGACTCTTATACAGAGGTTCTGCAGTGTTAGGGTTTTCTTGATATAATGAGCCACAAATCATAGCTCTCAATCTTGGCCACTGCCACTGGTCATTCTGTTATGAATTATCAATGACAGTTTTGTAAATAATGACCATTTTTCATTGGGTGGCCTTTATTTGGAGGTGGTCGCATACACAGTTCTGACTGTTCCTTGCTAGAACCCTCCTGCTTGATTTCAATGTCCTATTTGCTATCATTTGTCTCTAAGTATACTAGCTGGCCTAGTATGGCATTCAAAAGTGATTGTATCTCACTGAAGACCTTTAACCTTGTTGAAATGGTGTTTTAGTACCCTTATTTAACTAAAGATATAATGAAATAACTTTAAAACCTTAGGTAGTTGATTCTTCCTCAGTTTTACTATTTATGAGTATTTTTTGAGAAGTCTTGAATTGACATGATTTGTATAAATTTAATTTTTTGTTATATTTTTGTATAATGCCCCCCCCCCCTTTTCGAAGAAATGAGGGGGATATTGGATAGTTCATGTCTATCTTTCTGTTCGTTGGTAATCAAACCTTGTCCGGCCAATTCGACTGTTTTGGCCCTAAGGTCTTCACTTGGTTTGAAGGTAGGTCACATAGATAGATGACCCCTGTTGGTAAGGTCTATCAATAGGTCAAAGGTCAACTATCCATTTGCCCTTTAGGGGGCATCGGTGTTTCACAAACACCTCATTATAAGAGCGTTTTAGTACCCTAGTTTTAACTTAAGATATATATCAAATAACTTTCAAACATAGGCATTTATTTTTCCTCAGCTTTCAATTTTTAAGAGTTTTTTTAAAAAACTTTATTCCTATCCCAGCAGTTATTTCTAATAGGTAAAATGCCTTGAATTGACATGATTTATATTTTTGTCATATTTTTGTAATTGTAGGGTTCTTTCATAATGTTCTAGTTATGCCCGCTCTCCCCCACCATTTCGACAAACTTTGGTTAAATTGGTTGGCTTATTTCGGTCTTTCAGTTTGTTGGTTTTCAAAGCTTGTCTGGTCAATTACTAAGAGAGCGATTTGGCCTTTGGTCTTCAGACTTGGTTTGGAGGTTGATCCTCACATGTAGATAGGTGAGCCCTATTGATAAGCAAAGGGCTAGTCCCTACATAACTTTACACACTCAGTGAGATCTATCTGCATTGTAATGACTCTTATACAGAGGTTCTGCAGTGTTAGGCTATTCTATGAGCCACTGATCATAGCTCTCAATCTTGGCCAATGCCACTGGTCATTCTGTTATGAATTATCAATGACAGTTTTGTAAAAAATGACCTTTTTTCACAGGGTGACCTTTATTCGGAGGTGGCTGCTTACACAGTTTTGACTGTTCCTTGCTAGAACCCTCCTCCTGCTTGGTTTCAATGTCCTATTTGCTATCATTTGTCTCTAAGTATACTAGCTGGCCTAGTATGGCATTCAAAAGTTATTGTATCTCACTGAAGACCTTCAACCTTGTTAAAATGGTGTTTTAGTATCCTTATTCATCTATATATGTAATGAAATAACTTTAAAACCTTAGATAGTTGATTTTACATCAGTTTTACTATTTATGAGTATTTTTTGAGAAGTCTTGAATTGACATGGTTTGTATAAATTTAGATTTTTGTCATATTTTTGTATCCCCCCCCCCTTTCGAAGAAATGGGGGGATATTGGATAGTTCATGTCTGTCTTTCTGTTCGTTGGTAATCAAACCTTGTCCGGCCAATTCGACTGTTTTGGCCCTTAGGTCTTCACTTGGTTTGAAGGTTGGTCACATAGATAGATGACCCCTGTTGATAAGGACTATCAATAGGTCAAAGGTCTACTATCCATTTGCCCTTTAGGGGGCATTGGTGTTTCACAAACACCTCATTAAAAGAGCGTTTAGTACCCTAGTTTTAACTTAAGATTTTACAAATAACTTTCAAACATAGGCATTTATTTTTCCTCAGCTTTAAATTTTTAAGAGTATTTTTATAAAACTTTATTCTTATCCCAACAGTTATTTCTATTAGGTAAAATGTCTTGAATTGTCATGATTTATATTTTTGTCATATTTTTGTAATTGTAGGGTTCTTTGATAATGTTCTAGTTATGCCCGCTCTCCCCCATCATTTCGACAAACTTTGGTTAAATTGGTTGGCTCATTCCGGTCTTTCAGTTTGTTGGTTTTCAAAGCTTGTCCGGTCAATTACTAAGAGAGCGATTTGGCCTTTGGTCTTTAGACTTGGTTTGGAGGTTGATCCTCACATGTAGATAGATGAGCCCTATTGATAAGCAAAGGGCTACCCTATATAACTTTACAAACTCTGTGAGATCTATCTGCATTGTAATGACTCTGAGTTTTCCAGAGCATCATGTTATTCTTTCTGATCTGATAGTAACAAGCTCAGCAGTGTCTGATCATCTAGATAAGCTATATATTCATTGCTGGCCCAGTGTGGCTTCCATTAATGGTTGTATATCACTGAAAACCTTTCACTCTTAACTTAAGATACATTTAATAAATTAAATAAATTATGTAGTTGATTTTTCCTCGGTTTTATTTTTGTTATTGTGTAAATATTATTTCTATTGTGGTCATGTGATGTCTGTCATGGGTCTGTCAACATTGATGTCTGTCATTGGTCTGTCAACATTTGCTGTAAACAGCACCCCCTTCTGAAGCAGTAGGCCCATTTCAACGAAACTTTACAGGGATGTTCCTAGGATGAAGCTGTACAAAAGTTGTTCAAAAAATTAAATTTCATTTCAAACCTTTGTTGCCCTGTCAGTCAATAGGAAAACTTCAAAAATGTTCTTGTCTGAAACCACAGGGCCTAGAGCTTTGGTATTTGTTGTGTAGAACTGTCTTGTGGACCTTTTCACAGTTTGTTCAAATTATGTCCCTGGGATCAAAATTGGCTCAGCCCCAGGGATAACTTGAATTTACATAGAATTATATTGGAAATTATAAAAAAATTCTTGTCAGAAACTACAATGCCTAGAGCTGAGATATTAGTGGACCTCTGCCACGTTTGTTCTTAATGGCCCTGGGGTAAGAATTGGCGCTGCCCAAGGGTCATTTAAAAAAAAGAAAAATGTTTGTCTCCAAGGGTCTTTTTCTGGTGAGCGATTATAGGGCCATCATGGCCCTCTTGTTTTTTATGTACTATTCTGATTGTTTCTTTTTAAATGAAAGCAATTGTAACTTATATGAAATATTTTGTTCATATTCATTCTAATAAGTCACTGCAAGCCTTATCTGTATTGAAGATATTAAATGATAAAGAAGCATGTGCATTTACTCAAATAAAACTGTAATGATTTACTTATAAGACTATTTTGTCATTAATCTAAAATGATTAGATCTACAACAGCTTTGTACCTTACTAAGTAATCCAGTAACAAATTATTCACACATAAAAATATCAATAATTGTTTGACACATTCAAATTACGAAATTCCTGTTCAATTTATTATGGGAGTAAAAAATTAACCAGAGGGCAAGATATACATCATTTGATTGACAGATAGCATCATTCATGATGTCAGAACTTTACACTAACTTAAAACCTACTTTATTTCAGCAGCGCTAAAAATAGAAAATCAATAAAGTTACAAAGTGCACCAATTTAACCCGTTTGTGCAAAAATATGTATTAGTTATCGTTCATATTTTAAATTCTATGGGATATATCACAAGCGACGCAAAGCGGAGCGCAGTGATATGTCGCATAAAATTCATAATATGAACGATAACTGATTTACAGTTTGCCCTAATTTCTGTCACGTATGCATGTTTTGTCTCGACAAAAACTGTCAATCATCACTATATATGTAATTTGACACCGCCCACAAAGTACCTCCAATCAGAGGGAAATTAAAAGAAAGTGGGGGCATTCAGTGTTATATGCGCTAATAAGAGATGCGAGCCAACATTTACCTGTAACAATGGATTTTCACTTAGCTTACGACGAATTCTAGATCTATGGTTGTTTTATTCTTGAGGAACGGGTTTTGTCTTAGTTATTATGTAAATTATCAATACCCAGAAATGCATGATTTCAATGTTTCGTACTGTTTGACCATTCTTTCAATTTGGTCCATTAGACCTGTGCAGCGTTATTTATAGTTTTCGGCCGTTTTGTTTCTTGCCAAACTTCTTGGATTCTTGCACATGTTTAAGTTCGAGTCCGGCTTAGATAGGAAAACCTTGCAAGTGTGGTGTCTAGCACCGGCCCAGATGTTATACAACTGACAATCGACTGCTGAGCATCAAATCCATTCCATTCTCAACGTATTATTGTTGAATATATATAAGGTGCTGGTTGATTTATAAAATGCACATTCAGGTTGATTATGGTGATATAAGATTCATGTATCTACATTTATTTATGAGTAATTATTATAACCATGGAACCCGGTACTACTACCAAGGAACGATGGCAAGATGGACTGCCCGCTTGTATTTGACTGAAATTCTGTTGTAAACGGGCATTAAATTCAACAAAAATAGCGAAAACCATGGAAAATTCGTATGCTGTACGACCTGGATTGAATGACGCAATCTCCCTCAATGTCTATGAGTAGTTTGAATTCCGCCTACTTTATTGCACGTTTAAGGATGACGTAATAAAACTGATGCAACTTGCACCGCCCTATTCTGCGCTTGGTCACGTAGCAAACAAATTCGACTTATTTTCTCCATATCAGGGTTTTGGCAAATTTTATGCGATATATTTTTCAAATTTCAAATGAAATGCGGACATTTCATTGGACGAGAAATTAGGACATAAATTATTGTGTTTTTGTGCTCTGAAAGTGTCCAAGTGATAATATTTTTTTTGGTTACTCGACCGTAAGTCGAGGTGGATTTTACGGACAATTTCAGGACCCATATTTGATCGACTTATGGCTGAGTATTTACATTAATCTGGATTCTTTACACTTCTTTGGTGGCATGAGTATGCAAAAAATCGCTGAAGCACTTGATCAAAAATAATTATTGCAACAACAAATACTAGAGCACGAGTTGACGAAGGGTACGACTATGAGTAGATTGATTAAACGCACTGACTTTATTATGCTGATACGTCGTAATTATGTCTAAAAATAGATACATAAATCTGGCCCTGTACCCTGCATATATAAAACACAGCTACTGGTAAACGTTGTTAACTGTGATTATGCTGATATGTCGTAGTTTATATTTATCTTAAGAATGGGATTTCCTACTTGCAAAATCTACCGGGCACCCGGGCCGACCAGGTCGCGGATGTCATCGGTCCTTGGTGATTTCTGTCGGTCTCGGACCAACGGACTAGAGTAAGTGTCAAACACTGGTAGTAGAATCTGGTATTTACTACCATTAGTGGTGTTAATGAACTTAAAAAATAAAAAATAATTTTATTTTTTTTGTATTGGGAATTTTTGCCTGTAAATTGGGAAAAAAAGATACTATTTTCCATTGGATATATGACCAAAGTTGGGCTATAAAATCGCACCCAAAAAATCCCTGTGTTGTATTATATACTGAACTTCTGACCATGTGTCAGTATATGTATATCATACGTATATAATTTTTTTTATTTTAGAGCTGTGTGAAGTCATTAATATGTCAGATGCCCTGCGTGGCAAGAACAAGAACTTGCGTTCTTACGGTACTAGTAGTTTTTAGTCGCTGCACTAACTTTGTACATGCGCGCTACATTGTTTTTTTTTAGACAAAGGAATCATGATTGCTTACTCCGTTAAACAGTTTTATTTTCTATATCTCAAACTTACTGCCTCATCCACTGTCCAACTTTCAGTTCACTATAGTATTATTATTTGTATTAGTTACGGTACTTTTACCCAAGTTCAGTTTTATAAGTTTCATATATCCTTTTGTATATGTTACTGTGTTTGGACCCCGGAAGAGGCTCACACTGTCCGTGACAAATTCGTCTGAAGATATTACATCCTATGTTAAATTGTCCTCCACCTCTGAATTATGTGGGGTAGCTTGGCAGAAGTTTAGGGATAGAATGTTGCTAGTACTGGTTAAATTAAGTCTAGGAAAGTTGGTTAGGATAACTGCCTGCCACGATATGACTGAAATAATGTTGAAAATGGTGTTTTAGGAGACATTTAATAATGTACAATTGGGTAGGTGGGTGTTATTTGTAACACTACAGGGTGTTCGGCGGCCCTGCCCTTACACTAGTCAAACTTTCAGTCTCACTATCTCTTCTTGTTTCCTTATTCTTGGCCATTTATGCAACAATCTTTCTTAAACTGTCATTTGTTGACTGTACTTTTGGACTGATATGTGACGCCTTTTGTTTATTTTCTGTGGTCGACCTTGTTTTAATATGTATATGTGACTATCTTTCTAACTAACATTTGTTGACTGTATTTTTGGACTGGTATGTGACGCCTTTTGTTTATTTTCTGTTGTAGACCTTGTTTTAATATGTATATGTGACGATCTTTCTAACTAACATTTGTTGACTGAATTTTTGGACTGGTATGTGACGCCTTTTGTTTATTTTCTGTTGTCGACCTTGTTTTGGTATGTATATGTGACGATCTTTCTTACTAACATTTGTTTGTTGACTGTATTTTTGGACTGGTATGTGACGCCTTTTGTTTATTTTCTGTGGTCGACCTTGTTTTAGTATGTATATGTGACGATCTTTCTAACTAACATTTGTTTGTTGACTGTATTTTTGGACTGGTATGTGACGCCTTTTGTTTATTTTCTGTGGTCGACCTCGTTGTATGTATATGTGACGATCTTTCTAACTAACATTTGTTTGTTGACTGAATTTTTGGACTGGTATGTGACGCCTTTTGTTTATTTTCTGTTGTCGACCTTGTTTTTGTATGTATATGTGACGATCTTCCTAACTAACATTTGTTGACTGTATTATTGGACATGTATGTGACGTGACGCCTTTTGTTTATTATCTGTGGTCGACCTTGTTTTTGTATGTTTATGTGACGATCTTCCTAACTAACATTTGTTGACTGTATTATTGGACATGTATGTGACGTGACGCCTTTTGTTTATTATCTGTGGTCGACCTTGTTTTTGTATGTATATGTGACAATCTTCCTAACTAACATTTGTTGACTGTATTATTGGACATGTATGTGACGCCTTTTGTTAATTATCTGTGATTGAACTTGTTTTTGTATGTTTTTACATTTCATGAATTCCATTCTTTGTTTAATTGCAAGTTAAGGTTCTTATTAATTGTTTAGATTTTGCTAATTTACTTTGTATGCTTTGTTAATGGTAATGATTGATGCGGTTTGTTGTGAAACAATGCTAGTGGATGGAATTAGACAGCTCATAGTATTTCATCATATAAACAAGTGTCTTGACAGTTTTTGGTGACAGCGTTATTTAAGATGATTACAGTATAGGTTGTGAAGAGTGAATGTATGTCATGAGTGTACGAAAAGACAGACACCGTTACTTTTTATTCTTTGGTTGGAAATGAACTATTCTTAAGATGTGGTATTGACACTGCGCCTTGAATGCAAGGCCTTGGTCTCAATGGTCACCAAGGTCAGGGCTAGGATACTGTGCACAGCATGAAAATGTAAGTGTTATGTTTCTATATACTTTTTCATCTGATGGAACTGTTGAATTTGCTTTTATCTATCATGCAATTAATATGATCTGCCAACAAATCCCTCTGTATTGTACAGTATTTTCTTTATTTCAGCAGTCGGATGTGTTGATTTCCTGGACGTGGACCTCATTGAGGGATACCAACTTCATATGGAAGCTTGGCACACGGATTGATGGCAAGGCCTTGGTCTCAATGGTCACCAAGGTCAGGGTTACCGTAATGCGTACAGCATTTCAACGTAAGTAATCTGGCTTAATTGTGAGCGATTATGCTTCGTGACATTTGTGCATCCGATGCAAATGTTGAATTGGTCTGTTGTCTGCTTTTTTTTGTTCATTTTACAGTTTACACAATCTGCCAACAGATCCCTTTGTATTCGAAAAGTATTTTCTTTATTTCAGCAGTCGGATGTGTTGACTCCTGGAAGTGGACCTCATCGAGGGATACCAACTTCAAATGGAAGCTTGGCACACGGATTGATGGCAAGGCCTTGGTCTCAATGGTCACCAAGGTCAGGGTCACCGTAATGCGTACAGCATTTCAACGTAAGTATTCTGGCTTAATTGTGAGCGATTATGCTTCTTGACATTTGTGCATCCGATGCAACTGTTGAATTGGTCTGTCGTCTGCTTTTTGTTTTTGTTTATTTTGCTATTTAAATTATTTGTCATCAGATCCCTTTGTATTTGAGGAGTATTTCTTTATTTCAGCAGTCGGATGTGTTGACTCCTGGAAGTGGACCTCATCGAGGGATACCAACTTCAGATGGAAGCTTGGCACACGGATTGATGGCAAGGCCTTGGTCTCAAATGTCACCAAGGTCAGGGTCACCGTAATGCGTACAGCATTTCAACGTAAGTATTCTGGCTTGATTGTGAGCGATATGCTTCTTGACATTTGTGCGTCCGATGCAATTGTTGAATTGGTCTGTCGTCTGCTTTTTTTGGTTCATTTTACAGTTTACACAATCTGCCAACAGATCCCTTTGTATTCGAAAAGTATTTTCTTTATTTCAGCAGTCGGATGTGTTGACTCCTGGAAGTGGACCTCATCGAGGGATACCAACTTCTGATGGAAGCTTGGCACACGGATTGATGGCAAGGCCTTGGTCTCAATGGTCACCAAGGTCAGGGTCACCGTAATGCGTACAGCATTTCAACGTAAGTATTCTGGCTTAATTGTGAGCCATTATGCTTCTTAACATTTGTGCATCCGATGCAACTGTTGAATTGGTCTGTCGTCTGCTTTTTTGTTTTTGTTCATTTTGCTATTTACATGATCTGCTAACAAATCCCTCAGTATTGATGAGTATTGTCTTTATTTCAGCAGTCGGATGTGTTGACTCCTAGAAGTGGACCTCATCGAGGGATACCAACTTCATATGGAAGCTTGGCACACGGATTGATGGCAAGGCTTTGGTCTCAATGGTCACCAAGGTCAGGGTCACCGTAATGCGTACAGCATTTCAACGTAAGTATTCTGGCTTCATTGTGAGCGATATGCTTCTTGACATTTGTGCGTCCGATGCAATTGTTGAATTGGTCTGTCGTCTGCTTTTTTTTGGTTCATTTTACAGTTTACACAATCTGCCAACAGATCCCTTTGTATTCGAAAAGTATTTTCTCTATTTCAGCAGTCGGATGTGTTGACTCCTAGAAGTGGACCTCATCGAGGGATACCAACTTCAGATGGAAGCTTGGCACACGGATTGATGGCAAGGCCTTGGTCTCAATGATCACCAAGGTCAGGGTCACCGTAATGCATACAGCATTTCAACGTAAGTATTCTGGCTTAATTGTGAGCCATTATGCTTCTTAACATTTGTGCATCCGATGCAACTGTTGAATTGGTCTGTCTTCTGCTTTTTTTTGGTTAATTTTACAATTTACATGATCTGCCAACAGATCCCTTTGTATTCGAAAAGTATTTTCTTTATTTCAGCAGTCGGATGTGTTGACTCCTGGAAGTGGACCTCATCGAGGGATACCAACTTCTGATGGAAGCTTGGCACACGGATTGATGGCAAGGCCTTGGTCTCAATGGTCACCAAGGTCAGGGTCACCGTAATGCATATAGCATTTCAACGTAAGTATTCTGGCTTAATTGTGAGTGATTTTCTTCTTGACATTTGTGCATCCAATGCAACTGTTGAATTGGTCTGTCTTCTGCATTTTTGTTTTTGTTCATTTTGCAATTTAAATTATTTGTCATCAGATCCCTTTGTATTTGAAGAGTATTTTCTTTATTTCAGCAGTCGGATGTGTTGACTCCTGGAAGTGGACCTCATCGAGGGATACCAACTTCAGATGGAAGCTTGGCACACGGATTGATGGCAAGGCCTTGGTCTCAAATGCCACCAAGGTCAGGGTCACCGTAATGCGTACAGCATTTCAACGTAAGTATTCTGGCTTAATTGTGAGCCATTATGCTTCTTAACATTTGTGCATCCGATGCAACTGTTGAATTGGTCTGTCGTCTGCTTTTTTGTTTTTGTTCATTTTGCAATTTACACGATCTGCTAACAAATCCCTCAGTATTGATGAGTATTGTCTTTATTTCAGCAGTCGGATGTGTTGACTCCTGGAAGTGGACCTCATCGAGGGATACCAACTTCATATGGAAGCTTGGCACACGGATTGATGGCAAGGCCTTGGTCTCAATGGTCACCAAGGTCAGGGTCACCGTAATGCGTACAGCATTTCAACGTAAGTATTCTGGCTTAATTGTGAGCCATTATGTTTCTTAACATTTGTGCATCCGATGCAACTGTTGAATTGGTCTGTCGTCTGCTTTTTTGTTTTTGTTCATTTTGCTATTTACATGATCTGCTAACAAATCCCTCAGTATTGATGAGTATTGTCTTTATTTCAGCAGTCGGATGTGTTGACTCCTAGAAGTGGACCTCATCGAGGGATACCAACTTCATATGGAAGCTTGGCACACGGATTGATGGCAAGGCCTTGGTCTCAATGGTCACCAAGGTCAGGGTCACCGTAATGCGTACAGCATTTCAACGTAAGTATTCTGGCTTAATTGTGAGCCATTATGCTTCTTGACATTTGTGCGTCCGATGCAATTGTTGAATTGGTCTGTCGTCTGCTTTTTTTTGGTTCATTTTACAGTTTACACAATCTGCCAACAGATCCCTTTGTATTCGAAAAGTATTTTCTCTATTTCAGCAGTCGGATGTGTTGACTCCTGGAAGTGGACCTCATCGAGGGATACCAACTTCAGATGGAAGCTTGGCACACGGATTGATGGCAAGGCCTTGGTCTCAATGATCACCAAGGTCAGGGTCACCGTAATGCATACAGCATTTCAACGTAAGTATTCTGGCTTAATTGTGAGCCATTATGCTTCTTAACATTTGTGCATCCGATGCAACTGTTGAATTGGTCTGTCTTCTGCTTTTTTTTGGTTAATTTTACAATTTACATGATCTGCCAACAGATCCCTTTGTATTCGAAAAGTATTTTCTTTATTTCAGCAGTCGGATGTGTTGACTCCTGGAAGTGGACCTCATCGAGGGATACCAACTTCTGATGGAAGCTTGGCACACGGATTGATGGCAAGGCCTTGGTCTCAATGGTCACCAAGGTCAGGGTCACCGTAATGCATATAGCATTTCAACGTAAGTATTCTGGCTTAATTGTGAGTGATTTTCTTCTTGACATTTGTGCATCCAATGCAACTGTTGAATTGGTCTGTCTTCTGCATTTTTGTTTTTGTTCATTTTGCAATTTAAATTATTTGTCATCAGATCCCTTTGTATTTGAAGAGTATTTTCTTTATTTCAGCAGTCGGATGTGTTGACTCCTGGAAGTGGACCTCATCGAGGGATACCAACTTCAGATGGAAGCTTGGCACACGGATTGATGGCAAGGCCTTGGTCTCAAATGTCACCAAGGTCAGGGTCACCGTAATGCGTACAGCATTTCAACGTAAGTATTCTGGCTTCATTGTTAGCGATATGCTTCTTGACATATGTGCGTCCGATGCAATTGTTGAATTGGTTTGTCGTCTGCTTTTTTTGGGTTCATTTTACAGTTTACACAATCTGCCAACAGATCCCTTTGTATACGAAAAGTATTTTCTTTATTTCAGCAGTCGGATGTGTTGACTCCTGGAAGTGGACCTCATCGAGGGATACCAACTTCTGATGGAAGCTTGGCACACGGATTGATGGCAAGGCCTTGGTCTCAATGTTCACCAAGGTCAGGGTCACCGTAATGCATACAGCATTTCAACGTAAGTATTCTGGCTTAATTGTGAGCCATTATGCTTCTTAACATTTGTGCATCCGATGCAACTGTTGAATTGGTCTGTCGTCTGCTTTTTTGTTTTTGTTCATTTTGCAATTTACACGATCTGCTAACAAATCCCTCAGTATTGATGAGTATTGTCTTTATTTCAGCAGTCGGATGTGTTGACTCCTTGAAGTGGACCTCATCGAGGGATACCAACTTCATATGGAAGCTTGGCACACAGATTGATGGCAAGGCCTTGGTCTCAATGGTCACCAAGGTCAGGGTCACCGTAATGCGTACAGCATTTCAACGTAAGTATTCTGGCTTCATTGTGAGCGATATGCTTCTTGACATTTGTGCGTCCGATGCAATTGTTGAATTGGTCTCTCTTCTGCTTTTTTTTGCTCATTTTACAATTTACATGATCTGCTAACATATCCCTTTGTATTCGAAAAGTATTTTCTTTATTTCAGCAGTCGGATGTGTTGACTCCTGGAAGTGGACCTCATCGAGGGATACCAACTTCAGATGGAAGCTTGGCACACGGATTGATGGCAAGGCCTTGGTCTCAATGGTCACCAAGGTCAGGGTCACCGTAATGCATACAGCATTTCAACGTAAGTATTCTGGCTTAATTGTGAGTGATTATTCTTCTTGACATTTGTGCATCCAATGCAACTGTTGAATTGGTCTGTTGTCTGCATTTTTGTTTTTGTTCATTTTGCAATTTAAATTATCTGCCATCAGATCCCTAAGTATTTGAAGAGTATTTTCTTTATTTCAGCAGTCGGATGTGTTGACTCCTGGAAGTGGACCTCATCGAGGGATACCAACTTCAGATGGAAGCTTGGCACACGGATTGATGGCAAGGCCTTGGTCTCAATGGTCACCAAGGTCAGGGTCACCATAATGCGTAAAGCATTTCAACGTAAGTATTCTGGCTTAATTGTGAGCGATTATGCTTCTTAACATTTGTGCATCCAGTGCAACTCTTGAATTGGTCTGTCGTCTGCTTTTTTGTTTTTGTTCATTTTGCAATTTACACGATCTACCAACAAATCTCTCTGTATTGATGAGTATTTTCTTAATTTCAGCAGTCGGATGTGTCGACTCCTTGAAGTGGACCTCATCGAGGGATACCAACTTCAGATGGAAGCTTGGCACACAGATTGATGGCAAGGCCTTGGTCTCAATGGTCACCAAGGTCAGGGTCACCGTAATGCATACAGCATTTCAACGTAAGTATTCTGGCTTAATTATGAGCCATTATGCTTCTTAACATTTGTGCATTCGATGCAACTGTTGAATTATTGGCCTGCTTTTTTGTTTTTGTTCATTTTGCAATTTATATGATCTGCCAACAAATCCCTCAGTATTGATGATTTTTTTCATTATTTCAGCAGTCGGATGTGTTGACTCCTGGAAGTGGACCTCATCGAGGGATACCAACTTCAGATGGAAGCTTGGCACACAGATTGATGGCAAGGCCTTGGTCTCAATGGTCACCAAGGTCAGGGCTAGGGTACTGTGCACAGCACGAAAACGTAAGTGTTTATGCTTCTTGACATTTGTTCATCCGATTGAACTGTTTTTTGTCCATCATGCAATTCATATGATCTGTATTGAAGAGTATACTCTTTCATGATTCTATCCGTGACGATATACATTTTCAACATGACATAGATAACTTTGCTAGACTTGTATATTCAATGTACGCTTTCTATTTCAGGACGAAGAAGATGGACGCCGAGTAGACCCAACCTGACCTAGGCTTCCCCATGTGGTATGTCTACGGGATAGGCACAGTCGAGGCATTCAACAGTCCGTCCCCAGGTATGTGTTGGTTTATTTTGTGCATTTTTCCTTGTCAACTTCAGTGATGTTTGGCTATATACCACCTACAGACTGATTGAGACCAGTTGTCTGTGAAGGCCAGTTGTAATTTTCATGTATACAATCAAACCTCTGAACTAGGGCCACCCTTGGGAAAAACCGAATGTGACCTTTCTTGACAGGTGGTCTTCATTCAGAAGTTCTTTATTTTATTGTAAATAATCAATTACAGTTTTAAACGAGTTGGCTTCATTCACACTGAGTGGCCTTTATTCAGAGGTGGCCGCTTACATAGGTTTGACTACACTTGAATATTAATGATACTTGAATTCTACTTAATCTTTCATGATTCTTTCTGAGGCGATGTATATGTTCAACATGACAGAGATAACTTTGCTAGACTTGTATATTCAATGTACGCTTTCTATTTCAGGACGAAGAAGATGGACGCCCAGCAGACGAGAAAGGTTGTCATTTTCTATGTTTTTTTCTGGTCCATTTGTTTAAGGTTCATGTGTTCACAAATCCCCGTCCAAAATTCATAGAATTGTGTTTGTTTAATTATGTTTTCGTGAGATCACTTGCTAATTGTTTTCTCTTCTGTTTTTTTGCAAGATCAACCGAGTAGACCCAACCTGACCTAGGCTTCCCCATGTGGTATGTCTACGGGATAGGCACAGTCGAGGCATTCAACAGTCCGTCCCCAGGTATGTGTTGGTTTATTTTGTGCATTTTTCCTTGTCAACTTCAGTGATGTTTGGCTATATACCACCTACAGACTGGTTGAGACCAGTTGTCTGTGAAGGCCAGTTGTTGTAATTGTCATGCACATAATTTTCATGTATACAATCAAAACCTCTGAACTAGGGCCACCCTTGGGAAAAACCGAATGTGACCTTTCTTGACAGGTGGTCTTCATTCAGAAGTTCTTTATTTTATTGTAAATAATCAATTACAGTTTTAAACGAGTAGGCTTCATTCACACTGAGTGGCCTTCATTCAGAGGTGGCCGCTTACATAGGTTTTTTTTAATTACACTTGAATATTAATGATACTTGAATTCTACTTTATCTTTCATGATTCTTTCTGAGGCGATGTATATGTTCAACATGACAGAGATAATTTTGCTAGACTTGTATATTCAATGTACGCTTTCTATTTCAGGACGAAGAAGATGGACACCCAGCAGACGAGAAAGGTTGTCATTTTCTATGTATTTTTTCTGGTCCATTTGTTTAAGGTTCATGTGAACACAAATCCCCGTCCAAAATTCATAGAATTGTGTTTGTTTAATTATGTTTTTCGTGAGATCACTTGCTAATTGTTTTCTCTTCTGTTTTTTTGCAAGATCAACCGAGTAGACCCAACCTGACCTAGGCTTCCCCATGTGGTATGTCTACGGGATAGGCACAGTCGAGGCATTCAACAGTCCGTCCCCAGGTATGTGTTGGTTTATTTTGTGCATTTTTCCTTGTCAACTTCAGTGATGTTTGGCTATATACCACCTACAGACTGGTTGAGACCAGTTGTCTGTGAAGGCCAGTTGTTGTAATTGTCATGCACATAATTTTCATGTATACAATCAAAACCTCTGAACTAGGGCCACCCTTGGGAAAAACCGAATGTGACCTTTCTTGACAGGTGGTCTTCATTCAGAAGTTCTTTATTTTATTGTAAATAATCAATTACAGTTTTAAACGAGTAGGCTTCATTCACACTGAGTGGCCTTCATTCAGAGGTGGCCGCTTACATAGGTTTTTTTTAATTACACTTGAATATTAATGATACTTGAATTCTACTTAATCTTTCATGATTCTTTCTGAGGCAATGTATATGTTCAACATGACAGAGATAACTTTGCTAGACTTGTATATTCAATGTACGCTTTCTATTTCAGGACGAAGAAGATGGTCGCCCAGCAGACGAGAAAGGTTGTCATTTTCTATGTTTTTTTCTGGTCCATTTGTTTAAGGTTCATGTGTTCACAAATCCCCGTCCAAAATTCATAGAATTGTGTTTGTTTAATTATGTTTTCGTGAGATCACTTGCTAATTGTTTTCTCTTCTGTTTTTTTTGCAAGATCAACCGAGTAGACCCAACCTGACCTAGGCTTCCCCATGTGGTATGTCTACGGGATAGGCACAGTCGAGGCATTCAACAGTCCGTCCCCAGGTATTTGTTGGTTTTGTTTTGTGCATTTTTCCTTGTCAACTTCAGTGATGTTTGGCTATATACCACCTACAGACTGGTTGAGACCAGTTGTCTGTGAAGGCCAGTTGTTGTAATTGTCATGCACATAATTTTCATGTATACAATCAAACCTCTGAACTAGAGCCACCCTTGGGAAAATCCGAATGTGACCTTTCTTGACAGGTGGTCTTCATTCAGAAGTTCTTTATTTTATTGTAAATAATCAATTACAGTTTTAAACGAGTGGGCTTCATTCACACTGAGTGGCCTTTATTCAGAGGTGGCCGCTTACATAGGTTTGACTACACTTGAATATTAATGATTCTTGAATTCTACTTCATCTTTCATGATTTATTCTGAGGCGATGTATGTTCAACATGACAGAGATAACTTTGCTAGACTTGTATATTCAATGTACGCTTTCTATTTCAGGACGAAGAAGATGGACGCCCAGCAGACGAGAAAGGTTGTCATTTTCTATGTTTTTTCTGGTCCATTTGTTTAAGGTTCATGTGTTCACAAATCCCCGTCCAAAATTCATAGAATTGTGTTTGTTTAATCATGTTTTCGTGAGATCACTTGCTAATTGTTTTCTCTTTTGTTTTTTTGCAAGATCAACCGAGTAGACCCAACCTGACCTAGGCTTCCCCATGTGGTATGTCTAAGGGATAGGCACAGTCGAGGCATTCAACAGTCCGTCCCCAGGTATGTGTTGGTTTATTTTGTGCATTTTTCCTTGTCAACTTCAGTGATGTTTGGCTATATACCACCTACAGACTGGTTGAGACCAGTTGTCTGTGAAGGCCAGTTGTTGTAATTGTCATGCACATAATTTTCATGTATACAATCAAACCTCTGAACTAGGGCCAGTCCCTTGGGAAAAACCGAATGTGACCTTACTTGACAGGTGGTCTTCATTCAGAAGTTCTTTATTTTATTGTAAATAATCATTTACAGTTTTAAACGAGTAGGCTTCATTCACACTGAGTGGCCTTCATTCAGAGGTGGCCGCTTACATAGGTTTTTTTACTACACTTGAATATTAATGATACTTGAATTCTACTTTATTTTTCATGATTCTTTATGATGCGATGCATATGTTCAACATGACAAAGATAACTTTGCTAGACTTGTATATTCAATGTACGCTTTCTATTTCAGGACGAAGAAGATGGACACCCAGCAGACGAGAAAGGTTGTCATTTTCTATGTATTTTTACTGGTCCATTTGTTTAAGGTTCATGTGAACACAAATCCCCGTCCAAAATTCATAGAATAGTGTTTGTTTAATTATGTTTTCGTGAGATCACTTGCTAATTGTTTTCTCTTTTGTTTTTTTGCAAGATCAACCGAGTAGACCCAACCTGACCTAGGCTTCCCCATGTGGTATGTCTACGGGATAGGCACAGTCGAGGCATTCAACAGTCCGTCCCCAGGTATGTGTTGGTTTATTTTGTGCATTTTTCCTTGTCAACTTCAGTGATGTTTGGCTATATACCACCTACAGACTGGTTGAGACCAGTTGTCTGTGAAGGCCAGTTGTTGTAATTATCATGCACATAATTTTCATGTATACAATCAAACCTCTGAACTAGGGCCACCCTTGGGAAAAACCGAATGTGACCTTTCTTGACAGGTGGTCTTCATTCAGAAGTTCTTTATTTTATTGTAAATAATCATTTACAGTTTTAAACGAGTGGGCTTCATTCACACTGAGTGGCCTTTATTCAGAGGTGGCCGCTTACATAGGTTGACTACACTTGAATATTAATGATACTTGAATTCTACTTAATCTTTCATGATTCTTTCTGAGGCGATGTATATGTTCAACATGACAGAGATAACTTTGCTAGTCTTGTATATTCAATGTACGCTTTCTATTTCAGGACGAAGAAGATGGACGCCCAGCAGACGAGAAAGGTTGTCATTTTCTATGTTTTTTTCTGGTCCATTTGTTTAAGGTTCATGTGTTCACAAATCCCCTTCCAAAATTCATAGAATTGTGTTTGTTTAATTATGTTTTCGTGAGATCACTTGCTAATTGTTTTCTCTTCTGTTTTTTTGCAAGATCAACCGAGTAGACCCAACCTGACCTAGGCTTCCCCATGTGGTATGTCTACGGGATAGGCACAGTCGAGGCATTCAACAGTCCGTCCCCAGGTATTTGTTGGTTTATTTTGTGCATTTTTCCTTGTCAACTTCAGTGATGTTTGGCTATATACCACCTACAGACTGGTTGAGACCAGTTGTCTGTGAAGGCCAGTTGTTGTAATTGTCATGCACATAATTTTCATGTATACAATCAAACCTCTGAACTAGGGCCACCCTTGGGTAAAACCGAATGTGACCTTACTTGACAGGTGGTCTTCATTCAGAAGTTCTTTATTTTATTGTAAATAATCATTTACAGTTTTAAACGAGTGGGCTTCATTCACACTGAGTGGCCTTCATTCAGAGGTGGCCGCTTACATAGGTTTTTTTACTACACTTGAATATTAATGATACTTGAATTCTACTTTATCTTTCATGATTCTTTCTGAGGCGATGTATATGTTCAACATGACAGAGATAACTTTGCTAGACTTGTATATTCAATGTACGCTTTCTATTTCAGGACGAAGAAGATGGACACCCAGCAGACGAGAAAGGTTGTCATTTTCTATGTATTTTTTCTGGTCCATTTGTTTAAGGTTCATGTGAACACAAATCCCCGTCCAAAATTCATAGAATTGTGTTTGTTTAATTATGTTTTTCGTGAGATCACTTGCTAATTGTTTTCTCTTCTGTTTTTTTGCAAGATCAACCGAGTAGACCCAACCTGACCTAGGCTTCCCCATGTGGTATGTCTACGGGATAGGCACAGTCGAGGCATTCAACAGTCCGTCCCCAGGTATGTGTTGGTTTATTTTGTGCATTTTTCCTTGTCAACTTCAGTGATGTTTGGCTATATACCACCTACAGACTGGTTGAGACCAGTTGTCTGTGAAGGCCAGTTGTTGTAATTATCATGCACATAATTTTCATGTATACAATCAAACCTCTGAACTAGGGCCACCCTTGGGAAAAACCGAATGTGACCTTTCTTGACAGGTGGTCTTCATTCAGAAGTTCTTTATTTTATTGTAAATAATCATTTACAGTTTTAAACGAGTGGGCTTCATTCACACTGAGTGGCCTTTATTCAGAGGTGGCCGCTTACATAGGTTTGACTACACTTGAATATTAATGATACTTGAATTCTACTTAATCTTTCATGATTCTTTCTGAGGCGATGTATATGTTCAACATGACAGAGATAACTTTGCTAGTCTTGTATATTCAATGTACGCTTTCTATTTCAGGACGAAGAAGATGGACGCCCAGCAGACGAGAAAGGTTGTCATTTTCTATGTTTTTTTCTGGTCCATTTGTTTAAGGTTCATGTGTTCACAAATCCCCGTCCAAAATTCATAGAATTGTGTTTGTTTAATTATGTTTTCGTGAGATCACTTGCTAATTGTTTTCTCTTCTGTTTTTTTGCAAGATCAACCGAGTAGACCCAACCTGACCTAGGCTTCCCCATGTGGTATGTCTACGGGATAGGCACAGTCGAGGCATTCAACAGTCCGTCCCCAGGTATTTGTTGGTTTATTTTGTGCATTTTTCCTTGTCAACTTCAGTGATGTTTGGCTATATACCACCTACAGACTGGTTGAGACCAGTTGTCTGTGAAGGCCAGTTGTTGTAATTGTCATGCACATAATTTTCATGTATACAATCAAACCTCTGAACTAGGGCCACCCTTGGGAAAAACCGAATGTGACCTTACTTGACAGGTGGTCTTCATTCAGAAGTTCTTTATTTTATTGTAAATAATCATTTACAGTTTTAAACGAGTGGGCTTCATTCACACTGAGTGGCCTTCATTCAGAGGTGGCCGCTTACATAAGTTTTTTTACTACACTTGAATATTAATGATACTTGAATTCTACTTTATCTTTCATGATTCTTTCTGAGGCGATGTATATGTTCAACATGACAGAGATAACTTTGCTAGACTTGTATATTCAATGTACGCTTTCTATTTCAGGACGAAGAAGATGGACACCCAGCAGACGAGAAAGGTTGTCATTTTCTATGTATTTTTTCTGGTCCATTTGTTTAAGGTTCATGTGAACACAAATCCCCGTCCAAAATTCATAGAATTGTGTTTGTTTAATTATGTTTTTCGTGAGATCACTTGCTAATTGTTTTCTCTTCTGTTTTTTTGCAAGATCAACCGAGTAGACCCAACCTGACCTAGGCTTCCCCATGTGGTATGTCTACGGGATAGGCACAGTCGAGGCATTCAACAGTCCGTCCCCAGGTATGTGTTGGTTTATTTTGTGCATTTTTCCTTGTCAACTTCAGTGATGTTTGGCTATATACCACCTACAGACTGGTTGAGACCAGTTGTCTGTGAAGGCCAGTTGTTGTAATTATCATGCACATAATTTTCATGTATACAATCAAACCTCTGAACTAGGGCCACCCTTGGGAAAAACCGAATGTGACCTTTCTTGACAGGTGGTCTTCATTCAGAAGTTCTTTATTTTATTGTAAATAATCAATTACAGTTTTAAATGAGTAGGCTTCATTCACACTGAGTGACCTTTATTCAGAGGTTGCCGCTTACATAGGTTTGACTACACTTGAATATTAATGATTCTTGAATTCTACTTTATCTTTCATGATTCTATCTGAGGCGATGTATGCTCAACATGACAGAGATAACTTTGCTAGACTTGTATATTCAATGTAAGCTTTCTATTTCAGGACGAAGAAGATGGATGCCCAGCAGACGTGAAAGGTTGTCATTTTCTATGCTTTTTTCTGGTCCATTTGTTTAAGGTTCATGTGAACACAAATCCCCTTCCAAAATTCATAGAATTGTGTTTGTTTAATTATGTTTTCGTGAGATCACTTGCTAATTGTTTTCTCTTGTTTTTTTGCAAGATCAACCGAGTAGACTCAACCTGACCTAGGCTTCCCCATGTGGTATGTCTACGGGATAGGCACAGTCAAGGCATTCAACAGTCCGGCCCCAGGTATGTGTTGGGTTTATTTTGTGCATTTCAGGTGGTCTTCATTCAGAAGTTCTTTTATTTTATTCTAAATAATCAATTACAGCTTTAAATGAATAGGTTTTATTCACCGTGAGTGGCCTTTATTCAGAGGTGGCTGCTAGCATAGGTTTGACTACACTTGAATATTAATGATACTTGAATCCTACTTTATCTTTCATGATTCTTTCTGAGACATGTATATGTTGAACATGACATAACTTTGATGTATATTCAATGTACGCTTTCTATTTCAGGACGTCCTTGTTTTTCGGCCAGCAGACAAGAAAGGTTGTCATTTTCTATGCTTTTTTCTGGTCCATTTGTTTAAGGTTCATGTGTTCACAAACTCCCTTCCAAAATTCATTAAAATGTATTTGTCTATTATCTTTCTTGAACTATTTTGGGACATTTATTTGACACAGTTTTTTTTTTTTATCTCTGGTCGACCTTGTTTTTGTATGTATATGTGACGATATTCTTGAACTAACATTTGTTGACTGGATTTTTGGACTGGTATATGACGCCTTTTGTTTATTATCTGTGGTCGACCTTGATTTTGTATGTGACGATCTTTCTAACTAACATTTGTTGACTATATATTTGGACTTGTATGTGACGCCTTTTGTTTATTATCTGTGGTCGACCTTGTTTTTGTTTGTATATGTGACGATCTTTCTAACTAACATTTGTTGACTATATATTTGGACTTGTATGTGACGCACTTTGTTTATTATCTATGATTGACTTTGTTTTGTATGTATATGTGACGATCTTTCTAACTAACATTTGTTGACTGTATTTTTGGACATGTGTGTGACACACTTTGTTTATTATATGTGATTGACCTTGTTTTTGTATGTATATGTGACGATTTTTCTTAAATTGACATTTGTTGACTGTATTTTTGGACTGGTATGTGACAGACTTGACTGTATTATTGGACTGGTATGTGACACACTTTATTTATTATCTGTGATTGACCTTGTTTTGGTATGTATATGTGAATATTTTTCCTTAACTGACATTTTCTTAAAGTACTCCCATCAGATTCTGTTAATATATAAACAATTTCGGTTGTTATATGTAGATTTTTGTATGATCATTATAATGTCTACCTTTAATTTTGCATTTAGAAAGAGTGTGGCCCCATATGCTCTGCAATCTGAAACTTGACATGGGGTACAGGTTTCCAGAGATTTTTCCCTACAGGGTTTTGTTACCTGGTTTTTCCTGAGCCATTCAGTTTGCACACAGTTTTTCAATGATATGCCAGAGTTATATCATTTATCTATACATGTATGTATCTCATATTGACCTGTTATATGATTGAATGTTTCATTTGTAGATCTTGAAGAAAGAATAAATGTTATTTATGTATTTGTCATTATGTATAAATATTATGTTAATTATGTTTTTGTTGTTATAAATATATGTGAATTACGTTTTTGTTAAAAATAAATGTTCTGTAAATTGTGTTCTTGTTTGTATTTTATTGACAGTAATGGAATGTACATTTGAAGTGATATCTTGTGTTGGAGTAATGATTTGTTTAAAACTTACATACATATACTATGTGCATGTCCAAACTTAACGAAGTTGATATAAAGTTACTGCCTATATTCTTTTCAATAGTATTACTTATCTCTTTCTTTTGCAGATATTCTAATAAAGATAGAAACCAGTTGTTATTTTGGAAGAAAGTAGAATTTTAACTAAGTAACAACACACATTTAATTAATATCAATGAGTTTCACAAAGGTACTTATGACAAGTAATAATACTGAAAAATATAGGTGGCAACTTAATTTTGTTAAGTACTCTCAGTATACATGTATTATCTAGATACAATACAATCCTGTGAACACATCGTCAACAAGCAAATATTCAATAATTCCAGATATGGTTTAGTTACATCGATTGAAATTCAGATATCACATGGCCAAAAACAGAATGTTATCATTAACCAATGATAACATATAAAATACCATCTGGCCAAATGTATTTACAATGTATTAGTACACTTTTCTTAAGCAAGTTTTTAGATACAAAAACACTGAGAATACTCAACTTTAGCTAGTTTTTAGCTCAACTTTCTTTTAAAGGCCAAGCTAAAAATCACTGCATTGTGATCACTGCATCACTTTAATGTAGCTCATAACTCAGAAACTGTAAGGGATAACGAGGTGGATAGATCTCACTGAGGTGGTGAACAGACTTGTGTTGGCACCACTTGTGGCGCTTTCGTTAGATTTAAAAATGCTTGGCGGAAACATTCTACCAAAGTTATTTGAACTCAGCATAATTATTATGGTGCAATGGTAGAAATATTATAGGGAGAAACACCACAAAATTATAATGGCACCAGGATCTATGTTAGTTAACAATTTTTTATACAGGGTGTATGAAGGGCCTTCTTGGTTGAGTGGTTATGGTTTAGTCACTGCAATACTTCACATTTGAGAAAACATTTCATCTTTTTTATGATTATAATAATGTTGTTTTGTTGTGAATATAATCAAAATCATGAATTTTACATGCCTCCTTCTTAACACAACAGAGAAATAAGTCCAGATATGAAATAGCGCAATTCAATATATCTTCAGAAAATTAAATAGAAAAGTAAATCTTACAAGAATAGAAATAAATATGTTAAACTGTTGTACAATGTGTACAAAAAGTGGATCATACAGATAAATATAGAATTAGCAAACATGAGATGGATTTCACAGTAGTGTTTGAGGAAGTAAAGGTGAAAACCTTATTGCCCTGGTTTTTTTGGTGTGTTCCTGCGTCTGTATTATGAGTTGGTGAGGAACAGACAATTGTTGATAATTGGAAATGATTGTTCAGCTTTCCATAGCTGTCATTCACATGGCGCGCATGAATTTTGATGCAGACAAAAGTACTGTACTATGTTTTCTACACATGCCATGTAATCGTTAAACTAGTTCCCATTACATGATATGTGCAAATCTTTGTTAGTTCAGTTTCCATGAGTACTTTCAGTACTTTGATTTTGATAAAAAAGGACTGAGCTAGGATTTTACAGGGTCAGATGATTGGTGTTTGTTGTTGACTTACTGAATGCTTGTTGTGTTGTGTCAGTAAGCGTCGTATTATTGTATTTATGTAATATCACATTACTATGTTTTTTTTTATTTCTCATGAAGTGCACATTATGTGAACTATGAATTGTACTTATCAATTCCCTGGAATATTCTGTACATAATCCACATGTTTGAGATTATTTTGAAATAAGAAAGATGAATAGCAGAGGTTGTCTTATATTGGTTTGATTCACAAGTGCCTGTCCAATTTAAGTTGTTCGCAATCATTGGTTTAATTGAACAATATTTCTAAAAGTAGTTATATACCGTTTGTGTTGTTAATGTATAAATATCTTTATCATACAATGTATTAGCAATTACTTAGCAAACTTTCTGATACTCAAAGACAACAAGTTATATCTACTCTAGGTCTTAGAATGGAAGAATTAAAGGCTCAACAGGCTGCTATAGAAGAATCATTGAAGGACTGATCAGTCATCAATTTATTTAACTTTTTGCCTATGCTGTGTTTTTATTCAGAACAAATTATCCAGATTGTGTGCATTATCAAGTGTAAGGTGTATAGATGGTTGTTCATCATGTCTCTGACTTGTCCTGTTTCTATTTGCATGAATAGAACACAGAATGCCTTTGTAGAAGAAAATAGCAAGTGATATTTCCTTATTAGTAGTAGTGATGTTCTGATTAATCATTTATTCAACGAATCATTGACGTATGGTCTTTGACGTGACGATGCTCCCATTTCGGCAACTGATTGTTGATGTCTGTACATAGTTGTCGTTCTTGACTATAATACTGCAGACCTTACACAGTTTTACTTTAAAGATGACGCTGTTCAAGCTTAACTGTAAATGCAGCATAATTCTGGCCCAGTGTAGTTTGTTGAATAATCAGTATATTTTGATGTGATGTTTACTCAAACATCTTAATAATGTTCAATAATTTAATATTTAAATTCTCACTGATTTTGTGCTATTCGATTGGTGTAAGGGATGTTAAATTCATGCAATACTAACAACATTTGACCATTCTTATTTAATCAGTTTTAATCGATTAATCACTGACTTTTGCCTCTGATTAATCAACGAAATGTTCATGGACTGATTACAATCACTAATTAGTAGTCATCATCATTCTTGTTGGTTTATTGTAAACGTTTTGATGCTAATTATGATTGCCTTAAGTCTAATATTCTCATGTTAGTGCAGGTAAACTCTGTTGATTACTATTATCAAATTGAAATTCTATTAGTAGTCCAGTATGTAATAGTCATTGGTTATTTGTTCAAAATTGTTTTGATCAACATGAACGATCAATGCATCATTTGAAGTATATTATTTAATCAGGCAATATTACTCACTGGTAGGTATACTTTTTGAAACAAACTTTTATCCAACTACCGGTAACTACCTCCGTTTAGAATAATTTATATTGTGTATTTTAAAATGATTCAAATTTGTACAAATATATATGAAGTAATGAATAAATTAACAAACTAAAAGAGTTACTGTGACCAGTTTATTTTCTCAGTTCCCACAACATTTTTTTCAAATTACCGTAAGGTTGTTTCTGTATTTATGAAACCAAATCAAAAGTGACTTCTATCATAAAAAAACAGTTATCTTATAATTTCAATTTGCCAGCATTCAAATTTGATTATCTCCTAATACACATACTCTCTACTGCGCTATTGTCCATTTTTTTACAACAACCTATACAGCATGTCTGAAGACAACCACAGGAATCAATCTCTGTAACTACTATACAGTAAAGAAGAAACATAAGAGAAGAGATATCAGTATCTCTGCATATTTCATGTTCCCAAAGTCAAAGTCATTTAAGTATGTATAATTGATGCCTTATTATGAGCAGTGACAAGGTTTTCTTTCAACTCAAGCATTAAGCGTACAGTATCATCTTCTCATCTGTTTTTAGCTCACATGTCACAAAGTGACAAAGTGAGCTATTAGGATCACTCTCCGTCCGGCGTCCGGCGTCATGCATCGTGCGTTGTGCGTCGTCAAACTTTTTGTTGTGACCACACTAGGGGCCACATTTTTGGCTCAATTTTAGCAAAACTGGGTCAAAACGTTAATATCAACAAAATCTCGATATTGGGCCATTTGGGGTCAAAAACTAGGTCACCAGGGCCAAATAAGGGAAAACCTTGTGAACACTTTAGAAATCACTGTTTTGCATTTATCTTCATGAAACTTTGTCAGAATGTTTATTTTAATAATATGTAGGTCAAGTTTGATAATGGGTAATTTCTGTAGTAAAATTAGGTCACTAGGACAAATTGCTGGAAAACCTTGTGAACACTCTAGAAGTCACTGTTTTGATTGGATGATCATGAAACCTTGTCAGAATGTTTGTCTTCATAATATCTTGGACAAGTTCGAACATGGGTCATCTTGGGTCAAAAACTAGGTCGCTAGGTCAAATCTTATGAAAAACCATGTTAACACTGTAGATTTCACAGTTATTATTGGATCTTCACCAAACTTTGTCAAATCATTTGTTTTAATGATATAACGGTCAAGTATAAATATGGGTCATCTTGGGTCAATAACTAGGTCACCAGGTCAAATCTTAGGAAAACTTTGTTAGCACTGTAGATGTCACAGTTTTAATTGAATCTTCACCAAACCATGTCAAAATGTTTGCCTCAATGATATGTGGGTCAAGGATGAACATGGGTCAGCCGGGTTCTAAAACTGGGTCACAAGGTCAAATCTTAGGTAAAAATCTTGTAAAAGCTCTAAATGTCATGGTTTTGATTGGATCTTGGCCAAACCTTGTCAGATTGTTTGTCTTAATGATATTAAGGACAAGTTCAAATATTGGTCACCTAGGTTCAAAAACCAGGTCACAAGGTCAAATCTTAGGAAAACCTTAGTAACACTGTAGATGTCAAATTTTGATCGTATCTTCACCAAACCAAGTCAGGCTGTTTGTCTTAATGATATGTAAGACAAATTCGAACATAGGTCGTCTGGGGTCAAAAACTAGGTCACCGGTTCAAAACAATGTTTTAATGAGTGAACAGTGATTGTCATGTGAGCGATATAGGGCCATCTTGGCCCTCTTGTTTAAACTTGTCGAAGTGATAATTATCAGTAGCTTTTTGATCCGGTTGAACTGTCAATGGACGTAAATCTGAAATACAGAAACAGTATAAAGTTAACCTGGAAAAATAAATACTTAACTAAGGATGGTACAATCCTAACAATTCAAAACATTTGAACACCTTAATATCATGAACCTCGTATTAATGTAGCAATGTTGTATAGTGTATTTATAAATTGGTTAGAATATTCACCAGCCTGATTAGCTCAGTTGGTAGAGCATCTGACTTGCAAGCAGGAGGTTGCGGGTTCAAGCCCCGCATCGGATACATTATTTTCCTCCTATTACATATGTATAACATGCATATTTTGATACTTGTTTGTGAATTGAGTAGTGTAAAGTAGGCCTAAATCATGAGAAAAACTCCATATGGCCCTCACTGGGGAATGAATCCATGACCGCTAGTACTGTAGGGCCTAGTCGGACACTTTACCACATGTGAATAGATAAATAGTTTACCAAAAAACAAGACTGTTGAAAGGGGCCAGTATTACTATATATAATATACTTGCATTATAAGTATATGGAATTATGTGAAATATTGATGCTGTAGTGAGTACATGTGCTGCTGAGTATGGGAATGTTGACCACTTGTCAGAGATGCAATGCTGATGTCATGGGGTCCTACCATAATCTATCTGACTTACTATGCTATATTAACTTCATTATTAGAGGCGGATTCAGAAGGATGGCCCACACAGCATCTCCCCCGCCCCTAAAAGTCACCAAGCATGGATTGAAATGAAATATGATTCAATTTACTGAATTCTGAAGTGCTCTGATCTTTCCTTTTTTGTTGGGTTTTCTAGCAACCGCAACCAATTAAATGAGAAAAAACAGACCAGACAAGCTCACCAGAATGCACCGTTTCAATTCTTCAAATGTAAAATCTTCACAGCCTCCCCACTGTCTACTTTCCTAAATATTACACCAACGCCCCCTAACCGGCAACCCTGGATCTGCCTCTGATTATTATAAGTGTATAATGCCAGTACCGTATGGATTACAAATATTCATTAAACCTGCATTTCAATAGAATTGAATTGAATGTATTTATCTTCTTTCAGTATCATAATTATGCCAGTTCAGATCTATGAAGTGTAAGAAGTTGTAGGCCTTCTGAATAGTTTACTAGTAAATATGGTCAGTCAAAATATGTTTAGTTTCTCTGGCACTTTTAAAAAAAAAAATCAAGAACATATTTATATTCTTCATACTTCTTCTCTATTTGGTCCTGATTTTTATTAATGAGGATTTGTCTGTTAAATCATGTTAATGAGGATGAATGTTTAACTGATTAACTAATTATGTACATCTGTGTGAAAAACATCTTACATCAACTGAAATCATAATGTAAATCAAATTGGTATGTTTTCCATTGAATACTTTTCTTGACTGTGTATACATCAATAACTTGCATTAATTATATTGTAATTATTTTCAGTTGTTTATCTGTCAATTATTTATCTTTCAGTATATTGTAGTCATAACAAGTTCTTACCACTGTTGAAGATCTGGAGAATTTCAATATACTGCTATGATCCAGCCATTAAAATAAAATATACTGGTTGTTACAAGTGGTAATTGTAAAGCATTTTCAAGAACATCTTACTACATGATTTCTGTAACCAAAGCTCTTTCAGTGTCTAATCCAGGATATCAGACTAGGGGTATAATATTCAGCAGGAAAGTAGGCTATTTCACTGATTGATAATTCATTTCTAACTTTGGTCATGAAATTTTAGGGGAGATGGTGAGACAGATGCCCCCCCCCCAAATCCGCTAGTGCTTTATTGTTCTGAATATGATATATCTTTCATGATCATTTTGCTACATTGATATCATAAAATATTGCCATTATAATAATTGTGATAAATTTTCAGGAAGATTTTATTGCAATATTGTGAGTAAAAACAATTCAATTTAAAATTTGTACTTGCTTCACTTCTGTACATGTTTAAAATTAATATTTTCTTTTAATATATATGCATTATTGAAATATATGTATATTTATACAAGCTTTCCACTGAAGACATCGAATTTATGCAAAAAGCATTGTAAACTTTTATTCTATGTGTGTTCGTTGATAAAAACGTTTTGACATATTGTATGTATCATGTGTATGTGAAATAAATGCAGATTGCAGAAGTACAAAACAGAGATTCCTTATTTACTTGCATATACAGTAATGAACATTTTTGGGGTAAATTAATCTAGTCCCATGGAACCAAATATCTAAATGCACTACAATATAATGTTGTACCACTTACTGGCAATCAAGCATCATGAAAACTACATGAACTATCATGCTTTTTGATGAAAGTTCAGAGTAAGATTTTTTAATTATCAGCAATATGTAACCAGAATAAAAAAAAATCTTTTTTTTCACAACATAAACAAGAAAACAGATGAAATTCATTCAGTCAACAAATGAAAAATGGCATTTTTGACAAAATATTCCTTTTGTTGCCATAGTAACATTTTTGCTTAAATAAAGTCCATTTTCTGGATCCAGTTTAATGATAAGAGAACATATAACAAAATTCTTGAGATAATTTGAGACAGACATGCACTTTGTCATTAAGTAGGCTACCCCATAGTTGCCTGATTTGAATAATACATTCCAATAATGCTTGAAATAATACCACAGTTACTGGTCACATTAAAGAATGATTCAGTTGCCATGGACACTTGAAACATTTAAATACAAAATCAGTTTATTTATTCATCCATTTATAAAAACTTGAATAACTATCACGAGTTTTTTTATAAATCTCAAAAATGAGATTGTTTAATTAATTTCAATATGTTACCATGGCAACCAAAAGAATACACTTATAAATATCAACATTACCCATTTTCATTACATATACAACAAAACTGATCACATTTCAGCTAATTAATAGATGAATCAAGCATTTTTTTCATTATATTGCAAAATATTTTTTTTGTTGCCATGGCAACACTTCCAATAATAGAGTTTTAAAATTCACGTTTTATTTGAATATAATGAATAGAGAACCTATAATGAGATTTTGGACAAAAATTGGCACAGGGCCAATTTTGGCCCTTAGTGAACCTACCCCTTTACACAATTAATGCATTTTTGCTTGTTAGAAGTTCCATTTTTATGGACTGTATTCTTTGCCTGACATGCATTGAATGAAAATGTTTACTGCATGATAATCACTATTGAATAAAGATATTTATTTGTGTACTAACATTTGTGCAATCTAATCCATTTAAATAACAAAAAAGATAGGGTATTGTGTGTAACTATTAAATAAAGGTTTTTACAAATAGTTTAAATTTGTATATTATCATGCTTTACAATTATTTCCAAAATAAATGCAACTTGTAATCTAAAGTCAAGTATGTGTCCATTGTATTGGTTTCTTAAAAAAAATATTTTTGGTGAAGAAAAGTTTTGTCAGTTATGATATTGGGGACAAAGAAAGTAATGTTTATGTATGTAAGACGTTTAACTGTAATGCAGTATTGAGCTGTTCTTATTTATAGTCACACAAGTTACAAAACCTGATATTCCTATCATATTGAAGTGTACATATATACATTTATCATAGTAATACAGGTATAAATCACCAGTATTATGACTTAGCTGCATAGTTCTTATTTCAAGTAAAAAATCACCAGTATTATGACTTAGCTGCATAGTTCTTATTTCAAGTAAAAAATAATAATCATTATTTTGTTATGTGGATAGTAAATTATTTGTATGACTGCCTGCTTATCTTGTATTGTTATAGATACAAGACAAAGTATTGTAGATTTGTAGCTGGACGAATTCTAAAACCAAGTATGTTATGCTAAAAAGGTTCTGAAATGTTATTCTTTTTAAAATATACAGTCAAACCTGTGTTAGCAGCCACCACCAACTAAAGGCCACCCTGTGAATAAAGGCCACCCTGTAAATAAAGGCCATTCTTTTAAAAATCATTATTGATTATTGAGAACAAAATAACGTCTGTTTGTTTTATTTCTTAAACTTGACAACTTGATTTATACTTACTTTGAAAGAAGGACCAACAGGTATATTTAATTTTTTACTTAGGCTAGCACAGTGAGACCTGTAAACAAAGGCCACCCTTGGGAAAGACAAAATATTACCTTTATTTGAAGGGTGGCCTTTATTTGGAGGTCATTTTGTTCTAAATAATTAATGGTTGTTTTTAAAAGATCCTTTATTCGCAGGGTAGCCACTAACACAGGTTTAACTGTACATCTATGATGTCATCAAAACAGGGTAATCTCTGATAACTATTATACCACCATTTAGCCAGCCCTATTTGTTGACGGCAAATGATGTTGTCAAGGGCTTGTAGCATGAAGTGCTATGATAGGTCTTATGAATGTTACTTGTACGGCTATTTTACCAGGAGATCATTGTTACTACATGCGTATTTATTATAAGGTGTGGACGACTGAACATGTGTGATTTTATTCTTTTTTTGACATTTCTGGGTTACTTACTGATCAACAAGTTTCGCAACCTCACGACTGGGTCATTTTCTGTGTCGATCAAAGTTGTTTGCATGTTCTTGTACTGAACATGACTTGATGATCATTTTTGTTGACATTTAATGTAGACATAAATTATAATTGATGGCCATTCAGTGTTTGACACTAACTTTTTGAGCATGGTGGTCCACAGGACCGGTAACTTCTCAAACCTACCGGTCCTTCTACACTTTCACAGGTCCTTCAATTTTAGTGATAATTTAAAATATAAAAAAAATGCAACAGAGCGTTCTCGCATCCCATTTTCATTGATGTACTATTCTGATTGTTTCTTTTTAAATAAAAGCAATTGTAACTTATATGAAATATTTTGTTCATATTCATTCTAATAAGTCACTGCAAGCCTTTTCTGTATTGAAGATATTAAATGATTAAGAATCATGTGCATTTACTCAAATAAAACTGTAATGATTACATCAGAAGAAAAAAACCCACTGTTGTCGTAAAACTATGTGTATGAACTGTTGTCCTTTGTTTGGTAGAATAGAAAAGTCCTCTTATTAAATTAAAGTTTATTTCATTTCAATTTTATTTCTGAATTTCATCATTTTTTTATGAATTTCGAGGTTGGTTGTCATAGTGACTAATAATGGTTAAAGTCATCCATTCTTTGAGAAACGAGAAAAATTCTGGCATTGCTTGAAATTTCAGTGATCTTTCAAACTGATCCAAAGTGTCATAAAAAATATTCTTCTAATAACTCAATTAATTAAGGAATAAAAATTGATAAAATAAAAGTCTCTGCAGAGCATTTTCAAGGAAGTGTATTTTAATTTTTTATGTCTATGTATAAATTGTTTTCATTATCAATCAATTTAAATGTTTCTAATTATTGTTTAGTTTTATTAAACTGTCAAAGCTGCATAATTTCACAGTTAATGCTCATATTTATTTATAGCTTTGGTGAGATTTGATAAATTTGGTATGTTATGCAATAATTTTCATTATACTGTTTTTGTTAAAATATCCATGCATTAAAAATGCACTACATAGTATTATATAAATATGCTGAAATTTCTAACAGTAAAATAAACCAAAATTGCTAAAAATGAAAGATGAAGCTAAAAATAATTGCATTCAGCTATTGTGTAATTATTCAGCTTTGACAGTTTTATAAGATAGCATTATACTGTAGTTGGAAAATTGTTAAATCAAAACAGTTCTTATTTGTGTGCAATATAATTTCTGTTTGTTTTCATCATGTTTTGTTGTTAAAATTTGTATAGGTTGATTGTAATGTTTCATTTTTTTTGCGTTTTGAATACATGGGTGTACATTTACAGTATTCTGTTGGAAAACAACAAAAACAACACTCCAAAAAAATAAGATTTTTTTTGTGTGTGTATTTTTACTAGATCTGTATTTTTTTCTTTATTATCAATATATACTTAACACTATTATAATATCATGTATGTAGCATTTGTTTATATTTTAATCATGGTTATTTTCTAATTCTATATTGCAAGACAAAAAATGAGTGTGGCTATGAATCTGTTCTAATATTCATCAAATAGCCTTTGTTTAGTGTCTTGGGGTCATATTTTTAGGTGTGATTTCTTTTCTCGTTAAATTTAAATTACTATATAAATAAATCAAATGTTTTGGTTTGAGAGTTTGCTTTGTTTTAAAAATCTGTTAATCATTGTACTGAAACTGTATGCTATAATTCAATTTTGTTAAATTATATTGATGTTGGAAAAAGAAACCATTTTTAAGAGCATTTCGTTGTTCTTGAATATTAAGATGAAATTTTGAAAAATGCTGAAGCACTTTCTTAAATGTACAATAGAATGTCACATAGACTTTGGAGCAGGGAGGAGAGAGTCCGCCAACATTTGTAGTGATACGCTTTTTGAGTGCCAGTTTCAGAAAGTAAAATCTCTGAAGTATCCAAATGGCTTAGAAATAAGTAAACCTGGATATTCTTTAGATAAATACATGTTTTGGCAGCAAATGTCTTAATTAGTACATTCTTGGCCATGGATGTATGGTTAGTGCGCTGGGCTTGTAAATGAGTAATCCGGGTTTGAATCATTGTCACGGGAGGACAAAAAAGTTGATTTCTTTCCATGTGTTGTGAAGTTGCCACTTCCTTGTTGAAGGGTAAATTAGCACTGGTTAGAATACAGTCCATGAAAAGGGTTTAAATGGTGAATGGGTCCCTGTATATAACAGAAGAATTAATGAAGCACACATTCTTCTGTCATTTGTAGATTGACCCTACATCTGTGTAACATATTCTTTGTATTATTTCATTTGTACACAAACTGTGGTTTAACTTATCTTCGAATTTACTTTTTTGATTGTACAACATATTTGGTGACATTTTTGTGTGTAAGATATCTTGACAGATAAACCTGAATGAACAATGACCTTTAAAGAAAGGTCACAACTACTCTTGTAATTGATGTATGTAGTATAAACATAAAAGTGCTATTTTAGTATGGAATTGTTGACTACAAAATATCACACATTTGTTTATCTTTACTGCATTTTTATGCATAGTTTCATTTTGTTTATATTTGTGCTACTTGTTAATTGATATTTTTCTCTGGAAATAGTAAATTACTGTCTACCTTCTAGAATTTGATTTGAGTATTCAAAACGATGCTGGCTAGATATGTTGATTGCAAATTAATTTCAGTCCAGCTTATTTTTAAACACTAATTATGGGCATTTCCGACTTTATGATAAAATATGCTTATTATAATTATGAATATAATAAAAAAAAACTTGGTATAAAATTTGGTGTTATTATTGTTTTTTGACTGTTAGTTACCTTTTACATGACCTATCTAACAAATAACTGTAGTCTGTAACCAGGTACAGTATCTACAGTACTTGACTTGAAAAAATAGTCTTACAGAGCAATCTTCTCATATTAGCATGATAACTCATTCTTTAGTATTGTTGTATACGATTGTTGATTTACTGGGGTTTAATGTCAAACTGACATCCTGGGTCACTTGGCGACTATCCAACTATAAGAGGTGGAGAAAGACCCCAGCTATTCACCTCGGTAGAACCATTGATCTGAAAACCAGCTGTACGGCTTCCCAACTTGTACATATCTTCTGTCACTGACCAGGGCCCTTAATCTATCAAATATGCCATCAAATGTTTTCCCCAAATAAATCCCCCTCCAAAGGGCTGTGGACCCCTTTCCCCAAAGTAGTGTGAGGGCGCTGCTTGTGGGATCCAAACTCACAACAATTAAGGGCTCGTGATTACTAGTCAGAAAGTATAGCCACTCGACCATGGTGGTCTGAATAATTAGACACAACATATCTACAGTGTACGCAATGAGCTTACAATTAAACAAATAAAACATATCAACGAAAAATTGATAAAAAAAATATTTTATTCAATTTTTTTGAAAATATTCTATTTACACAATATGATTCTAAAAACATAATTCTAATGACAACAAAAAAGTGAGAAAATATAATTGTGCAAGATAATCTTATTTTATTTACATATATTTACTATAGTAACTTACAAATAGAATATATCTCAAATTCAGTTGTTACAAAATACTTACATTGTAAGTATTAATATAGACCTATGTTCAATCAAGTAGTTTTATTTCATTTATTTCTTGATTACCGGGTAATGATGTCTACTGAAGAATAATATTCACTTGAAAACAATTTGTAACAAATTGCAAAAAAATAGAAAAGAATTATAAGTATTTTTGCAATTCTTGAAGATTATTAGAGAAGATATTTTGATATTTTTTCCAATTTAAAAAAACAAAACAAATTCTGTCCTAAATGCTTAACTTTTGTGGGAAGTGATTCATACAAATACATGAAGAGTAGAACCTCCTTAATTCAAACTTTCTAAACTGGAATCCTCTCTAAACTGAACACGTCGTGAGGTCCTAATTTTTTATTATGTATTTAATACTAAAAAACTTTGAAATCCGGAACCTTTCTTATCTGAAAACCTGTCTAATATGAACTTTTTTATACACAGTCTAAACAAGTTTCAATTAGATAGGTTCTACTGTAAATGAATAAAAAAGCACCAGATTTATTAATAAAAAATCTCTATTGTTTCATGTAAAGATAGAATGATACAGTAAATTTAAACAAATAGTTCCATTGCAAAAAAGAGTGAATGAAAAATTAGACATTGCAGTTTCAAACACTGGGTGTCTTGAGTGACAATATAAGTTAATTAAGAATTAGAAAAAGGTAAGTTACCTAGTGACAAAATGTGTTCATACGGAATTAGATTAGGGGAGCTTACAGTCTTCACGCTATCCCACTAGCCCACAGCTAGTAAATTTCTGTTCGGGCGAGTGAACTTTCTCAAAATTGTGTCTTCGGGCTAGTGGTAAATTGTCTATTTTCAATAGTGCACTAATAGTTCGGGCTAGTGCTTAAAAAAATTAGTGTGAACACTGAGTGTACTTAACAACATTTGTTCAAGTAATTTAATGAAGGGAAGTAACTACTGGTAAAGAGATTTATCATTAATGTGATTATATTGATATAGACTTTAAATACATAATTAACAGCGTGTTTTTGAGCAATGAAGGGTGAGCAATGTCACTGTAAGGCTGTAGTCTTTGACTGTAATAGACTTTTTGTCCCATTTATTTAAATCAATATTTATTTTCGTTTATCTGTTGTTTTACGGCCCATTCGACTGCTATGGTAATTTCAGAGCCGCCCCAGACAGGAGAACCAGGCATATAAATCCCTACCCTTTGAATTAATAGCAACATGATAAGAACATTTTAACTATTTTTGAGACAAATGGTAGCAGCGGACTGAATATTTTATAAATGTTATGTGGAAGTACACATAAGAATGAGAAGATTTGAGGTAGCAGTCTTAATAGTTAACAATATGATCATGCAGTTCTAAATCAGATAAATATACAAAACAAGAAGCATTCAAGATAGTCGTAAAAATAATACATCCATAACAATACATATACATTGTACATACATTTATAAACATATTCTAAATCATTCGTACAGAGAAAAATATAAAAATTTAAAAAGGGAATTATTCTTAAAACTATTCTTTCTTTATATAAACATCTCACAATTTTGTGAGTACATAAGGCCAAAATTCTTTCATAAATACCATAACTTGGGTAAGATGGAGAACTGCTTCCTAAATGTATTTCAAATGAAGAGATCAGGAAAAAAACATCTATTAAAATAACATTTTTAGATCCAATTTTGAGGAAGATTCTCCAACACACACTCTGAAATGTTTTTGCTATTTTGTAAGTACATTTGTATAACATTTTATGAGGATTTTATAAAAATGTACTAATTATCACTTGTCTCTGACATTCATAGCATAATTCTTAAAATAATTTCAAGAAATATTACATAAAATCAGATCGACTTTCCATAAATGAATACTTTTTTTAGAGTTTTTCTTTTGACATATATCCACTATCAGCAGCGTAGGCACGATTTTCAAACACAGCTGGATCACTGAAATGTTCTCGGTCAAACCCGTTTCTCTCATTCACATCTACTTCCTGTTGTTTGAAGTCTCCCTTCTTTCTGTGTCTGTGAACAAACAAATAATCAATGAAAACAAAATCAATGAAGCAATTAACATAATTTATATACATCAATATATATGGATTTTGTGATAAAACATATTTAATGCAAGAATCTATTTCAAAAGCTGAAACAAGAATTTCTGTGCCAAAGAAGGGAAGAAACTTGTAAAAACAAGGGAAGTAACCATATAGATACACGTATATTAAAAATCAGTAACTGTAAAATTTGTGTATTTTGTTGGTGCAATTTGAAATTGATGTGTTCATCTTTCATAGTTCAAACGATACACTCTCTGAATTGAACGACATCAGTAAATAAAAGGGTAAAAGTTTTCCGGAATATCCTGGATATGGTAACAATTAGAATGATGATACTGTTTTATACAATAAAATCGGCCACAGTATATCAAAGACAGGCATATAACACATGGTAGTTACTGTCTTAGTTAGAAGTTTGTCTTTAGATATAAAAATGTAAGCACCATAAAGAAATAATAATTTTTATATGTTCTGAGAGGATTTAAAAGTAAACTGATTACATATATAGATATATATAGATATTTCACACTTATAATTCTCAGAGTTGTTTTATTATTAAACATAAATGACAGTTTTCTGCAACAGTTTATGATGTAATACAATTGTCAGTATTATTATACATGTATTAATAGTGCTAAAAAAAGAACAAATTCTTTGAAGCGTGATTCCTGACTATGCTGGTACCAATAAACTGCATTATTATCCAAGGTATTAGATTCACAATAAATATCGCGATACGTATTGCATTACAGCTTACAATATTGTGATATATCGTGATATGCTTTTAAGGAGCAATACCTAGCTGTATAAATGATATGTCTCGAATTCCTGCCAAATACACATGCTCAAATGTAATCTTAACCTTAATCCATGGAGTACAGCAATAAACTGTGATAATGATTTACATGTACAAACCCAGAAGTAAAAAACCATCTAGCAATTGCTATGAAAAAATACATAAAGAGATTCAATTTGTATATAAAAGCATCCAGCTGTATGTAAAAATAACAAAGCTACAAGTACAACTTTCACCTGAAACTCCTGGCCTTCTATCAGAGTATGTCTGCTTCAATATCAGCTATAGACACTAATTAGAATATAATTATTAACATCCATATTCCATAGCATAACTACAGTTTCCATTAAGAATTTCAGACACCCCCATAGAGTAGAGTACATATTAGCTTACAACACAAGTTTGAATTAATATCATCAGCTAAATTTGTTTGTTTGAGTTTTATGCCCCTTTTCAACAGTCAAAGTTATATGAGGTGGACATTTCACCTAACCATCATTCCTGGGAAGAACCAGTACTAGACTCCATAAGCAACAGTGCCTACTTTCTCACATAAAGAGACATGGTCGGTAGCGGGGCTTGAACCCCTAACTCTCTATCAGTGAGAGGTTACAGTGATTTGAAGTCAGCGACCTTAACCACTCGACCACGGAGGCAGGTAGCTGAACTTATACAGTCGCATATCACAAGTGTAGCTCCCATAATGAACATGTTGAATATTTAGCAGATAATTGTAAGTCATATTACAGAGGTACAATGTAGTTGTATCTTGACTTCCCCTTACTTTCTTAGGTAATTGCTACTGAAGTCTTATTACCACTTACTCAGACATTTTGTATAAGGTAAATGATTTGTTTTAATATAGCGTCACCCCTATTGAAATGGCCAGCCAAGTTGGCTTATGAGATGCCTATCTTTTGTGCACACAGTACATCCCGAATCCCTTCTCTTTTTGCTAGACGCCTGGCTGAGATTTTCTTGTGGTAACCATTATTTAAATGTATATATGTATTTTGCTTATTTCTCAACTTAGAATGTACATACATGTATATAATAATCTTCATAAAGAAACATTTATAATACATTAAAATTGATGTTCTGCTTAATTTGAAACCAATTTATTACATACAGACATTTATTAAGTAGCCATAGGTATATCATAATTTATAATGAAGCATAATTGCATGGTCATATATTGAATCACTCAATGATAACACTGTCAGCAGAAACAGTTTAAAACTTGAAAACTTTAATATTCTTAGACATTCACAGAAAAAAGACAAACTATCCCTGAACCAAACCCTTTGTCCCCTATATTTAAGTCTAAGAGCATGATACAGCTATATTTAGACAAGCGTATAAACACATCTATATTCAGTCGTACCTAGTTGACGATGGACTTACAGACGTAGGACTGTCTACTGTCCATTTTTGTTGTTTTCTGAAAGTTGCCAATCACACAAGAACAATAAACATTCATAGCACATGACAAGTTTTACCACACATGAGAGCACAAAAATGGCATTAGAGATCGAAACTTAGCACCTATAATTAACAATAAAGTTATATTACATTATTAATTTGATAATATTCTATTATATTATTTACAAATATAATTGTATAATGTTTTATTTACAAAATTTATACAGCAATTTATCAGTCAAATCAAACCAACAAACTTAAAAAAGTCTTCAACAAGATAGTTGTCAAAAAAGAACAACTTATAATAAGCTCTTGTTTTTTTTAAGTCATAAGTAAAAAGTATATATCAACCAAATCTTTAATGCCATTTTTTATACCTTCACTTTTGTGGTGATGGAAGGGAGAGATGTGTAGAATGACAAAAATAGCAAACATGAGGTACCATCACCAAAATGGTGTCAACACACTAACAGGAATTTATGGAAGTGAAGATTCATAAGGGAGGTAACTCTATCATGACAAACACAGATGTATAGGGGAAAGCAACACTGTGATTTATGTGCAACTAGACAATAAATAAACATGTGAGGCCATGCAGTTTGTATGAAGACATTTTAGAACCCAATTCTTTTATTTACTAACAAAGAAGACTGAGAATAAAGGGAAGTAATTTAAAGTAAGCATTGTATATCATGCAGTAACATTAGTGAGTTAAGATGGAAACGTATTATTCAGAGGAATAGAACTGGAAATATAATGAATACAATTTACAAAGTAGTATGATGTAGCCTCCTGTAAGAAGAATACACAAAATTATAAGTTTAAATTCTTAGTTATCGAAGTCAAGCAACTGTAACAGTAACAGTCTTTCTTAGCCCAAAGCACAAGGCAAGTAAATTTCTTTTTGGGCTGGTAAACTTTCCTAAAATTTTGTACTTGGGCTAATGGTAAATTGCTTATTTTCGTTAGCCATCTTATGGTTTGGGCTAGTGTGTTAAAGAAATAGTTTGAATTCTGCATAATAAGACGGAGGACAGAACCAATGTAAACAAAAATTAGACCAAAAATGATGTAATGCAGGTTTTGAGTGAACAAAAAATGATGGTACAAATGCTTCTAAACAACTAGAATTAACTAAGGAAAAGGAGCCAAAAAGGGTGCAAAGACTACAAATAAGTCCAAAGGTGGTGTAAGTTAAACAGTATGCAATTCAAGTAAAAATAATCTCAGATAAATACCTTCTTCTATATATGATACAACATATAACGCTGATGATTATTATAAATAATACAATTCCACAAGCAACAGCTACAGGTATCAACCACTCATTCTGAAATGGTAAAATGATCAGCATCAGTACAAATACTACATTACATGCATAATCATGTAAAGTGTTCAGAACTATTCTTTCATTTGCGGTGCATGTATTATAAAATCATGTGGAATGACAAAATAGGTAGATTAAAAGGATATTGGTGGCTCCACTCAGGGACTAGCTACCACAAAATTGTCCAATAAATGTCACTATCACAACACCCTATAAGTATTCTAGTACGGTAAGCTTAGTAGGCAGCAAACTTGAGATCCACATGAATATAAAGACTTGAGATCCACATGAATAAAAAACTTGAGATCCAAATGATAAAAAAAATTGAGATCCACATAAATAAAAAGACTTGAGATCCATATGAATAAAATACATAATCATAATCAATCTTAAAGCCATGATGGTCCAGTGTTTATTGCCTTGGACTAGTAATCATTTGTCCATCACTATCATGAGTTTGAATCACACCTGGGACCAAGCAAGCTTAAGGAATGCTGGTGGTTCTACCCAGGTGTACTACACATTGGGTCTCCCTCCATCATTAAAGCTGGAAAAACTGCCAAACTGATGATGTGACAATAAAAAAAGGGGGAAAAATGAAGAAGTTTAAAAATAAACTCTTCATTACCTTTTCGTCCTCCACTGGTTCTGCTTTAGAGAACAGCGTTTTCCCAATCTGACCTAATGATTGTTCTAGAACTGCTTTACTTGGTGCAGCTAGCGTCTCCACATCACAAGTCTTTGATGAAGTACAAGTCACCCAGTACTTCACGGTAGATATATCTTGTCTGAAATAGAACAACATACTTTTGTTAGGGAACAATTTATCAGTTCAAAGTGATTTTCAGCAGAATTTCAGAGCTAATCCGAGCCCCATGAAAAACCACAGCTAACTAGTCACAGTAACAGACAGACAGACCAAGAGGGCCAAGATGGCCCTATATCGCTCACATGACAATCACTGTTCACTCATTGAAACATTGTTTTGAACCGGTGACCTAGTTTTTGACCCCAGACGACCTATGTTCGAATTTGTCTTACATATCATTAAGACAAACAGTCTGACTAGGTTTGGTGAAGATACGATCAAAATTTGACATCTACAGTGTTAATAAGGTTTTCCTAAGATTTGACCTTGTGACCTGCTTTTTGACCCTAGGTGACCCATATTTGAACTTGTCCTTAATATCATTAAGTCAAACAATCTGACAAGGTTTGGCCAAGATCCAATCAAAACCATGACATTTAGAGCTTTTACAAGATTTTTACTTAAGATTTGACCTTGTGACCCAGTTTTTGAACCCAGCTGACCCATGTTCATCCTTGACCCACATATCATTAATGCAGGTTTGACACGGTTTGGTGAAGATCCAATTAAAACTGTGACATCTACAGTGTTAACAAAAGTTTTCCTAAGATTTGACCTGGTGACCTAGTTATTGACCCCAGATGACCCATATTTATACTTGACCGTTATATCATTAAAACAAACGATTTGACAAAGTTTGGTGAAGATCCAATAATAACTGTGAAATCTACAGTGTTAACATGGTTTTTCATAAGATTTGACCTAGCGACCTAGTTTTTGACCCAAGATGACCCATGTTCGAACTTGTCCAAGATATTATGAAGACAAACATTCTGATTTCATGATCATCCAATCAAAACAGTGACTTCTAGAGTGTTCACAAGGTTTTCCAGCAATTTGCCCTAGTGACCTAATTTTACTACAGAAAATACCCATTTTAAAACTTGACCTACATATTATTAAAATAAACATTCTGACAAAGTTTCATGAAGATAAATTCAGAACAGTGATTTCTAAAGTGTTCACAAGGTTTTCCCTTATTTGGCCCTGGTGACCTAGTTTTTGACCCCAAATGGCCCAATATCGAACTCGTCCGAGATTTTGTTGATATTAAAGTTCTGACCCAGTTTTGCTAAAATTGAGCCAAAAATGTGGCCCCTAGTGTGGTCACAACATAAAGTTTGACGACGCACGACGCCGGACGGAGAGTGATCCTAATAGCTCACTTTGTCACTTTGTGACATGTGAGCTAAAAAGTAAAAGAACATGTTATACAGTAATAAACTGTGAATTTATTCAGTAAATGATGAACACAACAAATTATAAAACTATTTTTCAAAAAGATCTGATTTATTTATTTCATCAGATTTAACACCATTTTCAACATTATTTCAGTTATATTGTGTAATGCAGTAATCCTAAACAGCTTCCCAGGACTTAATTTAAGTCTTAAACAGTCCTAACTACATTCTATCTGCAAGCTACTGCCAAGCTACCCCACATAATTCAGAGGTGGAGGACATTTTAACAAAGGATATAATATCTTCATTCAAATTTGTCACGGACAGAGTTAGCTTAGCCAGGGTTCAAACTCACAACCTCTTAATCAGTAGACTAACACTCTAACCACTGAGCTAAATGAGCAGGCCAAAAAATCTGAGAAAAAGAAGAGTTTTATACTTAAGAAAAACTTACCCATTATCATTGCTATCTTCTACATTAATGATGTCTACAGATATACTGCTAGAGTCAACACCTGAGAATAAATAAAATATGGGGGTCTAAATAAGAACCTTAATATGAATTATCTTTAAAATATTCAACACATCAAAATTATCTACTGTTTCCATTTGTTTTTAAAATGGGGATCCAGCTTCTTTACTTGTCTAAACAAACTTTTCTAAAATAAAGCAAAAAAGGAAAATAAGTAAGTACATTTTCAGAGTAATTTAATTTTTCTGAAGTAAGAAAGTAATCCACCTGGATGTAGTCAATGACAATCATAATTATTTAACAAACAAAAAAAATCAACAATAAAATACCTGAATTCTGGTTGGCTACAGCTTCTTGCACAGCCTGTTGTATCTTTGTAAACTCAGTATTTGGTGTTTTGCCTTCCAGCGTCACATGACCATCAGCACGTGGAGTACAGCCACATGTTGAAGTATGAGAGTCAGCCAGGTTATGGTTCAAGGTGTCATCATCAGGAGGTGATACAAATATTTCATTTGGTTCCTCACCATTCACTGATACAGTAAACTGTGTAGGTGTGATCTCCTCTCTGTAATATGTAGAAAATACAAATATAAATACATAGCAACTGTGATAAATTAGTATTTATTTTCTTATTTTAATGAATCTTAATCTTACAATGAGAGTAATACAGTTATTACCTCCCTTATGTACTTGTATGCAATTCTCAAGATCTAGAATCTAAATAACATTGAGAAGAATCGATTATGCACTTAATTAGTCATACAAGCAACTATCATAAAATGCAGTGTGAGGTTGAGATCACAAAACCAGTTTACCCCCAGCATTTGTCCATGTTTAGTACCACACATGGTTACTTGTTAATTACAGACTACCAGGTATACATATTTAACACCACACTTACCCATTTTTACCAACCAGAGTAAAACTAGAACTGTGTGAGGTGTCTCTTTTAGTTCTTACAGTTGCACCTTTTACCATTACATTGTATACTGAAGCAGTTGATAGTTCTGAAAAGAGGACAATAAAACACACGTATACAGTATATTCAGATGACTTACACAAAAGACATTCTTTCTCAGATGTTATCTCTGTTAATCCCTTACTTTGCTGGACTTTTACAGTGAACATGAATAATAACCAAACATGTATACTAGTAAAATCTATAATGTTTTCCCACCTAACTATTCAGATACAACCATGTTAAATAAAATAGAAAGATACAGTCAAACCTGTTAACAAAGGCCACTTTGGCAAAGGCAATATGTGGCCCATATTGACAGGTGGCCTTTATTCAGAGGTAATTTTGTTCTAAATAATCAGTATTTTTTATTTGAATGGCTTTTGTGACCTTTGTTTGGAGGTGGTCACAAACACAGGTTTGACTGTGTTAGAATTTATCCTAATTTTTTGCGCTCAGAGCATAAAAGAAGGAAATACCTGTATTCGTTTGTCCCCAAGATTTGCTTATAGAAACTGAGATTTCTTCTGTATCAAGAGAAGTTCTTGCTCCAACCAGGTATATTTTTCTAACTTTGTTAACTTGGCCAAACTCAACATTCAGATTGTGTGGAGTTAATGCCCCTGATAAAACATCAGAAGATGGAGCCACGATATCTGAGGATGGTTTGGTGGAAATAGATACACTGTACTTGAACATTGTGACAGCATTCCTGAAATAAGAGAATAAGGTAATGTGCTAAAAATAAGAGAGATGAAAGTGAAAATACCTGAAGTGACTGATATGTTACTACATGGTAATTTCTATAATATTCACTTGAATGTATTGAAGGGACCTACATAGTTAAGTGTTTATGGACTCTGAATAGTAATCACCAATCCCTTATAGCTGTAAGTTTTGAAATCCATACAACATCAGACATGTTTCACATGATTGTGTCTAGCTAGCTTGATGAAGATTTGTGGTCCTACCCAGGAATGTACCTGGGGTTTTACTGAACCCTTAAAGCTGATTAAAGACATCTAATAATCCAGTCTGTTGGTGCAACGGTAAACCCCAAGAGAAAGTCTGAGACATAGAAGATAATGAGAACTTAAAAAAGAAGGAACAAGAAGAATAAGCAACAAAGGAAGAAAAATCAAGACAAAGAACTCAAAGACAGAGGAAATAGAGAAAGAAGAGTAAAAGTGAACATACCAATTTGATCCAATAACGTATGTCTCAGATGATAAACTGTCTTCTTGCACAAACTGTACATCTACACTATCTTCATTATTTACTGTAAAAAAATATGTTATAACATTAGATACAAGTAGTTACAAAATTCTCATTTGATTTTGAGGTACTAAAAATTTAAAAAATCTCAAATTTTCAGATTAAGTTAACACAGAATTTAAAAAATATTATAAACGTACAGAATTCAAAGAAGAAACTTTAATTGTTAAATATATTCGATCTGATATTCTTGTTACCATTATTAGCTGTAGCATAGGCTGAAACCAGAGCACTTCTAACTGATCCCTTATTGTCCTTGTAGTTTGTCTTAGCAGACCCTGATAAGTACACCTCCCGGAGAATATTGGTAAGATTTGTCCACATTTCAAATTCTGTACCAAAATCTTCAGTAATAGCAGCTTCTACATCATCATCAGGAAGTGACTGTATTTCCCATGATGAAACAGGGACATCAGCAACATCAAGCTGATAGAATACTTGAGGAATTACCTCACTGTAAATGGATGATATAAAACATTGAAACAAACGATAACTGTACATAATCACAGAAACCCTTCAAACAAGCCCTGTCCACCAATTCAAAAAAACAACAAATATAACTATTTTAAGAAGACACATTTCATAACTGGTAAACATTGGCAGTTATTACAATGAACATTGTTTTAACTCTGTGCAGATGTTGGGAAGTTGACTCAACTGAAGAAATATTTTTTCTCCGATAAAAGTAGTTCCATAAATTTATGGATCCATTCAAAACATAACCTAATTGTAACTAGAGTGTGAAGTTCCCACTGAAAGAGAAACAGCAAACCAAATGCCAGCGATGATGGAAAGTAGCCCGTTCACAACAACAACAACAAAATGATGCCCTGCCAATTATGTCCAAGGCGAAATGCTGAGGAGTTCCCATTGAACATAACCACACTCAATATGGTACCATAATTTTTCAATTTAATATCTAAATGTGTCATTGATTTCATTCATGCAAAACGAATCCAGGCATGTTGATAACAAACAAATACAGGTACCTTGTTGCCTTATCTACAGTTTCCTGTACACCAACAATTTTAGCAGACACATTAACATATTGTCCTTGTTGATCATGTACTGTTGTGTTCCATGCTTTAATGAGTGTTGCTTCAAGTTTGCTGATCTTGGATTTTGATAAAACACCTGAGAGTTTCACTTGGTGTAAATCTGTCAGTCTGAAAATATATTATTAGCTGTGTATACAGTTAAACTTTTGAAAAAAGGCCACACTTGGGAAATACATAATGTGGCCTTCATTGACAGGTAGCCATTATTTGGAGGTCATTTTGTTTTTAAATAATCAATGACATTGTTTTTGAAAAAATGGCCTTTATTCACAGGGTGGCCTTAACTCGGAGGTGGCTGCTAACACAGGTTTGACTACTTAAACTTCATAATATATTACACAACTTTAAAAGAAGCTATGGGAACTTATCTGTAATTAATAAATCAATAACAAATTTGAAGTTGGGGACAGGTTATGTGAACTTACCTGTAATGTTGTTTGTCATTGTATACCAGTGTCTGTAGACTGGTACCTCTAACAATCATAGAATCTGGTTCAACAATATAGTCTGGTTCCAGGGATATTCCATCAGCAACAATTTGATACAGATAACCAGTCAACTGGGAACTGAAAAAGTCATTTTTAAAATTCTTTCATTTGATTTGCTTAAGTACATCTCATTTTTTGCATTAAAATTCCATTTACTTAAAGGAATACAATTATGTGGACACATGTTTTGAGACTAAAAACTTTCTTTTAACATCTAGCAAAGCAGACTTAGATATTCAAGAAAAGTGAAACTAATTACATTTGGCAGAATGAAGTGGAATATAATAATTAATCAATTTATTGAAATAAATGAAACAAAAAGCATTTGTTTACCCGTAAGATCCAACATACTGCTCTGTCTTCAGTACTCTCAAACTGGCAGTCATAACTGAAACATATTTAATACAATAACTAATAACAAAAACATATGGCAACCTTAGATGCATAATTCAAGTTAATAGGCTAAAGCAATGTCAATATCTTCTTTGACTCACTTAAATGTAATACTTGGAAAGTCAAGCCAGATTATGGCCATTCAGCTACATGAACAGAGTAAGCTAATAAGAACTGTTTAAGGACCACACTCAAACAAGACCTGAAGAAAATCTGGAGCTATATAAGTAATTGCAGGGTGATCAACTGGATAAATACAATGTAGTCTGTTGTTTTTTGAATTTGATGTCCTTGAATGACAAGGTAATCAGTAAACTCACTCAAAACCATACTGTTTTAATTTATGGTTTTTGCTATACATGTACCTATCTCTTTATACTGTCATGTACCTCTATTGGAGTGTCAAAGGCAGATTCCTGGGCAACTGAGTTCCATACCTAGTACTTATATGCCATTTTAGGTAATTTGAAATTCACGGTTTAAACTGGCCTGAGGTAGGGTTGGAAAATTGACCTTAGGAACTAAAAACCAGCTATCTAGGCTATGGTTACTCCCTTGTACGCAAACAGAACAAAATTAATACTTACATTGCTGTGTTTGATTCCATGTTTCTATGAGAGGTTCTGTAACATTTACTGTATCTAGTGCTGCTTGATTACTATACAAGAACAACTTGTAACAAGATGTAACACTAGTTAATTCAGAACTTGTGTATGTCTGAACATTAATTCCATGTCTCATAGCAACAGAAACAATCTGTGACGTATCTGGTGAGGCAGTTAATGTTGGATATAACACATTGTTGTCTCCGCTGGCAAAGTAGAACACTTTGGTGACTGTCTCCCTGTCATGATAAAAGAGAATTAAGTCATTTACTCAAACACAAAGGTTAATTAATTTTAATTTCTGTAATATAAATATATATGCATGGTAATAAAGGTGCTAACAAAATTAGAGGGGGTATCGGGTTAGAAATGGTTGGTAACCCATTGAGTATTGAATAAGTCAACTGTCTACCATGCATAACAGTTACTGATAATGATGAAAAACATTAAACTTTCTACATCCAAAAATAACATTACGACCATTGCTTTTAGCTTACAATATTTCTATGAGTGAACTGTTGATAGATTTAATCAGAGTGAATTAAGATCTGAAAGGAGAACAAATGATGAAATAGACTCACCCATTTTTACCGATGAACTCTTCTTGACGGATTTGTTGAATTGAAACTTTGGTATCTGAATAGAAAAAGAGACAAAAAATTACACATTTCAATACAATACTGTGGGCATCTATAGTTAATGATACAGTCAAACATGTGAACAAAGGCCATACTTGGAAGAGATAAATGTGGCCTTTATTGACAGGTGGCCTTTTTGGAGATCAATTAATTATGAACAATCAATGCTTGTTTTTTAAAGAATAGCCTTTATTCTCAGGGTGGTCTTTATCTGGAAGTGACTGCAAACAAAAGTTTGACAGTACATGTATAACAATGCCTGTAAACAGATAACATTCTTTAGGTATTCATTATTTAAATGAAAGGTATGCATATAAAAGGATAGCAAATTTTTCAGAGAGGATTTTAACTCATTGGTAGTGAACAAAAATCTAAAGTTGCTTGATTTTTACAAAATAAACCTTTATTAACAAGATTTGTGATTAATTCATACTGCTAGAATTAACTATATACATGTACTTTTTAAATCACATCTACAAAACATGAATAAAATCTGAAAAAAATTTCATACTTGTTAAATGCGTTTGCCATGTTTCTTTGAGAACAGCTGACAGTTTTGTGGTCGTATAGGTTGGGATTAATCCAGTAAAATCCACAGTAAACTGTTCACTAGATTTTCTGAATCCATCAAATTTGCCATACAGTGCTGTAGATAGGAGTAGATATGACTCTTCTCTTGGTGAGGTGAAGTTAATACTGTCTTGTAGATCAGACACAGAGACTTGTGGATGTACTGAGGCATCTATCATGACACCATTATGTTTCACTATGTAATTCATTGACCATCCAATGCCACTGTGATATTTCAAGTATTTTTCAATACAAAACAAATTTTAATGCATACTTATCCTCAAAATGACGTTTTACTCTATTGACAATGGTAAGTTATGCATGATGAGTGTGCATTACGGATATTATACGATATGCACCGTTATTTGGATAACACCGGTAAACGGGGTACTGACTATATCAATAGTTCGCGTTATCCTTTTTAGCTCACATGTCACAAAGTGACATAGTGAGCTATTAGGATCACTCTCCGTCCGGCGTCCGGCGTCGTGCGGTGTGCGTTGTGCGTCGTCAAACTTTTTGTTGTGACCACACTAGGGGCCACATTTTTGGCTCAATTTTAGCAAAACTGGGCAGAACGTTAATATCAACAAAATCTCGGACGAGTTCGATATTGGGCCATTTGGGGTCAAAAACTAGGTCACCAGGGCCGAATAAGGGAAAACCTTGTGAACACTTTAGAAATCACTGTTTTGAATTTATCTTCATGAAACTTTGTCAGAATGTTTATTTTAATAATATGTAGGTCAAGTTTTAAAATGGGTAATTTCTGTAGTAAAATTAGGTCACTAGGGCAAATTGCTGGAAAACCTTGTGAACACTCTAGAAGTCACTGTTTTGATTGGATGATCATGAAACCTTGTCAGAATGTTTGTCTTCATAATATCTTGGACGAATTCGAACATGGGTCATCTTGGGTCAAAAACTAGGTCGCTAGGTCAAATCTTATGAAAAACCATGTTAACACTGTAGACTTTGTCAAATCGTTTGTTTTAATGATATAACGGTCAAGTATAAATATGGGTCATCTGGGGTCAATAACTAGGTCACCAGGTCAAATCTTAGGAAAACTTTGTTAACACTGTAGATGTCACAATTTTAATTGGATCTTCACCAAACCTTGTCAAAATGTTTGCCTCAATGATATGTGGGTCAAGGATGAAGATGGGTCAGCCGGGGTCAAAAACTGGGTCACAAGGTCAAATCTTAGATAAAAATCTTGTAAAAGCTCTTAATGTCATGGTTTTGATTGGATCTTGGCCAAACCTTGTCAGATTGTTAGTCTTAATGATATTAAGGACAAGTTCAAATATGGGTCACCTAGGGTCAACAACCAGGTCACAAGGTCAAATCTTAGGAAAACCTTATTAACACTGTAGATGTCAAATTTTGATCGTATCTTCACCAAACCTAGTCAGACTGTTTGTCTTAATGATATGTAAGACAAATTCGAACATAGGTGGTCTGGGGTAAAAAACTAGGTCACCGGTTCAAAACAATGTTTTAATGAGTGAACAGTGATTGTCATGTGAGCGATATAGGGCCATCTTGGCCCTCTTGTTTCAAATTGTTGATAGGAAAAACATGTATCCAGAGACGTATTAGACGTCTCTGATGTGTCCCGGAATCACCATATTTCGGTCTGATACGTTATAATAGATACAGTCAAATCTGTGAACAAAGGCCACGTACCCTTTTGGAAAGATAAAATATGGTCTTAAGACAAAGTTATGTATTTGTTTGGTAATGCAATCTTGAGGGTCCTAAATTTCTTTAAAATTTAGTTGGTGTTAAAGTCCCATGAGCTTATAAGTGTATTGGTCCTAATAGTTTCTGTTTGTTCTATAACAGAGGAATCCGTTGTGTTTTCCTCCCTAGCATACTTGATAGCAAGAAAAAAATGTTTCCGAAACTACTTTCGTATTTTTTTCAAGATCATTGAAATAAATACTATGTATAGAACACCTGCATGAGTTTTCCCTCAGTCATGCTATGCACACGTAGTAAAGTGACGTCACGTGCTCTACACATTTCAAGTTTACAAAAGCAAAAATCACAGTGAAATGAGTGTTTTTAGAAGAAAAATGGCTTGTTTTTTCTTCGGTAATAATTATCTTGTATGAGACTTAATGTACCACCTTTTTGATTTATAGGGGAAACCATATTTGAACTATGTATATATAGTTAAATATGCCTTACAGTGAGGACACCTTTAAAAATATGCATTAAAATTGTTTGCTGTAATGCTACCTGGACAATAAAAAGTGTCTTTTTGGCCTCCTGTGTAATTTTATCTTGGATAATTAGCATACGAGAGCTGACCCATATTTTGGGTTCAAATATTACCTACCTACCTACCCGCGGAAAATTCTCTGGGTAGTGTTACCACAAACAAACATTTTTTAAAAGATCGCCTGACATTATTTTGGTAAGTCTACTGGCATCAATTCAGATACTACACAAAAATGCCATGTTCAGTCAATTAGTTGGACTAATCGAACTAATTTATTGCAAGTTTGTTTACAGTAACGCAATGTATCATATTCAATTACTTAAATTCCATTTAATCCTATAAATATTACCATCAATTAATATGTAAGTCAACTGAACTGGGTCCGTATTCACAAAGCATCGAAATTTTTACTTAAAGTAAGTGTAATTTTTTTTTCATGGTAAAAGTTTGTAAACCAGCCATCAAAAGTGTCAAAATCAATTATCATTTTCATAATTGGCATCTTTAGAACAAAGATAAAATCATATTATTGTGATTTCCTCCTTTATATTAGTACAAAAGAGTTAAGGAAAAAGTCGAATTTATGGAAAAATATAACTTAAGTTAAATTACTTAAGATGCTTTGTGAATACGGACCCAGAAGCGTAAAAATTGTTTGTTTCTGCTTACCCGACCTACCCTAATTTTTCTGAAGGACCCTAGACTTTTAATTAGCCTAAAAAATTGTTTGTTTCTGTTTACCCGACCTACCCTATTTTTTCTGAAGGACCCTAGACTTTTAATTAGCCTAAAAAATTGTTTGTTTATGGTTATTCTAATTTTCATCCACAAATTTAGACCCAAAGTAAGGTACATCTCTTTTTTTTACGTGCCTGCTTGCTTTCAAGAGCCATAAAAAGAACCTTCTGCCTACCTATCTACCCTATTTTTCAGGAGCATGTAGCCAGAAAAATTCGAGTCCACTTGACACAAGCTCAACAGTGGGAAAAAAGGAACAGATAATTTCATTTTAGGCATGATTTAAACACATGCAACTTATTTAAGAGAATTTGTTTTCGTAATTTGTGCCAGGTAGTTGTATTAACTAAATACAACTACCTGTTTGTGCGAAGTTTGAAGAATTTTTACTAAGAGAGACTACTCTGATTGTAACAAAATGTTTCCATATTGAGTTGCCTCCCTTACAATAATAAACTACCTCCAAGTCTTGCTTAATTAATTTATTGGCAGCTCTTCAAACATCACCCTTTTACATCATGGATCAGCCTCTCATACAAATCCCGCCCGTAACGACAGACTCCGCCTGTTTGTCTCCATTTATTATCAATTAAGAATGTGTGCATAATGAAATTAATCTTAATTCCAATTTAATCCCAATATATAGCTCTGCTGTACCTACCATAATGTTGTTATGCTGGTAACCATATAGAAATGTAGTACGTACAGTAATTGTTAATTTTCAATAATAAGACTCTAAAGCACCTGCTGATATTTTTACGAGATATGGCTAAAGAAAGGCATTATGTAAATATTGTTATAGCGAAAATAAAATATATTTCTTGTACGTATTTTACTGTCATTTTGTCGATTGTTCTGTATTACAAGATTCAAAAAGCTAATGGGCTTTTAAGCTTGCTTAGAGAATATAAATCAATGACAACAATAATCCACATTTTGTATTATATAAAATGTTAAAAAATATATCCGAGTCAAGCAAATTAATAATGAAAAATAACTAACATTCCATAGGTATTATTATATATTTCAATTGCCGACCGGTTTCGTCACTGACTCATCAGGGCATTAATAATGAAATATATATATATGTGTGTGTGTGTGTGAGGGTATGCATTGATGTGAGCGTGTTTTTCCACTTCGTTGACACTTATCCAATATGTATTGTACAAGTTTGTATATGTGCTCTTCAAATTTCAGGAAAATAAAAACATGCATCAATACTAAAGGAGCCGTACCCCTTGTTTCAATTGTGGTCCCCGACTTTGGTGGCATAACACGGTCATGGAATGTATGTTTACCGGTACATATATATGAATTATATAAGTTGAACCATCACGTACAGAATCGCTTAATAGTGCCTTAACTATGTTAGAAAAGGAAAAAATGATAAATTAAAACATTATAAGATGTAATCTATTCAAGAATAAATAAATAAATTTAATTAAAATAATGAAAGACGTTTATATCTAAAATGATCTGAAATGTAAAAACACAAGGTTTGTTTCAACAAGTGGAGTTTAAAACTATAGAATAACTATTTATCTCCGGTATGTTTTGGGGTAAAATCGATCTTCCAAGGATTACAACCTCTATTAGCAAATGATTTTTTACCAAATTATTTAATGCTTTGAATCAGAAAATAGACACTTTTTAACGTTTAGATTGTCGCAGACCTGTACTAAAGCAAATGCCTGTATTCTTCATAATTTTGGAAAAAACATACTTAGTTGACAAACAATATCGGGTGATCACAATTAACGAGTAACGGAAGTTCCTCACAACATTTTTTGCCGAAGAATAAATTACGGGCGTGCTACTGTGGCATCATGGGTCTTGCTGGTCAATAAGTCACATATGCCTCGCATTCCTGGTTCGATGTCTATTATCTCAGTGGGCCGTATCTGAGGCTATATATAGACTCAATTAAATTAAATTAAGTAAGAACTAAATATATACAGTAACGACACAGTTTCTGGGTTTAATTTATGTTTTACTTTCTATATACCAAGTTGCTACACTATTAATTTTAGAATTGGAACAAGCTAATGATCAAGGTGAATGAATAATAAACAACACTATTACTAACCGAACCTAAAATCAGAGAAAGACCATGAATTTAGAAGAAAAGAAATATAATAATTCAGTCTATGAATTTCGAATACATGCATGTATGTATATAAGTCATTGGCCAAAATAACCCATAGTTGGAAGTGGTTGACTCGAAAAGAGAGAAATCATGAGAATTTCATGATACACTATTTTTGAATAGTACAGGGGGTATAATAAAGCATGTACACAGTGTATTAACACACAAACTGATAGCTTTAAACAATGTGATTTTAAATACATTTGTATATCAAGCGAGTAAAAACACCCTAGACACAACAATGACTAGATAATGTTAACACTATTATTGAATGATTGTTTGCATACTGTGTAAAGTGAAATTACCCTTAGTTGGAATATATTTGAATATATGAAAATGGACATATATAGGCCTACTGTAATAATAATTAATCATAGAAGTTGGAAAGTACAATAAAAATAAATTCTGCCACAACTTATAGGTATTCATATAATTATGTACAGTATTTTGTTTTATTCAATTTCAGTTCACCATTCTTGAAAAAAAGATAACAAAGAATTTTGCCTGCAGACACAATATCAATTCACGAAATTCACGAATTTTAGCGAGTGATTTGACTTGGTTCCCGGTGACGGAATGAGAACCAGACATATGATTTGTTTCCCGCTCGCTGTGTTGAATGTATTATTTAGAGAGAAGTACCAGCGAGTTCACGCTTACTGAACCCTGACGTCGCGCGCAAAAGACCGCACACGATTGTTGGAATTCAAGAAGGAGAGATGTCAATTTATCTCTGGTAAAATTATTTCTTTTATTTTCTGATTTGAATTTTGAAATGTGTGTTTTGTTTATGGTATTTTTGTTGATGTATTTTAGCTCACCACGCGATAAAGAATAATTAAGACTGTTTTCAGAGATCTTTTGACTGTTAAATAAAACGTTCAGACATTATTTATTTATCAATTTGTAAATGATTAGAAACCATGTTTTTGTGTTTCTGATTACACAGTTGTAGTTATTGTCAATGCATTTTCAAAAAAGAGATAGCAGTTGTTTGAAACAAGATGCATGTATGTACTATGTTAGTGGGTGGGGTACTCATGAATGCAGGCAGATACATTTGATGCGAGTTGTTGTGTGTACTTGGAGCTTTTAGTCTTAATTGCCGAGTGATACCAGTACAGGATGTGTACTATATACTACATTTTATGCTTAAATTCTGTTCATTTTTTTTCAGTTGACACATGGACCTTGATATCTGATGGATACACAACATTTGTCAGGTTTACTCCAGTGATAAAAGCAGTAAGACGAAGAATAGATTTTTCCCAATGATGCTGTAAGTCTTATCTTTTTGTCATTCTCTGAGGATATTTTTTAATTGCGCTTTTTGCACATATCTGATGACTGCTTGTTTAATTATTTTTTTTACCGAGTATTTAGTTATCTGATATTGCTTAAAGTTAAATTGATATTCAATGTGAGGAATCTTTCCTTTTGAACAGTGAATTTTTCTTGTTCAACTTTTTAGACTCGTTGTTACCAGTATTGTCATATTTGTTAGGCCACACCAATTTGATAACTTGTTCATCGGATTTGCCGCTCACTTTTTATCAAAATTAGAAAAATAATATTATTTTTTGTTTTTTGCTTCCGACCGCTTGCTCGTGCCGACATCTTTAAAAAAATCCGGAACGGTACGGTGTCCTGGATTTTATCACTACAAAATTGTATTCTGCGGTGTTGCTCCATTATATATGCGGCTCTCTTTACGATACCGAGATAGTATAATATCGTAGCTGATTTTTTAAATGAACTTATTCGGTAATTCCGAATGTTTAAACCTAAGAAGAATGTTAATTGCACGCGATATCATAGACAATCAGAAACACGTCGATTACCGTAGATAAGACCATAGAAAATATGAGTAGCGAGGAATAGGAATACGGGTGATGTTAGTTCCCAAGATGGTAGCGCTCGTGGCCTAGTCCAACTGTTTGTGACGGCGAGACTCTTTCGATTTTGCCCAGCCTTCAGTAACTGAATATTTAATTTGTTGTGTGTGGAAAAATCACACATTAAAACCCGTTTGGAAAACGAAACTGGTGCAATGGTGAATAACTGCTGGTGTCATGGTAAAAATCGCCTATTCTCGAAAATTCGCTTTTCAAATAATCTGAATTTACATGACATGTCACCGAAACGTTGACAAGTTAAACTTAAACCAACTTTCGTTAGCCCATGATACCCGTTGTAAAGAACGATTTAGAATAGCACTGTTCAGACGGTAGTTGTACACAGAGTGGCTAAAGTACGTTGACATCGGTTATCAGTAGTCAAATAAACATGCAAAGTAAAATTTTAGTTCAATATTAAAAATGTGACTTTTGACACAGAATTTTATGGCACATTCACACAGATTATTGTTATTTCTATCGATTTAAGTATAACAGTATACTGAAGATATCTTAGAATATTTGGTGTGGGTCTATCCTTCACTCATGGTTCTAGTTTATATAGGAATTAAGGGTAAATTCTTTTAAAACATGTCTCCAAAATTAAACAGTTATATATTGTGTCCAAGTTGTGTACAGTGTCATTCCAGTGATAGATCCAGTATACAATATTATGTCGTTTTATCTTAGTAATTGTAACAAGAATATAGTATACATGGTATTGTTCTGTAAGTTTAATCTATTATTTGTGTGTTTCTTTATGGGTGATTTATCAATTTTCATATAAAAAAGAATAGAATAAAGACATTAAATGTGTTTTCACTGGTGAACCTAAGGGTTATTGAAACTAATAAAAATACAGATTCTTTATTTGCTTGATCACATGCTTGTTTGAAATAGAAAAACTTTTTAGATTTTTTTCGCTTGTTTTGAAAGAAGGAAAATAAAAAAAATATTAAAATTATTTTTTCGCTCGCTCGCTCGGTAAAATTGGAAAAGTAAAAAATAATATTAATAAAAATATTTCGCTCGCTCGCTTGCTCTTTTCAGAAAAAAAATCCAATGAACAAGTTATTAAATTGGTGTGGCCTTAATAATAATAAATGGTACAATTATTCTTGCTTTTATTTTCTTAATTTCTTCAATGTAAGGGTACTTAATAGATGAAATATTAAAACATGTAACTAAACTAATTTCCCATTGTATTGTTATATAAGGTACCGGATAGCTGTGGATATGTGTGATATATTTACTCTATATAACGTAGCTTTCACTCAGATTTTTATGTTTCAATAGGTCACTTATTCCACCTGATGTAGAAGCAGATGACAGAAATTATTCCACCCAGTGAAGAAATATAGTTGACAGAAATAGTTCAAGCCAAAATAGATGAACAGATAACAGAAATAATTCCACCTAGATGACAGAAATAGTGAGCCTTTTACATTCTATTTAACCCTTTACCACATATATGCTCCTTTTAACTCCCCTATCTATGGCCACATATACTCCTTTTAACTCCTTTTTCCATGGCCATATATATGTACTGGCAACACCAACTGAATTTTCAACTTCAAAATATTTATTTTAAATTTAACAGTCTAAGATCTGTTTACCATTCATGGAACAATCTTGAAAAATAAAAAAGTTATGAAGAATTGAAGTTGGCATTTTACCACATTTTTCGTGAAATGTTTATCACTATTCTGTATAAGAAAATATTCCGCGATCGTGTACCTGAACAAAGTCTTCTTAGATTAAAATTCTTCATAACTCTTAATTTCTAAGATATATTTCTTTGAAAATTACCATTCTTAATGCATTTTCATGTGGATTCTGTTTCTGAAGTAAAAATTTCTCTCAGGATAGTGTGTATTTAAAATTAAGGATATAATATATATATATATATAACGGGGAAGTTATGAACTTTAAAAAAAAAGAATGTATTGTTTAGGGACAAACTTTTATTTTGTGAAATAACTCACTTTTAAATGATTACATTGGTACATTTATTATAAACAAATCATAGGCATGTTCAGTACTTATACAAACAAATATTGACAACATATAACATTTTTATTTTAATCCTAATAGAAATTAATTAAAGGTTGAAATCCACAGTTCTTCTGTATCGTACCTCCCCTTTTCTGGGGTGACTGAAATTACCATAGTTGTCAAATGGGCTGTTGATCAACAGATTTAAATAACTAAATACTAGTAGTATTAGTGGTATTTCTTTGTCTGGTATCTTCAGTTGCATTTTAAAATCTTGCACAAAATGAAATTTATGTCTCAATAAATCATGATAATAAATAAATTGATTCATATTTCATTTAACTTTCTTTTTGTAAAAATACTAGAACAGATTTATTGTATAAATGTATGAATTATTGAAATGCTTTTATATCTATAAATGTGAAGAACTGATTAAAAATACAAACATTCACTAACACTGATTCACTTTTAATCAGAGCAAGAAATTAAAAAAACTTCCGATTTTTGCTTGTCCGGAACTCTACCTTGTGCAGATTTTGAATAATTCCATTTGATTGTTTAATAATAGAGGATTTCTTGTCTGGAACATAACTTTGTCACCGTAAGTTTCTTGCAATGAACCAATGTTAGAAAACAGGACGTTATGATCGTAATTGGTCAAGGAAAAGACAAGTAGTTTAAGATTTTTGCGACAACCTAATTAACTTATTTTCTAAAAATAGATTGTTGATTTCGATTTCTATAAATGAAGTCACAGGGACACATTGACAATAATTTTGGTTTAAATTATCAACTTAGAGTTAACATTTTTTTTATGCATTTTTTAAGCTAAAGAAATGCTATGGTTGGTCTGATAGAAAATGTTACAAAATACAATTTTAGTCCATCAGTATCAATAATATTAACATCCAGAATCAAGGTACTGAGAGTACTGTCAAGAACGAAGTTAAATCCATCCTTAAAAAGGCCTGCCCCTGTCGAGAATTTGATGAACAGTTTACAAAATAAATAGTTGGACACTTGGTTCACAGTCTTCCACCTAACCCACTCGACCGTTTGTTACTGTCCGAAATAGGTACAATTACGTATAAAATAAACACTGGGCAGATCGATTTCTTTAAATATTTTACCAAGTTAATTTTATTAATATTCCAGTTTGCAATCTTTATTAACCCAAGCAATGATTCGTAATGCAGATTGCAATTTGATCAAATGGGTTGTGGACATGCATCTTCGTTTCTGCATGGTTGGTACTATACGGTCTGAGGCACATTTTCCAAAGTCGCAATTTTTGATAGTATTTATGTAATTCTTACTACAATATCACATTGCATTAAGCATTATGACCAACAAAATAACAAACACTCGTTAAATTTCAAGAATGGCCATTGCATTTATATTACGTGGTGTACGAATTTCGGACGACAAATTTCAGATAACATGATGAAACTATATGTCATTCTGATGTGTATTTAATGAATATCTTTTGTAATTGTGGTGTCTTATCTCTGATCCATCATCATGTGACACATGTTTAAGATTAATTCTCTATGTTTTTTGGATTCCAAATTTTAAAGTTCATTTTAATAATATTGCAGTGATATAATAGGGTTTTGTTTAACATGTCTGTGGATAACAAATTGAAGACAATTTGCAGACAACTTAGAGTCTGGTGACTAGATCAAGAGGTACATGGACTAAACTATAAGATTATCATAGATCGTCACAGAAAAAATGTCTTCTTTATGCTATATCTTTAGAGGACTGTAATAAATGAGAGGAAAATGTTAATTGTTATAGCTTGATGTAAATTGTTATATAAGTTTACTAATAGTCTCACTGTGATGCAAATAGATCATTTTAGTTCCGACTGGTGAATTTGTATTCGGGCTAGTGAAATTTCTAAGCTGGTAGCCCGACTGGGCTAGTGCCAAAAAAAAATTAATGCGAAGACTGGATTCGTGAGCATGGTCCGATGAAGTTCATGAACAAAATTTTCAAGAATTGTTGGAGGACTTCATGATAAATTGTTTATAGACTTCAGTTGGTGAACAATTTCATGAATCTTTTAACCTATTTTTATAACTACCATTTTTGCAATCTTCAACTTATTCTATTTATTCTCCCATAGTACAGTAGTCAATGTTTGACACTAACTTTTTGAGCATGGTGGTCCACAGGACCGGTAACTTCTCAAACCTACCGGTCCTTCTACACTTTCACAGGTCCTTCAATTTTAGTTATAATTTAAAACAAAAAAAACCCCAATGCAACAGAGCGTTCTCGCATCCCATTTTTAGCTCACCAGAGCACGAATGTGCTCAGGGTGAGCTTTTGTGATTGCCCTGCGTCCGTCGTGCGTCGTTACGATTACGTGGCGTCCATGTTTACTTAAAACAACATCTCCTCCTACACCGCTATGCCGATTGCAACCAAACTTTGCTGGAATGATCCTTGGGTGGTCCCCTTTCAAAGTTGTTCAAAAAATTAAATTTCATTAAAAATTCTGGTTGCTATGGCAACAAATAGAAAAAACTTAAAAAATCTTCTTGTCTGAAACCACAGGGCCTAGAGCTGAGATATTTGGTATGTAGCATTGTCTAATGGAACTCTACAAAGTTTGTTCAAATTATTCCCCTGGGGTCAAAATTGGCTCCGCCCCGGGGTTAACTTGATTTTACATAGACTTATTTAGGAAAATTTAAAAAATCTTCTTCTCCGAAACCACAAGGCCTAGAGCTTAGATATTTTGTATGTGGCATTGTCTAGTGGACCTCTACCAAGTTTGTTCAAATTATGGCCCGGGGTCAAAATTAGCCGTGCCCTGGGGTTTATTCTTTTACAGGGGTTGTAATATTCCGGATTATTCCGGAAATCCGGATTTAAAGCCGCCAGGGGCACTTTTGAGATCAATGTAAATCCGAGGATTTTTTTTCGGGGCGGGGGAGGTACGGATTGGGATGGCTGTTAGCACATCCCAGCATCTGGATCACTTGGGCGTTTTCCCTATTCACTAACACTTGGTTAACAAGCGTCTATATACACAAGAGTATTTGCAATTGCAGAACGAAAATTCGAGTAATATTTAGCTTAAAACTCGAAGTTAATCGAAGCTTATGAACTTTTAAACTCGGCCCGAAATATTTCGACCCCATTAATCGAGGTAAGAAATTGTGAAGGTATTCGATCCCTATGACCTTGTCATGGAAATATTTTATGCACATAATTTGATATAAACATGAATTGGCTGATATGTCATTCCTATGTATTAACTTGTAAAAAATAGTGGGTGGGGTAGCAAAATTGAAGAATCTTTCAAGCAAGTTCCAAGGATTAAGTCTCCCATCTTTTGTCAAGTCCCCCCCCCCCAGTATTTTGGGAACATGACCCATACCCTTGGGATTGGTAATTTCTTCAGTGTTTTGTTAGATATTGGGAAAATATGTGCTATTCCAATTTTGAAATACACACATAAATTGACACTATCAATGACCATAATGGGAACTTTCATTTATTACATGTCTTTTACAGTGAAAGATCTCTTGTTTTCAGAGATTATAGTTATAATCTTTTTTGTTTTATTTTTGAAAGTTTCAATTGGGAATTTTTGTCTGTGAATTGCAAAAAAGAATGATACTATTGTTAATTGGGAATATGACCCAATATCAGCTAAAAAATTAGCCCAAAAAATCCCTGTGTATTAACTATTATCATCTTTTTTAGAAATATGGAGAGAAAAACATAGTGAGTTTTGAAAAAAAATCATGAATTTGTATTGCCGAAATGCATTACAGAAGAACCTGAAAATGCTCAAAATCATTTTGCTTCGGGGGGCATTGCCCCCCTGAACCCCCCACAAGGGCTCTGCCCTCGACCCTGCTGGGGACCTGCGCTACCCAGACCCCCGGCTAATTTTCAGGATTGAGAATCTTGTCCTGTTACAACCCCTATTTTATAAAGGAAAATTTTAAAAAATCTCCGAAACCACAAGGCCTAGAGCTAAGATATCTGGTATCTAGCTTTGTCTAATGGACCTCTTTTAAATCTGTTCATATAATGGCTGGCCATGGGATAAAAAACGGCCCAGATCGGTCACTTGATCTTACTTAGACTCGTATAGAAAACTTCAACAATGTTAATCTCCAAATGACCTTTTCTCTTGGTGAGCATTTATTGGGCCATCATGGCCCTCTTGTTGTAATTGTAGGGTTCTTTGATAATGTTCTAGTTATGCCCGCTCTCCCCGCCATTTCGACAAACTTTGGTTAAATTGGTTGGCTCATTTCGGTCCTTTAGTTTGTTGGTTTTCAAAGCTTGTCCGGTCAATTACTAAGAGAGCGATTTGGCCTTTGGTCTTTAGACTTGGTTTGGAGGTTGATCCTCACATGTAGATAGATGAGCCCTACATAACTTTACACACTCTGTGAGATCTATCTGCATTGTAATGACTCTTATACAGAGGTTCTGCAGTGTTAGGGTTTTCTTGATATAATGAGCCACAAATCATAGCTCTCAATCTTGGCCACTGCCACTGGTCATTCTGTTATGAATTATCAATGACAGTTTTGTAAAAAATGACCATTTTTCATTGGGTGGCCTTTATTTGGAGGTGGTCGCATACACAGTTCTGACTGTTCCTTGCTAGAACCCTCCTGCTTGATTTCAATGTCCTATTTGCTATCATTTGTCTCTAAGTATACTAGCTGGCCTAGTATGGCATTCAAAAGTGATTGTATCTCACTGAAGACCTTTAACCTTGTTGAAATGGTGTTTTAGTACCCTTATTTAACTAAAGATATAATGAAATAACTTTAAAACCTTAGGTAGTTGATTCTTCCTCAGTTTTACTATTTATGAGTATTTTTTGAGAAGTCTTGAATTGACATGATTTGTATAAATTTAATTTTTTGTTATATTTTTGTATAATGCCCCCCCCCCCTTTTCGAAGAAATGAGGGGGATATTGGATAGTTCATGTCTATCTTTCTGTTCGTTGGTAATCAAACCTTGTCCGGCCAATTCGACTGTTTTGGCCCTTAGGTCTTCACTTGGTTTGAAGGTAGGTCACATAGATAGATGACCCCTGTTGGTAAGGTCTATCAATAGGTCAAAGGTCAACTATCCATTTGCCCTTTAGGGGGCATCGGTGTTTCACAAACACCTCATTATAAGAGCGTTTTAGTACCCTAGTTTTAACTTAAGATATATCAAATAACTTTCAAACATAGGCATTTATTTTTCCTCAGCTTTCAATTTTTAAGAGTATTTTTAAAAAACTTTATTCCTATCCCAGCAGTTATTTCTAATAGGTAAAATGCCTTGAATTGACATGATTTATATTTTTGTCATATTTTTGTAATTGTAGGGTTCTTTCATAATGTTCTAGTTATGCCCGCTCTCCCCCACCATTTCGACAAACTTTGGTTAAATTGGTTGGCTTATTTCGGTCTTTCAGTTTGTTGGTTTTCAAAGCTTGTCTGGTCAATTACTAAGAGAACAATTTGGCCTTTGGTCTTCAGACTTGGTTTGGAGGTTGATCCTCACATGTAGATAGATGACCCCTATTGATAAGCAAAGGGCTAGCCTACATAACTTTACACACTCTGAGATCTATCTGCATTGTAATGACTCTTATACAGAGGTTCTGCAGTGTTAGGCTATTCTATGAGCCACAGATCATAGCTCTCAATCTTTGCCACTGCCACTGGTCATTCTGTTATGAATTATCAATGACAGTTTTGTAAAAAATGACCATTTTTCACAGGGTGGCCTCTATTCGGAGGTGGTCGCATACACAGTTCTGACTGTTCCTTGCTAGAACCCTCCTGCTTGATTTCAATGTCCTATTTGCTATCATTTGTCTCTAAGTATACTAGCTGGCCTAGTATGGCATTCAAAAGTGATTGTATCTCACTGAAGACTTTTAACCTTGTTGAAATGGTGTTTTAGTACCCTTATTTATCTAAATATTTAATGAAATAACTTTAAAACCTTAGATAGTTGATTTTTCCTCAGTATTACTATTTATGAGGATTTTTTGAGAAGTCTTGAATTGACATGATTTGTTTAAATTTAAATTTTTGTAATATATTTTTTTACTATACCCCCCCCCCCCCTTTCGAGGAAATAGGGGGATATTGGATTGTTCATGTCTGTCTTTCTGTTCGTTGGTAATCAAACCTTGTCCGGCCAATTCGACTGTTTTGGCCCTTAGGTCTTAACTTGGTTTGAAGGTTGGTCACATAGATTGATGACCCCTGTTGGTAAAGTCTATCAAAAGGACAAAGGTCAACTATCCATTTGCCCTTTAGGGGGCATCGGTGTTTCACAAACACCTCATTATAAGAGCGTTTTAGTACCCTAGTTTTAACTTAGATATATCAAATAACTTAAAAAAATATAGGCATTTATTTTTCCTCAACTTTAAGTTTTAAGAGTATTTTTACAAAACTTTATTCCTATCCCAGCAGTTATTTCTAATACTAGGTAAAATGCCTTGAATTGACATGATTTATATTTTTGTCATATTTTTGTAATTGTAGGGTTCTTTGATAATGTTCTAGTTATGCCCACTCTCCCCCACCATTTCGACAAACTTTGGTTAAATTGGTTGGCTCATTCCGGTCTTTCAGTTTGTTGGTTTTCAAAGCTTGTCCGGTCAATTACTAAGAGAGCGATTTGGCCTTTGGTCTTTAGACTTGGTTTGGAGGTTGATCCTCACATGTAGATAGATGAGCCCTATTGATAAGCAAAGGGCTAGTCCCTACGTAACTTTACACACTCTGTGAGATCTATCTGCATTGTAATGACTCTTATACAGAGGTTCTGCAGTGTTAGGGTTTTCTTGATATAATGAGCCACAAATCATAGCTCTCAATCTTGGCCACTGCCACTGGTCATTCTGTTATGAATTATCAATGACAGTTTTGTAAATAATGACCATTTTTCATTGGGTGGCCTTTATTTGGAGGTGGTCGCATACACAGTTCTGACTGTTCCTTGCTAGAACCCTCCTGCTTGATTTCAATGTCCTATTTGCTATCATTTGTCTCTAAGTATACTAGCTGGCCTAGTATGGCATTCAAAAGTGATTGTATCTCACTGAAGACCTTTAACCTTGTTGAAATGGTGTTTTAGTACCCTTATTTAACTAAAGATATAATGAAATAACTTTAAAACCTTAGGTAGTTGATTCTTCCTCAGTTTTACTATTTATGAGTATTTTTTGAGAAGTCTTGAATTGACATGATTTGTATAAATTTATTTTTTTGTTATATTTTTGTATAATGCCCCCCCCCCCCTTTTCGAAGAAATGAGGGGGATATTGGATAGTTCATGTCTATCTTTCTGTTCGTTGGTAATCAAACCTTGTCCGGCCAATTCGACTGTTTTGGCCCTAAGGTCTTCACTTGGTTTGAAGGTAGGTCACATAGATAGATGACCCCTGTTGGTAAGGTCTATCAATAGGTCAAAGGTCAACTATCCATTTGCCCTTTAGGGGGCATCGGTGTTTCACAAACACCTCATTATAAGAGCGTTTTAGTACCCTAGTTTTAACTTAAGATATATATCAAATAACTTTCAAACATAGGCATTTATTTTTCCTCAGCTTTCAATTTTTAAGAGTTTTTTTAAAAAACTTTATTCCTATCCCAGCAGTTATTTCTAATAGGTAAAATGCCTTGAATTGACATGATTGATATTTTTGTCATATTTTTGTAATTGTAGGGTTCTTTCATAATGTTCTAGTTATGCCCGCTCTCCCCCACCATTTCGACAAACTTTGGTTAAATTGGTTGGCTTATTTCGGTCTTTCAGTTTGTTGGTTTTCAAAGCTTGTCTGGTCAATTACTAAGAGAGCGATTTGGCCTTTGGTCTTCAGACTTGGTTTGGAGGTTGATCCTCACATGTAGATAGGTGAGCCCTATTGATAAGCAAAGGGCTAGTCCCTACATAACTTTACACACTCAGTGAGATCTATCTGCATTGTAATGACTCTTATACAGAGGTTCTGCAGTGTTAGGCTATTCTATGAGCCACTGATCATAGCTCTCAATCTTGGCCACTGCCACTGGTCATTCTGTTATGAATTATCAATGACAGTTTTGTAAAAAATGACCTTTTTTCACAGGGTGACCTTTATTCGGAGGTGGCTGCTTACACAGTTTTGACTGTTCCTTGCTAGAACCCTCCTCCTGCTTGGTTTCAATGTCCTATTTGCTATCATTTGTCTCTAAGTATACTAGCTGGCCTAGTATGGCATTCAAAAGTTATTGTATCTCACTGAAGACCTTCAACCTTGTTAAAATGGTGTTTTAGTATCCTTATTCATCTATATATGTAATGAAATAACTTTAAAACCTTAGATAGTTGATTTTACATCAGTTTTACTATCTATGAGTATTTTTTGAGAAGTCTTGAATTGACATGGTTTGTATAAATTTAGATTTTTGTCATATTTTTGTATCCCCCCCCCCCTTTCGAAGAAATGGGGGGATATTGGATAGTTCATGTCTGTCTTTCTGTTCGTTGGTAATCAAACCTTGTCCGGCCAATTCGACTGTTTTGGCCCTTAGGTCTTCACTTGGTTTGAAGGTTGGTCACATAGATAGATGACCCCTGTTGATAAGGACTATCAATAGGTCAAAGGTCTACTATCCATTTGCCCTTTAGGGGGCATTGGTGTTTCACAAACACCTCATTAAAAGAGCGTTTAGTACCCTAGTTTTAACTTAAGATTTTACAAATAACTTTCAAACATAGGCATTTATTTTTCCTCAGCTTTAAATTTTTAAGAGTATTTTTATAAAACTTTATTCTTATCCCAACAGTTATTTCTATTAGGTAAAATGTCTTGAATTGTCATGATTTATATTTTTGTCATATTTTTGTAATTGTAGGGTTCTTTGATAATGTTCTAGTTATGCCCGCTCTCCCCCATCATTTCGACAAACTTTGGTTAAATTGGTTGGCTCATTCCGGTCTTTCAGTTTGTTGGTTTTCAAAGCTTGTCCGGTCAATTACTAAGAGAGCGATTTGGCCTTTGGTCTTTAGACTTGGTTTGGAGGTTGATCCTCACATGTAGATAGATGAGCCCTATTGATAAGCAAAGGGCTACCCTATATAACTTTACAAACTCTGTGAGATCTATCTGCATTGTAATGACTCTGAGTTTTCCAGAGCATCATGTTATTCTTTCTGATCTGATAGTAACAAGCTCAGCAGTGTCTGATCATCTAGATAAGCTATATATTCATTGCTGGCCCAGTGTGGCTTCCATTAATGGTTGTATATCACTGAAAACCTTTCACTCTTAACTTAAGATACATTTAATAAATTAAATAAATTATGTAGTTGATTTTTCCTCGGTTTTATTTTTGTTATTGTGTAAATATTATTTCTATTGTGGTCATGTGATGTCTGTCATGGGTCTGTCAACATTGATGTCTGTCATTGGTCTGTCAACATTTGCTGTAAACAGCACCCCCTTCTGAAGCAGTAGGCCCATTTCAACGAAACTTTACAGGGATGTTCCTAGGATGAAGCTGTACAAAAGTTGTTCAAAAAATTAAATTTCATTTCAAACCTTTGTTGCCCTGTCAGTCAATAGGAAAACTTCAAAAATGTTCTTGTCTGAAACCACAGGGCCTAGAGCTTTGGTATTTGTTGTGTAGAACTGTCTTGTGGACCTTTTCACAGTTTGTTCAAATTATGTCCCTGGGATCAAAATTGGCTCAGCCCCAGGGATAACTTGAATTTACATAGAATTATATTGGAAATTATAAAAAAATTCTTGTCAGAAACTACAATGCCTAGAGCTGAGATATTAGTGGACCTCTGCCACGTTTGTTCATAATGGCCCTGGGGTAAGAATTGGCGCTGCCCAAGGGTCATTTAAAAAAAAGAAAAATGTTTGTCTCCAAGGGTCTTTTTCTGGTGAGCGATTATAGGGCCATCATGGCCCTCTTGTTTTTTATGTACTATTCTGATTGTTTCTTTTTAAATGAAAGCAATTGTAACTTATATGAAATATTTTGTTCATATTCATTCTAATAAGTCACTGCAAGCCTTATCTGTATTGAAGATATTAAATGATAAAGAAGCATGTGCATTTACTCAAATAAAACTGTAATGATTTACTTATAAGACTATTTTGTCATTAATCTAAAATGATTAGATCTACAACAGCTTTGTACCTTACTAAGTAATCCAGTAACAAATTATTCACACATAAAAATATCAATAATTGTTTGACACATTCAAATTACGAAATTCCTGTTCAATTTATTATGGGAGTAAAAAATTAACCAGAGGGCAAGATATACATCATTTGATTGACAGATAGCATCATTCATGATGTCAGAACTTTACACTAACTTAAAACCTACTTTATTTCAGCAGCGCTAAAAATAGAAAATCAATAAAGTTACAAAGTGCACCAATTTAACCCGTTTGTGCAAAAATATGTATTAGTTATCGTTCATATTTTAAATTCTATGGGATATATCACAAGCGACGCAAAGCGGAGCGCAGTGATATGTCGCATAAAATTCATAATATGAACGATAACTGATTTACAGTTTGCCCTAATTTCTGTCACGTATGCATGTTTTGTCTCTACAAAAACTGTCAATCATCACTATATATGTAATTTGACACCGCCCACAAAGTACCTCCAATCAGAGGGAAATTAAAAAGAAAGTGGGGGCATTCAGTGTTATATGCGCTAATAAGAGATGCGAGCCAACATTTACCTGTAACAATGGATTTTCACTTAGCTTACGACGAATTCTAGATCTATGGTTGTTTTATTCTTGAGGAACGGGTTTTGTCTTAGTTATTATGTAAATTATCAATACCCAGAAATGCATGATTTCAATGTTTCGTACTGTTTGACCATTCTTTCAATTTGGTCCATTAGACCTGTGCAGCGTTATTTATAGTTTTCGGCCGTTTTGTTTCTTGCCAAACTTCTTGGATTCTTGCACATGTTTAAGTTCGAGTCCGGCTTAGATAGGAAAACCTTGCAAGTGTGGTGTCTAGCACCGGCCCAGATGTTATACAACTGACAATCGACTGCTGAGCATCAAATCCATTCCATTCTCAACGTATTATTGTTGAATATATATAAGGTGCTGGTTGATTTATAAAATGCACATTCAGGTTGATTATGGTGATATAAGATTCATGTATCTACATTTATTTATGAGTAATTATTATAACCATGGAACCCGGTACTACTACCAAGGAACGATGGCAAGATGGACTGCCCGCTTGTATTTGACTGAAATTCTGTTGTAAACGGGCATTAAATTCAACAAAAATAGCGAAAACCATGGAAAATTCGTATGCTGTACGACCTGGATTGAATGACGCAATCTCCCTCAATGTCTATGAGTAGTTTGAATTCCGCCTACTTTATTGCACGTTTAAGGATGACGTAATAAAACTGATGCAACTTGCACCGCCCTATTCTGCGCTTGGTCACGTAGCAAACAAATTCGACTTATTTTCTCCATATCAGGGTTTTGGCAAATTTTATGCGATATATTTTTCAAATTTCAAATGAAATGCGGACATTTCATTGGACGAGAAATTAGGACATAAATTATTGTGTTTTTGTGCTCTGAAAGTGTCCAAGTGATAATATTTTTTTTGGTTACTCGACCGTAAGTCGAGGTGGATTTTACGGACAATTTCAGGACCCATATTTGATCGACTTATGGCTGAGTATTTACATTAATCTGGATTCTTTACACTTCTTTGGTGGCATGAGTATGCAAAAAATCGCTGAAGCACTTGATCAAAAATAATTATTGCAACAACAAATACTAGAGCACGAGTTGACGAAGGGTACGACTATGAGTAGATTGATTAAACGCACTGACTTTATTATGCTGATACGTCGTAATTATGTCTAAAAATAGATACATAAATCTGGCCCTGTACCCTGCATATATAAAACACAGCTACTGGTAAACGTTGTTAACTGTGATTATGCTGATATGTCGTAGTTTATATTTATCTTAAGAATGGGATTTCCTACTTGCAAAATCTACCGGGCACCCGGGCCGACCAGGTCGCGGATGTCATCGGTCCTTGGTGATTTCTGTCGGTCTCGGACCAACGGACTAGAGTAAGTGTCAAACACTGGTAGTAGAATCTGGTATTTACTACCATTAGTGGTGTTAATGAACTTAAAAAATAAAAAATAATTTTATTTTTTTTGTATTGGGAATTTTTGCCTGTAAATTGGGAAAAAAAGATACTATTTTCCATTGGATATATGACCAAAGTTGGGCTATAAAATCGCACCCAAAAAATCCCTGTGTTGTATTATATACTGAACTTCTGACCATGTGTCAGTATATGTATATCATACGTATATAATTTTTTTTATTTTAGAGCTGTGTGAAGTCATTAATATGTCAGATGCCCTGCGTGGCAAGAACAAGAACTTGCGTTCTTACGGTACTAGTAGTTTTTAGTCGCTGCACTAACTTTGTACATGCGCGCTACATTGTTTTTTTTTAGACAAAGGAATCATGATTGCTTACTCCGTTAAACAGTTTTATTTTCTATATCTCAAACTTACTGCCTCATCCACTGTCCAACTTTCAGTTCACTATAGTATTATTATTTGTATTAGTTACGGTACTTTTACCCAAGTTCAGTTTTATAAGTTTCATATATCCTTTTGTATATGTTACTGTGTTTGGACCCCGGAAGAGGCTCACACTGTCCGTGACAAATTCGTCTGAAGATATTACATCCTATGTTAAATTGTCCTCCACCTCTGAATTATGTGGGGTAGCTTGGCAGAAGTTTAGGGATAGAATGTTGCTAGTACTGGTTAAATTAAGTCTAGGAAAGTTGGTTAGGATAACTGCCTGCCACGATATGACTGAAATAATGTTGAAAATGGTGTTTTAGGAGACATTTAATAATGTACAATTGGGTAGGTGGGTGTTATTTGTAACACTACAGGGTGTTCGGCGGCCCTGCCCTTACACTAGTCAAACTTTCAGTCTCACTATCTCTTCTTGTTTCCTTATTCTTGGCCATTTATGCAACAATCTTTCTTAAACTGTCATTTGTTGACTGTACTTTTGGACTGATATGTGACGCCTTTTGTTTATTTTCTGTGGTCGACCTTGTTTTAATATGTATATGTGACTATCTTTCTAACTAACATTTGTTGACTGTATTTTTGGACTGGTATGTGACGCCTTTTGTTTATTTTCTGTTGTAGACCTTGTTTTAATATGTATATGTGACGATCTTTCTAACTAACATTTGTTGACTGAATTTTTGGACTGGTATGTGACGCCTTTTGTTTATTTTCTGTTGTCGACCTTGTTTTGGTATGTATATGTGACGATCTTTCTTACTAACATTTGTTTGTTGACTGTATTTTTGGACTGGTATGTGACGCCTTTTGTTTATTTTCTGTGGTCGACCTTGTTTTAGTATGTATATGTGACGATCTTTCTAACTAACATTTGTTTGTTGACTGTATTTTTGGACTGGTATGTGACGCCTTTTGTTTATTTTCTGTGGTCGACCTCGTTGTATGTATATGTGACGATCTTTCTAACTAACATTTGTTTGTTGACTGAATTTTTGGACTGGTATGTGACGCCTTTTGTTTATTTTCTGTTGTCGACCTTGTTTTTGTATGTATATGTGACGATCTTCCTAACTAACATTTGTTGACTGTATTATTGGACATGTATGTGACGTGACGCCTTTTGTTTATTATCTGTGGTCGACCTTGTTTTTGTATGTTTATGTGACGATCTTCCTAACTAACATTTGTTGACTGTATTATTGGACATGTATGTGACGTGACGCCTTTTGTTTATTATCTGTGGTCGACCTTGTTTTTGTATGTATATGTGACAATCTTCCTAACTAACATTTGTTGACTGTATTATTGGACATGTATGTGACGCCTTTTGTTAATTATCTGTGATTGAACTTGTTTTTGTATGTTTTTACATTTCATGAATTCCATTCTTTGTTTAATTGCAAGTTAAGGTTCTTATTAATTGTTTAGATTTTGCTAATTTACTTTGTATGCTTTGTTAATGGTAATGATTGATGCGGTTTGTTGTGAAACAATGCTAGTGGATGGAATTAGACAGCTCATAGTATTTCATCATATAAACAAGTGTCTTGACAGTTTTTGGTGACAGCGTTATTTAAGATGATTACAGTATAGGTTGTGAAGAGTGAATGTATGTCATGAGTGTACGAAAAGACAGACACCGTTACTTTTTATTCTTTGGTTGGAAATGAACTATTCTTAAGATGTGGTATTGACACTGCGCCTTGAATGCAAGGCCTTGGTCTCAATGGTCACCAAGGTCAGGGCTAGGATACTGTGCACAGCATGAAAATGTAAGTGTTATGTTTCTATATACTTTTTCATCTGATGGAACTGTTGAATTTGATTTTTTCTATCATGCAATTAATATGATCTGCCAACAAATCCCTCTGTATTGTACAGTATTTTCTTTATTTCAGCAGTCGGATGTGTTGATTTCCTGGACGTGGACCTCATTGAGGGATACCAACTTCATATGGAAGCTTGGCACACGGATTGATGGCAAGGCCTTGGTCTCAATGGTCACCAAGGTCAGGGTTACCGTAATGCGTACAGCATTTCAACGTAAGTAATCTGGCTTAATTGTGAGCGATTATGCTTCGTGACATTTGTGCATCCGATGCAAATGTTGAATTGGTCTGTTGTCTGCTTTTTTTTGTTCATTTTACAGTTTACACGATCTGCCAACAGATCCCTTTGTATTCGAAAAGTATTTTCTTTATTTCAGCAGTCGGATGTGTTGACTCCTGGAAGTGGACCTCATCGAGGGATACCAACTTCAAATGGAAGCTTGGCACACGGATTGATGGCAAGGCCTTGGTCTCAATGGTCACCAAGGTCAGGGTCACCGTAATGCGTACAGCATTTCAACGTAAGTATTCTGGCTTAATTGTGAGCGATTATGCTTCTTGACATTTGTGCATCCGATGCAACTGTTGAATTGGTCTGTCGTCTGCTTTTTGTTTTTGTTTATTTTGCTATTTAAATTATTTGTCATCAGATCCCTTTGTATTTGAGGAGTATTTCTTTATTTCAGCAGTCGGATGTGTTGACTCCTGGAAGTGGACCTCATCGAGGGATACCAACTTCAGATGGAAGCTTGGCACACGGATTGATGGCAAGGCCTTGGTCTCAAATGTCACCAAGGTCAGGGTCACCGTAATGCGTACAGCATTTCAACGTAAGTATTCTGGCTTGATTGTGAGCGATATGCTTCTTGACATTTGTGCGTCCGATGCAATTGTTGAATTGGTCTGTCGTCTGCTTTTTTTGGTTCATTTTACAGTTTACACAATCTGCCAACAGATCCCTTTGTATTCGAAAAGTATTTTCTTTATTTCAGCAGTCGGATGTGTTGACTCCTGGAAGTGGACCTCATCGAGGGATACCAACTTCTGATGGAAGCTTGGCACACGGATTGATGGCAAGGCCTTGGTCTCAATGGTCACCAAGGTCAGGGTCACCGTAATGCGTACAGCATTTCAACGTAAGTATTCTGGCTTAATTGTGAGCCATTATGCTTCTTAACATTTGTGCATCCGATGCAACTGTTGAATTGGTCTGTCGTCTGCTTTTTTGTTTTTGTTCATTTTGCTATTTACATGATCTGCTAACAAATCCCTCAGTATTGATGAGTATTGTCTTTATTTCAGCAGTCGGATGTGTTGACTCCTAGAAGTGGACCTCATCGAGGGATACCAACTTCATATGGAAGCTTGGCACACGGATTGATGGCAAGGCTTTGGTCTCAATGGTCACCAAGGTCAGGGTCACCGTAATGCGTACAGCATTTCAACGTAAGTATTCTGGCTTCATTGTGAGCGATATGCTTCTTGACATTTGTGCGTCCGATGCAATTGTTGAATTGGTCTGTCGTCTGCTTTTTTTTGGTTCATTTTACAGTTTACACAATCTGCCAACAGATCCCTTTGTATTCGAAAAGTATTTTCTCTATTTCAGCAGTCGGATGTGTTGACTCCTAGAAGTGGACCTCATCGAGGGATACCAACTTCAGATGGAAGCTTGGCACACGGATTGATGGCAAGGCCTTGGTCTCAATGATCACCAAGGTCAGGGTCACCGTAATGCATACAGCATTTCAACGTAAGTATTCTGGCTTAATTGTGAGCCATTATGCTTCTTAACATTTGTGCATCCGATGCAACTGTTGAATAGGTCTGTCTTCTGCTTTTTTTTGGTTAATTTTACAATTTACATGATCTGCCAACAGATCCCTTTGTATTCGAAAAGTATTTTCTTTATTTCAGCAGTCGGATGTGTTGACTCCTGGAAGTGGACCTCATCGAGGGATACCAACTTCTGATGGAAGCTTGGCACACGGATTGATGGCAAGGCCTTGGTCTCAATGGTCACCAAGGTCAGGGTCACCGTAATGCATATAGCATTTCAACGTAAGTATTCTGGCTTAATTGTGAGTGATTTTCTTCTTGACATTTGTGCATCCAATGCAACTGTTGAATTGGTCTGTCTTCTGCATTTTTGTTTTTGTTCATTTTGCAATTTACACGATCTGCTAACAAATCCCTCAGTATTGATGAGTATTGTCTTTATTTCAGCAGTCGGATGTGTTGACTCCTGGAAGTGGACCTCATCGAGGGATACCAACTTCATATGGAAGCTTGGCACACGGATTGATGGCAAGGCCTTGGTCTCAATGGTCACCAAGGTCAGGGTCACCGTAATGCGTACAGCATTTCAACGTAAGTATTCTGGCTTAATTGTGAGCCATTATGCTTCTTAACATTTGTGCATCCGATGCAACTGTTGAATTGGTCTGTCGTCTGCTTTTTTGTTTTTGTTCATTTTGCTATTTACATGATCTGCTAACAAATCCCTCAGTATTGATGATTATTGTCTTTATTTCAGCAGTCGGATGTGTTGACTCCTAGAAGTGGACCTCATCGAGGGATACCAACTTCATATGGAAGCTTGGCACACGGATTGATGGCAAGGCCTTGGTCTCAATGGTCACCAAGGTCAGGGTCACCGTAATGCGTACAGCATTTCAACGTAAGTATTCTGGCTTAATTGTGAGCCATTATGCTTCTTGACATTTGTGCGTCCGATGCAATTGTTGAATTGGTCTGTCGTCTGCTTTTTTTTGGTTCATTTTACAGTTTACACAATCTGCCAACAGATCCCTTTGTATTCGAAAAGTATTTTCTCTATTTCAGCAGTCGGATGTGTTGACTCCTGGAAGTGGACCTCATCGAGGGATACCAACTTCAGATGGAAGCTTGGCACACGGATTGATGGCAAGGCCTTGGTCTCAATGATCACCAAGGTCAGGGTCACCGTAATGCATACAGCATTTCAACGTAAGTATTCTGGCTTAATTGTGAGCCATTATGCTTCTTAACATTTGTGCATCCGATGCAACTGTTGAATTGGTCTGTCTTCTGCTTTTTTTTGGTTAATTTTACAATTTACATGATCTGCCAACAGATCCCTTTGTATTCGAAAAGTATTTTCTTTATTTCAGCAGTCGGATGTGTTGACTCCTGGAAGTGGACCTCATCGAGGGATACCAACTTCTGATGGAAGCTTGGCACACGGATTGATGGCAAGGCCTTGGTCTCAATGGTCACCAAGGTCAGGGTCACCGTAATGCATATAGCATTTCAACGTAAGTATTCTGGCTTAATTGTGAGTGATTTTCTTCTTGACATTTGTGCATCCAATGCAACTGTTGAATTGGTCTGTCTTCTGCATTTTTGTTTTTGTTCATTTTGCAATTTAAATTATTTGTCATCAGATCCCTTTGTATTTGAAGAGTATTTTCTTTATTTCAGCAGTCGGATGTGTTGACTCCTGGAAGTGGACCTCATCGAGGGATACCAACTTCAGATGGAAGCTTGGCACACGGATTGATGGCAAGGCCTTGGTCTCAAATGTCACCAAGGTCAGGGTCACCGTAATGCGTACAGCATTTCAACGTAAGTATTCTGGCTTCATTGTTAGCGATATGCTTCTTGACATATGTGCGTCCGATGCAATTGTTGAATTGGTTTGTCGTCTGCTTTTTTTGGGTTCATTTTACAGTTTACACAATCTGCCAACAGATCCCTTTGTATACGAAAAGTATTTTCTTTATTTCAGCAGTCGGATGTGTTGACTCCTGGAAGTGGACCTCATCGAGGGATACCAACTTCTGATGGAAGCTTGGCACACGGATTGATGGCAAGGCCTTGGTCTCAATGTTCACCAAGGTCAGGGTCACCGTAATGCGTACAGCATTTCAACGTAAGTATTCTGGCTTAATTGTGAGCCATTATGCTTCTTAACATTTGTGCATCCGATGCAACTGTTGAATTGGTCTGTCGTCTGCTTTTTTGTTTTTGTTCATTTTGCAATTTACACGATCTGCTAACAAATCCCTCAGTATTGATGAGTATTGTCTTTATTTCAGCAGTCGGATGTGTTGACTCCTTGAAGTGGACCTCATCGAGGGATACCAACTTCATATGGAAGCTTGGCACACGGATTGATGGCAAGGCCTTGGTCTCAATGGTCACCAAGGTCAGGGTCACCGTAATGCGTACAGCATTTCAACGTAAGTATTCTGGCTTCATTGTGAGCGATATGCTTCTTGACATTTGTGCGTCCGATGCAATTGTTGAATTGGTCTCTCTTCTGCTTTTTTTTGCTCATTTTACAATTTACATGATCTGCTAACATATCCCTTTGTATTCGAAAAGTATTTTCTTTATTTCAGCAGTCGGATGTGTTGACTCCTGGAAGTGGACCTCATCGAGGGATACCAACTTCAGATGGAAGCTTGGCACACGGATTGATGGCAAGGCCTTGGTCTCAATGGTCACCAAGGTCAGGGTCACCGTAATGCATACAGCATTTCAACGTAAGTATTCTGGCTTAATTGTGAGTGATTATTCTTCTTGACATTTGTGCATCCAATGCAACTGTTGAATTGGTCTGTTGTCTGCATTTTTGTTTTTGTTCATTTTGCAATTTAAATTATCTGCCATCAGATCCCTAAGTATTTGAAGAGTATTTTCTTTATTTCAGCAGTCGGATGTGTTGACTCCTGGAAGTGGACCTCATCGAGGGATACCAACTTCAGATGGAAGCTTGGCACACGGATTGATGGCAAGGCCTTGGTCTCAATGGTCACCAAGGTCAGGGTCACCATAATGCGTAAAGCATTTCAACGTAAGTATTCTGGCTTAATTGTGAGCGATTATGCTTCTTAACATTTGTGCATCCAGTGCAACTCTTGAATTGGTCTGTCGTCTGCTTTTTTGTTTTTGTTCATTTTGCAATTTACACGATCTACCAACAAATCTCTCTGTATTGATGAGTATTTTCTTAATTTCAGCAGTCGGATGTGTCGACTCCTGGAAGTGGACCTCATCGAGGGATACCAACTTCAGATGGAAGCTTGGCACACAGATTGATGGCAAGGCCTTGGTCTCAATGGTCACCAAGGTCAGGGTCACCGTAATGCATACAGCATTTCAACGTAAGTATTCTGGCTTAATTATGAGCCATTATGCTTCTTAACATTTGTGCATTCGATGCAACTGTTGAATTATTGGCCTGCTTTTTTGTTTTTGTTCATTTTGCAATTTATATGATCTGCCAACAAATCCCTCAGTATTGATGATTTTTTTCATTATTTCAGCAGTCGGATGTGTTGACTCCTGGAAGTGGACCTCATCGAGGGATACCAACTTCAGATGGAAGCTTGGCACACAGATTGATGGCAAGGCCTTGGTCTCAATGGTCACCAAGGTCAGGGCTAGGGTACTGTGCACAGCACGAAAACGTAAGTGTTTATGCTTCTTGACATTTGTTCATCCGATTGAACTGTTTTTTGTCCATCATGCAATTCATATGATCTGTATTGAAGAGTATACTCTTTCATGATTCTATCCGTGACGATATACATTTTCAACATGACATAGATAACTTTGCTAGACTTGTATATTCAATGTACGCTTTCTATTTCAGGACGAAGAAGATGGACGCCGAGTAGACCCAACCTGACCTAGGCTTCCCCATGTGGTATGTCTACGGGATAGGCACAGTCGAGGCATTCAACAGTCCGTCCCCAGGTATGTGTTGGTTTATTTTGTGCATTTTTCCTTGTCAACTTCAGTGATGTTTGGCTATATACCACCTACAGACTGATTGAGACCAGTTGTCTGTGAAGGCCAGTTGTAATTTTCATGTATACAATCAAACCTCTGAACTAGGGCCACCCTTGGGAAAAACCGAATGTGACCTTTCTTGACAGGTGGTCTTCATTCAGAAGTTCTTTATTTTATTGTAAATAATCAATTACAGTTTTAAACGAGTTGGCTTCATTCACACTGAGTGGCCTTTATTCAGAGGTGGCCGCTTACATAGGTTTGACTACACTTGAATATTAATGATACTTGAATTCTACTTAATCTTTCATGATTCTTTCTGAGGCGATGTATATGTTCAACATGACAGAGACAACTTTGCTAGACTTGTATATTCAATGTACGCTTTCTATTTCAGGACGAAGAAGATGGACGCCCAGCAGACGAGAAAGGTTGTCATTTTCTATGTTTTTTTCTGGTCCATTTGTTTAAGGTTCATGTGTTCACAAATCCCCGTCCAAAATTCATAGAATTGTGTTTGTTTAATTATGTTTTCGTGAGATCACTTGCTAATTGTTTTCTCTTCTGTTTTTTTGCAAGATCAACCGAGTAGACCCAACCTGACCTAGGCTTCCCCATGTGGTATGTCTACGGGATAGGCACAGTCGAGGCATTCAACAGTCCGTCCCCAGGTATGTGTTGGTTTATTTTGTGCATTTTTCCTTGTCAACTTCAGTGATGTTTGGCTATATACCACCTACAGACTGGTTGAGACCAGTTGTCTGTGAAGGCCAGTTGTTGTAATTGTCATGCACATAATTTTCATGTATACAATCAAAACCTCTGAACTAGGGCCACCCTTGGGAAAAACCGAATGTGACCTTTCTTGACAGGTGGTCTTCATTCAGAAGTTCTTTATTTTATTGTAAATAATCAATTACAGTTTTAAACGAGTAGGCTTCATTCACACTGAGTGGCCTTCATTCAGAGGTGGCCGCTTACATAGGTTTTTTTTACTACACTTGAATATTAATGATACTTGAATTCTACTTTATCTTTCATGATTCTTTCTGAGGCGATGTATATGTTCAACATGACAGAGATAATTTTGCTAGACTTGTATATTCAATGTACGCTTTCTATTTCAGGACGAAGAAGATGGACACCCAGCAGACGAGAAAGGTTGTCATTTTCTATGTATTTTTTCTGGTCCATTTGTTTAAGGTTCATGTGAACACAAATCCCCGTCCAAAATTCATAGAATTGTGTTTGTTTAATTATGTTTTTTGTGAGATCACTTGCTAATTGTTTTCTCTTCTGTTTTTTTGCAAGATCAACCGAGTAGACCCAACCTGACCTAGGCTTCCCCATGTGGTATGTCTACGGGATAGGCACAGTCGAGGCATTCAACAGTCCGTCCCCAGGTATGTGTTGGTTTATTTTGTGCATTTTTCCTTGTCAACTTCAGTGATGTTTGGCTATATACCACCTACAGACTGGTTGAGACCAGTTGTCTGTGAAGGCCAGTTGTTGTAATTGTCATGCACATAATTTTCATGTATACAATCAAAACCTCTGAACTAGGGCCACCCTTTGGAAAAACCGAATGTGACCTTTCTTGACAGGTGGTCTTCATTCAGAAGTTCTTTATTTTATTGTAAATAATCAATTACAGTTTTAAACGAGTAGGCTTCATTCACACTGAGTGGCCTTTATTCAGAGGTTGCCGCTTACATAGGTTTGACTACACTTGAATATTAATGATACTTGAATTCTACTTAATCTTTCATGATTCTTTCTGAGGCAATGTATATGTTCAACATGACAGAGATAACTTTGCTAGACTTGTATATTCAATGTACGCTTTCTATTTCAGGACGAAGAAGATGGTCGCCCAGCAGACGAGAAAGGTTGTCATTTTCTATGTTTTTTTCTGGTCCATTTGTTTAAGGTTCATGTGTTCACAAATCCCCGTCCAAAATTCATAGAATTGTGTTTGTTTAATTATGTTTTCGTGAGATCACTTGCTAATTGTTTTCTCTTCTGTTTTTTTTGCAAGATCAACCGAGTAGACCCAACCTGACCTAGGCTTCCCCATGTGGTATGTCTACGGGATAGGCACAGTCGAGGCATTCAACAGTCCGTCCCCAGGTATTTGTTGGTTTTGTTTTGTGCATTTTTCCTTGTCAACTTCAGTGATGTTTGGCTATATACCACCTACAGACTGGTTGAGACCAGTTGTCTGTGAAGGCCAGTTGTTGTAATTGTCATGCACATAATTTTCATGTATACAATCAAACCTCTGAACTAGAGCCACCCTTGGGAAAATCCGAATGTGACCTTTCTTGACAGGTGGTCTTCATTCAGAAGTTCTTTATTTTATTGTAAATAATCAATTACAGTTTTAAACGAGTAGGCTTCATTCACACTGAGTGGCCTTTATTCAGAGGTGGCCGCTTACATAGGTTTGACTACACTTGAATATTAATGATTCTTGAATTCTACTTCATCTTTCATGATTTATTCTGAGGCGATGTATGTTCAACATGACAGAGATAACTTTGCTAGACTTGTATATTCAATGTACGCTTTCTATTTCAGGACGAAGAAGATGGACGCCCAGCAGACGAGAAAGGTTGTCATTTTCTATGTTTTTTCTGGTCCATTTGTTTAAGGTTCATGTGTTCACAAATCCCCGTCCAAAATTCATAGAATTGTGTTTGTTTAATCATGTTTTCGTGAGATCACTTGCTAATTGTTTTCTCTTTTGTTTTTTTGCAAGATCAACCGAGTAGACCCAACCTGACCTAGGCTTCCCCATGTGGTATGTCTAAGGGATAGGCACAGTCGAGGCATTCAACAGTCCGTCCCCAGGTATGTGTTGGTTTATTTTGTGCATTTTTCCTTGTCAACTTCAGTGATGTTTGGCTATATACCACCTACAGACTGGTTGAGACCAGTTGTCTGTGAAGGCCAGTTGTTGTAATTGTCATGCACATAATTTTCATGTATACAATCAAACCTCTGAACTAGGGCCAGTCCCTTGGGAAAAACCGAATGTGACCTTACTTGACAGGTGGTCTTCATTCAGAAGTTCTTTATTTTATTGTAAATAATCATTTACAGTTTTAAACGAGTAGGCTTCATTCACACTGAGTGGCCTTCATTCAGAGGTGGCCGCTTACATAGGTTTTTTTTACTACACTTGAATATTAATGATACTTGAATTCTACTTTATCTTTCATGATTCTTTATGAGGCGATGCATATGTTCAACATGACAGAGATAACTTTGCTAGACTTGTATATTCAATGTACGCTTTCTATTTCAGGACGAAGAAGATGGACACCCAGCAGACGAGAAAGGTTGTCATTTTCTATGTATTTTTTCTGGTCCATTTGTTTAAGGTTCATGTGAACACAAATCCCCGTCCAAAATTCATAGAATAGTGTTTGTTTAATTATGTTTTCGTGAGATCACTTGCTAATTGTTTTCTCTTTTGTTTTTTTGCAAGATCAACCGAGTAGACCCAACCTGACCTAGGCTTCCCCATGTGGTATGTCTATGGGATAGGCACAGTCGAGGCATTCAACAGTCCGTCCCCAGGTATGTGTTGGTTTATTTTGTGCATTTTTCCTTGTCAACTTCAGTGATGTTTGGCTATATACCACCTACAGACTGGTTGAGACCAGTTGTCTGTGAAGGCCAGTTGTTGTAATTGTCATGCACATAATTTTCATGTATACAATCAAACCTCTGAACTAGGGCCACCCTTGGGAAAAACCGAATGTGACCTTTCTTGACAGGTGGTCTTCATTCAGAAGTTCTTTATTTTATTGTAAATAATCATTTACAGTTTTAAACGAGTGGGCTTCATTCACACTGAGTGGCCTTTATTCAGAGGTGGCCGCTTACATAGGTTTGACTACACTTGAATATTAATGATACTTGAATTCTACTTAATCTTTCATGATTCTTTCTGAGGCGATGTATATGTTCAACATGACAGAGATAACTTTGCTAGTCTTGTATATTCAATGTACGCTTTCTATTTCAGGACGAAGCAGATGGACGCCCAGCAGACGAGAAAGGTTGTCATTTTCTATGTTTTTTTCTGGTCCATTTGTTTAAGGTTCATGTGTTCACAAATCCCCGTCCAAAATTCATAGAATTGTGTTTGTTTAATTATGTTTTCGTGAGATCACTTGCTAATTGTTTTCTCTTCTGTTTTTTTGCAAGATCAACCGAGTAGACCCAACCTGACCTAGGCTTCCCCATGTGGTATGTCTACGGGATAGGCACAGTCGAGGCATTCAACAGTCCGTCCCCAGGTATTTGTTGGTTTATTTTGTGCATTTTTCCTTGTCAACTTCAGTGATGTTTGGCTATATACCACCTACAGACTGGTTGAGACCAGTTGTCTGTGAAGGCCAGTTGTTGTAATTGTCATGCACATAATTTTCATGTATACAATCAAACCTCTGAACTAGGGCCACCCTTGGGAAAAACCGAATGTGACCTTTCTTGACAGGTGGTCTTCATTCAGAAGTTCTTTATTTTATTGTAAATAATCAATTACAGTTTTAAACGAGTGGGCTTCATTCACACTGAGTGGCCTTTATTCAGAGGTTGCCGCTTACATAGGTTTGACTACACTTGAATATTAATGATTCTTGAATTCTACTTTATCTTTCATGATTTATGCTGAGGCGATGTATGTTCAACATGAGAGATAACTTTGCTAGACTTGTATATTCAATGTACGCTTTCTATTTCAGGACGAAGAAGATGGACGCCCAGCAGACGAGAAAGGTTGTCATTTTCTATGTTTTTTCTGGTCCATTTGTTTAAGGTTCATGTGTTCACAAATCCCCGTCCAAAATTCATAGAATTGTGTTTGTTTAATCATGTTTTCGTGAGATCACTTGCTAATTGTTTTCTCTTTTGTTTTTTTGCAAGATCAACTGAGTAGACCCAACCTGACCTAGGCTTCCCCATGTGGTATGTCTAAGGGATAGGCACAGTCGAGGCATTCAACAGTCCGTCCCCAGGTATGTGTTGGTTTATTTTGTGCATTTTTCCTTGTCAACTTCAGTGATGTTTGGCTATATACCACCTACAGACTGGTTGAGACCAGTTGTCTGTGAAGGCCAGTTGTTGTAATTGTCATGCACATAATTTTCATGTATACAATCAAACCTCTGAACTAGGGCCAGTCCCTTGGGAAAAACCGAATGTGACCTTACTTGACAGGTGGTCTTCATTCAGAAGTTCTTTATTTTATTGTAAATAATCATTTACAGTTTTAAACGAGTAGGCTTCATTCACACTGAGTGGCCTTCATTCAGAGGTGGCCGCTTACATAGGTTTTTTTACTACACTTGAATATTAATGATACTTGAATTCTACTTTATTTTTCATGATTCTTTATGAGGCGATGCATATGTTCAACATGACAGAGATAACTTTGCTAGACTTGTATATTCAATGTACGCTTTCTATTTCAGGACGAAGAAGATGGACACCCAGCAGACGAGAAAGGTTGTCATTTTCTATGTATTTTTACTGGTCCATTTGTTTAAGGTTCATGTGAACACAAATCCCCATCCAAAATTCATAGAATAGTGTTTGTTTAATTATGTTTTCGTGAGATCACTTGCTAATTGTTTTCTCTTTTGTTTTTTTGCAAGATCAACCGAGTAGACCCAACCTGACCTAGGCTTCCCCATGTGGTATGTCTACGGGATAGGCACAGTCGAGGCATTCAACAGTCCGTCCCCAGGTATGTGTTGGTTTATTTTGTGCATTTTTCCTTGTCAACTTCAGTGATGTTTGGCTATATACCACCTACAGACTGGTTGAGACCAGTTGTCTGTGAAGGCCAGTTGTTGTAATTATCATGCACATAATTTTCATGTATACAATCAAACCTCTGAACTAGGGCCACCCTTGGGAAAAACCGAATGTGACCTTTCTTGACAGGTGGTCTTCATTCAGAAGTTCTTTATTTTATTGTAAATAATCATTTACAGTTTTAAACGAGTGGGCTTCATTCACACTGAGTGGCCTTTATTCAGAGGTGGCCGCTTACATAGGTTGACTACACTTGAATATTAATGATACTTGAATTCTACTTAATCTTTCATGATTCTTTCTGAGGCGATGTATATGTTCAACATGACAGAGATAACTTTGCTAGTCTTGTATATTCAATGTACGCTTTCTATTTCAGGACGAAGAAGATGGACGCCCAGCAGACGAGAAAGGTTGTCATTTTCTATGTTTTTTTCTGGTCCATTTGTTTAAGGTTCATGTGTTCACAAATCCCCTTCCAAAATTCATAGAATTGTGTTTGTTTAATTATGTTTTCGTGAGATCACTTGCTAATTGTTTTCTCTTCTGTTTTTTTGCAAGATCAACCGAGTAGACCCAACCTGACCTAGGCTTCCCCATGTGGTATGTCTACGGGATAGGCACAGTCGAGGCATTCAACAGTCCGTCCCCAGGTATTTGTTGGTTTATTTTGTGCATTTTTCCTTGTCAACTTCAGTGATGTTTGGCTATATACCACCTACAGACTGGTTGAGACCAGTTGTCTGTGAAGGCCAGTTGTTGTAATTGTCATGCACATAATTTTCATGTATACAATCAAACCTCTGAACTAGGGCCACCCTTGGGAAAAACCGAATGTGACCTTACTTGACAGGTGGTCTTCATTCAGAAGTTCTTTATTTTATTGTAAATAATCATTTACAGTTTTAAACGAGTGGGCTTCATTCACACTGAGTGGCCTTCATTCAGAGGTGGCCGCTTACATAGGTTTTTTTACTACACTTGAATATTAATGATACTTGAATTCTACTTTATCTTTCATGATTCTTTCTGAGGCGATGTATATGTTCAACATGACAGAGATAACTTTGCTAGACTTGTATATTCAATGTACGCTTTCTATTTCAGGACGAAGAAGATGGACACCCAGCAGACGAGAAAGGTTGTCATTTTCTATGTATTTTTTCTGGTCCATTTGTTTAAGGTTCATGTGAACACAAATCCCCGTCCAAAATTCATAGAATTGTGTTTGTTTAATTATGTTTTTCGTGAGATCACTTGCTAATTGTTTTCTCTTCTGTTTTTTTGCAAGATCAACCGAGTAGACCCAACCTGACCTAGGCTTCCCCATGTGGTATGTCTACGGGATAGGCACAGTCGAGGCATTCAACAGTCCGTCCCCAGGTATGTGTTGGTTTATTTTGTGCATTTTTCCTTGTCAACTTCAGTGATGTTTGGCTATATACCACCTACAGACTGGTTGAGACCAGTTGTCTGTGAAGGCCAGTTGTTGTAATTATCATGCACATAATTTTCATGTATACAATCAAACCTCTGAACTAGGGCCACCCTTGGGAAAAACCGAATGTGACCTTTCTTGACAGGTGGTCTTCATTCAGAAGTTCTTTATTTTATTGTAAATAATCATTTACAGTTTTAAACGAGTGGGCTTCATTCACACTGAGTGGCCTTTATTCAGAGGTGGCCGCTTACATAGGTTTGACTACACTTGAATATTAATGATACTTGAATTCTACTTAATCTTTCATGATTCTTTCTGAGGCGATGTATATGTTCAACATGACAGAGATAACTTTGCTAGTCTTGTATATTCAATGTACGCTTTCTATTTCAGGACGAAGAAGATGGACGCCCAGCAGACGAGAAAGGTTGTCATTTTCTATGTTTTTTTCTGGTCCATTTGTTTAAGGTTCATGTGTTCACAAATCCCCGTCCAAAATTCATAGAATTGTGTTTGTTTAATTATGTTTTCGTGAGATCACTTGCTAATTGTTTTCTCTTCTGTTTTTTTGCAAGATCAACCGAGTAGACCCAACCTGACCTAGGCTTCCCCATGTGGTATGTCTACGGGATAGGCACAGTCGAGGCATTCAACAGTCCGTCCCAAGGTATTTGTTGGTTTATTTTGTGCATTTTTCCTTGTCAACTTCAGTGATGTTTGGCTATATACCACCTACAGACTGGTTGAGACCAGTTGTCTGTGAAGGCCAGTTGTTGTAATTGTCATGCACATAATTTTCATGTATACAATCAAACCTCTGAACTAGGGCCACCCTTGGGAAAAACCGAATGTGACCTTACTTGACAGGTGGTCTTCATTCAGAAGTTCTTTATTTTATTGTAAATAATCATTTACAGTTTTAAACGAGTGGGCTTCATTCACACTGAGTGGCCTTCATTCAGAGGTGGCCGCTTACATAAGTTTTTTTACTACACTTGAATATTAATGATACTTGAATTCTACTTTATCTTTCATGATTCTTTCTGAGGCGATGTATATGTTCAACATGACAGAGATAACTTTGCTAGACTTGTATATTCAATGTACGCTTTCTATTTCAGGACGAAGAAGATGGACACCCAGCAGACGAGAAAGGTTGTCATTTTCTATGTATTTTTTCTGGTCCATTTGTTTAAGGTTCATGTGAACACAAATCCCCGTCCAAAATTCATAGAATTGTGTTTGTTTAATTATGTTTTTCGTGAGATCACTTGCTAATTGTTTTCTCTTCTGTTTTTTTGCAAGATCAACCGAGTAGACCCAACCTGACCTAGGCTTCCCCATGTGGTATGTCTACGGGATAGGCACAGTCGAGGCATTCAACAGTCCGTCCCCAGGTATGTGTTGGTTTATTTTGTGCATTTTTCCTTGTCAACTTCAGTGATGTTTGGCTATATACCACCTACAGACTGGTTGAGACCAGTTGTCTGTGAAGGCCAGTTGTTGTAATTATCATGCACATAATTTTCATGTATACAATCAAACCTCTGAACTAGGGCCACCCTTGGGACAAACCGAATGTGACCTTTCTTGACAGGTGGTCTTCATTCAGAAGTTCTTTATTTTATTGTAAATAATCAATTACAGTTTTAAATGAGTAGGCTTCATTCACACTGAGTGACCTTTATTCAGAGGTTGCCGCTTACATAGGTTTGACTACACTTGAATATTAATGATTCTTGAATTCTACTTTATCTTTCATGATTCTATCTGAGGCGATGTATGCTCAACATGACAGAGATAACTTTGCTAGACTTGTATATTCAATGTAAGCTTTCTATTTCAGGACGAAGAAGATGGATGCCCAGCAGACGTGAAAGGTTGTCATTTTCTATGCTTTTTTCTGGTCCATTTGTTTAAGGTTCATGTGAACACAAATCCCCTTCCAAAATTCATAGAATTGTGTTTGTTTAATTATGTTTTCGTGAGATCACTTGCTAATTGTTTTCTCTTGTTTTTTTGCAAGATCAACCGAGTAGACTCAACCTGACCTAGGCTTCCCCATGTGGTATGTCTACGGGATAGGCACAGTCAAGGCATTCAACAGTCCGGCCCCAGGTATGTGTTGGGTTTATTTTGTGCATTTCAGGTGGTCTTCATTCAGAAGTTCTTTTATTTTATTCTAAATAATCAATTACAGCTTTAAATGAATAGGTTTTATTCACCGTGAGTGGCCTTTATTCAGAGGTGGCTGCTAGCATAGGTTTGACTACACTTGAATATTAATGATACTTGAATCCTACTTTATCTTTCATGATTCTTTCTGAGACATGTATATGTTGAACATGACATAACTTTGATGTATATTCAATGTACGCTTTCTATTTCAGGACGTCCTTGTTTTTCGGCCAGCAGACAAGAAAGGTTGTCATTTTCTATGCTTTTTTCTGGTCCATTTGTTTAAGGTTCATGTGTTCACAAACTCCCTTCCAAAATTCATTAAAATGTATTTGTCTATTATCTTTCTTGAACTATTTTGGGACATTTATTTGACACAGTTTGTTTTTTTTATCTCTGGTCGACCTTGTTTTTGTATGTATATGTGACGATATTCTTGAACTAACATTTGTTGACTGGATTTTTGGACTGGTATATGACGCCTTTTGTTTATTATCTGTGGTCGACCTTGATTTTGTATGTGACGATCTTTCTAACTAACATTTGTTGACTATATATTTGGACTTGTATGTGACGCCTTTTGTTTATTATCTGTGGTCGACCTTGTTTTTGTTTGTATATGTGACGATCTTTCTAACTAACATTTGTTGACTATATATTTGGACTTGTATGTGACGCACTTTGTTTATTATCTATGATTGACTTTGTTTTGTATGTATATGTGACGATCTTTCTAACTAACATTTGTTGACTGTATTTTTGGACATGTGTGTGACACACTTTGTTTATTATATGTGATTGACCTTGTTTTTGTATGTATATGTGACGATTTTTCTTAAATTGACATTTGTTGACTGTATTTTTGGACTGGTATGTGACAGACTTGACTGTATTATTGGACTGGTATGTGACACACTTTATTTATTATCTGTGATTGACCTTGTTTTGGTATGTATATGTGAATATTTTTCCTTAACTGACATTTTCTTAAAGTACTCCCATCAGATTCTGTTAATATATAAACAATTTCGGTTGTTATATGTAGATTTTTGTATGATCATTATAATGTCTACCTTTAATTTTGCATTTAGAAAGAGTGTGGCCCCATATGCTCTGCAATCTGAAACTTGACATGGGGTACAGGTTTCCAGAGATTTTTCCCTACAGGGTTTTGTTACCTGGTTTTTCCTGAGCCATTCAGTTTGCACACAGTTTTTCAATGATATGCCAGAGTTATATCATTTATCTATACATGTATGTATCTCATATTGACCTGTTATATGATTGAATGTTTCATTTGTAGATCTTGAAGAAAGAATAAATGTTATTTATGTATTTGTCATTATGTATAAATATTATGTTAATTATGTTTTTGTTGTTATAAATATATGTGAATTACGTTTTTGTTAAAAATAAATGTTCTGTAAATTGTGTTCTTGTTTGTATTTTATTGACAGTAATGGAATGTACATTTGAAGTGATATCTTGTGTTGGAGTAATGATTTGTTTAAAACTTACATACATATACTATGTGCATGTCCAAACTTAACGAAGTTGATATAAAGTTACTGCCTATATTCTTTTCAATAGTATTACTTATCTCTTTCTTTTGCAGATATTCTAATAAAGATAGAAACCAGTTGTTATTTTGGAAGAAAGTAGAATTTTAACTAAGTAACAACACACATTTAATTAATATCAATGAGTTTCACAAAGGTACTTATGACAAGTAATAATACTGAAAAATATAGGTGGCAACTTAATTTTGTTAAGTACTCTCAGTATACATGTATTATCTAGATACAATACAATCCTGTGAACACATCGTCAACAAGCAAATATTCAATAATTCCAGATATGGTTTAGTTACATCGATTGAAATTCAGATATCACATGGCCAAAAACAGAATGTTATCATTAACCAATGATAACATATAAAATACCATCTGGCCAAATGTATTTACAATGTATTAGTACACTTTTCTTAAGCAAGTTTTTAGATACAAAAACACTGAGAATACTCAACTTTAGCTAGTTTTTAGCTCAACTTTCTTTTAAAGGCCAAGCTAAAAATCACTGCATTGTGATCACTGCATCACTTTAATGTAGCTCATAACTCAGAAACTGTAAGGGATAACGAGGTGGATAGATCTCACTGAGGTGGTGAACAGACTTGTGTTGGCACCACTTGTGGCGCTTTCGTTAGATTTAAAAATGCTTGGCGGAAACATTCTACCAAAGTTATTTGAACTCAGCATAATTATTATGGTGCAATGGTAGAAATATTATAGGGAGAAACACCACAAAATTATAATGGCACCAGGATCTATGTTAGTTAACAATTTTTTATACAGGGTGTATGAAGGGCCTTCTTGGTTGAGTGGTTATGGTTTAGTCACTGCAATACTTCACATTTGAGAAAACATTTCATCTTTTTTATGATTATAATAATGTTGTTTTGTTGTGAATATAATCAAAATCATGAATTTTACATGCCTCCTTCTTAACACAACAGAGAAATAAGTCCAGATATGAAATAGCGCAATTCAATATATCTTCAGAAAATTAAATAGAAAAGTAAATCTTACAAGAATAGAAATAAATATGTTAAACTGTTGTACAATGTGTACAAAAAGTGGATCATACAGATAAATATAGAATTAGCAAACATGAGATGGATTTCACAGTAGTGTTTGAGGAAGTAAAGGTGAAAACCTTATTGCCCTGGTTTTTTTGGTGTGTTCCTGCGTCTGTATTATGAGTTGGTGAGGAACAGACAATTGTTGATAATTGGAAATGATTGTTCAGCTTTCCATAGCTGTCATTCACATGGCGCGCATGAATTTTGATGCAGACAAAAGTACTGTACTATGTTTTCTACACATGCCATGTAATCGTTAAACTAGTTCCCATTACATGATATGTGCAAATCTTTGTTAGTTCAGTTTCCATGAGTACTTTCAGTACTTTGATTTTGATAAAAAAGGACTGAGCTAGGATTTTACAGGGTCAGATGATTGGTGTTTGTTGTTGACTTACTGAATGCTTGTTGTGTTGTGTCAGTAAGCGTCGTATTATTGTATTTATGTAATATCACATTACTATGTTTTTTTTTATTTCTCATGAAGTGCACATTATGTGAACTATGAATTGTACTTATCAATTCCCTGGAATATTCTGTACATAATCCACATGTTTGAGATTATTTTGAAATAAGAAAGATGAATAGCAGAGGTTGTCTTATATTGGTTTGATTCACAAGTGCCTGTCCAATTTAAGTTGTTCGCAATCATTGGTTTAATTGAACAATATTTCTAAAAGTAGTTATATACCGTTTGTGTTGTTAATGTATAAATATCTTTATCATACAATGTATTAGCAATTACTTAGCAAACTTTCTGATACTCAAAGACAACAAGTTATATCTACTCTAGGTCTTAGAATGGAAGAATTAAAGGCTCAACAGGCTGCTATAGAAGAATCATTGAAGGACTGATCAGTCATCAATTTATTTAACTTTTTGCCTATGCTGTGTTTTTATTCAGAACAAATTATCCAGATTGTGTGCATTATCAAGTGTAAGGTGTATAGATGGTTGTTCATCATGTCTCTGACTTGTCCTGTTTCTATTTGCATGAATAGAACACAGAATGCCTTTGTAGAAGAAAATAGCAAGTGATATTTCCTTATTAGTAGTAGTGATGTTCTGATTAATCATTTATTCAACGAATCATTGACGTATGGTCTTTGACGTGACGATGCTCCCATTTCGGCAACTGATTGTTGATGTCTGTACATAGTTGTCGTTCTTGACTATAATACTGCAGACCTTACACAGTTTTACTTTAAAGATGACGCTGTTCAAGCTTAACTGTAAATGCAGCATAATTCTGGCCCAGTGTAGTTTGTTGAATAATCAGTATATTTTGATGTGATGTTTACTCAAACATCTTAATAATGTTCAATAATTTAATATTTAAATTCTCACTGATTTTGTGCTATTCGATTGGTGTAAGGGATGTTAAATTCATGCAATACTAACAACATTTGACCATTCTTATTTAATCAGTTTTAATCGATTAATCACTGACTTTTGCCTCTGATTAATCAACGAAATGTTCATGGACTGATTACAATCACTAATTAGTAGTCATCATCATTCTTGTTGGTTTATTGTAAACGTTTTGATGCTAATTATGATTGCCTTAAGTCTAATATTCTCATGTTAGTGCAGGTAAACTCTGTTGATTACTATTATCAAATTGAAATTCTATTAGTAGTCCAGTATGTAATAGTCATTGGTTATTTGTTCAAAATTGTTTTGATCAACATGAACGATCAATGCATCATTTGAAGTATATTATTTAATCAGGCAATATTACTCACTGGTAGGTATACTTTTTGAAACAAACTTTTATCCAACTACCGGTAACTACCTCCGTTTAGAATAATTTATATTGTGTATTTTAAAATGATTCAAATTTGTACAAATATATATGAAGTAATGAATAAATTAACAAACTAAAAGAGTTACTGTGACCAGTTTATTTTCTCAGTTCCCACAACATTTTTTTCAAATTACCGTAAGGTTGTTTCTGTATTTATGAAACCAAATCAAAAGTGACTTCTATCATAAAAAAACAGTTATCTTATAATTTCAATTTGCCAGCATTCAAATTTGATTATCTCCTAATACACATACTCTCTACTGCGCTATTGTCCATTTTTTTACAACAACCTATACAGCATGTCTGAAGACAACCACAGGAATCAATCTCTGTAACTACTATACAGTAAAGAAGAAACATAAGAGAAGAGATATCAGTATCTCTGCATATTTCATGTTCCCAAAGTCAAAGTCATTTAAGTATGTATAATTGATGCCTTATTATGAGCAGTGACAAGGTTTTCTTTCAACTCAAGCATTAAGCGTACAGTATCATCTTCTCATCTGTTTTTAGCTCACATGTCACAAAGTGACAAAGTGAGCTATTAGGATCACTCTCCGTCCGGCGTCCGGCGTCATGCATCGTGCGTTGTGCGTCGTCAAACTTTTTGTTGTGACCACACTAGGGGCCACATTTTTGGCTCAATTTTAGCAAAACTGGGTCAAAACGTTAATATCAACAAAATCTCGATATTGGGCCATTTGGGGTCAAAAACTAGGTCACCAGGGCCAAATAAGGGAAAACCTTGTGAACACTTTAGAAATCACTGTTTTGCATTTATCTTCATGAAACTTTGTCAGAATGTTTATTTTAATAATATGTAGGTCAAGTTTGATAATGGGTAATTTCTGTAGTAAAATTAGGTCACTAGGACAAATTGCTGGAAAACCTTGTGAACACTCTAGAAGTCACTGTTTTGATTGGATGATCATGAAACCTTGTCAGAATGTTTGTCTTCATAATATCTTGGACAAGTTCGAACATGGGTCATCTTGGGTCAAAAACTAGGTCGCTAGGTCAAATCTTATGAAAAACCATGTTAACACTGTAGATTTCACAGTTATTATTGGATCTTCACCAAACTTTGTCAAATCATTTGTTTTAATGATATAACGGTCAAGTATAAATATGGGTCATCTTGGGTCAATAACTAGGTCACCAGGTCAAATCTTAGGAAAACTTTGTTAGCACTGTAGATGTCACAGTTTTAATTGAATCTTCACCAAACCATGTCAAAATGTTTGCCTCAATGATATGTGGGTCAAGGATGAACATGGGTCAGCCGGGTTCTAAAACTGGGTCACAAGGTCAAATCTTAGGTAAAAATCTTGTAAAAGCTCTAAATGTCATGGTTTTGATTGGATCTTGGCCAAACCTTGTCAGATTGTTTGTCTTAATGATATTAAGGACAAGTTCAAATATTGGTCACCTAGGTTCAAAAACCAGGTCACAAGGTCAAATCTTAGGAAAACCTTAGTAACACTGTAGATGTCAAATTTTGATTGTATCTTCACCAAACCAAGTCAGGCTGTTTGTCTTAATGATATGTAAGACAAATTCGAACATAGGTCGTCTGGGGTCAAAAACTAGGTCACCGGTTCAAAACAATGTTTTAATGAGTGAACAGTGATTGTCATGTGAGCGATATAGGGCCATCTTGGCCCTCTTGTTTAAACTTGTCGAAGTGATAATTATCAGTAGCTTTTTGATCCGGTTGAACTGTCAATGGACGTAAATCTGAAATACAGAAACAGTATAAAGTTAACCTGGAAAAATAAATACTTAACTAAGGATGGTACAATCCTAACAATTCAAAACATTTGAACACCTTAATATCATGAACCTCGTATTAATGTAGCAATGTTGTATAGTGTATTTATAAATTGGTTAGAATATTCACCAGCCTGATTAGCTCAGTTGGTAGAGCATCTGACTTGCAAGCAGGAGGTTGCGGGTTCAAGCCCCGCATCGGATACATTATTTTCCTCCTATTACATATGTATAACATGCATATTTTGATACTTGTTTGTGAATTGAGTAGTGTAAAGTAGGCCTAAATCATGAGAAAAACTCCATATGGCCCTCACTGGGGAATGAATCCATGACCGCTAGTACTGTAGGGCCTAGTCGGACACTTTACCACATGTGAATAGATAAATAGTTTACCAAAAAACAAGACTGTTGAAAGGGGCCAGTATTACTATATATAATATACTTGCATTATAAGTATATGGAATTATGTGAAATATTGATGCTGTAGTGAGTACATGTGCTGCTGAGTATGGGAATGTTGACCACTTGTCAGAGATGCAATGCTGATGTCATGGGGTCCTACCATAATCTATCTGACTTACTATGCTATATTAACTTCATTATTAGAGGCGGATTCAGAAGGATGGCCCACACAGCATCTCCCCCGCCCCTAAAAGTCACCAAGCATGGATTGAAATGAAATATGATTCAATTTACTGAATTCTGAAGTGCTCTGATCTTTCCTTTTTTGTTGGGTTTTCTAGCAACCGCAACCAATTAAATGAGAAAAAACAGACCAGACAAGCTCACCAGAATGCACCGTTTCAATTCTTCAAATGTAAAATCTTCACAGCCTCCCCACTGTCTACTTTCCTAAATATTACACCAACGCCCCCTAACCGGCAACCCTGGATCTGCCTCTGATTATTATAAGTGTATAATGCCAGTACCGTATGGATTACAAATATTCATTAAACCTGCATTTCAATAGAATTGAATTGAATGTATTTATCTTCTTTCAGTATCATAATTATGCCAGTTCAGATCTATGAAGTGTAAGAAGTTGTAGGCCTTCTGAATAGTTTACTAGTAAATATGGTCAGTCAAAATATGTTTAGTTTCTCTGGCACTTTTTAAAAAAAATAATCAAGAACATATTTATATTCTTCATACTTCTTCTCTATTTGGTCCTGATTTTTATTAATGAGGATTTGTCTGTTAAATCATGTTAATGAGGATGAATGTTTAACTGATTAACTAATTATGTACATCTGTGTGAAAAACATCTTACATCAACTGAAATCATAATGTAAATCAAATTGGTATGTTTTCCATTGAATACTTTTCTTGACTGTGTATACATCAATAACTTGCATTAATTATATTGTAATTATTTTCAGTTGTTTATCTGTCAATTATTTATCTTTCAGTATATTGTAGTCATAACAAGTTCTTACCACTGTTGAAGATCTGGAGAATTTCAATATACTGCTATGATCCAGCCATTAAAATAAAATATACTGGTTGTTACAAGTGGTAATTGTAAAGCATTTTCAAGAACATCTTACTACATGATTTCTGTAACCAAAGCTCTTTCAGTGTCTAATCCAGGATATCAGACTAGGGGTATAATATTCAGCAGGAAAGTAGGCTATTTCACTGATTGATAATTCTTTGACTTTGGTCATGAAATTTTAGGGGAGATGGTGAGACAGATGCCCCCCCCCCCCCCAAATCCGCTAGTGCTTTATTGTTCTGAATATGATATATCTTTCATGATCATTTTGCTACATTGATATCATAAAATATTGCCATTATAATAATTGTGATAAATTTTCAGGAAGATTTTATTGCAATATTGTGAGTAAAAACAATTCAATTTAAAATTTGTACTTGCTTCACTTCTGTACATGTTTAAAATTAATATTTTCTTTTAATATATATGCATTATTGAAATATATGTATATTTATACAAGCTTTCCACTGAAGACATCGAATTTATGCAAAAAGCATTGTAAACTTTTATTCTATGTGTGTTCGTTGATAAAAACGTTTTGACATATTGTATGTATCATGTGTATGTGAAATAAATGCAGATTGCAGAAGTACAAAACAGAGATTCCTTATTTACTTGCATATACAGTAATGAACATTTTTGGGGTAAATTAATCTAGTCCCATGGAACCAAATATCTAAATGCACTACAATATAATGTTGTACCACTTACTGGCAATCAAGCATCATGAAAACTACATGAACTATCATGCTTTTTGATGAAAGTTCAGAGTAAGATTTTTTAATTATCAGCAATATGTAACCAGAATAAAAAAAAATCTTTTTTTTCACAACATAAACAAGAAAACAGATGAAATTCATTCAGTCAACAAATGAAAAATGGCATTTTTGACAAAATATTCCTTTTGTTGCCATAGTAACATTTTTGCTTAAATAAAGTCCATTTTCTGGATCCAGTTTAATGATAAGAGAACATATAACAAAATTCTTGAGATAATTTGAGACAGACATGCACTTTGTCATTAAGTAGGCTACCCCATAGTTGCCTGATTTGAATAATACATTCCAATAATGCTTGAAATAATACCACAGTTACTGGTCACATTAAAGAATGATTCAGTTGCCATGGACACTTGAAACATTTAAATACAAAATCAGTTTATTTATTCATCCATTTATAAAAACTTGAATAACTATCACGAGTTTTTTTATAAATCTCAAAAATGAGATTGTTTAATTAATTTCAATATGTTACCATGGCAACCAAAAGAATACACTTATAAATATCAACATTACCCATTTTCATTACATATACAACAAAACTGATCACATTTCAGCTAATTAATAGATGAATCAAGCATTTTTTTCATTATATTGCAAAATATTTTTTTTGTTGCCATGGCAACACTTCCAATAATAGAGTTTTAAAATTCACGTTTTATTTGAATATAATGAATAGAGAACCTATAATGAGATTTTGGACAAAAATTGGCACAGGGCCAATTTTGGCCCTTAGTGAACCTACCCCTTTACACAATTAATGCATTTTTGCTTGTTAGAAGTTCCATTTTTATGGACTGTATTCTTTGCCTGACATGCATTGAATGAAAATGTTTACTGCATGATAATCACTATTGAATAAAGATATTTATTTGTGTACTAACATTTGTGCAATCTAATCCATTTAAATAACAAAAAAGATAGGGTATTGTGTGTAACTATTAAATAAAGGTTTTTACAAATAGTTTAAATTTGTATATTATCATGCTTTACAATTATTTCCAAAATAAATGCAACTTGTAATCTAAAGTCAAGTATGTGTCCATTGTATTGGTTTCTTAAAAAAAATATTTTTGGTGAAGAAAAGTTTTGTCAGTTATGATATTGGGGACAAAGAAAGTAATGTTTATGTATGTAAGACGTTTAACTGTAATGCAGTATTGAGCTGTTCTTATTTATAGTCACACAAGTTACAAAACCTGATATTCCTATCATATTGAAGTGTACATATATACATTTATCATAGTAATACAGGTATAAATCACCAGTATTATGACTTAGCTGCATAGTTCTTATTTCAAGTAAAAAATCACCAGTATTATGACTTAGCTGCATAGTTCTTATTTCAAGTAAAAAATAATAATCATTATTTTGTTATGTGGATAGTAAATTATTTGTATGACTGCCTGCTTATCTTGTATTGTTATAGATACAAGACAAAGTATTGTAGATTTGTAGCTGGACGAATTCTAAAACCAAGTATGTTATGCTAAAAAGGTTCTGAAATGTTATTCTTTTTAAAATATACAGTCAAACCTGTGTTAGCAGCCACCACCAACTAAAGGCCACCCTGTGAATAAAGGCCACCCTGTAAATAAAGGCCATTCTTTTAAAAATCATTATTGATTATTGAGAACAAAATAACGTCTGTTTGTTTTATTTCTTAAACTTGACAACTTGATTTATACTTACTTTGAAAGAAGGACCAACAGGTATATTTAATTTTTTACTTAGGCTAGCACAGTGAGACCTGTAAACAAAGGCCACCCTTGGGAAAGACAAAATATTACCTTTATTTGAAGGGTGGCCTTTATTTGGAGGTCATTTTGTTCTAAATAATTAATGGTTGTTTTTAAAAGATCCTTTATTCGCAGGGTAGCCACTAACACAGGTTTAACTGTACATCTATGATGTCATCAAAACAGGGTAATCTCTGATAACTATTATACCACCATTTAGCCAGCCCTATTTGTTGACGGCAAATGATGTTGTCAAGGGCTTGTAGCATGAAGTACTATGATAGGTCTTATGAATGTTACTTGTACGGCTATTTTACCAGGAGATCATTGTTACTACATGCGTATTTATTATAAGGTGTGGACGACTGAACATGTGTGATTTTATTCTTTTTTTGACATTTCTGGGTTACTTACTGATCAACAAGTTTCGCAACCTCACGACTGGGTCATTTTCTGTGTCGATCAAAGTTGTTTGCATGTTCTTGTACTGAACATGACTTGATGATCATTTTTGTTGACATTTAATGTAGACATAAATTATAATTGATGGCCATTCAGTGTTTGACACTAACTTTTTGAGCATGGTGGTCCACAGGACCGGTAACTTCTCAAACCTACCGGTCCTTCTACACTTTCACAGGTCCTTCAATTTTAGTGATAATTTAAAATATAAAAAAAATGCAACAGAGCGTTCTCGCATCCCATTTTCATTGATGTACTATTCTGATTGTTTCTTTTTAAATAAAAGCAATTGTAACTTATATGAAATATTTTGTTCATATTCATTCTAATAAGTCACTGCAAGCCTTTTCTGTATTGAAGATATTAAATGATTAAGAATCATGTGCATTTACTCAAATAAAACTGTAATGATTACATCAGAAGAAAAAAACCCACTGTTGTCGTAAAACTATGTGTATGAACTGTTGTCCTTTGTTTGGTAGAATAGAAAAGTCCTCTTATTAAATTAAAGTTTATTTCATTTCAATTTTATTTCTGAATTTCATCATTTTTTTATGAATTTCGAGGTTGGTTGTCATAGTGACTAATAATGGTTAAAGTCATCCATTCTTTGAGAAACGAGAAAAATTCTGGCATTGCTTGAAATTTCAGTGATCTTTCAAACTGATCCAAAGTGTCATAAAAAATATTCTTCTAATAACTCAATTAATTAAGGAATAAAAATTGATAAAATAAAAGTCTCTGCAGAGCATTTTCAAGGAAGTGTATTTTAATTTTTTACGTCTATGTATAAATTGTTTTCATTATCAATCAATTTAAATGTTTCTAATTATTGTTTAGTTTTATTAAACTGTCAAAGCTGCATAATTTCACAGTTAATGCTCATATTTATTTATAGCTTTGGTGAGATTTGATAAATTTGGTATGTTATGCAATAATTTTCATTATACTGTTTTTGTTAAAATATCCATGCATTAAAAATGCACTACATAGTATTATATAAATATGCTGAAATTTCTAACAGTAAAATAAACCAAAATTGCTAAAAATGAAAGATGAAGCTAAAAATAATTGCATTCAGCTATTGTGTAATTATTCAGCTTTGACAGTTTTATAAGATAGCATTATACTGTAGTTGGAAAATTGTTAAATCAAAACAGTTCTTATTTGTGTGCAATATAATTTCTGTTTGTTTTCATCATGTTTTGTTGTTAAAATTTGTATAGGTTGATTGTAATGTTTCATTTTTTTGCGTTTTGAATACATGGGTGTACATTTACAGTATTCTGTTGGAAAACAACAATAACAACACTCCAAAAAAATAAGATTTTTTTTGTGTGTGTATTTTTACTAGATCTGTATTTTTTCTTTATTATCAGTATATACTTAACACTATTATAATATTATGTATGTAGCATTTGTTTATATTTTAATCATGGTTATTTTCTAATTCTATATTGCAAGACAAAAAATGAGTGTGGCTATGAATCTGTTCTAATATTCATCAAATAGCCTTTGTTTAGTGTCTTGGGGTCATATTTTTAGGTGTGATTTCTTTTCTTGTTAAATTTAAATTATCATAAAAAATCAAATGTTTTGGTTTGAGAGTTTGCTTTGTGTTAAAAGTCTGTTAATAATTGTACTGAAACTGTATGCTATAATTTAATTTTGTTAAATTATATTGGTGTTGGAAAAAGAAACCATTTTTAAGAGCATTTCGTTGTTCTTGAATATTAAGATGAAATTTTGAAAAATGCTGAAGCACTTTCTTAAATGTACAATAGAATGTCACATAGACTTTGGAGCAGGGAGGAGAGAGTCCGCCAACATTTGTAGTGATACGCTTTTTGAGCGCCAGTTTCAGAAAGCAAAATCTCTGAAGTATCCAAATGGCTTAGAAATAAGTAAACCTGGATATTCTTTAGATAAATACATGTTTTGGCAGCAAATGTCTTAGTACATTCTTGGCCATGGATGTATGGTTAGTGCGCTGGGCTTGTAAATGAGTGATCCGGGTTTGAATCATTGTCACGGGAGGACAAAAAAGTTGATTTCCCTCCATGTGTTGTGAAGTTGCCACTTCCTTGTTGAAGGGTAAATTAGCACTGGTTAGAATACAGTCCATGAAAAGGGTTTAAATGGTGAATGGGTCCCTGTATATAACAGAAGAATTAATGAAGCACACATTCTTCTATCATTTGTAGATTGACCCTACATCTGTGTAACATATTCTTTGTATTATTTCATTTGTACACAAACTGTGGTTTAACTAATCTTCGAATTTACTTTTTTGATTGTACAACATATTTGGTGACATTTTTGTGTGTAAGATATCCTGACAGATAAACCTGAATGAACAATGACCTTTAAAGAAAGGTCACAACTACTCTTGTAATTGATGTATGTAGTATAAACATAAACGTGCTATTTTAGTATGGAATTGTTGACTACAAAATATCACACATTTGTTTATCTTTACTGCATTTTTATGCATAGTTTCATTTTGTTTATATTTGTGCTACTTGTTAATTGATATTTTTCTCTGGAAATATTAAATTACTGTCTACCTTCTAGAATTTGATTCACAGTATTCAAAACGATGCTGGCTAGATATGTTGATTGCCAATTAATTTCAGTCCAGCTTATTTTTAAACACTAATTATGGGCATTTCCGACTTTATGATAAAATATGCTTATTATAATTATGAATATAATAAAAAAACTTGGTTTAAAATTTTGTGTTATTGTTGTTTTTTGACTGTTTGTTACCTTTGACATGACCTACCTAACAAATAACTAGTCCTCCAACGGGCTGTGGACCCCTTTCCCCAAAGTAGTGTGAGGGCGCTGCTTGTGGGATCCAAACTCACAACAATTAAGGGCTCGTGATTACTAGTCAGAAAGTATAGCCACTCGACCATGGTGGTCTGAATAATTAGACACAACATATCTACAGTGTACGCAATGAGCTTACAATTAAACAAATAAAACATATCAACGAAAAATTGATAAAAAAAATATTTTATTCAATTTTTTTGAAAATATTCTATTTACACAATATGATTCTAAAAACATAATTTTAATGACAACAAAAAAGTGAGAAAATATAATTGTGCAAGATAATCTTATTTTATTTACATATATTTACTATAGTAACTTACAAATAGAATATATCTCAAATTCAGTTGTTACAAAATACTTACATTGTAAGTATTAATATAGACCTATATTCAATCAAGTAGTTTTATTTCATTTATTTCTTGATTACCTTGTAATGATGTCTACTGAAGAATAATATTCACTTGAAAACAATTTGTAACAAATTGCAAAAAAATAGAAAAGAATTATAAGTATTTTTGCAATTCTTGAAGATTATTAGAGAAGATATTTTGATATTTTTTCCAATTTAAAAAAACAAAACAAATTCTGTCCTAAATGCTTAACATTTGTGGGAGTAGAACCTCCTTAATTCAAACTTTCTAAACTGGAATCCTCTCTAAACTGAACACGTCGTGAGGTCCTAATTTTTTATTATGTATTTAATACTAAAAAACTTTGAAATCCGGAACCTTTCTTATCTGAAAACCTGTCTAATATGAACTTTTTTATACACAGTCTAAACAAGTTTCAATTAGATAGGTTCTACTGTAAATGAATAAAAAAGCACCAGATTTATTAATAAAAAATCTCTATTGTTTCATGTAAAGATAGAATGATACAGTAAATTTAAACAAATAGTTCCATTGCAAAAAAGAGTGAATGAAAAATTAGACATTGCAGTTTCAAACACTGGGTGTCTTGAGTGACAATATAAGTTAATTAAGAATTAGAAAAAGGTAAGTTACCTAGTGACAAAATGTGTTCATACGGAATTAGATTAGGGGAGCTTACAGTCTTCACGCTAACCCACTAGCCCACAGCCCAGGGCTAGTAAATTTCTGTTCGGGCGAGTGAACTTTCTCAAAATTGTGTCTTCGGGCTAGTGGTAAATTGTCTATTTTCAATAGTGCACTAATAGTTCGGGCTAGTGCTTAAAAAAATTAGTGTGAACACTGAGTGTACTTAACAACATTTGTTCAAGTAATTTAATGAAGGGAAGTAACTACTGGTAAAGAGATTTATCATTAATGTGATTATATTGATATAGACTTTAAATACATAATTAACAGCGTGTTTTTGAGCAATGAAGGGTGAGCAATATCACTGTAAGGCTGTAGTCTTTGACTGTAATAGACTTTTTGTCCCATTTATTTAAATCAATATTTATTTTCGTTTATCTGTTGTTTTACGGCCCATTCGACTGCTATGGTAATTTCAGAGCCGCCCCAGACAGGAGAACCAGGCATTTAAATCCCTACCCTTTGAATTAATAGCAACATGATAAGAACATTTTAACTATTTTTGAGACAAATGGTAGCAGCGGACTGAATATTTTATAAAATGTTATGTGGAAGTACACATAAGAATGAGAAGATTTGAGGTAGCAGTCTTAATAGTTAACAATATGATCATGCAGTTCTAAAGCAGATAAATATACAAAACAAGAAGCATTCAAGATAGTCGTAAAAATAATACATCCATAACAATACATAAACATTGTACATACATTTATAAACATATTCTAAATCATTCGTACAGAGAAAATATAAGAATTAAAATAAAAAGGGAATTATTCTTAAAACTATTCTTTCTTTATATAAACATCTCATAATTTTGTGAGTACATAAGGCCAAAATTCTTTCATAAATACCACAACTTGGGTAAGATGGAGAACTGCTTCCTAAATGTATTTCTATTGAAGAGATCAGGAAAAAACATCTATTAAAATATCATTTTTAGATCCAATTTTGAAGAAGATTCTCCAACACACACTCTGAAATGTTTTTGCTATTTTGTAAGTACATTTGTATAACATTCTATGAGGATTTTATAAAAATATACTAATTATCACATGTCTCTGACATTCATAGCATAACTCTTAAAATAATTTCAAGAAATATTACATAAAATCAGATCGACTTTCCATAAATGAATACTTTTTTTAGAGTTTTTCTTTTGACATATATCCACTATCAGCAGCGTAGGCACGATTTTCAAACACAGCTGGATCACTGAAATGTTCTCGGTCAAACCCGTTTCTCTCATTCACATCTACTTCCTGTTGTTTGAAGTCTCCCTTCTTTCTGTGTCTGTGAAGAAACAAATAATCAATGAAAACAAAATCAATGAAGCAATTAACATAATTCATATATATCAACATATATGGATTTTGTGATAAAACATATTTAATGCAAGAATCTATTTCAAAAGCTGAAACAAGAATTTCTGTGCCAAAGAAGGGAAGAAACTTGTAAAAACAAGGGAAGTAACCATATAGATACACAAAATTTATATTAAAAATCAGTAACTGTAAAATTGTATATTTTGTTGGTGCAATTTGAAATTGATGTGTTCATCTTTCATAGTTTAAACGATACACTCTCTGAATTGAATGACATTAGTAAATAAAAGGGTAAAAATTTCCGGAATATCCTGGAAATGGTAACAATTTGATTGATGATACTGTTTTATACAATAAAATTGGCCACAGTATATCAAAGACAGGCATATAACACATGGTAGTTACTGTCTTAGTTAGAAGTTTGTCTTTAGATATAAAAATGTAAGCACCATAAAGAAATAATATTTTTATATGTTCTGAGAGGATTTAAAAGTAGACTGATTACATATATAGATATATAGAGATATTTCACACTTTTCTCAGAGTTGTTTTATTATTAAACATAAATGACAGTTTTCTGCAACAGTTTATGATGTAATACAATTGTCAGTATTATTATACATGTATTAATAGTTTTGTCACTGCATGCTAAAAAAAGAACAAATTCTTTGAAGCGTGATTCCTGACTATGCTGACTATTACCAAAGGTATTAGATTCACAATAAATATCGCGATACGTATTGCATTACAGCTTACAATATTGTGATATATCGTGATATGCTTTTAAGGAGTGATACCCAGCTGTAAAAATGATATATTTCGAATGCCTGCCAAATACACCCTCTCAAATGTAATCTTAACCTTAATTCATGGAGTACAGTAATAAACTGTGATAATGATTTACATGTACAAACCAGAAGTAAAAAACCATCTAGCAATTGCTATGAAAATACATAAAGAGATTCAATTTGTATATAAAAGCATCCAGCTGTATGTAAAAATAACAAAGCTACGAGTACAACTTTCACCTGAAACTCCTGGCCTTCTATCAGAGTATGCCTGCTTTAATATCAGCTATAGACACTAATTAGAATATAATTATTAACATCCATATTCCATAGCATAACTACAGTTTCAATTAAGAATTTCAGACAACCCCATAGAGTAGAGTACATATTAGCTTACAACACAAGTTTGAATTAATATCATCAGCTAAATTTGTTTGAGTTTTACGCCCCTTTTCAACAGTCAAAGTTATATGAGGTGGACATTTCACCTAACCATCATTCCTGGGAAGAACCAGTACTAGCAACCATAAGTCCGTAAGCAACAGTGCCTACCTTCTCACATAAAAAGACATGGTCGGTAATGGGGCTTGAACCCCTGAACCTCTATCAGTGAGAGGTTAGTGATTTGAAGTCAGCGACCTTAACCACTCGAGCACGGAGGCGGGTAGCTGAACTCATACATGCGTGTATCACAAGTGTAGCTCCCATAATGAACATGTTGAATATTTAGCAGATAATTGTAAGTCATATTACAGAGGTACAATGTAGTTGTATCTTGACTTCCCCTTACTTTCTTAGGTAATTGCTACTGAAGTCTTATTACCACTTACTCAGACATTTTGTATAAGGTAAATGATTTGTTTTAATATAGTGTCAGCCCTATTGAAATGGCCAGCCAAGTTGGCTTATGAGATGCCTATCTTTTGTGCACACAGTACATTCCGAATCCCTTCTCTTTTTGCTAGACACCTGGCTGAGATTTTCTTGTGGTAACCATTATTTAAATGTATATATATATATTGCTTATTTCTCAACTTAGAATGTACATACATGTATATAATAATCTTCATAAAAAAACATTTATAATAAATTAAAATTGATGTTCTGCTTAATTTGAAACCAATTTATTACATACAGACATTTATTAAGTAGCCATAGGTATATCATAATTTATAATGAAGCATAATTGCATGGTCATATATTGAATCACTCAATGATAACACTGTCAACAGAAACAGTTTAAAACTTGAAAACTTTAATATTCTTAGACATTCACAGAAAAAATTATGAATTTGACAGACATACAAACTATCCCTGAACCAAACCCTTTGTCCCCTATATTTAAGTCTAAGAGCATGATACAGCTATATTTAGACAAGCGTATAAACACATCTATATTCAGTCGTACCTAGTTGACGATGGACTTACAGAAGTAGGACTGTCTACTGTCCATTTTTGTTGTTTTCTGAAAGTTGCCAATCACACAAGAACAATAAACATTCATAGCACATGGCAAGTTTTACCTCACATGAGAGCACAAAAATGGCATTAGAGATAAAACTTAGCACCTATAATTAACAATAAAGTTAAATTACATTATTAATTTGATAATATTCTATTATGTTATTTACAAATATAATTGTATAATCTTTTATTTACAAAATTTATACAGCAATTGATCAATCAAATTTGTACAACAAACTTAAAAAAGTCTTCAACAAGATAATTGTCAAAAAAGAACAACTTATAATAAGCTCATGTCATAAGTAAAAAGTAGATATCAACCAAATCTTTAATGCCATTTTTTATACCTTCACGTTTGTGGTGTTGGGAGGGAGAAAAGTGTAGAATGACTAAAATAGCAAACATGAGGTACCATCACCAAAATGGTGTCAACACACAGGAATTTATGGAAGTGAAGATTCATAAGGTAACTCTATCATGACAAACACAGATGTATAAGGGAAAGCAACACTGTGATTTAAGTGCAACTAGACAATAAATAGTGAGGCCATGCAGTGTGTATGAAGACATTTTAGAACCCAATTCTTTTATTTATTAACAAAGAAGACTGAGGATAAAGGGAAGTAATTTACTTGAATATTTCAAAAGTAAGCATTGTATATCATGCAGTAACATTAGTGAGTTAAGATGGAAACGTATTATTCAGAGGAATAGAACTGGAAATATAATGAATACAATTTACAAAGTAGTATGATGTAGCCTCCTGTAAGAAGAATACACAAAATTATAAGTTTTAATTCTTAGTTATCAAAGTCAAGCAACTGTAACAATAACAGTCTTTCTTAGCCCAAAGCACAAGGCAAGTAAATTTCTTTTTGGGCTGGTAAACTTTCCTAAAATTTTGTACTTGGGCTAATGGTAAATTGCTTATTTTCGTTAGCCGTCTTATGGTTTGGGCTAGTGTGTTAAAGAAATAGTTTGAATTCTGCATAATAAGACGGAGGACAAAACCAATGTAAACAAAAATTAGACCAAAAATGATGTAATGCAGGTTTTGAGTGAACAAAAAATGATGGTACAAATGCTTCTAAAAAACTAAAATTAACTAAGGAAAAGGAGCCAAAAAGGGTGCAAAGACTACAAATAAGTCCAAAGGTGGTGTAAGTTAAACAGTATGCAATTCAAGTAAAAATAATCTCAGATAAATACCTTCTTCTATATATGATACAACATATAACGCTGATGATTATTATAAATAATACAATTCCACAAGCAACAGCTACAGGTATCAACCACTCATTCTGAAATGGTAAAATGATCAGCATCAGTACAAATACTACATTACATGTATAACCATGTGAAGTGTTCAGAACTATTCTTTCATTTGTGGTACATGTGTTATAAAAATCATGTGGAATGACAAAATAGGTAGATTAAAAGGATATTGGTGGTTCAGGGACTACCACAAAATTGTCCAATAAATGTCACTATCACAACACCCTATAAGTATTCTAGTACAGTAAGCTTAGTAGGCAGCAAACTTGAGATCCACATGAATATAAAGACTCGAGATCCAAATGATTTTAAAAGACTTGGGATCCACATGATTAAAAAACCTTGAGATCCACATGAATAAAAAGACTTAAGATCCACATGAATAAAAAACTTGAGATCCAAATGATGAAAAAAATTGAGATCCACATAAATAATAAGACTTGAGATCCACATGAATAAAATACATAATTATAATCAATCTTAAAGCTTTGATGGTCCAGTGTTTATTGCCTTGGACTTGTAATCATTTGTCCATCACTACCGTGAGTTTGAATCACACCTGGCACCAAATTTCACATGTGGGGAAGCTGTCAAGCAAGCTTACGGAATGCTGGTGGTTCTACCCAGGTGTACTACCCATTGGGTCTCCCTCCATCATTAAAGCTGGACAAACTGCCAAACTGATGATGTGACAATAAAAAAAGGGGGAAAAATGAGAAGTTTCAAAATAAACTCTTCATTACCTTTTCGTCCTCCACTGGTTCTGCTTTAGAGAACAGCGTTTTCCCAATCTGACCTAATGATTGTTCTAGAACTGCTTTACTTGGTGCAGCTAGCGTCTCCACATCACAAGTCTTTGATGAAGTGCAAGTCACCCGGTACTTCACGGTAGATATATCTTGTCTGAAATAGAACAACATACTTTTGTTAGGGAACAATTTATCAGTTCAAAGTGATTTTCAGCAGAATTTCAGAGCTAATCCGAGCCCCCATGAAAAACCACAGCTGACTAGTCACAGTAACAGATCCATATATATAAAAAGTAAACGAAAATGTTACATTAATAAACGTGAATTTCTTCAATGAATGATGAACACAACAAATTATCAAACTATTTCTCAAAAAGATCTGATTTATTTATTTCATCAGATTTAACAAGATTTTCAACATTATTTCATTTATATCAAGTAGTGCAGTAATCCTAAACAGCTTCCCTGGACTTAATTTAAGCCTTAAACAGTCCTAACTATATTCTATCTGCAAGCTACTGCCAAAAGAAGAGTTTTATACATACATGAAGAAAAGCTTACCCATTAGCATTGCTATCTTCTACATCAATGATGTCTACAGATATACTGCTAGAGTCAACACCTGAGAAATAAATAAAATACGGGGGTCTAAATAAGAACCTTAATATGAATTATCTTTAAAATATTCAACACATCATAAGTATCTACTGTTTCCATTTGTTTTTAAAAAAGTACATTTTTCAGAGCAATTTAATTTTTCTGAAGTAAGAAAGTATTCCACCTGGATATTATCAATGACAATCATAATTATTCAACAAAAAAAATCATCAATAAAACACCTGAATTCTGGTTGGCTACAGCTTCTTGCACGGCCTGCTGTATCTTTGTAAACTCAGTATTTGGTGTTTTGCCTTCCAGCGTCACATGACCATCAGCACGTGGAGTACAGCCACATGTTGAAGTATGAGAGTCAGCCAGGTTATGGTTCAATGTGTCATCATCAGGAGGTGATACAAATATTTCATTTGGTTCCTCACCATTCACTGATACAGTAAACTGTGTAGGTGTGATCTCCTCTCTGTAATATGTAGAAAATACAAATATAAATACATAGCAACTGTGATAAATTAGTATTTATTTTCTTATTTTAATGAATCTTAATCTTACAGTGAGAGTAATACAGTTATTACCTCCCTTATGTACTTGTATGCAATTCTCAAGATCTAGAATCTAAATAACATTGAGAAGAATTGATTATGCACTTAATTAGTCATACAAGCAACTATCATAAAATGCAGTGTGAGGTTGAGCTCACAAAACCAGTTTACCCCCAGCATTTGTCCATGTTTAGTACCACACATGGTTACTTGTTAATTAAAGACTACCAGGTATACATATTTAACACCACACTTACCCATTTTTACCAACCAGAGTAAAACTAGAACTGTGTGAGGTGTCTCTTTTAGTTCTTACAGGTGCACCTTTTACCATAACATTGTATACTGAAGCAGTTGATAGTTCTGAAAAAAGGACAATAAAACACACGTATACAGTATATTCAGATGACTTACACAAAAGACATTCTTTCTCAGATGTTACCTCTGTTAATCCCTTACTTTGCTGGACTTTTACAGCGAACATGAATAATAACCAAACATGTATACTAGTAAAATCTATAATGTTTTCCCACCTAACTATTCAGTACAACCGTGTTAAATAAAATGGAAAGATACAGTCAAACCTGTTAACAAAGGCCACTTTGGGAAAGACAATATGTAGCCCATATTGACAGGTGGCCTTTATTCAGAGGTAATTTTGTTCCAAATAATCAATATTTTTTATTTGAATGGCTTTTGTGACCTTTGTTTGGAGGTGGCCACAAACACAGGTTTGACTGTATTAGAATTTATCCTATTTTTTTGTGCTCAGAGCATAAAAGAAGGAAATACCTGTATTCGTTTGTCCCCAAGATTTGCTTATAGAAACTGAGATTTCTTCTGTATCAAGAGAAGTTCTTGCTCCAACCAGGTATATTTTTCGAACTTTGTTAACTTGGCCGAACTCAACATTCAGATTGTGTGGAGTTAATGCCCCTGATAAAACATCAGAAGATGGAGCCACGATATCTGATGATGGTTTGGCGGAAAAAGTTACACTGTACTTGAACATTGTGACAGCATTCCTGAAATAAGAGAATAAGGTAATATGCTAAGTATAAGAGAGATGAAAGTGTAAATACCTTATATAAAGGAAGTGACAGATATGTTACTACATGGTAGTTTCTATAACATTAACTTGAATGTAATGAAGGGACCTACATAGTTAAGTGTTTATGGACTCTGAATAGTAATCACCAATCCCTTATAGCTGTAAGTTTTGAAATCCATCCAACATCAGACATGTTTCACATGATTGTGTCAAGCTAGCTTGGTCCTACCCAGGAATGTACCTGGGGGTTTCCTTAACCCTTAAAGCTGATTAAAGACATCTAATAATCCAGTCTGTTGGTGCAACGGTAAAGCCAAAGAGAAAGTCTGAGACATAGAAGATAATGAGAACTTAAAAAAGAAGGAACAAGAAGAATAAGCAACGAAGGAAGAAAAAATATGAACAGGATGTAGAGAATCCGAAAGAGAAAGAAAGAAGAAGAATAGAAAAACAAGACAAGAGGGCCATGATGGCCCTATAAATGCTCACCAGGAGAAAAGGTCATTTGGAGATTAACATTGCTGAAGTTTTCTATACGAGTCCAAGTAAGATCAAGTGACCCATCTGGGCCGTTTTTTATCCCATGGCCATTATATGAACAGATTTAAAACAGGTCTATTAGACAAAGCTAGATACCAAATATCTTAGCTCTAGGCCTTGTGGTTTCGGAGAAGATTTTTTTAAATTTTCCTATATAAAATAGAATAAACCAAAGGGCAGGGCTAATTTTGACCCCGGGGCCATAATGTGAACAAACTTGGTAGAGGTCCACTAGACAATGCCACATATAAAATATCTAAGCTCTAGGCCTTGCAGTTTCAGAGAAGATTTTTTAATTTTTCCTATATAAGTCAATATAAATCAAGTGACCCCCGGGGCGGGGCCAATTTTGACCCTAGGGCAATAATTTGAACAAACTTGGTAGAGGTCCACTAGACAATGCTACATACCAAATATCTTAGCTCTAGGCCTTGTGGTTTCGGAGAAGATTTTTTAAATTTTCCTATATAAAATAGAATAAACCCCAGGGCAGGGGCAATTTTGACCCTAGGGCAATAATTTGAACAAACTTGGTAGAGGTCCACTAGATAATGCTACATACTAAATATCTTAGCTCTAGGCCTTGTGGTTTCGGAGAAGAAGATTTTTTAAATTTTCCTATATAAGTCTATAAAAATCAAGTGACCCCCCGGGGCGGTGCCAATTTTGACCCTTGGGCAATAATTTGAATAAATTGGTAGAGGTCCACTAGACAATGCTACATACCAAATATCTTAGCTCTAGGCCTTGTGGTTTCGGAGAAGAAGATTTTTTAAATTTTCCTATATAAAATAGAATAAACCCCAGGGTAGGGGCAATTTTGACCCTAGGGCAATAATTTGAACAAACTTGGTAGAGGTCCGCTAGATAATGCTACATACCAAATATCTTAGCTCTAGGCCTTGTGGTTTCGGAGAAGATTTTTTAAATTTTCCTATATAAGTCTATATAATTCAAGTGACCCCCGGGGCGGGGCCAATTTTGACCCTAGGGCAAGAATTTGAACAAACTTGGTAGAGGTCCACTAGACAATGCTACATACCAAATATCTTAGCTCTAGGCCTTGTGGTTTCGGAGGAGAAGATTTTTTAAATTTTCCTATATAAAATAGAATAAACCCCAGGGCAGGGGCAATTTTGACCCTAGGGCAATAATTTGAACAAACTTGGTAGAGGTCCACTAGATAATGCTACATTCCAAATATCTTAGCTATAGGCCTTGTGGTTCGGAGAAGAAGATTTTTTAAATTTTCCTATATAAGTCTATATAAATCAAGTGACCCCCGGGGTGGGGCCAATTTTGACCCTAGGGCAATAATTTGAACAAACTTGGTAGAGGTCCACTAGACTATGCTACACACCAAATATCAAAGCTCTAGGCATTGTAGTTTTTGACAAGAAGATTTTTTAAATTTCCTATATAAGTCTATGTAAAATCAAGTTACCCCCGGGGCGGAGCCAATTTTGACCCTAGGGCAATAATTTGAACAAACTTTGTAGAGTTCCATTAGACAATGCTACATACCAAATATCTCAGCTCTAGGCCCTGTGGTTTCAGACAAGAAGATTTAAAAAAAAAAATTCTATTTGTTGCCATAGCAACCAGAGTTTTTAATGAAATTTAATTTTTTGAACAACTTTGAAAGGGGACCACCCAAGGATCATTCCAGCAAAGTTTGGTTGCAATCGGCATAGCGGTGTGGGAGGAGATGTTGTTTTAAGTAAACATGGACGCCACATAACGAAGCACGATGGACGCAGGGCGATCACAAAAGCTCACCCTGAGCACATTCGTGCTCTGGTGAGCTAAAAAATAAGATTCTCTACCAAGAATTAAGTCAATGTGTGAAGATTAGTGATAAACAAGATGCTGCATTCAATAAACACATACCCCCTCGGTGGCATGCTTGTGAAGCAATAGCCCATTTGAATAAGGTCAAGGTCAAAGTGGGTGTTTGAAAATTATGGGTGGATTGAGAATGGTCATATGCAACTTGGGCTGTGGATCGTTGGGTAAGTGGCGATCCGATTCAATCCACGATTCAACACTTACGTCTTATGACGAGAAAATGTATATTCAGAGAAAGGGGATTTTTAAGAACAAAGAATAAACTTTATGTTAAAAAAACAAGATCGCGAACCACGAATCTCAGTAATGACGATTATTCGTACTCGATTTTTCAATTTGATTCGTGATTACCCGAGTACTCGGATACTCACCACAGCCCTATATGCAACAACTGTATACATGTAAATATTAAAGTGTTCTTGTAAGCAGTGTTCCGTAAATTCTACTTAATCTAGTACAAAATCATTCTAAGTCCAAATTAAGTCAAGGTCAAGGTCAAACTTGGGATGGTTGACATGGGTCGATTGAGAATTATGATCATATGCAACAACTGTATATAAATATCAAGGTGTTCTAGTAAGCAGTTGGTGCTAGACGAAATGGTAAAATCTACTTAACCGGGTACAGAATCATTCTCTAAGTCCAAATTTTGTCAAGGTCAAACTGGGATTTCTTGATACAGGTGGATTGATAATGATCATACGCAACAACTGTGTAAGTATCAAAGTGTTCTAGCAAGCAGTTGGTGCTAGACGAAATGGTAAAATCTACTTAACCTGGTACAGAATCATTCTCTAAGTCCAAATTAAGTCAAGGTCAAACTGGGATTTCTTGATACGGGAGGATTGAGAATGATCATATGCAACAACTGTGTAAGTATCAAAGTGTTCTAGCAAGCTTTATTGGTGCTAGACGAAATGGTAAAATCTACTTAACCTGGTACATGATTATAAAAAGACTATTGAATAAACTTGATAAATCAGGTTCAATCCTCTTTTAAATTTCCTATAAAAAGCTTGGTGCTTTGATGTCACGTCTGACATCAAATCACCAAGCTTTTAAATGCTCGCTTCACAGAAGGGTTTTGCACCAGCACCAAATCATACCAACACTTAACCCTTCTGTGGACTTAGTGACTATCAAATGCACCTATATATCAAAACCTATTCTCTTGGTTTAAGACAAAGTTTTCATTGTACATAATTTAACTGAACCATGTTAATCTTTATTTTAGTTTTGCAGAAATTATTTGCTAGCACAGTTTATAAAAAAGCAAACCCTTATCTGCATAAATATTTTCAAAATCCTTAAAATCCATAAAATATGCTCAAATACTCCAAATATTAAAACAACAACATTTTTTTTATGAATATTCACTTATAATTGAAAAAAAACTAAAAATAGAAAGGTTGGGTTTTCCATACAGCTATAAATAAACATAGGCTTATTTGATATATATACACGTATTGAGTCACATTATCAATATTTGTGCTACAGTTTACAAGTATTTATTTATTATTATTCATATTTTAACTATTTCTAAAACATGGTACATAGGAAATATATTACACAAAATGGGCATATAAAGTTACAGTGTTCAAACAAACAAAAAATATTACTGAATATACAAATTGAGACTGTAAAATTATTAAAGGTAAATAATATCAGTAAAAAATTGAAACCATGTCAAAAACGTTAAAATACAAGGATAACACAAACAAGAGGGCCATGATGGCCCTATAAATGCTCACCAGGAAAAAAGGTCATTTGGAGACGAACATTGTTAAAATATTTCTACACGAGTCCAAGTAAAATCAAGTGACCCTAAGGTCAGGGCCAATTTTTATCCTAGGGCCATAATATGAACAAATTTGGAAGAGGTCTGCTAGACAATACTACATACAAAATATCTTAGCTCTAGGCCTTGTGGTTTAGGAGAAGAAGATATTTCAAAATTTCCTATATAAAATAGAATAAACCCCAGGGCAGGGCCAATTTTGACCCGGGGCCATAATTTGAATAAACTTGGTAGAGGTCCACTAGATAATGCCACATACAAAATATCTAAGCTCTAGGCCTTGCGGTTTCGGAGAAGAAGATTTTTAAAATTTTCCTATATAAATCTATATAAATCAAGTGACCCCCGGGACGGGGCCAATTTTGACCCTAAAGCAATAATTTGAACAAACTTGGTAGAGGTCCACTAGACAATGCTACATACCAAATATCTAAGCTCTAGGCCTTGTGGTTTAGGAGAAGAAGATTTTTCAAATTTTCCCATATAAAATAGAATAAACCCCAGGGCAGGGCCAATTTTGACCCCGGGGCCATAATTTGAACAAACTTGGTAGAGGTCCACTAGACAATGCCACATACAAAATATCTAAGCTCTAGGTCTTGCGGTTTCGGAGGAGAAGATTTTTTTAATTTTCCTATATAAGTCTATATAAATTAAGTGACCCCTGGGGCAGTGCCAATTTTGACCCTAGGGCAATAATTTTAACAAACTTGGTAGATGTCCACTAGACTATGCTACACACCAAATATCAAAGCTCTAGGCACTGTAGTTTTTGACAAGAAGATTTTTTAAATTTCCTATATAAGTCTATGTAAAATCAAGTGACCCCCGGGGCGGGGCCAATTTTGACCCTAGGGTAATAATTTGAACAAACTTGGTAGATGACCACTAGACAATGCCATATGTCAAATATCTTAGCTCTAGGCCTTGTGGTTTAGGAGAAGATTTTTCAAATTTTCCTATATAAAATAGAATAAACCCCAGGGCAGGGCCAATTTTGACCCCGGGGCCATAATTTGAACAAACTTGGTAGAGGTCCACTAGAAAATGCCACATACAAAATATCTAAGCTCTAGGCCTTGCGGTTTCGGAGAAGAAGATCTTTTTAATTTTCCTATATAAGTCTATATAAATCAAGTGACCCCCGGGGCGGTGCCAATTTTGACCCTAGGGCAATAATTTGAACAAACTTGGTAGAGGTCCACTAGACTATGCTACACACCAAATATCTCAGCTCTAGGCCCTGTGGTTTCGGACAAGAAGATTTTTTAAGTTTTTTCGATTTGTTGCCATAGCAACCAGAGTTTTTAATGAAATTTAATTTTTTTAACAAATTTGAAAGGGGACCACCCAAGGATCATTTCAGCAAAGTTTGGTTGCAATCGGAATAGCGGTGTAGGAGGAGATGTTGTTTTAAGTAAAAGTTGACGCCGCTTCACGACGAACGACGCATGATGGACGCAGGGCGATCACAAAAGCTCACCCTGAGCACATTCGTGCTCTGGTGAGCTAATAAAAAGGAAAACAAAGGAAGACAAAGAACTCAAAGACAGAGGAAAAAGAGAAAGAAGAGTAAAAGTGAACATACCAATTTGATCCAATAACGTATGTCTGAGATGATAAACTGTCTTCTTGCACAAACTGTATATCTACAGTATCTTCATTATTTACTGTAAAAAATATGTTATAACATTAGATAGTTAAAAAATTCTCATTTGATTTTGAGGTACTAAAATTTTAAAAAATCTCAAATTTTCAGATTAAGTTAACACAGAATTTCAAAAATATTATAATGGTACAGAATTCAAAGAAGAAACTTGTTAAATATATTCGATCTGATATTCTTGTTACCATTATTAGCTGTAGCATAGGCTGATACCAGAGCACTTCTAACTGATCCCTTATTGTCCTTGTAGTTTGTCTTAGCAGACCCTGATAAGTACACCTCCCGGAGAATATTGGTAAGATTTGTCCACATTTCAAATTCTGTACCAAAATCTTCAGTAATAGCAGCTTCTACATCATCATCAGGAAGTGACTGTATTTCCCATGATGAAACAGGGACATCAGCAACATCAAGCTGATAGAATACTTGAGGAATTACCTCACTGTAAATGGATGATATAAAACATTGAAACAAACGAAAACTGTACATAATCACAGAAACCCTTCAAACAAGCCCAGTGAGTGTCCACCAATTCAAAAAACCCAAAGATAACTATTTTAAGAAGACACATTTCATAACTGGTAAACATTGGCAGTTGCTACAATGAACATTGTTTTAACTCTGTGCAGATGTTAGGAAGTTGACTCAACTGAAGAAATATTTTTTCTCTGATAAAAGTAGTTCCATAGATTTATGGATCCATTCAAAACATAACCTAATTGTAACTAGAGTGTGAAGTTCCCACTGAAAGAGAAACAGCAAACCAAATGCCAGCGATGATGGAAAGTAGCCCGTTCACAACAACAACAACAAAATGATGCCCTGCCAATTATGTCCAAGGCGAAATGCTGAGGAGTTCCCATTTAACATAACCACACTCAATATGGTACCATAATTTTTCATTTTAATATCTAGATGTGTCATTGATTTCATTCATGCAAAAAGAACCCAGGCATGTTGATAACAAACAAATACAGGTACCTTGTTGCCTTATCGACAGTTTCCTGTACACCAACAATTTTAGCAGACACATTAACATATTGTCCTTGTTGATCATGCACTGTTGTGTTCCATGCTTTAATGAGTGTTGCTTCAAGTTTGCTGATCTTGGATTTTGATAAAACACCTGAGAGTTTCACTTGGTGTAAATCTGTCAGTCTGAAAATATATTATTAGCTGTGTATACAGTTAAACCTTGGAAAAAAGGCCACCCTTGGGAAAGACATAATGTGGCATTCATTGACAGGTTGCCTTTATTTGAAAGTCAATTTGTTCTAAATAATCAATGACATTGTTTTTGAAAAAATGGCCTTTATTCGCAGGGTGGCTTTTATTCTGAGGTGGCTGCTAACACAGACTTGACTGTACTTAAATTTCATAATATATTACACAACTTTAAAAGAAAATATGGGAACTTATCTGTAATTAATAAATCAATAACAAACTTGAAGTTTGGGACAGGTTGTGTGAACTTACCTGTAATGTTGTTTGTCATTGTATACCAGTGTCTGTAGACTGGTACCTCTAACAATCATAGAATCTGGTTCAACAATATAGTCTGGTTCCAGGGATATTCCATCAGCAACAATTTGATACAGATAACCAGTCAACTGGGAACTGAAAAAGTCATTTTTAAAATTCTTTCATTTGATTTGCTTAAGTACATCTCATTTTTCGCATTATAATTCCATTTACTTAAAGGAATACAATTATGTGGACACAAGTTTTGAGACTAAAAACTTTCTTTTAACATCTAGCAAAGCAGACTTATATATTCAAGAGAAGTGAAACTCATTACTTTTGGCAGAATGAAGTGAAATATAATAATCAATCAATTTAATGAAATAAATGAAACAAAAAGCATTTGTTTACCCGTAAGATCCAACATACTGCTCTGTCTTCAGTACTCTCAAACTGGCAGCCATAACTGAAACATATTTAATACAATAACTAATAACAACAACAACAACAACAACAAAAATACTGCAACCTTAGATGCATAATTCAAGTTTATACTGCCACATACCACAAATGGAGTGTCAAAGGCAGATTCCTGGGCAACTGAGTTCCATACCTAGTACTTATGCCATTTAAGGTAATGTAATTTGAAATTAGCCTGAGATAGGGTTGGAAATTTGACCTTAGGAACTAAAACTGTCTAGACCATGGTTACTCCTTTGTACACGAACAGAACAGATTAAGATGTAAATACTTACATTGCTGTGTTTGATTCCATGTTTCTATGAGAGGTTCTGTAACATTTACTGTATCTAGTGCTGCTTGATTACTATACAAGAACAACTTGTAACAAGATGTAACACTAGTTAATTCAGGACTTGTGTATGTCTGAACATTAATTCCATGTTTTATAGCAACAGAAACAATCTGTGACATATCTGGTGAGGCAGTTAATGTTGGATATAACACATTGTTGTCTCCGCTGGCAAAGTAGAAAACTTTGGTGACTGTCTCCCTGTCATGATAAAAAGAGAATTAAGTCATTTACTCAAACACAAAGGTTTATTAATTTTGATTTCTGTAATGCAGGCGTCACACTGTCCCGAAGTAGACACCAGATGGACACACGATTTAGGAAATGTTCAAATTCGGGTGTGATCGTGATAACATCGGGCCATTCGTGAGGGCATCTTAAGCCATCGTATGACCACCGGTTGAGTTTCTCAAGCTTCGGCACCAACTTCGTGAGCGGTGACAAAATCTTTGGCATGCCAAAAAATTGCCGAAGGTCCACGCGAAGTATCATGTTCGTGTTGAATTCGTGTGTTCATTTTGCCCTTCGTGTTGCCATCGTGAGGGCATCTTGTTTAATCGTGTCATCATCGTATTTTCTTCGTGTAATCATCGGTGCCATCGGACATTTTTGCCATACGAAGACAATACGAACGAAACAAGATGCCGCCAGATTGTCTTAAGAAGGCAACACGACTACGTGAAGCCCTCTCAATGCCGTCGTGTAGCCATCGTATTATAGTACGATGACATCGAGATGGAACCACGGTGACGACGAAGACAGCCGAATTTGAGTTGCTCAAGCGTTTCACAAGTGTTATAGTAACGAGAATATATAAAAGGCCGGTCATAGAGCACCTTCCTCAGTCAGTCCTGAGCAACTCTACAGAATAGAGGCATGTGTTACTCTCCAAGCTTCAATCACATTAATCCATAATTCACTTCCTGCAGAATGGCATACTTTGATGATGAGACAACCTTTTGATATATACCTTAGAAAACATGATGAACAACTCTGACAGGCCCAGTACCTCCTCTTAAGGAAACTTTTCTTATTTCTTTTTGTCATTTCTTGCTATTAGCCTTCCTTATGTGGTAGGGTTATTTTATTATGTTATTATTACTAATTTATTAGTATTCTTATCATCACCACCAGTACATCATTTCATCATTATCATCACCAATACTAACATTCTTTCAGTCCGGAAAAGTACGGTCATATCTATCTTGATAATATATGACCCAACCTATAGTTCACTTTTTTAGCACGCAATCGCCAATTTTACTTTCATAGCGTACATGTATACGCACAGGGTAGTAAATCGTATCTACATAGTGAAAATCAAGGTAACTTTTGCATTGTGATCTACATACCATTTATTATTGACAGTTATTGTTTGATTAAATTTTATTTCAGAATCCCTGGATTAAACCCACGTAATACATCAATGGGTTCTTCGTAAACATTTAAAGGGTGACACTCGTATTAGATAATGTACTTATTTTAGGGTAGGTCGTATAGAAGAGAAGAACACATGGTACAGAAAGTCTCTCCCTCCCGGTTTCAACCTGTCTATCACCCTACAACATATCAAGTATGTGAAGCCGAGTTTTCTGCTGATGTGATCCAGTGTCCTACTACAACTGAAATATTGACCGCCATTGCTGAGTTGTTTGAGAAGAGATGACAATTTCCACACTGCTGTGGTGCTCTGGATGGCTCATGTGGTGGTCACCTGTCCTTGGAACGGTGGGTCTGTCTACATACACTACAAAGGCTTCTTCTCATTGTCCTCATGGCCCTGTTCGACGCAGAATACAAGTGTCTTTGCATTGATTTTATGCCTCTCTCTTTGGTTGGAGGCTCAGTGAAGTCTACTCAGTTGCCTCTGCTTTCCTCTTCTGAACTCTGCATTTAGTGGGCAGCCTCCTACCCCTGTTTCTCTATGCATTGGGTGGCATGTTAATTAAATTGACTTTAATTTGAATAAAGTAAATTTGTAATTTATACCATCGGGAGGTCACATGACGCCTTCGTGACCTTGTTTGAAGGCATCGTACTCTCAATACGACGCCGTGTAGCCATCGTGTATCCTTTGTGTGTCCTTCGGGTAAACATCTAAATAAAAATTCACATCTTCGTTCTGCCTTCGTGTGTGGTTCGGGTGCCATCGTGTGATCTTCGTAAGGCATCGTACTTGATTCGGCTGTTGATTTGGCTATTGACTAGGATCGGGGCCAATTTCGCGCGAAGTTCAAAATTCCACATTCGTGTGGACATCTGCTGTCAACTTCGGGACAGTGTGACGCCAGCATAACATTCATAATTTTTTTTTTTTATTACATGTATAAGTTTGCATGGTAATAAAGGTGGTAACATAATTAGAGGGGGTATCAGCTTAGAAATGGTTGGTAACCCATTGAGTATTGAATAAGTTAACTGTCTACCATGCATAACAGTTACTGATTATGATGAAAAACATTAAACTTTCTACATCCAAAAATAACATTATGACCATTGCTTTTAGCTTACAATATTTCTATTAGTGAATTGTTGATAGATTTAATCAGAGTGAATTAAGATCTGAAAGGAGAACAAATGATAAAATAGACTCACCCATTTTTACCAATGAACTCTTCTTGACGGATTTGTTGAATTGAAACTTTGGTATCTGAATAGATAAAAATATAAAAAAAATACACATTTCAATATAATACTGTTGGCATCTATAATTGATAATACAGTCAAACCTGTGAACAAAAACCATACTTGGAAGAGATAAATGTGGCCTTTATTGACAGGTGGCTATTTTTGAAAGTCATTTTGTTCTGAACAATCAATGTTTGTTTTTAAAAGAATAGCCTGTATTCACAGGGTGGTCTTTATTTGGAAGTGACAGTTTGTCTCTATAACAATGCCTGTAAATGGATAACATGCTTCAGGTATTCATTATTTAAATGAAAGGTATGCATATAAAAGGATAGCAAATTTTTCAGAGAGGATTTTAACTCATTGATAGTGAACAAAAATCTAAAGTTGCTTTATTTTTACAAGAAAAATTTTTTTTATTAAAAAACCTTTATGAAAAAAATTGTGATTGAATCATACTGCTAGAATGAACCATATATATGTACTATTTAGATCACATCTACAAAACATGAATATAATCTGAAAAAAAAATTCATACTTGTTAAATGTGTTTGCCATGTTTCTTTGAGAACCGCTGACAGTTTTGTGGTCGTGTAGGTTGGAATTAGCCCAGTAAAATCCACAGTAAACTGTTCACTAGATTTTCTGAATCCATCAAATTTGCCATACAGTGCTGTAGATAGGACTAAATATGACTGGTCTCTTGGTGAGGTGAAGTTAATACTGTCTTGTAGATCAGACACAGAGACTTGTGGATGTACTGAGGCATCTATCATGACACCATTATGTTTCACTATGTAATTCATTGACCATCCAATGCCACTGTGAAATAAAACAAAAGTTGTTACAAACACATGATATGAGATAATTAAAGATACAATGTGTAATAAAATATTTTTTTGCCACTCAGGTAGCATTGCAGCTATTTTCAGTCTACACCCATTTTTCAAGGCTAGTAATCCAATTCTTTGCATTTTAGGGCAAAGATATCACATCTCTAAATATTTTTTGCATATAAAATTGGAATACTGGATGTTTGCATGATAATCATCAAACTATAAGCAACAAAAATGGTTGTGAAACGCAGATGCCCCTGAAGGCCAACTGAATAGTCAGACCTTGACCTTTGACCCATTGAACTTAAAATTAATAGGGGTCATCTACATGTGATGACAAACCTCAAAAACCAAATCTAAGGACCTATGGCCAAATCATTATCTAGTTATTGTTCGGACAAGGTTTGATTATAATTGGACCGACCAACATGTGCAAAGCAGTATACCCCCTTTTCTTTGTAAGGGAGCATAATAATCCTATGCGAGGTACCTGTGTGTTGTAGAGACAACTTTGTTCTGACTTCCTACAGTTACTGTGATGTCATCAGCTGATACACCTAGAAGATATAAAATAGGTAATCCAATATAAATACAATAAATGAACACTGTGTAAGTGGTTAAGTTTATGCCAAGGAAATAATTGTTTTTCGCAGGCCTATTTTTAAAAAAAAACTCATGCTTTATTATGAAGTATTTTAAAAAAAGAAGTTTTCAAAGTATAACTTTATGAGCAACCAATTTTGGTAACAATCAACACCTTTAGGTGATATACATAAACAACAGCAGAGCAAAAATATAGTAGGCTCATGTTTAAGTATGAAAATTGTAACTTGGTATTGAAGTATAATGTGATGAATATTAATTGATTATTTAGTTAGCAGCCTGATACAGATTATACAAGATGATCCAATTGTAGCAAGGTTAATTACACTTCAACATCTAACTGATGTCACCATAAACATAAATGAAATTATTTGATCAAATAAAACTGTAAATGATGGGATAAAATCATTAACTTTTAATTAACAAATCTACATGATATATATATATCTATTAAAATTAACTCACCTGTCATTTTAGATGATACAGCATCTTGAATAACAGTTACCACCTTCTCTGTATCAACTTTGTACAGTTTTTGTGACAGAACAATTCCAAACATACTTGATACACTAATGAATGAATGAGTGCTATCATCAATAAATGAGTATTGTACACCATTGACATTGTAAACCATAACATTCTTCTGTATATAACTGATAGGTAAGGCACGAGTGTTACGTGCAGTCGCAGGAGGTAAAGTTACATCTGTGGTTACTTTGTACATCAATCTCCATTGGGTATTAGTCCTGTAATTATAGAACAGAAATCTAATTGTATCTATGTCAATACTATGTAGAAAATACAATAACCATTATCACTTCATAATACATGTTTTGTATTGAATTAGATTTTTTGCAGATTTTCATTCATGTGTTGCATCAAAGTTTACAAAAACACAAAAAATCAGAACTTAAACATGAAATTACTATTCTAGCTAAGAAACATTTTCAAAACAGTGATTACACATACAGGTATACACATAGTAGTTTTGGTAGGTATCAAATCATAAAATCAACAATTAATAACTGTAACATAATCATTTTCTTACAGGGATGTTTTTCACATGTTGGGAAAGGCATTGATACCAACAGAATTAACAGAAAATTTGAATAATGAAAATTTATGAAACAAATTGTGGTTTGTTAGGGGATTTTCCATCTGAGATTTTAAAAAATGGTCACTTGATTAGATTGGGAATGTTTACATGTACATGTATCTATTATTTAACCTGTTATACATCAACCATGTGATAAATATTGCATCCTGAATCATGTGTGTATCAAACCTTCAGATCTTAACCCTTAAGATACTGACACTAAAACTGATAGAGCCAGGCCAACCCGCAGACCTGTACGGCCAGACCAGGCTCTTTACAGTTGATTTACTTATTTCTAAATTTTCAATGTGATATCCCTAAAATTGATAATAAACTGTTTCAAATGAAAAATGGACAAGTACATTCAGATGTAGCGGTGTGGTATATTGTATTTTAAGTTGGCTGGGATATTCACCAGCCCGATTAGCTCAGTTGGTAGAGCTTCTGACAGGCAAGCAGGAGGTTGCTGGTTCGAGTCCTGCATCGGGTACATTATTTTCCTCCTGCTATTACACAAGACTCTTCAGTAGATTAAAGGTTAAGTTTAAAAACTAAATCAATTAAATACAACAATAACATCAGTATTATGCTTACATGGACTCCTCCAATACTTCATCTTCATGTACAATATCTACTTGTATCACTTTATTGTCTGTATGTTTCTCATTCCAAGCAGTCATCAAACCAGCCGTAAACTTCCCCTTGTTAACCTCACCAATACGACCAGTGGTATATAACACAAATAATTCTGAATTTCTACAACAGAATGGGAAAACAAAAAAATATCATTTACTCTAAGATTGATAAACAGTCAAATCTGTGTTTGCACCTACCTATTAATGAAGGTTATTTTGTGAAAAACCGTTATTGATTATTTAGAAGAAACCTAGCTACCTCAAAATAAAGGGCCACATGTCAAAAAAGGCTACATTTTGTCTTTCCAAAGGTGGCATTTCTTCACAGATTTGACCGTATATACCAAATACAGATAAGTAATATTCATCACTACTCGAGGTATTAAGGCAGTAAAAACAGATGTTGAACATCTTATTGTAAAGTCAAATTCTCTTCCTTAATTATACCATCTACCAAGATCATGAACAACTCATTCAAATATTCTATTCATTTCTGTATGTTATATTTTGAACAAATATTACTGAGTTATATAATATTCACATAGTATGTTCTATACAACTGATTTATTAATACTTATTACTTTATAATTTTTATTCTAAACATCATGTTATTATTACAATATTTATCTTAAAGCTTTTCAAACAACAGAATCATGTTCAAGATGTGACATTGTTTTTATACCTGACAACATCATGTTGTACTGAAGTGAAGGAACTTGAGTATTTCATATTTGTGCCCGACACAACCATATTAACATTTGCTGTAAGTACAGAGGTACTGATGTCATCTACAATCTGAGCATTATATGTCAGCTGACCACTTCTCACTGAGTACAACATTCTCCACATCTGCTTCCTAAATACAAAACATAAAATGTTCAGGTAAACATTTGTCATCAATAGTAACCTAGCTTACACAATTTATTGAAACAATGTCTAAATCATAAAAGATTACTAAATTAATAAAACACAATTTTCTCTTGCAATTTAAAATATTAATGAATAAATAAAACCAGGAAAAATATTTATTAAAAACATACTAGTAATCTACAGTATGCCATCATTAAGATTCTACCAGAGCAAGCAGATTAAGTACATGTAATTGTATACATAAGATGAGTATTTACAGAGTATCAGATAGTTAGAAGCTTTGTACTGTTTGATAGATTTGGTATTCATTGAAAGAGATGGTTACATTTACAAACAATGTTTCATGTACAGTAAAACCTCAACTTTCCAAACTTGAATTATCTAAACACCTGGCGTTAACCTATATTTTTCAATGTAAAATATCTTCGATTATCCTAATTGTGTTATCCAAAACCATGGATTAACCGAAATAATATTTCAGTCCCATTCATTTTGGATAATCAAGGCTTTACTGTATTATATATCTTAATTCTAACATACCCAGATGATATGACAGTAAGCTGTTCATGATTTTGCATCTCAACTTGTATATTGTTATCTGAAATCAGAAAAACACACTACCATTCTCAATGTCTTCTAGGTTAACTAAATGTTTCAGATTATTCTAATTACTGATCACTCCTTCTGGCAGAGGATTTGAAACAATTGCACCTTTATGTAAGATGTATCATTTTGGAAGGACATTACAACAATGGTTTTCTCTAACAAATGCAAAGTTGCATTCTATAAATGGCATTACCGCTAGTCTTTCAATCAATTAATGATATTTCAAAGATTGAACTCAAACATACAACCAAAGCTTTAGCATTGAAGCATTTCATGCTCTTACCAGTTTTATAAGTTCTCCATGCTTGTTGAAGTTGTTTTTCAAAGCTGACTCTATCAATATCTAGTAGTGGTCTTTCCATGGTTATCTTAAACAGTTGTCCATATTTCAAGAGTCCCTTTACCTAGAAAATACACTAGTAAGTATTATTACTCAACAGAACAAAAATGATTGATATTGTAATATATGTACATCAAAATCTACAAAGTATTAAAAATGCCATCATACTACATTAACTATACTTTGATACTTTATATCCGGAAGTATATAATAACGTATTAGGAAATAAAAATCACTTTGGATACATATTACATTAGAATATAACATCAATACATTTCAATTATACAGCTAAACCTGGGAACAAAGGCAAACTGAAAGAGAACACAGGCATGGCCTTTGACCACAGTGAACAATTATTCTTAAGTTTATTATACATTTGTACTTTGGTTCATTACATGTCTAAATTTGTATTAACGAGTGGCCTCCATTGACAGATGATTTATTCACAGCTATCTTCTTTTGGGACTTATAGGGGTCTACTATATAAATAAGAATGCCTTAGAGGATGGATTGTCATCACAGGGGTCAAACTCACAGGTTTGACTGTACATATAAATCATACTTACTTCTATGTTATCTAAGACTGTGTACTTCTCATTCAGACTTGTTGATATCAAAGCATTTTTCAGGACACTTGTATTCATAGATTGAAGGTCATGAGGGGCCAACTGGGTACCATTGTATGATAACTGATATGAAGCCCTGGAAACCAGACCCCTGAAAATCAATAAATATAAAATTATTCATTATCCAATGCATACATTTTTCAACATCAGATTAAAACAATCATACATTACAGTATACTTACTTTATCGGCTACCAAATGTATGCAAGCATATGTTCAGCACACTAGAAAACTCAAAATCACAAAGTGAACTGAGTGGTAGTAAATCAAAGCTAGATTTAATTCAGTACCAATAAAATCCATTTCCCAAGTGTTTTTTTTCTAAAAAATGAGTTAATAGGTTATTAATACAGATTTAGTTAGCTTCAGAAACAAGATTTGGTTCTTACAATTACAAATGCTCATAACTGGCAGTCTGGGATGTTTAGTAATGTTTGCCTGTATAAATTGTTGAGATGAAATTATGAACAAAACTTACTTCTGTTTATGTACAAAGTTCTCCTGGGCGACAATAGCAACTTTTACATTACTGTCATGAAAAGCTGAAACAATAATTACACATTAATACATAAATATAACATACAGAGCAACCTCGCCTGAGCAACACCCTTTAGGAGCAGCAAAATTATGTTGTTGTTGAGAGGTTGTTGCTCTAGAGAAGATGAATTAATAGCTAAATCTTGCAGTAGGAAAAAATCATGGTGTTGTTGAAAGGAGGTTGTTGCTCTGGAGAGGTTGTACTGTACATGCATATTGTGATAAGATTCATTCCGACAATTGAGCTTTGAAAATAATTTTTCATTTCATTCTTAACTTATGTGGTTTTCGTTTTATTAATAATTGCCAATGAAGATATTTATTCCACATGCAAAGTACATCAGTGCTTCTACTTAAGACAACACAAATCAACTACACTACTACAGTCAAAGCTGTGAACAAAGGCCACCCATGGGAATGACAAAATGTGACCTTTATTGACAGGTGGCCTTTATTCAGAGGTCATTTTGATCTAAATAATCATTCATGGTTTTTTGAAAGAATGGCCTTTATTCACAGGGTGACCTTTATTCGGATGTGGACGCTAGTACAGGTTTGAGTGTATATTATTCACCAGGGCAAAATAAACAGATAAACAAAATGTAAAGAAGTATCATTTTATGAAGATCTAAAACACTTCCTAACCTAATGTTGTCCATTCTTGGTTAAGTTGTTTTTGAACATTGGTAACATCATCATATTTGATCTGAGAAGTGGTATAGAAGGAGAACATGTTCTTGTATTTCACCGTTTTAAGTGATGTGTCAGTAAATAGACTGTACTGCTGATTGTTGGCACCAACAAAGGTAATATTGTTCTTCAATTCTACTTGATTCAATGGTACACTGACTTCACTATCTATTACTTTACCACCTTGTTCTATAAATACTATCAGTTTCCAGAATGTAAGACTGAAAATATAAACAACAATAAAAATCATAGTGTCTGTAATTATGCAGATTAAGTTAATATTGTCTAAAAAAGACTACTCAGTTTTAGAAATTACATAAGGGAGACAACTCAGACAATGCCGATCTTCAGAGTGGAGGTAGGTAGGTTATTTATTGTGCTGAACATTTAATATCACAGCAAACATAAAGATTAACAATTTCCCTCTCAAATTTAGGAAGACACAAACTTGCATTCATGATTATAAAAGATAAAATAACCAACTAAACATGCCCAGCATTATTTTTTATATTTATTTAAAAATAAATTATTATCTAAAATGAAGACAAACAGTAATGAATTTCAAGTTACCCCTGCAAGCTACTGAAGTAGTCAGCTGTGACATACTCTTCCCTCTTAGAAATATGGACCTGAATATTTCCATTGGTGGATTCTGAGGAGACAGTATTCCAGACATTCTTTATTGCTGCGGCAAACTTGGCATCATCCTCTGGCCTTACTTCCTGTTCAACATTTACGCTAAAGTGATACCGGTAATCAACAACTCCAACACTATCGTTAACGATGTAGTCAGTATTCTGTGGTGACTTAAAATTGATGTTTTTACTTATATCTGCAGCATTGATAACAGGAAGTGAATCAGGGTCCAGAGGGTCACAGAGGGGCTTACAATCATCCCACATGAAGTAATACACTTTAAATACAGAGTCCCTGAAAACAAAACAAAGAAATTTGTTGCAGAAAAAAAGTAGAACATTATGCCATCTTACTGTAACAAACAGATCAGAAATGACAGAGTACATGTATGTTATATATGCCATACTATATATAGAGAAATTAAACGTACATCCGAAAAGCAAACATATAACTGTCAACGAAAGACAATGCATTTTTTATTATGGTCAAGCAAAAAAGCTTGCTATATATATACATGTAATAAAAAACAATGTAAAGAATATAATGGTATGCATAAATTAGTAACTTGTTAGTAACAAAATATTAGTACAAATACAAATACGAAATAAAGTGTTAGTCACAAATTGTTAGTATACCCTGTTGTTATATCCATGTATTCTCTGCTTCTATCTAATACAACAGATGGTGTTAGTTTCCAGGTATACACTGAAACAATTCATATTGTCATAGTTAGTAGTGTTAGCTTCTAGGACAGTATTTAGAAGGAAAATACAACAATTTACATGTCAGAAATAAAGTAGATTCCAGAAATTTGTACACAAACATTTTATCATTTTTTTACACATAGTTCTATCATTGACAGGGAATGAAAATCTACTCCTTGACTTAAACAAATGAACATATATCAACAAGAAATGTTTGCGGAACATGGATGCTCCCTAAAAGCCAACTGGATAGTAAGAGAATTATTGAACTTAAAAAATACAGGGGTTATCTCACATGCAATGACCAACCACCAAACCAAGTCTGAAGACCTCAGGCCAAATCGTTTTTGTGCTGAAGGTCAATGTGACTTTGATCTTAAATGTATAGAACTAAACCTCCTAACCAAATCTGAGGAGCTTAGGCCAAATTGTTCTCTAGTTATTGGATGGACAAGGTTTGGTTACGGACTGATGGACTGACCAACATGTGCTAAGCAATACACCCCCTTTTCTTCAAAAGGTGGCATAATTAATTCATTTATTAATTTAACAGTTTTGAACAAACCTGATGTCTTCTCAGTCCAAGTCTTCTCTAAAGCCTTACTGAACTTCTGTTTCACTTCATAGACTGTGTTTAGTTTTACATTCAAATTTTGATTCAAGTAGAAAGAAAATGCAAGATCCAGTCTGTATGTCTGTTTTTCCTCTGTTATAACATTCACATTTACGGAGCTCACAATTTGGTGAAGATAGTCTAGATCTAATGCAGCAGACGTCATTGGTTTGACAACCGCTCCATTCTTGAACAGGAAGTAGTTGATTTGCCAGTATGAGTGCCTGAATCAAAAATAGTATATTAATCTGAAGTACATGAGAACAAAAATACCAAATCACCTATTTTTGATAAGCACTGAATGAAATATAGGTTTTGGGATAACAAAATGTAATAGTTTAATTGTAACTGACTTCCATCCAAGCAAGAAGGTATACAATAATCTTCATGCTAATGTAAGCCATTACTGCGTTGAATCTGTCAAAAGGTAAAATATCAGCAATAGCTGACTGTAAGACAAAGCAACAGGAGTCCTTCCCCAGTGTAAGGGGGGTGTGGAGGGGTAACAACAATACATGTTAAATAACAATATAATATCAATCCATATTTACCCGTCCATATCAACAACTTCCTGCATACCAGTGACATTCACAGTGATACAGTCACATGTTGAGTATTCTGTAAACATAGAGAAATAAAACAATGAAATGTTAATACACTTGTAGCAGTATTATATATACAATAACAGGGCCATTATAAAACACTAACTTCTTAACATTATAATACAGATGTAGATAGCAATAATAACGTTCATATAATAAATTGTAATAGAAATAATCATATGATGAGAAAGATTCATAAAAAAATGATACAAATAATTTTGAATGAAACAAAACTAATGGTAATATTTATATATAGATAATAGCCTAAAACAACTCAGAGTGATGAATGATTGAACACTAAGTGATACAGTCAAATTGACAGATGGCTCTTATTCGTAGGGCATTTTCTTCTAAATAATCAATGACCGTTTTTTTATTAGAATGGCATCTATTCACAGGAAAGCCTTCATTCACAGGTGGCCGCAATCACAAGTTTTACTGTATTTGATATATATGTACAAACCGGCTGAAGTGTTTTTCCAGGCAGCTATAAGATACTGGTAAGATTCTGTAAGACTTGAAATGGGCAACTTCCCAGCCAACAATACATGGAAACTGTCACGGTAATTGAAGAATTCTTTCCCAATGACATTCACTGTAGAATAATGTTCACCTCTAAAACCTGAAAGTAATATTATAAATGTTTGACTGATTTGTGAGATAAACATTGCTGTAACACGTGAAATAAGCAATATTTTTTTGAGAAAAAAAATTTGCATAAGTCATTTAAAAAAATATTCTGAAGAAATAAGATGCTATGTTTGATAAACACATATGGCAGTTTGACTTAATTCTTGTACCTAAGGATGGCTGGACGGACAGACATGGCAATCACTATTTGTCCTGACAACATTTGATGCTTGGGGCATAAAAAAGAATTTGCATCAATTTCTTTCTTTGTTATTTCTTCCATAAATACAAACAGTTTTTATCAGGTAAATAAAGAAAATTCTTCCCAACATTTTAATGGAAGAAATTAAATATGATGATACATTCTGAACTGATTGACAAACCTGTAAACTTGATAGCAGAGTTCAAGGTGGACTGGTTCAGAGATTGTAGGGCTGTGACAGGAACAGATTGGTTGTGGTTGTAGACAAAATACACAGTCTTCCATACTTTGTTACCAGTCAAGTCCACATATTCTTCATATCTGCCAAACTTCACACTGACCTTTGTAGAACCTGAAATATAGATGTCTAAATGTAAACTATGCATTTGACACATTACACAGAACTAGTATGTTACCATATACAGTCAAATCTGTGAACAAAAACCACCCTTGGAAAAAGATAATACTTGGTCTTTATTGAGAGATGGCCTTTATTCAGGGGTCCTTTTATTCTAAATAATCAAAAACATTTTTTTAAAAACATGGCCTTTATTGGAAGGGTGGCCTTTATTCGCAGATGGCTGTTATCACATGTTTAACTGTACAAAAAGTATGGATTAAGTAGTCTTCACCAAAGTCATTCTGTCGTCCTTTTTTCTACAAAGTCTGAGCATAAAGATAACTATATTCCACAGACAGGTTGCTAAAGGTAAAATCATCAGAATAGTTTGGTTTTGTCTGACATAACAAAGCATTCAAATCCTATTTTACTTGATGTAGATATCAGGCATATTATTTTGAAGTCTAGACCACACAATACACAATCCAACAACAAAATAAAACTTACTGCTGAGTCTGGCAGAGATTTGTTGGCTGAGAACAGTCTCAAGTTGTAACTGAGCACTTCTGTCAACCTTTGCATTCAAATAAACTGAGAATCCATATTTGGAATATCGGGTATATTTCATGGACATGCTGCGTTGTGACACGTGATATGCACCATTCGGACCAGTGACAGGTTTAAGTGATGATACAGAGATACTTGAAGTCTCTCTGGAGTCGACTATGGTTTCGGACATTCCATGTGTAACAAAATATGACATCTCCCAGTGGGATTTTCTGTAAACATAAGAAAAAGGAAATAATTAGAGAACTTAACCCTTTGACTCACTTCTTTGAGCTAAAAGAATGAGAACAACAGTTTCATCATATTTGGTCAAGTGTTTCAAAATTAACCATAACAGATTTACAAAATAATATGAGTTATGTTTATTAGATGTTTACTATTGGACCGGGTATGGAAATATTTTTAACCTATTTCTACCTCCACATATGAGGCTTTTTTATTTATATTATAAGAACACACTAAGAAAAGGTTAGATATATATCTTACCCATACTGATCCACAATTTCTTCCTGTGAGAACAGATGAACACTTAGATTTGTCCAGCTAGGATGAGCCGTTTCCCATGCTGACAGAAGATTCAATTCAAATTCAGACTTAGCTGATTGTGTCACCATTTTGTCAACCAGTACAGAGAAATGTGCATTATAGTTGTGATAATGTCTTGTTGATTTCACAACAGCATACTGACGATTATCAATGCCCTTGATATTTGAGATAGAGGTCGCTAAAAGGTCAAGGTCAATGTTTGCAAGTTGTTCAGCAGGAATCATGGAACCGTTTACCATCAACAAATACTGTAACTTCCAGGCACTGTGTCTGTAATCAAACCAAAGGATAAACATGAATACTGGTAACTGTCCAATCGACATCAATACAATCAAAGCACAATTCTAACAGTCTATGATGAAACTGTGCATTAAAACACACATATATTAACACGGATCCTTTCTTTTCCAAGATATCAGGAATATTTTACCAAGAATTAAATCCTTGTTACAAATTTCATTTCACCATCTTTTTTTTTAAAAATGAGTATCAAATTAAATTTGTCCCAAAAATAAGTTGAAAATGAATTATCAGAGCTGTTTGACATATACACATTTTTGTGAGAAGTATTGTATGAAAAAATATACCTACCCAGTAGAATTAGTATATTCTTTCTGTCTGACAACATGTATGGATACAGACTGGTTCAGTAAAGCTGACCATTCAGTTGATAATACATTTTCTAGTTTACTAACATCGGTTAATGCTACATAAGAGTCCGTATAAACAGATAACAATTGTCTTGTAGAATACAGGTGGGTAGATTTCACTGTACTCAACTGTATAAACAAGAATAGATACATCAATAGATTACAATTTGATCAATCAATTATTCAATCAATTACATATTATATTAATCAATCAATCAGTCAATTACTCATATGATCAATCAATCATTCAAGCTATATCTAAATTTGATCAATCAATTAATCAATCAGTCACTTCATTTGATAAATAACTTATCCAATCAAATACTAAACTGATCACTCAATCAATAAATCAATCATTCAATTAATCAATCAGTTACTAATTTGATCAGTCAGCCAATCAATCACTCATTTGGTAAGTCAATTAATCAATTAAACATCTATCAGAAAATGCTCAATCACATAATTATTCAGCCAGCCAATCAATAAATCAATCAAACAAAAAAGAAATTCTATATTATGACAATGACATAAATTAAAGTAATTAGGTTACTAACCCAAATAGTTTGATCAAATTAAATGAATTTAAAAATTACTGTGAAGAGTGAGAAGAGTAAGAAGTACCTGAATTCTGGACTCAGTAGAAGCATTAGTTTGTAGTTCTGTTTGGAGGAGATGTAAGTCTATACCAGTTACTGTATTCTTATCTACTGTTTTACCATCAACAGTCAGTGAGTAACCAATGTGCCAGGCTGAGTGACTGAAGATAAATCATTGTACAAATATTATACTATATATGATAACTGGAACCTCAAAGCATCCAGATTCTTAGCTTTCTCAGACTAGCATGTTCTCAACTTCTTTTCACAACAAAATGTGTAACAGAGTTTACTTTTATCTTAATCTGAATTCTATCAATTTTAGCCTTGTCACTGCTTCCAAAGTAAAATAAATTTAGCTACAACTATAGCCGATAAAAGAAACATGTATGAACTGTAACATAAAGATTGAATTGTATAAAACATGTGCTGATCTTGTTCAATGTAATAATGTCAATGAAACTAAGTTATGGAAAGGAGTTTACATAAGCACATTGCTTGTTTTCCAATCCATAAATTCTATTGTTATGTATATATTGATATACATGTATGTTTGTAATTCTTAATGAATATAAATGTTTAAACAGAATAAGATAATTGTACATCTTGCGTCAATTGATTATTAAAACCATTCTCTACATTATACTTTAAGCATTCATGAAATAATATGACTTTATTTCATAAGATGTTTGTTGTTTATTTGAGTTTTACGCCCCTTTTAAAGTCAAAGTCATATGAGGTGGACAGTTCATCAAACCATTGTTCCTAGGAAGAACCAGTACTAGACTTCCTTCCTCCATAAGCAACTGTCTACTTTCTCACACAAAGAGACATTGTCGGTAGCTGGGCTTGAACCAACGACCCTCTATCAGTGAGAGGTAATACAGTGGTTTGAAGTTGGATTGTTCTTTTATACACCTATTTTGATATAAATACAAGAATTGCTCGACTCACCCATTGTAGTCTACTCTCTCTTCTTGATTCTTAATGTTGACTGAGACATTCGATGATTCAAATTCTGTAATACAATGAAATAGACTGATCATAATATTATCATAATAAGACTGTACGAAGGGCAGGAAATTGCCACATAGTTTGATATGACACTGTTTTATATGGAATTATGTCTAAGTAAGAATAAGCCAAACAGACAATGATGTTGCGATTGGTGCAAGAGACAGAAAGTAACGAGCAAGCAGATATTTTGTACACAACACTATCAGTTCTTTTATTGTCCAAGATGTTGATGAAATTCTGTGATTTTCCATTTCTGTTTTGCTAAAAAGTGATTTGTGCATGAGGCCAAAAAATCTTTTTTCAAATGATTGACTCCACCATTATAAATCATTTTCTCTTGAATAGAGGTTGATACTACTAAAAGGAACTTATGTCAGCATCTCTCAGGTGATAAAAAAACTTTAGTAGAATATGCTAATGCATTAAATATGTGAGCTGATATCTACATGCTGTTGCTAGGAGACCTACTCACCAGGATGTTGTTTTTTCCATGCATGTACCAGGGCCAGTTCAAGACGATGGTACTCTGATGTTGATATTTTATGTTGTAGATTTACACCAAGCATTAGATTCGTATCTGTTAGGTGCAGACCAGTGCCAGTAAGAATACTGAATGAAGTATTCTTAGCTGTGGTTACTCCAAGAGTAAGTGCGAAATTTGACCAATCAATCGTCTTCAACAATGATGGATGGACCAGTTTACCATCAACATGTACATAGTATGGTAATCTCCATATGTAATATCTGCAAGGTGGTAAAACGAAGTATGGATATATAATACAGATCTAGACAATGTTGAAACAATTTATATATACAGTGTACAACAAAACAATGATAATGGAACTGTTATATAAACCTGACCATTTGAAAATCAAACAAATCAATACATGGCAAAATTCTGAACTATGACAAAAACTAGACTAGTTTTGACAAAAAAATTCAATTAAAAGTACATTGTATTAGGTCTATAAACATTGTTTTAACTTACCCAGCACTGGCCCAATATTTTCTTTGAGATAGCAAGCCAACTTCAATGGTTAATCCTAAAATGGTAGAAACATCAAACTGACCTCCACCATAGATAAAACCAATCAGTAAAGATGAAACTTCAATTATATCTTTACCAAATAGCAACTAAGAGTGAAATTTGACTGACTGAAGGTATGATTTGAAATTTGAAATACAGAGTAGAAAGGTACTCATATTTGAAATCAGTAGATTGAAATAAATTAAGATGTCTGTATTTTAACAGATCAATTTTACATAAGAAATAACAAACCAAGCAAATCAAAGCACGTAACAAAACCAGAAATGTGTCTGGAGGACATGAAAGCCCCATGATGAGCACCAAGTCAAAAGGGGTCATTACTCCCATGAAAATGCTTGGATTTTAACAGAAATCTAACTTGGCCTGTATTTTGTTATCATACACCTTCAGGTAAAATATGAAACCAATTCATGAAATATTTCTTTATTTATCGCTTGGAAACCCTCCCTCAATTTTGAATGGTTGGAGCATAAAAAAAGCTGTAGTTAAACAACTTACCAGCATACATCCGTTTATAATACTGAATCAAATGTTGTCTGAAGACTTCATACTGACTGGAACTTATCCATTCTCTAGTGTACAACCATCCATAGTATGACCATGGTATAAGATGTGTGTTGTGTGACACTTCACGGGATATACTGTAATTACCATGGACACCAGCTACATGTACAGCAGACGACACTGATGTATGATTCAATGGTGCCACAGACACGGGCTTCACGACAGTTCCGTTGACTCTTACTTCAAAATCTAAACGCCAGTAAGATTTTCTGAAAGGACAAGGTTTTGTTGTGTCAAAGATGATAAATCTAAATTGTGTCAGATTTTATTAGGGATGATAATATATGGTTATTTTATCAACTGTTTAACCTTTTATCAGACTGGCTAACCATCTAAATTTTAATTTGTATTAGTCTATGTAATAGCAAATATTCTTCATAAATTTCATATGATATATATGTACCAACCTTACTGGTATTATCAACTCAAGTCTAGTTAAATCTAGTTAATTTATTATCATGACAGTGAACATAATTAATCAGTTAATCACCGTCAACCTTGGTTAAAATAATAGTAAATTACTGATATTTGCAGTATGCTTACAGACATATTGATATGAATGATAAACTTACCCAGTGCCTGTATATACACGTTCCTGATTCTTAATATGTACCTTGACACAGCTTGAACATCCTGCAAAAATAGATGTATGTAAAAACCATGAGCATATGACATAATGAAATACTTTCAGCATTTAATACATGGATTGCTGACATACAATTTCTTGGACTATGAAATAATTTTATTATTACATTCAATGACATCTAATGAATGATAAATTAGACACACAAACCTTACATCTTAATTTAAAAACATTTCAAGCTTAAAGCAGACGTAAAATCTTACCTCCGTAATGTTTGCCCCAGTACAGTTCCAGGGCATGTTCAAACTTGCCATAATCTAACCAGGAGACTTGATGATTTAAATATAAGTGGAACCAGTAATTCCAGTCTGTACTTGACCAATGTATGAAGCGATAAGTGCTCTGACTAGGTAAGAAGGTCTGTAACTGTGTCACATTCAGGGCTGGCCATGTAACAGCATTAAGTAAATCAGAGTTGTAGAAGATACCATAGTGAATGTTCCATAATAATCCACTGAAATAATACAAATAAAAGTTCTTATTTTCATATTATGAAAATTTTTGTATGTATATTTCATGATATACAATACAATACAAGTCAGGTAATAAAAATGATTTCTACTGATTTTTTATGCTGTTTCAAAAACATTAAAATTTTAGCACAAAGCAGTAGAGCAGACATTTTAAGACTTTTGAATAAGAAAAATGTGCAATTATATTTGTTAATAAGATAACTTTTGTAATTGGTATAATAAATCTTTTTTGACAATTTATTAAGAAACCTAGAGTTACATACCTTGCTGTTGTCACTGGCTTTTGATGTATAATTCTGATCTCAATATTCTTCCACCAGTCAATGGATGGTCCTGTTAAATATTAGTACCAGTACTTGTATATAGATTTATATATGACGTGTATGTATTTACACACTGACCCTTAATTAATGACCAGGTACTAGAGGTGTGTCGGAGCTGGGGTGGTGGGGGGGATTTCCACCCCAATATTTTAACATAAAAAGAAATTTTGGCAAAATTTCACTCGAGATAGGGGGACATCCCCTCCCAAATCCACTATGCCGATCCAATGTCAAATTGCTTCCAGTGCCCCTGTGTACACAGTCATGCAGGTCTGTTCTACAAAGCCAGTTCTATCAGTCTAAATTGTCTATATCACACATAATTATATACATACTGCTGCATTATCATTTAGTTCCGTACAGATGTTAAGTATGATTTAATGCATGGCTCAAAACATACCTATAATACCATGTACATCATTGTATTACGTCAGCATGTAACGTACACAGTGCCTTTTGAACTACAGTTAAAATTATGTCTAATATTGACAACCCAAAGATCTTCCAAATAGAACGTAGATTTCTTACAAAAACTTAAAAAAAAGAGGTAAAAACAATTAACCAACCTGTTATTACTGTCTTCCAGTATCTGATTAAAACTTGAATAAATTCTGATGTCTGAACGTTCACACTCTTATCAGTATACACAGAGAATAATTTACTGTACAAGTAATATGTCTCAGTTGATGATACAGAATGGTATGTAAATCCATATGTACTGTTATATAACTGTATCTCTGATGGATGCCATAATGTGGTATGTGGATTCTGTATATGAATGGAGGCACCAGCCCTCTCATAGATGTAGATTAATAGATGCCAATATAATGACCTGGTGAACAGAAAGATGTAACAATTGGTTTTAAAAATACATTGAAGATTCAATATAATGTCCTAGTTAACGAAATAGTGCAACAATAACTTTTTACAATACATTTAAAAATTCATTAGTTATACATTAAATATATACAACAATAACTTTTAATTATACATTTAAAATTCAATAATTCTATTTTAAATACCGGTATATTGTTAATTCTGTTGTTAGAAAGAACTACAACACTAGTACTATCATGTTATCAACAGTTATTAAATAAATAACAAATAGCTTGTAGAGTATAAGTAATATGAAAACAACATAATTTACTATGGCATTCATATTGTGTAGCTTAGGAATGTTAAGGCATAACTTCATATTCCATTCTTAGTATGCATTATGTTCTTGGTTACCAAGACATGTATGAAACAAATACACATTAGTAGTGCTTGCTGTACAAAGATTGAAACGTAATTGACACTTAAACACCAGATTTTTAAGAAATGTTACTTACCCACTTGAGTGAGCAACAACTTCCTGACCCATAATCTTTACATGCCAGTTACAACCAGTCACTAATAAAGAAACAAAAGATAGTATAACACTACTAAATAAGTAATATAAACATAAATCTTTGCCAGAAAAAATTATTTATATCATTATTCATAAAAATTAAAATGTATTACTGTTGTCTAAGAGATGCAAAACTTTTCCAAAGAAAATTAACAGTTAAATACTCATTTGCATATTTTATTTACACAGATGTGAGGATTACTATTGCCTTGTTGTTTTAGCATTGCTTGGTATGAATTAATGCCAACAATTGCGACTTATTAAAATATGTTTGAGAAGTCAATGAACAAAATATTAATCTTATACTACTTAAGATGTCTATGAATGGTTGTAGCTAAAATGTACTTAATTGTAATCAGAGTACTGGTGACAAATATACTTACTAAAATGTGAACACCAGTCTAATTCTATTTGAGTTTCAATGTGTGCCCAGTCTATTTCAAACACAGCTTCAGAGAAGACCAGAGAGAATGCTAGACTTTTACGGAACACCATATATTCATGGTATACCCTGTCATACAACATGTACTGCTTCTTGCTAATACCAGTCACATTGAACTGTGTCTCCAGAAGTTTCTCATTAATTGGTTGTACAAATCTTGGATAAATAGGTTCATTGTTTGACTGCATTGATTTTAGTACAAAATAAATACGCCAAGCAATTCTGAAATAGATTGATAATATTATTAGTAGAATCTGATGAACATGAATGAAAGGAAATTTTTGATAAGCTTTCATTTAGAGACTATCTTGGACCCTAAAGTTGTACCCTTACGGCTATTGTTACCCTTAACCCAGATGTGACCCTTTACCTAGATGTTACCCTTAACCCAGATAAGACCTATGACCCAGATTTGACTAATAACCTAGATGTGACCCTTTACCCAGGTTAGGATACAAATTGAAGATACAAAGTAATAATTTCATTAACAATATAGCATAAGTTCATGAAGTTAATGAATAAAAGTCACAGTGTTGAAACAACTGATCTGATGTTTGCAATTAAAGATTGATCTCATGACTAGACATGCAGTTCCTTTATGATATAGATATATTCATATATCTTACCTGTTATCAAGGAAGATCTGTTCTTGGAACACAATATGTACAGAGAAATCTCTCATAAATAAGTAGTAATCTATAATATACAAACATAAATTGTTAAAATCATTGTTATGTTGTACATTCATATAATACTTCAGATGAATGAAAGTCACACTGAATTTTGGTAAGATGGAATTATTACTAATATAAGCAGGTGGTATTTCCTAGAGATTCCTTTTATTAACCATTTATTCAGCTAAAAATGATCAATTCTGTTCAACACATTAATATTCAGTTTTAACTGTCGGAGAGTTCCTAATACAGCTAATTCTCTTCAGAAATTACTGGTATTCCCAATAGCTCTGACAATATACAGTACATGGTTATAATAGTGAACATAAAGTGAATCCAAGTACTGAAAGTACTCATGGAAACTGAACTTACATAGACTTGCACTGCAACAGAGAATGGAAACTAGTTTAACAATTACATGCAGAGGATGTAGAAAAATGCAGTACTTTGGTCTGCATCAAAATTCATGCCTGTCGAGTCAGTGACAGCTATAGAAAGCAGAACTTACCTGTCCATTTCTTTCCTAGTACAGCTCTTATTTCTGTCTCAATTTTACTATAATCAACCACAGAGACTGGTGACTTAAATATCAGTTTAAATAATTCCTCCTGGAAGTATAACTGTGCTCCACCCATATATGTGTAGTTCTTACTGAAGCCATACAATGTAGTCAGACGTGGAATAACGTATTGAACAATTTGGAAAGTGTTCCAAAAGTAGTGTTTAGCATCAATCACATCTCCATTATGTACGACTTTGTACCAGAATACTGTCACAACATCCCTGTAAATAAACATCAAACAAATACAAAAATTGAGAACCACAAATTCGAAAAAAAAATGTGTTTATAATATTCTGGATGGAAGGGGGGGGGGGGGGGGGGAGGGGATCAGGGATTATTTGTCCACAAGTCTGAAAATAATTATTAGATGAGCTTGTATCTACATGTAATCTTGTGAGTTTCATGTCTATTTTAAGTTTTTTTCAAATCTTATAAACAAGTATGAATAAATCCAAATGAACGGAAATGAATGTACAATGTACATTATTGATATACCTGATTCCAAACTAAATTTGATTTTACTCATAAAACTAAATAACAACTAACATAACAAAGTTAACATATTAAATGCTGATGTAAATAAATTAAAGTTTAAACAAAGATATCCCTGTCATGAGATATTTAAAAGGCTCACTGTAAATTAAAAACATATACATACCCATCAGTTTTATATCCTATCTTTTCCTTATAGATAGTTATCTGGTATCCTGTAATATTGTAAAACTTGGTATTAGGGATGTTAAAACAAACGATACATTTTCCATTGTATTTCCAACAAAATCTGGGTGAGACGAGAACATCCATCCCTTCTGTCACAATTTCTAATTAGTATCCATAATTATATTTCAGTGCAAATAGTTTGAACAATTACTAGATACTAAAATATTCAAGCACTGCAACAAACATTAAATGCATGTAAATATCATAAAGTTAGATGTAAATTGGTTGGCATGGAGATGAAATGGCTTAAACATTATTAATCAAACATATTGTAAGACAAAGACATTGTGTGGTTTGGATGGGTATGATATTTATATGATAGTATGATATATGAACTGATTTAACTAACTAACACAATGGTAGTACACTACATCATCAATTGATCCCTCCTGGACCTTGAAATTCTATCTGTAAATATCATCTTTCAACTCACAGGTAAATTGCCTTATTTTGAGTAATTTAAAGTGATGTAGCACACCAAGAATTTACAACTGTATGCTATGATGATGTTCTTTTAGTTAAATTAGCCATTCCTTGGTGCCTTATATTATTTTCCTTTACTTTTACAAGTTCTTATAGTAAAAACACATTTCATCTTGGAAGCAGCATGTGTGCGATGACATAGTGTACAACCATTGTAAAACATGAATATTAAAACATAGGTAATGAGAATTTAATCAGGGTGAATGCTACATGTACATGAGGGATGATATAATAAAACAATGGATGAACAGTTTATATGATTATTTTGACACAATAAAACATGGTAGGTTATTTTACCACAATACACATAAAGGACCGAGACAACAGTTAAGTAACGTGGGATATTTCATATGTAACATGACACAAGTACATGACATGAATAACTATAACTATATGAATATATATGTGTACCAGATGAAACATCTCTTTTCATTCTTATATGAGAGGGAGCTGAAAATGCAGACAATTGTAATAATACCATTATTTACAAATACTTTAATTGGACCAATTGCATTAAAAAGCTAAAATGTACATTATAATTGTTTCCTAATAAATGAATCAATTCAGACTGAAATATGAAGAAAGTCACACGACTATAAATCAGTAATTGTGATGATTTTCTAAGACCAGCTAAATATCAACTACATGACAATATTGATTGGTTAGCATGTGTACAATGATTGTTTGAAATAATTGAATAATAAACAAGGTAGCTTTAACAACTTATTTAGTAGGTTAATAGCTTTCTGAAACTGGAGTAATTATGTTCAGAGGGTCATGGAAGTGCATGAAGTTGTTTTGTACCTGACAGACAATGTTTTTCATTATTGCTTACCAGTTCCAACAGTTGCCCATGCCCTATGTAGGGTATCAGTCAAGTTTGTCTTGTCTTCAGCAATCAGATAGCCATTGATGTCCAGTTGATGAAGTTGTGATTTAGGAGTTATGGCCTGGTTTGGATAGTGTCCAAACTCAAATATGGAGTACACTGCATAACTGCCATAATGTACCTCGTGGGTTTTAAACCATTGAGCAAGGATGCCAACAGTAACCACTGTTACAGAGTGTGCATCAACAACTGTGTTCTGATTGGTTGATTCATGAAGGAAGAACACCATCGTAGACACTGCGTCACTGTAAACATGTTTAAAACATATTAAAAAAGTAAAGTCAGTTCACCAACTAGTGACTATATAGTTATAATAATTCCCAACAGAAATAAAACATCAGGAGCAATCTATATGCAATAAAATAGCACTGATGTATTAGAATTAACATAAATTATATTTAACTTCAATATACAGTCAAACCAGTGAACAAAGGCCATCCTTAGGATAGACAAAATGTGGCATTTATTGACAGGTCATCTTTATTTGGAGGTCATTTTGTTCTAAAATAATCAAAGATGTTTTTAATTGAATGTCCTTTCATGCAAGGGAGGCCTTTAATTGTAGGTAGCTGCTAACACAAGTTTGACCGTATACTTATATACATGTACTATATTAATAAATATATACTTATACTATATATTTTTTTCACCGACATTATCCAAACCTCTGTGCATGTAAAACTTTTATGTGGCAAAAGATTCTTCTTAAGTTTCACTTAAATGGTTTACTTAGATAGCAACAAAAAGTTAAAACTTACCCAAACTGTGTATAACATTCAATGATTCTATTGTAGACTATATTGTACTTGAATCCTGGAATGACAAACAAGTAGTGAATGATCAAACTTTGTAATCATCATAGTGATTGATTTTAAAACTTTAAAACATCATTTGTAGCATGTTTCATAGTGGAATTATTGACTTGTAGAAATGTAGAAGTTTAAACAAAGTATGCAATGAAAATAATTTCACAAAATAATTAGCATCGTTAGATACCCTGCCAAATTGCTAAACATCTCAGATTATAGATACAGTTCATGAATACATTAAAAATTGCCATAACATAGAAATGCTTTTGATAGGAATTTTCATGCATTTGAAACAGGATTGATTTTCTTTCACTTTTTTTACAGAAATTTATCGCTGAAGATGTAAATAACCAAATACCCAAACCTGTTAGTTTAGCATTAAGTGCGCCATTTATTTGGAGCGTCAGTTTCGTGATATCTCTAGGGTCAATCAGTCCAGTGAAGTTAACTTCCCAACGATGTCGATATCGGAGCAGTACTTCAGCCGCTGGTGTATACACCTTGTAGTAAGATTTCACTCCATTGATGATGACTGGTTTTTGAACTTTGACACCAGCTTTTAGACTGTTACCGTTTGGTGAGGATACAGCTATAGGACTCAGTAACTTGGTACCAACATAGACATAATAAATCAATCCCATCACTTCACGTCTGTTGAAAGTAACAACAATTTATTTTTACAAAATGAAGTTCAGTTTGCATATATTTCAAATCTCATTATCCGTAAAATAAAAATTAAATCATATTCAATTACAATGTATATATAAGTTTGTGCAGCACACACTTATGGTAGGTATTAAATGAGAATGAATTGAACAATTAGGACAAAGAAGGTACAGGCTAATCATATCCCATACATTCACAGTATGAAATGAATCCAAAATATATTTTCAAAATAAAATAGTGATGACAGACTGCTAGTCCACTGATATAAAACCAATAACAACAAGATATTCAAAATGACTTACTTGTCTTCCACCACATATTTCTCAGCACGTATAACACTAACTATACAATGGTTATTTGTAGTGTTACATCCTGTAAATATCAACAAATAAAGCGTACATAAAAAATCTCTGATACAAAACTTTTAGAGTTGTCAATATGTATGTATAGTCATAAACATTAAAAGATCATCTGGCTTGCAAAAAGAGGGAAAACAGGTCTCTAGAGAGGCCCTCTCTTGAGCAATAATATTCCTTATTATACAGCATTATTTTTCCCAACTGTATCATTTATCTATTAATTTTACACCTCTCTAGAGCAACAACATCTCAACAATGCCAACATTTTGCTTCTCCCAAAGGGTGTTGCTTTTGTGGAGTTTGCACTGTATAGAGACACAATTGACCTAAGTTTGTAAAATTCAGTTTTGGAGAAAAAAATAAAATCAATACAATCTGATACCATATAGGTGCATTGTTTCAGAGCTGATTTGTTCTGTTCAGTCACTCAATGTTTTCTATATAATTATGTAGAAATAAATATAAAGAAACATTAAATGACCAATCAAACACTTTAACTCTGAAATTGAGTGCCTATCTCTGTACACTTACTCTAAATAAATCATATTAAGCATTTAAAAACATTCAATATCTCAAGTTTGTTTCCTTGGGTTTAATGTCATTTTTCAACAATTTTTCAGTTTATATACGGCAGTCAATTCACCTAACCAGTTTTCCTGGATTGTTTTCTAACCAGTACTAAGTTACTCTTCCACAAGTAACCCGGGTAACTTCTCCACATGTGGAGGAAAATCAACAATTTTGTCAAATTTTTATGGAAGGTTATGACCCGAGTGCAGTGAGCGGGAATCTATCCAATTTCACCGGATTACAAATCCAGTGCACTAACTATCGAACCATGGCTACAGCTTTAATACCTCAAGACCAGAATATAATTTAGATACATAACTTCAAAACATATAAAACTAAGCTAAAATTATAACTGGTAGATGGCTAACAGTGAACTAAAATTAAGTTGACCTATTAAACACACTGACCTTGAACTTCATTGTTCCAAACTTGTTGTATTGCCAGAGTAAAATCACTGAAATTGTCTGCATATACAAATTCATCTATCAACAGCTCGTAATGGAATCGGTATCTGCGTTTAAGAGTTCCATCATACACAACTAAGCCTTGTACACTACTCTCTATATTGGAGGTAAGAAGATGGTTGTTAGGGGATACAATTGTTGCTGGGTAAACAATGCTTCCATTGAAATTCACAAAGTAGTAAATTCTTGTCACTTCAATGCTGAAAAGAATCCAAAGTAATCATGTGAAATCAAAGGCATGTAAGAAATTCTATAAAATGATAATATGAAACGGTTTTACAATTAACTTAAGTAGATTCAAATATATAATACATTGTTTCAACATAACCATTACTGCAAACAAGTTACTGGTACATGTTTTTAAAGTTTTACTATTATATATTATATTGTCTGAATGCCCTTTGTTACAAAAATGACCTTGAAAGATTGGTTTATGGCAGTGGTATATGACAGTCTACACAGAGAAGAGAATCTTTTATAATTATGTAATTCATGGGTACATGTTATATCTAATTTTAATCAATCAATTTTTAATTTGTCACAAAAATAAGCATCAGCAGCAGCAGCAACAACAAAACTTACAAACATCACTTACCCTTTATTACCAATGTATTCTTCCATTTTTCCAATACTAACACTGTCACCATCTGAGCAGTTCATCATTGTTAGACCTACAATACAAAAATAAACATTTATTACATCTTGCAAATGGTGAAGAGGCACTACTTGTAGAATATGTTAAAGATAATATGAACAAAGGCCACCCTTTGGAAATGACTTTTGTGACTTTTATTGACAGGTGACCTTTATTTGAAGTTCATTTTGCTCTAGACATTCAATAATGGGTTCTTAAAGAATGGCCTTTATTCAATGGGTGGCCTTTATTTGAAGGGGGATGCTTATGCAGGTTTGACTGTATATAAAAGATAGCATTCTTGCATTACTTTACAAAGAAATAACAAGAGAATACCAGTAACACATGCAGTTACATATAATTCAATTCTGACAAATAAACAACAGACGTACTGCTATTTTCCATCCATATTTTACAGAGAGAATCTTCCAGCTTGGCTTTGTGCTCAGGTGTTAGTTTGGCTCCTTCAATCATAAAACTGAAGCTTAAGTCCAGAGATGTTAACAATGAAACATCCCCTTGATAGATGTTAGTATTGTAACGTTTCCTCAATGCAGACTCCAGTTGACCCAGATTTGGTTGTTTAACGGCTACTTGTCCATTCAGGAAGGTAACATTCAGACGATAGTCAATCTTCATTACATCAACACTGAAATTATTAAGTAATATAATGAGACGAGAAAGGGATTAAGATGTAGATTTTTAACAAAGGCAATGGAAAATGAGATTTTTTCTGATGTACCAAATTTTAACCATGAGTGAACAGTTTACATAGAGAACTGTTTTGATAAACTAACCATTTTACTCACCAAGTCAAGGAATTATCACAACATTTCATTAATTAAATCCTTAAATAAAAATTTAAATATCGAACACAGAACAGGCTTTAAAATAAATAAATCCATCACAATCATTGATGCTATTAGCTAACAGCACACTGTATAATCAAAGTACTGAAAGTCCACAGTCATGGAAACAGAACTTACTTAGACTTGCACTGCAACATGGAACAGGAACTATTTCACAATTGCATGTACAAAAACAATACTTTAGTCTTGCAGGCCATCAAGTGAAGGCAATGGTTAGTTGAACTATTGTTCAGTTTAAAAAAAAACAGGTTGAATTGTAGAAATTTGTAAAAAACTTACCCAGTGATATCAATCATGCTGTTTGTCTGTAGTATATTAACATCAAGTATAACATCAGAATTTACTGAAACTGTAAAAAAAACAATCAGATACAAAACTGAAGTATATTTAACATAAACAAACACTGTAACAATCCTTCAATCATTGTCTTTATTCATCATATTATTGAATATTCAAAATACTGTAAAATACATCAGAGACTAATTCTAACAAATGGTCTAGCACATAATCATATAAACTCAGCTTTATCAATGAAGCTGACTTTAGACAACAATAAATGAGTTAAGAGTACACTTCGGGTGATTTGTCTGCAAATCGCCACAGATTTAAAATTGTACGGTACTAAGCCACAGGTAGAACGCTTCAATGTGGTGATTTGATTTTCAGCTGTTGAGTCGAACACGTTTTGCTGACAAATCACCCGAACCGTACTGTACAAAACACAGATTTTTAAACAATGGAATAAATTTCCGATAATAAATATACATGTAATAACAGAATGTAGAGGGTAAATGTGTAGTCATGGGTAAGTCAATTTAAGGTGAGTTTGAAGCAAGCATCATGTATAATTAACCATATATGAGAAATTATGCATAAAAACAACTCTTGAGCTGATATCATATTTATGTATTAAAGGTTACCAACTATTTCTAAACGATAAGTTTATACAGAGATGAGTATAAAAAAGTAAAATTCAAAATGAACAAGAATAAAATATTTTTTTGTTAAATATTATTAGCAAAATAATGTTCCCTACCAGAATTAGCATCAGTCCAAGCATCATTTATGAAATCACTGACATCATCAGCCTGGAATTCATCATCTACAAGATTCACATAGGCAGAGTATGTCTTATCTTCATAATAAGACACAGTAGTAGTGGGTGGGGTAGTGGGAGCAGATGTCACCGGCGCTTGGGTTGTAGAACATTGACTAGCTGTAAAAACAAGGAGACGTATATCATAAAACTTATCTAAATGGTAACAATATGATATACAAAACTAAATGAATTAATCATATACATGTACAGTCAATCCTTTGAACAAGGGTCACCTTCTGGAAAAACATAATGAGGCCAATTTTGACAGGTGGCTATTATTTGGAGGTTTTGTTCCAAATGATCAGTAACTGATTTTAAAAGAACAACCTTTATTCACAGGATGGCCGTTATTTTGACATAGCCGATGACACAGGTTTGAATGTAACTCCTTTCAAAATTAATATTTTGAGCAGGATACAGAATTAGTGAAGAAACATGGCATTTTTCAATAAAACTATTTTTATGATTCTGATTTATATATATCACACTATGCATGTACATACCATCAGCTCTGGACATCGTAAGAGAGCATAACTTCTTTGTTGCCATGCCATTATCCCACATTATCACACCTTGCATACTAAGTGGTGTTGAAAATACGCCATTAATCTCCATGTTTGTAGTATCACTCTTCAAAGCCAATGATTTAAGAAACGATGCAAATGTTCCAGTGAAGGAGGTGACCTGATTATTCACTTCCAGTTGACCTTGAAGATTGGCATTACTCCTCGGCAGCATTATTGATAGTTTAAACATGGTTGTGCTTGTACCACATTGATACTGACCATTCCAAACACTGGCAATATTTTCAGCATCTAAAATAAACACAATATGTCTATACTAAACAATAGTTCTCATATGTCACAGAGATAAGGCACATTCACCAATACAAAATCATCTCTCTTGCACATACATTTGGTCCGTTTTTTAAAGACATATCTTAACCACACAGACATCATTATGTGATTCACACAGACTGACAGTACTTCAAACAGAAAAGTAAAAATGCTGATTATTAGGTTAACAACGCAAATAATATCATCTTGGTTTAATGAACCATTAAAAATGAAATTCTAAATAAATTTTTCAAAGATTATTGAAAAAAAGACTGTGTATAAGATAATTAATTCCGTTTCTAGAGCAACCATTACAATTCAGTATATCTCAACATAATAAGACATAAAACTTTTTTTTGTTTCAGGTTACCCAACCTATAGAATTTTTCCCAGCGACCCAGAATTGTTTATTATGCCTGAGGAATGGTAAATCTAGTGCTTAACCTTTTTACTGTTCCCCATGCTTTAAAGAACAAAACAAACAAACAATATCCCCACATACCAACCCTTTTTTAATGAGCATAATAACAAGAAACAAACAATTTGTTTTACGCCTGAAGACCGTTTTCTTCATTTTCCCAAAAATGATGTTCATAGATTGATTGAGTTCATTGAGTTTGATTGTATATTACATGAAAAAGTATAAAAGTGCAAGAAACAAAGCACAGATGATTTACTCATTTAGTATACTTACTGTCATATTTAGAACAAATGGCACTCATTCCTGGTTTTGGCACATTACAATTAGGGCCCTGTAACCATGGTAAACATGTCTGTTGTCCAACTCTGTTACATGTAAAATGTCCCGGACAAGCTGACAGTGTTGTTGTACGTAATGTTGTCCATGTTGTTGCCTCTGTCGTAGTGCTCGCTGTTGTTGTTGTTGCTTTGGTGGTTGTTGAAGTTGACATAGTAGTGCTTGGTGTAGTAGTAGTTGTAGGTGCAGTGGATGATGATTTAGTAGTACTGGGGGCAGCCTTTATTGTTGCAGATGATGTCTGTGGAGCTGCTGTAGCTCTTGGAGTTGTTGATGAAGAGCTTGTTTCCAATTTAGTAGTAGAGCCAACAGATGTTGAACCTAAAGTTGTTTTTTTAGCAGTTACAGGCACAGAGGTAGTAACAGACGTTGTTGGTGCATTGGTGGATGATGTAGAAGCAGGGTTTGTTATCACATGTCCTTGTGTTACTTTAGGAGCTCTAGTAGATGTTGATGATGCAACTGAAGTTGTTCTTAAAGACATTTCACATGTGTCACCATAGTAGTCTGGAATGTTTACATTGTATGTTGTAAGTGAATCCATGAATACACCACAACTAAGGTAACATTGAATCTATCTAATACAAAACAAGATGAATTCAAATATTTAACTTATGGTAAACAACTCATGAAAAATCAACACCCAAATATCTTCAAAGACCAGACATTCAGCACAAAATGAAGTCACTACAATATGAAAACTTGAAACAATTTAATGACTTTTTTAGGCTTTATTTGACATAAAAGCATATTAATGTACTTTAAATCACCGACCTTGATCACAACAGCAGGTATAATTGTCTACATCTGTTCCATATCTGTAACAGTTACCATGTCCACTACACCATTCCACATTCACTGAAATATAATATACTTGTACATATAGCAAACTTTTAGTCATAAATCAAAACACATAATTTCACAATCTTGTCACATCTGTACCAAATATAGAGTGAAGAAATAAGTGACACATTCTTTGTATGGTCAAATTCTTAAACACATACTTTTCTATTAACTTTAAGTGCCACAAAAATGCACAACTCTGAGAACTGGTTAAAAGCTGACTGGTCATTTAAACATGAAATAAAATCAATTGTATGTAATAGTCTAGTCAATTTAATTGGAAGTCTTAATTACTATTGCTCAAATTATTATTTTTTCATTTTTCAGACGTAGTACAAAAGAACAATAGATGTCATTATTTAATGATTGTACATTGATAATGAATTTACAATCAGTAAAATACTATTAATATTAGATGAAGAATGACATGTATATGAGTTTAACAAATGCTGCAAACAATTAACTGGCTCTATAGTCTTTCATCTTTTTTCTAATAAACTAGTACTTCTGTATCTAATACATTAACTCATTGATGTAATATGGTAGCATAAATGCATACTTATATAAAAAATATTTTGCAAACAAATAATACAAAAGAATATTAATTAACTGTGTAAAAATATGGAAACTCTATATAAATTCTATTACATTACTATGGTTGTCTTTGAAATAATTAAAATAACATTGATTAAAGAGAGTTTTTCACAAAGTACAAATTTGATGAAGTACAGATTCATATGAAACATTGCATTAAGCCAAATACAGCACACAAAACACCACACAGCAGCAACAAACAACCAATTTAATGTTGTTTCTTATGCTTAAAAAAATCATTAATAAGTTAATTAATATAATAAGGTTTTAGCATGAAATAATCATATTTTATCCCAGAAATATCATGACTTTGAATTACCTGCAATTCTTCTAAGTTGAACAGGACACTGTAAAGTGCCACTATCTCGCGTAAATACCACATACCCATCAATAAATACAGGAGATCTTAAAACTCCATCAAGTTCAACATCAGTAAAGTTTCTACCAGCCACAACCTGGGCTACCACATGGTCACTTTGTAACGTTAGTGTAGAAAACACAGAGCCAAAGGATCCGGACATGTTAAATGCCTGGCCTTGTATCAACACTAAGCCTACAGTGTCTATTTTATCAGATTTTGTTATGTTCATAGTAAACTGGGTGTTTATATTGTCATCAGAACATGTGTAATTTCCACTCCATTCACTTGGCAACAGGTCATGAGCTGAAAATTACACACACAGAACTATTACACATGATCTAAGCTAGCAATAAATTCAGACCCTTATCAATTTCACTGTCAACCAATAAAGGATAACATATAGCGTAATAAAAGTTAAAACATAACATTGAAACATATTTTTCTTTATAAGTTCATAAATATACACAGTTGTAAAAACAATGACTGACTTCATGCAACAGATAAATGTATGCGAGACAAGAACACATATTTAAAACCATAGCATCCAATATATCCCATGCGTAGAACAAGGTTGCACCTGTATAAAAGATAAGGCACAACCTTGCTCTGCTTCAGGGACAATTTATTTCTATGCTAAGCTAACTCTGCAAATAGCCACATGAAGCATGCAGTACCATCTACCATATACCTGAGATTTACCTGTATCTTATACACATGTTTTACATTGTACTTACACATAGGATTAGACAAAGCTTGAAGAAAGCAAACAATATCTTATATTAATCTGATACAATAAGTATAAGAAGTATTCAACATTTACAAATATTAAGAATGTTAAGTTATTTAATTAGATTAAAGACAGAATACATCACATTAAAATAAATTTCATTATCTATCACCATCTTAAATATACATCAGATGAAGCCAAATAAGTTTTACAGAATCAAGTAATGAGATAATTGAATAACGCAGCATAGTGATATAAATACATCACTATATTTGTATTTGATAATTACAGACTAGGAAACTGAAAAATAAATGTAAAACATGTTACAATATTTAAACAAGGGGAGGAAGTCCACTTTATTAGTACATAAAATCATATATGAATCACAACATTCTGAAGGTTATATTATATGAAATGTTTACAGTACACTTAAGAAGAAAGACTTGAATAAAGTTGCACAGACAATTTATTGTAAACAATGCATCATAACAGTTAAATATAGCGTATGTTGTTTTGTTTGTATTATATATATGCTAAAACATACACGAATAAAGTTTGTATTGTATAAAAAACATACTGGTGATGAATTTTTAAGTGTAAAATCTCAATATTTATCAAATAAAGCCTTACAATATATTTTAAAGATTGACATCAAACAGATGACAAGTGTAAATCTAGGTGCACAAACCCCAAATAGTGTATGTAATTATATGGAATGCCCTACTGATTATAAATTTAATTCTAAAATACCAACTTACCACTGAAGTTATCACAGTCAGCCTCTCCAGAAGGTATGATAGTATCACAGTTAACACCAGTCCATCCAGGTAAACATACCTTTACACCATGAGCACCACATGTATAATGTGCTCTACAACTGTCTTCTGGTGTACATGGCATGGCTGTAGTTGTTGTAGTAGTTGGTGTCGTTGTTGTTGTTATAGTCGTCGGTACAGTTGTTGTTGTCCTAGTTGTCGGTATGGTTGTTGTTGTCCTAGTTGTCGGTATGGTTGTTGTTGTCCTAGTTGTCGGTACGGTTGTTGTTGCTGTTGTCGTAGTTGCTGGTGTTATTGTTGTAGATGTAGATGGCACTGTCACAGCGGCTGTTGTTGTTGTTGGTCCATATTGACAGGTATCTCCCAAATAATCTGAAAAAATTACAACATATCCATTATCTTCTAAAGAATTTGTTTGTTTGTTTATTTGAGTTTTACGCCTCTTTTCAACAGTCAGCTTCATATGAGGCAGACAGTTCACCTAACCATCATTCCTGGGAAGTAAGCAACTGCCTACTTTCTCATATAAAGAGACATGGTTGGTAAATATGTTGCGGCAGACTTTACCTTCAATCTTGGGTGCATGTGGTCAAGTCATCTGGAACATGCCTTAAGAGTAATTGTGCAAAGTTAGAACACAAAGGACATGACACTGTGTCCAATAAATGCTTTTCCCCACTGTGGTAGCGTGACTTAACCTCGCATGGATGGACAGACAATCACTACATTCCCCCAAGTCATTTGATGCCAGGGCATAAAAACACATTGATACATGGAGGGAAATAAGTTTGAACAAGTCAAAAAGATAGATATATAATTTTGTTTGTATTCGGAGATATATAGGTTTGAATAAGTCAAGCAGAAATAATACCTCTATGTTTGCACTGAGTTATTTACCTTGATCACAGCAGCATGTAAAGTTATCCACATGGCCTCCGTATCTATGACAACGACCATGTCTATTACACCAATCATTGTCCACTGTAAATACACAAATACACAATATTGACTTGCTTAATCCTAAACATGACACTGCATGACCAACATGTACACAAATGTTACATTTTAATTAAAACAAAGAATTGAATACTTTAAACTTGACCAAGTGAAATGATTCTTAGCAAATGATGTACTATTCACTGATAGACACATGTTTCCATGGGCAACAGAAATACGTAAGGCTGGCTGGCTTTGAAAATTTTGAAATTTATCAGTTCAAGATCAAAATTCAACAACAATTTAAAAACATAGTAACAAAAAAGACTTTAATCCAATGAAATATCATTTGGTGCATATTTTCAAAATTAACAAAATCTAGGCATCATTTAATGCAGGAAACATGAAACCATTGTTTAACTAAATTTTGATCTTCAGAATAATATATCAATCAATAAAGAACATGACTTGTATCTGACACCAAATTACTTTGTGAAATAATTTCTAAAATACATGTACAATAATTAAGCTTAGCAAGTTTGGGTAAAACATTTGAACTTATTTGCTAGGCCCAGTCTATCATCTTCAATACTCATTTTGGCAATTGTATGTTACCTAAATCTAGCCAAAAATAATGTAAAATAAAACATATTAAAGACATTGTAATACCTGCAATTCTTCTGAGTTGAACAGGACACTGTAATGTGCCACTATCTAGCGTAAACACCACAAACCCATCAATAAATACAGGAGATCTTAAAACTCCATCAAGTTCAACATCAGTAAAGTTTCTACCAGCCACAACCTGGGCTACCACATGGTCACTTTGTAACGTTAACAAGTAGAACACAGTAGCATAAGATCCAGACATGTTAAATGCTTGGCCTTGTATGAGAACAGTTCCTACAGTGTCTATTTTATCTGACTTTGTTATGTTCATAGTGAACATAGTATTAAACATGTCACCGAGGCAGGTGTAATTTCCAGTCCATTCACTTGGTAACAAGTCTCGTGCTGAAAATGACAACATTACGTATGAACTAGCAAAAGCTAACAGTAAACACTTTTAAGTTAGCACAAAATATCCCCACTACATTACTATCAAAATATCCCCACTACATCACTATAAAAATATCCCCACTACATTACTATCAAAATATCCCCACTACATTAATATCAAAATATCCCCACTACATTACTATCAAAATATCCCCACTACATTACTATCAAAATATCCCCACTACATTACTATCAAAATATCCCCACTACATTACTATCAAAATATCCCCACTACATTACTATCAAAATATCCCCACTACATTACTATCAAAATATCCCCACTACATTACTATCAAAATATCCCCACTACATTACTATCAAAATATCCCCACTACATTACTATCAAAATATCCCCACTACATTACTATCAAAATATCCCCACTACATTACTATCAAACATATGACTTGTGTGATTACAAATTCAACACACTGAACCTGAAGACAAAGTGAACATGTATATCAATGTAAAGAAATACATGGTTCCATTGTATATTTCCTGACTTGACTAGCTTAATACAAAATATATGGAACATGTCACTGAAACAAAATAGAGATTTCAAAAAGTAAAAATTGCAAATAGTCAATAATATCTAGATGCTATTAGATATGTTGCTATTAATTTATCACATTAATCTTACTATGTTTTCTGTAACTGAAGACTGGAATAAATTTCATGCGGTAAATTCTAGGATTGCTGATTCATATAATAATACTATCACACTAACATGATATTGATTTTTATTATATTACAAACATTCTAGCTATATTAATAATTAGCCTTCATCAGTGATAATGAAAATAAAAATATATTTTTTTTACTATTTATCTTCAGCATATGAACAAACAAGAGAGCAGCATTTCAATTTAACCCTCTACAACATCAGAACATAAATGAATAAGACACAAAGAATTTGTGTAATTTTTTAGTTAACTACACAACACAGATGAATTTCAATGAAGGTTTCCTTAACATTGTACATGAAGTTAGCACTAAAGATATCCTAATACATTAATTCAATGAGCCAAACTAAGCACACACGATTCTAAATTATCTAACTTACAGCTGAAGTTATCACAGTCCGCCACTCCAGAAGGTATGATAGTATCACAGTTAACACCAGTCCATCCAGGTAAACATACCTTTACACCATGAGCACCACATGTATAATGTGCTCTACAACTGTCCTCTGGTGTACATGGCATGGCTGTAGTTGTTGTAGTCGTTGTTGTTGGTCCAAATTGACAGGTGTCTCCTTTGTAATCTAGTGAAGTTTGTTGAAACAAATCATTAATACTATCCTCAAAACAATGATTACAACAACATTTTTGCTAACGCAGCGAATACAAAAATATAATTAGGTAAATTATGAACACAAGAGTTAAGGAAATTCCTACCTAAGGAAAATTTTCACACTTGAGGACATGTTTCCATAAAAACAAACTAAGCAGCTTTATGAATACTGGCCCAGATATATAGTAAGAAACAATATCATAGACAATATTAATACTTGTAAGTTATTTACCTTGATCACAACAACATGTAAAATTCTCAATACGGCTCCCGTGTCTATAACAACTACCATGACCATTACACCAATCATTTCGTACTGAAACAAATTGTTAACTTATCAACCAGAGAAGCAAACAAACAACAAACTGGGTGATATCTTGTTCAACACTGTACATGTTCGTGATATATATTGTAATAATAAACTGATCTTAGTTTTGTTTCAAAAATGTTTTTATAAAAAAAGTAAAAATTCAAATACATTGATACCCTGAAAGATTATTTAGATGACATTAAACGTCCAAAATACTACAAAATATTCTTACATGAAAGAGACATGTACAAACTAACAATTAAAAATATCTCTGTTTACAGGCATTTAATGCTAATATTAGAAAATAATATTTTGAATTGAGTTCATAAACAAAAGGCAAAAAGATTGGCCAATATAAAACTTGAATGTATGAGAGAAAACTTGTCACATTAACAAAAAAACAACATCCGTACATGGCGCCTTGGGTGGGTGGGATTTACACAAATATTCCAAGGGCTAATATTAAACTAAAGATTTAGTACCCAAAATGACAACAAACTGCATGATCAACTGATTGTTAATTAGCCAGAACACATCACAACTATCAGTATATAATTCAATATATCATGGGTGATACATCTATAAGAGCTTAGCAATTCATCAGCATAATGCAAAATAATTAATCAATGGTGTACAACCAGACAAAAAAATCAAATGATTTATAAACTCAATATTTGGCATTGACTTTATTATAGCTAGGCAAAAGTAAGATACAAGCCATTTGCCTACAGTGAACATCTATCTAAGCATTTTGAAGTCCCTGGTGGAGGGCAAGTACGTTGTCAAGACATAGGCCTAACCATAATCTGAACAAATACAGACATGTTATATTTTGCAGTAAGACATCTCCAAACTAAATTTGAATGTTACTGAGTGTTTTTGTCTGATCTGTGACACACAACATCAAAAATAAGATCAGCAGGCTTAGATAAAGGAAGGAATCCAATATTACCTGCAATTCTTCTCAGTTGAACAGGACACTGTAAAGTGCCACTATCTAGCGTAAACACCACATACCCATCAATAAATACAGGAGATCTTAAAACTCCATCAAGTTCAACATCAGTAAAGTTTCTACCAGCCACAACCTGGGCTACCACATGGTCACTTTGTAACGTTAACATCGAAAATACAGTAGCAAAGGATCCAGACATGTTAAACGTCTGACCTTGTATTAAAACAGACCCCAAGGTGTCTATTTTATCTGACTTTGTTATGTTCATAGTAAACATAGTGTTAAACATGTCACCAGGACAGGTATAATTTCCACTCCATTCACTAGGCAATACATCTAGCGCTGAAAATAAGTTAACACAGTTACTAATAAATGTTCTAGCTAATATCTATATGTAGTTTTGATGTTCTAAGATTTAGCATAAAACCCATACACATACACATCACAATAAAACTGGCAATTAACATTAGACTAAATCTTGATGTATCAAATACCTGTATTAAATAATCAGATGCAAGAATGGTCAAACAGACACATCATAAAGTCAAATATACTTTTTTGTTAAGAAAGACATGCAAAATTTAATTTCTTGGAAACAGGTTCTGATATTTTTGTGTCAAAATCTCTCTTAAGACAAACAAAATCTGAATTGAATTTCATGACAGGTTGTAGTAAGAATTGTGAACAAGCCTGTTGACTCCCAAGTTTTGTTAATGGTATGCATTATGATAAAATAGAATGATTTGACACACATAGATCATGAAAGTGTTGGCCATGTTCACCTTTATACATAGTCTGCAGTTTTTATTTCACTCTTGATAAAATGAAGATGAACAAGAATTCATGTAATCTAATCTAGCACAAACTATATGATAGTTTCGTCAAAATTTGCACATATCTTTTGGTTAAATTTACAGTATACAGTCAAGGTGTTAATAGACTGATCTACCTTTGAAAAACCTAAGTAAGCGGCTATATGATGCTGATACATTTTTCTTCGTAACCGCATGTGCAATAAAACATTGCTTAGCAACATTACAGTATACAGACAACCTTGGGACTTATTTGGGGTTGAAAAAGAATTCCCAATTCCCCTGCCAGAAGAAAATATGTCTTTCTCTAAAAATCTATAAAAAATCTGCTTTCAGTTCATTTGTCTGTTTCATATGGGACTTTACTTATAAAACAAACTTTAGTATTGACCTGCAGATTAGCTTACTTTGTCCATAACCATCAAAGTTAAAGAACTATTGACAATCAACACATGTGATGCCATGTTATGTTATTTTCCCCTATTTGGACACAAGATGCTACTTTTTCTCAGTCTAAGAGCCCAGCCATCTTTCCCCTAAAGATGAAAAATAATTTACAACTTCCTTTTATCAGACGGGTTTTCAAAAATTCCTCTATTTCTCAAATTGACAATAAGACCATATTAATATAAACACCATTTGGTTTTGGTCCAATATGATCTTAATATGGGGGGGGGGGGCTACTAAATGTGTTTTTTAAAGGTCATGTCAATACTATTAGCAATCTTTAATCACTTAAAATCACACAGCATATAACTTACCAAATAAAACTAAGACAATTTAAGTATTAGGAGAAACTTACAGCTGAAGTTATCACAGTCAGCCTCTCCAGAAGGTATGATAGTATCACAGTTGACACCAGTCCATCCAGGTAAACACACCTTTACACCATGTGCACCACATGTATAATGTGCTCTACAACTGTCTTCTGGTGTACATGGCATGGCTGTAGTTGTCGTAGTAGTTGGTGTCGTTGTTGTTGTAGTTGTTGTTGTTGTTGTTGTAGTCGTTGGTATAGTTGTTGTTGTTGTAGATGGTGTGGTTGTCGGTGTAGTTGTGGTGGTAGGAGTGGTTGTTGTAGTCGACTTTGTTGTTGTCGGTGTTGTGGTCGTAGTTGTCGGTGCTGTGGTTGTTGTTGTTGTTGGAGTGGTGGTTGTCGGGGCAGGTGTTGTTGTTGTTGTTGTTGGAGTGGTGGTTGTCGGGGCAGGTGTTGTTGTTGTTGTAGTAGTTGTTGTTGTAGTTGTGGTTGGTCCAAATTGACAGGTGTCTCCTTTGTAATCTGCATTTAAAAAACATGGCAGCTCTTGGTAAAATGCTTGCAGATGAGTTTATATTCTATTTAAATCTGTCATTACTTCACAATAACGAGAGATCCATGGCAAAGCTTAATATGGCAATCAAAAGTACATAAGTATCGAAGGACGTTTCATACTAAGTTTATTTAAAAATCAAAATGTTTGCCTAAATTATTTAAATCCTAACTGATATTATATTGTGCATTGTATACAAGTAAACAAAGCAGCCCGTGGATTTGTAGCAGTATTGCATATGACATCAGTATAAACTAATTGACTGTCATATTAACCAGTCCAATTAGCTCAGTTGGTAGAGCATCTAACTTGCACTGACTCAGGAGGTTGCCTGTTCCAGCCTTACATTGGGTACATTGCTTATCTTGTCCTATTTTAGATTTTAGACTATGTTACAGAATTTAGAAAATAATGAATTAAATGAAAAAACTAATAAAAATGATTTTCTCCAAATCTTTGTCATTTCAAACTACATAATAAATATTATTTACCTTGATCACAGCAACAAGTAATATCATCAACAAGGCTTCCATGTCTGTAACAATTTCCATGACCATTACACCAGTCAGTGTGTACTGAAATTATTCAGATACATCAACTTAAAATCAAACCAAAAAAGGTGCGAACAAATCCTGACTGTCACTAACTGACCGACCCTCTTTTTTCTGTTGACCCTAGATTTTTTATCATTTTATTTCTTGCCAATATTTTCATTTTTACGTGAACTACTGGTATTTTTCTGACAATTTAAATATATATAAAAAAAATTCAGACCCTAATTTTTGGTTGATTTTTGCAGAAACTGGGCATGAACCCTCGACCTTCTATCAGTGAGAGGTTACAGTGACTTTAAGTCAGCGACCTTAACCACTCAACCACGGAGGCGGGTTCTTATGTTCATCTTAAAAGTGACTTAGCACCAGACTGAAGTCATAAAATCAAAAAAAGATGGAAGGCAAAAACATACACATTTAAATATAAGTGTCATTCATAAATGTATTTTTCAGATAATTAATGAATATTTAATTCAAATACTGCAAAATTGTATTAAACTTAATGATTACATGAACATATTGCATAACTAATGCTGGAGACATTTCTCTATAATATGTTTTAACCATGATACAACCAGATTTATTATCATTATAATTCTTATTACATTGAAGATGTTTCCATATATTGAAAAAAAGTAGAAAAATCTGCAGCCTAGTCCCTTTAATGTCAATAATCAATGTAATTTTACTGATGTAAACTAGTTAGCCCTAACAACAGCTCCTGTCATACCAACCAGTAGAAACATTTAACAAGTAATTGATAATTTCTTCAAAATAAGTTTGAATCTGAGATAGGATAAAAATGATAATTTTCATTGTCACTTATAGGTATTTGGAAACACATGACCACTAGTTTAGCAATGATATAATTCTAATTATATCAAAATTTATCCAAGAGCAAACTACCTGAGTCAAATACTAGCACAAAATCACAAAATTTTACGACGTCTTCAAATATATAGTGTTCATTTTATTTTATTTTAAGTGAAGGCATGAACATGATAATATCTAACTTTTATGTAAGGAACAATGTATATGGTAATCATGTTCAGAACTATGTAAATAAATATGCAGGTATGACACAATTAAGGCAAAATAAACCAGTATGCAGCCTCCTAAACTCGAATGGGAGAACTGTCAGACATTGTGCTTAAGTTGTCAAATTAAAGGTTAAGTAATAACTAAACATGGGAAGCCACCTACCAATTTGTCTCCTGAGTTCAACCGGGCACTTAAGGATACCAGTATCCAGTGTAAACAACACATAACCCTGAATTAAAACTGGAGACTGCAATACTCCATCTAGTTCAACATCAGAGAAGTTCCTGCCAGCCACAACTTGCACTATGGCATGGTCACTTTGTAACGCAATCAAATTGAATGCCGTAGCATAGGATCCAGACATATCAAAAGTATGACCTTGTATTAGCACTGATCCTACAGTGTCTATTTTATCAGATTTTGTTATGTTCATAGTAAACTGGGTGTTTATATTGTCATCAGAACAGGTGTAATTTCCACTCCATTCACTTGGCAACAGATCCTGAGCTGAAAATATGTAAGTGGTTTCTACAATGTACTAGCAAAAAACAACAACAAATCAACAACATTTAACTAATTTCTTATTTACTTCTATATACTGCTCAAAGAAACCTTTACACTATCAATGTCATACAACATCTCCCCTGAATATCATCTACGTAGCCAGACTTTCATTATAAAGTCAGTCAAAGGATACACACCTGGACAGAACATTCAACCTGCTTAATAATAGGTAAGCTGGCAGAATAACAACAGACCTGTATCATTGACAGACAATAATTTGAGGCCACCCTAAATTTGCATATGTTTGTAACTAGATACATGTTTACATGACTTAATAAAAACATGTTCTGTTCTCTTTCTAAAGTTACAGAATGAAGATCACCTTACATAAGGCAATGATTAAAATGCCAGTTACACTAATGACTTATATAATACTTTGAGTTTTGTATTACCCCTCAGTCTTCTCCTAGCAGAATCAAACCTTGAAGTAAAAACACTTAATCAGTAGTCACAGCAAACAAAATCACTAGCTTTTTTAAGCTACATTGATAGCAAAACATGTTTATTACTATTAGGGACACATAAAACTTACCACTATCACAGTCAGCCTCTCCAGAAGGTATGATAGTATCACAGTTAACACCAGTCCATCCAGGTAAACACACCTTTACACCATGAGCACCACATGTATAATGTGCTCTACAACTGTCCTCTGGTGTACATGGCATGGCTGTTGTTGTTGTAGTAGTTGGTGTTGTTGTTGTTGTAGTTGTTGTTGTTGTAGTCGTCGGTACAGTTGTTGTTGTTGTAGATGGTGTGGTTGTAGGTGTGGTTGTGGTGGTAGGAGTAGTTGTTGTAGAAGTTGTAGATGGTGTTGTTGTTGTTGTAGTAGTAGTTGTTGTTGTTGTTGGACCAACATCACAAGAATGTCCTTTGTAACCTGTGAAAGTATATTATGATGATTTAAGCTTGAATTTAATGATAACTATGTTTGGTTTGTACTAGAAAAAGCAAGGAGATATGCTAATAAATCCTACACATTAACTACTTTACAAATAATCAGGCATAACAATATTTTAGTTCACCTGTGGAAAGAGCCCATCTTAGTATAAAAGCAAGTAGAATTATATTGACATGTGAACATTTGTAGGTGAAATTAACATCTAAATAATCATAACTTTAAATGATAAAATCTGACTATTCTAAGTTTTAGCCAGTTTTTACAATTTTTGAATGAAATGTAGCAATATAAGATTAAGCATACCAATATTACAACAGCAGGTATAGTCCTCCATATCTGTACCATATCTATAGCACTCACCGTGTCCGTTACACCAGTCAGATGAAACTAGCAACATATATAACACATTAAAATCAACCAATCAAATCATAGTGAGTGGTCATGATAGATTTTGTTCAACAAATTATGTAAGTATTTATATTCAAAGAAGAAAGTTATTTCAAGAAACAAAGTGGAGAAAAATATTATAAAATGTAAAGTATTTACCAACTGCTTAATACTGTTAAGAGTAAAAAAAGAAAATAAGTATATTTACCTGCAACTCTCCTAAGCTGTACTGGACATGAGCGTGTACCATTCTCCAAAGTGAAAATAACGAAACCATCAATAAATAATGGTGTTATCAACCTTCCATTTAATTCAAAGTCCGTGAAATTCCTACCAGCAAATGTATCAGATATGATACCATCACTTTGAAGAGTTATAAACCTATATTTAGTAGCAAAGGTTCCGGACATAGAAAAATTTTGTCCCGGAATTTGAACAGAAGCGATGGTGTCTATTTTATCAGATTTTGTAATATTCATGGTAAATATAACATTGGTGTTGTCATCAGAGCATGTAAAATTACCCGTCCATTCACTTGGTATTAACTCCAATGCTGAAAAAATACCATAGGGACATGCAAAGGATAAATTTCTATAAAAGACAAAATTTCATGCAGTAAAATTCTACATCAAAATCAATTCAGCGTGGTTATTCTCATCTCTGATTCTTGAATATATAAGTACTTAACTTCCGATACACCATATTTTAACATGTGTAAGAGACATAAACACATTGTAAGAGCACGTCAAAGGTCTGAGGTAAAATGTGATTTATACATATTAAAATATGGTGACTTATGGTCTGAATAGCAAATTAATGAAAAGTTGATGTCATAAAGTCAGGAAGAAAAATGCTATTTTCTGAATGCATGCAATACATACAATACACACATTCTTAATCAGTTCGTGTCTAAAAGACAGAAGATGGAGAGAGATCTCTTTTCTTTGTTTTTCTGTGAATATATTTCTGTTTTTTTCAAGCTACCACAAGCGACATGCAACCTTAAAGCTCATCAAATATCGAAGCAAACCTGGGGTCCACATTCATTTGATAAATACTAGCAGAATATTCTATAAAATCTGTATTTTATGTTCGGTAGGGTAATTTGAAGATGAATTATTTACAGTCAAACTTTGAACAAAGGCAACCATTGGGAAAGACATAACATGGCCTTTATTGACAGTTGGACTTTATTCGGAAGTCATTTGGCTCTAAATAATCATGACTGTTTTTAAAAGAATGGCTTTTATTTACAAGGTGGCCTTTATTCGGTGATGGCTGCTAACACAGGTTTGACTGTATATGGATTAAGTCATAATTCCTTCAACATGAAAAACTGGTTTATATCTTTTAACAAGAAAAATCACTTTAGAAGTTTACGCTTATAAAACATCAGCTAAATGTGGACCCCTACAAAGCATGCATGCCAACCACAGCACATGTTCACACCCACATACATGTATGGATAGCAAATCAAAGCAACAAGCTACAGTAACACGACAATACTTCAAGAAAGCAATGATGAATGAATGAGAGAATCTATGAAAACTTCTATATCTCACTGTATCTACATTTCTATGTTAACTTTACTCCTATGATTTATCCAGCATTCTGTAGATTGAAAGCTATCAAATTGTGACATAATGGATCAGTGATTGTGAAATGCAGTTTAGTAAAGAATAGTCTTCGGATGTAAAATTTCCAAACAAACTGTAGTGGATTACTCTTTAAAACAATATGTTGAAAGCCATTATGTCACAATTTTACTTATTCCACAATAACTTAATTAATTCATTTGTTTCTATGACAACATACCACCAAAGGAATCACATTCAGCAACACCACTAGGGATCATCTGATCACAGTTGTCTCCAGTCCAGCCAGGTAAGCATACCTTTCTACCATATGGTCCACACTTGTAATGCATGGAACAGTTGTTGACTGGTGTACATGGTATGGAAGTCATTGTTGTTGTAGGTGTGGTAGATGTGGTTGATGGAGTTGTAGATGTTGTAGTAGATGTGGTTGTCGTTGATGTTGTTGAAGGTGTTGTAGTGGAAGTACTTGTTGTTGTTGTTAATTGACAAGATTGACCACGATAACCTGGTGTATAGTAGAATAGAATAACACATTGAAAAACATAATATGAAATAGTTACTCATTAGATATTTAAAGGGAACTTAATATTAACCATAGAACATTTCAAACTGGTTAGCAAAACATGGTAAAAAAACAACCTAAGTCTACAATGATTGTTACAAACCATAAACTTTAATAAATGCCCTATTTAATGCACCAAGGTTAACTTTTGACACGTGGGGGGACTTTTATTAGAGTCTGTTTTGCAGTGAAATCGATTGATCATCATTTTAATCTACACAATGCAATGAAAATTGTGTAGGTAGCATCATTTCATCACAAAAAATGACACCTTTTGATGGTTGCCTACCAGTGTCATTATTTTATTTTTGTGATTTTCTGATTATAGATAAGAGGTGATAAAAAGATATAATGAATAATTCCAAGTTATGGTATGAGAGGTGGAGTATGTTTACTATATCACTTACCTGCATCACAACAACATCGATATTCCTCTCTCCCCAAACCAAACCTATGACAAACACCACGATTGTTGCACCAATTGAAGTCCGTAGAAACTTGATAAAATTAAATAAAAGTATTCTATAATGGATCAAACTCACAGTGGTGAGGGATGATATGAGGATGACATAGTGGATTGAAGCCTCGTTTGGGTAAAAATTTCACAACAGAAAACCAATTTGGGAAATAAAACTTCAAGGAGTAAACTGGACATTGGGGGAAAATTGCTTGATTTTAAAGAAATTTTCAATGAGGAACGCGCCTTTTCATGTTACAACTATATAGTAAAGAAAACCCCTGTATCATTGCATAATCAAAATGAGGATCTGTACATAGGACAGTCCAAATGTCATATATTACTTGTATTTGAAAATGCAATAATAAACATGTACTTACTAGGTCCTCTCCTTAGTTCCATGGGACAATTATATTTTCCATTATTCTCAGTGAAAATAATAACACCTTCAATAAAGATTGGAGACATCAATTGTCCATTCAATTCTACTTTAGAAAAGTTCCTGTGTAGTATGTCCTGATCCGTAACATCAAAATTCTGCAGAGTTAGAAATTTGAACACAGATGCAAATGAACCTGACGTCACTAATACGGAACCTTTGATATACATATCTCCGATAAGATCAATAGAAGTTACTGATTTAGTAATGTTCATAACAAAAGACACCATATCTGAGTCATCTGTACATGTGTAGTTGCCATACCATACACTTGGTAGAAACTCATCAGCTGAACAAATGAAGAAAATATGAAATAAGTATATATTAAAGCAAAAAAAAAAAAAAAATAGAAAATCATCTTTTTAGCAACTACGATATGCTCATCTGTTGACAATATTTTAGACTGGCAATTGTAATATACAAGCAGAAAAAAGAACTGGCTGATGAAATTACAGTGAAAGTAAAAATGCAACAGAGTGAATGGATAGTATAGTGAAAGTTAAGACAAACTGAAATTGACACGTATCACCATACATATAAGGGATACATTAACATACACAAAGACGAAAAACTCAAATTTTTATACAAAATGAGAAAAAAACTCACAATCAAAAACATTGCAGTCTGCAGCTCCATTGGGTACGATCGTATTACAGTGATCTCCAGTGTAACCTTCAATACAAAATTGTTTACCTCCTGAACAACGGAAGTGTGTGGAACAGTTTGCCACTGAGGCAATACATGGTTCAGGAGTGGTCGGAGCCAATGTAGGCTGTTTTGTTGTCATGGTTGTTAGATGAGTAGATCTACGGGTGATCACCTTCATGTCACATTTGCTGCCAGTATAACCTGTTGTAATGGAACAATACTAGTAAAGTGAAACCTGTGAACAAAGGTCACACCTGGGACAGATAAAATGTGGTCTTTATTTACAGGTAATCAAAGACGGTTTTTAAAAGAATGGCGTTTATTCACTGTTGGCTTTAATTCGGAGGTGACTGCTAGCACAGGTTTGACACTAGCTGACTAACTTCACAGATTGGTTCTAAATGTATAATGAACTCCTTCATAGTCCTTGATTCAAATTTTTAGTTATACCGTCAAGCTATTTTTTTGCCTTGAATTTATTTTTACAGAAGAATGAAGCAGAGAGATAACATTTTATAATCAGGTAATTGAAAATCATATTTGTAAATGATGGATAATTCATTTTATTTATAACATATTTACCAGGATCACAACAACATCTGAAGTCATCTCTATTCTGACCATATCTGTAACAACTACCATGTTGACCACACCAGTCAATGTGTACTGCAAATAACAAAATAATATGTACATGTATGAATACATAGTATAAAGAATCATCAGCATATACAAGACGTGGTTTATCTTAAAGCTTTTCATTGACAAATAAATCTTGGTGAAAGAATGTTCATGTATTTCATAAATAGCACTTCAGACAAAATGTATTATGAATAGTGATATAACCATATGCAATTTTAACTCTAATCCTCATTTTCAATAGCTAAAAATCCATTTCAGAAATAATCCTACAATGCATCACTTTTATATTTCAATCATTTCTTTTCAAGATGGCAAACAAAACACATGTAACTGTGAAACAAATAAATCAATTTCCATTCCTTCCGTCAAAAAAAATGGCTTTAAGCCATATATGACCTTGAACTTCCTATACAAAACGCAAGATAAAATTTCAGGACAATGTTAGACTTACCAATACTTCTATGAAGCTCTGTGTCACATCTATAGTCCAAGCCATTATCAAGTTTGAATATTATCACACCTTGGATAAAGATAGCAGATATAAGATTGCCGTCAAGTTCAACTTTGGTGAAATTACGTCCATGAATTTCATCCAGGATTAAATCTGAACTCTGTAAGGTGAAGGACTTAAAGTAAGAAGCAAAGGATCCAGTCACATCGAAAGTTGAACCATTGATAAATACTGCACCAATCGTTCCTATACTAGATGAGGATTTAGTGATGTTCATTTTGTATTGTATCGTAGTGTTGTCATCTTGGCACGTGTAATTACCATTCCATTCACTAGGAATAAATTCTGCAGCTGAAAAATACATGCAAATGAAAATGATTAAAAAATGTCTGTTGGACTGGAAAACTTTGTAATTTAGATCTGTGATTCATTGTTATCATTATCAATGATAATTATTTGAATTGGATTAAAAATTATTGGGAAAATCACACTAATGGTGCAGTATTTATAATTCAGTGAATCCAATGACTCACAGTTTTGAATACATACATGACTTGTGGAATAAATGTATCATACTCTTCCAAACCTGATGATGATCATATTTAGTATGAATCATTTAAAGTGTTAAATACCATCTTCAGTTATTTTGTAGCACACTGACTCAGTCTGTGAAATTAAGGTTTGAAATGTGGTTGCCCGAAACAGAAATTTTAGCTGCTTTTGCGTTGATTTATTGATGAAAATTTGGTTGTCCGAAACAAAAGTTTGGTTGTCCGAATGAAAAATTGGTTGTCCCAGACAACAGGATCACTGCTAATTTCCCAGACTGCTGACTGAGTGAAGAACATACTTATTAAAAGACTAAATGCTTACTTCAATATATTATTAAACTTTGTTTATTGAGATCAAAAGGTAAAACATGGCAGTTTCTGAAGTATGGTTTAACTACTAAGTTGAAAGTTATGCTAAAACTAGAGCTGACACAGAGGTGACTAATACCCCCGCCGTCGCTTTGACACTAAGAATGCAATAGTACACTATATGGCTCAAGGGGACATAACTCTGCAAGGAGCAAATCGCTGGGCATGAAAATTATGTCTTGCACATCTACATTTCATGGTGATAACATATTTCAAGTTTCATTGCAATCGCTTGAAGAATGTGGAAGTAGTTCGCTCCACAAACTTGTTTGCGGATGGACGTACGGACGTACTAACAATAGGATACTTAAGTGGCTTTCCCATGTAAAAATTTGTCAAAATTTAGCCACATAAACCCGATTTTAGCCACATAAATCCACTTACGGACATTTTTTTAAGTGGCTCCGGTTGAACAAAGAGTCCTAACCCTAACCCTAGAGTCACCCAAACCCAATTTGTTTGTACGGACCTACCGACCGACCAACGACTGACCGACAGAGTGAATCCGATATACTCCTGCTCAAACTTCGTTTGCAAGGGCATAACTAATGTTACAGACATGTTGTGTATTAAAAACAAACAAATATCTCACAATCAAACATGTTACAGTCAGCGGCACCATTAACCACAGGTACATCACAGTCGGCACTAGTCCAGCCAGACATACAAAGCTTCTGTCCATTAGATCCACATTCATAGTGACCAGTGCAGTTGTTTACGGGGGAACAGGACGTCGTAGCAGATGTTGATGGAATAGTAGGTCTTCTCGTTGAAGATGTAGTTAAGTGAGTTGATCTGCGGACAACATTTTTTATTTCACACTGGTCTCCACTGTACCCTATTTAAAAAGATAAAATGAATTTGTTTACTGAAGGAGAAATTTTTAACATTCTCACGCATCTCATGCATACCTAAAAAATACAATAAATGAGGTTTAAGTCTTGCACATTACCAACTAGATGGCTTTGTCCTTCTACAAAATGTAGTGTATCCCACTATAACGAAATGTTTCAGAATATAGTTCCCTAAAAAGAAGACTAAATTGCTACACATACTAAATATATATATGGTATCAATCTCATTCTCATGTTATCAGACAATAAGTATATCATTTATGCTAAAACAGCCAATCCTCCAATTCTGGCAAAACAAAAAGGATTACATCTAACAACACTTAGTAAAATATCCGGATTTATTATATAAAGTCAATGTAGTGACTGACATATTTAATATATTGAGACAGTTTCTCACACGACAACACCATTTATTACCTGCATCACAACAGCAGTTATAATCTGCTCTCTTTTTACTGTATCTATAACAATTACCATGGTTACTGCACCAATCAATATGAACTGAAAATAGAGTCATTTTATCATAAGAAATAATGTATACAATTTATACATTTTATTACAAAAAAATCAAATTCAACAGACTCTGAGATAATTTTTTTTTAGGAAAACAAATACTTTACAAATGACATTTAGTATTCTTAAAAGTTTAATGTAATATTTATTAATCTTAATTCAAGTAGGTAATTATTTGTATACATTATGAACTTAACTACTCAAAAAATGTTTATTCTTATTCTAAGATTATAGGCTCAATGCACTTAATGACAATGATCGCCTTTATTCAAGATTGTCATAAACTCAATTTTTAATTATTGTTTAATTACCTGTAATAATGCATATTTCATGACAATGATTGGAAAATAAGTCACTTTTGTTAAAAGAAATAGATGAAAATTGTGCTTATTTTGAATTCACATCTAAGTCTGAGACAAAAGTCACTTCATCTCCCTTATGTAACTGAAAAAAAGGAAGAAAATACAGAAATACTCCAGCCAAATTTACCTGCAGTTCGTCGAAGCTCCATATCACAATTATATGTTCCAATATTTGTCATAAATATGATTTTACCATCAATGAATACAGGACTCCTCAATATTCCGTTAAGTTCTACCTTAGTGAAATTTCTGCTGTATATAGTATTAGGTACTAAATCTGTAGCTTGTAAGGTAAATTGTTTGAAATAAAAAGCAAACGATCCAGCCACAGTAAAATTGTTTCCATCTATTAGGATATCACCAGCTGTATCAATACTGGTCGTAGACTTCTTAATGGTCATAACAAATGTGATGAGTTGATTGTCATCTTGGCATGTGTAGTTACCATCCCATTCACTAGGTATGAATTCATCATCTGTATCAGAAATAATTATATAATAGTCCATTATTTAGAAGTGATTCGCAGTATAAAACAAATAAGACAATACTGTGGAATCTCTTGTTTGTTTGTTAGTTTCAGTGGGTTTTCAACAGTCAGAGTCATATGAAGTGGACAGTTCACCTAACCATCGTTCCTGGAAAGACCCAGTACTTGACTCCTATCCTCGGTAAGTAACAGCCTATTTTCTCACATAAAGATACATGGTCGGTAGAGGGGCTCGAACCCACGCCCCTATATCAGTGAGTGGTTACAGTGATTTGAAGTCAGCGACCTTAACCACTCGACCACGGAGGCAGGTGGTGGAATCTCATCACCGCAAACTTGCCAGTACTGACAAGTTAATCACAATATCAGTAAACATCATAACATGAATATAGAAAACTCTCCGATTTTGGAGTTTTGAGAACAAAGCATCATTTATCATATCAGGCATTTATAATATTTAGTCAAACTTCTCTATGTATAAGATCAAAATACATGTACAAACAACATGAATGACAGAAATAATGAATCATAGAACATATAAATCAATATGTTAAATGTTGCCTAAAAGTCGGCAATCTAATAGTAATGATAAAAATATTATGTTTACAAAATAACTAAAATATTACAATACAGTTAAACCTGTGAATGTCATCCACCTAAAAGTCACAGGAGACATACACAGCTAGCCTTTATTTAGAGGTATATTTGGTTGATTTATTCAAGTTCCAGTGAGTTCACTCCTATTCTTCAATGATATTTCACTTTAATATGATGGCCAATTCTCATAACCAGTTGTCCTTGACTGTATTCTAACCAGTACTAACCAACCCTTCCACAAAGAACCATCAACTGCTCCATTTATGTAGGAAAATTTTAGTAAAACTTCATTAGAACAGTATGATTGAGATTCAAATCCAACCCAAAGTCAAGCTCACTAACTAATCGACCACCATGGTCGCTGCAATATTTGGTTGGTTATAACAATAAAAGTGCAAGGGTTCATACAGGTTTAACTGTACAGGAGTTCATTGAAATCTAACTTACAGTCAAACATGTTACAGTCAGCAGCCCCATCAAGCTCTTGCACATCACAATTAGGTCCTGACCAACCAGTTATACAGATCTTCTGTCCCTGGGGTCCACAGACATAGTGAGAGGTACAATTGTCAACAGGAGTACATGGGACAATAGTTGTTGTTGATGGTGTTGGTGTTGTTGTAGTTGTTGTTGTTGTCGTTGGCGTGGTGATCTCAGTTCCACAATGGTTCCCAGTGAACTCTATTGAGGTAGAAAAATCCAAGTAAAATGTTGATGTAGTCATATCAAAGAAATCAATAATACTCACTTCAATAATTTTAACTACATTCTACACAATAAATAAAAGAGGAAAATGGTAAGAATTATCACTTGATAATTGGTCTAAATAGATAGCATTGTACAAAACTGACAATGAATAGAATGGTGAATGCAACTGATGTGAAAAAGAGCAGTATTTGTAAATTCACAAATGAGAACTAAAATGACACTGCAAATGACATACAGACTTTTCAAGTTTCAACATTACATAATATCACACCAAATTATAAAAAGTTGATTAAATGTATCATTAAAGTTAATACTATCACTTACTTGGATCACAGCAGCAAATATAGTCATTTTTGTTAACACCATATCTCTGACAACTACCATGTCCATTACACCAACTTGTTAATGTAAAAACTGGAAAATATCATGAGAAAATTATGTAAAACATAATTTTATATGCATCTATGCCAATGAGATAATTTCATGTCAAGTTTTTAAAGATGACGCATTGCCAGTGTATTCATAGTAGTATCATCTGTTTCAGGAAGACTGTTTTATGAATTTTAAATTTGGGTAATCACTTTTGCATTATGCACATATGAAGATAATTTCAATGAAATAAATATACTGATGAATACATGAGGTTGCAAAATTAAGATATTAGGCTTGAAAGTCATGATTAGACTTTTTTTAACAAAAACTTTTGGTCGGTAAGTTGTACTTCAGAAAAATTAGGGTTGGCAAAAAATAAGGTTGGGTCAGTGTGATCACAACTTTAACTTTTCAGACCTCATCATTAGAATAAGTTAATCAAACCAATTCAGTCATAACAGTTGCCAAATATGGTGCCCAGTATAAGATTCAAGATGCCATCTCACCTTTCTGCCTCCGTAATTCCATAGAGCAGTTATATTTTCCAGTACTTGAAGTAAAGACGATGGCTCCATCAATAAAAACAGAACTCCAGACCTGACCATTCAGTTCTACTTTGGTGAAGTTTCTACCAGCTATCTGATTGCTTATTGCCGTGTCGGTCTGTATCGCAAATGACTTAAAATAAGATGCAAAAGCTCCACTTGTTTCCAGTGTATTACCATCTATATGCATGTCACCGTTCAACAAAATACTGCTTGATGACTTCGTGAAGTTAAGAATAAATTTCACTTCAACTTTGTCATCAGCGCATGTATAGTTTCCTGACCACTCGCTGGGTAAAAATTCATCCACTAAAATAAATAAATGATTAAAATTAATGTAGTGATTTTAGTACAATGTACATGTATGTATAAATTACATTGTATATATAAATTATACAATATATACTTATCAACATTTTTTTTTATATGTGGATGATATATTAAATTATGTACATAAACATTTCATTAAAGTATTTATGAGTGTTTAAGACGAGAAAGACAATTACCTCTATTTAACTGTTTATACATAAAATAGTTAGCTTTTTTATACTCAATTAACAAAATATGACACATTCAACAACAAATTTCCTGCCATTTTACATAGCACATTACATGATGTTAACTATGTATTTAAATACACCAATCAGTGTTTGAAACTCATTATATACATCTTAACATGCAGAAAAACAATTGAAGCACAAACATAATAATATATTCTATTCATTTGAATATGATGTTATGAATGTTTATTAAAGCTACAGGTGAGATAATTCAGGTGTTGACTGTTGATTGTGATAATTGAATGTTTGGATACATAAATAATAGCACAGTGTTAGATTAAACTCAAGTTAGTGTCAGAATGAAGGAAGTAATGAAAACAAACTATGATTTATATTTACAGTCATAGACATCACAGTCGGCGGGTCCAAGTAAAATTTGTTGATCACAGTAAGGACCAGTCCACCCAGGGGCACAAACTCTCTGTCCTTGTGAATCACAATCATAATGAACATTACAGTTTGACACAGGAGTACAGGACTGTGTGGTGAGCCTGGTACTAGTAGATGTAGAGGTTGTGGTCGAACTTGTAGATGATGGTGTAGAAGACACAGTTGTAGTTTTTCTGGTAGTTGATGGTGTTGTAGAGGTTGATGTAGAAGTTGATGCCTGATGTCAGGGAAATTGATATTCAGCTCAAAATAGTTCAGTTAAAACATACATGTATTTATGCTTGTTCTATCTGATGTTTGAACAGACTGTACAGCATCTTAATACTAAATTATTTACACTGCAAGATGCATATTTTTATCAAAGTAATCAACAGCAGTATTTTGAAAATTTTAAACACCAAAAGTCTAAAGTAACTGTAATCAGAAGAGAGTTTCAAAAAATATGATAAAACAATTTAGATACGAAGATTGGAGAATAATATAACAGAACAAGTAGGATAAAAACAATGTTTCATGTCTTACCATGGTAGTTGTTGATGTTGTTGCAGCAACTGTTGTTGGTGTTGTTGTTGAAGCGACAGTAGATGTGGAAGTTGAGCTTGTTGTAGATGTAGTTGGTGCTGAAGTGGTAGTGCTTGGTACAGTAGGAGCCATGGTTGTTGTTGATTGTTCTGTTGTTGTAGCCGCTGAAGTAGTAGAAGTGGTTGGTGCCAGAGTTGTGGTTACCGGAGCAGAGGTAGTAGTAGCTGCTGTAGAAGTTGGTGCTAATGTAGTTGTTGGCGCCGGTGTTGTAGTTGATGTTGTTGGTGCAGCCGTTGTTGAAGTTGGTGCAGCAGTTGTTGTGCTTGTTGATGGAGCTGTAGTTGGTCTCATTGTAGTCGAAGTTGTTGATGTAGATGTGGTAGGTTCAGTGGTAGTGCTTGTTGAAGTGGTGGAAGGTGTAGTGGTCCAAGCAAAGGAGATTGTAGGTGTCTCTGTTGTTGTAGTGGTAGTAGATGTCGTTGTTGTGGTTGTATAATGTACATCACAACGATCTCCAACATAACCTGGCAAAAGTATTCAAACACAATGTTATAGTTTATACTGACATTGAGTCCTTTGAAATAAAACAAATAGTCAGGTCTTAAGATACAAAACTTATTCGATTGCACACTACCATCTCAAAAATTTCTTAGATAACCAAAACCAAATTTCAACTCATAACTCTGTGAAGCTGCAACATAATTTCCAGCTATGTTATTTCATTAATCCACAATGCTGCACAAATTACTTTCAAAATGTCAGAAAGCATAAATTTTCATCAGTTACACAAGTTAAGACTTTAATGAAGGAGTAACAAGTTTATATATAATACTTCATTTGTTATACAGTCTACAATATCAGGAATGTGGTAGAAACATCATGCAGCACCTACCAGGTTCACAGCAACACATGAAGTCATTTCTATGTGGACCATATCTCCAGCAACTACCATGTCCATTACAGCCATCATATTGTACTGAAACCATTCAAAAACAGCAGTAGAACCAATTAATTTGTTTTCTATTTATCATTTGAGAGGCTCACAGGGAAGATTGGGCCTATGCCTTATTGTGTTTCCTCTATAAATAAAGTTCTCATTATTAATATTACACTTACAATTAATGTAAACCTTTCAGAATTTCCTTTCATATTAAATCACCATTTATCAAAATCCTCCATTAGGGTTTAACTTGAAAATCTTCATCTTGGCTTAAATGTCACAAAAGCAGTCAATATAAGGCAGTTTGACTCTAATTGTCTAACAAACCGAACACTACTTACACTTGTATGAAATGGTAGTTCATCAATTATAAGATATAAAGTATCAATATAAAATTACCAGCTGTACGTTTCATCATCAAAGTACATGTCTCCTTTAGATGACTCACAGAACCATGGCAGGATTGTTGTTGGGCAAGGGATATAAACATGACAGCTCCATTTATATTTAATGAAGATCTCATCAGACCATTCAACTCAATTTGTGAGAATACTTTGCCATTGATGTTAACAGCCATAATGTTTGTGTTCTGTAAAGAATAAAAAGAAATATCATAAATCTGGACACATTATTTAGGTATTTGCACAGTGACATTGCAGTTAGCTCTTACTTAAGGTCCATGATAAATGTAATAATAATAGTCACTGTAAACAGATTATGATAGGATGAAATGCAAATAAATACAGTGTAAGTAGGTCACTTTTAAAACAATTCAAGATATCTCAAGATATTTGTTAAGTACAATTCACAGCACTAAACCGACAGAGATCTTAAATGTTAACAACTTTATCCACATTGGAAACAATGAATCATAAAAAACACTGCAAAGAATTGTTCTGTTATAAATATGCATACAATAGGATATGATATCAATGAATTGTTCTGTTATAAATATGCATACAATAGGATATGATATCAATGAACTGTTCTGTTATAAATATGCATACAATAGGATATGATATCAATGAATTGTTCTGTTATAAATATGCATACAATAGGATATGATATCAATGAATTGTTCTGTTATAAATATGCATACAATAGGATATGATATCAACAGATGCACTTTGTTCCAAGGTCTGTAGATAAAATTACAGGACAACCTCTCCAGAGCAGCCCTCTCTTGAGCAACAATCTCCCTTCAACAACAGCATGGTTTTTTCCCAATGTAGTATTTAACTATAAATTTAACCTCTATAGAGGAACAACCTCTCGACAACAACATACTTTTGCTACTCCTAAGGGTGTTGCTTTGGAGAGGTTGCAATGTACTTGAGAAAATTTATCATTCAACAGAATTATTTTACCTGCAATGTGAGATGTTTTGTGAATGAAGCGTAGGAACCAGTCACTGGTATTTTCTGTTGTTGAACATACAGGTTACCAGTCAATGTATTAGATGTAGACTGTGTCACATACAAGGATACTGTTGTATTTGTGTCACAGTCTGAGGGACAACGGTACTCTCCATGCCATTCACTGGGATAAAATACATCCATATCTGAAATATGGATAAAATCATTTTAATCAAAGAAATCAATGACAGCATTACACATATATGTATTTCAAGAGTGATGAAAAATTGATTATAATTTATACATGCCATCAATTCTAAGCAAGTGGATCCATCTTTAGGGAATAATTTTGATAGTAGTCACTACGTACATTATAAGCATGGAGCATCTTTATCTGCTATGGTAATCATTTTGTCAATCACTATTGAAAGTAATGTATAGTACATACGGTTAATGGAATTACTAAAGCATGGAGCATCTTTATCCGCTATGGTAATCATTTTGTCAATCACTATTAACATACGGTTAATGGAATTACGGAAGAAAGTCAATGCAAGTATCAATCTGGTGAAATAAACATATTAGGAATTACATGTATGTATTACCTGTATCAATACTGCAGTCTGCACGGCCTCCTGGCGTTGGTGTGTTACAATCTGACCCCTCCCAGCCATATAAACAATGGGTTTGTCCATCAGGTGCACACCATGTATGTTTGCCACATTCATTAACTCCTGTACAACTCTTCTGTTGACCAATAGGCAAGTAATATTGATCATAAGTCTCATAATTTATTGAGTAATTGAAACTTAACCTAAAAAATAAAAGCAAAGTTTATAAATATGAAGTTGATTCAATCAAATACAAATTATGTAAGTGTGAGAGAGAAGTGGTAAGAACTACAAATGAACTTAACAAAGTTCTCATAATAAACTATCTAACAGTCATCATAAAGTGTCAATGGGGACAAAAATGTTCTTATTTAATTACTTCAGAAAGTCAAACAGTTCTGATAATATAAATCAAAACTCACAATGGAGGTTAAAATATATCATCAAAGTATTATTATATAGGTAAAACATCTAATAAATATTTATGATTTGATTCACTGAAAGTATACATTGTCCTATATGTATTTTTTGCTAAAAGAACAGTATGAGCTTTTTATTGAAAATACAGTAAGATGCTACAATAGTAACTCAACCAACCTTGTAGCATGAAGTGATCTAGTTCCAATCAAAGTGACAGTATTTTGTATTGAAGCCAGGGATGTATTAAAACTGGGTGTTCCAACTTGAGCTAAAGTATGAAAAGTATCCACTAATTTATACACAGCTGTTCCTGATGTAACATTGGCGTCTACATCTTCCACAGTAACCTTAATCTGCACAGTACCATCAACCTGAAACATAATGTTTATTTATTCATAAATGTTTGATATCCATGACTTGAATGCTATAATGGCAACATAGTTAACTAGAATACTAGAATGCACAATTAGGAGAAACTTCAACAGAACTGCATCATTGTTAGTTTCAATCAGGATGTACCTACTAAATATTGTTCCTTAGTTCATGAATTTCATTTATCACATACCCCTGCTGTTTTGGCCGTGCCGTAAAAACGGTATGGCACGGCCGTGCATATAATATGTAAATGAGCTGACTCACATGAATTTATTCCTACGCTGTTTGTCAACAAAATTATAACTTCACATGAGTAATGTTGAATTGATTTTAACAATTTGAGTAAGCAAAGACACTGATATGTTCACACATTTATGATGTTTCATAATGGAACTATTTTTTGTGCTCCTGATTAAAAAGTCTTATTACATATGTGCCACTCTTTTGTTATTAGTAGCAATGTCAAACAGATATGTTGTTTTTCGCCATATTTTCAGGGTATGTGATAAAAATGATATTAAATTCGTGTAGATTCTGTCTTTAATTTATTGAACTTGTGGAATAAAACAGTATGAAGCTCGCCAGAGGCTCGCTTCATACTGTTTTATTCAACTCGTTCAATAAATTCAATACGGAATCCACACTCATTTAATATCCTCTACTTATTGTATCATAATGAATGAACAGCATGTTCATAGAACAAAAATGTGTGAAAGTCATCAATGTATCTTTATATGCATTTTTACTTTTTTCAATTTTAGTATAATAGGCTACTGAACCATACACAAAATTTAACGATTCAAAAACAGGCATTGATATATCATAAGTGGCTTAATTCTTTACTCTGAATAGAAATTTACACTTCAGACTTCAATTAAGGAAGAAATTCTTATCACTGACTAAATCAATGATTTAAATATGATGATAATTGAAACATGTAATAACTTTAAAAACACATCTTCCTTCTTTCAGATATAATAAAAACCCTAGGAGTTTTATTGGTGTCTTAATGTTAGATAAATATTGAACAAGATATATACATGCAGGGGTATTCTTTATTACATTGTTGTAGCCTGTAAAGGGAACATACCTTTTCCTCTGAAAATTTCTTTGAAATCATGCAATTTTCCCCAAATTTTCAAATTACTCCATGAAATTTCACCCCCCAAATCAGTTTAAGACTAGAATTTTCCCCCAAAAGAGGCTTTAATCCACTATCTCATCCCTATGTTAAGGTCTTGGGCACCAGCCCCAAAACACAAAGAATACACATGTATCATAATATTATATATTATGGCAGGTCTAAATATTCACAGGTTGCTCATTGATCATATTGATAGTAAAACATCTTTTCATTTAAATGCAACCTACTAAAGTTAACGCAAAGATAACATCGAATGTCATTTTGTAACATCATATAAAGTAAAAAAATGCATGTTATATTTATATGTATTATCAGACTTGGGTCTACTTTTTGTACACATAAGTTAATCATTTAAAATGTTGAATTTAGGAGATTTTAGAGCTACTTTATCTCACAGCAGGTAGCATAACTTTATAGGAGGAATAATAAGGCTGTAAATTTTGTCAAGAGATTGCTCAACAGATTTAAGTACCCTTCACAGCACTCACATGTGTTTTGAAACATTAAACAATCAAATTAAACCAAAGACTGGTACAGCATGGTGTTTTATTTGTTCAACTGAGAAATTGTTCGTATGATTTATACATAAGTCAACTTTGTATACTAGTCCAATTTGCTGGACAAAAATGATAAAATCTGCAACTATTTCATCTATATCTAACAATGGGTTAATGATTACACTAACTTTGTATATACATGTACATTTTGTATGATTTATGTAAATGTTTTAAACAGGTATCACATTCAGGAATTTTGCTTGAAATATCAAAAACATCTGATTTTTACAATGAATGCTTATGAATGCTGTTTTGTGATATTCACTATCAACAATCATATACTGCAATTCGAAAAGACTTTGCCAAGATGGAAAGACTACCATTTTTAACAAATACATTGAATTACATTACTAAGATATATTATAAATTGAGATTAGATACATGTGTAGGTTAGCATGATTTTAAACAAAACTTAATACTGTAGGAAAAAATGAAATTACTGTATTATTATATATTTTTTATTACTGTGATTCAATGATTAAATAAAATGCTATTCCTTATGTCCCAGTTGACAAAAGTTTAGCCATACTTTTTCTGTTTTTCGGTTGGCTGATTTCATGAACAAATTTGGAAGCCTCAGGTCATCCACTCAACTTCACAAAGAACGGCATGTTTACTTTCGGAAGCACAAATTATGTCAAAATTCTTCAGTAACTGGTATAACTTACTTAGAGCAACAGAAATAACAATAATCTGTGAGAATAGGCCTTAAAAATGCTGTGTTGAATGTCAAGTTTTATACATCAAACCAAAAAAATGCATATAGCAGTAGATATGTCAACGTATGTGTGCCACATCCAATTCCACTCCGTGTACAAACTCTGTAAGCCAGGTTTTTTTTCTTTTCATTGGGAAGAGACTTTAGCCTGTTGATTTTGGGAAGAATAATTGCTAAAATTGCTGATTTGGGAAATGAAATAACTGGTATAACTTTAGGAAAACTGCATAATTTTAATGAAATTTTCAATTCGGAAGGGGCCTTTAAAGGCCCATTAGCTTTTTGAATTTAGTTATACAGAACAATGGATAAAATGATTGTAAAATATGAGAAATATATTTTATTTGCTCTGAAACAGTAATTGCATAATGCCTTTCTTTTAGGGCCACATCTCGTAAAAATGTTGTCAGACGCTTTTTCTTTTTGTTTTGCAATATCATTGAAAAAATACTGTGCTATATTTTGTAATATACTTTGTGATTAATTTTATTTTTTTTAATGTTTATATAGCAAGTAAATGTCAGTTTCACTGGTAAGACATCTTTCTACCAGTAGCAAAAATAAGACTTACTTTAATTTTAACATCCAAAAAGCTAACAGGGTTTTAATAGTCCTCTGTTACGGCAGGTTTAAAACCACTGCAAGCACAACTCCATTCTAAATCAATCTTTATGATGGGTTAACAATATATCATTAAAGTTTAACTGGTCAATGTCTCAATGACAATCAAGATGGCTTGTATTTAAATTATTTGCACAGCTCGTTTTTGAGAATCGGGAATTTTTTACATGACACCAGAAGTTATCCGCTATTACACAAGTTTTTTGTCTGTAAATTGTGGATTGAAACAAAACATTTAAATGCAGCACATATCAGAAAAGGTCTGTTGGAATAATTTAGGATGATATGAGTGTAGAAACATGCTTTTTATCTACCAAACGGTTCACCTTGCTCACAGATATTGTAGCTAGGGTTCCCAACACGTTTTAATTAGGAATTTTCAACACACAAATATGCAGATTTTTGTTGGACTGTGTGGGATGGGGCCAAATTGAAAAAGTGTCTCGCTGTCACAAACAGTCTAATTATTTGGACAAGTCTTATCATTACAATAAAGAACACATTTACATACATGTGTGAAGCTTTTAAAAATAATATTTAAAGTAACAGGTAACTTACTGGCCAAGTCTTTAATGAAAACTGCTGCTGATCAGCAGCTGTAAATCTGTTTGAACTTTCTTGTTGTTGTGCAGTAACATAGGCACTTCCTAAATCACACAAATAAGGCGGACTGAAAATAAATAAGAAATAATAAAAATAAAACATATTGAGGGCTAGTTACAAGTAATAATTATAGAAAAATCTTTTCTGATAAATCGAAGCTATAGTTCGGTAGTGTGTTACGTTTTTAGTGTCTGGGCTCACTTTTGACCTATATTTCTTGGCATGACGTAATTAATTATTCAGAAGAAATCACTTATTCTATTGGATGATTCAGAGGAAATCCAATGGGTAAAAAATTTACAAGCATAGAAAAATTACTTAGGACCTTGTCTAGAACGGTAAATAACTTTATTTCCATTACATAAGAATACATTTTTGTACATTTGTACTTTACAAATTTTACAACTACAAGAAGTACACATTAAAAAAAAACACACAGGCTAAAAGTTGACAAGGTCCTAAGTAATTTTTCTATACCACAACTTATCTAGGTCAACATTACAGAGCATTCACGATCCTAACATTTTGATTTCCCATATCATAAATATTTAATTACCTTTCAACTACATGTATTAATAACAAAAACAGCAGGCGAACACATTCAGTCTAACATGACAGGTTAAGGCTTAAGCAACGATTAGCCAATCCAATGACTGACCAAACAAATTGGCAGTTTTACCCAAACTAGTAATGGACACTATAGTATATACTCGCAAACAACTAGAATAAACTCTTACTCATGACTAAAATTCGTCTAGAAAAAATCCCGAATTAAAGATCGATGGAACATGTGCAAACGATTTTTTCACTATTATACGGCAATTTAGGAAATTCATAAATCATACTTTATGGTTTCAACAGTGTAATTAACATCAATGAAACTTCGCGACTGTTTTTTTCAAAAAACAAATCTTGTTGGACTTTAAAAAGACCAAGAAAATGAAAACATTGTTTTACCGACAGTAGACAATAAAATGGCGTTTATTACAAAGGGGAGGTAATTATGCACGGACCTAAGTTGCGTCTAACAGCACGTATCACTTCCGTCAACACCTATTTGGAACGTGTTATTGCGCGACCTTTTTGAAATATTTTCTTGAACTGACTTCTATATTACTTCTGGGACCATTATACACACTGTGTAATGCTCCCAGATAACTGCAACTGCAAATATTTATAACCAAGGACTTATGTAGGCCTTGTTATAACTATGTAATACTTTTAATTCAAAATTTTAAACTTTCTTTAATTAATTTGCAGGCTATACGGTCGAAATCACTTTTGTCTGTCCCAGCACATTTTAAAATTGACTGTTAATCCTATTTCAGAAATATCATGTTTATTGGTTTTTCGTTATTTGATGAAATTAAATTCGCAATGATGAATCGAAAGTTTAATCTTGAAATTTCCTTACGTCAACAATTTACTAGACTTAACATTTATTTTTCCTTAAAATAAGATGTACTGACATATATAATTTCCATTAAAGCTAATTCGAAATTTCCAAATAGCCATAATCTTAAAACAACCAGAAATGTTAACTTGAACACAGACCTTTCTTAAGGGCTCTAATCATGCCAAAGGTCACGATAAAACGACAAAGTTTTTAAATATCGACGCCACCATTTGAGCAATATCATTTACTATTACAAATGTATTTATAAAGACTTGAAGCGCGGGCTTCAATACACCATGTTTCTTAATTAATATATATGCGACGAATCTTCAAATTCATCGAGATAGTTGTCCACTATCATATCGCTCTCGGAAGCAATAGCGGCGAGAAAGTCGCTAAACTGTTTGAATGATTAATCTCCACCAGCTAGTTTATCAAATATTTACTGATGATATGGAGATATGTGACCATTAAATGGCTGTTTATCTTTGGCCATGACACTTCATTTGTAAGCAAGGTAATCCACGACTGGATATGGTACGAAGTATTTGAACTTCAAAATGACAGAAAGATGTAATTTATGAAGTACTCGGACGTCGTAAATCAAAAATACCTCCTATGACATTCCTGTTTGATGTAAAGAAGAAGAGGCACATATAAAAGGATTGTCGTTTTGAATACTGACAATGTTATCTCAGTTGCAACTACGGAAATCGATACGTGCAAAGTGTCCTGTACTGCATTCTTACCCCTTTCACAACGATCCGGAAACTTCTCAACATATGGCATTTTGTCAAGTTTTCACAGAAGGTTTAAATCAAACCTGCCGCGATCGGGATTCGAACCGGGATCGCATGTTACAAGTCAAGCAAACTGGACCACGGCTGCGGCGATCATCTTTTTTCAAATGGTTGTAATAGTACATGGTTTTTACCAAATATGCAAATGAGATTCGTACCGTTGCGAAGTGTTATATCTATAATGTTTGCTAAATTGATGTTTTAAAGTAAAAAAATGTAAAATTGCTACATGAACATTTATGGTTTCAAGCGAATATTCAGTGTAGTTGCCATAAAACACAAGACGAAGTTTAAAGCGTATTATTTCGTTATCTTCATTGTGGTTTAATGATGTGATTTGTAAACACTCCCAACCTCAGGATGCGGTCATATGTTTCTAGTTCATTCAGACTTGTTAAATTGCTTAAGCACGTGTTATGCAGTATTGATATTGCGTGCTTCAGTTATATCATTTACAGTGTCTTCACCAGGGACAAGCTTACTACTAGGAAAATGAACAAGGATGTCCGTCAGTTCATTCATTTTACAGAAAGCTCTGAAACTTGACGAAGAATTTTGAAACACGAACAAATATAATTCGTCACGTACCAATCATGCGTAATTTACAAACTATATAGACATATTGGTGCAACATTTAGAGCGACTGAAGCACACGCAGTTCAATGTGTATATATGTTTGTACTCTACCGCTATGACAATACGTGCTCAATTACCACGGTGTGGTAAAATTCCATGAATTAAAAACTTTATCAATGATTTCAGGAAATAAACTCCAGTAATCAAACATTATCAACCCCTGCAGGAGTTCAATAAGTAAGTTTATAAACTAAAAAATTGAAAAGCTGCATGTTTAAGGCTTTGGAAATACAAGCATGGCGCTGATCGATACAGGTCTGATAACTTGTTAGGTTCATACGGGTATTTTTCGGACTCATTTAACATTGATGGATCAGGAGGAAGATGAAAACAAATACTTGTACCGATAATATTGTTTGACATGGCTTTTCATAAATTCACACATGTTCTTATCTTGTTATATGTATTTTTTATTGATGTATGCCATGTTAACACTTTGAATATGGAAATAAATCTATATTCTGTGTATGATTTAGTTCATACATAAAGCAATTGAATTCAAAGTTCGATCCGTGGCGTGTGATGATGGAATAGACGTGAGTTTAACATGTCCTACCTTTGTGATTTGGAGACGCAAATGGTCAGTCGATGGTCACACTTGAATAGAGAGCATCCTGTACCTCCTATGTTGATAAAATCACAACAACGGCCATAATAATCTGACGATGTTGGATTGTCATATTCTAAAAGATTTATAGATAATTGTCCTTCACCATTTGCTGTGCTTAGCTGAAAATAGACAAATAAGTCATTAATGTCCCTGTAACTAGTACAAAGGCGACGTCAAAGAGACTTTTTTCACAAAATGACGTAAATAGTCGAAAAATTTAAGTACCATTGTTGCAAATAAGTTTACATTATTGCTCGAAAACTTCCATTATTGTTACTGAAATAAAACAATTTATTGTTAAAATCGAGTAATTTTTTATTTTTTTCTGTTACATTAGTACCCAAATTAAAATCTAGACTTATTTAAAAAGAATTATGTCATTTCTTTCAACTCGTTATGTTTCAGTTTCATTATCACTGATTATCAGCCGAAACGTTTGTAATGTAATAAATTATTAATAACGTGTTAGTGTGATATGGTATTTTTATCGACTTATTTGTTGAAATACTTAACGTTATTATTTGTGTCCTCGTATTTGTTGAATGATTTACTATCAAGATGTCTAAGACATTCTTGTTATACTTTTTTTGTAAGGACTTCATAGCATAGCTAATTAAGGATATGTCTGTTGTTTTATGTCGGTAGAATACATGCGTCTAACTAAGCATCACGGTTCAAACCTGGCAATGCGTCTTTCATACTATGAAGAGTCTCCAAGTATTCAATATTCAAGATTGATAACTATTAATCAAAGAATACCCGTGTAGATATAACAAACTTTGTGGTCAAAGACTGATGATTGACGCTGAGATTAAAACGTAGGGATCAAATGTACTTGACCTATACTATAAAAACATGGAGACAATCGAATTATAATCCTCTAGTACTAAACTAGCGGATGTACAGGTCAGTTATTGTTATCTTGTCAAAATTGTAATACATTCGTTTGTATGGTGACCGTATATCTTGACCAAGGTGTCCGATAGTTAGATGTCCAAAGCGTAACATTCCACCTGTGATCGAATGTCGAGATTTCGACTTTAAGATAAACAACATAACTGTGCTTTGTTATAATAATCTAAACATTTGTCAAACATTCTTGAATGGTGAGCTGTTTGATGTATTGAGACATTGGTGGCCATATGAGATAGTCAGAACAAATTTGCAACATAGTCTCTGTTGTTGTAAACGACTTCATAGTTAAAACTTAAGTTCACAAGTAGTTAATTATTGTGGTATTAGGAAAGCAATAGTTATACAAATACTAGTATGCTGCACCATCACACTAAGCATATACTCACCTACAAATGATAACATGCACGTGCTTTAGATCACAGCAATCGCTTCTAAAAGAACAATGACTGATCCCAAGCATTGAATGTGAGGCGTGTTCATGAATACATGTGAAACAGTTTAGCATATATACAGTCATTGGCCACCAAAAACAAACATGTAACATTTGGCCACTCATCTACTCACATCTATCGAAATAGGAGATCATGTAAATCTCTGAATAAGGACCAACATCACAAAAAGGCATAGTTCTAGTTCTAGTTTTGTGGTCGATTACATTGATGGTAAAATTATATTAAATTCATTATCGCACTAGACATCAATAATTTCATGGTCTATCAAAGGTTAAAGATATGGAACATGGGCGTTTCATAAAATGTTGACATTTTGATCATTCGTGCATTCCTACAAAAATATGAAGTCATCTTAATGGATCGAATTTATTGATAAGACATATTTCATAGCGTCAGCTTATAGTAGTTAAATGATTAAAATCGTGGGTGTATGTTATCATTTATAAACTTAACACGTTTTCATACCCATATCTCCAAAGCTTAAAGTTTAGCATTGTCACGCACCCCACAGGTTCGAGTATGTGGTTACTCGGTGTGAAAATAATGCTTGTGTTAATTTCTATAACACGCCCATTTATAATAATTTTGACATACCGTTTTAATTCATTAGTACAGTATACCAGGTGTTCATTTCAAAATCTATGAATGAAAACAATTCACAAAAATACCATCAATTAATTTGTAACTAAATTGTTTAAAATCAATGAACATTCCGCACTGTATGCAACATAACAATTTGTTAAAGAGATGTCGCCTGCATTTTTTTTATGATTTTGCCTGACCCTGATGTATATAATTTATGACATCTATATTGTATGACTATGTGCTATAAACGGATGAGGCGTGTATGTGTGCTTTAAATCGGAAACGATAAGGAATCAGGAAAAACTATTCGAAAAGAGTAGGGATATAAATTCTCTTGTATCTTAACTCGCCTCCGAGTCGCTCATGGCGTGGATCGGAAATGACCATAGCTGTCGAATGGGCCATTAAACAACAGATCAATAAATAAAGTTTTGTTCTGTTCTGTTCTTTGTTAGGCCTACCAACCGTTTCGATGTTTTCAAAATATACATTGTGTCGATCATTTTAAATTAGGAGAAACTGAGGCTACATCACTCAAAGAAAGAAAGCATTAAAAGCATAATTTTTCACACATTGATGTGTATACATAAACATGTACTCATAAACTGTCAAATCACATAAAGATATAATATAACATTTTAATGCTCCCTTTCGAAGAGAAGGACTATATTGCATTGTACATGTCGGTCGGTCGGTCCGTCCGTAACCAAACCAATCAATAACTAGAGAACTATCTTGCATAAGTTCCTCAGATTTTATTAGGGGGTTGATCATCACATTTAGGTGACCCCTATTAATTTTGAAGTCAGTATGATAAAGGTCAAGGTCACACTCACAGTGACCTTCAGCACAAAAATCTTGTCCGAAAAACCGATTTGGCCTAAGGTTCTCAGATTTAGTTTGGAGGTTGGTCACCATATGTAGATGACCCCAGTTGGCCTTTGGGGGACATTTGTGTTTTACGGCAACATACTTGAACACCATTTTGCACAAATTTTGAATCTGTCTTTGGAAACATTTGTCATGACGTAAAACTGAAATTACTTTTTTCCATTTTAACAATACTGTGATTATTAAAACGCATATAATTTTGTGAATATGGTATTAGATATTTCATAGGTTAAGCTGACCCGGCATAATAATAAAACGTCTGCCATGTGATGATTGGAATTCTCCAAAAAATCACTAAATACCGGACTTCTCAGAACACCGGACTTTTGGCCACTTCGGTAGGGTCCGGTATTCAGGGGTTTAGCTGTATTAACCCTTATAACATTGATCTATTCAATCAGAAGTTAACGGGGACATAACTCTTCGTGAGAATGAAAAGTTATCGATCATTATTTTATAATTATGTTTTTACACGAGTTACATCCCCATTATCTTAGTTGTTGAACAGATCAACATTATAATTTCTGTCAATATTCGATTGGCATTAATTCAATAAGAAGAATATATTCGCATCCAGTACGTATTTCGAAGAATTGTTTAAAAAGTTCAATTCGATATCACTTATTCATACTGAACGATTAAAGGTATTTAAAAAATGTCAAACTGTGACTACGTAAATGACGATAAAACACGTGTGCCCCGGCAATAATAATAAAATAAATGATAGAAATGTAAGATAGTATGATTAGAATACAATTAGGTATTATTTAAAGTATTTTATTTACATGACAAGAAAGACATACATAAATTATCTAATGACTTCTTTGATAATATTCGGTTCAAATTAAATATTAAAACTCGAAATATTTTAATTTAAAAATTCTACAAATGTTTGATATTATGTAGATATTTTCTGCAAAATATGAACAGTGATATTTTGTTTCACGAACTTTGGTGACAGGTAAGATATAGCTCTTATTAAAACTCACTTCATTGCACCACTATGTTGATCGATTGCTATACATGTATCACGAGAGAAAATTACGACCTTTAGAAATCGAGACGTAAATATTTTTTCGACTTGATCAACAAACTTTGTTATCATTCTTCAAATATAAATCAACAATCGTGTAACTGACGCCAATGAAATTACGCTTTATTTACGATACAAATGCGCCATTCTATATGCTTGTGAATATTTTACAAACTATGTCAAAGGTTTCAAGTCTTGAAGCACTGAATACACCAAATTGTTACATTTTGTGACTGATTTTGGACTATGTCGTTGTAACTGGTTAATCAGATTTTGCTATTACAAACTTGATTCCAATGTTGATAAAACATTGTAAATCTGCCACATGTGTTATTGTTCTAGAAGACTTTAAGAATGTTAACATTGACTAAAAAAGCCCATGAGGGCATGAACTCGTCCTATTATTATTTACTGTTACGTTTGTTTTTGCAAAAAAGGAAAACAATTTTACTTTGAATCGTATTTATTTGGTTTATACATACGTAAAATATCATTGAAAAAAATAATCAGATACGTCCAAGATTGAAATGAATCCAAGACGAGAAAAAAACATGAAAAATTATATATGAATTTGTTCATAGTCATCGAGGGGTAACCGGAAGTCGCTCGATAATTAAATGTGAGCAGAATATTGTGAAAAATGATTTTTAAAATTGATTTTTAATTAGAAATTGAAAAGTAAAAGTATTTATTCGATGAAATGAAATAGTTTTATTTGCGTTGAAAAATATTTTTCTTTGCTATTATGGACTTGAAATAAGTTATGTAATAGCAATGCGATATTAATCATATACCACACTTATGATCATTTTCTATGATTCAGAATAAATGGTAATAATCTAAAAAATAAAGTTCAAGATAATTGTCTTTTTTTAAAGATATCGTTAAAATATCATTGGAACAAAGACAAACAATAACAGGACATTCAATGTAAATTATTTACTTTAACAACATAAAAAAATACGATAAAACTTACCAACACTAGCACACATATTAATATTTCCAAATTTTTGAATTTGCAGTTCATTTTTATGTAACTGTTTGTTATAAGAACTCCAAAAAACAGTGTAAGAATATGCTCAAACTTTCAACATATTTTTCTATATAATACAAATAAGCGAAATTCAGTTCGTTAGAAAAAGGGTCGAAAGATAACGAAGCGACAAGAAGCACTGCCCGCTCTCAATGTAAACTGTCGACTATTTCAATGAACCAAACCATTGAAATTATTATCAGAATTTACTTGTGAATGAAACAAATCAGTGATTAGAACAGTTTACAGTTCGACCCACTCAGCCGTACCTTAGTAGCACAGTAATTTTTAGTGTCCTCGCCCCTAAGATAAGGTCTAGCTATCGATTATTAACGATTACGAAACAAATTTTCATAAAAATCACTTATGAATCAGGGACTGCTATATCGAATACATCACCAAGACTACCAAATATTAACACTGGAATCCATTAGCCTTATCAGTGAAGACTATTTGCTTTTTTAAAATACACGAATACTAATTTTAATACTATGTTAATATGTTCATAAACTCATGATTCGATGATATGATTTTACATACACACCTCACTTGAAGTTCATGCTATTCTTATCTCGGTATATAAGAGAAACGAACTGTTGGCTGACTAGAGTTTTGTTGAAAATGTCCAAAGAAGTCGACACTTGGGGGAAAAGTCGTCCAATATTTTCTGCCACGATTTATCAATACTTTAAACAACCATGATTATTATCTTCAAGGTGACGGTGACAAGTGAACCTAGTAAGGAAAGGTTTGGTCATTTACAAACTAATTGTTAAAAAAATTAAAAGTTCGTGATTGATTTCAAAACCATGGAATAAAACTACGTTTCTGTACTTCAGCTATCTTGATATCGTCTTTCATTGTAACCGGTTTAGCAAGTTATACCAGTGAATGATTTGAAACATCTTCTTTCCAATGGTTCCATTTTTGGAAACTGAACGATACTCGTATATCAGAGGAGGAGGACAATCTAACATAGGATGTAATATCTTCAGTCAAAGTTGTCACAGGCAGTGTGAGTCACGCTTGGGATTGGAACTCGCAACCTTTTGACCAGTAGACCAACGCTCTAACCACTGAGCTAACATATCTGGCCTGACTTGCATAAACCATCTCAAACCATTAACAATCATCATCACTGTAGACTTGTCAACAGTGGCTTTTTTACATAAAAGAGGCAAACGAAGCACACATAAGCACACACTTTATTCTTACAATATATTGGCTTAATACAATAAATCAAAATTGGTATGGTATTTTACGAGACTCGATTTGGAAAAGTAGATAATTTAAGCAAATACATATAGTCCATTGTTGTAACATACATTTTGAATTGTTTAAAATGTTAATAGTATCTTTCTCAGATCGTCCGCAGACGGACACACTGTCAGCACTTCCAATGTCACGCATGCGTCTTCCTAGCTCTTCAGAACTTACAGCTCCGGTGTCTGTCATGTTGACCATTGTTGAACCAGGGTGACCCCAATTTCGCTTCCCATGAGTTGAGGCCACAGAACATTTTTACTGGCTGGCAACTCCACTGTGGCAAAGAAACGCTGAGTTTGGTTGCCCGAGACATCTGAGAGAGCACCAGACTGTTTTCATGCCATTCAACGCCTTCAAAGCAATTTCCTTCCTCACCTTGATATCTTGCTCTGAGGTGTTCACTTATGACCCGAGGTAGTATTTGAAGTCCTTGACCTCCCACTGTGGTTAATGGAGGGTGGTAATGAGGTATTTCGTTTTCTTTGCGTTGCAGGTCGATTTTTGCACATTCTCCACTCAGGATAGAAGTTCTTGTGCTTGCTCTGTGTTGTTTGAGAACAGACCGATGTCGTCAGCAAAATCAAGATCGGTAAGGGTGACTTGAGGTGTTCTGGAGGATCGCCGGGGCGTGATTGTAAGTCCTTTGTCTCGGTTCTCTTGTCTAGGAGCATAATCCAGTACTATGTTGAAGAGATAAGGGGCAAGGGTGTCTCCCTGAAGAACTTCGCTGTTACCTGGAATTCCTCGCTGTCTACATCTGGCGTAGCAACTTTGGCTCAAGTGTTGGAGTACATGTCCTCAATAGTCCGTAGTAGCCGGTTTGGAGGGACATTCCATGCCTTATGTATCTTGCCCATCTTCTCCCGATGTATGGAGTCGAAGGCCTTCTGGAAGTCTATGAAACATGGTACGACAGGTAGGTAGTTCTTCATGACTTCATCGATAAGTGCTAGGATCTGGGAAGCTGTTGTACGCTTCTGTCGGAAGCGATTCTGGTTCTCCCTCAAATGCGGTCTATGGCTGCTCAAAGTATTTTATAATCATCGAGTTCCCCATCTGGGCTGTGACACATGACAGACTAATGCCCCGTATAGTTGTCCGGCTTAGAGAAATCACCAGACTTAGGGATCGGTATGATGTTAGCCAGAGACCATTGACCAGGGCTAGTGCCTATTGCTAGGGGCAAGTCGCAAATGCCATTACATAAATGTAGGACAAATTGCGACTAACCTATTTATTTCGGTTCCGTTTTTAATTTTCTATTTTTGTAATTCAGATATGATCTTAAAACATTTTAATCTGATTATTTAATTTTTCAAAATGACCTAAATAAGCAAAACAATCACAATCACAAACAAATTCAAGGGCAGATAACTCCACAACGATATCAGAGACCCTTACTTTATTTGCGCTTAAATGTTTCTGTCATCATATGCTATGGTCATGCAAAGTTTTAAAAGAGTTGAAAGTTTTCATTCTGCCTATATGTCTATGTGAAAACTGTCGCACACTTGCAATCGTCTTTAATGTATCTGTCGACCCGCTTTACTTACTATGACGAACATTAAGACTACAGATATAGGTTTATAAGTTTGAACGCTTTTGGGCGATCTTGGCGAAGATTCGTCCCATAAGACCCATACCATTGCATTGAAAGATTCATTTATATTAGGTTTTTTGTTTGTTTTAATTCTCTCTTTGACGACTATTTGGTATTTCTAAATTAAAGGACAAGCTTGCTGCTCCTGTGGACATCTTATTACCTCTCGGTCAAAATGTCCAATGCAAACAGATTTATTGATTCGATCAAATGTGTAAATCCATATATAATTATAATGACTAGACAAATCCAAATCCTACGAACTTTGGTTAACTCCTACAAATCCGTTTCTTATCTGAGGTTTGTATATAAATTGATTTGAAATAAACTTTGATTGTTAAGCAAACAATTACAAACGAAACATCGACATGTCACAGTCATTTATAATCACCCATTGTACAGAACAGTTAAAATAATATTATACGATTTGTTCCATTAATTTAATGCTTCGTTTTTTATTTTTGTATAACGCCATCCCTTAGTGCTATACAAGTTTAGTGGTACAAACGAGTAAGATTGCCAAAAGTTTCAGTCAGTTGACACTACACCCAGAACTGTGGGTTAGATTTCGGAAACAAATTACTTTTACAAAAACATTTTTTTCTTTCCATAAACGTATTTTCACATGAAATATAAATTATAACTTTGTTACGAAACCTAAAATGCTTCCTACGAACCATTGTTCTGTATAAACGTTTTTATATGCCAGAGTGTTTTTACTTTGCTTTAATAGGGTAGATAAGTTCGTGATTTATATGGCGTCGTTTTAATAGGGATGTTCTTGTGTATTATCATGGTGTCGTTTTTTAATGGGAATATTCTAGAGTATTTTCATGGCGTCCTTTTGGTAGGTATGGCTTTGTGTATGTTTTTTTCATGTTGTCAGCACGGTGTCTATTGTTTTGTGTGTTTGCATGTTGTTGCGATGTATACCGTTTGAGCTTTGTGCATTGTTTGATGGGAAAATTACTGTGTACAAATAACACTAAACAGAACTGATCATAGTGTTTATTGAATGCAATTAAGGAATATACTGTTCTACTGCATGCAAATGAACACCCATTCATCAGAATAAATGACTTTCCTAGATAAATAAAATAGCCTACTTGAATTTTAAATTACATCGTCGCATGCATGATAACAGCTTTTTTGATTGATCAGATTGTGCAATATTTGATTTGTCAGATAAGAAATATTTCACAAAATCCTACAGATCGTAAAACCAGTACAGTTATGTGTTGGGGGGTAAAGTTCAGGTGCTTGGGTTAACTTGAAGATTTCGTCGAGATTCCAGTCAGACTTTGGTCTACAACCCACCCTACACCCACACGCATGCATCGTGAAATCACGTACATGCATGCTAGGGTAAAATAAATTGATAAATGTGCACTAAGAAATGATAACAAAGGCTGTCAACGATGTGTGAACTAAATGCGAAAAACTGAATTTTTGACATGAAACGGGGTTGTTTTATTTGAATGTGGGACCCTTGTCGGTAAGAATTCAAATCCACTTCATTAAACACCAACAGCGAATGTTTTACTACAAGGCTCGCGGACATTTAACTTACTCATATGTAACAATGTTACAGCAAACTTCGTAGAATAAAAATAAAACATGTGTACATGTATTTTCTTTCAAAGTAGTTCTTGTGAAAAGTAGTTATCGTTTCCATGCATTAGTTAGTACTGAATTCATGACTGTCTGTGTTTACATTTCACATTCTATGGGAATTAACGGTTTGACGTGTGAAACGGTCGCTTATTGAAAAAAATCTGGCGGATCTGTCGACATATTGGCGGTCGCTGGTCGCGTTGAGCAAAGGTCGCTTAGTACATTAAAACATAGTGCAGAAACGCTCGGGGAGATTTTGAAGTGGTCGCTTAAGAAAAGGGTCGCTTAATACACGTGGTCGCATGAGCAAGATTGACTGAATTTAGAACTATAGCGATGTTAAAGAATCATTCGTTTTGGTATGGAACTATTGATGATATAAAACAGAGTCTTAAACAGACCCATTTTTTATGATCAATTGTAATCTTCTGGAGGTACAATTAATAACTGCACCCACACTTTACATAAGTGGGCGGACACATTTTAAAGAAATCCATAATAAGTTAAACCAAAGATACGAGGTGTTATTCAAACGTTTATCATTTTTTAAGTTTTACAATCAATATCCAAATAAATTTCACTTTAAATTCAATGCCAAAAAATCGATTATGATAAAAAATTGCGTTATAAAACAAGTTGTATTACATTTAATAAAACACTACCAGCCACAATTAATGACTTCATAGTGAGGCAAACCGAATAGACTGCGTTAAACGGCACCGTGTAGACATGTATCACACAATTTCATTAATCGTAAATTAAAGTTTTATTATTATTTCCTGATCAATATTGATATTTTTATAGCTTTATAGTGATTCAGGGTACCACAAGATCTTATCACATACCCGTGCCGTGCATATAATATGTAATTGAGCCGATTCACATGAACTTATTCCTACGCTGTTTGTCAACAAAGTTTATAACTTCACTGGAGTAATGTTGAATTGATTTTAACACTTTAAGTAAGCAAAGACCCTGTTTATATCGTTAGATATGTTCACACATTTATTATTTATGATGTTTCATAATGGAACTATTTTTGTGCTCCTGATTAAAAAGCCTTATTACACATGTGTCACTCTTTTGTTATTAGTATATAGCAATGTCAAACAGGTATGTTGGTTTTCGCCGTATTTTCAGGGAATATGATAAAAAGAATATTAAATTCGTGTATACGGAATCCACATGCACACTCATTAAATATAATATATTTATTACACCACGCATGGTGTACGCTCTGATAAATACACAAATTCCCTGTCAGCACTAGTGATGGTCGTTGACGTGACGATGACGATGCTCCAACTTCGTCAACGGTTTACTGATTTTGTACAGAATTGTCGTTCTTAACTATAGAACTTAGTCTGGATTACCTGCCCCTTACACTACGCGATACTATTACGAAGCATTGTACGACGGGAACCAGACTATATAGAACTTTGCTAACAGTGGTTTCGTAAATGATTTATTTGATAAGTTAGTGTATAGTTTAATAAAACTGCTGATAAACCTGTATCTGAAATGACTTTTGTCTCCGATTAATTGATTAAATTTTCATGAACTGATTACAATCACTAGTCAGCACACATAGATCCTCAGAAGATTATTACAATACTATTACTTGTATGTTGTGAAGTCCTTGACCCTGGTCCAGTGGTTAGTATGCTGGACTTGTAACCTGGAGATCCAGGTTCGAATCTCGATCGAGACAGGTCATGCCCTTTTGTGAAAATTTGAGAAAACTGTCGAATTTCTTCCATATTTGGAGAAGTTGCCGGTTCCTTGTAGAATGATAAGTTAATCTTGGTTAGAATACATGTCAACAGTGAACCGGTCGCCGTAATATTAGTATAACTGTATAATTGTTGAAAAAGGCTTAAATCCACTGAGGCTTAAATCCACTGAAAATGGTCAATTAATTGTGCTTATCAGACACATTACGGTGATTTAAGGCCTCGAGATTGAAAAAGTTGAGATCAATCTCCGATCTCAAATCTCATTCAATATTAGATAATTTATAAAGTTAAATATGATCAGAAAAATAATGATATTATCGATACATTTGTCTGATAGCATAATTTATCTGAATATGTATTTCAACATTAATCAGCTCTATCTTTTCAATCATAATACTTGGAGAATGGAATTTGAGATTTGAGATCAGAGACTGTTCTCTAGTTTACTACCTTGGGGCCTGGTATTCTAATGTGAGCATACACCCAAATTACGGTCCTGTCCCTTGATGTTCTTTATAAGCACATGCATGTCTCCCACAGTTTAATACATTTCTCAAAGTTGCCAAATTTTGTCCCGTTTGATAATATTCAGTGTTGATTTAGTCATACATAAATATAACGCAATGGCTGATTTTGTAGTTTGGGGGTCAAATCAAATGTAACCTCACAGAAATCGAAAACAAAATCTGATAACCATTACTTTAGACCAGTGTGACACTTTTCACACATTTACATTAAAAATGATGAATAGATTTCTTCATAATTCAACATTTCAGGATTAAATCGACTGGGCTCAGATTTTCACATAATATGATTGACCAGTCCTGAATTCTTATCTATCGCTCTGGTAACTCAGATAAAACGCCTTTATAAATAGTCCGTTAGTTAGAAGAGAGTAGATATATTTCGATCAGAATTTTGAATTATTGACATTTTTCTCTCTTATCAGCGACCTCGGATAATTAGCTGTAACTAGTTTTCGCAGTTTTCACATGAATATAGAACCGTATTATAGCAATGTCAATACTGAGACATAAATGTTAAATAAAGTATTTCGCGGTTAGTCGGCCCCACCTATATGATAAACGGTTTGAGTGGCAGTTTATCCCCCATAAGAGGTAAATTTTGACTGACAAGTTGATCAATTCTTTTTCAATTTCCATTTCAAATATTTCGAAATTGAATCAACAAGGTCGCGATATTTTTCATAAAAATGTATGATTTTCCAATAAGCTGTACTATTTGGTCAAACAAAAATGTTATCAGCAGCGACCACATTCAACATCAATCATTTCAGTGATAAAGTTGACATTGTCCTTATGTCCAAAAATGATGACACGGTAAAATCATGTTGATTTATTTCAAATTATTGAAGTTGTAAGACTTCTAAGAATAACTCGAAAGATTGTCAGATATTTCCGAGTCAAACATAATTTTTCATTTACGACTGGCTGAAAATTTCTTTCACCTGATTGGGCTTTCTGTCAAAGTTCATTCACGAAGCTTGTAATAATATTGAGGACTAACTAACTTTCATTCTGGTTGACTATGAAAGCAACGCTTGTTTGTATGATACTATTTTTTGTATTATATACAATATTATAATATTATTTGATAGTATAAATAAGAGTTTATGTTTCTTAATCTACGATTGTGTAACATTTGTATGGCTTTAAATATGGTATCCATCCATTTTGTCATGTTAGTCGGCCATTCACAAAATTCCATTTAATTATCATCGTTCAGTACTAGTATTCACAAACTAGCCCAGAACATGATCAACCTGGACACATATACAAGTAGTTATTGTACACAATAATAAGTTCACCCGGTTAGCTCAGTGGTTAGAACGTTAGTCTACTGATCAAGATGTTGTGAGTTCGAACCCCGGGCGAGGCTCACACGTGACTGTCCGTGACAAATTGGACATGTGAAATTGTCCTCCACCTATGAATTATGTGGAGTAGCTTGGCACGGTAGAAGCATGCGGATAGAATGTAGTTATAGTACTGGTTAAGGCCTAAATGAAATCAAGGGGAGCTAGTTAGGATAACTACCAATTATAAATGTTAATAATACAATGGCGTTAAATCCGATGAAATGAATAAACACAATACTTATTGTCCAGGAACCATCACTGACATCAGAAACACTAGTAAACGTATTAATTTGATGTAAATGAAGGGTATCGTAATACTAAGACTAGCACGTACAAATGGGAGATAATCAATGTTCGCCTGAGATCTGAGCGTGAATGATTGATCTCCCTTTAGTAGCAATGCGAGTGGATATCAGTGGACGTGTGGCGACCAAATGTCGGGATGGCAAAACATTGGGAATTTGTGTAATAACGTATGTAATTGTATTTTTAAACAAACGTACTTGGAATACTTTTTTTGGATTTAATTCTGTCAGTACATGTAATAAGTTATTGTTTTAGTGGGGCAGAAAGTGAATGTAAAACAGGGTCAACCATCAGTTTAAAGTCCCATTTGCGTTTTGCTATAAAAATATATGCAAAAGACAAGCAATTGCTGATTTTATCCCAAGATAATTATCACCGACGAAACAATGCCCTTTTCTTCTAAAAACACTCATTTCGCCATTGCCAGCTTTCAAGGCCTAATTTACAAAGTAGCCTCCCTTGATTTTCGGTCGAAGGGAAGCTTGGGATCAAATTTCGATTATGTCCCTTAGACAAAGACCCTAGATATAAACCAGTTAAAGATCCTAGATAGCACTGAAATCAGTAGAATGCAAGACTATCATTACGCCCGCAGGTATGATCGTTATCCATTTTACACCAGTGGTTCATCGAGTAAAACAATGAAAGAAAGTGATACCATGAAGAACTTGGCTTATACATGTACTTTTATTATTTAACGTTAGTTGTTGGGTACCTACCACCAAGCTAAACATGTTTTATAATAAAATAACCATTAATGTACGCTTTATTATATTTATTCTGCTACTAATGAGTTTTCTTTGAAAAGGTGAAAATTTAGTTAATAGTCAACTTGATGATAAAAAAAGCGCAACAAATTAATGACACAATCATGTTAAGACATACCGTCACAATTCCTTTAATGTGAGACATGCTTCTACATGTGTCTTTGCTGCTCATGATGATAAGTCTAGTAATTAGATTTATTATAATTATAGAGTTGCAGCTTTCCATGTTAAAACTTTATGATTTCTGCTGTGATTGAAGGTCGAGTCAATATCTACACCTCAGAATATTAAATCAGTAGTCCACATGTATAGAAAAAAAATCAAATAATTGTGGAAAATACATTTGTATTTATTTTTATACTTGTAAGATTTCTATTTCTATTTAATTTTCTGAAGTTATATGTATATATTAGTGTTCATCCTGACTGTTCTATGGAAATTAGAAATGTCGACGGGAGCGTAGCGACCGGAGACATTTCTAATTTTCATAGTACAGTTCAGGATGAATACTAATATACTTAGTGGGCGGGTTTATTTGACCTTTTTACTATGCAATATTAAAGGTCATTCTAAGCGCGCGGGAAAATATTGATTACACCTTCGTCAGGTTATTTAGTCTGTGAGCGCCGCGATGTGAAGACACACATTTACTACAGACATGTTATCCATGTTTATGTTTTTTTATGATAGCGTATAGAAAACCGAACCGATTGAAATTTGCTGACCTAGTTTTCATTGAATGCACGGGATTCATGAGCAATATAATCAATAGTGAAGAACACGTTTCGACTGGATAAATGTACAAGAGAAAATGCCATCAAATAGTGTAAAGTTACGGGTATTTGAATGAAATTTTTGTATGCAAAATTTCATAAATTTCTGCCGCATAATTTCTGAGAAATTTCAGTTTCGAATTGGCAGTTTATAAGTTGCTTTGAGTATATTTAGTCTGCGTGTTTTTTTAAACTAAATTAAAAATCTTTTCTGACGATATAATATTTTAATTATCGAAAATAACATCTACCACTGGTTTTCTGTTGACAATATTCTAGATACTTTGATTACGGATGGAGAGAAGACATTAGGGATGAGTAAACTGGTAAACACGATTTATCTCCCCTTTTAGCTCTTCATTCGGTTGACTTGTCTGTATAAAGCCTTTTGATGCACTACAACGTGGAATGGGAACCAATTTATTCATTCTGTGTACTTCCATAGTTTGTGGTTATTTCTTTATTACTGCACCTCTTTAAAAAAGTCAGCTGTTCTGGCCAGTTATTCTTATACGACTATACCCCCAGCAGAGCTATTCAAAAAGTGTCTTCTAACGTTTGTAAGAAGACACGTTTCAATAACTCAACTTTCACGTGGACATAATCCTTTCTCGTCGTATAAGTCAGATACACGTACTCGTATTTTCTTCAAAAATGTCTTCTAACAGACGCTAAGAAGACAGTTCGCTTAGACAAACAACAAATTTATCCTCGGCTTCGCCTCGGACAAATTGGTATGTTTGTCTAAGCGAACCGTCTTCTTACGTCTGTAAGAAGACACTTTTGAAGAAAAACTCGTACTGTATCTATTACATAGTTTGCACGTTTGAAGTGACGCGGTCTATTTTACTAGTGTCTACGTGATTTAAACTGATTTTAACACGAGAAGAGCGCATGCTCAATTCCTGGTATGAATATTAATTAGATGGCCGTGTCGTAAGCGGTGAATACGCATGCGCAATAAAATGTCTCCTCCCATTTTGAATACATTTATAGAACCGTCGATACTTAGTCTGGTTCCCGTCGTACTATAGTATTTTAGTACGTCAGGCAACCGTCAATAATGGCGGAATACAATGTACTATATGAGGTAAGTGATTTTTTAAAAATATTGATCATATAGAAAACCAGCGTTTTTCATTCGAAATACCATGTCATTGTATTGATTAAACGTATTCTTTACACGATAATCGGACGACTTCTCATAAGCTGACTTATTAATGAAGTGGAAATGAATTCGGATAGAACTTCAACTTCGGATAAAGAACTTAATTTTCAAAAAAATCATACCAAACGTCCAATTCAAGATTTCTTCGACATCAAAACGATACAGCACTGTATGTAAATATTTTTCATCGAAATGTCTGTCGTTCAAAACTATATATACACATGTAAAAATAAATAAAACACAATTTACATTTCAGAAAATCATCCCTGGAAAGAAGCAAGAAAGAATGGCTAGTTTCCAGATTATAATGTATAGAACCAGTCCAGGTCATTCCTATAGTAGCCCTTGTAGAGTTAAAACACCAGCAAAAGGAGTAACATAAAAGAATAGTATCTCCTGGAACCACACCACAACAGCCCAAAGTCAAAGCCAGACATGCTGGACTTGCTGGTGTGTAAAAGTATAGCAATATTACAGAAAAAAATATTTTGACAACTAAGTGACCTGCCTAGCTCATTCAATAGAGCCACAAGCTTGTGTATCAATCGTTGGTGGTTCAAGTGCTGACAGGACCGACATTGGCAATTTTTGCCAACCAACTCTGTTTCAAGTGGGTTAGTTGCAGGTTACTAACAACATAAACAAGAAGTTGGGGTGTACTGGCTATTAGTAGAAACCCAGGAAACTTTATGGAAAATTGTAAACTTGTGAATTTCATATTTAATTACTTTGTTAGTTGTCAATCATACAGTTGGTAAACTTGACATATTGTTAAGTTTGTGATTCACCGGGTGAGGTAGCCTGTGTAAACATTTTTAACTAAGAGTCATTTCTTTTTTAAAAGAAGCATTTGCTAACTAGTATGTTTTTTCTGTTATTTCAGTGACCTCCAGTGTTGACCAGTGAACTTGCCAGTAAAATAATGACATCACCATTAAAGGAGAGATTCTTTTAGAACTGTTGTATGATATAGAACCTCAGTAATCAGAATGATTTAATAAAGGCAATGTGCTTAGCAACACAGATTTCTGCATTTTATGTAACTTTGCAGTTTATGTAACTTTAAATGGTGTGACATACTTGAAAACCTGGTGTTTTGTGGAAGAACCCATTCTTGCTGAAGTTCTACTGGTCGTTGTTCTACCTACAGGAAAATAGGAAAAACACTTAAGCCATGGAATTCTTTATAACAGTTCTTTGCAGCATGAAAACAGTCACTGATTAAAAACAGTAATGTTGTGATAAAGATTGCTGTACATGTATTATTTATAATGGCTTGGTGTTGTTAATTTCCAGTCTGTTCATTTATCAAAGCATGTACCTTGACTTTTAAATATGTGTTGCATAAACAATGTGAGCAAGGCAGATTAAATGCTTGATATTAATAATGCTTGATTTGTATAACCTGGGGTCAGGTATTGTTAGTAAGTGGCATATCAAATAATACTGATTAGCAGATTCATACTTGTTTTCCACCAATGAAACATGAAAATATACTATAACAAAGGGCATTGATGATAAAAACTAGTACATGTACATTGTATTGAATTTGCTTCATTTCCTCTAAAGGATTTGTCTGAAATCTCTGATCTGGGTATTTTTAAGCAAATCTATTTTAGTAGTTGAGCAGTTTTTAAAATGGAATTTTGAGTAACAAGGTATTGATAATTTGTGATAAATTAAGTCAAATTATGTTACAAAGAATTGATATGCCAAATGGTCATGATTTATTCAGTTATTATTTTAGACTTTTTTAGAATGTTATAACTAACACTTGACATGTTATATTCTTAGAACAGGTATTTAATGTGTGTGACATTAATGATAGCCTAAGACTAATAATAGTGGTTAAGCTTGAATCTGAATCAATTTAAATCTTTTCAATCTATTAATTGGTTATTAGGGCTTCAGACTATTACAAATAGCTCAGGCTATCAAAATTTGGGAGACTATAGCACTTCTGGCTAACTTGTTCAAAAAGTTAATATCACAGACTGAAAAATGCAAAAATGTGTTATTGTAAATAAAACAAGCCTCTTTATAAACTCAGTTTTCATGAATTAATTTGTGGGTGATGCCAACTTAAACTAGTTCCTCATGATGTTTGACACTAATATTTTTCTACAATGTAGAATTTTTTTCAACCATATTGTATCATGTGGCATAATTCAATTTAAAATAAAATAGCCAATAATAAAGATAGAGTTGTATGCATAGACCAATTTGAAAATAATAGTTCTATTTGAGTGACCCTGTATCAATTCTAGTGGTACAACAATAAACCAGTGTATTGCGATACAGGGTCGGGCCATTATGTACTGTGATATTTTCTTCAATAATTGAGCGTATAATGATCCATTTAAGTAAATAAATGCTGACTAAACGTTTTGTGTTCTTTAACCAACAAAGACTGATTCATCCTTTAGAATAACAAATTATAAGAATATTTGCAGTTTTCCGATAAACCTATATTGGTACTGTGTGTAAAACTGACAGCTGCCTGTTGGTACTAATAAGCCATCTACTGGTTATTACACTATATGAATGAACTACCTTGTACAATGGTAATGGGTTAAAACCTGAGTTAATGGATTTAGTTTTATTGTGTTTTTCATTATTTCACTGTATTGCTATATATTGCAAAACTGGTTATGCCATATTCTTGCACCCCTATTATGAACTGTCCATGGTTACTGGTCCCCCTTCTAATCTGTCATCAGTATACAATATAATACACTGACAGAATTTGAAGTATTATCTGCTAGAAGCAGGGGTCTCATTGGGTACCACCCAACTCATTGTTGCCAGCTTTGGACTAAAGTGCTACTAATTATCATATATCATGGGGTGGAAAAATGCAGCAATCTCAAAACTCACACCTTGTACTGCTCACTAACCGACTGACAATTGCGAACATCTTGCTTGTTTTAATAGTAGTAGGTGTTTCATTACCCTTAGCTTGCTAACCAAGCAGAGCTTAGTACTTGTAATGCTACAACTAACACATACTGCCCATTGTAACTGACCACTTGGATATTGCTGTGTATGTTAGGCAGTCTTATTAAATAAACCTTAGAAACATCATCTCTTGTTATATACCAACACAAAACAGTAGAATTAGTAAGAGGACTTTGACAACTTTTACTGTACATGCGATCTACACAAAACATTGCTAGAATCCTCTCATGGACCCGCCTCTCATTCTGAACGCCTGATGATAGTCTGAAACGTATGGAAATATCAAACAGTTGCAAGGCTAAATGGACCCTTAACTGTATAGTTGTTCATACTTGATACAAATAGTTTGAAACACTTGTAACACCAAACAAACAATGCTTCAGCAACGAGATACAAAATAGTATCCGAAATTTCGCATTATCCGAAATGTACAGTAGACATATATCACCAAATATTGAGGTTAACCGTGAAAACCAAGAAGATTCAATATTACTGGCATGTTATGTATGCTTAACCAAACACATCTTTAAAATTTGAACTTCTTAATCAAAAAATAACTCAACCGACATTGTTTATAGTTTGGTACTGGGCGCAGCCATTAATAACGTGTGCCTGACCCAACGAAGTGATGAGGGGCAGGTAATCCAGACTACGTCGATACTATGAGCGTAGTAAAGATTTTTGGCGTTCTACGAAATTAAGATTCGATACTATGAGGCGTAGTAACGCACTATGGATATAGTAATGATTTTTGGCGTTCTATGAAATTAAGAACTACGAAAAAGGCAGAAATACGGCGATTTCATTGGATGACAATTAAAGCTGCACACTAATGACGGACACAAAAATGCTAATATCTGGACTTCTTTCTATGTTGTGTTAAGAAAGGATCTTGCATGTAAAATCTGATAAGTTCTTGACAAAACTGGGAACTTTATTCATAACCATACAGTAGATTAACTGTTTTCACAAATGTGAAGTTTTGTTCGGTCATGTGTGGTAATCCAACTCGCAGTAGCTAAACCATAACCACTCAACTTCGGAGGCTCAATTAATATCATTTAGGCTGTGTTACAATTTTCTCAAATTGTCATACTTTACGCCTGATGGTATTAAATATACACCAGCATGTAATATCATTAGTTTTGATAACATTCTATTTTTAGCCATGTGACAGCTAAATTTTAATGTGGTTAAATTTCTTTGTTTGAATGTTTGCTTGTTGCCAATGAGTTCACAGGATTGTATTGTGTATCAAGATACACTTAACAAAATTGCTTTGTTACCACCAGTATTTTTCAGTATCATAACTTGTCCTAAGTGTATATGTGATTATTATTGATATTAAACTAAATATTTGCTGATACTTAATTAAAATTATGCTTTTTTCAAACTCAGAACTGGTTTTTATTTTTATTTGGATATCTGCGAAAAAAGGAACTAAAATGAACCTCCCAGAGACAAGTAATAATAATAAAAAAATATAGGTGGTAACTTATCAAAACTGCCAAGTTCGGACATAACTAATCATTACTCCAACAGATGATTTCACTTCACATGACTGCACATTCTATTAATGTCAAGATAATACAAACAAAAACATAATTTACATAACATTTATTTACAATAACAAAAACATAATTTACATAATATTTATTTACAATAACAAAAACTTAATTTACATAACATTTATTTACAATAACAAAAACGTAATTTACATTGATTTACATTTACAATAACAAAAATGACATTTATTTACAATTATAACAAATTTATTTACAATAACAAAAACATAACTTACATAAGATTGATTCAAAATGATAAAAATGTAATTAGCATAACATTCATTCATAATTACAAAAACATAAATTGACTGCCAAATCATTCAAAATTCTAGTGTGCAAACTGAATGGCCCAGGAAAAACCAGAGATCAAAACCCTGTAGGGAAAAAAATCACTAGAAACCTGTACCCCACGTCAAGTTTCAGATTGCAGAGCATATGGGGCCACACTCTTTACAAATTCAAAATTAAAAGTTCGACAGTATCATCATTACTATTATAAAAAATCTACATATAACAACCGAAATTGTTTTATATTTTAACATAAGAGTACTTCATGAAAATTGTCTAAAAATCGTGTGCATATATAAAAAATAATTAAATGAAAAATGATAACAATACAATTGACAAAACAGACAAGAAGTTTGTAAAAAATATAAACAAAAAGCATAGAGCATTTAGTAATACAGGAAACAAATATTTGTAAAATTCTAATTAAAAAACTAAAAAAAAATATAAAGCTAAGAAAGAACAAACTAAAGTTTTAAGGTTGATAAATACAGTAATAAACAAATTCGGGAAATAACTGTTCAGAAAATTCTGAATTTACAACTACAAAAATAAAGCTAAGTTAAAACAAACTACCGTAGTTTTTAAATTCAATATATGCTCAGTTTCAATAAGTGTACTTAAGTAATCAGAAAACAAACATTTAGAAAAATCAAAATTTACCTCTTAAAAATGAAGCTAATAAAAAAATCAACAATCTACGTTTTTAAAATTACTGGATATATCTTAAGTTAAATGAGGGTACAAAATGCCATTTTTAATGATGATGTGTTGGTTAAACACCGATGCCCCCTAAAGGGCAAATTGATAGTTGACCTTTGACCTATTGATAGATTTTATCAACAGGGGTCATCTATCTATATGTGACGAACCATCAAACCAAGTGAAGACTGAAGGGGACAACACAGTCGAATTGGCCGGACAAGGTTTGATTATCCAACGAGCAAAAAAAGACTGACATGTGCAAAGCAATATACCCCCATTTCATCAAAAGGGGGCATAACTAAAACTGTAAAAAAGAACCCTAAAATTACAAAAATATGGCAAAAAATAGAAAACATGTCAATTTAAGACATTTTACCTAATAGAAATAACTTAACACTGACACATCTATAACAATTTAGAAAATTATTCTATTCATTGGATATAAGAAATGTTTCAATAAAAACACATGAACAATGATACATACAATCAACAACACAGACAAGAGGTTTTTAGATAAAATATCAACAAAAAGCATAGAGCATATAGTAATTCGGGAAACAAATATTAAAAAAAATTCTGAATTTACAACTACAAAAATAAAGCTAAGAAAAAACAAACTATCGAGATTTTTAAAGTTTATCAATACAATGTATATGTTCGGTTTAAATAAGTCTACTTTCAGGAAACAAAAAAAATATAGAAAATTCCAAATTTACCTGTTAAAAATGAAGCTAATAAAAAAATCAACAATTTAAGTCTTTAAAGTTACTGGATATAAGTTAAGTTAAATGAGGGTACAAAATGCCATTTTTAATGATGAGGTGTTGGTTAAACACCGATACCCCCTAAAGGGCAAATTGATAGTTGACCTTTGACCTATTGATAGATGTTATCAACAGGGGTCATCTATCTATATGTGACAAACCATCAAACCAAGTGAAGACTGAAGGGGCCAACACAGTCGAATTGGCCGGACAAGGTTTGATTACCCAACGAGCAAAAACAGACTGACATGTGTAAAGCAATAAACCCCCATTTCATCGAAAGGGGGGCATAACTAGAACTGTAAAAAAGAACCCTAAAATTACAAAAATATGTCAAAAATAGAAAACATGTCAATTCAAGGCATTTTACCTAATAGAAATAACTTTACTATCAAACAGTGTGAAATTAATGGTTATCTATAACACTGACACATGTATAACAATATAGAAAACAATTCTATTCATTGGATATAAGAAATGTTTCAATAAAAACACATTAAAATGCATCACCGTCTTCGCAATGAGATTGCCGCAAGGCATAGATTGTTCCTGGTCTGGACCTGTTTTTCACGACAATAAATGACCATGTCTGGTATAATGTTAATCTGAGCAGTTCAGCATGTAACTGGCGGATAAATGAGAATGAGTATGTGCTGTTGTTTTAGTCTAATTTTAGATTTGCCAGATGACTTTAAAAACCCAAACAATCAATGTTGATTAATTAATAGAAGTTGCTTTCACCGGCACACAAATCAAGCGTCAATATCGCATGTTTTCACTAATGACCAATAATTTGAATTTCCAAGTGAACGCACGTTTAATACATCGGATTGAATTTTCATTTAACTACAAAACTTGCTAAGAAGTGGGGTTAAAGTTGCTCTAGTGTATCCATACCAATATAAGATAAAATATATCTTGAAAAGAAACATACATTAAATGCCGGAATGCTAAACTAACCACATATCTATATAGATGACAAAACTAGACAGAAATATACTGATCTTTCTAGTGTGCTAGATATCAAGGGCATCCACACATCACCACTGTTGACCAGGATGCAGAACAGACTCAATCCAGTTATGAAACCTAAGTAATGTAAACCTAAATAATGTACTACAGGGAAAGCTGGCTTGGACAAAACCTCAGGCAGACAGATCTGGATTGTGATTAAAGCATTGCACATTTTGGAGAGGCCTTTCATGACAAAAGATTAAGAGACTTCTCCACCACCGAAGTATGAGAAAGATAAAAAACTTACTAATCGAGTAGGGACAGGTAACTTTGCAAATCGGGTTCCAACATTTATAGGGGAAAAATGTAAATGCCGACAGACAGGATGGTGTTGGGAGTACTTACTCCTGGGCAGTACACACTTATGTCTTCGCACATCATGCACACATCTTGAATGCCACAATGCACATAGTGCCGCACCGCACAAACACATATTGTGGGATGCAAGAAAAAATTGGTGACAACAGGTGTGAACAATTTAGTGTTCGATTCCCAGTCGCGGCAAGTCACATCTTTGCAAGAAAAGCAGTTGACCTGCAAAAGAGAAAGTAGAACAGCTGAATATGGTCACAAAACACAAATACAGTAAAACCTTGATTATTTGACTATTATTCGAGAACAGACTTAATTCAGTTATGAAAAACCTAGATAGTGTAAACCTATATATTGTACTACAGGGAAAGATGACTGGACAAAACCTCAGGCAGACAGATCTGAATTGTGATTAAAGCATTGAACATTTACGCTGACAAAAGATGAAGAATAGTGACATGAATGTATGCCATAGCATCACAAAAGATAAATTAGATTACTACCACATCTTCAAGAATAAAATAGATCATCCACAAACAAAGGATAAAAAGTAACGGCACCTGCCTTTCCTACTCTCCAATTCAATTCATAGTGGCATCAGTTCATATATCCTACACCGCTTTTACTGATGAAGCCTACCCTGTATATTATAACACTGTGCAAACTGGACTTAAAATAATTCATTACGCAGAAGTCACAAATTTTGTTTTCAATTATTTCTGCATAATCAGACCCGGTCATTTATCTTTTGGTAGGAAGAAAGTGCTATGCCAGTATGCTAACAGTTATTAAATAAATACTAGTATAATCCAAAATTAAAGTAGGTATGCAGACCTGATGCAGAACACCACCCCAGTAAGAAAGCTACTGGTGCCCGGGTGGCTTCGACATATAGCCCTGAACCTTTAATCAAGTATTGGCTGGACATAACACAATCATCCTAAATGCACCAGTGTTCAGACAAAACGAAATGCTCTAAGAATCGCCCACAAGCTAGCAAGATGAGAACTTAGCCATACACAAAATAACCTGACAATTAAAATTTAAGTATGAGAAAGATAAAAAACTTACAAATCGAATAGGGACATGTAGCCTGGCGAATCGGGTTCCAACATTTATAGGGAAAAAAAGTCAATGCTAACTGACAGGATGGTGTTGGGAGTCCTTACTCTTGGCAGTACACACTATGTATTCTAACATCATGCACACATTGTGAATTGTGAATGCCACAAAGTGCCACAATGCACACAGTGCCGCACGGCAAAAACACACATTGTTGGATGCAAGAAAAGTTTGGTGACATCATGTGTAAACAATAAGTGTTCGATTCCCAGTCGCGGCAAGTCATATCCTCGCAAGAAAATTTGACAAAAATGTTGATTTTCCTCCAAGATAGATGAATTTTTTTGAAAAGAAACATATATTAAATGCTAGAAGGCTAAGACATCCACACACATATATGGATGAGAAAATGAGGTAGAAAAATACTGATCTTTTTAGGGTGCTGAATATCACGGGCATCCACAAACTGCCATCTTCCCATAGAATCCATGTCAATTGACGTGCAAAATAAATAACAGAACTGCAGAATATGGTCACAAAAACACAAATACAGTAAAACCTTGATTATTTGACTATTATTCGAGAACAGACTTAATTCAGTTATGAAAAACCTAGATAGTGTTACCTATATATTGTACTATAGGGAAAGATGACTCGGACAAAACCTCAGGCAGACAGATCTGAATTGTGATTAAAGCATTGAACATTTACGCTGACAAAAGATGAAGAATAGTGACATGAATGTATGCCATAGCATCACAAAAGATAAATTAGATTACTACCACATCTTCAAGAATAAAATAGATCATCCACAAACAAAGGATAAAAAGTAACGGCACCTGCCTTTCCTACTCTCCAATTCAATTCATAGTGGCATCAGTTCATATATCCTACACCGCTTTTACTGATGAAGCCTATCCTGTATATTATAACACTGTGCAAACTTGACTTAAATAATTCATTACGCAGAAGTCACAAATTTTGTTTTCAATTATTCCTGCATAATCAGACCCGGTCATTTATCTTTTGGTAGAAAGAAAGTGCTATGCCAGTATGCTAACAGTTATTAAATAAATACTAGTATAATCCAAAATTAAAGTAGGTATGCAGACCTGATGCAGAACACCACCCCAGTAAGAAAGCTACTGGTGTCCGGGTGGCTTCGACATATAGCCCTGAACCTTTAATCAAGTATTGGCTAGACATAACACAATCATCCTAAATGCACCAGTGTTCAGACAAAAAGAAATGCTCTAAGAATCGCTATACATCAGCATCCACAAGCTAGCAAGATGAGAACTTAGCCATACACAAAATAACCTGACAATTTAAATTTAAGTATGAGAAAGATAAAAAACTTACAAATCGAATAGGGACATGTAGCCTGGCGAATCGGGTTCCAACATTTATAGGGAAAAAAAGTCAATGCTAACTGACAGGATGGTGTTGGGAGTCCTTACTCTTGGCAGTACACACTATGTATTCTAACATCATGCACACATTGTGAATTGTGAATGCCACAAAGTGCCACAATGCACACAGTGCCGCACGGCAAAAACACACATTGTTGGATGCAAGAAAAGTTTGGTGACATCAGGTGTAAACAATAAGTGTTCGATTCCCAGTCGCGGCAAGTCATATCCTCGCAAGAACATTTGACAAAAATGTTGATTTTCCTCCAAGATAGATGAATATTTTTGAAAAGAAACATATATTAAATGCTAGAAGGCTAAGACATCCACACACATATATGGATGAGAAAATGAGGTAGAAAAATACTGATCTTTTTAGGGTGCTGAATATCACCGGCATCCACAAACTGCCATCTTCCCATAGAATCCATGTCAATTGACGTGCAAAATAAATAACAGAACTGCAGAATATGGTCACAAAAACACAAATACAGTAAAACCTTGATTATTTGACTATTATTCGAGAACAGACTTAATTCAGTTATGAAAAACCTAGATAGTGTTACCTATATATTGTACTATAGGGAAAGATGACTCGGACAAAACCTCAGGCAGACAGATCTGAATTGTGATTAAAGCATTGAACATTTACGCTGACAAAAGATGAAGAATAGTGACATGAATGTATGCCATAGCATCACAAAAGATAAATTAGATTACTACCACATCTTCAAGAATAAAATAGATCATCCACAAACAAAGGATAAAAAGTAACGGCACCTGCCTTTCCTACTCTCCAATTCAATTCATAGTGGCATCAGTTCATATATCCTACACCGCTTTTACTGATGAAGCCTACCCTGTATATTATAACACTGTGCAAACTGGACTTAAAATAATTCATTACGCAGAAGTCACACATTTTGTTTTCAATTATTTCTGCATAATCAGACCCGGTCATTTATCTTTTGGTAGGAAGAAAGTGCTATGCCAGTATGCTAACAGTTATTAAATAAATACTAGTATAATCCAAAATTAAAGTAGGTATGCAGACCTGATGCAGAACACCACCCCAGTAAGAAAGCTACTGGTGCCCGGGTGGCTTCGACATATAGCCCTGAACCTTTAATCAAGTATTGGCTGGACATAACACAATCATCCTAAATGCACCAGTGTTCAGACAAAACGAAATGCTCTAAGAATCGCCCACAAGCTAGCAAGATGAGAACTTAGCCATACACAAAATAACCTGACAATTAAAATTTAAGTATGAGAAAGATAAAAAACTTACAAATCGAATAGGGACATGTAGCCTGGCGAATCGGGTTCCAACATTTATAGGGAAAAAAAGTCAATGCTAACTGACAGGATGGTGTTGGGAGTCCTTACTCTTGGCAGTACACACTATGTATTCTAACATCATGCACACATTGTGAATTGTGAATGCCACAAAGTGCCACAATGCACACAGTGCCGCACGGCAAAAACACACATTGTTGGATGCAAGAAAAGTTTGGTGACATCAGGTGTAAACAATTAGTGTTCGATTCCCAGTCGCGGCAAGTCATATCCTCGCAAGAAAATTTGACAAAAATGTTGATTTTCCTCCAAGATAGATGAATATTTTTGAAAAGAAACATATATTAAATGCTAGAAGGCTAGGACATCCACATACATATATGGATGAGAAAATGAGGTAGAAAAATACTGATCTTTTTAGGGTGCTGAATATCAAGGGCATCCACATACTGCCATCTTCCCATAGAATCCCAATCAGTTGACCTGCAAAAGAAATAACAGAACTGCAGAATATGGTTACAAAAACATTTTAAAAACATTTCGAATTAAAATACTTGACATAAACATTAGACAAAATGGCTTGAATTTCAGCTCATAATGCATAATTGCATAAAAATACTCAAATCCGACTTGATCGTCAATAATGGCGTCATTATGTTGTCGCTCGCCCCAATCTAAATGTATGCTGGCAAAGACCGAAAACATTCATGTTATAAAGTTAAGTCTACAGTTAAGATATATTACACCAAAAGTGATCCATGTTTGTCGGTATATATTAAATGCATGAAAACTGAAAATCTACAAAACAAAATCAATAAAAATCGAATGAAAATAAATGTATTATATTTAAACTGCATTGCTTTCACCGTATATGCGAAGTGGAGATACAGTAAGAACTCAATTCATTAAGTCTATGTCTATATTAAGTCTAAAAATGATCATAGTACGGAGGTTTATGAAATTAGAATACAGTTTACATTATGACACAATTTATGACACAATAAGAGAAACATTAGAAAAAATGCATATATTTATTGCAGCTGTGTTTTAAAATATCACTGGTTTTCAGTAATTATACGACTATACCCCCAGCAGAGCTATTCAAAAAGAGTCTTCTTACGTTTGTAAGAAGACACTTTTCAATAACTCAACTTTCACGTGGACATAATCCTTTATCGTCGTATAAGTCAGATACACGTACTCGTATTTTCTTCAAAAATGTCTTCTTACAGACGCAAAGAGGACGGTTCGCTTAGACAAACAACCATTTATCCTCGGCTTCGCCTCGGACAAAATGGTTGTTTGTCTAAGCGAACCGTCCTCTTACGTCTGTAAGAAGACACTTTTGAAGAAAAACTCGTACTGTATCTATTACATAATTACCCATTCCTCAATTGAACATACATTTATGCTAAGATTCATTAAAATCAATTTGTAAATATTTACCTTTGGTAGCCCACGAGCTGTACTGGAATTGACTGAGAGGACTGGGACGGGACTATTTATATAGATTTTTACAAAAGCACGAGCTTTTCGAGTTCCTACAAAGTCTTACTATTTGTTCTAAAGAACCTAGCAACCGGTCAATACAAATGTCCTGATTGGCTGTAGACTTACACATCAGAACTCTGTCTATACACCTTCAATCTTACTTTATCTAAAAATCAAAGCACTGAGAGTACTGTCAGGAGCGAAGTTTAAATATGTTAGATAAATTCATCCTTAAATAATTAAAGGCCTGTGTTGTTACCATTATAAATCAGAATTTGACATCTTTACGTCAATTAACCATATTTACCAAGGAAAAGATACACCCTTTAACTGTTTGCCTGGGAAAAAAATATATTCCTAATATGGTGGCTGATTTATGCCATGTCGCATTTTCGCCTTTTCGCCACAACAAAGCTAAATTCGAAAATACGACAGATGAAGGACGACAATACGACACCAAAAATGTGTCGTGTTTTCGCCTTACATCTGTCGTATCTTTGCTTTTTCATGGCGACAAAGTCGACTTTTTCGCATTGTTACATTTTCGCATTGTTGCATTATTGCATTTTCGCCTTTTCGCATCTTTGCGTTCCGGTTACGCAAGCGCAGGTAGTTTACCTAAAACTTATACAAATTGGTTCACATGCGCATGTACAACCGGAACGCGAAAATCGTGTACTGATAAAATAATGACTTACGATGAGAAATTACAAGCTAATACACATTTTGAAAACCCAAACAAATTCAGTGCCTTCAGAGCTTTGATGTTTATACTGTTAGTATGTAAACTATATGAACCATTTGTTATTCTGTATACTGAACTTCTGACCTCTTGCCATGATATTATCTCACTACTATCAGAGACAATACAGTGTTCCAGAACTACTTAACTGAATGAAATAATTTCCATTAAGTAGTAAAATTGGTTACCTCAACAGTTTATGAATAAAACTTTTGTGCGGGGAATTTCTAATTATTATACTTGCAAGTTTTGCAGTTTAAATTGCCAAAATATTTCCCATGCTTTCAAAATCAACAGAATCATGCAATATACATCTCATACTTTTGATCCCTGATGAAGACTATTGTCTGTCGAAACTAGTCGAAGCAAAAAATAAAATGTAAGTTAAACATAATAAATACATAATAGCTGGATTTATCACCAATCTATCGCTAAAAATTGGGAGAAAAAAAAAACAAATTGGTAAGGCACGCACGCAAACGGTTTTCATAACATCAGTTGTGTCAAGTTTGTGCAAGAAATGGCCTAAGTCCAATGATGAGTTAGACCAATCTTGCATTTACAACTCTAAAACAGGAGAATACATGGCTAGAGGGGAGTTAATCAGGTGGGAAATGGTCTGTTTTATGCAAAAAGGTCCTAAATTTTGACCAAAAAGTGAAGTCAGGTATGGTTTTGCATGTACAATGTACCTCTTTTTTTGGAAATAAACGAAACTGTAAACTGAACTGGCTCAGAATGGATTTCGACGAAAATTTATGAAAATCAGTCTTATAGACAAAGGCGGACAGATGTTCATTACCATTCTTAAGTCGCTCAAATGATTTTTTACTGCAATGCAACAGTCCTCCCAGCGCTTTAATTATTGTACAAGAAGTCATGTAAATCATTCAAGGACAAATAAAGCCTGCAAATCGTGCCTCTCGAAAAACACGCGCGCAAAAAGTTGCGCAATAAAATTCGGTCAACTGTTAATGTCACGTATCTAATAAAATGCTTGACAAATAAGTGGTATAGATACACAAGAGTACGTGTAAGTTATTCCTGCATGTTTCACCCAAACAAAGACCTTAACTAAACACGTTTTCCATCCGGCCTAGTGTAGTAAATATGTACCTTTGTAAATAATTATAAGTATATGTATCTATCCCAACGATTTTATTTTGTTTAACTTGTTTATTTTACAAGATGCAGTATCGCAAGCTCCTACAGCTATGTATTACCTTTTCTACTTATAGTTACGTGACACCTCTTTCATCGGGGTTGCCAATAGTATCACTTGTCGAATTGCAAAATTTACAGTTTATACACTGACGTAAAAAAGAAACGCTACACCTATATTTATGTATGCATATTTACTACGGTATGGTAGTAACAGTTACAACTCTTGTCAAATACCAATATAAAGAGATTTGCAAATCTCATTTGTTTTTATCGCCATTGAGATGTTCAGAATGGTGATACAAAAACATTGCCCTGTCCAAAATGTCAGTATCGAGTATGGCCTCCGTGCCATGCGGCGACTGCTTGCAATCTTCGTCTTATTGACCCACACAAGTTACGCAACATGTACCGTGGAATACGTGCCCACTCCTGGTGTAAAGCTTGGGTTAATTGCTAAACGTTTTGTGGCTTGGGTTGACGCTGACGTTAACGGCGTCCAAGAACGTCCCACATGTGTTCGATGGGATTGCAGTCCGGGGAATTGGCTGGTCATTGCAAAACATCAATATTGTTGCCATTTAGAAAGTTTCTTGTCACATGGGCGACGTGTGGACGTGCATTATCGTGTTGGAAAGTCATTCCGGGACGTTGACGGAACATAGGAAGAATTACGGCTCTTAAAACCTGGTTTATGTAGCGCTGTGCAGTCATATTTCCATTAATCACAACAAAATCTGTCTTAAAAGTATGGCTGATGGCTGCCCACACCATTACGTCTCATCCACCGTAGCGGTTATATACTCCAAGATGCAATTACGTGCGAAACTTTCATGACGTCGCCTATACACGCGAAATCGTCCGTCAGCATTCGAAAGGTTAAACCTGGTTTCATCGCTGAATACGACTGTTCTCCAGTTTCGTTGGAGGTTATTCTGTGCCCATTGACGCCGATCACGACGGTGACGTTCCGTAAGATTACTTGAGGTCTTCTGCAGATAATCCCATGCTCCTTCAAGCGATTCCTAACAGTATTTCTGCTCACAGTCTGACCACGATTACCGACAACTTGGAAAGAAGTCGATTGGGTCGTTGTAAAGCGGTCACGCAGGTGACGTTGACGGATATAAACGTCTTGACGTACAGATGTCACACGTGGCGCACCTGAGCGAGGCCTATCTGCTAAGCTCCCAGTGGTATTTACGCATTGAACTAACCTCGCAAAAGTGCATCTTGCAACACCTAATCGCCTAGTGACGTCAGTTTGTGAAATTCCACTTTCTAGCATTCCTAAAGCCCGTGCTCGATTTTCATTATTTAATCGCGGCATTTTAATTCCTTTTAATTTACAAATTTCCTTTTGAATTTCAACTTGTGAATCAACTGTAGCATATAAATTTGATTTTTTTCGATTGACATAACCTCGTAACAATGGCGCACGGGCCGCACGTGCGAAACGTGCAGCTAATCATACCTGGAAACATAGGGGCCAGAGAGGGTATTTTATTTCGCTTCAATAGACGCGTTATGAGCTAAATATATGGTGTGTCGGTCATGATATGAATACTTAGAGAAACTGAAAAGTTATTCACACGTTTTTCATTGTAGCGTTTTTTATTGACGTCAGTATATAAAACATGTAAAAGATGTAGTGCTGGATTCTGTAGATTTCGAAAGCTTGCTAACATGTATGATAATTAAGTATTCTTCCGCACAAAACTGCTGATGTAATGTGACAAAATTGCATATTGAAACTAGTTTCATTCAGTAAAGTAATTCAGGAACACTTTATATTGTCTCTGAGAGTAGCGAGATTACAAAATGACACAAGGCCATAAGTTCAGTATACAGACAGTATATAACAGATGTTTTTACATAGTTGACAGTGCATAGATCAAAGCACTGAAGGCACTGAATTTATTTGGGTTATCAAAATGTGTAGTAGCTTGTAATTTCTCACTGTATGTCATGCCTTTTAGCATTAGGAATATAATTATTATTTTCAGACAAGTGTAAATTTTGCTTTTGTAAACTTGAAATATATAGAGCGCGTGACGTCACTTCATGCTGTGTGCATAATATGACTGCGGGAAAACACAGCTGTTCTATAAATAGTACTTTTTTCAATGATAGTGGTTTTGGAAACATTTTTTCTTGCTATAAAATACGCACGGGAGGAAAACACACCGGATTCCTTTGTTATAGAACAAACAGAAACTATTACGACCGATAAATTTATATGATTATGGGACTTTAAGAAACAGTTGGTATGAGAGTTCAGATGGAAAGGCGTATTTTCTTGTAGAAAGTGAGTCGTGTTGGTGTAATTGCGCCCGTATCTTCAACACGTACCTGTATGAATTAAAGAGATACAATCAAACCTCTGTTGGCGGCCACCTCTAAATAAAGCCACCCTGTGAATAAAGACCATTATTTGAAAAACGGCCATTGATTATTTCGATCAAAATGGCCTCCGAATTAAGGCTACCTGTCAATAAAGGCCACATTTTGTCTTTCCCTAGAGTGGCCTTTGTTGACAGGTTTGACTGTACTTAAGTTAAGTTTAAAGGTTTTACGTTGGAATATTTGAGTAGAAAGAACTTTTAAAAAAGTGAATGTATACGTTATTTGAATTCGAAGTACAAAATGTATATTGATTTCACTTGGATAACCGAACAATACCCATTTTAAAACACTTTTTCATTATTGAATAGGTATTTCCTAACTAGGGTGCGCACCCTAGATAGAATTTTACCATTGCCACTTTAACTAAAACCTCGTAATGATAAAGAAGATTAATTAGAACACGTTTTTCTTACTGTGCACGGCCTGTCTGACATTTTTCGTTTTTTGCATAATTAAAAATACAAGTCAACATAGGAAGTACACATTTCTAAAAATAGACCGAAGATACCCTTTCGGTTTCAATACAACAACGAGTAATAAAGGTTTCCTTCCATAATTAATAGCAATCTTTGCCGAAATAGTTCAGCATGTACTAGGTATTGTCCAAATCAACTTTTCCGTCAGTTCTTTTCTTCACATGCATAATTTGAGAAAGGAAAGCAACTGACCCCCTTTAAACCAATAAGCACAAACCATTGTCTGCGTCCATGGGGTATACAAAACAAGCACATGAAAACTAAGCTACATTTTATTTAAATCTTAAAAAATCATACAATATCGTACATACTGTGTACTTGCATTGATATCTGCCATTAAGAGTAAATTTGCATTGTTACTGCCGGAGAATAGAAGTCACCAAAAACTTAATTAACATATTCTTGAACATGTTGTGATGAAAGTGATTACATATTGCATAAAAGCTTTTTACATCGTTATATTTTCACAACTATAGAAGGGAAACAAGTGTGAGATTTGATTGGACATTTGTTGTTGTTTTCTTTTTGTTAAAAAATACAAATATTTATAAGAAAAATTCTACAGTCTTTGGGGACTTATATTCCTTTGTAATCTAATTCTAAAACATGTAACTATAAAACATAAATAACTAAAATAGTCCACACTTTCATTTAAAACACAAACTATTGAAAATTATGATTTTGTTCAGGTGATATATATATTTGAAATATTCATTTGAATATAATTATAAATACAATACATTTAAACGTCTGTATCAATGTTTATGTGACAAAACGATTTTTACTCACCTTTCGAAATCTAGAAAGTCTTTGGACAATATTAGAAACTACATGATTTTAAATTATATGCTGGGATAAAAATGTCGAAGATCTATTTAGAAAATACGTTTTGATCAAACCCAGTCAAAAAATATACAAGGAAAAACATGATGAAAACCAGTCTACATACACATAGTAGGATCAAAATGATGAAAACCAGTCTACATACATATAGTAAGATCAAAATGATGAAAACCAGTCTACATACATATAGTAGGATCTAAAAGATGAGAACAAGTCTACATACATATAGTAGGATCAAAATGATGAAAACCAGTCTACATACATATAGTAGGATCTAAAAGATGAGAACAAGTCTACATACATATAGTAGGATCTAAAAGATGAGAACAAGTCTACATACATATAGTAGGATCTAAAAGATGAGAACAAGTCTACATACATATAGTAGGATCTAAAAGATGAGAACAAGTCTACATACATATAGTGGAATCTAAAAGATGAGAACAAGTCTACATGCATATAGTAGGATCTAAAAGATGAGAACAAGTCGACATACATATAGTAGGATCTAAAAGATGAGAACAAGTCTACATGCATATAGTAGGATCTAAAAGATGAGAACAAGTCTACATACATATAGTAGGATCAACATGATGAGAACCAGTCTAAATACATATAGTGGGATCTAAAAGATGAGAACAAGTCTACATACATATAGTAGTATCAACATGATGAGAACAAGTCTACATACATATAGTAGTATCAAAATGATGAAAACCAGTCTACATACATATAGTAGGATCAACATGATGAGAACCAGTCTACATACATATAGTAGGATCAACACGATGAGAACAAGTCTACATACATATAGTAGGATCAAAATGATGAGAACAAGTCTACATACATATAGTAGGATCTAAAAGATGAGAACCAGTCTACATACATATAGTAGGATCAACATGATGAGAACAAGTCTACATACATATAGTAGGATCAAAATGATGAGAACCAGTCTAAATACATATAGTGGGATCTAAAAGATGAGAACAAGTCTACATACATATAGTAGGATCAACATGATGAGAACAAGTCTACATACATATAGTAGTATCAAAATGATGAGAACAAGTCTACATACATATAGTAGGATCAAAATGATGAGAACAAGTCTACATACATATAGTAGGATCAAAATGATGAGAACAAGTCTACATACATATAGTAGGATCAAAATGATGAGAACAAGTCTACATACATATAGTAGGATCAAAATGATGAGAACAAGTCTACATACATATAGTAGGATCAAAATACAGTCTTCAAATATATATACTAGTATATAAGTTAAAATGGTGAATACTAATCTAGAAATGAACAAAAAACTGGTAAATTTGAGTGTTTTAACACATTCAACAGAAACTCACGCCAACATATATAAGTATCCGAACTACTTATGAATATTCATAACTAATACAATGTACATAAATATCTAGATTTTCTAAGACTACTCATTTGCAACGCAGAAATATGTTATCGAAGAATATCCCATACATGTCATTTTCAAAAGCAATATTTTAAATTTTCTAATAAATCCATCATGCCAAAAGATTTTAACACACACATAAAACGGCTGCCCACTTTTCCCAAGTGGGCTACATTTTACGAACCAAAATAAACTACATTAAAAACCAACAAATATTCATGTACAGCCACAATCATTGGCCACCAAATCAGGGACATCCACACTTAATACATGCCCCCCGTGATCCATGTAGAGCAAACTCTGAGGAGAACCAAACGATACAGGGGAACAGCAGGACTGTAACATGTGATGATTGTTGACGGAACTTTGATGAATCGCCTGGACAAAGCGGGTGTGGTTGTGGTGTCCCGCCATCAAACCTGAAAATAGGTTAATTGTATGTTTACAAACTGAATATGTATGTAGATTTATATGATAATGCAATTGCCATTCATTTTATGTTTCACTAAAAAAATATTAGAAAAACATGGATTAATAACCCTATACTTATAGTTAAGGCATGACATTTAACATTTTGTACAATTTAAGCAAATAATTTTCCCATTCATACCTCATTTAACGAAAGACACGTGCATTTTCAGAAATTGATTAGGTTCTGGAACTTTATATAATTCCTCTGGTTATTAGAATGGTTCAAAGTTTCATCCGGTACGAATGGTTTTGGTGCGATATCAAACCGGAAGTAGCGTATCGATTTTTCGACTTTGAACAGGAAGTAGAAATTCTTCCGAGACTTTTCAACTAAGAGTCTGTATTTCTCCTAAATGTTGGTTGAGAATAAAATGGTATTGATGGTAACAATGGTTCCCCGGTGTTTACAAAAAAAAAAATTTTACGCGCAAAGATATCATTACTTATTAAGAATTGTCTTCTGCACCCAATTGTATAATCAATCGTCAAATTTAACTAATGGGTTAAATTTTAGATTTCAGGGTAAAAAGGTTAACCAATAGTTGTACCAACGCTCGATGTTCCCAACAATCCGGACGAGTATATAAATAGACAAACTGAAAATCCTGACCACTTCTCAACCAATATCAAACACTTAGGTTAAATCTTAAATCAAATTTAATCAGAGTTTTATACAATCGCTTTACCAAACTTAAACTCAAGTTTTAATCCAACCGCAAATTTAACCCAGTGGTAAAAATCAACCAATATTTATTCAATTGGGTGCAGGATTCTAAGTACCATTGCACGATCCAGTACAATAGTTGATAGTAATCTGTTCAGGCGCCATGATGTAATCCCAGCCTTGTTCACGGAAGTTAAACACCAATGGTTCCATATGGCAGCAGTTTGAACCTCCTTCCAAACAATCAACTTGACGTTTACTGCGTCTGTGTAAATGTTGTTTTTGTTTCAGGTAGAAAACGAGTATTGGCATGTAACCTTTGAAATAAATCATGTTTTGTAATATGAGAAAAATATTACACTGTATTGAAGAAGACCATAAAACGTAAAGCAACAGATAGATACATAAATGTTATCATATATACTTTTTTTGAAAGAATGGACATTTTGTTATGTATTGGGTTTAAAGGCGTGCATTAGCAATATTGTAGCTGTGTACGGCAGATAGTTGACCTTGCTATTGCTTCCTGTCACCAATGTGAGTTCAACTCCCACTAAGGACGTACGTGGTTCCGAGTCTCGCGATTGCTCGTTATATGTTCCATCGTCTGTTCGTTCTAAACAGTAGGTTAATATTGGGTAGCACAGAAAAGCTAAAACCCATGCGTACCCATGCTACCGCGGATAATATAAAAACAAAATCCACATTACAGTACATAACGAACACAACAAAGCAAGAACAAAGATAAAACTACAGAGAACAATATAATAACACCATCAAAACATAAGGAAGTCATTGATGGTGACCTTGATGTGATGAACATTGTAATCGAACGCGGCCGATAAAAAAGTCTATGATGAATCATGGTTAGGTTTATGGATAAAAAATGGAAACAAGCCAATTCATAAATCCGTACTTAAAACATTATGTCGAGTCTAATGTCAGCTTTATTACATACTATATATGGACGCAATCAGCGTAAAATAATGTAGGTCATATCTTTACCTTCTTTATAGCCATAAATAGTTTTATGATTTTGTCTTTGACAAGTTTTGCAGACGACAGCCAATCCATGATTTCTGTGGGGTTTTGACAGCCACCTTGACACGGTTCTCTTAACATACACCTTCATCCAACCGTACTTGAGACGAGTTTCAATTCTTTTAACAATATTCCGAATACGCAGTCTATCGTCCCCGTGTTTCGTATAAGGCTCTAGCTCAGATACCATAAATGTCTAAATAAGATAGAATTGAATAACATACGATGATAGATAAATGAAAGGGTGTTGAATTGAACGACAACGTTATGTATATGTTACCTACAGTACTAAATTCTTCATTCTTAAACTTTGGATTACCGTCAGGAAAACTTTCTTGACTCAATCACTATCCAATGTCGTTGACATTAAGTCGTTTATACACATGTATAATTATACAAATCAACAATACAGCATACATGAGCGGAATACAGTACACTTACGTCACATGGTACGGTCAAACCTGTGTTAGAAGGTCACCTCTGAATGAAGGCCACCCTGTGAGTAAAGACCATTCTTTTGAAAACTGCCATTATTGATTATTTAGAACAAAATTACTCCCGAGTAAAGGCCACCTGTCTATACAGGCCATATTATGTCTTTCCCAAGGGTGAGATTTGTTCAGAAGTTTGACAGTATGAAATTATGATCTTCAAAAAAAATCCTTTAGAAAAGTAACAAATAAGACAAATTATAGTATGTCCGTGAGTTCATGCTAGAAAAAGGAAACCTCATTCATGGTTGAACGTTGTAGACTGCAATCTTGTTCCAGGAATTACCAAACAAACACGCACTAATTTGATTACAGCGTGCTACGGTATAATAATATCATGGGAGAGAGAGAGAGAGAGACATTTCTTCCATGACACATACTCCGAAATCCGTGTAAGTGTTAAATAGACATACATGTATTTCAACAAAGAAAACGCTTAGATTAAACACATATTTTGGCAATTACACCTGCACTTTAAACAACTTAGTTCACATGCAAAAAAAAACTTTTCAAGCAGGAGGTTGCAATATTTTGTACACTGACTACAGTACAACCCCTTCAGAGCGATTCTTTCTTTAGCAACAACCTCCCGTCAACAACAACATGATTTTTTAACACTGCACGTTTTATCCATAAATTTACCTCTCCAGACCTACATACTAGTTTTAAAAAAGGCATGTGGGGTGATTGGTGGTCGAGTGGTAACATACTGGACTACTAAACGGAAGACCGTGGGATTGATTCTCGAATTTCTCGGGGACGCTTTTTCAGTCAGGGAACCCATCCCGAGAAAAGTACTGTGTCTAGACAATCACAAGAAAAATGACGAGTCGTGTATCGGTGCTTTACATCGGATATTATTGAAATGACCTAAATAAAGCCAAAAGATCACATTCAAGGGCATTTAACTAAATCAAAGCGCTGGTATCGCTGGAAGAACAGGGTTTGATCCTGAGGTTAGACAGTTGTATTATGACTGTGGTCCATTGGTTTATTATTTATCACTGAAAATAATAGTAATGTATTTACATGTTTTAGGCAGTTTGTTGATTATTGATATTGTTTTTATCAACTTTCATGAAAACTGCATATAATTATGATTTGGACTTTTTATGTAAATTTGTTTTTTATTTCATTGAAATACATTTTTTTAACATAACTATACGTTCTCTTTGATATCTTAGCTAATTATTTGAAAAAAAAAATTCATATAAATAAAAAAAAATATGCTACTACGGTACTACCGAATATCGAACTCAGGACATCTCACTCCGTTCACAAGCATCCTTACCGCTGGACCACAAATATACATGGTATGGAGCAGTTCGTTTTTAATATACATACATGTATATACAAACCAGCTGTCAATAGTTCAGCTGCGCAGTAATCTCATAATGTTCGACTTTTGTTTTAACGTATTTCATTTGATTCCACTCATTAAGCAACATATACTACATTATAATCTTTACACCAAAGTCGTTTAATATGGATAGTGTGAACCAGATCTGACCGATTACCGTCTTCTCATTGGAACTATTTTTTTGTCGTTTGGCGATGAACTTCTTCATTGGTTGTGATAGGGGAAGCCATGAAATCTATTTTTAGATTCTGCTACAGATTTTGATTCTGTGAGCGTCGAAAACTGATAGTAATCAAGAACAAATCAAAGTACTGAAAGTACTGTCGGACTTGATTTTTACCATACGAGACAAAAGAGAGAAATGTGTACCCACATCGTTCGAGCCCATACAAATATTTTAACATTTAAAATTACGGACCGATTTTTCATTCATATTGTAATGCAGGTCATATGCATATAGGTAAATGCCATAAGCTAGGGCTTTACTATAGTCCCTTTGCTAAAATTTTAAAATGAAAAAAAGCCTGATATTGGAAAGTTTAATGATTAGCACATTAATTGAGGACAATTTAATTGCATTAAAAACTCTTTATTGTACAAAACTAGTAAACAACACTTCAGTAACAGTAAATACAAACATTGATTCTTCTGGTTTTAACACAACAGAACATCGTCGCATTGAACACATTCAGGGTCACTCAAATCAAAAAGGTCCTGACACAGTACAGTAAGACCTATATGACCCGATAGTTAACCCGATGTTGTATGAAATTCAGACGTGATTATGTAATTCTAAATAATCTGGCGTAAAAGGAACTCTTTAACAGTAAATTTTAAAAGCACGTATCCAGTAATTTACGTTCGTATTTAGCGACTCGAATTATTATTCTTAAGCCGCAGTTTTAACATTCAACCTTCGATAAATCAAACTCCCCACATCGGTTACGCTTTGCTACTAGCCACTGCGGGGAGTGAGTCTATAAATAGCGATTCTGTCATCAAAATAACTCTAGTTGGTTTGAATATCCCGGAATACGATTAAATAAGAATTCGCTTTGTAATATTAAGACATGTTAGAAAGGCACAAAACACACACATCGATGGTAGATTGTTGCAAATGCATGAATACGTCCGTGGAGATTTTTCTGAAAGTTCTATCGAACGAAAACCGAAAGTAGAACTACTTTTACGGCAAGATATTTTATTGGACAGTGAATACGCGGTTTTAATTCTACGCATTTGAAAATCTCATGTATCTACCGACAAGCACTTATTTAGATACATGACTCTTTCCATGTAGTTACAATAGAATGATTTGAAATGTATTTATATCTGACACACTTAATTGGGGAAAGATTCCAGATACTTCTATATAAACATACCATTTAGTTGCGTACTATTTCCTTCATGTGGCATTCTTTTAACCAAGCTGTTATGCAGTCAAGCGACAAATATAAGTCAACGATTACAAAGGACTTGATTTTGATAAAAATCAAGTCCAAAAACGAGCACAGCGACCCCGTTTTTCGCTTAAAACGGTTCTATTATCATAATTATGCTATGGTCATGCAAAGTTTAAACAAATCTGTCTGTACGTTCTCATTCTGCCTACATGACTATATGCAAAAAACTGGAAACTGTCAGATGGGTCCTTAACAAGTGTAAACATATGAAACTAACATGTACACTAATTTCAACATTAATATCATATTTTTATTTAACAATTGACGTCACTACCTACCAAATAATATACTGCAAACATGAAATGAACATAATTATGTACAAAGATAGTTAGTATAAGTAACATTCAAATGATATTTTTCTTTATACATAATAATGGAGGGTTTTATTTACGTAATCAAATAACAAACAAAAGAAAACAACTGAACTATAATTGTCCATTAGAAAGATTTGGTTAATGTTGTTTATACAGCTTTAAGATCACGGAACATAGAGTTGATACATATGTGTACCTGAAACTTATATGACATTGTAATACTATTCACGTGAAGCAATTTACATGAGTGTTGCATCATGCAAGTAATGTATATGGCACTATAGCTTTCAATTTAAATAGAATTTTACAAGCATATAATTTCATACAATAATTGCATCATCCTTTAACCGAATTTATAAACCCGGTGTAAACCCAAAATGCTATATCAGATTGATAATTATATGTTTACGAGTTAAAGGTAAAACTGGGGTTACTTGTAAAGCGGGCTTCGATTGACAGTTTTTCCCTATTTATGACCCTAAATACACCAAGGATAAAAAACCTGACATATTTACGTAGGAGAACTTTTAGCTTTAGTTTGATATGTGGAAATCGGTAAAAAATATTCGAAATTTAAAGCTTAATTAATGTTTCTTATACAAACAATTCTACTGATATTTTTATCATAATTTACCTGTAAATGATGATCGTTAACGTCTGGCTGTTTATAAATCCAAATTTCAACACTAGCTATTTGATCTGGGTCGAGTGTTGAGTTTGTAACGTCAAAACTATAGCAACCAGTAGCTTCCTTCTGCTTACACTTGTGCGTAACTGGAAAACAAATACATGCAGTTCTTCTTTTTCTATTTCTCTTAACTTTTATTACAATATACAGAATTAAGACTTTACCCTCTTTATGAGGCGGAAGCTGTAAACTATTTAAAATGAACTTTATTCATTGCTTAAAATGTGATGAAATGCGTTTTTTTTATAAAGCAGACATGGAGCTATGGAAGACCTTTGTTTATCTTAAATTGACCGAACCTTCCAAAATGGTTTGGTCAGAAAGAATGTTGGCACTAAAGAAACTACAAGCGTATGAATATAATTATTTCATTACAGCATTTATTTGACAATGTTTCAATTAGTTTACCAACTTTTTGTGGAACATATTTTCTATATATAGTGCTTGGAAATATGCGGTTTGCGCAAAAATGCAAAAAGTAGTCCCATGTTATTCAGTAGTGCGGAGATTTGCCACTTTGAAAAACTCGCATTATCGTATTTCGATGCTGATCGCTTTTTCAAACACAAACCCACAATATTAAGAACGTGTAAAAATTAACGGAACGTTTTCTATCGCTTCAAAACGTATAATTTAACGAACTGCTTGAAACGGTTTATTTATCATTTTTATAGGTTGTTTATGACAAATGCTTAAGTTTATAACGTTCCGTCTGTGCACGTTATGGACTAGTTTGAGACAAGGCCAGTTCAGCACTTTTAAGTCAGAATAAACATCGAAGTTGTGAATACGCTGGTACAAATAATTTTTTGTGAAAGGAAAACATATTAAAAACCAAAGTACTAAACATGATTTTGTTATAGGGCTGTAAATATAATTTGAATATAATTCAAAACGTTCTTTGTCACTTTCTAAAGACTTATCAACAAATGTTTACAAATACAAATGTTTACTTAAATATGAAACTATTTAGAATTAATGGTAGAACCTGACCTTCACTCAACAATTGTCAATTGACTCCTTTCCTACATAATTGTTCAAGGACGACAAAAAACTAATTGCGAAGTCGTTATGAATCGTGAACTCAATTATTGCAAGTCGGACGAAATTTGAAAACTCGATTCATTTACAATATTCAAAAGTACGGTCGAGTTTAACTGGTACAATTACTGATCATAGACACGAGCGTAATATATTGAGCGTAATAAAATATGTTAATACAAACTAAACACGTGAAATAGAATTCAAGCATTTCTATAAATTTAGCGCATATTATATACAGTCCAATTTGCGGACAAAGGCCACAATCTCGGGACAGACAAAATGTGGCCTTTAATGATAGGTGTCCTTTTTGGAAGAATGATATTTATTCACCGGACGGCCTTTATTCAGAGGTGGCATGTAACACAGGTTTAACTGTATTTATACAAAAACCCTAAGGTAATTACTTAATTACTTTTCTTTGCGATTTAATTGAGCATGAGAAATATTAAAACAACGTTTCCGTGGTGAGCGCTTAATAACCAGAAGACGTACAGCAACTTTGAAAACAAACAGCAGTTAGCTCAAGACTCATTTTTTCATATATAAAGCATTAAAGAATTGGTCCCATAACACAATTTGAAAAGACTTAGAATATATCAGTTATTGACTTTCATTGCGGACCTAAGCAACTTCAGAAGCATGTTGGGTTTAGTAAGTCTGTAGGGCGCAAAACTCGAGACGTTTTCGTTGTGTTCATCTGATTAACAACACTACACGCAAATTACCTGTCCCCATTTAAAAGCATGGTTCTCGCGAGCGTGAGTATGCTGTAGCTCACGAAGGGTACAGGAAGTGCTTATATATTACCAAGGAGCACCGGTAAAGCAACTTGTCTGTCGTACCAAACTGAAACGACCGGAGGTTAACCTCGACTAGAACAAAAGAGCAGTCAAGAAATTTTAGAAATAACCTAATAAAATTTGAGAATATATCACATGTCTCTTATAAGCCTTAGTTATGACATTCTGGAATGCGAATATTTATCATTTCGACATAATGAGACATACAGTACAACCTCTCTAGAGCGAGCCTCTCTTGAGCAACAACCTTTCTTCAACACAAACATAATTTTGCTACTTCCAAAAGGTGTTGCTTAGGAGAGGTTGCGCTGTAATTCAAATCTTTAAAAGAGTATGATCAGTCAAAATTCAGACAATAAAACAAGTTAGGTACTCACTATCTTTGCCGAATACAAAAACTTTCTTAGTTTGTACCATGGGTTTAGGTTCTTCTTGTATTTGTTGTCTACCATCATCGTTCATGGCATAGTCTTCTCCAACATAAAAATCAAACGGCAAAGGAAACAGAGGACCTTTGACTTTCGGTGGAGAAGAAAGACCAAGTTTCCGAAGTAAGGTCTGTTTAAAAACATTTATCTTATGTTCCTTCTCTTCGTTCTTGTTCGAATAACATCCAGGGCAACTTACAGCAGCTGTTGTTACAGATTCAGACTCGGTATTATTGTCTACACCAGCCTCCTCTGGCGTTTCAACATCACCATCACTATCGTCTTGATTTGTTTCATGGATCGACTCATTGTCAAGCTCATGGCGACGTCTGTGCTCGAGGTGTCTCTGAACATTGACGTCCTCATTAAGAACATCCGGATATTCTTTTTCGGAAGTTTCAAAATGTTTGTCAAATAGTGCAGACGTCTCACACAGCCGTGGTATAAATACAGACGATATAAGAACTGGCACTAAAATCACATATACAAAAGCCATTCTGCGGGGTTTATTCCAAAAAGCGTTCGTTGATCACTTAGATGATGAAAACAAACTCGTTAATGTTCATCAAAATAAAACTAGTTTACGGACGGCAAAACCGCAAATATCCTGTATGTTCGTGTCTTGACAGTCAAATTATTATTAAACTGTGTTAACTCTATCAATTAAACTTAATTCGATATTTTAATAACGTGCATTTCAAGGTTAATCTGATCAAATACTAATACAGATTTAATCTCTGTAACTAATTTATAAAGAATCCACTTTCACGCCGCGGCTCTCAATAACTAAACAAAATCTTAATTCGAGCGGGGCACTAAATATCTGTTGAAGCGTTATACATAATAACCCGTCAATTCCGGTTTTGTCCGTACTTACCCGGTATGATTTTTGGTTGTAAACATTCGTAATTGGATATTGCATCATTTCATATTACCAAGCGTTAATTCTAATTAGTTTCAGAATCCACTTCAACTGCAAAAATTACAGTTTCCCGCCAAGATAATTCCGTTTGATAAAAAATAAGATATACAATGCAACCTATACAAAGCATCACCATTCCGGAGCGGCAAATTATATTGAGAGGTTGTTGTTCATGGGCGGTTAAATTGATAGTTAACTCGTGCAGTGGGGAAAATATGCAGTTGTTGAAGGGAGGTTGTTTCTCAAGAGAGTGCCGCTCTGGAGAGGTTGTACCTTAAGTACAAATTACCATTCAAACCTTTAGTGTAATAGACCTTATTCTGTCTATAGGTCAATTAAAACAAAATTTTGAGCAGACGTTATATGTACGTATGTATAATACATTATACACATTATAGATCGGATTATTAGGCACTGACTTTCGTAATTAATTAATTTATCTGTTGTTTAACGACCCATTCACCAGTAGTCCGGCACGTTATCACTCGACCACTGACCACCCCCTACCAACTTTCTTTAACATAATTTATATATCAACACTTTTACAATCAAATATTGCATAAAATATAACAGTCAATTAAATTAATGAATGTAATGTTTCCAGGAATGTACAAAATATGCACATGCCACATTTTATTCTCTAAAAATCTATATAGTCAACACTCATAGTGTTTCGACTTCCGGTAACAACTTGTCGATTTGTTGAATTAGCGCAATTAGATACCTTATTCAAAGTTATCGTTCGTTTTTCTTGTTAAAAATATTTTGTCAAAGGCACGCACATCGACATTGACTATAGACAAATTTTAATCGAGAAAACATACAATAAAAACTGTTTAATGGTTGTGTGTGTTTGATAGATACTAAATATTGTAATATTTTGTTAATACGATGTTAATGTAAATGTTGCATTCAAACATATTTATTTCACATTTCATCAACGTGGCATCTATCTCAAGAAATACACGAAGCATTTTTACATTCTAGACAAACAATGACAAAAATAAATGACGTACGTATATTTCAATTAAGCGTGTATAATATAAAACCGTATACATGGATAATTTTAATGAATTTATGTTCATACAAAACGCGCACCTGTTATTGTTATAAGCGTATACATGCATTTCATACAATATTGATTATATAATTAACCGTGACATTAAGAGGGGGACTTTTACAAGCCATATATCTTACCAATGTATCATGACCTAAGTAACCTTTCAAAGTTGGATTATAAGTCTAATATTGGCATTATAGCAAATGATATTTGTGAGTGCATTTTATACTATTTTTTTTCACAATGAATAACGTACAGTAATACTTTAAAGTGCTGTCAGTCTGACCAGCGAATCAAATTACCTTCTAATTGAACAGGGGTTCATTTTAAGAACGCGAGGAATAAATTCTTACACGAACCGTTATAAGTGCCGCAAATTTCATACTTATAATATTTACATGTTTACAATATTTCAATTATGTTGACCTCAAACTTTTAACTACATTTTGGCCCGTTATGTTTCTTTAATATTCTTTGTTAAGCCCTGATAATAATTCCTATTATATATAATATTCCTGTCGTATAACATGATGTCGTTTATTCCTCGGCGTAAAATTTGGTTGTTACTGGTTACCCGACCTACACTAATTTTTCTCGCGACCATAGACTTTTTATTTGAAACTAGTGACGGTACATGCTCTGTTTAATTTTATTTACCTTTCCGACAACCCCCCGCCCCGGCCTTCTTATCCTATTTTAATGAGCTTGTAACGGGAAACAATCAATTTTAGGCCCTATTCAAATAACAAACTTCGGGTTCACTATATTCATTTATAAAATACACAACTCGGGAAAATATATAGAATACACATTTGAAACGACTTTATAGACTTATTATATATAAAAAATGTGTTTTTTTTCCACCAAATTGAATGTGTTTAACACCATAGAAGTAGAGCTTGTGTCCCGAATCTGGACTTGCCTGTCCTTTGATATGTTTCAATAAACAGTCATGCGAACATTAAGTTACTACATGGAAGACACGTGATCTTACCATGCATGTTAAAATACATTAAACTTTGATTCTTTGCAATGGTGCACTCGTAACTATTCGGGTATTTCCGTAACTGTGAAATACACTATTATCTTTAGACAAACGCCCAGGAGTTCCGATTGTGCAACAGTGCTTACAGTTTGAATGCCACGTGTTTTGAACACTGATGAAATGTCACGTGAATATCACGTTATACCATCAGGATGTGTAAAAGTTTACAAAACATCACGATGACAGAGATTTTTATACACGAAGTGTTCGATGAATATAATAACCTATGGAAAATTTGCTTTGTTGAAGACATGTCTTGGTTCTGATTATCTATTATATCATATATCAGTCAGTTTATGAATGCAAAATCACAGCCAAACTCGAAAAATACTATAAAATAAATCCGCCAGTATGGAAGATATACATTGACCGGCAGATGAGAATTTCATATACATAGTTGTGATATAACCCGAAACTGTCGTCCTGTGAGCGGGCAACATGTATGTCTTTACTACTATGGATAAAAGTCTGTAAAATATGATAAAACATTTACCGGTGATCACGTGTATTCTTTAAATATCGTTTACTTCAAAGGTATAGTATAAGGCAGATTGTTTGAAACTAATGATAAATACGTCGAAAACCGGTTTACTGTATTGTATATATGTGCAGAAAAACTAGACATTTTAGGCTCTGATTCAGCTGTCACATGATTTTATATTAAACCGTCTCAATATTTGAACTCAATCCAAATGACTGATTCTCAAAGTTCGACATTTCAAACCGTACCATGCCGAAAAATATTACATGACATTGAACTTTTTACGTTCGTTTGAATTAACAAAATCAAATAAGATTTGTTAGTCCGATACTACTTTTAGCGTTCGTTTGAATGTTCTTAAAGCCTAATTAACATTTTAAATTTAATAATACAGAACAATAGATGTAATGATAGAAAAGTATAAGAAATATATTTTATTTGCTCTAAAACATATTTACACAATGCCTTTCTTTAGCCACATCTCATAGAAATGTTGTCAGACGCTTTTTCTTATTTTTTGCAATATCATAGAAAAAAGTACTGTGCTATATTTCTATATGTACATTGTGATTAAAAAGAAAATTTCGGAATGTTTTTATTGCAATTAAAAGTCAACTTCACTGGTACGGTATCTTTCTAGGTAAAATAAGATCTACTTTAATTTTAACATCCAAAATGCTAATGGGGCTTTCAATGAATTACACTTATTTAGATAATCAAAATTCGCATTTAATGTAACGCATTTTTCTTTTAAGAAAGAAGCAAACACACTACTATGTTTATGAGAAAGGTAAGTTATTTCTTAGTTCACAACATGAAAAAAACCCATTGTACACAGTAAAACTCAGGTACACCGGACCACCAGAATTCCGGCATTCCCGGATAATTAAACACATTTCATGTCCGATTTTTATCGAAATCTATCAAACGTACTCTGAAACCCGGAATTCTCAAATAACCGGAATCTTGCCCGGTTCGGAAGGTGTCCGGTTTTCAGGGGCTCTGTAATACAATTATTTGTGTGAATATAATTGAAATATTGGAGTAAATCTCTATATGCACTTGTAGTTATAAATACCAATTCACCGATTTTTGAGCGATCGGTTTTACTTTTTTTTTTTGCTAGTTCAAGGCGTTATTATTCACTTGAAACGCCCTAATATTAGTATAAACGGTCGAACTGTTAGAAATGGTGACTCAAGCGTAATTGATACTGTCTTTGCGAATTGTCCCTATGAACGGAGTTAGTGAACACTCAAGTTGCACTGTATCATATTTCATATATTCGTATTTACTGCCTAATTTAGTACAATTATCGTCTCTTTGTAACCGTATTTATTAGATTTAGAATTAAGGATATGGCCGATTTTGAAAAAGGTTGTTCACAGACATTATTGATTAATCTTTAATTTCAAGAGAATCGAGTATTTAAATGTACATGTATTTTATATCATATTTATAGAGAAAATCGAATGTGATAAGGTAAAATATCATCGAATATGACTTAAGGTAGTTCGCGGTGTTGCTCGGCAAAAAAGAAAATTTGTTCGAATGACATGAAATTTGGAGGAAGTATACCCGAAGTAGCTGCGCTTACGAAAATTTTGTTCTTTTTACAGTTTGACGTCGGTAACCTAGCAACTTAACGACGTTAAAACGCCATCTAGCGGCACCAGCTATGTGAACGACTCGTTGTACTTTTCCTCCTGTAGCTTTGCTATAAATTGACATAAATTGAAAATTCAAACTTTGGGGATGAGCGAATGCTGTGGTCTACCGAGTGATCATCATCAATACTTTGAATATCCATGACCGCCCGGCGTGTCGGAAATTTATCGACGTCAAAACGTCAGTATGGGGACGATTTCTCGACGTAAAATATTCAGATAAATGCAAATGTAGTTAAAACGCCGTGGTAGAAGTTTTTCAAAAATTAACATTATGTAAAACATTCATTTATCTACGCATTGAGCGAAAAAAATCTATACCTCTTCAGGCTACTTTTTTCAGTATCGTAACGTTTCCTGCACCACTTGAAATGAAAACACGGCGTCATTACGTTATTATTTAGGCAATTATCGCGCTTTATACTTGGTTTATTTTAAGCGCATGTTAATCTTATGTTTCCATAACAGATATTTGTAGACCTTTAACAATTCCAACAATTATAGTTAGGAATGTAATATACTTTTTTAAAAGCAATAAATGCTTTTGTCGAATTAAGATCAGCACAAGTATGTCGTCTTCTTTTAGGAAGTTGTAATGTTACGTATGCAGTCATAAAAATATTAACGTCGATATGTAACCATAATACTAAACTAACAATGTTTCTATGTTTACTCTGTTTTTTATATTTTAAAGATGACAGCTTTTCATGATAATTATTTTTTTACAATCAATAAATATATTGTACGGTATTAATTCGTTACATACATTTTTCACACCGCAATAAAAACTATGCTGTAAGTAATATGTATTTTACAATACATAATAATCGGTTGATATACTGAATATGACACGTTCAATCACGTTCAGTTAGCAGGGTACAAGTAACACGTGATATCTTGGCTTGGTCCATCAATGCCATGACGACTTAGTGTCAGATTTATATGGTTGACATGTAAGCCTCGGCTCCGCAAAATGTATAATAACCTTTAAGCCAGTGACAAGTTTTGTTTTTCGAAAAAGATTTTTGCAACTTCACGACTTCATTCTCACTGAAAACCTGAATTTTTTCTCAACATCCAGGACAAACATTATAAGGTCCTCTCATGTTGGAATATCAGAAACTGCGTAAGGCGTAACCTGTTCATTTTTAGCAATTTTCGTACGAGACATTCCTGCGTGTGTTTACTAATTCTGGATGTTGTTATCTGTTCATGGTTAGACTGTCTGCAAAACCAGGAAAATGCGTATTTTTGAATGATGACTTTTGAGATGAATGCAAAAATTAGTTTACTGAAGTTCTATAGCCACTGACCTTTCGGGGAAATTTACACACTTCTTTGTCGAGTGACAAACCATTGTCACGTTTCCTGAAATTTATCTGATTTAGTTCAGTATTCGATAAATGTGACAATCAAGAAAAATAAAATTTATTAGCGGTGTCAACTGAAAATAATAGTGTGTAGAACGCTGTAAAAAAAATGATCTACCAAATTTATAAAAAAATCCATGCAGAACTTTGGTTGTCATAGCAACCAATAGAAAATCTTTTCAAATGCCTTAACTTGTCAGAAACAACATTATCTACAACATAGATAATTGGTTTGTACATGTAGCATTATCTAGTAGACCTCTACCAGGTTTATTCAAATTATGGTAATGTGGATAAAAATTGGTCACGCCCCGGGAGTTACTTGATTTTACAATGTCCGTGAAGTTGGCAGCCCAGCAGCCTAGCAGCCCAGCAGCGTGAAGTTGGCAGCCCAGCAGCCTAGCAGCGTGAAGTTAGCAGCCCAGCAGCCCAGCAGCGTGAAGTTAGCAGCCCAGCAGCCTAGCAGCCCAGCAGCGTGAAGTTAGCAGCCCAGCTTTTTTTGTTTCTTTTTGTTAAGTTGGCAGCATAGCAGCGTAACAGCGTAATATATATTCATACAGATAAACTTCACAACAAATCGAGCTAAATACTTAAGAATGCATAAAATAATTTCAGTCTGTTGTTTAAACATTAATTAACAGAAAGTATATAATTTTCATTTTTTTTTTTCAATGTGGAATTAGCCGCTGCTAGCAGCGTGAAGTTGGCAGCTAGCAGCGTCTAATTTCACGCACAAAAAATTCTTTTTTGGAAAAATCATATATAATCATTTAATTAACGTTCAAACAACAGACTGACATTATTTTATGCATTCTGGAGTATTGTTCTTGATTTGTTGTGAAGTTTATCTTGTTACCCGTACAGGAGATGTCAAGAAGGAAGCAGTTTAGACGGAAATCTGTTAATGCCTCCATACCAGTTTGAATAGACTGTAGGCGGGAACTAAACATACATTCCTATAGATAGAGTGTTAATGTGATATTATTATTATATAGTTTTTTTTGCTTGTATCTAATGTCAGTAACAAGTAAACATAATGTATATAGTGACTGTTACAAGGCGGAACAAAAAGTTCTTTTTGATAATCCAGACATTCGAATGCTTTATAATCACAGAACAGGGAGAGTGCCATAGTAATATAACTTCCCTTTTATGATATATTAAAATCAAATATAACTGACCAAGGTCCAACATTTCAAAATGTTGCATGGTTCAAAGTTAATCAATTTATTATGTTTGAATGTCACTACATTGTATTTATAAAGATCAGGAACCTTAATGGTCATTCAAAATTTAGAACAGGACTATGAACTACATGTGCTTGGCCCGTAGCCACACCGCCCACTAAGCCCCATCTGACTTTCCGAGAATTTCGATCAATATATTCTACATGTATAATATATTGATCGAAATTCTGGGAAAGTCAAATGGGGCTTAGTGGGCGGGATGGCAACGCGCCCGGCACATGTGCTTTAAACTAAACAACAAACTGAACCAAGCGACTAGTTGATCAATCAAAGACAACAAAATGATCAATGTTAATTAAACTGTTACTAACCCCAGATATCGAGTGCTCCTCTAGTTAAAGCATCAGGTCCATCATTTAACGTCTCCATAGTTAGAGTCTGTGTAGATAAACAATGAAGACGTAATTTCACTCATAGATCGAAATAAGTGTACAATAACCCCCTGGAAACCGGACTCTCAGAAATCCGGAATTTTCAGAAAACCAGACTTTTTGTCCAGTTCAGATGGGGTCCGGATGGCAGGATTTTTACTATACATGTATATGATAGGATTTATGCGTTTATGTTGAAAATTCGTAATGTTATATATATGCATAAACTATGGCTGTAAAAGTTTCGTATTATTTAAATGCATACTACGGTATGATGTGTCACGTTTTAAAGAATATAGCCCGCTCTGTAAGCTAAGTGAATAGAGCGTTGTATGAAGTATAAAATGACAACAATTAAGTGTAGGAACATTTTAGGTGTCACAGGATTTGTCGCTGGGGATTTACGTCGCACCAACAGACAGGGTCGTTAGGTGACCTAGTTTTCAGCATTTTACCAGGGCAGAGCTTACACTGACCTTCCGTGATTTAACTAGACATATTTCTAACTCATAATGTGTTCGTCAGTTTCCATAAAACGTCATTGATTATATACAGCAAAGACTACCTGTGAATAAAGGCCACATTTTGTCTTTCTCAAGGGTGGCCTTTGTTCACAGGTTTGACTGAAGCAATAATATCTGCATGTATACAACCTACCGGCTTGATGAAAATTTTGCCATCACTATTACATCACATTACACTTCCAATGATATGCCGGCCATGACCCTAATTCCAGAATCGTAAATATTACTTCATTTTTTTTTGCGTTATGAGTAAAATGCGTTTAAAGACGGGTAAGTTAAGTACTAAACAATTGATGAGTTATACGTTCGTGGCGCAGTTATTTAGTTTCTTCCTTTTTGAGTTACACTAATGTAAGTTAGTGCATGTTGTGCAGTGTTCAGAGATGAATCCAAAGATACCAAACACTCCATTTTTGTCCAAATAAATGAAGGAATTAGAGTGTTATCAAATCTTAAAAACATATACACTTTGCACGAAATCCTAGCTCATATGAAATACTAGTATATCATCAGTGTTTCTCGACATCGGTTTAATTACTCCCAATAAATTTCTAAATTATGCAGTTGACTTGCCATTGATCCTGCTGATAATGCTATGATAATTAAGGTTATCTGTCAATTTTAAAATGATGGCCTTTGTTCACAGATGTGACTGTACATGTAGTTGATAGGACTTACCCCACCACTGCTAGCAGTAATTTCATGTTCCCATACGTCTAGGTTTAATGTATCAAAGTTATCTTCAAATATCAAACATGGAAATGTCTAACATGTTAATGGGCGGATAGAACTACCGGTACAACCACAAGAACCACTGGAAGCTGTCGCTGTTGCGCTCAATGTGCCAGAGGCGACTGGTTGTGTCTGAGAAGAATCTGTACCTGTGTTAGGACCGGCATTTGTCGCGTCTGTGTCTTTGTTAACTGCACTAGAATCGATGGGATCTGTGTGGTTCGAACTTGGCATAGCATCGGTGACTAATGGTCTAGAAGTCTGGGCATGCGTAGTAGGCTTCGATGTTGTTGTTGTAGTTGTTGTTGTAAGACCTATACGTGTTTGAATGGGTTTATTTATAGAAATACACATGTATGTATGTATGTATGTATGTATGTATGTATGTATGTATGTATGTATGTATGTATGTATGTATGTATGTATGTATGTATGTATGTATGTATGTATGTATGTATGTATGTATGTATGTATGTATGTATGTATGTATGTATGTATGTATGTATGTATGTATGTATGTATGTATGTATGTATGTATAGATATGGTACATAACGTACAGGATTCAAGCGATGTGTTGTTTTATAGATATGGTATATAACGTACAGAATTCAAGCGATGTGTTGTTTTATAGATATGGTATATAACGTACAGGATTCAAGCGATGTGTTGTTTTACAGAGATGGTATATAACGTACAGAATTCAAGCGATGTGTTGTTTTATAGATATGGTATATAACGTACAGGATTCAAGCGATGTGTTGTTTTATAGAGATGGTATATAACGTACAGGAGTGAGAAGATATTGGTTCTTCTGTAAAAACTAATGCTTGTTTTGTCCATAAAACTACAGAAAGCAAAAACAATTACTCTGACTGAAGGACACTTTAACAATGAAAATGATAGACAGTCATCAACAGACCCTATATTTTAAGAACTTGTAACTAGTAGTTCAGTGAAATAAAATATTTTGTTTTGATTTGCTGTGTTTCCTTGATTTAGATTTTTGGTATTGTTCAGACGAAAATAAACAATGAGAATGGTGCATGTCAAATTTTATCCTTGTATTCTTCAAACCATATACGAGTATATAGAGTATATAAAATAAACCAAACTGATTTGTCCACAGGTAAGTAAAAATCGACATTTTCTTGATTGCAAGTGCTTCAATAATTGAATACTTGTTGTTTAAATTATGCCCAATAATGCTTTAAAAAATGCAACAAAAACTAATTGTGACTTAAACAGAAAAAATGTGTAACATGAAACATTTAGACACATGATTATTATCATTAAGTCCAAATTGTATTAACATAAAATAAAGTTTTTAACTTTAAGAGCGTTTTTTGTTATGTTAGTTGTATGAAGGTGTGACACAGTTATACGGTATACGGTTATATGGTATTGTATAGATAGCGTTAACCCCCGGGGCACAAATATTACAATGTGGACGTAAATTAAAGCATGTTTTTAGTTTTAGTGTATATCTACTAAATTGTTCCGCATTTTGTTACTCAAATAAAAAAGGTACTAAGTATTATTTAACATCAACCAGCCCGTGAAAATACATTACAATAAACACCAAAATAGATTTATTAGACATACATTTAGTATAAATTTACATATTCTAACCATGTTTTAAGCATTAGCACAGTAGTATATAAGGTGTTAAAATTACGACATTGTTATCAATTCATGATCAGGTGTATAGCGATTCTCTTGTTAGGGTTGCACATACGCCTTTGTTTTTTTAGTTTGTGTCGTGCTATTCTTACGACACCGTTTGTAATTCAAACGACGTGCTATTTTTATAACACCGTGATATTCTAACGACAACACCGTTAGTAAATAAAACGACGTGTTACTCTGACGAAGACACCGTTAATAAATAAAACGACGTGTTCTTATGACGACACCGTTAGTAAAATAAACGACGTGTTACTCTTACGACGACACCGTTAGTAAACAAAACGACGTGTTATTCTTACGACGACACCGTTTGTAAAAAAACGACGTGTTATTTTCGCGACGACACCGTTAGTAAATAAAACGACGTGTTATTCTTACGACGACACCGTTAGTAAATAAAACGACGTGTTATTTTCACGACGACACCGTTAACAAATAAAACGACGTGCTTTTCTTACGACGACACCGTCAGTAAATAAAACGACGTGCTATTTTCACGACGACACCGTTAGTAAATAAAACGAAGTGTTATTATTACGACGACACCGTTAGTAAATAAAACGAAGTGTTATTCTTACGACGACACCGTTAGTAAATAAAACGACGTTCTATTCTTACGACCACACCGTTAGTAAATAAAACGACGTGTTATTTTCACGACGACATCGTTAGTAAATAAAACGACGTGTTATTCTTACGACGACACCGTTAGTAAATAAAACGACGTGCTTTTCTTACGACGACACCGTTAGTAAATAAAATGAAGTGTTATTCTTACGATAACACCGTTAGTAAATAAAACGACGTGTTATTCTTACGACGACACCGTTAGTAGATAAAACGACGTGTTATTCTTACGACAACACCGTTAGTAAATAAAATGAAGTGTTATTCTTACGATAACACCGTTAGTAAATAAAACGACGTGTTATTCTTACGACGACACCGTTAGTAGATAAAACGACGTGTTATTCTTACGACAACACCGTTAGTAAATAAAACGACGAGTTATTCTTACGACGACACCGTTAGTAGATAAAACGACGTGTTATTCTTACGACGTCACCGTTAGTAAATAAAACGAAGTGTTATTCTTACGACGACACCGTTAGTAAATAAAACGAAGTGTTATTTTCACGACGACACTGTTAGTAAATAAAACGAAGTGTTATTCTTACGACGACACCGTTAGTAAATAAAACGAAGTGTTATTCTTACGACGTCACTGTTAGTAAATAAAACGACGTGCTATTCTTACGACGACACCGTTAGTAAATAAAACGAAGTGTTATTCTTACGACGACACCGTTAGTAAATAAAACGACACCGTTAGTAGATAAAACGACGTGTTATTCTTACGACGTCACCGTAAGTAAATAAAACGACGTGCTATTCTTACGACAACACCGTTAGTAAATAAAACGAATTGTTATTCTTACGACGACACCGTTAGTAAATAAAACGACACCGTTAGTAGATAAAACGACGTTTGTAAATAAAACGGCGTGCTATTCTTACGACAATTACGACGACACCGTTAGTAAATAAAACGAAGTGTTATTCTTACGACGACACCGTTAGTAAATAAAACGACACCGTTAGTAGATAAAACGACGTTTGAAAATAAAACGGCGTGCTATTATTACGACATTTACGACGACACCGTTAGTAAATAAAACGAATTGTTAATCTTACGACGAAACCGTTAGTAAATAAAACGACGTGTTTTTTTCACGATGACACCGTTAGTAAATAAAACAACGTGCTATTCTTACGACAACACCGTTAGTAAATAAAACGAAATGTTATTCTTACGACGACACCGTTAGTAAATAAAACGACACCGTTAGTAGATAAAACGACGTTTGTAAATAAAACGGCGTGCTATTCTTAAGACAATTATATTCCTAAGAGTTATTTCCCTTTACATTAGCATCGAAGTGTATGGGAGTATTAAAGAACATCCATTTCAATAAAAACTCAAACAAAAAGGATGTGATTACACAATATCAATACACATGTCTGCACCCACAATTTTAAGTGATATGAAATGAAACTAAAATAGTTTAATGATCACCGTTTTTAATGGTTTAATCATCAGTACTTTCTAAAATAGTTTCTAAAATATTCTAAAATGCGAATCGATGATATAATTCGATTTTATTCCTTCAACGTTCATTAGATGAGAACTTACACATTTTTCATTTTTTGTTTCTTTTTGTGAAGTTGGCAGCCCAGCAGCGTAACAGCGTAATATATATTTCTACAGATAAACTTCACAACAAATTAAGAAAAATACTTCGTTAATTAATGTCCAAACAACAGACTGACATTATTTTATGCATTCTGAAGTATTTTTCTTGATTTGTTAATTAATGTTTAATCATATTTTAGATATTGTCAGTCTTTTGTATATCCATTAAGACATGTACAGGTGAATTTTTAAAAACTTTTACCGTCAGTTAAGAGAGTTACAACCATTTTTGTTCCTCTACCCCTAACGTAAAACAGTACCTCAAAATCATATGAAGTCACCTTTATGAAAATTGGCCTATCTCTCTAACAAATGATACAATAAATACAAGAATGCGTATAAGTCTAAGGGTAACCAATGTTTAGTCAATTCAAATTGTTTATACAATGTTGGCAATAACTTTGTTGCAGAAAAAGTGAAAAATGTAACCCATCCCCTTTAAGATTTGGTCAAGATTTTAGCCTTTTACCAAAAAGTAGCAACTTGATAAATAACATTTAAATAAAAATAACAGAGGGAAACAGCTGGAATTTTCTCAAAATTAACTACTATGTGTGTATAATGTCTACACCAAATTTTAAAAAGTTTCACCGTCCGGTTTTGAAAAGAATTGTGTAAGAAATCCATAGTTACTTGATTTTCGTTAATTAACCATGTATAAATTCCAATAAACTAGACAAAAAAATTTGGAATAAATATATTCTTCCATATTACTGTATAAATTCATGTTCTTAATACGAAACATTACCTAAAAACTAAAAATAAAAGAAAAAAAGTATGGTCCCAGTGGGGTTTGAACCCATGACCCTCAGGAATATGTCAATATGTCAGTAAAATTCATGAACTTGAGTACTCTTCAAAATGGAGGTTTCGAATTAGAGATTGAAATCCTTAAACAACAGACTGACATTATTTCATGCATTCTTAAGTATTTTTCTTGATTTGTTGTAAAGTTTATCTGTAGAAATATATTACGCTGCTGAGCTGCTAACTTCTCGCTGCAATCTGATTAAAATCATATCCTCAAACCCGCTACGCTATGAGGATCTGAAGACGACCTATAGAAGGTCACCTCAGGTGACCTTTTCCACTAGCCAATCAGCGCCTTACTTTCATAATTCTGAAAGTGATCAGATTCTATTTTTAACCGCAGTAAAAAAACAATATTAGCTTGTAGTTATCACGAACACCTATTTTTAGTAATTTCTTACGCAACTAAATGTAATGATAGCGCCCATGTGACATGCGTGTTTATTAAATTTTCTATACTACTATGGCAGAATCGATCAGGATTACTAAAAAAATCAAAAAGTGGTTGCAGACAAATATGTTACACGTAATTTAATGTTTACTGACGTTTAAATAACATCGTCAGGTAGAAAGTTCATTCGGCCAAAGTACCGATGAAACGAGTTATACGATTGGCTGAATTATAAATAGATATTAATAGTGATTATGGAAATTCCGACTTTTGAAAATAGAAACTGGTATAGGCCGTCATCAGATCTTGCCGTAAGGAAGATCGAATACTTTAGTCAGATTGCTTCTCGCTGCTGCGGCTAATTTCACATTGAAAAAAAAATGAAAATCAAATATTTTCAGTTAATTAATGTTTAAACAACAGACTGACATCATTGCATGCATTCTCAAGTATTTAGCCCATTTTGTTGTGAAGTTTATCTGTAGAAATTAATATTACGCTGTTACGCTGCTGGGCTGTCAACTTCACGCTGCTAGCAGCGTCTAATTTCACGCACAATCTTTTTTTGAAAAATCATATATTTTCATTTAATAAATGTTCAAACAACTGACTGACATTATTTTATGCATTCTTAAGTATTTATCTTGATTTGTTTGGAAGTTTATCTGTAGAAATATATAATTCGCTGTTACGCTGCTGGGCTGCCAACTTCACGCTGCTAGCAGCGGCTAATTTCACATTGAAAAAAAAGAAAATGAAAATCATATTTTTTCAGTTAATTAATGTTTAAACAACAGACTGACATTATTTTATGCATTCTTAAGTATTTAGCTCGATTTGTTGTTAAGTTTATCTGTAGAAATAGATATTCCGCTGTTACCCTGCTGGGCTGCCAACTTCACAAAAAGAAACAAAAAATGAAAAATGAGTAAGTTCTCATCTAATGAACGTTGAAGGAATAAAATCGAATTATATCATCGATTCGTAAGTGTTTAGCCGGATTTCTTGTGTATTTTATAAGCTTGACTGTAATAGTCCGCTATGCGGCCGCTACACTGCCAGATTCACAAAATCGATAAAAATCGTATTTTTTTCTTCTAATAAACATGACAGCAACATAATGTTATTACTTCATGCGTTTTTAAGTTTTTGCATGATTTGTGGTGCAGTTTAACTGTAGAAATATATTAAGCTGCTGGGCTGCTAGGCTGCTGGGCTGCTAACTTCACGCTGCTGGGTTGCTAGGCTGCTGGGCTGCTAACTCCACGCTGCTAGGCTGCTGGGCTGCCAACTTCACGCTGCTGGGCTGCTAGGCTGCTGGGCTGCCAACTTCACGGACATGATTTTACACACAATCATAGATATATGAAATACTTTAAAATCTTTTTGTCCGAAGCAAGTCCTTGAGCTATGATATTTTGCGTAAACATTGTCTAGCAGACATTTACCAAGTTTGTTCAAATGATGGCCCCGGGGTCATTTTTTTATTGTTAATAGTCTTTTCTTCTTGTGAGCGATTAAAGGTAAAAAGGTAAGAAGTAAGAGGATAGGTTTATAATATGAACTTTATATTCATATTCAAGCGACTTTTGCAAGTTACCCCCCGATCACTTGGTTATAGGCAAGTTCGAGTGTCGCGAGATATGTTTTCAAACCGTAACTTTCCATTTAAGCACACCCGCATTTTGTCTATATACACTCAGTTTGAATGAAAAATACGTTAGTAACATCTTTTCCGCAATTATGTACATTACATTCGTGTCCTAACGCAGTAACTGTTTGTAAATTGCATATTTGTATGTGCATTTATCCTGACTTTGTGGCGTATACAAATTTAAACAAAATAAAAACATATACATCTTCAAACATACACCGTTTCGGATTTTTTCTCTTCACAGTAATAGTTTTCGTGCATCGATGCATTGTCAAGTTATAGTATAAATAAGACGATCAACCCTTAGACAAAACAACCAAATTGGATGAATATTGCTCCAACCAAACGCTGTCTTAATGTGCAAAATGATTGACGGCATTTTGGCATGGTGTGACTTTAGGAAACGTCACGATACTGAAAAAAGTAGCCTGAAGAGGTATAGATTTTTTTCGCTCATTGCGTAGATAAATGAATGTTTTACATAATGTTAATTTTTGAAAAACTTCTACCACGGCGTTTTAACTACATTTGCATTTATCTGAATATTTTACGTCGGGAAAACGTCCCCATAATGACGCTTTGACGTCGATTAATTTCCGACACGCCGGGCGGACATGGATATTCAAAGGATTGATGATGATCACTCGGTAGACCACAGCATTCGCTCATCCGCAAAGTTCGAATTTTTAATTTATGACAATCTATAGCAAAGCTACAAGAGGAAAAGTACAACGAGTCGTTCACATAGCTGATGCCGCCAGATGGCGTTTTAACGTCGTTAAGTTGCTAGGTTACCGTCGTCAAACTGTAAAAAGAACACAATTTTCGTAAGCGCAGCTACTATGGGTATAACTCCTCCAAATTGCATGCCATTCTAACACACTTTCTTTTTTGCCGAGCAACACCGCGAACTACCTTAAGACATATCTTTCCAATCATAGACTTTTTTTATAGAGATCAATGACTGCAACAAAAATGTCGATTGCCATAAATACATGAACAAGGGAGACAAATCAAAATATTGACTGACGAGAAAAATAAAACGCCGATTGTACAAGAAACGCTAGAATTTGACCCTGAGAATTCATATGTAAATACCCGGGAGATCAGGATTTATATTTTTTAATCGGAATTTCATCATCATACACCGCCATGTCTCTTTAAACAATATTAACCAATCAGAAATCACGTAATTGAGAGTAAAAAATCTGTTCGAAAATAAAAATGTTGATTTCGCGAATATTCGCTTCTTCTGCATGAAATAGTTTGTAGATCTTTATTAACGTATTGGACAATACGACCTCACAGGTTATGTATAATGTGTTTTCAATCAATAGGTGCAAGTGTACAATCCGATTCCCTGTTGACAGAACCATATATAAAATGGATGTATAGCACAAATATGATTTGGCTTTGATACATCGACCCGTATTCAATCAAGCTAGGGATTGTTTGCTCCGAGTGTGTTAGGGATTCTTTGCTCCGAGTGTGTCCTGGCAGTACAAGATCATATCTAAGGTAATAGTTTTCATTGCTTGAAAAAGATAAAAGAGTTGACTGTATAAGTCTAAAAAACAATATATTTTTACTTTTAAAAACCACCATTGCAGCGTAATATTTGACTCTATTTTCAATAGTAACTATTGCAATTCTCTGAATGATTTTAAGGAATTACTGTTATAAAGGCCCTTGTAAGATAATGCGAGGGGCCCGCTTTTTTAGTCTTGAAATCATTAACTATATATAGAATTTACTTCTTTTCGAAACACAGAACAGTAATCGGAACATGGAACTACATAAACGTTGTATAACTTTTTATATCATTCAAAAATGAACTAATTCGTTTAAAGCATAGCTACGTTCAACTTGATTAGCTTGCTTACCAGATTCCATGATAAAACATTATCAATATAAATATAAACTCTAATATTAAGAATTTCTGAATGCACACGTTCTCCAATATCTATATCACTTTATTCTATTTTTTAGCATAATTAAACATGCATGCATTTTGATTTATCTGGATGAAACGAGATGATTCAGAGATAGCCACATATTTCTGCTACCCGATTTGTTTGTAATAATTATATCTATATTCTTCCAACTAATGTAATTTTGTGCCAATCAACAAGTAAGCTGTACATTATAACCTGAACTAATGTATTCGTTAGTTTAAGACGAAATAAGTTTTTGAATAGGGTTGGTATGACATCACGTGGTTTGCTTCCTATTGAATACCTGATAATTGATCCTCCTGTTTCCATGATGTACTATTGAAGCTACTTAAGTATGTATGCATGGTTAAAATTTGTTAATAGACGCCTTAATTTAGGTCAGATGGCGAATTTATTCAGACATATCTTTTACTATTGTTTGTGCTCTAACCCCGGCTATACATTAACACATTGCCACGTTCTTTAACAATGTTTCATCCGAGACATGAGAGTTTTGACAAATTGTCATTTTATAGAGTTAAAGGTTGAGGAAGAAGATGATTCTGTCTGATAAACATGACGAAGTATAAACGAATATATAACTTTCACAGTACCAAATACAAATCATTTTGAGAAGCAATAAAACTATTCGTTTGACCTTAAATAAAATATACAACAAATTGACATGTCATTTTTATAAAGTTTATAATATTTTCTTTCTTTCAAAATCAAACAAACGGAAACAATCAGTCCAGACACAAAATGTAAAGAGAAATTCTAGTATCAATAACATAAAAGTATAGACTTGTGTGGTCCACGAACCACGACATATGTACATTGTAGCGACACCTCTTTATTCCATTTTGTGACGTACGATTTAGATGTGGTTGATATCAAGCTAATTATGTTGTCGTAGTGGATGGTGGCGCCTATAATGGGTTGGTTTATGGAAGAACTTTCCATGATCAAATGTTTCTGAAAAAATAAAAGTATATTTATTCATGTATCAACTTGTCCACTGTCCAATATATAACAGAATCATTTTATTGGAGGTATTTTTAATAGAAAAAAATGTAACTTAAAAAGTTTTCTAAGTATAGAGGATTGTTTAAGTGTAAATATCTATTGAGAAAATGTGGTCTTCACATGGGTTTGTTTCATCGAGATACCATAACAGCAGGGTTAGCCAAGGTAATGTCAAGGCCGCACGGACAGCAATTCGTTTTGGGATGCAGACATGGGAAATAAGAACAAAGTCTAAAATGTTAGTTACGAATGGACTTTTAAAAGAGGTTAACACTTACGTTCTCTAAGCCATATGTACTCGCAGATCTTAGCTGAAAATATATTAAATAAGTGAAAAGTGCTTTTAATACTATATTCTGTAACGCTTTTCGAAAGAAGATAATGCAATAGAAATGTTAGACAACTCAAAGTGGACAGAACCGTAAGAGACCTTGTCACGAACATCAGGTAAGCCATAGGTGTGACTAACAGATAAGACGTTTAACAGACTTGCTGGCGTTGGAAACTTCGCTTCTTATTTATAATGTTAAGGTTGGATGAAGTTTTAAAACATATTTGAAGGAGTAAAATTAAAAAGTACTCACTGTCAACATCTTCTTTCGCAGCTTAAAGATAAAAAACATTAATACATTTTAAGTGTAAACATATACAGTTTATGAAAATTCAGAATTATATATTTGAAAATGATATGATGGGAGACCAATATTAACTATATAACAAATATGAGATACATAATATAATATTTGAAAATGACAAATTCTGCGCAAATATGAATTACATGTACATGCATTACTAAATGCAAAAATATAATATAAAATCCATTTTGCAAAGAACTTGGAATGAAATAATACTTCGTTGGTGAAACAGAATGTAAAAATATAACATACCTGAATTGACCTTATCCCAATCATGTTTGGCTACAATAAAAAATAGACATGTGATGTAACATCAGGTGAAATATTCCAATACATATCGAAATTAATTAAACGATCAACATTTTACTTGTATGTAGACGTACACTCAAAAAAGGGGAGGATACACAGGAAGTACCAAATGAACGATTTCTATTTTTGTATATCGTAAGCTGTCCTTAAACAATCAACATGTACTGCTCTTGTTTGAAAACACGTGGAAAGTCGGGTAATGAATTAATTAAAAAGTTAATGAACACTATGCTACGGTGTGATAATACTTACAGAATCTAGATTCCGCTATCTCCATAAACACCATTTCAACTACCTCCTTCATTTCAACCGAAAGTTTCCAATCTTTGCGAACTGTTTGAATAAAGAGAATATAATTATCGAAAGTTTTTTTGGAATTAAAATCATTGCAAAATAAATTGATCCATTCATAAAAAAAACGATAAGTTTAACAAGTTTAAGAACAGAAACAGTGACAGACAAGATACTAAGACACGATACTAAATGATAACTTACGTTCCCAAACGAGATCCATCTCGTAGTCGTCGAAAAGATTTTCACCAAAATTATCTGAAATTAACAGATGAGCCGAATGTATCAACTTTGTGTGAAATTTTATTGCATCGTTCCGAGAATATTGTTCAGGTAAGAATTTAAGACCGATATACAATCGATCAAACCTCATCGACATTGGTCTGTAAGAAAACTATTTTGGAAAAGTTATGTTTTCCGTACTGTTCTTCAGAAACATCTAATATTATAATTAATTTTATGTCAATACCAGCAATATAATATAAAGTATACCAGCAAGTGAGATGTATCCCGCCGGCGTTCTGTGGTTCTTAAAATAAATTAATGAGTAATAGTAAATAATTCCAGCTTACCTTTAACAATACGTTTAATGGCTTCCTCAGATTCCCTTAGCTTACGGAAAGCACATTTATAGAAAGCTGAAAAGGAAAATGGTTCAAAATTATATCCTTTAATAAAGTGCTTTTTTAACAGAGGGTACACGATATTGATAAAACGCTGAAAGGAATAATAAAAATTACTTTCCGACGATTTACTTTATTTACATTTAGTAACCATGACAATTCCATACAGAATACATGAGGAATAAAAAACACCACATACCATCGTCTCCTCGCTTAAAGTCACAAGGTGGTGTAACAGTTGAACATTCTGTAAGTATATAATTGAGCGTTACAATAAAATTATACTGTGTGCAATATCAGAAGAACAAAATATTGCATAATAATAGAAGTAAAACACAATAATTTTTACATTATGTTGAAACATAGGACTTATTTGTACAAAGTTTCACTATGTCCGAGTTCCTTTATATTTATGTTTTACAATATATAGTTTTTAATGTACGAGACACATCATGGAGTATAAATTGTAAAATCATAGAAACAAAAGAATAAACTGAATTTTTCATTATTACCCATATCGTCAGTGTCGTTGTAATAATTGCCGTAATCGCCGTTGTAGTTGCCATAGTCGCCGGAACCATAGTTGCCGTAATTGCCATTGTAGTTGCCATAGTCGCCGGAATCATAGTTGCCGTTGTAGTTGCCATAGTCGCCGGAATCATAGTTGCCGTTGTAGTTGCCATAGTCGCCGGAACCATAATTGCCATTGTAGTTGCCATAGTCGCCGGAATCATAGTTGCCGTTGTAGTTGCCATAGTCGCCGGAACCATAATTGCCATTGTAGTTGCCATAGTCGCCGGAATCATAGTTGCCGTTGTAGTTGCCATAGTCGCCGGAACCATAATCGCCATAGTTAGGAACTGGTGTTTCTATGCGTTTGTTTTTATTGACATATTTGTCTGGAATCATATTAAAACCTTACAGACGGGAAATTAAACAGGATATCTCGCAGAAATGTAATCCCCAACATACTGGAAGTGTATGCCAATTAATTTGTGATTTGCGTTAATTCCTTCATACTATATAGAATCAGTCTAAAACAAGAGGAAGTATCTGGATCCTGGGTACATGTACCGAAATAGAAATATCATATACATTGAAGTAACTAATAAGCCACCTAATTGGATGATAAAATATATGTGTACATGTTCTTACGAGCCTGAACTCACGAGATAAAAGAAAATACATACCCAACAAACCCAGCAGTCCTGGAAATTACAAGAAGAAACACTTAGTCAATGTGAAAACAAAAGAGCAAAATTATTTTGGTAATTAAATACAAAATAAAGGTACGCCCAGCTAAATAACGATCAAGTCAACGACGTCATTTATATTGAACTCGCCCCAAAAAAGTTGTATTATCGAATTACTTGGGAACATTGTGCATTTACAACAAGACAAAGTTTACTCACCACGATTATCAACTGTTACCTGAAAAATTAAAAAAAACCCGGATCTTGTCAGTTTAAGTGTTTAAAACAAAGAACTTATTTCGAGTTCATAAAATATTTATGAATGAACATCAAAGTACATAATTATAATATATGATGAGACGTCCAGGGCGTGTAAGTTATCGTGTTAATGAACATTGTATTACGTTCCTGCGGTTAACTAGAAAAAAACCCGTTCATAAATAAGGCAAATTTGAAAACGAAATTCAATTGGCGTTTAAAAAGATACTTCTCCAAAACAATATAACAAAGAAGTTGGGCATAGTATTTTTATGATGATATTATAAAATTGAACCTATTGCATATATTCAGCGGGAGTACTGGTCAGAGTCCATGAAGCAGTCATCGAAAGTAATTTATATTTAAGTTGTAAGAAGTTGCTCTACAATCGATTTAAAAGAAATGAGCTTTAACTATATATATATTTATTGTATAAATGCTGGGGCATTATGTACTCCAATACTCAATATCAGGCATGCCGATGTCGTGAAGAAAACTCCTACGCAGCATACTTAGTAATCAGCTGTTCTGTCGGACTTTTTGCTGTAAAATATTCCTAATCCAATTTTTATAAACACTAATCGTGAGTTGTAATGAAGTGAAGACCATGTAATATTCACAATGTGCACACGTGCCGAAAGAGAAACTTACACAAATGAAGAAATATTTTCATTCGTTCAAAGTCCTGATTGTAACACAAACCACGTGGGCCAAAAACAATTTTTCTACAAGTCAAAACAATATTTTGAAGTTGAATTAAATACTTACATGACTTGAGAGATACACATGCTTTGATTTTTTGGCAGCGTAGAAAACCGAAAGTTGACATCAAAACGTATGGTCTATATAAAGCTTACCTTTGGTTTAGGAGGATGCCGAGCGTCCACAGCTGTTCCAATGATGAAGATAGCAACAATCAAACCACGCATCATCTTGTCTTTGTTTCCGTCTTGTAAACTGTATACCAACTTCCACACACAATGTCCTGTCCGGATGATGGATATCACAGTTCAAATTGTCCTTATATACTAAACAAGGTGTGTCCTACACAGTTCATGAACACAAGACAATCAGTGATTTCCGTGCTTCATGCGCATGGTTCATTCCATCTTTTGTATCTAGGGGGATGAACAGGTTAATTGCTAAAACCGTTTTCATCTACCATTTGTAATCAAACGTTTTTACTAAGTACAGTTTCATAATGCTAAATTTATCTAATATATTTTGTAACAGAATATGTCGTTTTATGGTCATACGGTTGATATTGACCATTTCTAGATGAAACGTCAGCTGTGTAACACCCTGATGTAAAATAAGATCTTCCATACAGGTATTGTATGTTGAATGTGTTTTCAACTGAATCGGTCATTGGCGGGTGTGGATCTTTCAACATACAGCAATACCCTATATTATGCTTGCACACAAATAACACATAAAACTAGCGCCATATGTTTGTAAGGAGGTCTTATTAGAATATATAATAAATAAATAATAATTATATACATGTATTCACCAACATTTGGATGTTTTCGTATATTTTTGTTTAAGTTTTGATCTTGATTGCAATGTCCAGCCCCACGTACATGTAGTTCTATCATTGTGAGAGTCTGTTTCGTAATTGTCCGAAAACATGAAACTTTATATGGAATCATCGATTGGTCAATGACAACACTAAGACTTTAGTTTTGATAATGTACGTACGGAATTGTCACTTATATACTCTATATGTAAGGACCAATATATGCATGTAAATGGTGTACAAATAACCTAACAGATAAAATGAGTATAATGTGTTATAAATATTTCACATCTGAACATCTGAACTTTTTGTCGTCTTCATACATGATGAAAATAGGTACATAAACGTAAATTTCTTTTTTAATCTGTTGTATATAAGCTTAGAAATAAAAAAAACGTATGCGAGAGTTGCATGATGTTTTATTGGTCACTTGTGTGGCCTGAGTACTGATATATAAAGATGGACACACCGCAACCCCTATCTTAGTGTAATGTCATAGACTCAATATAGCTACGCCAGTGTGCTTTTTTCTGGTGCTTTGTAAAATTTGAATATGAAATTAATATATTTAACTGAATACTCGAGTCCTAGAACACTGACTTCTTTTGGTAAAATACAATTAAACATTAAAGATATTATACTTATGACACTAACTGAATTCACAAATGAACTTCAACAAGCATGAAAATTATGTTTAAAATAATGAAATGATTCATTTATAGTATTGGGATAATCTATTTTGTGTACTTATATTTCAAGTTGTGTGTTTTATCATATAATCATGCAAAGAAATGTGTTGTATTTTTTGCACCTTGTATTAGATACAGTACGAGTTTTTCTTCAAAAGTGTCTTCTTACAGACGTAAGAGGACGGTTCGCTTAGACAAACAATCAATTTGTCCGAGGCGAAGCCGAGGATAAAATGGTTGTTTGTCTAAGCTAACCGTCTTCTTAGCGTCTGTAAGGAAACATTGTTGAAGAAAATATGAGTACGTGTATCTGACTTATACGACGATAAAGGATTGTGTCCACGTGAAAGTTGAGTTATTGACAAGGGTCTTCTTACAAACGTAAGAAGACACTTTTTGAATAGCTCTGCTGGGGGTATAGTCGTATAATTTGTGTTATCCTTGTCAGCCATAGACACTTCATTTCACTAAATAGTCGTGAAACAAGTTTTCAGTAAATGAGTCCGTGCAAAACATGATTTATCATTTCCCGCCTTCGAGTCCCTTCGATATAAAACCATACTGTTTTACATTGTAAACACTGGCGTAGCCGGAAGCAAATAAAACCGAGGGACTCCAGGGAGACTCATGATCACTCTAGAACGTCTCTGGTGCGTTTTTGGAGGTCACATAAACAAAAATGGACGTTATGTATGGTGGTTTTGTAACAATTAAGTTATATGTTTACTATAGATCATAAATAAATGTTTGTACCTTAATTGCTGAAAATAGGACCCAGTTTCGTTTTGCTAAAACTCAACTTATTTATCTAATCATACATTTCTCTGTTTTATTGTTTGCAATTCAGAATGTGATATCCAAATGAGGTACAAGGATGGTCAATAAACACATTAAACAGTTTCCCACAATTTTAACCTAACTATGATCAATAAAAATGATTTGAGTCTGTTTCTGGGAATTTGACTTTTGACTCAAATGAAAATGGAGTTTTGAGACGGATTTGTCCGCCAGACCCAATCTAAATAAAGACTCAAGATGTCTAGACAGAAAACACTTGAGTCCATTATTGAGTATATACTCAATTTTGTGGCTGGAACGGGGGCCTGATGCTTAGGGTATATGCGACAACAGATCATATTCCAACATTACAGGGCATTGATTTAGCAAGTTTTTATTTTTTATTCCTCTGTCACCTAGAACATTTTGTACATGTGTTCTGATGTATGCCAGTAATTAGTATTACTCCTTTTTATACATCTGATAAGTGATTCATAAAAAATATACTAGATAAATGTAATGTATTTCTTGGGTTTATTTGAATGTGATTTTTTTAAAGATGGGTATGTTGACAATTGTGAAAAAATCAAATTTTCCGAAAAACAACACAACTATCGTTTTAACCAATTTGTGTTTAATAACGAGTATGTGACATGTTGCTGCCGATGACAGCTAACAGTATTTTATCATCACTTGTAAAATGGCGTTCCACTCTTCCGTAAGTAAGGCACCAAGTTCATAGGTGCTTTTTGGTTGGACCTGACCGCCTGAAAAGCGGACCTGCAATTCTTTCCACGTGTACTCAATGGGCTTTAAGTCAGGAAATGAGCCCCATTTCAGTCCAAATGAGTAATAACACTTTCTTTGCAAGAACTCTTGGACGACATTGGCTTTATAAGAACGGCATTATTGTCCATCAAACTGTACTCCTCACCAACAGCTTACAGTGTCTTACTCGAGTATCGAGAATCTTATCTCGATACCACTAGGAAGTCAGTTTGTCTCCATCAAGGACAACGAGGTCAGTGGTCCACCCCTAGACCATCATTGAACAACCGCCATGTCGGTCGTTTTCAGCAATGTTTGCAGAATGAAACTTTTTCTCTGGCATTCGCTGTACACAAGCACGCCATATTAACTATTAAATTATTTGTATACCATATATACATCTGCTTTAAACTATCAAGTACGCACGAATGTAATCAGAAACTAAATATTTGGCGCTGTCCTGCACCAATCGATGCTCCATACGTAGTTTCATGTTTTGTAACTACACGATAAAAGAACCACATGTACTTGGGGCTGGACATTACAAAGTCAAACCTAAGCAGAACAGAACAGAACATATCTTTATTTCACCCAGGTACAAGGTACAACATGGGGTTATTACATTACACATAAATTGGATATTTGATGATAAACAGATAAGCAGAAAGATACGAAATACGAGTACATATATATATCATATCTATTCTAGTATCCTTATAACTATCTGGCTTTGGTTTTATGTGTTATTTGTGTAAAAGCATGATTTAGGGTATTGCTGATCCACACCCGTAAATGACCGACACAGTCGAAAAACACATTCAACATATTAATTACAATACCTGTTTGGAAGATCTTAATTTACATCAGGTTGTTACCGAGCTGAAGTTTCATCTAGAAATGGTCAATATCAACAGTATGACCATAAAACGGCATATTCTTTTATGAAATAAATTAGATAAAGTTAGCATTATGAAACTACACATAGTAAAAACGTTTGATTACAAATAGTAGATGAAAACGGTTTTAGCAATTAACTTGTTCACCCTAGATACAAAAGATGGAATGAACCATGCGCATGGAGCACGGAAATCACTGATTGTCTTGTGTTCATGAACTGTGTAGGACACACCTTGTTTAGTATATAAGGACAATTTGAACTGTGATATCCATCATCCGGACAGGACATTGTAAGTGGAAGTTGGTATACAGTTTTTACAAGACGGAAACAAAGACAAGATGATGCGTGGTTTGATTGTTGCTATCTTCATCATTGGAGCAGCTATGGCAGGTCGGCGTCCTCCTAAACCAAATGTAAGGTTTTTAAAGTACAGAATTATACGTTTAAATTTGAAGACTTTTTTTTTAAACACTGCTAAACAATAGAATCATTCGTAATGCTTTTAATGCTATATCTGACTAAAAGTGTAAATATCTCATCACGACGGTCGTGTACAAACAATTTCACTCAACTTCATAATTCTTCAAAATGTGGTTTTGATTCATGGCAAAATGTTTTTGACCACGTGCTTTGGTTTTCTGACTAGAGTTTAGACAATGATAATCTTCATATTAATAATTCTATAACAGTATTTCATGTGCGGCACACACGCAAATTTCGATAACCTAATGGTTTTCCTTTTGTTGCATTTAACTTTCTACACTAAGTGTATTCCATATATTATGTTCGACATTTAATGATTGGGTAGTAATTACAAGTGCAGTCATTGTAGCAATATTGACAACTTCTATCTAACTGCTGGGTTAGCTCTTTAGCCACGTGTTTGAGTTTCCCCCTTCAGTGCTGTGGGTCCTGGGTTTAATCCCTGGTTAAGACCATATAATTTTTCACGCTCCTAATTTACTTAATTGGTGACAGCGGTGGTAAATGGGCAACTGGCAGAATTTCTAGTGTTAATATTACTAGTCTCATTTATTCATGACATAGACAGGCGTGAAACCGAACGTCTAGAATTAGTCAAATATATCTTGCCATTTTGCACATTGTTTTGATGAAAGTATTTTACATGCCGAATCGAATTGTTTGTTATCAAATGAATGTGCTTATTTTTGAAGTTGGGAGTTTTTTTATTTACGTGATACGTCAGATTATGAAAACCTACATGGAACCTCTCGTCATAGATGTTCATTCCATCCATGCATTTTGTAAAACCGCTAAAGGTCCTTGTTTTAAACATTTAAATACTGGCTCTATATAAAGACCGTTTTATTTTTCAGGTACCAGGTGATACTCGTGGTAAGTAGTCTTTGTATTGTTGCAATTACTAATGAACGATTTTACTTAGTTATTCCGTAATACGGCTATTGGTGGTTGATTACACAAACAAGTGTGACGTGAACTTCAGTTATTGCTCTGGGGTAGTTCCGTATTCTTTACAATGTCCGAACTGATTCACGCGCCTCGTAAAACGTCTAAAATCTTAAATACAGCGATGGCTTCTTTGTAACGTTTTATCAGAAACGGCCAAAACCGATTAACACTGTTGTTCTATTTTGTATTTTAGATGTTATGTTTTAACAAACAAATGATTTGCATTTTCATCGTGTTCGTATTGACTAAATGTCCTTATTATTAATTTCCAGGACTGCTGGGTTTGTTGGGTAAGTCTTTTTCTTTTATCTTGTGTGTTCAGTCTCGTATGAACAAATTTGTAGCTTGCTTACTATTCGATATTTCTACTCTATGTACATTTACCCAGGACCCAGATACTGACAAGTTTGCTATTGGTCTGAATCTGTATATGACGGAATAAAACGCATACTAGTAATACGATAATTTAACACGACTTGCATTATGCTCCGGTATTTTGGGTGTTAACTTTCTGCTAGACATCCTGTTTAATGTCTCATCTGTAATGTTATTACTCGGATTGCAGGCAAATATATCAATGAAAACAAACGCATAAACCCCCAAATTCCTAACTATGGCAATGATGCTTCCGGCGACTATAGCGATTATGGCAACTACAAAGGTGACTATGGCAACTACAAAGGTGACTATGGCAACTACAAAGGTGACTATGGCAACTACAAAGGTGACTATGGCAACTACAAAGGTGACTATGGCAACTACGAAGGTGACTATGGCAACTACGATGGCGACTATGGCAATTATTATAACGACACTGATGACGATATGGGTAATGATGATAAATTAGTTAAATCTCTTGTTTCTATGAATTTGACAATTTATTTTCAAGGTATGTCTCGTACATTATGAACTGTACCATCGTGACATTTTAACTGTCCACCCTATTTTCCAGTGCAAACAACTCAGAATTACCAAACGGAAAGGGGAATAACTGATTTTTGTAAAACAGTATTATGGGTATTCAAACTATCCGTTCATTGGCTCTTGACCCGTTTTAATGTTATAAAATATATATACACTTATTGCTGTAAAGAAAAACAAGTTGTCTAACCCTGACTAATGCAGTTTGAGTCCAACATTGATATGCTTCAAATTACCTCCCTTTCAATTAAAATAGCATATTTAATGTTGTATTTTTGGACAAATGTTTGCATTAACTGTTAATTTCTTGAACGAACTGTGTCGGCTGTAGTCCACTGCATATCATACCACTAATTTTATAAACGCACGAGAAGTTGCGTCAATGGACATCTTACCTAAAATAGGTAAGTTTCTTTTTTGTTGAGTATATAATACTGTACAAAATAAATGTTAAAAAAAACTCGGACATAGTGAATACAAAAATAACAATTTCCCCCAAGTAAATCCTATATTTCAATATAATGGAAAAAGTTCTTAACTGTTTACTGGACATAAGCATGTATATAATTATCTTCTATTATTTATGTGAACTAAGTATGCAATAGTTTATACTTCCGAAAATGCACAAGCTTGTATAATGTTATCGCAACACTCAATTATATATTTGCAGAATGTTCAAACGTTACACCGCCCTGTGTCTTTAAGCAAGGAGACGATGGTATGTGGTATTTTTTATTCCTCATTTGTCATGTTACTAAATGTAAATACAGTCAATCGTCGGAAAGTATTTTTTGTTATTCATTTCGACGTTTCTATCATTTTCGTGTACCGTCTATGTAAAATGCACTTTATTATAGGATACAATTTTTAACCATTTTCCTTTTTCAGTTTTCTACAAATGTGCATTCCTTAAGCTTAGGGAAACTGAAGAAGCCATTAAACGTATTGTTAAAGGTAAGCTGGTATTATTTATTTCTTCAAGATCCACAGAACGCCGGCGAAATACGTCTCACTTGTTGGTATACTAGATAATTTATATATTCTATAAAGATTAAACTGAAAGTAAAAAAAATGTTTTTTATTAAATGTTTCTTGAAAGAGTATGGAAAACGCATGCATTAGTAGTAGTTTACTTACGGACCATCGGTCGATTGTACATATACACAGTTATTCTTGATTGAACAATTTTCTCAGAACGATGCAATAAAATTTCGCCCAAAGTTGATACATTCGGCTCATCATTTCAGACAATTTTGGGGAAAATCTTTTCGACGACTACGAGATGGACCTCGTTTGGGAACGTAAGTTGTCATTTTTAGTATCGTTTCATTCACTGCTTTTGTTCTTATAAAAATGTTATACTTATCAGCTTGCAATCAAATATAAATTTCGTTAGTTTATGGGAAAGGATATATTTAATGAATAGAACAAATTTATTTGCAAAATGTTTATAATTACAACAAACTTTCGATGATTATATCTCTGTTAATTCAAACAGTTCGTAAAGATTGGAAACTCTCAGTTGAAATGAAGGAGGTAGTTGAAATGGTGTTTATGGAGATAGCAGAAGCTAGATTCAGTAAGTATTACACACAATGTCATAGTGTTCATTAACTTATTAATTAACCCATTTCACGACTCTCCGCGTGTTTTTTTTTAAAACAAGAGCAGCACATGTTGATTGTTTAAGACAGCATATGATATAGAAAAATAGAGAAATATTTCTTTTGATACTTCCTGTGTATTCTCCCTTCTTTTTGAGTTTACGTCTAGATACAAGTAAAATGTTGATCGTTTAATTAATTTCGATTTTAATGGAATATTTCACCAGATGTTACATCACATGTCCATTTTTTATTGTAGCCAAACATGACTGGGATAAGGTCAATTCAGGTATGATATATTTTTACATTCTGTTTTACCAACGAAGTAATATTTCATCCCAAGTTCTTTGCAAAATGGATTTTTATTTTCTAATATTTTTGCAATAAGTAATGTCATACATGTACATGTAATTCATATTTGCACAGTATTTTGTCTTATTTTCATAAACTGTGTACATTTTGTATGTTTACACTAAACAAATATTTAAAAAAATGTGTTTTCATTTTTAAGCTGCGAAAGAAGCTGTTGACAGTGAGTACTTTTTTAATTTTACACTTATTATTTCTAGTATATCCAACGTAAACACAAACAGTTTTTTAGGCGAACAAGTCCTTTTATCTGCGAGTAAACATTATAGCTTCCCCGATGTTCGTGACAGATCTGTTGTTGCTGTCACTATTACTGTTTGCTTTTGTTACATACTTGCTTTCAAAATGTGTTACGGTAAGTGTAGCGCTACTGTTTTTAACCGCACTTTTAACATATTTGATATATACTATTTCAGCCAAGATCTGTGAGTACTTTTGGCTTAGAGAACGTAAGTGTTAAACCTCTTTCAAAATCCATTTGTAGCGAACTTAATTTTTTTCGCACTTGGATATAATATCGATTATGTAAAATTATTTGACATTTTGTACATCTTTCCCACGTGTGCATCTTAAAGAGAACTTCTGTCCATTGCTTTGGCATACCTTCGCTAACACTGCTGCTATTGTCTCTAATTTATGTCAATGAAACCGACAGATGTTGAGCAAAATTACTTAATAGGTGTCTATTTATACAATCCTTTATACCTAAAAGTTTTAAAGTTGCATTCTTTACTATTAAAGATACTGAGAAAAGAAAGATTGTCAAAGGATGAACCATCTGTAGGTATTAAATAAGACGGTGGTAAAGATGATGCATTAATAAAAACTGTTTTATCCTTTTTCAGAAACATTTGAACATGGAAAGTTCTTCCATAAACCAACCCATTACAGACGCAAGTATCCACTATGACAACACAATTGGCGTGAAATCAACCACATCTAAATCGTACGTCACATAATGGAATGGAAATGAGTCGGCTGCAATATGCATATATCAACAGTTCGTGAACCACACACGTCTACACTTCTGTTATTGATATTCCCGTTTTTCATTACAAAGTTTCCTCTGTACTAATTGATTCCGTTTGTTTGATATTGGATGTAAAAAATAAATTATAAACGTTATAAGAATTTAATGCCAATTTGTTGTATATTTCTAATGCAGAATACGTTTCTATACATGTAGTGTTTTCAGACAGAATCACATTCATCAACATTAAAACTTGAGAAAATGACAATTTGTCAAACCTTGTATGTCTATTGATGAAATACTGGACAATGTGTATATATACAAGTACTCGTACATCCGGGTTTTAGACCGCACACACAATATGTTTTACAACATTAAAGATACATCTGAATAAATAAGCCATATGACCGAAGATGTTAAGGCGACTATAAACTAAATTTAAACTCGGAACGCATTGCTTCATTAATAAGCACATTCATGAAAACGGCTGACTCACTTATCAGTTCTTCAGGATATAAAACCACGTGGTGTCCTACCACAAACTATTCAACCCTGATTTTGTCGTAAGATGTCACATGCATTTGCTCAGTTTATGGTGTACAACATATTTGTTGATTGACACAAAATTACATAATTTGAAGAATATATATACAGTTACTACAAACAAATCCAAGTAGCAGAAATAGCGTAAGCATCCACCATCGAAGGTTTTTAAGGGATTCGATAATACTTCAGTCCTGGAGAACCACTACATGTACATTATTCTTTTACTACGTAACCAACATACACAGACACATTATTGAACAAGTAAGCTTGAACACCTAAACATACATATGTACCTTTCGTAAGTGTACGTCATTTATACCCGGAAAACATCAAATTACGAAGGAAATGGACAAAGTGTTTAGTTCCATTATCAATTCTGATAGAAATAAGATTTATATTTGTATTTGGACATTTTGAATTTTTTATTATTTCCCTGCCTCAATATCCAGCGTTCAGATTTTCGAAATATACTCAACAAAAAAACTTTACATATTTTAGGACAGATTTCCATTGACGCAACTTTAGTTGACTGTGTATTCAACAAAGGTCCCGTGCATTGATAGAATTTTAGAGGTATGATATGCATGGAAACATCAATATTTATCAGGGTTAGACATTTTCAGTATCAAACTTGTTTTTCTTCACAGCAATACATGTATCAATGTTTACAACATTAAAACAGGTCAACAGCCATTGGACGGATAGTTTGAATACCCATAATACTGTTTTAGAAAATAAGTTATTCCCCTTTCGGTTTAGTAATTCTGAGTTGTTTCTCTGGAAGTTTTCAACAGGTTGGACAGTTATATTGTCACGATGTCTGTTCTTGGTTATTTCTTTAATGAGCATTGAAATATCAATACATGAATAATGTAAAGTTCTCTTTTTTGCTGAGTATAGTACCTGATCCCTTTTACACTGGTATAAAACTTGCTATTAACAGAATGGATCCAAAAAAGTGAATGTGTTTCACGCCGATGTCTAAGCTGATAATTGCTTCGTTTATTTTCGCTAACAGAAAAACACGCAGACGAATGATTAAATTAAAACTGTCCGTCATAGCAAAATGCATTTCTATAGATATTCAATATTTGCTTGCGTAACTAATACATACAATTAATTGACTTCGATTTATCACAAAACTTGTTTCATGCGAACAGGGAAACTCTTAGTATCGACCAAGTTCTTTCTAGATGAAATCAGAAGACCGCCAGCTGAGATATTGGAAGACTTGTATAAAACAAGATGTAATTGAATTGGCTAGTAAAAATAACAGGATAAATCGTCCATCTCTATTTTATTGTCTTAAAGCGTGTAATAAGCCTACGATAATAATGGTGTTTAAACAAATAGAGATGTAAAAGTGCCAAGGGACGATTATCTGTGATTCCAGGATAAGTCATATAACAATGTTATTATTTGTTTTGTTTCTGTTTGGAATAAACGCGAAAGGGAGTTATGGTAAGTTAATAATTCATAGCTTTCTCGTTTGGTAAATATGTTTTGCCGCTATGATACTAATCTATTTAATTTGTAAGATCATTTATGTAACTTGGCTTTTATTTTTTTGTTCGCATTGAATTGTTAATACTTATGGTTATGAATAACTCAAGAATTTATTAATATGATGATATTCTAATTATATCAAATACACGTACGTAATACAACATATACCCGATCACAGTACTCTGGTGACATTTGAGAAAAGATTCCCGTTCGCGACAGGTCATACTCCTCCATGAAAATTTGACAAAAATGTCGATTTTCCTTCACATGTGGAGAAGTTGCTGGTTCCTTGTGGAAGGAAAAGCTAGTATACTGGTTCCTTGTGAAAGGATAAGCTAGTATACTGGTTCCTTGTGGAAGGATAAGCTAGTATACTGGTTCCTTGTGAAAGGATAAGCTAGTATACTGGTTCCTTGTGAAAGGATAAGCTAGTATACTGGTTCCTTGTGAAAGGATAAGCTAGTATACTGGTTCCTTGTGAAAGGATAAGCTAGTATACTGGTTCCTTGTGAAAGGATAAGCTAGTATACTGGTTCCTTGTGAAAGGATAAGCTAGTATACTGGTTCCTTGTGAAAGGATAAGCTAGTATACTGGTTCCTTGTGAAAGGATAAGCTAGTATACTGGTTCCTTGTGAAAGGATAAGCTAGTATACTGGTTCCTTGTGAAAGGATAAGCTAGTATACTGGTTCCTTGTGGAAGGAAAAGCTAGTATACTGGTTCCTTGTGAAAGGATAAGCTAGTATACTGGTTCCTTGTGAAAGGATAAGCTAGTATACTGGTTCCTTGTGAAAGGATAAGCTAGTATACTGGTTCCTTGTGAAAGGATAAGCTAGTATACTGGTTCCTTGTGAAAGGATAAGCTAGTATACTGGTTCCTTGTGGAAAGAAAAGCTAGTATACTGGTTCCTTGTGGAAGGATAAGCTAGTATACTGGTTCCTTGTGAAAGGATAAGCTAGTATACTGGTTCCTTGTGAAAGGATAAGCTAGTATACTGGTTCCTTGTGGAAGGATAAGCTAGTATACTGGTTCCTTGTGAAAGGATAAGCTAGTATATTGGTTCCTTGTGAAAGGATAAGCTAGTATACTGGTTCCTTGTGAAAGGATAAGCTAGTATACTGGTTCCTTGTGAAAGGATAAGCTAGTATATTGGTTCCTTGTGAAAGGATCAGCTAGTATATTGGTTCCTTGTGAAAGGATAAGCTAGTATACTGGTTCCTTGTGAAAGGATAAGCTAGTATATTGGTTCCTTGTGGAAGGATAAGTTAGTATACTGGTTCCTTGTGAAAGGATAAGCTAGTATATTGGTTCCTTGTGGAAGGATAAGCTAGTATACTGGTTCCTTGTGAAAGGATAAGCTAGTATACTGGTTCCTTGTGAAAGGATAAGCTAGTATATTGGTTCCTTGTGGAAGGATAAGCTAGTATACTGGTTCCTTGTGAAAGGATAAGCTAGTATACTGGTTCCTTGTGGAAGGATAAGCTAGTATATTGGTTCCTTGTGGAAGGATAAGTTAGTATACTGGTTCCTTGTGGAAGGATAAGTTAGTATACTGGTTCCTTGTGAAAGGATAAGCTAGTATACTGGTTCCTTGTGAAAGGATAAGCTAGTATACTGGTTCCTTGTGAAAGGATAAGCTAGTATACTGGTTCCTTGTGGAAGGATAAGCTAGTATACTGGTTCCTTGTGGAAGGCTAAGCTAGTATACTGGTTCCTTGTGGAAGGATAAGCTAGTATACTGGTTCCTTGTGAAAGGATAAGCTAGTATACTGGTTCCTTGTGAAAGGATAAGCTAGTATACTGGTTCCTTGTGGAAGGATAAGCTAGTATACTGGTTCCTTGTGAAAGGATAAGCTAGTATACTGGTTCCTTGTGGAAGGATAAGCTAGTATACTGGTTCCTTGTGGAAGGATAAGCTAGTATACTGGTTCCTTGTGAAAGGATAAGCTAGTATACTGGTTCCTTGTGAAAGGATAAGCTAGTATACTGGTTCCTTGTGGAAGGATAAGCTAGTATACTGGTTCCTTGTGGAAGGATAAGCTAGTATACTGGTTCCTTGTGGAAGGATAAGCTAGTATACTGGTTCCTTGTGGAAGGATAAGCTAGTATACTGGTTCCTTGTGGAAGGATAAGCTAGTATACTGGTTCCTTGTGGAAGGATAAGCTAGTATATTGGTTCCTTGTGGAAGGATAAGCTAGTATACTGGTTCCTTGTGGAAGGATAAGCTAGTATACTGGTTCCTTGTGGAAGGATAAGCTAGTATACTGGTTCCTTGTGGAAGGATAAGCTAGTATACTGGTCAGAATACCAGGAAAACTGGTTACTAGGTGAATCGACTGTAATGTATAACTGAAAAATTAGTAAACAAACGGCGTTAATAAACAAAGTTTTAAATGACTTGGCCTATATTGCATAGGACAAGACTTTTTGAAACTTCTTGACAAATTTGATTATTCTGAAAAACACCAACATAGTGTTACATGCTAATAAGATCATTTTATACTTATAAGGTGTTAATACATGTTTAATCTACTAGATATAAATAGATCAAAGTACTGAACGTACTCATTGAAGATGAACTTACATAGACTTGCACTGCAGCATGGAACGGAAAGTACAATGTAGTATAATAAATGCATGACGGATGTAGAAAAAAAACAAAGTAGCTTGGTCCGCATTATAATTCATACCGGCCAACCGAGAGACGGTTATGGAAAGGTGAACTATCGTTTAGTTTCCAAAATGGAAGATTAAGCAACCTCTCGAAGGAGTAATGTCTCGAACAACAACCAAAGTCGTAATCGTTTTTAAATGTATTTTTTTTTTGCTTAGCATATTTCAGTTTACATTTGCATTATTATTGGCGCTAGATAAATTATTTATAAGTTTGATTTGGTAAAACCTAACGTAAGATCAGCTAAAATTTTAAAGACACAAAACTCTCAGAAAGGTTAGGTGAAATCGTGAATCATGCATTCAATGGATGTATGAAACTTGAAACAAAACTAATAACAAAACAAACAAGCGCAAAGTGAACTAAGTAAGAGATAGTCTGGTGGATAAAAAAAATCTTTACTTAAATGACATTCACTGTATTTATATCAGTAATTAACTAAATATCAACATGTCATTAAAGGTATGTTTCCGAAGGAGTCGATGTCACAGTTTCAAGCAAAGGAGCGTGGTAAACGTGTTTTTTAAGATATTGTCAAAAAGGGGAAACATATGGGTTTTAGGAAAGAGGCAAAACTATAGAAACATCGACATCAAGTTCTCCAGATGAGATGCATCCGGACAAAATTTCCTCCGTTTAGTGAACAGATAGTTAATTCAATCAGGTTTCTACAAATCATTTCACTGAAGCGTTATTAGTCTTGGGACGGAATATGTCGTGTTTTCAGTCGTTAACAGCATAATATCCTCCTATTTCTGTCTAGACTTACTTTCCAGCTAATAAACAAAAGAGTCATCACTATAAATGAAGCATATTTCAAGTAATCTTGTGAGTTTTAAGCAAAATATAAGTGCTTATTCTAGATTTATATGGTAACGACTTCATGATTGGTTTACACATTGACTTTATGCATTTTCCATAATGTATTTGCCTCATACGTCAGACCCAATGCTTCGGTGAAATGTCTTTGTCTTTAGAAATAACCGACTCAGTGTATTAGCACAATGTCTATTTTTCATACGTAAGACGCACCGTCTTTATACAATGTATTTTACAGACGGTAGACGCAGTGTCTTGCTGCAATGTCTTGTCCAAACGTTAGAACAAAACCTTTAAAAAATACGTTTGTCCGACATCAGACTATGTGATTTCATTGAGTTAGTACTGACTTCAATGAGTTAGTACTGACTTCAATGAGTTAGTACTGACTTTGAACAAGTTTGTCCTGACTTTAAATACTGGAAACTGAAAGCCAAGTGTTCGTCTCTTAGTCGGACAGAGTGTATTTTTGCAAGTCTATGAGACAGTTGTCCTTATAATGACGGGTTGTGTGTCTGGACTTTAAGCAAACATTCTGATCTTTGCAAAGAATTAATTATAAGAAAGCTGTGAACAACAAGTGACAAAGCCCAGGTCGTTGTCTAGTGATTAGTACGCTGCACTTATAACCGGGTTCGAATCCCGGTCGCGGCAGGTCATACACTTCTAGGAAAATTTGACAATGCCGATATTCCTCCATTTGAGGAGAATCTTAGTTGTCGGCTTCTTGTGGAAGAGTAATTAAGTCAATAATGATTAGAATCAGAAAAGCTGATTTAGATGAACCGGCCACCGTATATTACTGAACTACCATTGAAAAATGGCGTTAAACCCATTGAAAAGAACGCTTGGCTAATACAAGTAACAGTATAATATAGTTGATGATCCTAGCGATCATTTACAAACAGAGGGACACGTGTAGCATGAAGTTCTGGTTGATGGGTAAAATCAATCTCTACCCAGAGTTGTCGTTCCTTTCCAATCCACACATAGTGTGAGCGTAGCGGGAACGACAACTCTGGATAGAGATTGGGGTAAAATTCCGCCATGGGCAGACATGAAACATATCATTCAAAATAACTAAAACTTGTGTTTACGAGTACAACCAGGTAACTCAATAAGGACTCGTTAAAATAAATATTTGTCATAAGTATATTTTACAATACTTGGCTGATCGAGACGCCCTGCTTACATAAATGAGAAATATTTACAACTCAGTCTAATGATGGGAGTTTGCTATTTAAATATTATGTTTATCGATCATTTTTAATTAGTTATCATTTTGATCATAGATGAAAAAGTATTTCTAGAAAAAAAAGGACATGCAAAAAATCCCATTTCCTTTGAAGTTCTACCTTCCGCATCCCCCCTCCAAAAAAACGCCTCCACCCAACCAACTCATAACACCATACAAAAATGGAGAACAAAACCTTATAAAATGATGTATTTTATTGTTTATTTCAGGCAAATTGGGCCTGGAAGGATGTGAAGCTGGCTGGGCTCACTATAAACATTATTGTTACCTGGCTAACGTCGCTCATACACATTTTGGTTCAGCTAAGGCAATATGTAACATCAAAGGCGCCAGCCTTGCTTCTTTGTGGACTGATGACGAGCGAATATTTGTGGTAAACTTAATACAACACGTAAGCATTTGATTTAAAAAAATATATTTGTTCATCAATGTTATGAATGTCGATATGGCAACACATTTATTTCAATGCTTTTTAATCTGATAAATAATCAGAGAATGATCCAATGAAACCATAGTAAGCCATTTTGTAACATGTAAGAGTAGATGTAAAATAGCACAACAGGTATTATCAAATAATTGATGGATGCACATGAGAGTTGAATAAACAGCGACATGAAATGTGCTTCCGGTAAGTATCAGGATATCCGAAACTTATGTTTGTGTTATTTAACCTAAGGTAGTAGACCCCTAATAATGTACTTCTCTGGTGTATTTGCTCAATGCTACACAAACATGTTATTTACCGATTATCATTATATCTTTGTTAGTTACCATGGATACTGATGGTGTCCGATGCATTGGTGTCGGATTAACATTCAATTTTTTATCTTTTTTTAAATGAAAGTCAACTATTTAGACTACAACAGTTACTGTTACTGTTAAATAGACATGCAATGATAACTCAGTTGTTTGTTTTATCAATTTGCCTGAAAAAAAGTATTAATTACTCCGGGACTTGAACAAATTCTTGTTGAATACATTATGTATACCATATATGGTCATTCCCATCCGTAAGGTGGTTGTTATATTATTACGTTTTGCAGAGGACAAAATTTAATAGCAATGCAACAATAAAAGTCACAATAGATTTGTCTTGCCTGTCATATTGTCAGAGTTGAGTGCTAGATAACACCTCTTTTACGACATCCGTTTTTCTATCGTATTTACATTCCTGTGATTTTTATAGACTTTCTGACGTTTAATCACATCGTCTGCTAGAAAAGTAAGCTCTTCATGCAGTATGAGTATTGACAATCCAGAAAAATGGCTCCTTGCCATGTTTGATGGATTGCGAATCATTCGTTCTGAGATTGGCATTTCTATCAAATATTAGATTTGTTTGGCTAATTTTGTGCTCCTGAGAATTCGTCGACAAATCGATTGTGAAAACCAGCAGATTTATATATAAGATCTTCACGTCTAAATAAATCTTGAAAAGCCCAGAGTCAGAAATGAAATTGAAAATTAAATCTGAACATAAATAAACAGGCGTAACTCTTCCTTGACAGTTTAATACATATAGTTTCGTTTTACAATTGTATGTAATACATACATTACTCTGGTATGAATTAAGAGCAGCATAACCTCATTCTACTGGGTGGCATTTGAAATATCCCAATATTAAAACTGAGCAATAGAAACAAACAGGCATAGGGAAACAAAAGTAGCAAGATGTAAAAATGTGAATTTGTGTTCTAGTGCAATGGAAAACGAAAGTTCACCGGATATGAACATTTATGTTATACTGGTTTAATTTTTTTCCTAATGATTATCGTTCATATTATCATTATGTATACCAAGACATCGATCTTTGTGAACACTTTCCGTTCCTGTTATCATATATACTACTGTAAATGTTACAAAAATAACAATAACAACAGACAATAATGAATCACATTACCCTCCCAGAAATCGAGTTTACTTCCCATTTGGAACTTTGCCACCACATTCACTCTTTACAAGGCCATGACATCAATGACTTATATATGTATATATATATGTATGTATATTATAAGTCCTTGATGGCATGAACTGCTGGCAATAATATTTCTGAAAGTTTCAACATCATGCAGGGTCGTGCAAAATATAATCATGCATCATGCTGAAAGTTTAATTTTGACCCTTCCGCGCGTAAAACGATAATTATCATGATGCAGGATCAATTTGCACGACCAATGGTCGTGTAAAATACTACTGGCCGTTAATGTACCTATCTAACCAATCAGAATCATTAAATCACAGCTTGTTCGCTGCATGTACAGTATGAAGTCACACGTTCAATTAGGTTAACCAATGATGTGTGCATACCTGTCATAACAATAGTGATTCTGTTACGTCTATTGTAATATATGTCAATATGTGTTACAAGTATATATGTTCAAATAGGCTTCTGGCCTATTGAATTTGAAATAAAATATATATCTATCTTATAATCCTGAAGTTTATCCATGCACTATTTTTAATTATTTCTTACACGGTGAATGCAAATGCCATATTAATCAAATATTTTCAGCAGATTTACATTTTTTTTTAGTAATATAGTGTTCATATGTTGCTGAAATACATGAAAAAACTCAAGTGACTTACAAATAAATACACAATGTTAATTGCATTTCACTGAGATAGCAGAATAGAACAGAACAGGAAACTTTATGAAGACTTGAGCATATACGAGTACATAATTATACGAGTACATACAATACAAACAAAAAGTACGTGCGTGTTTAATAAATGTAATGACTTAATCAATAGCAATTCAGTTCATGTATGTATATATATATAAATAAATATATAAAAGTGCTTAAAATTAAAAAAGTATATTATCTATCATATTAAAAATGAAACAAGAATAAAAATCAACCTTAAGTTATTAATATAATAACAGTTCAATATACTTTTAAAAGGATTATAGAAAAAAATGATGAAAAAAAGTCTGGACCTGGGGTCTTATAGATTTTATCTGTCATATGACAGGATTGTATGAAGGATTTTAAGGCTTGAAAGACTGAGTGTTGGACTGTCCTTTTAGGGTTTAGAATATTTTCCAGTTTGAAAATACGACCTGAATTTACCAGGGCAGCCTTTAACTCAAGTCTGGGAGAGAAGTAAACCCCACAGTGTAGCAGAAAGTGACTGGTTGAGTTCAATACTCTACACTGGGCGCAAATAGGGTCCAGTCCTAGGACATACTTCCACTGGGCACCAGACAACAGATTTGCGCCCAGTCTAAGACGGGTTATACATTTGACTATCCTTTGAAGGAATACTTCAGGCTATATAAGCCCCACTGAATAATGGACAGAATCACAGCCACCCATCGCCACTCTCGAAAAGTGATCTCTCCAGCGCTTGAGGTACCGTGACCTGACCAATGAACTTATTTCAGTGGGTGAGAGTTTGCCTTTTGTATCAACAATCACATGATCCAGACCAGATTTAGCAGCCCTATCACCTTCCTCCTTTCACCCAACACCTGCAATTTTGTGAGGGAATATAAAATGCTGCTACTTTTCCAGATTAGGGACATTTTGACCCATCCGTAAAATACTAAAATTATTAGATAGGGTGAGGTCAATCTGAGGCTAGGGCGTAAGCCATGGATGATCAATCTCTGACCTGAAGTCTGCTACCGTATGTCTCTGAAAACTAAGTTTTGGGTTCAGGCCCAAAATGGGGGGGGGGGGGCAATATTTAAAAAAAAACTCTTGAAGTGTCCAGCTCCAAAGATTGAGTTCACAGGGTTATTTTCCCTTGCTTGTGCTATGGTCCAGTATTTGACAATGATGGGCCTTGCGCCTGATAGCCAATGGAAGTTCACCAGCCTCCGCTTCCATTTGGTGAGTAGGGGTGGAGCTCATGGCCCCAGGGCTATGCTAAGTGATTGCTATTGTATTTCATCTAGCTGAACTAGTTAAGATGGTGCAGCTACAGCATAAATTTCAGCACCATAATCAATTTTGGATCTATTAAGAGAAATGTATAGGAGCATTAAGCTTTTTTTATTTGCTCCAAAGTGTGTTTTAGCATTTTCATCATATTAAAGTTGGTGGTACACTTTTTAATTAAATACTCATTATGAGGTTTGAAGTGCGTTATTTAGTATCCAAATCATACCAAAGAATTTTGTCATTTTCTCAAATTTAAGGTGTGCACCACTAAGGTGTATATCTAATTTATGCTGCGGCTGGTAACCCAAAAAGGATACAAACAGTTTTTTCTTTTGAAATTTTGAATCCCCACTTTTGAGCCCATTCCCAAATCGTTTCGAACCCTTTTTTAACCTTAGTGGCCATATTCTCGATATTGTTGCCTGTTATCCATGTGCCTGAATCATCAGCAAATAGACTTAAAGACATGTCAGATTTTGAAATGAATACAGGAAGATTGTTTATCAATACATTAAAAAGAAGAGGGGAAGTAATCGCGCCCTGAGGGGTACCTCTCGAGACACTTTCCTGGTCTGAGGAGGTACCACTTACCCTCACTTGATTTTTTCCTTTCTAGGAAAGACCTGCGGTACTCGAAACAAGCTCCTGTTATACCATATTCTTTTAATTTTTATAGGACACTTAAGTGCCATGTTAAATCAAATGCAGCCGGTAAGTCGAGAACAATGGCTAGCGCTCTGTTCGGCCCCTGTTTTTTGGCCGCAATGATATGTTGTAAACGAGCTATTTGGTCTAAAGTGTTCCTTCCATTTCAAAAGCCAGACTGGGAGGGATAAAAAACCTATTTCATATACTCTAGTCTTAGCCTTGCTACTTCGGCTTAGCGGTTTGCCACTTTTATAAATGAATTCGGACACTGTCTTGCCGTCCGAAACAGTCTAATTAGTTGGACCACCCAAGAATACGCAGAACGATGTCAAATGAAACGTGTCTCGCCATTTTATATAGCAGAAATGTTCAGGCTAAGTTAAATATGTACATCTCAAAACAATGCATTCTGGTGGTGATTTAATTGTTGAGAATGGACGTGTTATTTGCAACATCATGAAGGTTACATACTTAATAAACTCTATAATTCAGTTAAATAATAAGCCAAACATTTCATTGACCAATTATATTAAGATGTTCACTTCTTTACGTCGATATTTCAGCTGGATGCCATTAAACCGTCCACGTGGTTAGGTGTGGGTGTAGTTCAGAACGAATGGGTGTGGCTTGATGGTTCCGGAAGTGTTCGATCTGTATTCAAAGGTTTGTGTAAGCCAATCTAAAACGAAACATATGTATGAGATCAACTTAGATACTATTGAACTTAGACCAGATTGTATCAAAATTACAAAATAATACCATCAGAATGCATAACCGATCAAAATGTCTATCGGGAAATTTCTTCATCCGCGTATTAGAAAGACAAATTGTTTGTCATTTCAGAATTACCGGATGCTGATAACGAATATTGTGGCTTTTTGTCGCCTGATGGAATTATACAATTTATTGACTGTGATATCGCCATGTCAGCATTTATTTGCAAAAAACGTAAGTTCCCAGAACTTTATGGAGCTCATAAGATTACGATTGAAGATTAATAAATGGTTTGTTCCTAGTGTTTTGAACACCATCATCAATATTTTGGCTGGACAGTTAAACTATTGTTCCAAGCTTCTAATAGTAACATACCAGTACTAACATGCTTCCCCCATTACTTTGCTAGCATATGCCAACTTCTTAAGACTTACCAGAGGACTGCGGGGTTCGAGCATCCTCTTCCATAGTTATTTATATATACTCGTGTATATGTACTTATACATACCAATGTTTTAATAAGGATCGTTATCAAACAAGATCTAGGATTTACAAAGTAATTATCAGCAGCCTACATTGGCAGAAAAAGAATTCATTCCATAGTCTATTCTATTGAATAATGATAATAAAGTTACGGACATAATCTTTCTTAGAAAACAAGTTTTTTTTCTTTGTTACAGCACTCGATATCGTCTACGTACCCGACACGGCCAACATTACTTCATCTGGTGTTTATTTTAATGAAGATTCCTCAGAAACTCTATTTCAGCGTCTTTGGCCACCTCAGTTGGACACGATTTCTCTAAATATGACGTCAGCGATACACATGGCAACCACAGAAGTTTCCTCAGAAACAGACTGCGCATATCGCTGCTATACGTTGGACGAATGCAAAACTTTTTCAATAGCGTGCAAATCTTCATCAAAGTGCAAACTATGGTTTTGTAAACTATTCTCAGGTTTAGATTTGCAGTAGATTTTAAGTACCCCGTCCAAACAGAAGCACCATGCACATAGAATGATATTTTGAGAAAGTTTTCTACATCGTAATATCATTTAGTTAAATGCTATGAAACTGATATATGTACAATAAGAATTGTAAATCTATATTTTGTTTAATTGATGTGATGCCAAGTTTCTCAACTAAATTCTGAGATTGGCAGTCAATATAATTAGGCAATATACTGATAATCGAAAATCATGGAGACAATCTAATGTCACCTAGGCACTAGAAGACGTACATGAATTAAAACTCGGAATGTCTCTGAAAACTGGTGTTTTAATGCTTCAAATACGTGTTCTTATGATACATGCTCTCATGGCTTTAACTGAAAAATGTCTGGCACTGATTTATTTGTTACATTTTCCAACAGTACCTTCTCAAAAGGTTTGCGTACGTTTGCTAGACGTAAGTAAAACAGATGAAATGACAGCCAAAGTCGAGTATAGATTTCTGTACGAAATAAATCACTTTAAGCAAAAACACCTTTAGAGCGGCATGGTAGGTCCTTTTAGTACACAAATATATGTATGCTGTTGGATGATTAATAGACATTCATTATTTCATAGAATATGTTTGTTCTTAAAATATTCGCATATAAACATGAAATGTAATTAGACTCAATACCTATCTTTTAGGAAGAACAACAACAGCATTATTCAAATCATATTTTCTTAATATTCAAATTAATTTATATATTGGCCTATAATGTATTATTGGACCCGCCTCCGTGGTCGAGTGGATAAGGTCGCTGACTTCAAATCACTGTAACACTCACTGATAGAGGGTTATGGGTTCGATCCCTGCTACCGACCTTGACTCTTTATGTGAGAAAGTAGGCAGTTGCTTCCGGAGGTTGGTAGTCTAGTACTGGTTCTTCCAAGGAGCGATGACTAGGTGAACTGTCCGCCTCATATGACTCTGACTGTTGATAATCATTTCGGGGTGGCGGTCAAGTGGTAGGATACTTGCTTTGAGATAGTAACTTAAGGTCCCTGGTTCAAATCCCGCCCGGACCATCGGAATTTTTCTGAGCAAAATATTCATCCCACGTTTGCTCCTCTCAACCCAGGTTGTGAGGGAAATAAGTCAATGATCCGTGACTGCCTACGGCGCCGAGTGTTAACGGACGACCTAAAACCCAGTGATCGGGGGGTAACTTGTGAAAGTCGGTTGAATATGTATATAATTTCAGACTATAAACCTATCCTTTTTGAAAAGGGGAGTAAAACCCGATATAAACAAAACAAAATAATGCATTATTAACAGACAAATTATAATTTATGAAGGATTTCTGTGAATACATAAACATAAACATCTTATAACAAGAAGACATTTTTATACATGAATGGCCTGTATCCTACCCACGAGTTAGTTTAAGTTGAAGCACTGTCACACCCTATAATACAGCTCTCCGGGGAGCTCCGAGCTAATCGCCGAATAGAGCTCCCGTACTCAATAATAAACTGTATTCGAATTAGTATCTTATTCTAGACAAAATCCATTTAATTTCAATGATGATACATTCGCTATATATACTTACATATATGGGTAGATAGATTATTTTAATCCTGCAAATGTTGAGAGCATGGACATGTATATATACAAACATGGTATAAAGTAGTGATAAATAATGTACTCGTAGATCAAAATTCAATGTGAACCATAAGTAAAAACAACAACAAAACAAAAACAAGCTAACGAGCAGATAATTTTATATAATGATAATAATGAACAAAGATCACAAGTAACGTAATGAGATTTCAAAATATAGATATATATTGATAATTCCGAACTATCTTCCTGGGATACTCTCATGCTGTCACCAAATTTATGTGTTCCTTGTGTTTTGTTTGTGTTATAAGTTCCCTCTGCATGTATGATTATGTATGGGATGTGAGGCTTAGTCGGCTTTCAATAATTGTCTGAAAATTAGTCTAAAGTTGTTTCGACCAGACCTTTCTCCAAACATCAGATTTATTTCTCATGACAAGTGGAATGCAAAACTGATGTAAAACCGCTAACTCAGCTTTTCTGTGTTTGGTTATCTATTAAATAAAGCTGACATATTATGTTTAATGTCTGTCATTATGCAATTAAGTTTAATGCTGATTTATTTTTAAGTAAATCTATTTTAATAGAAACTATTATCGAGCACTCAAATCTACGGCGGCATGAACGGGACACAGGAAATAGTTTATTTACCGCGAGGGCACGTGATAGCTACTACATGTTCTCGTTGTAAATATAAAGATATTTAAAGAGTAAAGATTACTTTAATTGTAAAGATTATTATCAAGGCATAATATCACAATTATTGCATGGCAATTAAAGCTTTGATACAAAGTACAACAAGTTTACTGTGATAGGCTAATGTAGGCAGTTTTGCTGAATGTACAAACATGGAAATCTCAGTGCAGTATGACAGTTCTCACGTACAAACACATTCAATGATTGGAAATGAATATAAAAAGATGTGTGGTAGAATGTTGTTTTAATTACAAGGTTAACTATATACACACGTAAATAATATAATGGAATCTCTTTGTATAAACAAATGTTAAAACTAGAGGAATTTAAAGATTTGACCTAGTTATACAAAAGAAAATACTGTTGAATCATATGAAGATCATAAATTCAGTAAACACAAATTTGGTATGAAATAACATAAATATATAAGTAGTAGATTTTCCCAAGGAATAAAAGTCTTTGAACTTTCGCAGAGCTAACAACAGAAAAAATGGTATTACAATATATAGTTCACTATGAACACTTTGGCCATAGGCCTGTGACATAAAACTTGTTACGTGCACATAAAACACATTAATGCAGTTAATTAACAAATTTTGTCCACGTTTTTAAACATTGATGAAGCATTTTAATGATATCATCAAACCATTTAATATCTACAAACAATAAACTCATTTATGAATGTATAAATAACTACATGTACATCGTAATTTCAATAAAGTATCTACAACATTATTAGGTTTCTATCTTTGGCAATTGACATTTAAGTTAACATATACACCTGTTTTGAACAACCATGCCATGTTATGCAGCAAACACGCTGTCCAAAAATGTACCTTCTGAAATATGTGACCAGCTTCCAGTGTTTGACTGGAAACATACAGGCTGATCTACATTTAGTTTGGTTGCATATGTATTAACGTATATTTCTATGACTAACGGTTCAAAAAGAAGTGTCTTTAAACAAGAGGGCCAATACAGCCCTATATCGCTCACCTGAGAAAAAACTACATTATAAATTAATGACCAGGTGATATCGTTTTTCATCTCGTATGACAAGTTTCTACATAGATTTTGATGAAAATGAACTCTAATTTTCATGAAAACTGGATGCATGTAAATGTACATTATTTGTAAACAAGTAACTACAGTGTAAACAAGCTGAAATATAACAATTTTAATCGAATCACGAACATGTTCTCGAATCAGACTAATCAAGCTTTGACCTCCGAAAAATCTTGATCTGTAATCCTGATACAGATTTGCGATAATAAAACACACCGACAGCAGAGGACACACTTGTTCAAACCATGCTAGGAACGCAGTTAGTGCGAGTTTGTTAGAAAAACAATCATGTACCATAGTTTGATGTAATTTTAAAATGAAGCGTTTTGCGGCTTGGAAAGAAAAGAAGTAAGACTCTTCAACCCAAATTAAGACTTTTCGTGTTCTAAGAATCGACCCCAACTGTTTGGGATCATATAAGTCTATTTATTTTGAAGGCAAGTATTACTCTCAGTCTGACAGTCATGTGCAAGCTTTATGTCATTTATCACGGTGAGTATTATGTTTTGAAAATCAAACTGCACTCATAGCATTTTCTTACATAGCTAATTAAAGTCAATCAGAACAATCATGGTATCATGAAACGCTACCACAGCTGTCCATCTATGCGATTAGTAAATGTGCGTGTCTGCACAGTAAGTGTACATATCTGTCAATATGTTTAGAAGTCCGTCTGAATGTCTTCATTTCTGTATATACTTAGCATTGGCTTTAAAGTCCCATTAGCTTTTTGCTATAGTAAAATATATGTAAAAAACAAACAATTGCTGATATTATCCCAAGTTAATTATTACCGACGAAACGATCACTGTTTCTTCTAAAAACACTCATTTCATGTCACTGTGATTTTTGCTTTTGTAAACTTGAAATATGTAGAGCGCGCGACGTCTCTTTTCGGCGTGTGCATAACTTGACTGCGGTAAAACCACGGTGGTTAACCGGCTCGGACTTTTTTTATCAAATCAGCGTCCTGGATGCAAACAATTTAACCCATGATGACGTATAGAATGAACCTCACATAAGTTACCCCCTAATGTTGACTGGGTCTGGTCGATATTTTAGGCAAGTAGTAGGCTATATGTACATATGACTTTGTACATTTATGATTTCAAGGTACGTATTTATTCATTTTTGTGATGGTGGGGGATATGTCACAAATCGATGCAAAACTTCAAGGTTTAAAGAATACATATAAATACAGGCTTGCTTCGAGACTCTGTTTCAGATGCTTTTTCGTACACCAAGATCACACATGTAAAATGATCTGAGAAAAAAATTCTCTTGCAGACGGTAATTGAAGTTTATTGACATTAAAATTGCATACATACTACAAATGTTGCTTGGCTTGCAATCCAAATTCAACACGCCCTGTTTTAAAAGAGACTGAATGATTGGCCAGATGAGGATTTGAAGGTAATCACTTGAGTTTAGAAAATCAGTTTTCATATTTGATTTTTTTGCAGTGTGGCGGTTGTGTGACAAAGAGGCATGAACACATTCTGCCAACTTACTGATTGACAACATTTGTGTAATCATCTGTTTATAAATAAAAGAATTCATACATACTTGTGGAACGATAATGTTCATGATCCATACTTCGTTTTCGGTACAAGTTGATTTAGGGATCTAGCAACACTCTCATACATCTATGTATGAAAGAATAGGATATTATAGCGGGCTATCTCTTACAATATTCGTGTACCAAATATATATATATAATAGCGATTTTATAGATGTTGTGAGGGTGCACATGCATTCTGGATGGTTTCAAATTGTACGTGCGAGAATATTAGGTGAGTAATTCAAAAGTGTCTTTAATTTCTCTTTAATTCTTTTCTTTCTTTATGTATTGTTTCAAAAGTAATGTATTAAGATTTAAAGCATTATTAAATAATTGCAATCCTTTAATTTTTAATGACATTTCTTGAGTTTTACTTTCCTCATCAGGTTTGATATTGTATTGAAGTAACAAAATGTATAATTTATCTATTGACCATTGAGTGTCCATACCTCTATAACCAATGCCTATATATTTCTTGAATTTCCTAATAAAAAGGGAGTAGCTATTAGGAAATTCAAGTTATAAAGGCATTGCTTATTAAGATACATAACTCGATACAATTATACTTGATACTAAACCATAAACTTCATGAATTATGAAAATAACTAAAGAAAACCAACGAATAATTCATATAGCATTCTAATGCGATAAAGTGAAAATGTTAGGCGACTCTGTCCGTAAATATGCCGATTTTTAAATGATGTTAAATATTACGTTGAATGACATCATCGAGGTACACTACTGATTTCAAGGCGTTTCTTTCTATTCAATAGTATTAATATACAAAAAATCACAGCTTTTGCTAGTTTTGGTCTGGTTTGACATAAAAAATATATGCCACATGATTATTATAAATGTATGAAAATGCTTTTTTATCGTTAATGTTGTTAAAGAACACACTGAGGGCATGCTATTTAAATTAATCCCTTTGCTTAAATACTAACACTGCTGAAATGTTAAATACAATGTAGTCGAAACTATAAAAGATGAATGCATGATTCTTATGTTGATTGGTGTTTGACTAATGACTTTAATTAATATATTATGTTAAACTCGTTTTAGTACTGAAATCATCACCTAATGTGTTATCAAATAAGTTTCTGATTGAGTTTGATGTTAGTATTTTTAATGACTTTGGTTATATGTATGGAAACATGTGTGTCATCTAGACATCTAGAGCAGTTGCTGAATATAAAGCTTTCAGCAGTTTATACTTTTTAGCTGATAAGACTACTACTTGTCAGCTAGTCTAATGTCTTACTCGGAGTTGAACTTCTCCACACAAGTGATGACCAAGACACTGAAATTGATCCAAGTCGGGATTTGTTTTTATGATTCAATGTTCTTGAATAATATCTCAATTTGATATTGGAGTTTACTTAGTAGATGTTTATTCCTTTCTTATTTATCACTAGCAAACAACTGGTGGCCAGGATTTGCTCTGCCCCGGGGGTCACTTGATTTATAAAGGCTTATATACGAAGATTCTAAAAAATCTTGTCAGAAACTACAATGCCTAGATCTCAATTATTCGGTACATAGCATCGTCTAGTGGACCCCTACATAGATTTTTCAAATTATGGTCCTTGGATAAAAATTGGCCCGGCCCCGGGGTTTACCCTATTTTATATAGGAAAGATTTAAAAACCTTCTTGTCAGAAATTACATTGTCTGGACTTTAGATATTCAGTGTGTAGTATCGTCTAGTTGGCCAAGATACTTCAAATCCATCACACTTAACTGAAGTTATCATCCAGAAACATAAATTTCTATTTTTAATAACAGTGACCTAGATACTTTATATTTCACTTTTTGACCCAAAATGCAATCACACTATATGTTATCTCCTGAGCTATTCATGTACCAACCTTCATTGAAATTCATCACCCCTAACTGAAGTTTTCATATGGAAACAAATTTTCTATTCTTAGTATCAGTGACTTAGATATTTGACCATTTGACCCCAAATGCAATCCCACTATATATTATCTCCTAAGCTACGCATGTACCTATTTATTTTCATTGAAATCCATCACCCCTAAATGTAGTTATCATCCAGAAACCTAATTTCTATTTTAGTAACAGTGACCTATATATTTGACGTATTGACCCAAAATGCAATCCTACTCTAGGTTATCCCTAAGCTATACATGTACCAATTTTCCTCCGGTACGGCAGGTGACTAATTACTCTCCTTACAAACTGACAGTGACATGTTTAAAATTGAAATAACGGAAAGAGACTGCTAACTATTATCTATGTAAAGTAAATAATAACATCGATATATATCGAAAGGTAAAAGTTGAAAGGTTTAAACTGCTATTGCCATTAAAACCTTGTTTTGATATGATTCAAACCTTTCAGTAATATAGATAGATATTATATCTCAACATTCCATACAGAAAAAAGAAAACATCACTAATGGTTTTGCAACAAAAGGGGCATCAATTGTGTTCTTATTTCATAGTCAAGGGAGGTAATTGAAAATTTGCAATATTAGCCTTCTTATTTCTGCTACCGTAAACCGAATGTTACCATGAACATTTCACATTTTGTTCCACGGCATATTTGTCAATTCTACCACTCTAAAATTAAATGAAAAAACAGCAACAACTTTTCGAGTAGTAAGCAAAATGTTGTTTTTTATTTTAAAGGGGTGCCATAGTGATCAAAAACATATTTCCCTCAACAGAATTTAAAATAACGATTTTTTGTAATACATGTATATATTTGTCAAAAACAGTTCAAGAGCTATCCTGACTAAACCTTTTTCTTTTCAGAATATATTTTAAATATATGATATACATTTGACAAGTTTCCAAGTTTTATTTCATACTCAATCTACACTTAACATGACAATATTAGCAATTTAACATATGTACATGTTGAAATAAAGAGGCACAAATATCAATATGGTGGGAGAGACATATTATATACAATATAAATTACATAAACATAATGTTAAACAGAAATCAAATGCAATATTTATCATAGCAGCACTAATCGTTATCTTTATTCAAATTTCATAATAATATCTATTACAAACATACAAGAGTGTCTACATTTATCAAACTCTTTAGTGGTTGTGTTCATTAGAGATTTAAAGGCCCATTAACTTTTTGAATTTAGTAATACAGAACAATAGATAGAATAATTGTAAAATATAAGAACAAAATTCCATTTGCTCTGAAACAATATTTACATAATACCTTTCATTAGCAACATCTCGTACAGATGTTGTCAATTGCTTTTTCTCATCTTTTGCAATATCATTGAAAAAAATACTGTGCTACATTTCTATACATGTATGTACTTTGTTTGACTCAGATGATATATTGACTGATATTGAGGTTCATTTGGTCCACGAGGAATCCTAAGATAATGATGGTGATATTGGTAATGATGTGCCTAATGATGAACGGACTTCAGCTTTTACTGTTCCGAGGGTGAGTTTCATTACAATCAATTAGAACATTCTCTAAGATAATTCAAAGTTCCAAAGTTTATTGGCATAAACAGCAATGATAAATTGCCTTTTGTCATGTACAGTATTATATGATTTTATAATAGCTTTGGAGATGCAAATGCTTATTTATGTCAGTTTCATTCTCTTAAAAGCTTGTCAAAAATTCATTGATGATAGATTTATAATATGAAGAATAAAGAGTTAAAATTAATATCACTTTGAATCATGAGTAGCGCATCACACTTATTAGAATTATTTTTTCCAACGCTTGTACTTTATTCATATATGAATATTGATTAGATTTTTTTTCTACATGTTCAAACTTCAGCATGTTAGTAAAAATATTGTTTTTTATTTCAGATTCATGAATTTGTTGAAAGACGGGGACCAATTCTACCTGATAGGTTTTACAAAGAGACAGCCACGACCCTTAACTATTTTTTATGCTGTTCCCTGTTTGACCGATAGCTGTTATTGTTGGTTATACTAACGGCTATGCTGCATGGAAAAAAGCTAGAGATGGTCCAGATCAAAACTGGTTGGAAGTATCAGTGCCCGAGATGCGCGCCTACCTGGCTATTAGCATTGTGACGGGTGTTCGCAGCTAAACATGTACTAGTCAACTGACCCATTAGTTGGAATGCTACAAAAACAACATCATGACCTGCAAGATCATGTATTACATTCATGTCAGTGATAGAACAAGGGAACCAGGTCGTGGTGATGCTGGTTACGACAAAGTTTTCAAGGTCCGTGAGGTCTTTGATACACTCCGCCACACTTTAACGTGCAGGTACACGCTATCAAGAGAAGCCGCCATCGACGAATCCATGAACAAGTACTCTCTTTTCGTCAGTACATGCCGGTGAAACCAATTAAACAAGGAATAAAAGTGTGTATGATATGCGACTCGAACAACGCCTACATGTCTAAGTTTAAAGTCTACCTTGGAAAACAAGATAACCCGCAAGACCATGGTCTTGGATAATACCTTCAGGGTACCAACAGATAGTGGTTCGTTGACAATTTTTTACCGAACTTCTTTTCTAATTACAAAGTGTATTTGTCTGTATGCTTGTGGCACTGTCAGGAATAATCGACATCGTTTTCTAGCCGTATTGAAGAAGCCGCAAGATGTCAGAGGAAGGGGTAAGATAATGCAGCTGGGAAGATCTAATATAACAGCCAGTGCTTTGAGATACAACAAACGTGTACATAATGTGCCGGCACTAAGTGATCCCTTGGATGTTCGTGATGCAAGGAGGCGTGTAGAAATGAACGTTATCATAGTGCCCCAACCACAGTGTATGGAGTTATAATAAGTTTATGGGAGGAGTGGATCTCCATGATCAGCTGCGCGTGAATGATTTTGTTGGAAGTGAAGAAGTGAAGTGAAGGCGGTACCTCTTCTGGTTCATGTTGAACTGTAAGGTATCGACCAGACTTACTATGAAGAAGAGGTACCGTCACATAGACTTAGGTCTTGAACTTGTTTGTCAACTGATTGGTGGCTATGCCAAGCGTATGAGGTCATCGTGGGAACCAGTAATACAGCCAGTTGTGAACCAGGAAAAGGTAGGTGTACATGTAAGTGTAAGATTGCCTGGCCTTTGGACTACATGCATGAAACGCGTATTAAACAAAAGGAAGGAACTGTGAATGGTTGTGTTACTAGAATTCATCATTGAGAGAAACCGATGATATTATAGAAGAATGAACTATTGAACGCCAGCACTTCGTGTAACATGTGATCTGAGAATGATTACTATTTATAAAGGCAACAAACATATATTTCTTCTTAAAAACTTGTCACTCAGTATCTATATTTACCTTCACTGTACAATTATAATAAAGCTGAATGAAAATGTTGTATTAAGTTTTAATGATAAAATAAACTTCATAACTACATGTTTGAATTGTTAACAATATATTGCTATTTAGAAATTATTGATTGCTCATAACCTAGCAATACATATTTCTGATACAAAGACATTTTGCTACCAATTAAAGGAACTGTTAAACATAGGCCACACTATTTTACAAGTACAAGGGTACAGTGAATGGTACAGCATAAAATACTCCAGTGATCCGGCCATATACACATACCAGCTTTGTAAGGAATACAGCCACTGCGACAAAGAACTGCTTATCTAGTGGAATAAGGTAACATTATACATATTGTAGTATTCCAACAACTGTGCTACTTTTATACTAAATCTATGTCATTATTCATGCAGAACAATTCATTTTTTTGCAATTATCGTTGAAACTTTTTTAGAAATAATTACAAATTGTGTATTTTACATCAAACTTTAACTTCTTCTTTTTTTGTAGACTGGGAACTTTTTTCCTGTGCACCTGTACGACACATCAAACCTAAGGGAGTATAATTATATTTCTATAAATAATTGTGTTTAGTGATAAAAGAAGTGATAAAAAAGAAGAGAAGATTTAAAAATATCGTTATAAGAAATCGTGTGATTATATTCTGATTTGAAGTAAACAAAATTGAGATAATTCGAGTGTTCTTCTTTGCATTTCTCAATTTTGTCTTCCTATCTTTTTGTTTTAGACAATGTAAAAGGTTTTTAAATGAGACAGTAAAATAGATACTGTTGATATTCATTGCTTTGTATTTTAGTATTAATGCCATTTTCTCTAAGCTTATCGTCGCTATGTTCATGATTAAACTAGTGTAGACAGAAATGCTGAATTAAAAATTGTTGTAGTAGAGAATAAACCACACGTGGTATTGTCTGCTGACAGGAACATAAAACCTAACGAAGAGATTAGGTATAATTACGGAGTTTCGAACCTACCTTGGAAAGTAAAGCTGAAAAAGGACATTCGCTGGTAAGATTTAGAAAGAAACCAAGGTTTGGTTTATTCATAATTATTTTCTTTACTTAATTATTCAAGATATTCAAGTAATGAAATAAATAATTTACGATAAATCGTGTATTAACGATAAAATAGGTTTCAGACAATGTTAAAAAAGATTGAAGTGTTTTTGTCTTCATTTGTAGAGATCTAGAGACGTTAAATAGGAAACCAAAACATTACGTAAGTGAGAACTTAAAGTAAGTTATTACTTTTATCACATGTAGTAAGATGTTTTTGAAGTTTTCAGTCTTACGATGTTCTATTACTCATATTTCACATTTACAGAAGGAAAATGGTACATTTATGGAAGTCTCATGCGAATTTAACGAAAAGGAATCAACTATGTCGCTTGTAGACACACGAGGAACTTCTTGTACCATAAGGTAAAAACAAATTTACGGAGTTTTCCTTTCAAATAACTTTAAAATCAGAGAAAATGATTGTCAAAAATTACGTTTAGTTGATGTTAAAATATAAAATATCGAACAAGATTGCTGTGCTGAACAATCTGTAAGGATCGAACACCCTAAGTATCTTAGTTTTCATGCTATCTTTCACGTTGAATTTTGTGTTCAATTGCACACCAGGAATTTATGTTTCTTTGTAGACCGTTATGTTATCAATTACACTGATTTTTTTTATATTCAAAATCATTTGTGATGAAGATGATATTACAGTTATTTTCTACAAACATTGACAGATCATAAGCTTATTAATTAGCAAGTAGCTCTAGTAGTATTTTTTTTTCATTCCAGGTGATTTATGATTTATATCTAATTTAGTAAAACTATATTCCTTTAAGCAATAATTCAAACGAATCGTTGGAAACTCAGGATGAAACCACCTCTATGGTCAGTAAACTCTGTGGAGCAGATGAAACGTCTTTGCTAAGAATCGAAGACTCTACACTCTATGAAAGAAATGAGACTGATGGTAATATTGGTATGTTAATTCCAACTACATACATTTGTACTCTTTCAAGTATATCATACATTGTACTAACTTTTAGATCAATATTCACCTCGTATAAACTATGGAAAGAGACGATCCCCCGAAAGAAATGAAAACTAAATAAATAGGTGAAAATCGTAGACTAGGATTTATTGAGATAGTTTGTAGATGATGAGAATTGCAACATCTCTCATACACCCTAGTACCGCACCCTAGTACCGGTTTAAGCATAGTTCGATTCTCAAAACACTGAAAGTATAGGAAGTATGGATTCCAAAGAGCCAGAATAAATATTTATAACATTATTGAGATGATGATTTACTGCCTTAGCTTGACGTGGTGGTTGGGTAAATACCATAGTAGCCATATAACTATACAATCAATCATATTCCATTAAAGACTCAAATATGATAATATTGTCTTTTAATTCTGTAAATATTTAAAATTAGATGTATTCTTACATTTCCCGAATATATGAAGTATATTTGAAAATGCAAAATCATTATTAAAAGCTATTTGTGTAGATATAAAATGATTATTCAGATCAAGATGGAACATTCGAGAACAAAATCAACTCTTGTGATATTGCATGTGCAATAAATCAATTTGACAAAGCAGTAGTTAAAATAGCTTTGTCTCTTTTAAAGTAAAAACAAACTAAAGCTTTTTTGTTATCGAAGAGGAAAGGTATGATAAAAATATGAAAATGCTTCGCGACTCTTCAAACATACACAGAGAGCTGTTAGTGTAGAAAATCTAAAAAAGACAAAAGATAAAAATACTTTGGATTTTATCACAAAGAATGTTTTCACCGCCTACAGACGAGCACATGCCGTTTATAGGAAGACGACGGCACGTACGTTCCGTTTGCAAAACTACCTCAAAATAAAATCAATACAAGATAATATACATAATAGCAAAGATGACTTCAATGTAGAAATACTGAGTTCACTTCATAATGATCATATAGGTAGTATTTACAAAAAGGATTCCATCATGTAAGATTATGGACGAAAGAAAAGTTTAGAAAACTTCAAAAAAGAAAACTAATCACAAATTATGGGGATCGGAACATTGCGATAAGGACAAAGAAGAATTGAAGTCATCTTTTTAGATAATGAATTCGGTGATGTCTGTTGATATGAACAACATCCGCTGCGACTCTTCGGTTGACATCTGAAAGAGGGATATGTTCCATTACCTTCAAAGTGCTATTGAAAATATGACCATTGACAATGCCGGTCAAAATCAAGCCCGGGTTATGGAAAGAAATGGAGTATCTGCTGAAAGGTTTGCCAAATATTTACACGGCCTTTTTTCAGTAGAGAAGAAATATGATATCGTTTCCGAACTCAATAAATTTCTGGATGTACTTAATCACTTCTGGCAAGATTTCTTTGGAGAAGCGGAGTATGCCCTCTCACACAAAAGACAAGCACAGTACATGAATCCACATATTAATCTACCAAAGGAGAAAGATATAAATTTAGGGAATGTAATGCTTTCAAAACTTAGGGGACTGACTGAAAACGATTTCAGTTTAATTTCTTGTGATGAATTCAGATTGCTTAGGGATTTTGTGGTCAGCAGATTGACTTTGTTTAACACAAGACGTGGCGGAGAACCAAGTCGGCTTACAATACATCAAGAGGAAGAAGCTGAACATGATAACTGGATAGGTGAAAAAGCCACACCCAAGACCAAATAGAAAAGGCTCTTCTTGGTAAATTCAAAATCACATATCAGACCGAGAAGGGTGGAAGGTTAGTTCCTCTATTAATTCTCAATGACTGCTGGTAAGCTCAGTCAAAATTGTGTAATAATGAAATACGTAACATTTTTGCATTTTTTAACTATTAGTAGGATTTGTTTCGTGTCAAACACAAGACCAAATAGAAAAGGCTATTCTTGGTAAATTCAAAATCACATATCAGACCGAGAAGGGTGGAAGGTTAGTTCCTCTATTAATTCTCAATGACTGCTGGTAAGCTCAGTCAAAATTGTGTAATAATGAAATACGTAACATTTTTGCATTTTTTAAAACTATTTGTAGGATTTGTTTCGTGTCAAACACAAGACCAAATAGAAAAGGCTATTATTGGTAAATTCAAAGTCACATATCAGACCGAGAAGGGTGGAAGGTTAGTTCCTCTATTTATTCTCAATGACTGCTGGTAAGCTCAGTCAAAAGTGTGTAATAATGAAATACGTAACATTTTTGCATTTTTTAACTATTAGTAGGATTTGTTTCGTGTCAAACACAAGACCAAATAGAAAAGGCTATTATTGGTAAATTCAAAATCACATATCAGACCGAGAAGGGTGGAAGGTTAGTTGCTCTATTAATTCTCAATGACTGCTGGTAAGCTCAGTCAAAATTGTGTAATAATGAAATACGTAACATTTTTGCATTTTTTAAAACTATTTGTAGGATTTGTTTCGTGTCAAACATAAGACCAAATAGAAAAGGCTATTCTTGGTAAATTCAAAATCACATATCAGACCGAGAAAGGTGGAAGGTTAGTTCCTTTATTAATTCTCAATGACTGCTGGTAAGCTCAGTCAAAATTGTGTAATAATGAAATACGTAACATTTTTGCATTTTTTAAAACTATTTGTAGGATTTGTTTCGTGTCAAACACAAGACCAAATAGAAAAGGCTATTCTTGGTAAATTCAAATCACATATCAGACCGAGAAGGGTGGAAGGTTAGTTGCTCTATTAATTCTCAATGACTGCTGGTAAGCTCAGTCAAAATTGTGTAATAATGAAATACGAAACATTTTTGCATTTTTTAACTATTAGTAGGATTTGTTTCGTGTCAAACACAAGACAAAATAGAAAAGGCTATTCTTGGTAAATTCAAAATCACATATCAGACAGAGAAGGGTGGAAGGTTAGTTCCTTTATTAATTCTCAATGACTGCTGGTAAGCTCAGTCAAAATTGTGTAATAATGAAATACGTAACATTTTTTCTTTTTTTAAAACTATTTGTAGGATTTGTTTCGTGTCAAACACAAGACCAAATAGAAAAGGCTATTCTTGGTAAATTCAAATCACATATCAGACCGAGAAGGGTGGAAGGTTAGTTCCTCTATTAATTCTCAATGACTGCTGGTAAGCTCAGTCAAAATTGTGTAATAATGAAATACGTAACATTTTTGCATTTTTTAAAACTATTTTTTTTGTAGGATTTGTTTCGTGTCAAACACAAGACCAAATAGAAAAGGCTATTCTTGGTAAATTCAAATCACATATCAGACCGAGAAGGGTGGAAGGTTAGTTCCTTTATTAATTCTCAATGACTGCTCGTAAGCTCAGTCAAAATTGTGTAATAATGAAATACGTAACATTTTTGCATTTTTTTAACTATTTGTAGGATTTGTTTCGTGTCAAACACAAGACCAAATAGAAAAGGCTATTATTGGTAAATTCAAAATCACATATCAGACCGAGAAGGGTGGAAGGTTAGTTCCTTTATTAATTCTCAATGACTGCTGGTAAGCTCAGTCAAAATTGTGTAATAATGAAATACGTAACATTTTTGCATTTTCTAAAACTATTTGTAGGATTTGTTTCGTGTCAAACACAAGACCAAATAGAAAAGGCTATTTTTGGTAAATTCAAATCACATATCAGACCGAGAAGGGTGGAAGGTTAGTTGCTCTATTAATTCTCAATGACTGCTGGTAATCAGCTTTGACAAACCAGTAGTAAAAATAGCTTTGTCTCATCCAAAGAAAAAGCAGAAAAGAGCTTTCCTGTTATGGAAGAGGACGTTATTATGAGTAAAAAGATATGGAAATGCTTCGCGACTCTTAGAATAAACAGAGAACTGTTAGTTGAGAGAAAATCTAGAAAAAGCAAAAGTTTCAAAATGAAAAGATATTATATACAGACAAAATGCTTTGGATTCTTCCATGAAGAGTATTTTCACCGCCACATGCGCACATGCCGTTTTAATATAGGAAGACGGCACAAAGGATTCAATCATTCAAGATTATGGACTAAAGATGTGCAGAAAACTTAAAAAAGAAAACTAATCACAAATTATGAGGATTGGAAATTTGCGAAAAGGCCAGAGATGAACGATTGGGCCATTTGTATATATAATTGTGTGATGTTTGTTGAAATGAACAACATCCACTGCGAATCATCGGTTGAAATCTTAAAGGGGGATATCTTCCATTAACTTCAACCTGCTATCGAAAATATGACCATTGACGATGCCAAACAAATCTAGCATGGTGTACGGAAAGAAATAGAGTACATGCTTAAAAGATTTGCCAATATTTACATGGCCTTTTTTCAGTAGAAAAGAAAGACGACTCAATAAATTTCTGGATGTACTTAATAATTTCTGGCAAGATTTCTTTGGAGAGGGGGTATCCCCTCTCATATAAACGATAAACGCAGTAAAGAAAGCCACATAATCTGCTCAAGGACAACGATATTAAGAAGTTAAGGGACGTAATGCATTCAAAACATAGGAAACTGACTGAAAACGATTTCAGTTTCATTTCTTGTGATGAATGCAGATTGCTTAGGGATTTCGTTGTCAGCAGATTAACTTTATGTAACGCAAGACGTGGCGGAGAACCACGTATGCTTACAATACATCAATGGGAACAAGCTGAACGTGATAACTGGATAGGTGAAAAAGCCACATTCAATACCCAATAGGAAAGACTCTTCTTGGTAAATTCAAAATCACATATCGGGAAGGGCGGAAGGTTAGTTCCTCTATTAATTCTCAGTGACTGCTGGAAAGCTCAGTCAAAATTGTGTAATAATGAAATACGAAATACAGGCAGGGTAAACACGGCTCCCTGCTCACTGCTGAGTAGTTAGTTAATGTGTTTACAACTGTGCCCGAGATAATAAACTGTTGCAAATTTGCTTACAGTGTACAGGCCCGGGTTTTAATTTAATTAAATCCTGTGATCCTATTTGTTAAGATAGGTGTGTTAGATATAGTGTTATACCATTCTGTGTCTTATCTTCATTTGATTTATCACTTCAGGGATGAGTGTAGGAAAAAACCGTAGAAATAGATCGAATTTCATTTAAACCAGAAAACTTCAGGTATCAACCTGAAAAGCTCAGGTCTAATTTGCATATTTCAGTTCTGAACATTACGTAATAAAGGGTAAATAAGCAAATAGGGAGTCTTTTTGGAGTTAAGAGTTTAATAGCATTGTTCCAGTATATCTCATTGAAAGTTATTTCTTACTTGTATTAATTTGTACTTATCATTATTTGAATATTTACTTTTTAAAACTTTGGATATCAATCGTATCTTTGTGTGTGAATGAAAGAAATAAAATTCATCAAAATAACATATTTTGTATTATTACACCTATAGTTTCTAAGTCAAACTTTGATGGTGGCAGCAAAATTGTAAAATAGGCAGATTGAGGAATTTTGACAGTGTCCGTCAGACTTTATTGTTGCCAAATTTTCCCTTGTGCTACCCTATGGGGAATTCGGTTACACTGGTGGCTTAGTGGCGGGATTTCCGTGAATAGAATTATTTTTGTGTGGATTTACATGTGATGTCCGTGATTTAATAGATTTTTTGTGTGGATTTACATGTGATTTCCATAATCATATTTCTATTGCGGATTTACGGACTTTAACATACCTCCAAAGAGAATGTGATTAATACTACTAATACTAATGGAAACTAAGAAAGTAACATCATTTGCAGAAATTTATGCGAGGTTTCCACCGCCAAAGAAGCAGCTGAAGCTTGCAACATCATAGAGTATTAATCGTTTAATTTCAGATGAAATAGTAAATAATTATATGTTCAATGTTTATCTGAAACCCATTGAGCAGAGAGGTGATTAAGTGCATCCAAATCTGTCATTCGTAAATAAAAGTGAAATATTGGATTAATTAAGTGTTAGGATCCTAAAGTGAGTTTGATTAGTGTTAAGGATAAAAAAGTGAAATAATTATTTTCAGTCGTGGAATTCATATTGTGTTAAATTGAATTTAATTTTCTTTAGTAATTATCTTATTGGAAATAACTGGTGTTTACTGTATTCGTGATAATGAATAAAAATGCCGCATAAGAAAGTACAAGAGATCCGTGAAGGGTCGCCCGATCGTTCTGAAGAAAATACCGACGAAGCGGAACTTCGTCGGGAAATAAATAAGCTTAAAAGGAAATTAGTGCTTTCAGAAGAAATGAGAGAAAAAAGTTTACAAGATTCAGTCAGAGAGAGGAACATAGTCGAGGACAGGTACCAGGAACAAATAAATTCGCTTCCAAGAGAGAAGGATGACGAAATTAGGAATCTTGAAAATCTAAAAGATGTGGTAACGGATAGGCCCAACAAAAGGGGTAATGAAATTCCAATGCCACGCTAAGTTATTTTTGTTGGGAAAATATCTTGGGAGAGCTTTGCGAAGCCCTTTAGGAGCCTAGTTGATTCGTGCAAGTGGGATGAAAAGGAACGCTTATTTCGTCAACAGAGCAGTCTCACGGGGGGATGCAGCTGAGTTTGCTTTCAACCAAACCCCTGAAGACTCCCATCAGTCATATGCCAGGCTGATGACAGCACTGGAAACGCGCTACAAAGAGAGAAGGACCAGTTCTTCATATTTGGCCGAACTGGAAACTAGGAAACTCCTGTAAAAGGAAAAAATATCTGAGTATGCTTCCGAAAAAGGAAACTCGTTACCAAAGGAGACCCAACAGCAGATGAGGTGACCAGAGAGACTATTTGTGTAAGGCATTTTATAAAAGGCTTGCTTGATCTGCAGGCCAGGTTATTCGTTGGCATGAAAGAACCAAAAACCATTGACGAGGCTCGAACAATCCTCGAAACATACAACAGCCTCAAAGAGGAGGTGAAGCCAGGAGTTAAAGCAATGTCGAGGCTGGTAACTCATAACCATGATCTTCAGATTATGTGACAGAAGGTAGGCTTCAGACCTTCTGTCGTGACATAAAAAACTTCACTTGGTAAGAAATCGACAGCTTGGCAGATCAACTTAAATTAGTCGAAAAGCCATTTGTAACATAGTCGGCTTACATGTGTAATTAATTATCTTAATTATGCATTTAGTAGGTAAACAGCCTTTCAATATACTCATGTATGGATTAATATAGTGTACCGACGAGACTAATAGAGAGTATTGGTCATACATGTAGTATACATGCATTTGTGGAATTGGAGCTCATTCAAGTACAAATTGACATTTAAACAATCCCCATATTTGGCAGTACTTGGTGGGGTGATAAAAGAAATCTCTAGAACATTCTATGTTTGATGTTAAAGCATGAAATGTAATAGGTTGATTGGACAGTTAGTTTATAGAAATATATACACTGTACCCGAATAACCATAACTTGATATTTTAAAAAGTAAGCTATTATCTAAAATTAGTATCATGATAGACAATTGATCTAAACAATTAACATCTGCGTGAAGGGGCTGGAAACTGCGACGCAGTTGGGCTTTTGTATATATAGAGATACATCCACCAGGGTAAAAAGAGAAGTCTAAAAAAGAAGTCTAAAAAGAAGTCTAAAGTAGGAGTCTTAGTAGAAGTCTAAGAGAGAATTCTTGGAACTTGGGTTATTAATGTTTAATAAATGATAAATCACAACGCGACGTTTTTGTTATACATTACAACAGAGGTATACAAAGAAACCGGACATTATCTTTTACAAATGTGACGAGGCAGGTCATATTTCTAGAAACTGTCCACCAAACAGGAATGGAAATGGTGACAAAAGGGAACATAAAAATTTAAACTAGGTGAGACTAGTGCCAACGGCCCGGTACTAGTCCAACACCTAGCTAAAAGGAACACAATAATTAAGTGTCGTGGTGTTAGTTTTGGGACAACTATCCTTCTGAAAACTCATATTTGTAACATTACATCTTATTTTGTGGTAGACACTGGTGCTTGTGCAACTATCATGTCTACAGCCCTCTTCCACAAAATATCTGATTCTATTTCGCCTTATCTAATGGATGTAAGAAGGTCGAAAACCATCCAGGGATTCAATTGCAAGTGAGTCGCCAACAGTGCGCAACCTTGTGAAAGATTTCTATTTAGAAATTATGTGTCAACACAAGGATGTATAAATGAAAAAATTGTGCTCCCTACTTTACTGAAAAAGGATGTTCTTAAATTGCATGAACATATCAGCACATTCAGGTATCGATAAAACACTTTCAAAAACCAAAACCTGTTTTTGGTGGTACCATATGAGGTCAGATGTTCAAGATTGTATTCGCAATTGTGTAACATGTTCAACAAGGAAGAGACCAGCCTTGCCGATTATTCTATCTCCTACCAAATTGAAAGAGTCTGTACGGATAGTGTGGGACCTTTACCTGTTAGTAGTGATGGAAATCGTTTCATATTAGTTGTCATGGACCAATTTACTAAATTTGTTGAGTATATGCCTTACCCGACCAAAAAGCAGAGACAGTAGCAAGTAGCAGAAAAATAGTGTATGAATATTTTAGTCAATATGGATTAAGTCTGGATTTACAAAGTGACCAAGGGTCAAATTATCAGTCAAAAGTGTTTCGGGACATTTGCCGTTTGCTGGAAATCAACCAGACCAGAACATCCAGTTTCCACCCTTCAGCGTATGGTATGTGTGAACGATTTGAACAAAGTCTGTACAATATGATTACAACATATATCAATGATAACCAGAGTAACTGGAAATGCAGACTTACAGCTTATAACAGCAGCTTATAGGTCATGTTAGCGTAGCTCTACAGGATATAGTCAAAATAAGCTCATGTTTGGACGAGAAGTGACGCTTCCTATACAGTTGCAGTATGGCTGTTTCCCACATTCAGGTGACCAAAAACCCAGTGAGTATGTGGAACAGCTAACATCGCAATATGAGAACATTTACTCATTAGCTAGAATATCTACTAAAGGAGCGATAAAAAGACAAAAACGGGACTATGACTCAAGAACACATATTTACAGTTTTAAGGCTGGTGATTTCGTATACTGTCTGGATAAAACTAAAATTATCGGTAGATAGAAGAAGTTAGAACCTATCATATGGCGAAGACCTTTTGTTGTTGTTAGGAAAATAAGTGATCATTTGTTCGAGATAAGAAATGACAAAAAGTCTAAAATTGTTCATCATGATAAATTGAAAGTTTACACATTAAATATTATCCCAGTCTGAGCTAAACATTTAAGGAGAGAGTTCTCCAGAATGAGTTAGATATGATAAAGAAGGAATGGAGTGAACACAAAGTGAGATTCCAAGGTGTTACCCAACCGACTGGCAAGCCTGAGCTCCTCTTCCAACAACCAGACCTCTTATATGCAGTGAAAATTACTTTAACACCGTCTAATCGACTAAGGTTGAACACTGAACAGAATGGTAAAATAATGGTACACCGGTAGACGCGACACGCGAGATTCGGGCGATATTTGAAGATAAAATATCGTGTGTCGCTTCTGTAACATAGTGGCCTCATGCATGTATGTTTTTATATGTAAATAAAATTGATGAATTGATTGTGATAATTAAATGACTATAAGTGCATACTTGATAGAGAAGCATACGAATTAGGTTATGCACGTGATGTACACGTGCATTTGTATGCATCGTCAAATGGATAGTTTGCACTTGATAGTATTTGATTGTTGTGGTGAACTGATCATATAGAGACAGTTGTCTAATAATTAATAAGTAATTTTTGATTATATTTATCAACATAACCGTTCACTTTTGGCAAGACGAGAGCAATATGACATTAAAGAAAGATCAATTGCACAAAGTTGCGTAAGCCATTAACGATTGGTTAATTAAAATTCTTACTTAGTTCCCATTGGACAGAAAACAAGGACCATCCAACTGTCAAAACACGTTCGGACATCCTATATGAAAGTTCGACCACAGATTGCAAGTTAGTACGAACGGTAGTAAGAATGGTAGTACGAAAGAGAGTACGAACAGAAGTACGAACGGGATTACGATCAGTATGAAATTGAAAATGATACTCATTGAAGTTAATTAATATTTTTAATTTGGTCGCGGAGAATAAAAAACGTTGAAAGCGAAGTACTTGCATTATTTTATTTGAATCCAACAACGAGAGATACGTTACAAGTAGAAAACTGTTTTGGTGCCGTGACCAGGATTCAAACCCGGTTGTCTACGGAGGATTGAAGCTTCATACTAAAGGCTGGTGAATTTTCTTTGGTTTTCTTTTTGTTGCATAACTTAGCCAACCTATCACGATTAAGATAATGATTGATTAAAATTTTTGATTTTGACAATTTTTTTTTTGGGGGGGGGGGTCGAGTTTGGATTTGATTGTTAGTTGATAAATGATTAATTTATAAAAATGGAACAAAATCAGGCGGAACAAGAATTTAAGGAAATGTTGGGATCAGTGGCAAATGAAATGAGGAATGTTTCAACCATGTACATAGCACAGGGTATTTCGCAAGTGGTAAATAGTTTTGAGGGGCAGCCTAAATAATTTAGAAATTGGATCAAATCGATTGAAAAATATAGCCAACTAGTTAACCTACCTACAGACAAAATTAAAATGATTGCTTTTCAAACGAGTAAGGGGGCTGTGTCCGGTTTTATTCTAAGATAATAAAAACGGTGAAATAGAAAAAAATAGAAAAAAGAGTTATTCAACACTGACGTTGGTACGTCAGACAATGCTATGTTAGTTGATGAGGTTAATGTGCCTCGCAACAAAGTTAAGACTAAGAAAAGCGTAAAGAAGGTGTCTAAGAAAGATAAAAATGTTAAGATGCGAAATCTTTTCAAGGCACTTTCGGATTTTGTTTAAGGCTTTAATTGTTTAGGAGTGAGGTTGTAAATAATACATATGTAATTATGTCCTTACTTCCTGTTATATTTTGATTGTTATCATTTCAGGATAGCGCAACATTTAGTTACGCCATGGATTTTAAAAGCATCTTTTTCCGTTATATACATTAGCCAAACCTGTGCATTTAGGATGAGTGAAAATGTAATATTTGACAAAACAAATGAAAACATGATTAGTAATTCTAAATGGTTAATTACGTTTATACATGACTTGAGACCATATGAGATTTTCTTGGATAAAATTGAAAATGACTTACCGTCAACTAATGAAATCTTAAAGGGTATTACTGATTACTACCGAAAAGACAATAAATCAGGTTATGTTTACACATTTGTCAGTTTAAATAAAGAGGTTGACATTATCTTTGACACAATAACAAACATGAGGAATAATTTTGATGATTATAGATCAATGGATCGCACACAAATATGTCAAAACGTTCATTACTACCAGTAGTTGGAAGAATATCTTCATTTTTATTTGGTACTTTAACTGAAAGTGATGTAGAAAACATAAATAGAAATGTAAGATTTTAGCTGAAAATCAGGATAAGATAATACATGATCTAAATGAAAGTATAACACTATTGAATATATCAAGAATTCAAATTTCAGAGAATCGTAGGACAATAATAGATTTAGTGAGATCATTGACGAAGTTGGATACAAACATTAGGGAAATTAAAGAAGAACTTGCTAAGAAAATAACAAACTTAGAACAGTTCTTGAGTACATTCTTACAGTTTAAATTAATCATGGATGAAATAAAAGAAATGAGTCAGGATGCGTTGTTTTACTTAGGGAATTTGACAAATGAACTAAGTATGTTATCTATCAGTAAATTAACACCTAGTACTATATCACCTAAAGATTTAAAACAGCTATTGTTCGAGATCGAAGATGAACTACCTGGAACAATGAAATTACCTGAAAACCCGAAAACAAATATCTGGTACTCCTATAATACGCTTCATTGTGGTGTATACCTTAAGGGAAGCAAGCTATTTATAATCTTATATATTCCGTTAATAGATATCCGTAAAACTTACGAACTTTACAAAGTAACTAGTCTACCCATGCCATTGAAAAAATGTAACTTAATTAACGGTAAACCGCATAAAATGATGGCTAGATACATAATTGAGACAAAGGCGTTCAAGATAGATCGAATGAGAACACGATATGTATTACTGAACGATCATGAATACAATAAATGTAATGATAAAGGCTAGGATTCTGTAACAGCAATACCGTACGTTATCCTGTAAACTGGAGTAAATCATGTGTCATTGCTTTATTTCTAAAACGAGAGGATAATATCCGATTGTATTGCAAAGGTGTTGTAATGTTAAACACTCGATTACCATACGCAGAGTATTTGCATTCTAAGACTTGGGTAATTGGGACCTATGATCAATTGAAAATTACCATAGTTTGTCAAAACAATGTAACTGATATCACTGTACATCCCCCTATAGATATAATAAATTTGAACCCTGGTTGTAAGGCGTCAAGTGATTACTTTGAATTAATATCGCCTTATCACCAAGAAGTTATGTTTGATAAACCTGATTACTTAAGTCCTGTCATAAGAGACCATATTTTGTCTAAGGTAGGGGTATGGCATAATTTCACTAAAATGTTTCCTAATACAACAAAATTAGAGTTGCCAGAAAAACTGAGTCACTTGAAAGAAATACCCATCCCTTCATTCATATACCATGTTGGGAAATATAGAAAATTCTAAGTAGAATCTCATATGATGTCTGTTGGGACATATGTTGCTATTATTATTGGGGTTATTGTCGCTTTAGGCTTCATTTGTATTTGTTGTTTTAAACGTAAGTTATATAAACATTTAACTCAGTGGTTGGCTAAGTGTTGTAATGATGAGATTGCTGATGATCAGGAACCTCCTGAGGTTGTGGTGCCGATGTCATCACAAAGATGATGGGGACGTTGTTATCAATCCCGAGAAGCGATTAGCTTCCGCATCTGGCGACCAATAAGGAAGAAAGATGTCTTCCATATTTGAGAAGTTAATCAAATGAATGATGAACTTTAAGTGCACAACATTTGTACATAATCATTAGTATGTGTATCATATATTTTAACTATAATTATTATTGTGTAGGATATAAAAGTCCTCGGGGATATACTCCTCAAGAGGCGTACCCCTTATGTGGCAGAAGATAATTTAAGTTAAGTCTTATTATAGAAAATGAAGTCCACGGAGATATACTCCACAAGAGGCGTGCTCCTTATGTGGCAGAAGATAATTAGGTTTGATCAAATTTAGTACAAATACGAATATATTACAGAAATGGAAATGGAAATTTTTGATGAGTTTTGGAAAATTTTTAAAATAACCAACAGCATCAAAGAACATAAAACGATATAAATACCGACGATGAAGACGATGATTACAATCATAAGAACAACGACATTACAATGGTGAAGACAAACCACGAACCCAATTCCACTTATTACGCGAAGACGAAACTATCAACAACAACAACCACAATAACTTCAAGAACCTCACCGATGTGAACGTTTTGTGCTGTAACATTTCGGAAACTGTTATAAAGTAAAATTCATTTCAAGGATGTGCCTTGATAGGACATCAATATTGTATCCAATTATAAAGTATTCTTATTTACCTATATTTCGTTCATGTTATGATGTTTATTTACGAGGACACTATGTTACGAGACATTTGAAAAATTTAGTAGAAAACATAATTGAGTTAATTTTCTTAAAGTAGGGGAGGTGTGTAACATAGTGGCCTTATACATGTTTGTTTTTGTATGTAAATATAATTGGTGAATTGATCGTGATAATTAAATGACTATAAGTGCATACTTGATAGAGAAGCATACGAATTAGGTTATGCACGTGATGTGCACGTGCATTTGTATGTATCGTCAAATGGATAGTTTGCACTTGATAGTATTTGATTGTTGTGGTGAACTGATCATATAGAGACAGTTGTCTAATAATTAATAAGTATTTTTTGAGTATATTTATCAACATAACCGTTCACCTTTGGCAAGACGAGAGCAATATGACATTAAAGAAAGATCAATTGCACAATGTTGCGTAAGCCATTAATGATTGGTTAATTAAAATTCTTACTTAGTTCCCATTTGTCAGAAAACAAGGACCATCCAACTGTCAAAACACTTTCGGACATCCTATATGAAAGTTCGACCACAGATTGCAAGTTAGTACGAACGGTAGAACGAATGGTAGTACGAAAGAGAGTACGAACAGAAGTACGAACGGGAGTACGATCAGTATGAAATTGAAAATGATACTCATTGAAGTTAATTAATATTTTTAATTTGGTCGCGGAGAATAAAAACGTTGAAAGCAAAGTACTTGCATTATTTTATTTGAATCCAACAACGAGAGATACGTTACACTTCGCATCTCGCCGGAATCTCGTGCCTCGCTTCGTGTCTCGCTTCGCATCTCGTGTATCGACATTTGAACGCAAGACACGAGAATCGGACGAGACACGACACGAGGCACGATATTTTACCACGAGACATCAAACGAGACACGAGAATCGGGCGAAACATCAAGCGAGGCACGATATTCTAGCGCGAAATCTCGTGGTGTGGGATACTGCGACAGTGCGAGATCTCGTGTGACAATATCGTGCCTCGCTTGATGTTTCGCCCGATTCTCGTGTCCGTTTGATGTCTCGCACGATTCTCGTGTCTCGCCCTAAGGATGCGAGGCACAATATTTAATATGGCACTACCCGGATTCCGTAGAAAATGGAAACTATGTGTCAAGTAGCCTTTATCGTAAAAATCTGACTGAAGTAAATGTGAGGAGATCTTATTTTAAATAAAGGACAGGTGAAACAAAAAGCTCACATTACAAAAGGAACATTCCACAAAATTTAAAATAATAATGACTCAAAATTGAAGGATGTTTCCGGTAGAAGGCACAGAAAGTAGACAGAATTTTATCAGTCAGATCCATGATTTATTTAAAATAATAAAAAAGATGAAATTAATCTGAACCAACCTTGAAATTGGAGGTGTCATTTCAATTACTGTACTCGGAAGTATTAATCTGAGTGTAACTATTAGTTAGATAACCAAGAACAATAGAACATGTGAATCTCAGGTTGCATAATTTAGGGGCCGTTAACTTTTTAGGAAAAAAGGACCATATATACCCAGACACATGAAATGTTCCATCATTTTTAATTACAACTTAGTAAATGCAATAATTGTGAAAGGAAATTTAAAACTTTACTTAAATCAAGAAGACATATCCTCAAATATCTACCTTATTATTTTGGATCTTTTATCTGTGAACAAAAATAAGACACAAAATTAAGATTGATACAACAGTGCTTTTCAAAGAAACACAAGACTAGAACTGAAAATAACATATTTAACGTGACAGAAGAAAGGAGCAGATATTTCACTAAAAAACGACAACCATTATTTTGATAGCAAAGAAGGATTGTTCACAAACGTGGACATACAATTTTTAATAGTGCAAAGAACATAAAACTAATTTGTGCCTGCAGGAAACTGTACACAAACTGGAACTAGGACTACCACCCAGTGTCTCCTCCTGTGAGGACCAAAGTACACTGAGCTTGGAGTCAGTTAGTCCTCCGTGCGCTAATGGGGATAATATTGTAACAGTATTACATGACCCAGAACCTTCTCAAAAGAAAATGCGTAACATCGACAATGGACGAGCGAACAGACGGATGCTGTTGTGATAAAATAGTCAGGCTAGAAAACTTCGTGCACAAAAGACACGAAAGACTTGAGTCTCTCATTAACAATTCCACTCAGCAGATTTTACAAGCTCTTGACCAGTCTCTGAGGTATCAACACACGCCGGAAGCCAACAAATGCAGAGTTACATGTTGCAGACCGCGGATGCTGCTATGAAAATATTTAGTGAATGACTTATCATAAACTAAGTGTTGGATATAATTTTCTAAAAACGATATAATTATCATTTTTTCCTACGTGTTGAAATTGAACAATTGTTTTAAAAGTAGACAAAACTGACTCAAATGGATTTATAAACCTGTGTTTACAATCGTAACAGTTTAACAGTGACAGTTTTCATAACTTCTGCTTTTAACCAAACTGACTTATTGTGTATTTGATTGACTATGAACTCTTGCTGATAATGATGTTGTTGCTGTTGATGATGTTCTCATCATTTTCATATAATTAGATTATACTATATTGCATTATAAAGTTGACATAACAAGTAAAAAAAAGTGTAATAATCTTTCTACAGCAGAATGTTATCATTTATACTTGTTTATGTTTATTGTCATGTTTTCTGTTGTTCATATCTTCATCCAGAGGTAATGAAGATAACAATGTTTGTGCTACTTCTTTTGTCCTAAAGGTAAATTAGTATGTTTGAGGATGTAAGGGTACATTTAATCTTCTGCTTGAATTTTTGATACTTGCAGCCAGGAGGCTACAAGCCAAACTTGCTTACAGTGTACTGGCCCGGGTTTTAATTTAATTAAATCCTGTGATCTTAATTGTTTAAGATAGGTGTGTTAGATATAGTGTTATACCATTCTGAGTCTTATCATCATTTGATTTATCACTTCACGGACGAGTGTAGAAAAATCCGTAGAAATAGATCGAATTTCATTATAACCAGAACACTTCAGGTATCAACCTGAAAAGCTCAGGTCTAATTTGCATATTCCAGGTCTGTTACGTAATAAAGGGTATATACAGTACAGTTCGGGTGATTTGTCCGATTTTCGCGAATTGAAATTTGGCCGTCGCGTTCAGAGCGACGATGATCGACGGTGACCGTCACCACTGAAGGGCAATAATTCGCGGTGGATTGCGGCGACGGTCGCTCAACCCAGTGATACGCGATGTTGCCTCTTTAGTTTACTCAAAACTAACAAATTTCTTGTCAATAAGAGTGTTATTCACACATTATGTAATTGAGCTTTTGTGAACAAATTGTTACCTGATATGTGTGAAAAATTAGCGTTGACATAAATTATAATCAACGAGCGTTGAGTACTTAATAGTAGTTGATAAGCTTTAATTAATCTGTCAGCTTTCGTATATTATTGCGCGAAATAATATTACATGTAAACAGTGGACTGGTTTTATTGATTAGAGCACCGAGCTATATAGGTAAAATGAGAGACTGCGACTCGGTCTAAATAATGATTCTCGCCCTGGTACTCGATATATAAAACACTAAAAATAGACATATATGAATCTCGCCCTGTACGTAAATCTGCATATGTAAAACATAGCTACACAGTTTACATACTCGCTTAGCAATTCGCCGGTTTTTCTACATATATTTACTTCAAGAATGGGATTTCCTACCTGACAAAATTTCATCGGATTTCTGGATTTCAGTCGGTCTTGGCCGATGGATTTAGTAAGTGTTAAATCCTGAATTATCTTGCCATGTGACTGTTTTCGGAAAATGAACGGTCAGCAGAAAGCGAAAGTAGGAGAAAGATTCACAATAAATATCATTTAAGCTACTTGAGAGTCGGCTTTAGACGTTCGCGAATCACCGTGATCCATCGCTATCAAAGATTACCGACTGATAAATATTTTTTTTCAAGATCAATGCCGCGATGAAAATCGCCGCTACGGGTGATAAATTGCCGATTACGAACGCGAAAATCGGACAAATCACCCGAACCGTACTGCACATTTATTGCGCATTTCTAATGACATTTCATTATTCTTTAATTTAAATGTTTATGTGATAATACATGAATAAGTATATGATCACTTTCATCTCATATACTGTGGAATCATTCATTTTCGTTGGGGATTCAATTTCGTGGGTCGTCTCATTGACAAAATCATACCCACAAACTGGGGAGGCTTTTTGGAGTTAAGAGTTTAATAGCATTGTTCCAGTATATCTCATTGAAAGTTATTTCTTACTTGTATTAATTTGTACTTATCATCAAAGACCTATACTAACATTGTATAGTATAGGTCTTTGTTATCATTATGTGAATAACTATTTGAAACTTTTTATATTAATCGTATGTTTGAATGTGAATGAAAGAAATAACATTCATCAAAATGACATCTTGACTGTGTATTATTACACCTATAGTTTCCAAGTCTAACTTGGATGGTGGCAGCAAAATTGTAAAATATCCAGATTGAGGTATTCTGACATTGTCCGTCAGAATTTACTGTTGCCAAATTTCCCCTTGTGCTACCCAATGGGGAATTCGGTTACAAAACACAGTTCTCCAATTACTTATAGGGGGGTTAAGATTATGGCAGATCAGGACAAATTCAATTGCATGTTACCATAACCTCGCCATAATCTTAAAAACAACTGATTTCTTTCCAAATGAAATTAAATGTGTCAGTTACTTTAATCAGACGGCTCTTCATTTTATTCGATGAGAATTGAAGTAATAGAGAGGATATCAAAGAAAACGTTACCTGGATCGAGCGTTTGTTTACTAATTTTGTTCCACACATGTCATGGAAAGCCACATGTTATAGGCAACGTGTGCCTTCACAGACCCTTTAAACATCAGTGATATGCGACGTATTTAGGTTATTCATTGACGCCTATAGTATAAACATCCAAAGTGTTACTTAGATTTTAATCATTGACAGTCATTTTGATATACACCAGTCTTTGAAATAAGCCAAGGGGCACGAGTCCGGTAAAACTAAATCGCTGCCGTTCCGGTAAAAATGACAGATCAATAGACCGATGGTCTGGTGAAATTTGGAGCTGATAATTATGTTGTCTAAAAAAGACAACCGAGTCCCCGAAACTAGTGTTTAACTAGTATATGATAAAAGGTTTCGGTTAATTATGATATTATCATATGAAACATATCTGTACATATCATTTTATGTAAGAAATATACTTTCGAAAACATTGTAGCAACAAACTTTGATCATGCAAACACAGGTTAGGATTTGGGCCGGTAAAATTTCATTCGGCATAAAACATCAGTAAACGGTCATGCGCTTTTTTCGAGAATCAGCAACATAATGACTTGTACTCAAATGAAAGTTTCAATCGCTTGCCTGAAATTTTCCGGTACTAAGTCGAACTAGGAGATGTTTAAAGTAGAAGTATGCTGTTAACACAATCTTAATTGTAAGGATTACCAATAATACATTGTGTTTCAGCAGTACACACAACAAACTAACACATCACAGATTTTGTGCAAAACATGCAATTGGCACTTTGCAAAAATGACCATCTTTACGCTTCGGACTAAATTGTAGTACATCATTTTTAAAAAATAACATCATACTTCCCAGATCACATTTAATTTCTAAGATGGTTCTCTGGTCGATGATCACATGCAGCGATATGCGGGTAATCTGCACTTATCACAATTCCAGATTTCCTGTGTGACATACTTTCATACCAAGCCCTTGCAACAGGCTTAAAGTTTGTTCCATTGCGTTTTGCTGTGCATCCTTAAATCTAGGGTATATCTGATAGTTTACACATTTTTCCTGATCTGCTATTTGTGTCTTTGGTATATAACTTACTCTGCTGCTATTGATTCTCTGATTTGCTACTGTCTGTCCAAAGCATGATATTCTGGTTCTGGCTGGCATGTTCAGATTCTGTAATTTTCTCTTCACTGATATCAAAATACTTTTCATAAAAAGAAGGCATTAACCACACGACAGAAGTAAAACGAACAGGGTTTGAGGAATCTAGTTTACTAAAAATGTCTTCCTCTAATTCTGGTGCACGATGAATCTTTTATAAGATGGTTCCTTTACAGTCCTAAATGTTCTTTACTGATGTGTTCATTGCGAAATCCTGTAAATCACTGTGATCAAGAAATTGCCTGGTTGGAGTGATAATGTCTGAGCTGATGTTCCTATTAGACTACATTACATGTGGACTTGGCCTGTCAAAAACTATGTCAGATATCTTTTCATATGGCATTACTTGTGAAGGGCCTTTTCTCCAGGTATGTCGCTTATGATACAAGTTTCCCCTCCAACACCATTGGCCCATGCCAGAGATACTGTATAAATGATGGCGTATACATGTAATTATTTGACTGCAGGATTGAGCGTTACCGGCTGGACAAGTGCAGTAACTAGTTTCAATTATATACTCTGCTGTAACCGCAACTCATGTTTCATTATCTTAAAAATTTACGCCCAACGCCGGTCTGGATCGATGATATGTTTTATTTAATGTATGTCACTCCATCACATTCACGAGACCATATGCCACTCATCAAACCATTCTGAACATGGATGTAGTTATACAGAGCCCTACATGCTTTCAGTTCCTTTCCATCGTAGGCTTTTCGTCTACGAGATCTTCATATGATAACTTTGGCCCGGCTTTACTGTTGTTCTTTTCAAACTTAAAATCATCTGGTGGCAGCTCTGTAAGATATGTAAATAACATAATATTTACTAGTTAACATTCATTGTTATTTATAAGCAGGAAGTTGCTACTACCCACATGGGACCCTGAAGGGTCCCATATTTGTGATATTTATGGCAGGTCGTTTAACCTGCCGTTATGAATTTGTTTTTTTTCCCATTTTTCATCGATCTGCTTTGAAAAATATTGACAAGCTGAAAACTTACAGTGTTCGTCTTTTTGTTCATAATAAACGCGATAACATAATTGCTACTGCCAAATCTCGCGTGAGTTTGCGATACACGTGCCATTTGAAGCTAAGATTGGCAAGTTGGTAAACAAAGAAAAAAATTGCCACGTAGATTCTATTCGGTTCTTAAATTTGGTTATTTGAAGGTAGGTACACTCAAATGAATTATTTTAAATACTGTATCTGCATTCTCCTCTACAATACGTGTCAGGATCGTTATTTCGTATTTTAATACGTTTATCCTTTCTCTGTCATATAATTTCGCCATATCTTACGTCTGGTTTCGATACAGAAATGTTTATTGTGGTTCATTCGTTTAGTACTTACCATATAAAGTTTATGAATATGTATAAACGTGTTTTTCATTCACTGATCAAACAAATATGGTACCAGAATTTGTGTAAAGCAGGATGCATTATGAAAGATAAAACGTATTTTCAAAATCGATGTCAATTTTTATGAGCCTCATGGATACATTTTGTATATAGATTTTGTAGATATATGTGTCGTATAGTCAGTTGAGTTTTTTTTCATTTCAGGGAGAGATCTAAGAAACGTTATAACTGTAGAAAAGATTATTGATGAATAAGCTTTATCGAAGTTGTCTTAGACAAATTTTATCAAGATCAACAACAGTTGATGGCACAGAAAGAGAGTTGTGATGTGTTGTGTATTCATATTTGATTGAAAATAAAACTGATTTTAAACTTATATATTGCTTTTTATCATGATATGAAACAATGAATGTCTCTTAAAATTATTCTTCTACAATTTAGACATATAACCATCTGGGAACCAGGTAGATAGCCCATATGGGAACCATATAGGCAGTCCATATGGGGCCCATATTGATTGCCAATATGGGTCAGAAGAGGGTCCTATATTGGACCCATATAGAACACAACAAGGGGCCCATATGGGTCCCATATTTTTTGCTAACTGGGATCGATGGCGAGTAGTACTTTTTGTAGGTTGAAGGGCTTGTTGCTCCAGTTCAGAGCAATATATGGATATAAGAGTGGATGGTAGTTAAGGAGATATTATTTATGCGTCGAATAAGACCAGGCTTTTAAGAATCGGTTCAGAATTGTTACAACAGGACCTTGATGAACATGACCGGTGTGATTTCTAAGCCCAGGAGTTCTATACCTTTACTCTATAATATATATATGCCGGTAGCCTGTGTCTGAGTCGATACAAAATTTAAAACTGTATCAATAATTCTGTCCGAAACGATGACCTAGTACTGTAGGCTAATGTTTATTCAATCACATATTAATGTACAAGGATCATGTTAACAATTTAAAATTATTTCATCATATGAATTAGCGAGGCCTTGTAACACATCCTTAATATATAAGAACTCCTGGAAAACGTCAAGGGTAAGTACTGCATTTGTTAGTTTTTATAGCCTTTATAACTGTCTACACTGGAATTTCATTTGTTGACCGCAGTTTGGTAGAGATTCTTGTATCGGTTATGTGGGTGGGGAATGGGAGGCATTGTACTCCTGTTTTTTTTTCTATACGGAAGTAAATTTTTAAGGGACATAATAATATATATTTTTTTAATATCAGGTACCTTTGACGGATACATAGCCGGATCCTAAAAGCTCACATTGGCACTCTATGGCAGATGAGCTAAAACGTTATAGTTTTAATTTAACAGTCATGTAGATCTACACATTCTGCACTAACAGTTTATAAAACATTATAACTTACAGACGGCCCTTAAAATACAGGAATTGCTATATTTGCATAAAAGTAACACAGTATTTTTAATGTTATGCAAGTACACCAATTCTTGTATATTGATCATAGCTACAATAAATGTGTAGCATAAAATAACCAACCTTAATCATAGAATCCTAAAACATATCTACGCTGTCCGCCGCCATTCAGCTACAACTCGCATATTCAGGGCGGATGACTCATCCGATAGATAATCTGGAAACACAAGTTTACAGGCCAGCTCAAACTCTACGGTCCACGAGAGTTTACTGTGTATTTACAGGTATTTTCATAAACACTACTCCGCTAGCAAATACTAACGAAAATGCTCCTTTGGATTTCGGCAATCAACTCACATACTTTAGAGCAATTTTCACTTTCACGTGATAAAACAATGGCGGCGGTCTAATTAATGGAAATGGATCATCAATGGTTAACAACAACATAAGATATCAATAGTGTTGCCCCATGGACGATCAGCAACTATAGTAAAATACTGATACGTTTCAAGCACTGGTTCTGCTGTGGATATGAATTAATTCAGTTTGATTTAATCATGTTTAAATATGACATTAATCAAATGAGTTACCAAACGAAAGACACAATCAATTATATGTAGCTGTTTAGAAGATGAAAGTTTGTACTGTATTTTTTACTTAAACAAGATTTACCGTACGCTTTTTGAACATATGTATAATTTTCTGAACTGATACTGGGATATTAAAAGGTCCTTTATTCAGAAATAAGGAAACTCATTTCATCTGTTATGTCATCCTGATGAAAAATGTTTTCATACTGATTATTGTTAAGAAACAAATAAAAACATTCAGCTAACAAACCATACAGGCTGAATAATTGTTTTGACTCAAAATATTTGAAATGCATGTATGTTAAAATTGTCACCCTACCACACCCATTTTAAACACTGGTGTGACCATTTTATTGCTTAGGGTACCTTTATTATTTATCGATAAAATCTACTAAATTGAGTTACCTAGTTACATAGTTGGCCCAAATTTTCTAATAGGTTTATTGGTTTATCTAGTTAAATACGTTTTTTTATTAGACCTTGACGCTTCATTTTACATTGATACTTATACGATAAATATTTGTTCCGACAAAATTTACCTACTTATCCGTTTTATACCACCTTACGCTACCGTACGCCGCATTGTGAAAATGCTGGACATAATTATGTTATGTCACACTTTTAATTTAGTAGTAATGGTTGATTTCAGAATACAAAGTAGCACTTTGTGAAGCCACATTTTATATAATCATACGATATACATTGATTTAATGGGGGGGGGGGGGGGGGGGGTATCAATAAAAACTATTTCATTTCCTCTTTACGCCAGTATTCATCCACTTTCGTAACGCCTTTTAAAGTATACTTGTCCGGTTTCATAATGCATATATTTAAGAATTTCTAGTTCTGATTCTTCATTTTGCATAGGTATACGATAATTATTTGTTCCTATGACAAAATACGCGCATTATATCATTTAACCCGTTTGATACCGACTTAACGCCACCTTACACAAGAAAAAAATCAGCAGGCAATGCCAACTTTTTACCGCTAATCCATTATGGAATAATTTCCTATTGTTATCTAGGTCTTTAAATTCCACGAAAAACACGTGCACTTTATTGGATGCACTAATATATTACAAGAGTGTAGCGGCTGGTACCTTTGAAAGGTTTTGAAATGTTTTCTAAGTCAAACATAACATTTGAATTAAATAGGTATTAATATATATTACGAGTTAAAAACTGAAATTTCGTAAGAAAAACAAAAGAGCCTGTCCTCGCAGTAACTATATGTATGTTGAGTTGTCTCTCTTAGATCGGATTGTATATGCAAGGTATAGTATTAATAGTTACAGGGTTAGTAACTGACCCGATACGGGATATACGGGTCTGTGGAAAACGATATGGTTTTTCACAGACCCGTATATCCCGTTAAGCCTCCATTACAGACCCAATATATAAACATAAATGACTCCATTACAGACCTAATATATTCTGTTAACCTAATATAGGATATATTAGGTCACCACGTGACGTCAAATCATCCAATGACAGACGAGTATTTTGTAGTAGGCGTGATATATATATATATATATTCAATGTACTCTTAATGCAACAATTCAGTTGTATGCTTGCTGTGGACCGGTACTAGCTAGTCGATATTGAATAATTGTCATAGAGCGAATCCTGGTTATTTCTTATTCCATAAAACTGGATAACATAAAACATAGCATAAATCATAACAGAAAGTTACCACACTCCGGTTACGTCTGCACAGTTTTACAAACCCGGGTGGCCTTTCAAAAACCTCGAACGGTACGCGTACACCCTCTTGGTTTTCAACTCGCCGTCCGGGTTTGTAAATACTATGCAGAACTTTTTCATCGCACGGTAATTTCTACTTACGGAGGAAAGAGGGACGGATCAGAAATTTCCAATATGGATGACAAAATAAACGTCTTTGTTAGGATGCTATCATTACAGAAAGATTAAGAAATATTGAGACAATATTGATGCCCCGACAGGTGAGTTGGATAAATAAACTTTAAAACTTAGTCATGACGTAGTTATTTACAATATACGAGCTAGAATGAATGGTTTTTATTATGTTAAGATTGTTAAGACTGATCAAATTGAGTATATGGGACACTCAATCTGATTAAAATCATATCCTTAAACCCGCTACGCTATGAGCTTGCCGTCAGGAAGATCGAATACTTTAGTCAGATTGTGGGACACTACTCAATATTTCTTAATATTTCTGTCACTGTTCTTTAGCAGGTGAGGATCAATAGGGTGGCCGAATGTCCGCGCTATTTCAGTTGCGTGCCCTGGTCTATTTAGGTAAATGCGTGCATGGAATCCTAAACAATGGTAGAAGTTTTAATTGATTTATAATAATAAATAGCTTTAGTTCTGGCAAAGACATACATTGTGTCACCCATACAGGAAATTTCTGAACCGCTCATATTACCTGCATGGTGTCCTTAATCGCCAAGGCCAGTTCGTTCTTACAAGAGTAGTACGGTTTGAGCATGCAAATTTCGCACACAATTTTTATCGTATCGAAATGCGTTTTGCTCGCTTTCTCCGTGGCTTTACTAAAACGAAATGATTTGATTTTAGCCCCATACCGGTTAAAACTGAATTAATTCGGAAGTTCCAATAATCGGCACGGATACCAGAAACCATATGTAATAATTTACAACGTCAAAGCATGATTCTTTTTTCGATATCACATTTAGATTTAGGTTGTCGAGCCACTTTTTCAAACGAATTCAAGAGATATCGCATGAAAAGAAAATGCTACCATAAACATAAATAAGTTGTTCACTGGCAATTAGAAAGTGAAGTTGTCATAAAACCACTCCTATAAATTGTTATGGGTGGGATTTAAACATATTGTAGCCATTTTTTTGCATAAACATATCCTTAAAACACGCGTTTTCAGAGCACTGAAAAAATACACTTATTCGTAATTCTACAAACCACCACATTTCAGCAATATCTGTCGGCTTATAAGAAAGAAAATCGTAATCAAAGTGTCGGTTCGACTTTATGTTGATATAAATAAACCAAAGATATAAACCCCTAAATTTTGAATGTCGACTGAATGAAAATACTTGCCTAAATAAGACATCGATAAAACACGTACTGAGCTTCATCATAATGTAAATTTAATTATCTGCTATTAGTAGTTTTCTGTCGACATTACCTCAAACATAAAGGCGAACAGGTTTCGGTTCGACTTTCTAGCGACATCTACTTTATATCAATCAGACGATAAATAGTATTCTACTTTCTGTATATAAATACTCCAATGGCGAAAATGAAAACATTTATAGTATGCTGTTTAACGGCCCATTCTACAACGATGATTCGGAGTCGAGATTCGAACTAATGATAATACTAATTTATGTGACTGCGATCTGTTATTAAATAAATGCTATACACGAGAAGAATAAGTAATCAGATTCATTGATGGAATATCTTAAATGTTTATTTATCATAGCTGGATGTATAAAATTTAGACAAAGAAACTTAAACTGTTATTTTTTTTGCAGTTTATGTCAAAGCTTTGGCGACCCAAGTAAATTGACTTGCTACAGGCAAGGTGGATTTGAATCGTTTGCTTAACATACAAATGAGTAAGCATCGGCGGGCGTTCATAATTACCGTTTTTTTTTCAAGAACTGATTGATAACTAGTTACTTTATTAGCTATTGATTTTGTAGTGTCTCAGCGTAGGGTAACGGCACGGTTACTTTCCGCTCTGAATGAAATGTGAAGAATTAATTCCGTACAAGGTACTAGACTGAGGGTTCTCAGTTTCTCTCATTATATTGTTGTAGTTATTGTCAAAGGTAAAAGCTTGTCGAGAAACAAATTTAATTGAATATGTTTGGCAATATGACTAAATTAAATACAAAAATGTCAGAGTGTGTGGAAGGTGCACAAACAATAGAATAACACGATGACTGATAGTGTTTAATAAATGCAAACGAACAATTACACCTAGAAGAAACATATAACAGAGAGGTATAACCTAATTAAACTAGAAATGATCTTCTATGTCATCTTGTCAGACTTGTCTTCTACTTTTTCACCAATTTCTTGCCAATGTAGGTGGCACCACCCACGACAGTCCCAATTGAGATTTTGGTTGTTGCAGCCATTCCGAGCACACCAGCACTCTGAGCCAGAGCAAAACTACTACCAGCTGCAGTCAATGGAGTCTAAATAAAAGATATGAACAAGAAACCATTGACTTTTAAATACCCTCTCTCCAACTGCTGTTAATCTTGATTAAAATAAATGAGTAACAAAACAGTCAGTGAGAATATTACTCGGATGCCCAGAAATAAGAAATGTTCCTACAATTTTACATCCCTGTTTGTAAGCATTGATCTTAAGAATCACATTGGCCATTGTCTGACATCTTCAGCGTTCTGACGCACAGGTATAGATACTACAATATGAGCCAGTAAAGTGGGACCAAAAATATTACCTTTGAACGTTGAGACACAACGGTTCTTCGACATAAGATATTTACGTAGGAGTTATAGACCTTATCATATATGATAAGGATTTACACGTCTGTACATTCAGTAAGTTGGAATCAGATACTTGGCTTGTTTGCTTAAACACCAACCTGTATCAACCTATTCCCTCTTATGGTAAGTAACTTTCCTCACTGATGTGTGATTCAGTGGTGAGTAACAAATCAATTGATGTAATAGTTCTTTTCCAAGACAGTAAGCCGAGAAGCTTGGAATCAGCATACAACATGTATATAGTAACTTGACATACAATTTATATACAATATTAATACAAAACACACATACAAAAATACTTTGATCTGGCATTGAACGTTTAGTAATGTACTTAAATTTTGACAACATGTATGATATTCAAACGTCCATGATACAAGAACAAAGTACAATGGTAGAATAGAAATATAAGTACGTGAATACTCATAACAACCAAAGGGGTTTGTCACGAAAAAAAAATCAAAACATTTTTTTTCCCATGTAACCCATATATATATAGAAGGGAAACAACTTCGACATTTCGAATTTTCCAACGCGTGTTATAAACTTCCATGTTATTGCAATGCAGTACAAAATATTTAACTCATATATAGTGCAACGTATGGGCAACTCAACACGCTTACAGAAAATGTATACTTTTACTACCTTTAAAGATATTCTAAACTCGCTATTGAAGATTTTTCACTCGAAAAATGGTCAAATTTTACAAAACGACACACTGTCGTAAAATCGCAGCGTGTACAAATCTATAGCGAAACTGATAAATTACAGGTAAAACTTCATGGATGAGTCATAATTCATAACCAAACAGTATATTTATATCCTATATTGTATAATTTACTAACTGCTAATGATTTCACATCTCGGGATGCACTTTTAATGAAGAATTTACGTTTTTTGTTCAGTTTGCGGATTCTTGATTTTGCTTCCTTGATAGGTCACGTGACAATCGCCTAACTCGTGATGAAAGCTTAATTTTGATAAGATGAGCGATACTGTGTGGTATTTTTAGGTATGGTTCCCGATAGCGTAGTGAAAAGGATAGAGTGCACAGGGTACACGTAAATTGTAAACAAATACCACAGAGTATCGCTCATGCAATCAGATTTAAGCTTTCATCACGAGTTAGGCGATTGTCATGTGACCCGTCATGGAAGTAGCCGGCTTGTTGAATAAAAAAACACGCAAATTCTTCGCTAAAAGAGCTTTCCGAGATGCGAAATCATTGGCAGTTAGTATATTATAGTGTTTTTTTATGAATTAAGGCCCATTCTAAGAAGTTGTGTCAGTAATTTAACATTTCCACTCTGTACATGTATACCGGTATACACGCTGCGATTTTACGACAGTGTGTCGTTTTGTAAAATTTGACCATTTTTCGGGTGAAAAATCTTCAATAGCGAGTTTAGAATATCTTTAAAGGTAGTAAAAGTATACATTTTCTGTAAGCGTGTTGAGTTGCCCATACGTTGCACCATATATGAGTTAAATATTTTGCACTGCATTGCAAAAACATGGAAGTTTATAACACGCGTTGGAAAATTCGAATTGTCGAAGTTGTTTCCCTTCTATATATATATATGGGTTACATGGAAAAAAAATTGTTTTGATTTTTTTTTCGTGACAAACCCCTTTGATTACAACATGTGACTATTTCATGCCTAGTTCCATGTGTCAGATGATATCTTCAGATTATGTTACTAAGTTTTTGTTTGTTTCTGGTGTTACATGTTCATTAGGGATTTTTTCTGTTAATCTTGAAAGCGTAGGAAAAGATAACAATGTGAGACAGAGGATATTAAGTTCCTCAGGTCTTATACAAAGTCTAGAGTCACAGAGAGGGCAGGTCGGGTAACCATAGCAAACACGTTTTTAAGCCTTGTAAGAAATGTCAGTGGTAAACTAAAATGTATCAACATTTAACCTTCTTTGTCATAGGGTAGAATATCAGCAATAGCGAAACGATCTAGCACTGCCATCAGCTTATAGTGGAAACTCTTTTATATAATTCAAAATATAATGAACTAACCTGAATGACAGCAGCAAAAGACCCTCCAACAACCCCTGCAGCACCAAAACCAGCGACTGAAAGTACCAAAGGAGCAGCGGCCACAGCTGTTACACCCACAGCAGTTCCAATTAATATATCCGAACCTAAAATAAAGAGAATCTATCAAGAGATGTCATACTATACCCAACTAGTACTGTATAATAATCTTAAAATCACTTTTATTTTAAATGTGTCCCCGAGCTAAAATCACATATTACGTTTTTTAATGTTTCTTATTTAATTATGCTATAACAATTAAACGATAACGATAATTTTGACAGCATATGTGATGACAAGGCTCTTAAGTTTTAAGATCTTTAGTTGAAAAGGCCACATCATGAGACAAGTTATGCTGAACCAATCGCTTTTCAAACGTAATTAACATGAATATTACAAAATTAATATCATTTTCTATACCCAAACAGTTAAATATTACAAATGATATTTGTGCCAGCAAGGAAGCATAGAACAAACCTCGCATCTTTATTCTTTTGTATCCTTCAAAATCTCACAGTGAGTTTCTTTCTTAGAATGATTGACTTTAAACAAAATCCTCCAAATATGTTTTGCTTCGAAAACTGTGATTCAAGCTAGAAACAAAATGTCATAATACAATAACCCAATAATTATCATCTAATATTCGCCACATTCAGGTGTATAACACACAGTCCTAACTAAACATTTTCATTGTCTTTATAGCTTGAAATTTTCTTGGAACTCCGGTGTACAAATTCCACTTTGAGCAGACTTTAACCAAACAGTCCAATGAACAGAACAGAATGGTACAGTATGATGCAGTTCTGATGGCATTCATGGTAAGGTTAGTTGATTCTGATAATATAGGCATGCACAGAATTAATACAAAAAATGTCAAAATCATATCAGATGAAAATATATAAGACGCGTAAAATGAAATGTGGCCATGAATGTAAGTGCACATTTGGATCAACCAGTAGTTCTTCCATTAGACCAACCTATTTGGATCGCTTGTGACATCATAAGAAAACGTAAGAAACCATGATAGTATCAAGTTATCAGCAATATGATTAGTCATTAATTTATGCAAATGAAGGTTTGGAAAGTAAGGGAAGCAACTCGTACAATAATGTGCCAAATAATCAAAGTTTTACATACAGTGATACTACTTGAAATTCAGTTAATATTGAACTACTGCTCAGTTACGATATAATTTTAAAGAGTGACGCACACTGATATTTTCACAACAAAATTTATGTAACAGATATAAGACAACATCGTCTAATGTCTAATGATTAATTTATACAATATGATAACGATGTTGTCTTATATCAGTTATATAAATTTTGTTGTGAAAATATCAGTGTGAGACCGATCTAGTGTTTATACATGTACTCTTATCATTTTTATAAGCATATCATTTTTAGTACATTTCATCTTATCGCAAATTTTACATTTTATTTCATTAATTCACAACACATTTTAAACAGCAGATTAATAACTATTGAAAGTCGATATATTTTCAGCCATATTTAGCTAGTTGGTTGGACATTATAAGTTCAGATAAGGCACAATATACTTGTGCACTGTACAAGAAACAAAGATAACGTTATAAAGAGTCTTTTATCTTGTTATCCTTTTATCAATTGAATACCATACATCACCTTGTACATTTACACTGTATGTGTAGTACAGAAATCGGAAGAAGAAGAATCCATTTGTGTCTAAGGTAAAGTTTAAACAAGAGGGCCAAGATGGCCCTATATCGCTCACATGACAATCACTGTTCACTCATTAAAATATTGTTTTGAACCGGTGACCTAGTTTTTGACCCAAGATGACCCATGTTAAAACGTGTCTGACATATAAATAAGACAAACATTCTGACAAAATTTGGTGAAGATCCAATCAAAACCACGAAAACTACACCATAGACAAGGTTTTCCTTCGATTGGACCTCGTGACCTAGTTTTTGACCCCAGATGACCTATGTTCAAATTTGTCTTACATATCATTAAGACAAACATTCTGACAAGGTTTGGTGAAGATACAATCAAAATTTGACAACTACAGTGTTAATAAAGTTTTCCTAAGATTTGACCTTGTGACCTAGTTATTGACCCTAGGTGATCCAAATTTAGTCTTGTCCTTAATATCATTAAAACGAACAATCTGACAAGGTTTGGCCAAGATCCAATTAAAACCATGACATTTAGAGCTAAGATTTGACCTTGTGACCCAGTTTTTGATTCCGACTGCCCCATGTTCATCCTCGACCCACATATCATTGAGGCAAACATTCTAACAAGGTTTGGTGAAGATCCAATCAAAACTGTGACATCTACAGTGTTAACAAAGTTTTCCTAAGATTTGACCTGGTGACCTAGTTATTGACCCCAGATGACCCATATTTGTACTTGACCGTTACATTATTAAAACAAACGATTTGACAAAGTTTGGTGAAGATCCAATTGTAACTGTGAAATCTACAGTGTATGTTTTTTCATAAGATTTGGCCTAGCGACCTAGTTTTTGACCAAAGATGACCCATTTTCAAAGTCGTCCAAGATATTATAAAGACAAACATTCTGACAAGTTTTTATGATGATCCAATCAAAACAGTGACTTCTAGAGTGTTCACAAGGTTTTTCAGCAATTTGCCCTGGTGACCTAGTTTTTGACCGGAAATGACCCATTATCAAACTTGACCTACATATTATTAAAATAAACATTCTGACAAAGTTTCATGAAGATCCTATTAAAACACTGATTTCTTAAGTGTTCACAAGGTTTTCCCTTATTTGGCCCTGGTGACCTAGTTTTTGACCCCAAATGGCCCAATATCGAACTCGTCCGAGATTTTGTCAATATTAACGTTCTGACCCAGTTTTGTTAAAATTGAGCGAAAAATGTGGCCCCTAGTGTGTTCACAACATTAAGTTTGACGACGCACGACGCTGGACGAAGACTGATCCTAAAAGCTCACCCAGTCACTTTGTGACATGTGAGCTAAAAACACGAAAATAATAGACAACAGGTGAGGTTCGAAATCACAAAAATTCTAAAGGCTTTACCAACTGTGCCAACCGACTGCTGAACTACAATAAAATATTAGCTTCTTATCTGTTCAGACTTTTGTGTACACATAAAATGAAATGTCACAATCACATATTACCCTAGTCCAACTAATTGTACACTACAGATGATATCGAGACATTTTTTGCGCTTGCCGATATCTATCTTCCGAGTACAACTGCGCAAAGGTCAATTCTGTGTCGGAAAACGGCTACTCTTTGGCTATGTAATCCCCAACGAAATCTGTTGGGAACGATTTTACATCAAAATAAAATTGGTACCTACTAAAAAAGTTATATGGTGTAGAAGCCATCAATTGTCTGTTTCATTTGATGTATATTGCATATAAATCCATCAATGCATAAGTTCAAAACGACAATTAAATTCTGATTTAAATTCACTATTCTCCATAATCGTTTACATGTGTACAGGTAAATCTACCGTCACTGTATAGCAATGATTACGCGTAACGTTGCGATTAATCGAGTAAACTGGATCTATATATGGTTTTCGACGATATTAATTTATCGTAGCGAAAGAAAGAAGACAATTGCGAATTTGGACGCACTTTTAGAAAGAATGGCATTGTTTTATTTGTTTCATAATTTATGTATTTGTTATTCACAAAGAAAGCAACAAGTTAAAGCTTTATATATACACAGTTTCTCGCACTTGCAATATTCATGTATGTATTAAAGTTATTCTTCAAAGCTGATCCAGTTTTTTCGGGTATTACTGGTTCAATGATTACTTGAGTAGAGTGATAGATAACTTATGAAGGTTTATAAATAATATTTTTGTGCAATAAATACGTTATGATAAAAAATAAGTTGCGTTCTTTTCTCGACCCGACACCAATTCGGTGTTATGATTTTTACGCGTACCGCTTGCCGTACAGTAGATGAACTTCATTGCCTGCATAAAGTTTACACAAATATGACCGGATTTTAAACCCTCGCGTGTTATTTTCAAGGTTTATACTATTTATTCATATTTTTGTTATTGTTCTTTGATTTATATGCGATATTTATACATTTCCATGCTTATTGACGGAAAATTGTACTTTGAACCTATGAAAAAACAAACTTGACAAAACTCGGAAATCCGACATTGTTTTGGTCCTTCCGCAATGAGACGTAGCGGGCAATAGATGAAATAGCAAAATCAAGAACGGATTGCTCGTACGTCTCATAAATGTAGACTAATATTACCCTAACTGAGTAGTAGTACGTACATTAATTGATGAATTAATCTAGTATTTAATAAGTTCCATTGCGTTGTAATATTTAAACACATCAAACATAATTCACTGTTTACGTTACTTACTGGTAAACTAGACTGTCGACTGTCTGCAAGCATGTACATAAATGACGATGTATCTTTGATTACCTGTAGTGCGTTCTATACATAGCGTGACGTCACTACGTTTGTCTAACCTCTATACAGAAAACTGATTACTATCTACATTTAGATAGTTATACATACGCTAAAAGTATAGTTCCGCGGAAGGATTAAAAATGTCAAAACAACCATATCGGTTGTATGTTATTAACAAATTTGTTTAGTTATGTAAAATGAATACGTAGTACTGCTCAGTTAGGATAATTGTATAGTGACGCAGTGGTCGAGTCCATTTTTACGGTGTAAAACCGTTGTCAAATTATCATTGGACATATAGGCTGACTATATGATTTACAAATTCCAATCAATACATCAACTGTCGGCGTAGCGCAGTTGGTAACGATGGTGTCTGACGATAATCTATTGATGTGAAAAGAACTGTGTGAGACCGCGACTTGGTACTTTTTCGCAAATTATTTTCTATTGCTATATATCTTTTTTTTAAAAATCGTCAATTTTTTCGTCGTTTTTTTTTGTGTAAGGAATATACTAGATCTAGCCAGTGTTTATATATTATTATCATCATTTTTATCGTTTTGCATATCTTTTTTGAATATCTTTTTACATGTAATAAACATGATGAAAAATAGTCTTAGACATTTCGTTGTAATTCTGGTAATTACGATTGGTACGCCATTAAAAGTCCACCTATTTTCAGTCATATTTAGCTAGTTGGCATTCAGATATTAAAGTTTGCACGACTGAATACCTGTGCGCGGTACTAATACTTCATGTACTTTTGCACTACACACTTTGCGTTACACAGGACAATTATATATTATGCATTCTTTTTCTTTACAATTTACTACTAAATATTATAAGGAAACTACAATTCATTTGCAAAAAGTTGAAAAAGAAAAAAGAGACAACCGGTGAGGTTCGAACTCGCGAAAATGTTTTAGTTCCTGATCAATCCTAAAGGCTTTACCAACTGCGCCAACCAGACATATACAATATCATTGCTAAACTATAATACTATATTTGTTTCTTATAAACCCATTTTACCTGTTCAGACAATGGATGTAAACTTTTGTGTACACATAAAATGAAACGTCACTATCACATTATCCTAACTGGACAGTACCATTTCTATTCTTATGCTTTCGTCAATAACACTCATTATTCAATGAAACGCAATGTTGAAGTACGCTTGGCTCCAATGTGTACCATGCGGTGACGTCACGCTATGTTATTGTTTATAATTTCCATTTTGTAAGTAGTTCCTGCAAATACCCGTGCAAATACCCATAATGCCCCGAGCAGAATAACACAGGTCAGTGCATAGCGCTACCGTAGTGTACACATTGCCTGTAGTGTACACGCGGAGGAGATAATGTAGGGGTTTTCTCAACAAATACCTTTGGCCAAGCAAAGATAATCAGGCGAATGTTTTCTCTTTTTCTAGACGAATTTTAGTCATGGGCACAAGTTTATTCTAGTTGTTTGTGGGTATGTATATAGTATAGTGTTTATTACTAGTTTGTGCATTCCTGGCCATTTGATTAGTTAATGGTGATGTCGGTCATTTTTGTCATGTTTGTCTGAATCTGTTCGTCTGCTAGCTCTTTGTTGATAGGTAAGTAAATCATGCAGGCATTGTTCTGTGATGTTGACCTAGATAAGTTGTTGTGTGACACGATATCGGAAATGCTATTTGAACTTCAATGTGTTTGTATCATAGCATATATTATGGTGAATTTGTTAGTATTTAGGGTAATATCTATTCTATTTGATTGATGTAGGGTATATGATATTACCATGTGCTTGTGAACTATGCTTCGGTCGACATCACTTGTCTCGGTGAATATTATGTTCTATCACCCTATGTGGGATGTGATATTTATATACAGTCAATATCCTTTATAAAAGAAGCAACTTCATACAAAAACACAAAAACCAATGCTTCTTGTAATTCGTCTACCTATAGCGTATCGTTATAGTTTTTCTTGTTATCAATACTGTATGTAAACAGTACCAAAGCGGAGGCTATGTAACAACTTTGTAAACTACACAAGATTAATACGAATAACTGATCTTTTTTTCTCGAACACAAGTCATTTTGCGATTAGGCCAGTGTCACTTTCGCTCGAAGACACCAAAATACCAAGTTCTCAAAGGAAACTATTTTGTAACTATATAAATGTGACCATAGGATATGGATGCACCCACGCTTTGTGTGACAGAAGACATTCATAAGTGTAATTATACCAAAATACAAAATCTATGACAGATAACTCCAGAGTCTTCAGCCTTTGACAGAGAAAAGACCCGCCATAATCGCACAACTTTATATGCTAATAAACATTCCTGTATAAGTTCATAAATCTGCAAAAATGCTTTTTGAGATATTTGTGACACATGATTTATTACTAGGATTGTAATTTGGAGCCTCTGTGTATTGGGAACGACGGCTCTACACGCGGATTATTTTGTTAAAACAAGTCGTTCTTATTTGGATATACCGGTTTTAATAAAGGAAATATCGTGTGTAAGTCATTCAAAGAAAGACCTGAACCGAGACCTTCTTTGTTAAATAAACATTGTATTAATAGATCAAGTGAATGTCAATTCAGAGTTGTTCAAGACTGTTATAATTGATTACAATATAATTATTTATAACGAGCTTATCTAATTAAGGTAGTAGTAATATTTACTTTTCAGATAATACATACATGTACAATACAGCGATAGTTTGATTATGAATTACATGTATATACATCTTTATTGCGTCCGAATTTTCAAAGATATACAATATACATAAAACTAAGCAAAGCATAGCATAGCACATAAAATAAAAATAATAAATTATATGGGACTTCGTATTGAATAAACCAGAGATGTATTAAATCTCGTAGAATGTTAAAATGTTATTTATTACTATTAGAACAAGATGTCACAGTGTAATGTTTTAAGTGTCCACACCGTGCTGTAATTACTGTAACTAATTTTCAATGATCACGCTTGCGCCGATATTAAATCAGCATTGATAATAATATAACGTAAACTTGTTTATTGGCTATACAAAGTCTAATTGCATTCATAACTATTACATATTATCAATTAATTCACGTTTACAAATGTATATGTTCATGTGACGATGGGCTGTAATGCTTAACTTCGGACGAAGAGTTGGCATGTGACGTAGAGTTAGAGTCTGCTGACGCATGTAGAAATGTTTTATGAGAGTTCGCTACAACGGTTGTCGTCTGTAAATCTTCAAAGGGCGACGATCCAGTCGAGAACTTAATAAAACATATTCCAGTTATTTCCTCTCAATCGGTAAATACCTTCACATTGTTACGTATTGTTATTTTAATGTGGCTTTTACAAGGTATTAAATACCAAACAAAGAATGTATGACGTAAAATGTGATAAAAAACACTGATGGATTCGTGATGCACGTTTTTATCATATGAGTTTACAAAATGTGTTGACAGAAAACGGTTGGCATTGATATATTAAGAATGGCTCTTACAAACGTAAAACGAAGTATTTTGTGTTCTAGATTGACACTCAAATTAATTTATATCTTCTTATTACAAATCATAGTAAATCGTGTAACTCAAAAAGAGTTGAGTGAACACGCTAGGTATGTGCGATATTTTATCAATACATATACACAATGGTAGAATTGATGTTTTGTTCGATATTTAAAAAATGCGTAAATTATACGCATTACACTAAAAATTACAATTTGGTCCGTTGCAATGACTCGTTCTTTTTTCATATAGAATGCATCTATATCACTCCAAAAACTATAAATAACAGATAGGTGCATCTCGTATTAAGATGTACATTGTCATTCAGTCATATTCAAATAGCACGAACTATTTTAGGATTTTTGCCATTATTGTAACGTCTTGAAATACTCGTTTTACGGCCTTCTTTTAATGTCAATAAGTCTCCTTTACTACATGTCCCTTTTTTTCACTAAGTCTAATGAATGTAGAATTTAACTTTTATTGTAGGAACTTTGCGTTTGCTATCTGAACTTGTATATATTCTGAACTTGTATATATTCTATGTAATTCATTGATTAATATTTATTAACGTATACCTTCTATAAAAAATCGAAGGCAATGAAGACGTACAGTCATACCTGTCAACAAAGGACATCCCTCGGAAATACATGATATGGCCTTTATTGACGGTGGCCTTTACTTGGAGGACCGCACACATGTTTGACTATATATATATTGTCACAGTGTATAATGCACTTTGTTTATGTATATAGTTCAAATTGTATGAGTAAATAATTCGTCATCATTGTGATATGATGTATATATGTTACATTGTTATTATTCATATAATGCTCTGCGATTATGGAGGAATATAAATCAATAATTTTGATCTACTCGTAGAAAAAGACCACTCATATATATAATGCATTTATTGTATTGTGTTCTATTATTTTGATTATGACATGAACATTAGAAACTACACAACACATTCTGGATAGATATTCTTTCCACTGTTAATTGCTCCGTACAAAAGCCCAAACTAAGAGTTTACCCCAAGCACTCGGCACTGAGTCCGAATACTTTATCTAGTAAGTTGAAAATATTTGCATACGATAGTTAAATGAATGTCTCTTTCCTGTCTATTATATTCACTATGATAATGATTAACATAAAGATGAGACCAACCCTATGGTTGGTGTGACTGTCATCATCAGTAAATAAGTACCAGCAGTACAGTACGTTACTAATTAGTCGATGGGTGTTATTTAGTCGTAAAACACCAGATACCACTTAAGATTCATCGCCCTTGTAGACCTACATTTCTAGATTTATAATTCCGAATTTAAAACTTATATATAATTCTGAAGAGGGATCTCATCATTTATATTTGGTTTATTTAACGAGGAGACATTAGGTGGACCCTATACTTTATTAAATGAGGAGACTGTAGGTGGACCCTATACTTTATTAAATGAGGAGACATTAGGTGGACCCTATACTGTCTCCCCTTTTTACTCGTCAAATTTACGTAGGATTGAAACTCAGTTTTGTTTTCAAACTTGTTATGCTATTGAAATAAACCCCATGTTAGCAGTCGCCACCGAATGAAGGTAACCGGATCATTGAAGGTAACCAGATCATTGAAGGTAACTAGATCATTGAAGGTAACCAGAATATTGAAGGTAACCAGATCAATGAAGGTAACCAGATCATTGAAGGTAACCAGATCATTGAAGGTAACCAGATCATTGAAGGTAACCAGATCAATGAAGGTGACCAGCAGCCATTTGTATAAAATATGGTTCAATAAACCATAGGTAAAATTAACCAGCGGTAAAAATCGTGGTTAGGTAACCAGTTTGGTTAAAGCGATTGTATAAACGCGTTTTTCTCTGCGGTAACTAAACCAGATTTGGTATGTTTAACCACAGGAGCCTGTTATTCAATCAAAAAAAAAAATATATATGATACTCAATAAAAAATTACCTACGTATATAGAAAAAAACAACAGGAGTGCAATGCCTCCCACTCCCCACCCACATCGCCACATCGTTTTTTTCTATACGTAGGTAATTTTTTATTGAGTATAATTTTTTTTCCGGATTGAATAACAGGCTCCTGTGGTTTAACCTACGGTTAAAGTTACCAAAATTATCCCATAATGCAACGAAATCGTGACGTCATTTTCCCGTACAAATGTCAGACGACATTGTAAACATGGATGCTATTAGTATTAAGAAGAACAATAAGAAACACAAATCCTAAAAGAAATGATGGAGGTGAAACATGGAGAATTGAACGCAAAGCATCAGAATGGGAAACAAGAGGGCCAAGATGGCCCTATATCGCTCACATGACAATCACTGTTCACTCATTAAAACATTGTTCTGAACCGGTGACCTAGTTTGTTGACCCCAGATGACCCATGTTAGAACTTGTCCTACATATAAATAAGACAAACATTCTGACAAAATTTGGTGAAGATCCAATCAAAACCATGAAAACTACAGCATAGACAAGGTTTTCCTAAGATTTGACCTCGTGACCTAGTTTTTGACCCCAGACGACCTATGTTCGAATTTGTCTTACATATCATTAAAACAAACATTCTGACTAGGCTTGGTGAAGATACGATCAAAATTTGACATCTACAGTGTTAATAAGGTTTTCCTAAGATTTGACTTTGTGACCTGGTTTTTGACCCTAGGTGACCCATATTTGAACTTGCCCTTAATATCTATCACTAAACAATCTGACAAGGTTTAACCAAAATCCAATTAAAACCATGACATTTAGAGCTTTTACAAGATTTTTACCTAAGATTTGACCTGGTGACCCAGTTTTTGACCCCGGCTGACCCATGTTCAACCTTGGCCCACATATCATTGAGGGTAACATTCTGACAAGGTTTGGTGAAGATCCAATTAAAACTGTGACATCTACAGTGTTAACAAAGTTTTCCTAAGATTTGACCTGGTGACCTAGTTATTGACCCCAGATGACCCATATTCATACTTGACCGTTATATTATTTAAACAAACGATTTGACAAAGTTTGGTGAAGATCCAATAATCACTGTGAAATCTACAGTGTTAACATGGTTTTTCATAAGATTTGACCTAGCGACCTAGTTTTTGACCCAAGATGACCCATGTTCGAACTCGTCCAAGATATTATGAAGACAAACATTCTGACAAGGTTTCATGATCATCCAATCAAAACAGTGACTTCTAGAGTGTTCACAAGGTTTTCCAGCAATTTGCCCTAGTGACCTAGTTTTTCACCGGAAATGACCCATTATCAAATTGACCTACATATTATTAAAATAAACATTCTGACATAGTTTCATGAAGATCCAGTCAAAACAGTGATTTCTAAAGTGTTCACAAGGTTTTCCCTTATTTTGCCCTGGTGACCTAGTTTTTTACCCAAAATGGCCCAATATCGAACTCGTCCGAGATTTTGTTGATATTAACGTTTTGACCCAGTTTTGCTAAAATTGAGCTAAAAATGTGGCCCCTAGTGTGGTCACAACATAAAGTTTGACGACGCACGACGCCGGACGCCGGACGGAGAGTGATCCTAATAGCTCACTTTGTCACTTTGTGACATGTGAGCTAAAAACACTGTGACAAAATATGGGCCGACATCACAGATGCGGTTAATGCTGTTGGGAACTGTCCGCGGACAGTTCACCAAGTTAAGGAGAAATGGCGGAACATGGTATAGGCTATATACTGTTCATGTGTTGTAAATAAAATGAATATATCCAATAAATAAACTTATTCAATTAATCGATAAATAAATAGGTAGTCTAATTCTACTGTAACCATTGTAGTAGGAGGAGGAAAATAATGTACCCGGTGCGGGGCTCGAACCCGCAACCTTAGGTGCTCTACCAACTGAACTAATCAGGCTGGTTAATGTCCCGGCCAATTCGTAAACACAATAAATCGTATCGCTACAACGGTAATCTAGCTGTTGTAATGTGCTGTCGATTTCACTTAAGTTGATCTATTTGAACCCGTTCCATATTTGTTTGTTCACATATTCGGAAGAAGTTCTCCAGCTTCATTTTTAACATTTGTTTTAGATGAAAAAGTTAAAGGCTGAATACTCAGCCGAAAGAGTCAGTATTGGCAAGACTGGTGGGGGCCCTGCACTGCCTGAAATGTCGTAAACTTCCAATGAAATTGTGAATTTCAAGAAGGACCTGGCTTCCTTCAGTGGAATACCACGAGCTACTGGCTCCGAGACACTGACATCGTCAGAGCTTGGTAAATTTAAAAGTTGACATAATTATATATAACTAATTTCTATAGTTTAATTAAATCTTGCTGCTATATGTCTCGCGTCGATGATCAATACACAACATTGAGCATTGATTTATATAGTATATACTAGTACCTACTTTAACACGGTTCACTATTCAGATGGTGTGTGTTTTTTAAATATGCCGTACACATACGCATATATAGACGTACAATGTAAAATCATATTATGCAGTGAATGCCAACATTTTCAGGGACAAACGGAATGGATGATATCATAGACACAGAAGTCGGGGACAGTTCATCTTTCGTGTTGTGGACAGGTAAAAAAAATCTTACTTGTATTTATATTCCACCCAAAAATCAAAAATGGTCCCAGTACTGAATATATATGCTCAGATCTAATGTAACTCCGTGTCATGCATGCGTAAAATCTATTTTTATCACGGAGTGCGCATCTTCATGTAGCATAGAACTTTTCACTGATAGCATCCATTATATATTCATACGTATCGTTTTTCTGTACTCCTACTTAATTCAATATATTAATATGGAATATACTTTAAGACAAACTTAAAATTATATACAAATTATTACTAAACTATTAGCATTATTATGCTGTCGCGACCTAAACCACCTAGTGAAGAAGTAGGCTGCTCCATAAAAAATACCAGAGGCTCCTAAGGGGTGTATACTTACTTATGGACCTGGGCCCGTATTTATAAAGCATCTTAATTATTTTCTTAAACTCGGTCAAAATTAGCTAAGCTAGGAAAAAATCTTATCTTAAGATCAGTGATATTTATGAATGCACTTAAGAAATATTTTAGTAAAGAAAATTCTTATTTTAAAAGATGTTTTAAGATGTCATTGCTACGGAATTCCGGGGTTTTCCTTTCTAAAAATAGAACCGAAATGATTTCTATCACGCTCGCGCCCGCACATCTGTAAGAATATAAGATAAATATTATCAATAATAAATTCAGCACGTTAAATTCCCTTTATCATGCAACATGTGTTAAATTTCACAAATTTCCTACCATATTACTGAGTAATGATGTCGCCGATAATGACAGTGTTATAATTACACCAATGAGTCGTATACATGTATACAAAGTGGCGTAGCCAGAAATAAATTTAAGTCGGGGCACTCTAGGGAGGTCCAGCCCAGGGTCACTCTAGGGAGATCCGGGGGCATGCACCCGGAATTTTTTTATTTACCTAGATAAGCTCTGGTTGTTTTTTCTCCTTGGTCAAAATTATGGTTGCTTTGGTAACAGAAAAGTCAAAATATGTTGATGAAATTTGGTATGCGAAACTGTACATAATAAGATGGAAATATTGATATAGTGTATGTTAAAGGGGCATACCCTACAACTGACAAACATTCTGTGAAAGTGTAAAAATGTGCTAGATGTATATGTAAAACAATATATAATGGATAATTGCAAGAAGAACTTGGGTCATAAAATGACTAGTTTAGGTACTAGCCGCAAAAAACATAGTTATGAATAAGAAATCACTTCCACCCAAAAATTTCCATGACTAAATGTATGTTCACAAATACATAATTTTTATGATTTTATTTTCAATTGGATGAATTTTTGGCTGAAACTTTCTTCGTTACAAGCTTCTAATTTATCATCATTTTGCTTTAATTCTAAATGCACCAAGTTGTAGGGTATGCCCCTTTAACATCTAACCATTGATATTCTTTGCCTCGAAAGGATCCCTATAGGGTTTGCTAGTTATCCAAGCCCAAATGTAAGTCAAATTACTTGTTATAAAAGAAACGAAATTAATAAATAAAATGGAATTACGTATGGTATTTATAAATTTAAACGAGAATCATAATTAGAATTGATGAGTAAATATTGAAATTTGAAACTTGGATATGAAAAACTGCAGTAGAATCAGTCCTAACAAGATTGATTTCTTCGAAACATTGTTGATAAATAACAAATATAAGGACTTATCAATAAAGTGCAATATAGAATCTAGTTCCATCTGTAACTTTAGTTAATAGTATTTGTTTCTGTCATGTTGGTGATTTGGTAAACAAAATGTGCATGCTTAAAGAAATTTCTTAAAACATTTAAGATACCTTTTTAGCTATCTTAAAATAAGTCGATATTTATGTTAAAAATATAGCTAAGATCTTTTATAAATAACACTTGAGATATTTCTCAAATTTAAGATCAAAATGAACAGATTTCGTGTATTTAAGTCAAAATTTAAGAAAATCTTAAGTTAAGAAGCTTTATAAATACGGCCCCTGGAAATTAATTTTAAAGACACGGATTGAATGTCTCTGATATGAACTGATTATTGACATGAAATGCATAGAATGCGAACTACAGGTAATTAATGTATGCATGGAAAAAAATATAATATTATAGCATGATTACAGTCAAAATAGCATTTATTTTACACTTGACATTGACTGTTAAATTAGAGCTTGTGTTGTGTACCAGGGAGCATCCCTGTGTGTACTTAGCATTTTTAAATGTAGAAATTTTCCAATTAAAATACTTATTGGGTTTACAGTGTGTACAACACTCGGTTTTTAATGCTGTATTTGTACCAAGGAATTATATATACATACATAATCATGTATGTATATAAGTCCTTGTTTGTATGTATACAGTGATTTCTTTTCAAAAAACACATGCCTGTCATTTGGAAAACACATCTTGTCATAGGAAAATTCTGGTCAATTTAGGGAAAATGAAAGTTCGGCTGTTGGAAACTGTCCATGCAAATAAATGTTGCCTATATGTTTGTACCATATCACGCTGTAGGTCAATTAAATGTGTTCATGTATTTGTTTTATTTAAAAATGTTATTTTTCAGTTAATGAATCAGATCAGATACTGGTCGATGACGATATACAAGTGTCCAACGGAGTGACAGACCAACGGAAGAGCATTCAGTCAGGTATCATTATCACATTAACTCATACTTATTAATGCATGCATTTTTGATGTTAAGGTAATTGCATGTATTTACCTGGCATAATCTACCTAAAGAGTGTCATTAACCAGTGAAATTTGCTTTATACATAGTGGAACATACCTAATTAATTGCTGCTTTTGTATTCAATAAGTCTGATTATACTGAACACATAACATAGTATTATATTCAATAACACCATATAGCAGCACCTAAAGTGTGATATGTGTACATCAATAAGAAAGGGATTGTGCAAATACTGCAATTATAATATACATACTGTTACTGTGTACAACAGTAAATAATAATGATTCAGTACAAAAAGTCCATAACAGTCTTAAAATAAATTTATGATTACTGTTTACAATTGGTAGTCAATAGTGCAATTATGATCATGGATCAGAGGTCTGCAATAGGCAAAACAATTTTCTCTATAAAGCCGTAATTATGTTTTATTGAGAAACAGTTCTCCTTATAAACCATGATGTCTTCAATACCTTGCTAATAGAAAGTCTGTGCAAATCAATAAGGAAAACATTAATTCATTGTCTTTATAATTTTATCTAGTTGTGGATCTTTTTATTGAGAGAATATTTTCTAGTGAAAAGAATTACATGCAGTCTATTGATATATATTAAGCAAAACATATTTTAATTGATTATGAATTCTATAAAGTAGATTTATATCATTCATTTCATAAATTTGTTTTTGCATAAACAGAAAACAGAGATAATGTAAAAGAGCAGAAGAGAGCAGAAAGTCATGGAAGACAAGCTGTACAGCATAGGTACTTACATGTACATTACACCATCATAACTGAATGGATAAGCTGCATTTCAGTGCATCTTTTCTGTGCGGTATAATGAACAACAATAACTTAGGAAAATGCATCAGTAAATCCCTACTACAATAGATGTACATCAAAACTTATCACATGTGACTAAACTTTATTGAGATGACATCATTGACCAAGATTATTAACCATGCATTTTTCAGTTGTTCTCTTTATGTGATGAAAGTATGCTGGTATATAATATATGATATATAATATCAGCTTG